>OY997274.1:169045780-170295780 GCA_963921465.1 Triticum timopheevii | reverse complement strand
CATAAAACCACATCCAAACAGAAGGTAGATGGATTATTTATTCCTAAACAGAAGCAAAAAACAAAAAACACAAAATAAAATTGGGTTGCCTCCCAACAAGCGCTATCGTTTAACGCCCTTAGCTAGGCATTGATATTTCAATGGTGCTCACAAAAAAGACAAGAATTGAAGCACAAAGAGAGCATCATAAAACACGTGATAAACACATCTAAGTCTAACATACTTCCTATGCATAGGCATCTTACAGGCAAACAAATTATCAAGGCAAGCAAAACTAGCATATGCAAGGAGGCGGAAAGAAACAATAGCAATCTCAACATAACGAGAGGTAAATTATTATCATGAAAATTTCTATGACCATATTTTCCTCTCTCATAATAATTACATGTGGGATCATAAGCAAATTCAACAAAATAACTATCACATAAAATATTTTCAACACGATCCACATGCATGCAAAGTTGACACTCTTCCGAAATAGTGGGATTAACATTAACTAAAGTCATGACCTCTCCAAACCCACTTTCAATATTATTGCAAAAATTATTATCAATCTCATATTCATCATGGGACTTAAATAAATTTACAAGATCAAAAGAAGAATCACCCCAATCATGATTATTGCAACAAGTAGTAGACATAGCAAAACTAGCATCCCCAAGCTTAGGGTTTTGAATATTATTAGCATAATTGTCATCAAGAGAATTTATAGTAAAATCATTGCAATCATGCTTTTTATCAAAGGAAATAGCAAGTATGGGTGCAATAGCAATGATCTCATGTTTATCATACGGAACTATAGAAAATTCATCTTCATAAATATTGGCATCATGGACACAAGAATAGCAAGCATCATGTTCATCAAGGGATATTTCAACCAAGTCATCGGAATCATCATTATCTATAGATTCATGCATATCATTATTTTCTTGCAAAGCAACGGTCATTCTTTCAATAAATTCGTGGACATAGACATTATGAGCAAGGTTTTCATTGCAATATTTAAGTACGACGGAATTTTCAGATTTGTTGAGAGTAAAATCATACTTTTCAATCAAAGAAGCAACTTCATGAGCACCCTTAAAAACGACAAATTCTTCAGTTTGTTCGATATCATAGTAACTATAAACATCCTTTGCATAAGAAGATAAGATTTCATTATCATTGAACCCACATAGGTAGGGAAGGTGTTTTTTAGGGTTCTTAGAGCAACAAGTAAAATCACAAATTTCACAAAGATTCCCAGCATAGCATAGCAAACTATTTATATGATACCATAAGAGTCTCCCTTTTTCAGACAAACGACGACGCACAAAATGAGCATGCTCATCTAAAGATTTCCCATCAACTAGGCTAGTTGGGGTTTCAGCACGAGCGCATAAGCATCGAAGATGATCCAAGTAGAATACTTTAAGTGGATCCATATCAATAGATTTTTAGCAAGCAAAGATGCAAGCAAATAGAGGGCACGTGGAAACACAAACAAAGATACATACGGGAAGAAGGTGAACGGAAAAGAGAGGGCGAATAAAACGACAAGGGTGAAGTGGGGGAGAGGAAAACGAGAGGCAAATGGCAAATAATGTAATGCGAGAGATAGGGATTGTGATGGGTACTTGGTATGTTGACTTTTGCGTAAGCCTCCCCGGCAACGGCGCCAGAAATTCTTCTTGCTATGTCTCAAGCTTGCGTTGGTTTTCCCTGAAGAGGAGAGGATGATGCAGCATAGTAGCGTAAGTATTTCCCTCAGTTTTTGAGAACCAAGGTATCAATCCAGTAGGAGGTCACGCACAAGTCCCTCGTACCAGCACAACACGATAGCAACTCGCAACCAACGCTTAGGGGTTGTCAATCCCTTCACGGTCACTTACGAGAGTGAGATCTGATAGAGATAATATTTTTGGTATTTTTGATAGATAGATGCAAAGTAAAAAAGTAAAGGCAAAGTAAAACAAAGCAAGTAAATAAAGTGATATAGATTGATATGATGAGAATAGACCCGGGGGCCATAGGTTTCACTAGTAGCTTCTCTCAAGAGCATAAGTATTCTACAGTGGGTGAACAAATTACTGTTGAGCAATTGACAGAATTGAGCATAGTTATGAGTATATCTAGGCAATGATCATGTGTATAGGCATCACGTCTGTGACAAGTAGATCGAAACGATTCTGCATCTACTACTATTACTCCACTCATCGACCGCTATGCAGCATGCATCTAGAGTATTAAGTTAAAAACAGAGTAACGCCTTAAGCAAGATGACATGCTGTAGAGGGATAAATTCATGCAATATGATAAAAACCCCATCTTGTTATCCTCGATGGCAAAAATACAATACGTGCCTTGCAACTCTTTCTGTCACTGAGTAAGGACACCGCAAGATTGAACCCAAAGCCATGCACTTCTCCCATTGCAAGAACCAGTAATCTAGTTGGCCAAACCAAACGGATAATTCGAAGAGACTTGCAAAGATAACTCAATCATACATAAAAGAATTCAGAGAAGAATCAAATATTTTCCATAGATAATACTGGATCATAAACCCACAATTCATCGGTCTCAACAAACACACCGCAAAAAGAAGATTACATCGAATAGATCTCCACAAGAGAGGGGGAGAACATTGTATTGAGATCCAAAAAGAGAGAAGAAGCCATCTAGCTACTAGCTATGGACCCGAAGGTCTGAAGTAAACTACTCACACTTCATCGGAGGGGCTATGGTGATGATGTAGAAGCCCTCCATGGTGGATGCCCCCTCCGGCGGAGCTCCGAAACAGGCCCCAAGATGGGATCTCGTGGATACAGAAGGTTGCGGCGGTGGAATTAGGTTTTTGGCTCCTGTTCTGATCATACGGGGATACGTAGGTATATATAGGAGGAAGGAGTACGTCGGTGGAGCTCCGAGGGGCCCACGAGGTAGGGGCACGCCCAGGGGGGAGGGCGCGCCCTCCACCCTCGTGACCGCCTCGTGGCTTTCTTGACGGAGGGTCCAAGTCTCCTGGATCTTATCTGATGAGTAAATCACATTCCCGAAGGTTTCATTCCGTTTGGACTCTGTTTGATATTCTGTTTCTTCGAAATACTAAAAAGGCAAAAAACAGCAATTCTGGGCTGGGCCTCCGGTTAATAGGTTAGTCCCAAAAATAATATAAAAGTGGAAAATAAAGCCCATTATAGTCCAAAACAGTAGATAAAGTAGCATGGAGCAATCAAAAATTATAGATACGTTGGAGACGTATCAGATGCTAACAAGTATGCAAAGCTCCAGCAATCCTTCTAAGGACTGGAGTAAGCATCTCGGAGTTGGAATATACGCTTTGATGAGATGATCAAAGATTTTGAGTTTATACAAAGTTTATGAGAAACTTGTATTTCCAAAGAAGTGAGTGGGAGCACTATAGAATTTCTGATGAGTATATGTTGTTGACATATTGTTGATCAGAAATGATGTAGAGTTTCTGGAAAGCATATAGGGCTATTTGAAAAGTGTTTTTCAATGGAAAACCTAGATTAAGCTGCTTGAACATTGAGCATCAAGATCTATAAGGATAGATCAAGATCGCTTGATAGTACTTTCAAACGAACACATACCGTGACAAGATTTTGAAGGAGTTCAAAATAGATCGGCAAAGAAGGAGTTCTTGGCTGTGTTATAAGGTGTGAGTAGTGAGTAAGACTGAAGACCTGACCACGGCAAAAGAGAGAGAAAGGATGAAGGTCATCCCCTATGCTTTAGACGTAGGCTCTACAGTATGCTATGCTGAGTACCGCACCTGAAGTGTGCCTTGCCATGAGTCAGTCAAGGGGTATAAGAGTGATCCAGGAATGGATCACATGACAGCGGTCAAACTTAACCTTAGTAACTAGTGGACTAAGGAACTTTCTCGATTATGGAGGTGGTAAAAGAGTTTGTCGTAAAGGGTTACGTCGATGCAAACTTTGACACTAATCCGGATGACTCTGAGTAGTAAACCGGATTCGTATAGTAGAGCAGTTATTTGGAATAGCTGCAAGTAGCGCCTGGTAGCTGCATCTACAAGATGACATAGATATTTGTAAAGCACACACGGATCTGAAAGGTTCAGACCCGTTGACTAATAAACCTCTCTCACAAGCGAGATATGATCAAACACCATGGGTGTTGGATTCAATACAATCACATAATGATGTGAACTAGATTATTGACTCTAGTGCAAGTGGGAGACTGTTGGAAATATGCCCTAGAGGCAATAATAAAATGGTTATTATTATATTTCCTTGTTCATGATAATTGTCTATTGTTCAGGCTATAATTATATTAACTGGAAACCGTAATACATGTGTGAATACATAGACCACAACATGTCCCTAGTGAGCCTCTAGTTGACTAGCTCGTTGATCAATAGATGGTTATGGTTTCCTGACCATGGACATTGGATGTCATTGATAACGGGATCACATCATTAGGAGAATGATGTGATGGACAAGACCCAATCCTAAGCATAGCACAAGATCGTGTAGTTCGTTTGCTAAAGCTTTTCTAATGTCAAGTATCATATCCTTAGACCATGAGATTGTGCAACTCCCGGATACCGTAGGAATGCTTTGGGTGTACCAAACGTCACAACGTAACTGGGTGGCAATAAAGGTGCACTATAGGTATCTCCGAAAGTGTCTGTTGGGTTGGCACGATTCGAGACTGGGATTTGTCACTCCGTATGACGGAGAGGTATCTCTGGGCCCATTCGGTAATGCATCATCATAATGAGCTCAATGTGACTAAGTAGTTAGTCACATGATCATGCATTATGAAATGAGTAAAGTGACTTGCGGTAACAAGATTGAATGAGGTATCGGGATACCGACAATCGAATCTCGGGCAAGTAACGTACCGATTGACAAAGGGAATTGCATACGGGATTGCTTGAATCCCCAACATCGTGGTTCATCCGATGAGATCATCGTGGAACATGTGGGAGCCAACATGGGTATCTAGATCTCGCTGTTGGTTATTGGCCGGAGAGATGTCTCAGTCATGTCTGCATGATTCCCGAACCCGTAGGGTCTACACACTTAAGGTTCGGTGACGCTAGAGTTGTTATGGGAAATAGTATGTGGTTATCGAAGGTAGTTTGGAGTCCCGGATGGGATCCCGGACGTCACGAGGAGTTCCGGAATGGTCCGGCGGTGAAGATCGATATATTGGATGAAGGGTATTGGAGTCCGGAAGTGTTCCGAGGGTACCAGGCTATGGCCAGCATGACCGAAAGGTGTTTCGGGAGCCCCGGCAAGTGTTGGAGGGCCTCATGGGCCAAAGGGGAAGGGGAAAACCAGCCCACTAAGGGGTGGTGCGCTCCCCCACACCCTTTCCCACGTTATTTGGGGAGGTGGGGCGCCTCCACCTGGCTTGGGAGGCAATCCTCCACCTGCTTGGCTTGGGGGGCAAGTCTCCCTAGGATTTTCCCTAGGGAGATCCAATCTGCTTGGCCGCCGCCCCCTAGGGGAAACCCTAGGGCACCTCCCTCTCTCCTCTTGCCCCTTTTTATAGTGGAGGGGTGGGAGGGCAGCCGCACCTCTTCCTTGGCGCAGCCCTCTCCCTCCTCCAACACCTTCTCCTCCTCCGTAGTGCTTGGCGAAGCCCTGCTGGAGAACCACGTGCTCCACCACCACCACACTGTCGTGCTGTCGGAGTTCTCTCTCAACTTCTCCTCTCCCCTTGCTGGATCAAGAAGGAGGAGACGTCCCCGGGCTGTACGTGTGTTGAACGCGGAGGCGCCGTCCGTTTGGCGCTAGATCGGATCTTCCGCGATTTGTATCGCCGCGAGTACGACTCCATCAACCGCGTTCTTGTAACGCTTCCGCTTAGCGATCTTCAAGGGTATGAAGATGCTCATCCTCTCCCTTTCTTGTTGCTAGAATCTCCATAGATTGATCTTGGTGATGCATAGAAAATTTGGAATTTCTGCTACGTTCCCCAACAGATAAGAGATAGACCCGGGGGCCATAGGTTTCACTAGAGGCTTCTCTCAAGATAGCATAAGTATTACGGTGGGTGAACAAATTACTGTCGAGCAATTGATAGAAAAGCGCATAGTTATGAGATTATCTGGGCATGATCATGTATATAGACATCACGTCCATAACAAGTAGACCGACTCCTGCCTGCATCTACTACTATTACTCCACACATCGACCGACTCCTGCCTGCATCTAGAGTATTAAGTTCATAAGAACAGAGTAACGCATTAAGCAAGATGACATGATGTAGAGGGATAAACACATGTGATATAAACCCCATCTTGTTATCCTCGATGACAACAATACAATACGTGTCTTGCAACCCTTTCTGTCACTGGGTAAGAACACCGCAAGATTGAACCCAAAGCTAAGCACGTCTCCCATGGAAAGAAAGACCAATCTAGTAGGCCAAACCAAACTCATAATTCGAAGAGACTTTCAAAGATAACTCAATCATACATAAAAGAATTCAGAGAAGATTCAAATATTATTCATAGATAAACTTGATCATAAACCCACAATTCATCGGATCTCGACAAACACACCGCAAAAAGAGTTTACATCGAATAGATCTCCACAAGAGAGGGGGAGAACATTGTATTGAGATCCAAAAAGAGAGAAGAAGCCATCTAGCTAATAACTATGGGCCCGTAGGTCTGTGGTAAACTACTCACAACTCATCGGAGGGGCAAGGATGTTGATGTAGAGGCCCTCCGTGGTTGATTCCCCCTCCGGCAGAGTGCCAGCGAAGGCTCCAAGATGGGATCTCGCGGATACAGA
The DNA here is from genome assembly GCA_963921465.1 of Triticum timopheevii. Lineage (NCBI taxonomy): Eukaryota > Viridiplantae > Streptophyta > Magnoliopsida > Poales > Poaceae > Triticum > Triticum timopheevii. The sequence goes on along the minus strand of OY997274.1, from coordinate 170,289,001 downwards.
AGGTTACGGCGGTGGAAATTGTGTTTCGTGGTGCTCCTGGATGTTTTTGGGGTACGTAGGTATATATAGGAGGAAGAAGTACGTCGGTGGCCGCCCGAGGGGCCCACGAGACATGGGGCGTGCCCTATAGGGGGGGCGTGGCCCCCTATCTCGTGGGGCCCTCGGAAGCTTCTTGACTTGCACTCCAAGCTCTCCGGATCACGTTCGTTCCAAAAATCACGCTCCTGAAGGTTTCATTCCGTTTGGACTCCATTTGATATTCCTTTTCTTCGAAATACTAAAATAGGCAAAAAAAACAGCAATATGGGCTGGGCCTCCGGTTAGTAGGTTAGTCCCAAAAATGATATAAATGTGTAAAATAAAGCCCATAAACATCCAAAAGGGGTAATATAATAGCATGGAACAATCAAAAATTATAGATACGTTGGAGACGTATCACACCAGCATGATTTTCTTCACGTTCTAGAATGACTTCTTTAGCAGATTCTTCAGTGGGTATGACATCCTCAGTAGCCTTGAACTTGATAGATTCCTTAGGTGACATTTCATCTATCACCGGAGGTAGGTGCTCCCTTTGCGAGCCGCTAGTTTCATCGAACCGGACATCTACAGTTTCAACAACCTTGTGGTGATAGGTGTTAAAGACTCTGTAGGTGTGCGAGTCCTTTCCGCAACCAAGCATAAAACATTCATGTGCTTTAGATGCAAATTTAGAATTGTGGTGAGGATCTCTAATCCAACATTTAGCACCGAAGACTTTGAAATAACTCACATTGGGTTTCTTGTTAGTGAGGAGTGTTGGGGAACGTAGTAATTTCAAAAAATTTCCTACGCACACGCAAGATCATGGTGATGGCATAGCAACGAGAGGGGAGAGTGTTCGTCCACGTACCCTCGTAGACCGTAAGCGGAAGCGTTAGCACAATGCGGTTGAAGTAGTCGTACATCTTCACGATCTGACCGATCCAAGCACCGAATGTACGGAGCCTCCGAGTTCAGCACACGTTCAGCTCGATGACGATCTCTGGCCTTCGATCCAGCCGAGCTCCGGAGATGAGTTCCGTCAGCACGATGGCGTGGTGACGATGATGATGTTCTACCGGCGCAGGGCTTCGCCTAAACTCCGCGACGATATGACCGAGGTGGAATATGGTGGAGGGGGGCACCGCACACGGCTAAGGAACGATCCGTAGATCAACTTGTGTGTCTATGGGGTGCCCCCCCCCCCGCCCCCGTATATAAAGGAGCAAGGGGGAGGCCGGCCGGCCCCCTTGGGCGCGCCAAGGGAGGAGGAATCCTCCTCCTAGTAGGAGTAGGACTCCTCCTTTCCTACTACTAGGAGGGGGAAGGAAGGGGGAGAGGGGGAAGGAAAGGGGGGGCGCCGCCCCCCCTCCTAGTCCAATTCGGACCAGAGGGGGGAGGGGGCGCGCGGCCCACCCTGGCCGCCCCTCTCTCCTTTCCCCTAAGGCCCATAGGCCCAATACTCTCCCGGGGGGTTCCGGTAACCCCCCGGCACTCCGGTTTTCTCCGAAATCACCCGGAACACTTCCGGTGTCCGAATATAGTCGTCCAATATATCAATCTTTATGTCTCGACCATTTCGATACTCCTCGTCATGTCCGTGATCACATCCGGGACTCCGAACAAACTTCGGTACATCAAAACTTATAAACTCATAATAAAACTGTCATTGAGACGTTAAGCGTGCGGACCCTACGGGTTCAAGAACTATGTAGACATGACCTAGAACCATTCTCGGTCAATAACCAATAGCGGTACCTGGATGCCCATATTGGTTCCTACATATTCTACGAAGATCTTTATCGGTCAAACCGCATAACAACATACGTTGTTCCCTTTGTCATCGGTATGTTACTTGCCCGAGATTTGATCGTCGGTATCCAATACCTAGTTCAATCTCGTTACCGGCAAGTCTCTTTACTCGTTCCGTAATACATTATCTCATAACTAACTCATTAGTTATATGCTTGCAAGGCTTAGGTGATGAGTATTACCGAGAGGGCCCAGAGATACCTCTCCGACAATCGGAGTGACAAAACCTAATCTCGATTCATGCCAACCCAACATGTACCTTCGGAAACACCTGTAGAGCACCTTTATAATCACCCAGTTACGTTGTGACGTTTGGTAGCACAGAAAGTGTTCTTCCGGTATACGGGAGTTGCACAATCTCATAGTTGCAGGAACTTTGTATAAGTCATGAAGAAAGCAATAGCAATATACTAAACGATCAAGTGCTAGGCTAACAGAATGGGTCATGTCAATCACATCATTCTCCTAATGATGTGATCCCACTAATCAAATGACAACACATGTCTATGGTTAGGAAACATAACCATCTTTGATTAATGAGCTAGTCAAGTAGAGGCATACTAGTGACTATAGTTTTGTCTATGTATTCACACATGTATCATGTTTCCGGTTAATACAATTCTAGCATGAATAATAAACATTTATCATGATATGAGGAAATAAATAATAACTTTATTATTGCCTCTAGGGCATATTTCCTTCAGTCTCCCACTTGCACTAGAGTCAATAATCTAGTTCACATCGCCATGTGATTTAACACCAATATTCATATCTGTATATGATTAACACCCATAGTTCACATCGTCATGTGACCAACACCCAAAGGGTTTACTAGAGTCAATAATCTAGTTCACATAGCTATGTGATTAACACCCAAAGAGTACTAAGGTGTGATCATGTTTTGCTCGTGAGAGAAGCTTAGTCAATAGGTCTGTCACATTCAGAGCCGTATGTATTTTGCAAATATTCTATGTCTACAATGCTCTGCACGGAGCTACTCTAGCTAATTGCTCCCACTTTCAATATGTATCCAGATTGAGACTTAGAGTCATCTGGATCAGTGTAAAAGCTTATACCGATGTAACTCTTTACGATGGGCTCTTTTATCACCTCCATAATCGAGAAATATTTCCTTAGTCCTCACTAAGGATATTCTTGACCAATGTCCAGTGATCTACTCCTAGATCACTATTGTACTCCCTTGCAAAATTCAGAGCAAGGTATACAATAGGTCTGGTACATAGCATAGCATACTTTATAGAATCTATGACTGAGGCATAAGGAATGACTTTTCATTCTCTTTCTATTTTCTGCCATGGTCGGGTCTTGAGTCTTACTCAACTTCATACCTTTGCATCACAGGCAAGATCTCCTTCTTTGACTGTTCCATTTTGAACTATTTCAAAAATTTATCAAGGTATGTATACATTGAAAAATCTTATCAAGCGTCTTGATCTATCTATATAGATCTTGATGCTCAATGTGTAAGCAGCTTCACCGAGGTCTTGCTTTGAAAAACTCTTTTTCAAGTATCCTTTATGCTTTGCAGAATAATTCTACATTATTTCCAATCAACAATATGTCATTCACATATACTTATCAGAAATGCTGTAGTGCTCCCACTCACTTTCTTGTAAATACAGGTCTTTCCAAAAGTCTGTATAAAACCATATGCTTTGATCAACTCATCAAAGCGTATATTCCAACTCTGAGATGCTTGCACCAGTCCATTGATGGATTGCTGGAGCTTGCACATTTTGTTAGCACCTTTAGGATTGACAAAACCTTCTGGTTGCATCATATACAACTCTTCTTTAAGAAAACCATTAAGGAATGCAGTTTTGACATCCATTTGCCAGATTTCATAAATTGTGGCAATTGCTAACATGATTCGGACAGACTTAAGCATCGCTACAGTTGAGAAAATCTCATTGTAGTCAACACCTTGAACTTGTCAAAAAACCCTTTTGCGACAAGTCGAGCTTTGTAGATAGTAACACTACTATCAGCATCTGTCTTCCTCTTGAAGATCCATTTATACAATATGGCTTGCCGATCATCGGGCAACTCCACCAAAGTCCACACTTTGTTCTTATACATGGATCCCATCTCATATTTCATGGCCTCAAGCCATTTCGCGGAATCTGGGCTCATCATCGCTTCCTCATAGTTCGTAGGTTCGTCATGGTCAAGTAACATGACTTCTAGAATTGGATTACCATACCACTCTGGTGTGGATCTTACTCTGGTAGACCTACGCGGTTCAGTAGAAACTTGATCTGAAGTTTCATGATCAATATCATTAGCTTCCTCACTAATTGGTGTAGTTGTCACAGGAACCGGTTCTTGTGATGGACTACTTTCCAATAAGGGAGCAGGTACAGTTACCTCATCAAGTTCTACTTTCCTCCCACTCACTTCTTTCGAGAGAATCTCCTTCTCTAGAAAGGATCCATTTTTAGCAACGAATATCTTGCCAACGGATCTGTGATAGAAGGTGTACCCAACAATTTCCTTTGGGTATTCTATGAAGACGCACTTCTCCGATTTGGGTTTGAGCTTATCAGGATGAAAACTTTTTTCACATAAGCATCGCAGCTCCAAACTTTAAGAAACGACAACTTGGGTTTTCTTGCTAAACCACAGTTCATATGGTGTCGTCTCAACGGATTTAGATGGTGCCCTTTTAACGTGAATGCAGCTGTCTCTAATGCATAACCCAAAAACAATAGTGATAATCAGTAAGAGACATCATAGATTGCACTATATCCAATAAAGTGTGGTTACGATGTTTGGACACACCATAACGTTGTGGTGTTCTAGGTGGCGTGAGCTGTGAAACTATTCCACATTGTTTTAATTGAAGACCAAACTCGTAACTCAAATATTCGTCTCCGCGATCAGATCGCGGAAACTTTATTTTCTTGTTACGATGATTTTTCCACTTCACTCTGAAATTCTTTGAACCTTTCAACTATTTCAGACTTATGTTTCATCAAGTAGATATACCCATATCTGCTCAAATCATCTTGTGAAGGTCAGAAAATAATGATACTTGCCACGAGCATCAACACTCATTGGATTGCATACATCGGTATGTATTATTTCCAATAAGTCAGTAGCTTGTTCCATTGTTCCGGAGAACGGAGTTTTAGTCATCTTGCCCAAAAGGCACAGTTCGCAAGCATCAAATGATTCATAACCAAGTGATTCCTGAAAATCCATCTTTATGGAGTTTCTTCATGCGCTTTATACCGATATGACCCAAACGGCAGTGCCACAAATAAGTTGCACTATCATTATTAACTTTGCATCTTTTGGCATCAATATTATGAATATGTGTATCACTACGATCGAGATCCAACAAACTATTTTCATTGGGTGTATAACCATCGAAGGTCTTATTCATGTAAACAGAATAACAATTATTCTTTAACTTCAAATGAATAACCGTATCGCAATAAACATGATCAAATCATAGTCATGCTCAACGCAAACGCCAAATAACATTTATTTAGGTTTGGCACTAATCCCGAAAGTATAGGGAGTGTGTGATGATGATCATATCAATCTTGGAACTACTTCCAACACTCATCGTCACTTCCCTTTCAACTAGTCTCTGTTTATTCTGTAATTCCTGTTTCGATTTACTAATCTTAGCAACCGAACAAGTATCAAATACTCAGGGGCTACTATAAACACTAGTAAGGCACACATCAATAACCTGTATATCAAATATACCCTTGTTCACTTTGCCATCCTTCTTATCCACCAAATATTCAGGGCATTTCCCCTTCCAGTGACCATTTCCTTTGCAATGTAAGCACTCAGTTTCAGGCTTTGGTCCAACTTTGGGCTTCTTCGCGGAAGTGACAACTTGCTTGTCATTCTACTTGAAGTTCCCCTTTCTTTCCCTTTGCCCTTTTCTTGAAACTAGTGATCTTGTCAACCATCAACACTCGATGCTCTTTCTTGATTTCTACCTTCGTCGATTTCAACATCACGAAGAGCTCGAGAATCGTTTTCGTCATCCCTTGCATACTATAGTTCATCACGAAGTTCTAGTAACTTAGTGATGGTGACTAGAGAATTCTGTCAATCACTATCTTATCTGGAAGATTAACTCCCACTTGATTCAAGCGATTGAAGTACCCAGACAATCTGAGCACATGCTCACTAGTTGAGCGATTCTCCTCCATCTTTTAGCTATAGAACTTGTTGGAGACTTCATATCTCTCAACTCGGGTATTTGCTTGAAATAACAACTTCAATTTCTGGAACATCTCATATGGTCCATGACGTTCAAAACGTCTTTGAAGTCCCGATTCTAAGCCGTTAAGCATGGTGCACTAAACTATCAAGTAGTCATCATATTAAGCTAGCCAAACGTTCATAACGTCTGCATCTGCTCCTGCAATAGGTTTGTCACCTAGCGGTGCATCAAGGACATAATTCTTCTGCGCAGCAATGAGGATAAACCTCAGATCACGGATCCAATCCGCATCATTGCTACTAACATTTCTCAACACAGTTTTCTCTAGGAACATATCAAAATAAACATATGAAAGCAACAACGCGAGCTATTGATCAACATAATTTGCAAAATACTACCAGGACTAAGTTCATGATAAATTTAAGTTCAATTAATCATATTACTTAAGAACTCCCACTTAGACAGACATCTCTCTAGTCATCTAAGTGATCACGTGATCCAAATCAACTAAACCATAACCGATCATCACGTGAGATGGAGTAGTTTTCAATGGTGAACACCACTATGTTGATCATATCTACTATATGATTCACGCTCGACCTTTCGGTCTCCGTGTTCCGAGGCCATATCTGCATATGCTAGGCTCGTCAAGTTTAACCTGAGTATTCCGCGTGTGCAAAACTGGCTTGCACCCGTTGTAGATGGACGTAGAGCTTATCACACCCGATCATCACGTGGTGTCTCGGCACGACGAACTTTGGCAACGGTGCATACTCAGGGAGAACACTTCTTGATAATTTTAGTGAGAGATCATCTTAAAATGCTACCGTCAATCAAAGCAAGATAAGATGCATAAAGGATAAACATCACATGCAATCAATATAAGTGATATGATATGGCCATCATCATCTTGTGCTTGTGATCTCCATCTCCGAAGCACCGTCATGATCACCATCGTCACCGGCGCGACACCTTGATCTCCATCGTAGTATCATTGTCGTTTACGCCATTGATTGCTTCTACGACTATCGCTACCGCTTAGTGATAAGGTAAAGCAATTATAGGGCGTTTGCATTTCATACAATAAAGCGACAACCATATGGCTCCAGCCAGTTGCCGATAACTTCGGTTACAAAACATGATCATCTCATACAAAAAATATAGCATCACGTCTTGGCCATATCACATCACAACATGCCCTGCAAAAACAAGTTAGACGTCCTCTACTTTGTTGTTGCAAATTTTACGTGGCTGCTACGGGCTTTAGCAAGAACCGTTCTTACCTACGCATCAAAACCACAATGGTAGTTCGTCAAGTTAGTGCTGTTTTAAACTTCGCAAGGACCGGGCGTAGCCACACTCGGTTCAACTAAAGTTGGAGAAACTGACACCCGCCAGCCACCTATGTGAAAAGCACGTCGGTAGAACCAGTCTCGCGTAAGCGTACGCGTAATGTCGGTCCGGGCCGCTTCATCCAACAATACCGCCGAACCAAAGTATGACATGCTGGTAAGCAGTATGACTTGTATCGCCCACAACTCACTTGTGTTCTACTCGTGCATATAACATCAACGCATAAAACCTAGGCTCGGATGCCACTGTTGGGGAACGTAGTAATTTCAAAAAATTTCCTACGCACACGCAAGATCATGGTGATGGCATAGCAACGAGAGGGGAGAGTGTTCGTCCACGTACCCTCGTAGACCATAAGCGGAAGCGTTAGCACAACGCGGTTGAAGTAGTCGTACATCTTCACGATCCGACCGATCCAAGCACCGAATGTACGGAGCCTCCGAGTTCAGCACACGTTCAGCTCGATGACGATCTCCGGCCTCCGATCCAGCCGAGCTCCGGAGATGAGTTCCGTCAGCACGATGGTGTGGTGACGATGATGATGTTCTACCGGCGCAGGGCTTCGTCTAAACTCCGCGACGATATGACCGAGGTGGAATATGGTGGAGGGGGGCACCGCACACGGCTAAGGAACGATCCGTAGATCAACTTGTGTGTCTATGGGGTGCCCCCCCGCCCCCGTATATAAAGGAGCAAGGGGGGAGGCCGGCTGGCCCCCTTGGGCGCGCCAAGGGAGGAGGAATCCTCCTCCTAGTAGGAGTAGGACTCCTCCTTTCCTACTCCTACTAGGAGGGGGAAAGAAGGGGGAGAGGGGGAAGGAAAGGGGGGCGCCGCCCCCCACCTCCTAGTCCAATTCGGACCAGAGGGGGGAGGGGGCGCGCGGCCTACCCTGGCCGCCCCTCTCTCCTTTCCCCTAAGGCCCATAGGCCCAATACTCTCCCGGGGGGTTCCGGTAACCCCCCCCCCCGGCACTCCGGTTTTCTCGGAAATCACCCGGAACACTTTCGGTGTCCGAATATAGTCGTCCAATATATCAATATTTATGTCTCGACCATTTCGAAACTCCTCGTCATGTCCCTGATCACATCCGGGACTCCGAACAAACTTCGGTACATCAAAACTTATAAACTCATAATAAAACTGTCATCGAAACGTTAAGCGTGCGGACCCTACGGGTTCGAGAACTATGTAGACATGACCTAGAACCATTCTCGGTCAATAACCAATAGCAGGACCTGGATGCCCATATTGGTTCCTACATATTCTACGAAGATCTTTATCGGTCAAACCGCATAACAACATACGTTGTTCCCTTTGTCATCGGTATGTTACTTGCCCGAGATTTGATCATCGGTATCCAATACCTAGTTCAATCTCGTTACCGGCAAGTCTCTTTACTCGTTCCGTAATACATCATCTCATAACTAACTCATTAGTTATATGCTTGCAAGGCTTAGGTGATGAGTATTACCGAAAGGGCCCAGAGATACCTCTTCGACAATCGGAGTGACAAAACCTAATCTCGAATCATGCCAACCCAACATGTACCTTCGGAAACACCTGTAGAGCACCTTTATAATCACCCAGTTACGTTGTGACGTTTTGGTAGCACACAAAGTGTTCTTCCGATATACGGGAGTTGCACAATCTCATAGTTGCAGGAACTTTGTATAAGTCATGAAGAAAGCAATAGCAGTATACTAAACGATCAAGTGCTAGGCTAATAGAATGGGTCATGTCAATCACATCATTCTACTAATGATGTGATCCCACTAATCAAATGACAACACATGTCTATGGTTAGGAAACATAACCATCTTTGATTAATGAGCTAGTCAAGTAGAGGCATACTAGTGACTATAGTTTTGTCTATGTATTCACACATGTATCATGTTTCCGGTTAATACAATTCTAGCATGAATAATAAACATTTATCATGATATGAGGAAATAAATAATAACTTTATTATTGCCTCTAGGACATATTTCCTTCAAGGAGTTCATATGAGGTCTTTTTGAAGAATTTGTGAAGATATACCCTGTTGATAATGTGGCACGCTGTATCAATAGCCTCAGGCCAGAATTGATGAGGCATCTTGTATTCATCAAGCATAGTGCAAGCCATCTCAACGAGAGTCCTGTTCTTGCGCTCCACGACGCCATTCTGCTGAGGTGTATAAGGGGCATATAACTCGTGAGTAATACCAAGTTCATCAAGATAGTCATCAAGACCAGTATTCTTGAACTCGGTCCCATTGTCGCTCGTGATGTGCTTGATCTTCGCACCGTAATTCCTCGAGGCCCTTGAGGAAAATCGTTTGAAGACTTCCTGCACTTCAGTTTTGCAAGTGATGATATGCACCCAGGTGTAACGAGAATAGTCATCAACAATAACAACGCCATATAGAGAGGCTGCATTTGTTAGAGTGGCATAATGAGTAGGTCCGAAGAGATCCATGTGAAGCAATTCAAATGGACGAGTGGTAGTCATGATAGTTTTCGAGGGGTGCTTGGATTTGGTCATCTTTCCTTCCTCACAAGCTCCACACAGATGGTCTTTGAGGAATTTGACACCCTTGATGCCAATGACGTGCTTCTTCTTCGCGAGTGTGTGTAAGTTCCTCATGCCAGCATCACCTAGTAGTCGATGCCATAGCTAGCCTTCTGAAGCTTTTGCAAGTAGACATGTGGCAGGTTGTGGCCCTGCAGAGAAATCAACAATATGCAAGTCTCCTCTCCTAAAGCCTTCGAAGACTTTGGGATTGTCAGATTCCATGAGCACAATGCAATGATATTTGCTAAACATGACAACCGTATCAAGATCGCAAAGCATTGAGACTGACATGAGGTTGAATCCTAAGGACTCGACAAGCATGACTTTGTCCATGTGTCGATCCTTTGAGATTGCAACCCTACCTAGACCCAATACCTTGCTTTTGCCTTTGTCAGCGTAGGTGATATGCTTCAGATGCGATGGAGAAAAAGCAGTGTCCATCAATAGGTTCTTATCACCGGTCATGTGATTTGTACATCCACTGTCGAGGACCCACTCAGTAGCTTTGGGTTGATCATCGTGCAGATGAATTAGTGCATCTTACGAACTCATATACTTCAGTGAAGAATATGACATCAAATTCATCAGATTGAATTTCATCAAGCAGTACAATAGATATAGCAGTATAAGGACATTAGAAATGAATATTCATTTATTCATGATTAGCTTGCATTCTTTCAAGCATATTCAGGTCTCCAGCAAATTCTTCAGACATTCAAGTTCATCTGGAGACCTGACCCCGCATAAGAGATTAGTTCTTTTTCTTCACCACCCACATCTGGAGGGGTGGCAAAGAGTTCATCATTTTGCGAGCTCCATAAGAGAAAGGTGGCATAGAAGCTAGTGCACTTCGTTTCACAGAAGAGGTGTTAGAGTATGCATATGAGTAGGTAGAGAAATTCTTCAAGGACTTATGAACATAATGATTTGAAGAATAATGCACATATTCATAGCTCTTAGGCTTTCCCTGCAAAACAGAAGCATTAGCACGATAATGATCATATGAGGATTTTGATCCACGTGAGGAGTTTGGTCCATATGAGGACTTGGATCCATGTGAAGACTTTGATCCATATGAAGAATTTAATCTGGGGTTCCTAGTCTTCACAGGTGGTGTCATGATGACATTCACCTGAAGACTTTCAAGGCACCTTTTGGGAACCCAGATTTTCTTCATAGGGGGGCCGTTCCTGTAGTTAGTTCCAACATATCTAGCAAATACTCACCATTCTGATTTTTGAACAGTTTATAGTTGGAGTCAAATGACTCACAGATGAATATGAAGATTCACATGTAAAGCCAGATAAAGTGGATGGATCTACGAGAGGTCCTTTCGCAGCAACGCATGAGGTTTTGGGATACTGCTCATGTTTCCAGTAGGTCCGATCAGGATTGAGTTTCCTCTCAAAAGCAATACCCTCTTTCCTAGGGTTTCTGCTGAGGATATCCTTTTTAAGCACATCACAAAGAGCCTAATGCCCTTTGAGGCTTTTGTACATGCCTGTCACATACAATTCCTTCAGTCCTGCATTGTCAATGATACTTGTGGTATCCTCAGATGAGGAATTTGTGACCATAGAGACAGTTGAAGAATTTGTAGCAATAGAAGCATTTGAACTTTCAGGTGAGGAATTAGCATATTCACGTTCAATGCATTTCAAACATGATGGAATGAATTCTTCGTGAGCGGAATTGATCTGTTAAGCAAGCAATGAATCATTTTCCTTCTGAAGATCTTCATAACTCACCCTTAGCTTCCCAAGATCTTGCTTTCTTTGAAGAAATTCATAAGAAAGCTTCGCATGATCGGCTAAGAGAGTGTTATGATGACTTTGAAGGTTATCAAACTTAGACTGAAGTCGCTAAAGATTTTCAGTCAGAGTTTGAGTTTGATCCATTTCTTCACCCAACAGGTCATCGCTTTTGTCTAGCAGATTTTGAATCTTTTCAAAAGCCTTTTGCTATTTGACATCAATCTTAGCAAGTTTGGAATAGCTAGGTCTGATTTTCATCAGATTCATCCTCACTTGATTCAGAGGAGGGATATTTGAGTACATTGGCACATTTTGCCATGAAGCAATAGGTGGGAGCGTAGTCATTATCGCCGTCGTCAGCAGTGTTGGTGAATTCATTTTACTCAGAGTTGAAGATGGACTTGTTGACGAAAGCAGTGGCGAGGACTAGGCTCGCCACACCAGAATCTGACTCCTCAGATTCCTCCTCTTCCTCATTTTCCTCATATTCAGCTTCAGAGTCCATTTCCTTGCCAATAAATGCCCAAGCCTTTTTGGAACTGCTCTTCTTGTGAGATGAAGACTTTGAAGATTTTGATGATGAGGACTTTGAAGATTTCTTCTTCTTCTTCGAGTCATCTGAACTATCATCCTTGTAGTTCGTGTTCTTTGATTCCTTCGCCAACTGAGGACAATCGGTAATGTAGTGGCCGGGTTTCTTGCATTTGTGGCAAGTCCTCTTATTGTAGTCGTGGGATGAGGAATCTGATCTCATGTCATCGCCTATTGAAGATTTTCCAAAGCGACCACGTCTTGAGAACTTCTGGAATTTCCTCACGAGCATTGCTAGCTCCTGGCTTAGTTCTTCAGGATCACCAAGGCTGCTATCAGAATCTTCTCCTTCAGATTCGGAAAGTGCCTTGGCCTTCAGTGCACGTGATCTTCCATAGCTTGGTCCGTAGAGGTCTCTCTTCTCAGCAAGTTGGAACTCATGAGTATTTAGCCTCTCGAGGATATCAGCAGGATCAAGTGACTTGTAGTCTCCATGTTCTTGAATCATCAGTGCAAGTGTATCGAATGAGGAATCAAGCGATCTCAGCAATTTCTTCACCACCTCATGGTCGGTGATGTTAGTGGCACCAAGTGCTTAAAGCTCATTTAAGATATCAGTGAGGCAATCGAAGGTTTGCTGAACATTTTTGTTGTCGAGTCTTTTGAAGCGGTTGAAGAGATTGCGAAGAACGTCAACTCGAGAGTCACATTGAGTTGATACTCCTTCGTTAACCTTGGACAACCTATCCCAGATAAGCTTTGCTATCTCCAAAGCACTCACTTGTTGTATTGTCCTTTGCTCAGATGGCCACATATGATATTCTTCGCTTGAGAGTCGAGTTGCTTGAATCTCTTCACATCAGCAGCGTTCATGGAAGGAGTGATGGAGGGAACGCCATTTTCCACAACATACCAGATTTCGTTGTCAATTGCCTCAAGATGCATGCGCATCTTATTCTTCCAGTAGGGGTAGTCCGTCCCATTGAAGGTAGGACACCCAGCCGAGACCTTGATCATGCCTATAGTCGACATAACTAAAACTCCAGGTGGTTAAACCAAAATCACACAGAACAAGAGAGTACCTTGCTCTGATACCAATTGAAAGTGCGTTATATCGACTAGAGGGGGAGGGTGGTGAATAGGCGATTTTTACAAATTCGTCACCGAGGAAATTTAACTTGAGGAATTTCCTAAGCAACAAACTACAAGCAGCGGAATAAGTACTCAGGTGCATGTATAACAAAGCAGTAGCATAGTCATCATGATGAAATAACACATACATAGAGAACACGTAGCGTGTAAATAGGATAAGCAGGTTGAAGACAAAGTGACTAAAGAAATAGGATTGTGGAAATTGAGAAAGTCTTCACTCAAAGTCTTCAAACAGCAACAGTCAACTTCATCAGCACATGAATGAGGAAATGAAAGGGTTGAGGAAACAGAACCAGTAGCTTGGTGAAGACGATGATTTGGTAGACTAGTTCCAATTGATGTGACAGTTGTATGTCTGGTTGGAGCGGCTAGGTATTTAAACCTGAGGACACACAGTCCTTACCGTATTCTCCTTGAGCTAAGGTCACACAGACCTCGCCCAATCACTCGTGGTAAGTCTTCAGGTGACTTCCGAACCTTCACAGACTCGGTCACTCGGTGATCCATAATTCCTCTTGGATACTCTAGACTATGGCGCCTGAGGGAGTCCCGGATTAGGGGGTGTCCGGATAGCCGAACTATCACCGTTGGCCGGACTCCTGGACTATGAAGATACAAGACTGAAGACTTCGTCCCATGTCCGGATGGGACTTTCCTTGGCGTGGAAGGCAAGCTTGGCAATACGGATATGTAGATCTCCTACCATTGTAACCGACTCTGTGTAACCCTAGCCCTCTCCGGTGTCTATATAAACCGGAGGGTTTTAGTCCGTAGGACGAACAACAATCATACCATAGGCTAGCTTCTAGGGTTTAGCCTCTTTGATCTCGTGGTAGATCTACTCTTGTACTACCCATATCATCAATATTAATCAAGCAGGAGTAGGGTTTTACCTCCACCGAGAGGGCCCAAACCTGGGTAAAACATCGTGTCCCTTGTCTCCTGTTACCATCCGCCTAGATGCACAGTTCGGGACCCCCTACCCGAGATCCGCCGGTTTTGACACCGACATTGGTGCTTTCATTGAGAGTTCCTCTATGCCGTTGCCATCAGGAAGGATGCCTCGTCCCGTCTTTAAAGACAGCACTGTTGCTAAAGGAGCTTTGGGCATCGGCCAAACTCTCCGGCTAGGCGGTTTTCTTATGACCGCCTGTTCGGCCGCCGCGCCGAAGATGACTTCTCGGGTCATCAAAAGCAATCTTCACGTCAACTCGGAACTCGCCGAGCAGTTAGATCCGATGGAGCTCTCTTCCTTAAATGAGCTCTTGGATCGCATCGCCGTTCTGGGAGTCGCTACAGACTACGACCAGATTAGGCCTAAAACCGATCTAAGAGAGATTAACTCTCCCCAGGCTACCCACCACGTTGCTGTGGTAGAGGAACAATATGGCGACCCTTCTTCTATCTTAAGGACTAGCTATGTCCGGATTCCTAACCCCTCCATGCCGGATCCCCGCGGAGGGGAGAACACCACTCAAGCCCCGAACTTAAAGTCAGGCAGCGTGCTAGATTCATCGGACAACATCCAAGAGCCCAACCTTCCAAGTTCGGAAACTTCTTGGCCCGTGAGTCTTAGATCGGACGGAGTTCGGAATTTAACTCCACCCGCCCACCCAAACATAAGCGATCTATCCCAAATCCGGCAAGAGCCCGCTGAAACAGTACATCATTACTGGGCCAGATTCCTCCTGGTCATGAACAGGATAAAGGACTGCCGTGAAGAGGACCCAATTTCATTCTTCTGCATTAATTGCACGGACGAAGGAATCCTCAACGCCGTAAGTCGTCGCAAAATTACATGCTTTGCTGACTTGGCGTCCATCGTACGAAAGTACTGTGCGATGGAGAGCGCCTGGAAAACCAAAATCAAATTTTGGGATAATCCGGCCTTGAACACAACCCTATTCCAAAGTAAAAGGGTGCATCATTACCATGCACCTAGGACAAATACCAAAAAGCAAAAACCCTCTAAAGGGCATGGAACCGTACTGGAGGGATGGCTCAATGGACCCTGCAAAATTCATAGTACAGAGGGCGCCACGCCAACTCATGGCCTTAGAGCATGTTAGATACTACGGCAGGTGGCCAAAAGTGGCGAAGAGCTTCTAGCTCCAGAGCACCACCCCAGCAATACCAGTACGGTATTAACAATCTTCAAAACTTTCGCATCAAATAATATGCGGAAACGAACACTCCGCAGCCTTGCCGAAGTCCACCAGGTAGCAACAATAAATCCATGGAGTGACACGGCTATTACCTTTAACGCCAGTGACGAAACTAAATTCCGAACAGCCCGAGCACCGGCTGCATTGGTCCTCAGTCCAATAGTGGACGGCTTTCGCCGGACTCCAACAAGCAGCTGAATACAAAGCCCTTCTACATGGTCTCCGGATGGCAGTCTCCATGGGCATTCGGTGCCTAGAGGTCCGTGGGGATTCAAACCTCGCGATATCCCAAATAAATGGAGACTTTGATGCCAAGGATCCGAAAATGGCAGCTTATCGCAACGCCGTCCTAAAAATGTCAGCTCGGTTTGAGGGGCTCGAATTTCACCATATAGACCGGGAGAACAACCAGGCAGTAGACATGTTGGCACTCATTGGCGCAAAGCGCGACGCTGTCCCTCCCAACATTTTCCTAGAAAGGCTTTTCAAGCCATCCGTATTATGGGAGGGAGAGTCCGGAAATAACATCCCGGACCCAACCACACTACCCCACACCGAATATTTTGACATAGTTGGTGGTTCTGCCAACGAAATAACACCGTCAGCCCACACAATAATGGCAGTCATTGCCCCGTGGACAGAACCATTCCTAGCCTACCTAACTAGGCAGGAACTCCCCGAGGACCAAAACGAGGCCCGCTGCATAGTGCGGCAATCTAAAGCCTATAAGGTTCATGAGGGAGAGCTTTATAAGAAAAGCACAACCGGAGTTCTTCAAAGGTGTATCTCCGAAGAGGAAGGGCAGAATCTCCTGGCTGAAATTTATGCCAGACTCGGCGGGCACCACGCTGCAGCCCGGACCCTTGTAGGCAAGGCCTTCCGTACATGATTTTATTGGCCGACGGCCCGAGTAGATGCTCAGGACTTGGTCCAACGATGCGTCGGATGCCAGCTCTTTGCTAATCAAAGCCACATGCCACCTACCGCCCTCAAAACTATACCCATCACCTGGCCGTTCGCGGTCTGGGGGCTTGATATGGTTGGACCCCTTAAAGGAGGAACCCACAAGCAAAAATACCTATTGGTCATGGTGGATAAATTCACCAAATGGATAGAGGCAAAGCCTGTTAAGACGGCCGAATCCGGACCGGTGATAGACTTCATATTAGGGGTAGTACACCATTACGGAGTCCCCCATAGCATCATCACTGATAATGGCACAAACTTCATGGCCGATGAGGTCAAACTCTGGTGCAAAAACATGGGCATCAAGCTCGACTACGCTTCAGTCTATCACCCTCAAACTAACGGTCAAGTCGAGCGAGCAAATGGTCTAATCATGAGCGGCATTAAACCCAGACTAGTGCGGTCCCTCAAGGAATCTAATACGCATTGGGTAGAGGAGCTCGACTCCGTACTCTGGGGGCTGCGGACCACGCCAAACCGCACTACTGGATTCACACCATTTTTTATGGTGTACGGCGCAGAGGCAATTTTGCCCTCCAACATAATTCATGACTCACCTCGCGTGCGCATGTACGAAGAAAGAGAAGCCGAGCTCGATCGACAGGACAGTTTGGACGCCTTGGAGGAGGAGCGCAACATGGCAAAAGCTCGTTCCGCATTCTATCAACAGCAGGCTCGAAGATACCAAAGCAGAGAAGTATGGGCCAAAGCTTACAATGTTGGCGAATTAGTTCTACACCTGCCGGACAAGAAAAAGGACAAACTCAAGCCCAAATGGGAGGGTCCCTTCATCATCGACCAAGTCCTGACCGGCAGAGCATACCGTCTGCGGTACGCATCGGATAACCGACTTGAGCCGAACCCATGGAACGCAGCCTGTCTCCGAAGATTCTACGCCTAGCGCCGGACTCTGAGTTTGTCTCCTTCCTCCATCTATATTTTATACTTTAACTGTCTTTCATTTCTCTCCTTCTCCCTCCTTTTTTCTGAAGCCGTTGAAGGCTCGTTTGCGCACTATTCGCACACACTTGACGCGTTATCCGCGCTCAGTATACCTGGGGGCTTCTTTAACAGAAGCTTATTTATACGGGCTTTATGCCCAACACATGTGTCACACTTCCGCATGTACCTTTTATTCACCATTATATGCATCGATATGACTTAAGTTTTGGCCAAGCTGGGTTGCCTGGCTCCTGTGCTTACCCCTACGTTCCCGATTGTTCGGCTAGGTGGTAAAGGGAGCACCTCTGCGATTGTTACCGCCGGGTCAGCCGGACGTGTACCTCAGACTGGGTGAAGCTGAAAGCTAGCATTCTTAAGGGAATATTCGGTCGGTGAATTAAAAGACGAATTCTTACTTATTCATTTATCTGCCCCCAGATGTTTTTCTGCTTTTTTCACAGTCCGGACGTGCACTTTAGGGCATGCCTCCCAGGGAAAGGAACCCCTAACGGAACTATTCTCCCTGGAAGATGTTTCTTACTAACCATGTAATATAACATAACTAGTTGGGCACTTGTCTGATAAAGCACTCATGACCCCTACGCCTGGTCTTCACGCATGCCCCGGTTCTTACATAACCGCGAGGGTATTCGGACACACTCCGGACTGTTGGGTCCCGAGGTTGAAGCGAAAAGGTCCGCTACGACAAACGATCTACAATCCGGCTAGAAGGCATTTTACATGTCATTTCAAATTACATAGTCAAATTGACTGGTTGTATTCCTCTTCAATACCATCTAATAGGCTGTCTAGTTTACAGTCTCGCTGGGAATACTTTGCGGCCAACTCTACTTGGCCGTACACTAAGCTCACAGGGATCTCCTTCCCATCGGGCCCCATAGGTCCGACCTCGGCCATGTGGTTTGGGTCAGCCTTCGTGTACCGCGTCTTCACCATGGCCCAGGCCTCCCTGGCGCCTTGACGGCAGGCCGATATCTTCCATAGCCGAAAGTGCCGTTGTGCTCCCTGAAGCTTCTCTGCTAGCTCTCCAAGGCCTTCGGGTAGGGAGATGGATGGCCACAAGGCCTGGGCGACGCCTCTCATCACCTGCCGAACTCGTTTGTGCAGTTGCAGCAGCTCGGGAAGTAGGTCACCCGTTGAACCGGGCATTTCCTCTGCAGGACGACCTGTGAGCATACCTACTGATATATTTCTGTTAATCGACTTCCTCGCCGAACTCTTCTTTTCAAAAGTTCGCTCAAGCACTTACTATAAATGCCGCGACGAAGCCGCCGAATCTCCTTAACGGAGTCAGACAGCTGGGCTCGAACATCCTTCAGTTCCTCACCCAGCTGGGTGTTGGCATCTTGGAGATTATTTTTCTCTTGCCTCACCCTTGTAAGCACATTCTCGCTGGCCTTTGACCGGCGCAATAGCTGTTGCCTGTCCGGATCTAGTCCGGCGCCATCTGCAATATTATTGTCAGACTTATACACACGCCGCACTTCACAAACTACTTATCTTTTGAAGTATATCTCACCGGAGGGGGTCTCTGTGGCTCCCCCTGTGGCGGCTAGTGCGGCCTCAAGCTGGGCCTTGGACTCTTCAAGCTCCTGAGACAATCGGGTATTCTTTTCCGTAAGATCCTGCATAACAAATGATCCTTAAATCAGTTCTCCTAACTATTTTAAGTCTCGGGGGCTACTGGCATATATAACTGTCAAATCTCCTCACCCGTATGTCCTTTACATACTGCTCCGTGGCTCCGGCTAGACCATCTTGAGCGGCACGGAGGTGCGCGTCTCCCGAATTGAAGGCGTTCAATGCCTCTTGGGAGAAACATGCGTCACGAAGAACTGTCCGGCGGCGCCTGTGATTCATGGCACTCTCCACCTCGGAGTTGGTGGCAGATAGTCTGTCGGCATCCTCTGTCGGAGGAGCATCCGACGCACGCCTCGTGTTCACCTCCGCTTCCGGACCCGGCGTTGGAGCCTGGCTGGCGGAGGCTCGATTGGCCATCTCTCCGGACACAGTCCGGCGAGCGCTCTTTTTCCTGAAAGGAGCACCAGCATTAATATACCTTCCCGGAATCAATCCCGGGAATATGGTGACACGCCTTACCGTTGCGGCGGCATTTCAATCCGGACCGCGCTTCTTTTTAGCCTGCGCGGCCGTGCTGCCCCTTGTTGTCTAGCCGTCGCGGGCTCGAACTCCCGCCTCGAAGGCACCCCCTGCGAGACACCATTGATACACGGTGATAAAAATAAGCACGGATGGGTCATTATCAAAGTACTGGGGCTTCGATCTCAGTTACCTATGAGGCTGGAAGTATTCCGGGGTAATCGGCCATAATGGCAACCAAGGCATTATCGATGCTTAGTTGGTGAAATACCCCATCAATCAGCTCCACCGATATGTCTGGATCCTCTTGGGAGGCCGGATCAAGGAACCGTTCCGGATCCTCGGGTTGCGGAGGTGGGCTGTTTATATCTTTCACGGCCTGGCGCAGTTCCTGCATCGAAATCACAAAATAAGATATCTAACCATGGGAGTACGGATCGGATGTGCAAAAAAGGAAATGTCCGCTTACCCAGCTTCGAGGATTGTTC
Organism: Triticum timopheevii; assembly: GCA_963921465.1. Taxonomy (NCBI): domain Eukaryota; kingdom Viridiplantae; phylum Streptophyta; class Magnoliopsida; order Poales; family Poaceae; genus Triticum; species Triticum timopheevii. The sequence continues at coordinate 170,268,930 of OY997274.1, read as the reverse complement.
ATAGAAAATCCGTTCAATGGACTGACGCGGAGAAAATCCTCCTCTTCCCCCTTGTACAACGCGGACATGATCTTCACCAGATCGGCGACCGATCCCGGCCCCGTACGGCTGTGACGGGTGGCATCGTCCTCCCCGTTGAAATCCCACATGGGGTGGCCCCTATACTGGAGTGGCTGCACCCCCCGCATAATGCAGGTGGCCATGACACTAATCATGGTCAGTCCAGAATGAGCTAGCAACCTTATTCAGTTCATCAGGTAAAGGACGTCCCTGTCGTTTTCTCTCCGGGGGCTCCGTGGACGCCAACTTAGGCGTTTCTTGAAGGGAGCATTCCTGAATTCCGGGAGGCCGGTCCGAATGGGATCCGGTAGCGGGGCGTCTTCTATATAAAACCATTCCGAAGGCCAGTCTTCGGACGCCTTCTTCAGGGTTCCGGATAGATATCCGGTCCCGGCGATGCGCCATAGCTCGGCTCCGCCCACTTGATATATTGACCCCTCATGAGAACGGGGTACGAGGTAGAATAATCTCTTCCACAGCGCAAAATGAGCCTCGACGCCCAAGAACAGTTCGCAAAGGGCCACGAAGCCCGCGACGTGCAGAATGGAAGCAGGCGTAAGATGGTGCAGCTGGAGGCCGTAGAACTCCAGGAGCCCCCGGAGAAACGGATGTATTGGAAATCCGAGTCCTCTTATCAGATAAGAGACAAAGCATACCCGCTCTCCTTTGGAAGGATCGGGGATGCTCTCCGCTTGCTTTCCGCCCTTATAGGTGGCGAGTCCGGCTCGAGCCGGAACCATGAAGGCTGGGGGAAGAAATCCCTTGGTTTGGAGCGTCACTAGCTTGCTATGCGGGACTGAGCATCTCTCCCAATCCCCAGGCCGAGGGCTGGGAGCGCGAGAGGAGGAGCCGCGTCGACTGTCCATGATGGAATGGATTTTTTGTCAGAGGCGCTCTGATGAAAGCTTGCAGAGGGGGGATGGTGTGATTCGGATCTAGATACTCGTCTCTTTTTATAGGTGGCTCATTTGCGCAGCTAGGGGGTCAAGTGTAAAAATACCCTGGCTTTTCGCATTCGTTTGACACGTGGAAGATGGCCATTATTGGGCGTGGAAGCCAAGGAGCGCAACATTTATAAGAAGCCGGACACTATTCGACAAGTATATGGAATTTGGAGAAGAACCCGCCTCGCAATGCCGAAGACAATCTACGCGCCGGACTCATCGTCATTGAAGCCTGGTTCGGGGGCTACTGAGGGAGTCCCGGATTAGGGGGTGTCCGAATAGCCGAACTATCACCGTTGGCCGGACTCCTGGACTATGAAGATACAAGATTGAAGACTTTGTCCCATGTCCGGATGGGACTTTCCTTGGCGTGGAAGGCAAGCTTGGCAATACGGATATGTAGATCTCCTACCATTGTAACCGACTCTGTGTAACCCTAGCCCTCTCCGGTGTCTATATAAACCGGAGGGTTTTAGTCCGTAGGACGAACAACAATCATACCATAGGCTAGCTTCTAGGGTTTAGCCTCTTTGATCTCGTGGTAGATCTACTCTTGTACTACCCATATCATCAATATTAATCAAGCAGGAGTAGGGTTTTACCTCCACCGAGAGGGCCCGAACCTGGGTAAAACATCGTGTCCCTTGTCTCCTGTTACCATCCGCCTAGACGCACAGTTCGGGACCCCCTACCTGAGATCCGCCGGTTTTGACACCGACACCGCCTAACCGTTTGGAGGATGCACAGTCCTCAAAGTTAACAAGCATCGGTTCCACACAGGAAAAATCTCTTTAGTGATGCTCAGTCACTTTGGGTTGTAGGTGTTTGGGTTTGGGTTTTTCCTCACTGATGATTTTCGCTCAAAGTCCTCGGAGGATGGGATGCTCTCAATGACAAGTGTTAGTTTTTCTCAGAGCAGCCAACCAACTAGTTGTTGTAGGGGGCGGCTATTTATAGCCTAAGGAGCAGCCCGACATGATAAGACATAAATGCCCTTCAATGATATGACCGTTAGGTGGGTAGGATATTTTGGACAGCTGACGCTTAGCACAACAACGGTCGGAAATTTGAGCTCTCAAATTCCTGAGTGCTATCATGTTCCTCACTTGTAGGAAATTCGCATTGGCGAATTCCTAACTCTCCAGTCAGAACAAATTCCTTAAAGAACAGAAGATCTTCGTCTCTGTCTCTGAAGAAATTGACTGAACTGTATGAGATTTCCAATGGCTTCACTCAAAAGGATTGGGTAGGTGTAGAATTTTGAGATGAGCATCACTTGGAAAGTGTTTCCTTAGTTTTACCTCGACCCCCTTTAATAGTATGATGTTTCCTATGACTCAAGAAAGAGAAAATGAAACTATAAAAATAAAAGTTTTCATGCTTCATAATCCTCGCATCAATATCGAAGTCTTCAAGGTCACACCAATTTTCTCACTTTCAAAGTCTTCAAGAAAACCAAAGTCTTCAAATGAAGACATTCATTTTTAGGGGTCGACTTTTATTGTAAATATCAAACTCCTCATAGACTTATAGAACCTGTGTACACTCACAAACACATTAGTACCTTAACTTATAAGTCTTCAATACACCAAAATCACTAAGGGGCACTAGATGCACTTACAATGGATAATTTTACCCGTGGGTACATGTCTACCTGAGTATGGAAACAAAATTTACCCGTTGAAGAATATGGATAAGGGTGATGGGTAAACTCGTTGATGAGTACGGGTAAGGGTAATGGGTAAGCTCAGAGGGACGAGTAAGGGTACGCGATGGCAGAGTAAGGGTACGCGATGGCTCTACCATACCCCATCCCTATCTGGCGGTGGCGTGTGCAGGAAACAGAGAAAGTGAACCCCATATCCTATTTGGCACTTATAATGCTACTTTTATCGTTACTGGTACATGGTACCCACATCCAGCCACCCATACCACATCCCTATCTGACGGTGGCGTGTGCAGGGAACAGGGAAAGTGAACCCCATATCCTATTCGGCACTTATAATGCTACTTTTTATCGTTATTGGTCATGGCGCCCATGTCCAGGTCGCTGGTAGTGGGCCGACCCATCTAGAGCGGTCATGTTTTTGGTTTCTGTGTATGTCTACTCGCCGGTTTTCTGAAGCTTTTGACCAGTTTTTGGAAGCCTCTAAGTTTCTCCTTATCTTTTTCTGGCTTTCTATTTGTTTTTCTGTATTTATTATTTTCCATTTCTGCCTTTCTTTTCTGTGTTTTTTTTCATTCAAATGTGTGAATTTTTTTCAAATCCATGAACTTTCTCAGATTCATGATTATTTTAAATATTTTTTTGTGATTTTTTTCAAATTTGCCAACTTTTTTTTTACAAATTTATGATTTAAAAAAACCACAAACTCATTTCAATTTCTATGAAAATTTCCAAATTTTAGTTTCTTTTTCCACAATTTTGTTTTCCCAACAATCAAGGAACAACAAGTCAATGACTACTCGGTCAACTGGTCCATGAGTTAACCAAGCGTACCTGTGCCGACCCATAGCATGCACGCGTGAGCGCCGATTGTGTTAGCCAGCGCCAAATGCGCTGAATAGGAGGTCCCTCATGACACACAATTTCCTCCAACAAACACATAATAGCGAGAAAGTTGATCTTCTACCATCTTGACAACCCGTTAGGTCAGGCAGAGACTTTGCCTTGGTTTGGAATAAGAGGAGTGCGAGGTGGGTCGGCATGGGGATTAAGAGGGAAAAGAGAAGGTGGATGAGCCAAGCTGGTATAAGGCTGCATTGTTATGCTGTGCTTTGGTAGAAAATAAGAAAAACAAGTTTTGGGGTAAACATAGGGATCAAACTATTTTTAGAAAATCTAAATTTTTCATGGAACCTTGCTAGAATATTTTGAAGCCAACATAAATTTCTATGAATATTTGGGCAATAAAAATACATGCATTAATTACTAACACACATATGGGTTTGAACAAGGGATTGGTGATAGAAGAGGGATAAAATGGTGAGATGATTTGTGGAGCCTTTAGTGTGATATGAAGGCAATGTGCAAAGTGTGGAGGCGAGTCTCGCGCTAGAGCATGAAAAGGGAGAAGTGTTTATTTCGTCACCATTTACCAAAATGACAAAATAAAACATCAAAATATAAATTATTTAATTATTGCAATATTATGCCTATGCAATGAACATGATGCAAAAAACAAGAAATTTATAATTAAGATAACCCCGGGTTGTAACCCTTCGCACAGGCTATCGATGACCACTGAGATGTTGTGTTGGCCAATTTAATAGGTACTTGGTAAAGAAAGTCCTAGTTTTGGGAACCTTCTAGAAGGTTCTCGACCAATTTTCTGTTGTTTCATTACTGTTTTTCCTTTTTATTCATTTAAAAAAAAATTAATCCCCCCTTTAAAAATCAGAATTTCAAAATGTGTTATCATTTTTTAAAAATGGTCAGAGTTTACAAATTTTTTAATTTTTTAAATTTTGCAAAAAAATGATCGCAATTTCAATTTTTTTAACGTTGGAAATATGGAATTTCTACCCTTTTTCTAAAAAGTTTTTCTTTTGAAAAAATTGTCCATAATTTTACAAAAAAACATGCATTAATAACAGAAATAATAAATCCCGTACGTTCGGGGATTTCTCCATGGAAAATCAAACGTTTTGCACAAACTTTTGGAAAATGTTAGTGCTTCAAATAAGAAAGAACTCCCGTTTTGTTGTACTGTACGTTTCAATTAGCGGCTCGGCCCGAGAAAGTAGGCTGATCCATTAGATTTCTCTGGAATGCGCCTGACCGAACTGATTGCTAGCCGACACGAACCCTCGATCTAGGGTTTTCTTTTTCTCCCAGGCTTACACAAAAGAAGAGCGGCGGCGGCGACCGACCGACCTCTCCCACTGGCCACTGCGATAGAGATGGATTCATCGTGTGGCGAGTCTTCGGTAGGGGTGAAAGCCGGGGAGGAGTTATGGAAGAAATCCGTCATCCAGGCGCCGACGAGCGTGCTGCAGGCGATGAGGGAAAGGGATTCCCTACTGGCAATCCAGGAGAAGAAGAGGAAGGAGGACCAGGAGAAGAAGGAGAAGGAGGAGCTGCTGGAGTATAATCAATTGGAATAGAGACGAATTCATCATGAGAAAGAAGAACGTGAGAAGTTGAGAGCCAAGGCCAAGGCGAATGCTGAAGAAGGCGCGGTGAAAGCAAGGGAGAAATCTAAGGGCAAGAGAGCAAAGGGGAAAGAAAGGGCGAATACTGAAGAATGCGCGGAGAAGGCCAAGGCGAATGCTGAAGAAGGTGCGGGGAAAGCCAGGGAGAAGCCTAAGGCCAGGAGAGCAAAGGCTAAAGACAAGGCGAATGCTGAAGAAGCTGCAAGGCCAACCAACCTTTCCCACAGTGCTCTGATGAGCGGTGAGTCTTCGATAGAGTTGCAAGCCAAGGTGGAGTTACGAAGGGTGTCTAAGATTCGGGTGATGAAGCGAAATGAGAGAAATCCGTTTGTTGAACGACGCAAGGCTCAAGAAGCTGCTGAAGCCAAGGCAAAGTCTGAAAAAGCAGCCAAGGAAGAGGCTGTAGGGGTTCCTCTGATAGCAGAGTCGTGGGCAGAAGAAGCTGACAGGATAGCTGAGTCCGAGGCTAAAGAGGTTGATGAGACTGAAGAAGCTGATAACATGGCTAAGTTGGAGGCTGCAGAATCTACCAGGATTGCCAAGGCAAAGGCCGATGAAGCTGCTAAGGCGAAAGAAGCTACAGATGAGGCGTGGCATGAGGAGTCTGAATGGGCACAATGTGAGGGAGAATTGTTCGCTGCCAAGTTTCGCTCTTTCTGGAACGAATACTACACTGACTGCGGCAATACCTTCGAGCAAACCAGTAAGTCCCCTCCCCGCACAATCACTTCAATTGATTAATTCCGTTGTACTAACAACTTTCTAGGAGGATCCATGCACATGTCCTTGTATGCTCTGCCTGTCACTCATACAAATTTGGTATCAATTGCAGCACACACCAAATGTAACTAACTGCTTTGTTTACATGTGATTTTATCTCCTGTAGCTAATAACTAACTGCTTTAGTTACACTAGCAAAAATGCATGCGTTGCAACGGGAGAAACAAGCCCTTGCACAGCTCTCCCGTGGAAAGCAAATGATACTCAGCTCAACTAAAATCTTATAATTACCGCACATAATAAGGCATAAATTTCCATCTTGTTTTGTTCATCTACACATGGGTCTGTTTTCGACTCAGCTCCGGTTTACAATATAAATCTTCATCCTCCCTATCTCTGTTTGATCATCACCCCCTTGCTCTACTCACCATATCTCCGAGTGAACACAAGTATTGTTTTCCTCCACCAACACTTAAAGGACGCAAGGAATTTTTTTTGCAGGGTGCAAGCATTGCCTCGTCATCTTAATCTTTATCCAAGATAATTATGCTCAAATGGGGTTTAATGACCTGATGTTTTTATACTGAAACTTGAACAATATTGTTTTTTCTACCGATCTTCAAAAAAAAAAAAAAGGACAAGAGGAAAAAGAGAAAGAATGCGTGCATTTGTTGCCTTAACTTAGGAATGGAGTCAAAATATCCAAGGGGCAATGGCGTAGCACCAATTCACAGTCTATTTCTAATCCTACACACCTGTTATATCATTGTATATTTTGAAAATCATCCCAGTGTTCTTTACAGTATGATGTTCAAGGCAGACTACAGTTTCACATACATAATTGATGATCTGAAACATTCAGAAAAAACCGACTTCCATCAATTTTCTGTTGTAGTCGGGTGGCACTTTACCTTTTCATGATCTAAGGCATAAGCATTAGAAGCAAGTCTTAATAGCCCAGTTCTATGTTTCCAAGCAGAATAACATTTGTTAAGCACAACTTGACATGCACGGCAACATCAATCACCCCCTTCGTACAGTCTAGACCTGTCATATGTGCGGAGACCGAAATAAATAAATAAAGCTTCCCCAGAGACATATAACACTGATTAGCTCATACTTGAGAGAACTGGAAGCATATTATGAAAGTTTGCTCTCTTGATTAGGCGGCGTACATGTATATCTGTTTGCTTGGGATTTGTCAAAGAGCACACTTGATGTGGTTAGAAATGTTACGCCAAATAAGTTAGCAAACCGCCCTCAAAGAGATGGATAATTTGTTATATTATTCACTTTTACCAGTTTATATAATACAAACGGATGCAGTTTTCAACTTTTACCAGTTTTCACTGATGAGGGAGCAAACACCTTGAGATAAACCTGAATCATTAGAGCCACAATTAAATTTTGCACGTGCGTTGTAATGGGCCGGGATCCATATTATTTCATGAACATGTGCGTCAAACATGACGTCCGTATGTGGGCTCTCACCCTTCTTGTTTTTTTGCCTTGTCTATCCTCCCCGCATATGAAATTTCACCCGCAAAACAAATCACAGCGAGCATCGAATTTTAATTTTTTTAATCTAAAGCGAGCATCTTATTGCACGCTAATAAGGTTATCTGTATCGACATGCAATGCATCTCAAATGGAGTATCATATCAAGTCTGAAGCCAAGGTTAAATACAGCGAGCATCTAGAAAAAAGGTTAACTACAGCGGGAAATGCAACTTTCTTATATGACTGGAAACATCAACATCTCATTCATCATCACTCTTAACTGTTAAATTTAAATCATCATGAACTCCTGGGGATGCCATTTGAACAGAGTGAAAATACTATGTCTATATCAGGCGATTTCGAAGTGAACTATCCTTTCCTGAACCCTGATGGCAACATGGAAGGTAATTCCTGCTCTAGCAGCTGGTTGTACAGCTGTACTGAAACCATCTGAACTGGCTTCCATGTAAGTTTAACATGTTACTTGAACAACAAAGGTAAGAAAGAGCCTATTGTGTAGGGTTCTAAAGAAGGTAACAGCAACGATGCAACACAAACCCAACGATGTCATGAGCACAGTTAGTCCATGTAAGTTAAGTCACACATCCTGATACATTAACAGGTTGTGGAAAAATGCAAAAGTGTCCAAAGTTGTTGTCTTCTTCGAGCTACTTGCTACCCACCATTGATTGATGAATAAATCATTTTTCTTACCACATACAAGATGGTCCAGATGTTTCCTCATCTTTGCTTGCAACTGCTCCAAGTTCCAGGTCGGCGAGCGGGGCAGAGGCGGATGGAGTCAATGACCTCATGGACATGGGCTGGGGAGGACGATCAGCCCGCCGACGGCTCCTATGAACAGCTTGGCTATGCAAGAACAAAGATACACACACGTCAATGTCCAGAACATCAGATTGTAATCCGTACAAAAAAAAATTGCACAAACATCACACACTAATTTTGGAAACACGCTGCACAGGACCTGAGTGAATCGTTTGAAGCAAAATTTTGGGCTCGAGTGTTGAAGCCAAACTTCGATGTTGCAACTCAAGAAATAGAAACTGTAAGTTTTCCAGCATACCTGGCGCGGCGTGTCCGCAGCCACATGACGCGGATCCCCTGCCGGCGGCTCATCCACCTAAGGTGACAGCCCAGCATCTCCACCAGCTTTCCCTTGTGGCCTCTCGATCTCGATTCCGATCCAGCGGCGAGGTGAGGAGGAGCAGCGGCAGCGTGCCGTCTTCATGCGTGCAGAGGATGAAGAGATCGGGCGGCGGCGGGGAGTCGAGATGTGGGAGACGGTGTTCTTGGTGATAAGGTTCGGAGGCTCGAACCGTTTTTCCAACTTAAAACCACGTAGGAGACTGTGAGTTGATTCTCCAAGACGTGAGGGGCTTTGCTGCAGAAGTATGTGATGGATCAAGCCAAACCAAGAATATCACCTCCCTTTATTGCTACTAGGTATAGATATAGATTTGATCAATCTATGCATCATCTATCCTTATCTGTTCCTTGTATGTACGGACATTTTGCTAGGAGGATCCATGCACACTTCACCTTATATGTTCTGCCATCACTCACACCAATTTGATATCAATTGCAGCATACATCAATGGATCACAATTAGTAAACTAACTGCTTTATTTACATGTGATCAAATCTATGCAGCCTCTATCCCTGCCATGTGTTACACGTACCCTGCTTCTGATTGCTCGACCAAGGCCATGGACACTCTGCAGATTATGTCAGTCAAAGTTACTCCCTCCGTTCGGAATTACTTGTCTCAGAAAGGGATGTATCTAGAACTAAAATACGTCTAGATACATCCATTTTCGAGACAAGTAATTCCGAACGGAGGGAGTACATCAATCAAAGATGGTTTGGGTTTGCACTGGCCACTGGAAGTGTTTGGTATCATTGCTGCACGTGATGTCTTGGACCACAAGCGCAATATTATTTTCGACCGTCCAAGGACTGACTGCCAAGCTATCACCCAGGATGTTCGTATTTAATTCCTCTCTAGGTTTTGTCCAACATCTTAGCATCATGTGCAACTTCGCTACCTATTGCTATGCATTGTTTTCTGCATTTGCCGTTACCAGATCAGTGATTGAAGCAATCATAAGCAACTTTTTGTGCATTTATCAGTTAAAAAAAACTTTTATGCATTTGCTGCTGTCAGATTTAGGAATTCAAGTTATGATGATTAAGTTCCTCTACATCCTGCCATTTTGCTGTTAAAAGTATAATAGATTAATTATATTCTACTCCCTCCGTCACAAAAACCTTGTCTCAGATTTGCTAGATACATCCGCGTATCTAGACACGCTTTAGTAAATCTGAGACAAGCTTTTTGGGACGGAGGTAATACTTTAGAGTTAATTGTTACTCCCTCTGTTCTGAATTATAAGATGTTCTAACATTTTTCTGAATCGGATGTATATATACACGTTTTAGTATGTTTGTTCACTCATTTTAGTTTGTTTATTGTCTATATTAAAATTTTCAAGTTATTGTTCGGTTAATTATTGTTCTGCACATGCAGGATTGCTACCTAGCACTGAGAGGTCCTACCCGGGCTGTTGCCGTGTCGGTGGATCCTTCGTACATTGAGGTTTCGCTGAAAGTGAAGGGCACTACTGAATCTGAGGATAAAGATTTAAGCGATCTTGTTCTGATGTACAGAACTGGATGCTGTCCTGGAAGTGTTTGCCCTAGCAGGCTTAGCACGCTGGAAATTATATTTCGTCACATTAATCGCTCAGTGGAGGCTACAGTCCATATAAAAGTCATTGGCGGGTCGTGGCCAGATGGTTTTCGTGGTGTATTTAGTGCTGGTACCAGTATTAGTGACGACCTGCAACTCAAGTTACTTGACTTTGAAGATGGTGGATTGCCTGTGAATGCTGATGGCGAGATCACACTCTCACGCCGAGTGGTCTCTGTTGGAGTTGAGAATTACCTGAATGTTTCTGTAATGGCATGTCCAATTAACAAGGGACATGCTTCTGAGAGCAGCGAAGCACTTTTGAAATCTCAGAGAGCCGGTACAAGCCCCCCGGGCATCAAGCTCAGTGTTGGTTCCTGTAGTATGGAAGTTAGTGTTGCTTGGTCCTGTTTCCGTCATGCGTGGTGACAGGAGACCATTTGAACTCGATTAATTTAATCTGTGAGTTATATATATTGGTGTAGCGGTAATGTGGCGCATGGTCTAGTGGTGTATGCCAGAAACCTGTTCCAAGTTAGTATTAGTTTTGTAGTTGTATTGTGGCATTTGGTCTAGTGGTGCATGCCAGAAATCTATTCCTAGTGGTGTTTTGTACTCCCTCGGTCCCAAAATAAGTGTCTCAACTTTGTACTAGCTTTAGTATCAAATTGTACTCCCTCCGTCCGGAAATACTTGTCGGAGAAATGCGTAATGTATCTAAAACTAAAATACATCTAGATACATCCATTCCTCCGACGAGTATTTCCGGACGGAGGGAGTACTAAGCTTGAGACAGTTATTTTGGGACGGAGAGAGTACTAGCCAATTAGTATGTTACTGAAAGATATGTTTAATATTGCCGCAATGTATGTACGGATAAGCCTAATTACTGGTTGTCCGATTGACTTACATCTTAGTTTCTCCCTGAGCTGTTGCCCTTCATCATTGCTTTTCAGTTTCACCATCTGAAATAAATTCAGCCAGCGGGTGCTAGGATGCCTATGCATTTGTGTTTCGCTTGTGTAACCATGTTCTGTCCGCACATCTGAATTTTCTCCTCTCTCAAAAAGCTAATCTGAATTTTCTCCTTTTTCTGTAAGAAAAGGATACACGCTTTGCTGTGCCGACTTTTACTTGTGGATTATCATTTCTTTTCAGTAGTGGGCCATTTTAATTGGCTGGCTTAATTTTTACTTGTGGATAAGCATTTCTATTCATTAGTGGGTTAATTGGCTCGCTCGTTTTGGTTTTGCGTGGTAGCTTTGGCCCGATGGGGAAGGCGTGCATTTTGTCGGTTCATTTTTGATGGGGATATTCGATTATGAGCTCAGGCTCCTGAAATCATAACCATCTGCTTGCATGTGGATGTATGTCCCTTGTGTATTCCCAGACGTATTTTATAATTAATGCTGGAATTTTATCTATTTTGGACTAAACTCAATAGCAGTTTCAGAAATTCCTAATAAATCCTAGAGGCCCACGCAGCCCATCGTGCAAGGCAAGTGGTGAAACTAAAGTTTAGTTCACATTGCTAGTTTAGTGGGAGTTGGACCTTCTTATAAGGGAGGATGTTTCCCCACATGTATGAGCATGAGAATACACACACGCTCCTCCGCCGCCGGCCTCGTCACGACGCGCCGCGAGTGCGGGAATGAGCCGAGCCGATGTCTAAATTTTTGCCACGCACTACGGGTATACGAAAGGTCACTCGTGAGCTGGAAAGTTTTTCCTGCAGTGGATACTGAATACGAACGCTGCACCCGCCTTCTTCTCATGTGCCTATAAAAGGGAGGTCGCTTCTCTCCAGAGAGACACACCAGAAGACTCTCTTCCTCTAGCCACCAAGTTCCCGAGCACTGAGCTACTGCCACAATCTTCCCCATCCCGGCTTGCGGCGTGCACCGCAGGTCGGGACAGTAGACCTCCGAAACCACACCTCTTTGAATCTTGTATGGGAGAAGGGTGATAAGGTTTTTGGGGAGCGCTCTGCGCGACTACTAACCGGTTCATCACGGACGCTCCGGACATCGACGACCACTTCCCCAACGACGACTTCTTCCCCTACGTCGACAACCTCTTCGACGACATGGCTGGCGAGGATGTCGACCCCAAGTCCAGTCCTTCTGTTGCTGTTGTCTGATAACCCACAAGTATAGGGGATTGCAACAGTTTTCGAGGGTAGAGTATTCAACCCAAATTTATTGATTCGACACAAGGGGAGCCAAAGAATATTCTCAAGTATTAGCAGCTGAGTTGTCAATTCAACCACACCTGGAAACTAGTATCTACAGCAAAGTGTTTAGTAGCAAAGTAATATGATAGTGATGGTAACAGTAACAAAAGTAAAGACAACAAAAGTAATGTTTTTGGTATTTTGTAGTGATTGTAACAGTAGCAACGAAAAAGTAAATAAGCGAGAACCAGTATATGGAAAACTCGTAGGCACCGGATTGGTGATGGATAATTATGCCGGATGCAGTTCGTCATGTAACAGTCATAACATAGGGTGACACAGAACTAGCTCCAATTCATCAATGTAATGTAGGCATGTATTCCGTATATAGTCATACGTGCTTATGGAAAAGAACTTGCATGACATCTTTTGTCCTACCCTCCCGTGGTAGCGGGGTCCTATTGGAAACTAAGGGATATTAAGGCCTCCTTTTAATAGAGAACCGGAACAAAGCATTAGCACATAGTGAATACATGAACTCCTCAAACTATGGTCATCACCGGGAGTGGTCCCGATTATTGTCATTTCGGGGTTGCCGGATCATAACACACAGTAGGTGACTATAGACTTGCAAGATAGGATCAAGAACACACATATATTCATGAAAACATAATAGGTTCAGATCTGAAATCATGGCACTCGGGCCGTAGTGACAAGCATTAAGCATAGCAAAGTCATAGCAACATCAATCTCAGAACATAGTGGATACTAGGGATCAAACCCTAACAAAACTAACTTGATTACATGATAAATCTCGTCCAACCCATCACCGTCCAGCAAGCCTACGATGAAATTACTCACGCATGGCGGTGAGAATCATGAAATTGGTGATGGAGGATGGTTGATGATGACGACGGCGACGAATCCCCCTCTCCGGAGCCCCGAACGGACTCCAGATCAGCCCTCCCGAGAGAGATTAGGGCTTGGCGGCGGCTCCGTATCGTAAAACGCGATGATTTCTTCTCTTCCATTTTTTTCTCCCCGAAAGCCAATATATGGAGTTGGAGTTGGCATCGGAGGGTCACCAGGGGGCCCACGAGGTAGGGGGCGCGCCCTAGGGGGGGCACCCTCGTGGACAGGGTGTGGGCCTCCTGGTCTTCATCTTTGGCGAGGATTTTTTATTGTTTTTTCTAAGATGTTCCGTGGAGTTTCAGGTCATTCCGAGAACTTTTGTTTTCTCCACATAAAACAACAACATGGCAATTCTGCTGAAAACAACGTCAATCCGGGTTAGTTCCATTCAAATCATACAAGTTAGAGTCCAAAACAAGGGCAAACGTGTTTGAAAAAGTAGATACGATGGAGACGTATCAACTCCCCCCCAGCTTAAACCCTTGCTTGTCCTCAAGCAATTCAGTTGACAAACTGAAAGAGAAAAAGAAAAACTTTTACAAACTCTGTTTGCTCTTGTTGGTGTAAACATGAAAAGCCAGCATTCAAGTTTCAGCAAATATTATGAACTAACCATACTAACAATAACACATAGGTCTCACAATTACTCATATCAATAGCATAATCAAGCTAGCGAGCTATAATAACAAAACTCGGATGAAAACACTTTCTCAAAATAATCCTAACATGATATAACAAAATGGTATCTCGCTAGCCCTTTCTGAGACCTCAAAACATAAATGCAGAGCACCTTTAAAGATAAAGGACTGACTAAACATTGTAATTCATGGTAAAAGAGATCCAGTCAAGTCATACCCAATATAAACCAATTATAATGAATGCAAACGACAGTGTGCTCTCCAGCGGGTGCTTTTAATAAGAAGGATGATGACTCAACATAAAAGTAAATAGATAGGCCCTTCGCAGAGGGAAGCAGGGATTTGTAGAGGTGCCAGAGCTCGGTTTTGAAATAGAGACAAATTATATTTTGAGCGGCATACTTTCATTGTCAACATAACAACTAAAAGACGACGATATCTTCCATGCTAAACAAATTATAGGCGGTTCCCAAACAGAATGGTAAAGTTTATACTCCCCCTCCTCCACAAGCATCAATCCATGGCTTGCTCGAAACAACGAGTGCCTCCAACATTCAACGGGTCCCAGGGGGAGTTTTATTTGCAATTATTTTGATTTAGTTTGCATAAAGCATGGGACTGGGCATCCCGGCGACCAGCCATTTTCTCGTGAATGAGGAGCGGAGTCCACTCCTCTTGAGAATAACCCGCCTAACACGGAAGATAAGGGCAGCTCTAGTTGACATATGAGCTATTCGAGCATGCAAAACAGAATATTTATTTGAAGGATATAATCTACAAATTTACTTGGAACGGCAGGTAAATACCGCATATAGGTAGGTATAGTGGACTCATATGGAACAACTTTGGGGTTTTAGGAGTTTGGATGCACAAGCAGTATTCCCGCTTAGTACAGGTGAAGGCTAGCAAAAGAATGGGAAGCGACCAACTGAGAGAGCGACAACAGTCGTAAACATGCACTAAAATTAATTTACACCGAATACAAGCATGAGTAGGATATAATCTACCATGAACATAAATATCATGAAGGCTATGTTGATTTGATTCAACTACATGCGTAAACATGTGTCAAGTCTAGTCACTCAATTCATTTAAAGGAGGATACCATCCCATCATACCACATCATAATCATTTTAGTAGTATGTTGGCACGCAAGGTAAACCATTATAACTCATAGCTAATCAAGCATGGCACAAGCAACTCTAATCTCTAAATGTCATTGCAAATATGTTTACTTCATAATAGCTGACTCAGGAACGATGAATCATCATATTTACAAAAATAAGAGAGGTCGAGTTCATACCAGCTTTTCTCATCCCAATAAGTCCATCATATATCATCATTATTGCCTTTCACTTGCACGACCGAACGATGTGTATAATAATAAGAGTGCACGTGCATTGGACTAAGCTGGAATCTGCAAGCATTCAACTCAAGAGAGAAGACAAGTAATATGGGCTCTAAGTTAAATAAACAATGATGCATATAAGAGCCACTTCAACAATTTAAACATGGTCTTCTCCTACTGACCCCCAAAGAAAATAAAAGAAATAAAAACTATTTACATGGGAAAGCTCCCAACAAACAAAAGAAGAACGGGAAATATTTTTGGGTTTTCTTTTTAATTACTACAGCAAAGAGATAAACTACTACTAATTTTTTTTGGTTTTTTTCTTAAGGTTGATTAAACACACAAGAAGAAAGCAGGAAAAAAAATAAACTAGCATGGATATTACAGTGAAAGAGTATGAGCACCGACATCTAGCAATGAGTGTGTGTGAACATGAATGTAATGTCGGTGAGAAATACGTACTCCCCCAAGCTTAGGCTTTTGGCCTAAGTTGGTCTATTGCCAGGGATAGCCTGGCGGATACCCGTAGGTGAAGCTGGGGTCATACTATGATGAAGAAGACTCTGATTGCCACTGGCTGGCAACCTCCTCCGGATCCCAAGAATAAACAGACAGTCGTGGAGGATCATCTTGTGGCTCCGGTTTCGGGGCTGGCGTAGGATTCCGATAGGATTGAACGGCTGCCCACGGAACAATGTGAGGACCTGCAGACAAGTTAAACAAAGAGGGAGCAAGCAAAGTAATAGTCTCAGGGTGATGTTTATCAAAGTATAATTTATATTTGAGCTGCCCTTCACGACTCTTAACAAGAAAGTCATGCGCTAGCATACTCTTATAATCTAAATAAGCACAGGGCAACGATGTTTCTTCTTTCTCCTCATGCCTGATAGGTATTTCAAAATATTCAGCTAAGCGCGAAGCATAAATGCCTCCAAAGATAGGGCCCTTAGTACGGTTCAGACTTAACCGTCTAGCAACAATTCCACCCATACTAACAGAGTTATTGCGGTATAAACCATGGAACAAAATAATAATATCTGGAACACTAAGGTTTCCACAGTTCCCGCGTCCAATCAATCAACGACTAGCAAATAAGGCAAAGTAGCGTAAAACAGGAAAATGTATGCTAGTAATCCTTGCATCAGAAACCTTCCTGGTTTCTCCCACAGTGATAGTGTTAACAAAAGCTTCTACTTCATTACGGTGTGGTTCATCCAAGGTGCCCTCAAAGGGTATTTTGCAAACCTCGCAAAATTCAGCTAATGTCATCTCTTTAACAACGTCATATAAATGAAACTCTACTATTGGAGGTGATTTCTTAGGGAAAAAGTAGAAGTTTTGCACAAAAGTATTTGTGAGTAAGAGATACTGATGACGTTGGTCGCGGAGGAAGTCGGTGAGGCCAGCATTCTCAATCAATAAATAAAAATCTTCATAAATCCCGGCTCTCCTCAAGAAGTCATCGGAAGGCCATTCACACGGCCGGACCTCCGTGGTGCGAGGCAAATTAAATTTGGGCTTCTGCTCTTCTTCCTTTTGTTTTTCCTTAGAGCTTCGGCTCGACGAGCCCCTTAAAAGTCTCTTCATTATTTTCTGAAATAATCTGAAATTTTTAGTAACTTCAAATAAAAGTGAACCAACTCCAATAAAATTTGTAGCAACAACTCCCATAAGTGCCTAGAGCCTATATCAAGCCTTAGAACTACTTGGAACCATATAAATTTGGCATGCAAGCTCTAGAACATGGTCACCTATGCAGCAAAAATTTGCAATGAATAAAGCACTAGAACAAAAACTAATTGGACCAATGGAGGAGTCACATACCAAGGAACAATCTCCCCAAGCAGTTTTGCGAGAGGTGCTTTGAGCAAGGAGATCAAAAATCACAGCAACGGGGGCTGGAGCTCGTGCTTGAGTTGGTTTTTCGTGTTTGTGTGAGGCAGAGGAAGAAGATGGGTGCAGGGATAAGTGGAGGAGGGCCACCATGGGCCCACGAGGCAGGGGGCGCGCCCAGGGGGGTAGGGCGCGCCCTCCACCCTCGTGACCAGGTGGCAGCTCCCCCCACGGTAATTTTTGCACAGTAAATCCTCAAATATTCCCGAAAAAATCATATTAAATTGGCATGGCATTCTGAAGACTTTTATTTTCAGGATATTTTTATATTGCACGGATAAGTCAGCAGACAGACAGAAAAATACTATTTTACTTTATTTCTACTAAATAACAGAAAATATAAAGAGGGTACAGAAGGTTGTGCTTCTAGTTTCATCCATCTCGTGATCATCAAAATGAACCCACTAACAAGGTTGATCAAGTCTTGTTAACAAACTCATTCCGAATAATCACGGAACCGGAGAAATTTCGAATAACACTAAGTTACCTCAACGGGGATATGAAAATCCCCAACAATAAGAATATCATACTTTTTCTTGACAGTAGGGAGAGGAAATTCAAAACCTCCAAATATAATCGATGGAATTTTTCCAATAGAGTTGATACTATAAACTTGAGGTTGTTTCCTCGAAAAATGTACCGTGTGCTCATTGCCATTAACATGAAAAGTGACATTGCCTTTGTTGCAATCAATAACAGCCCCTGCAGTATTAAGGAAAGGTCTTCCAAGAATAATAGACATACTATCGTCCTCGGGAATATTAAGAATAACAAAGTTCGTTAAAATAGTAAGGTTCACAACTACAACAGGCACATCCTCACAAATATCAACAGGTATAGTAGTTGATTTATCAGCCATTTGGAAAGATATTTCAGTAGGTGTCAACTTATTCAAGTCAAGTCTATGATATAAAGAGAGAGGCATAACACTGACACCGGCTCCAAGATCACATAAATCAGTTTTAACATAATTTCTCTTAATGGAGCATGGTATAGTAGGTACTCCTGGATCTCCAAGTTTCTTTGGTATTCCACCCTTAAAAGTATAATTAGCAAGCATGGTAGAAATTTTAGCTTCCGGTATATTTCTTTTATTAGTAATGATATCCTTCATATACTTAGCATAAGGATATGTTTTGAGCACATCAGTTAATCGCATACGCAAAAAGATGGGTCTAATCATTTCAGCAAAGCGCTCAAAATCCTCATCATCACTTTTCTTGGATGGTTTCGAAGGAAAAGGCATGGGTTTCTGAACCCATGGTTCCCTTTCTTTACCATGTTTCCTAGCAATGAAGTCTCTTTTATCATAACATTGATTCTTTGATTGTGGGTTATCAAGATCAACAGTAGGTTCAACTTCTACATCATTATCATTACTAGGTTGAGCATCAACATGAACATTATCATTAACATTATCACTAAGTTCATGTTCATCTCCTGATTGTGTTTCAACATCAGACATAGAGATATCATTTGGATTCTCAGGTGGTTCAGCAATAGGTTCACTAGAAGTTTGCAAAGTCCTGTCATTTTTCTTTTTCTTCCTTTTAGAAGAACTAGGTACATCAATATTATTTCTCTGAGAATCTTGCTCGATTCTCTTAGGGTGGCCTTCAGGATACAAAGGTTCCTGAGTCATTCTACCAGTTCTTGTAGCCACTCTAACAACATAATCATTTTTCTTACTATTCATTTCATCAAGCACTTCTCTCTGAGCTTTAAGTACTTGTTCTGCTTGAGTGGTAACCATAGAAGCATGTTTGCTAACAAGTTTAAGTTCACCTCTAATATCAGCCATATAATCACCCAAGCATTTAATCATAAAGGTATTCTGTTTTAATTGTCTACCAAAATAAGCATTAAAGTCATCTTGCTTAAACATAAAGTCATCAAACTCATCCAAGCACTGACTAGAAATTTTAGTAGGAGGGACTTCAGCTTTATCATATCTATAGAGAGAATTTACCTTTACTACCTGTGTCGGGATATCGGGATCAGGAGGTTCTTCAGTGAATAAGGAATTGAGATCATAAACTTCTTCAATAGGCGGTAAATTAAGACCGTGTATTTCTTCAATAGGAGGTAAATTCTTAACATCTTCAGCTTTAATACCTTTTTCTTTCATAGATTTCTTTGCCTCTTGCATATCTTCGAGACTGAGAAATAGAACACCTCTCTTCTTTGGAGTTGGTTTAGGAGTAGGCTCAGTAATTGGCTCTGGAGCTGGCTCAGGAGGTGGCTCGGGAGGTGCCCAATTATTTTCATTTGTCAACATATTATTCAATAGAATTTCAGCTTCATCCAGCGTTCTTTCCCTGAAAAGAGAACCATCACAACTATCCAGGTAATATCTGGAAGCATCAGTTAGTCCATTATAAAAGATATCAAGTATTTCAGGTTTCTTAAGAGGATGATCAGGCAAAGCATTAAGTAACTTGAGAAGCCTCCCCCAAGCTTGTGGGAGACTCTCTTCTTCAATTTGCACGAAGTTGTAAATTTCCCTCAAAGCAGCTTGTTTCTTATGAGCAGGGAAATATTTAGCAGAGAAGTAATAAATCATATCCTGGGGACTACGCACACAAGCAGGATCAAGAGAATTAAACCATATCTTAGCATCACCCTTTAATGAGAACGGAAATATTTTGAGTAAATAAAGGTAGCGCGATCTCTCATCATTAGTAAACAGGGCGGCTATATCATTTAACTTAGTAAGATGTGCCACAACAGTTTCAGATTCATAGCCATAGAAAGGATCAGATTCAACCAAAGTAATTATATCTGGATCAACAGAAAAATCATAATAATCCTTATCGGGAACACAGATAGGTGAAGTAGCAAAAGCAGGGTCGGGTCTCATTCTATCTCTAAGAGATTCTTTACTCCATTTAACTAGCAACCGCTTAAGTTCGTATCTATCCTGGCAAGCAAAAATAGCTGCAGAAGATTCCGCATCAAAAAGATAACCCTCAGGAATAGTAGGCATATTTTCATCATCACTATCATCATCATATTCAGATTCAATAATTTCTCTTTCTCTAGACCTAGCAATTTGCTCATCAAGAAATTCACCAAGGGGCACAGTAGTATCAAGCATAGAAGTAGTTTCATCATAAGTATCATGCATAGCAGAAGTGGCATCATCAATAACATGCGACATATCAGAATTCATAGCAGTAGCAGGTTTAGGTGTCGCAAGCTTACTTATAACGGAAGGAGAATCTAGTGCGGAGCTAGATGGCAGTTCCTTACCTCCCCTCGTAGTTGAGGGTAAAATAGTAGTTCGATGGTCTTTCAAGTTCTTCATAGTGTCCAGCAGATATAAATCCCAAGTGACTCAAAGAATAGAGCTATGCTCCCCGGCAACGGCGCCAGAAAAAGGTCTTGATAACCCACAAGTATAGGGGATCACAACAGTTTTCGAGGGTAGAGTATTCAACCCAAATTTATTGATTCGACACAAGGGGAGCCAAAGAATATTCTCAAGTATTAGCAGCTGAGTTGTCAATTCAACCACACCTGGAAACTTAGTATCTGCAGCAAAGTGTTTAGTAGCAAAGTAATATGATAGTGATGGTAACGGTAACAAAAGTAAAGACAGCAAAAGTAATGTTTTTGGTATTTTGTAGTGATTGTAACAGTAGCAACAGAAAAGTAAATAAGCGAGAACCAGTATATGGGAAACTCGTAGGCACCGGATTGGTGATGGATAATTATGCCGGATGCGGTTCGTCATGTAACAGTCATAACATAGGGTGACACATAACTAGCTCCAATTCATCAATGTAATGTAGGCATGTATTCCGTATATAGTCATACATGCTTATGGAAAAGAACTTGCATGACATATTTTGTCCTACCCTCCCGTGGCAGTGGGGTCCTATTGGAAACTAAGGGATATTAAGGCCTCCTTTTAATAGAGAACCGGAACAAAGCATTAGCACATAGTGAATACATGAACTCCTCAAACTATGGTCATCACCGGGAGTGGTCCTGATTATTGTCACTTCGGGGTTGCCGGATCATAACACACAGTAGGTGACTATAGACTTGCAAGATAGGATCGAGAACACACATATATTCACGAAAACATAATAGGTTCAGATCTGAAATCATGGCACTCGCGCCCTAGTGACAAGCATTAAGCATAGCAAAGTCATAGCAACATCAATCTCAGAACATAGTGGATACTGTTGGGGAACGTAGTAATTTCAAAAAAATTCCAACGCACACGTAAGATCATGGTGATGATATAGCAATGAGAGGGGAGAGTGTTCATCCACGTACCCTCGTAGACTGTAAGCGGAAGCGTTAGCACAACGCGGTTGATGTAGTCGTACGTCTTCACGATCCGACCGATCCAAGCATTGAACGTACGGGGCCTCCGAGTTCAGCACACGTTCAGCTCGATGACGATCTCCGGCCCTCCGATCCAGCAAAGGCTCCGGAGATGAGTTCCGTCAGCACGACGGCATGGTGACGATGATGATGTTCTATCGACATAGGGCTTCGCCTAAACTCCGCGATGATATGACCGAGGTGGAATATGGTGGAAGGGGGCACCACACACGGCTAAGGAACGATCCGTAGATCAACTTGTGTGTCTATGAGGTGCCCCCCGCCCCCGTATATAAAGGAGCCAAGGGGGAGGAGGCCGCCGGCTAGGGGGCGCGCCAAGGGGGGGAGTCCTACTCCCACCGGGAGTAGGACTCCCCTTTTCCAAGTAGGAGTAGGAGAGAAAGGGGAAAGAGGAGGAAGAGGGGAAGGAAAGGGGGGGGGGGGGGAGGGGCGCGCGGCCCCCTCCTGGCTCCTTCCTCTTCTCCCTCTTGGCCCATGTAGGCCCATTAACCCCCCGGGGGGTTCCGTAACCTCCCGGTACTCCGGTAAAATGCCGATTTCACCCGAAACCATTCTGATGTCCAAACATAGGCTTCCAATATATCAATCTTTATGTCTCGACCATTCCGAGACTCCTCGTCATGTCCGTGATCACATCTGGGACTCTGAACAAACTTTGGTACATCAAAACTTATAAACTCATAATAAAACTCGTATCGAAACGTTAAGCGTGCGGACCCTACGGGTTCGAGAACTATGTAGACATGACCTAAAACCATTCTTGGTCAATAACCAATAGCGGGACCTGGATGCCCATATTGGTTCCTACATATTCTACGAAGATCTTTATCGGTCAAACCGCATAACAACATACGCTGTTCCTTTTGTCATCGGTATGTTACTTGCCCGAGATTCGATCGTCGGTATCCAATACCTAGTTCAATCTCGGTACCGGCAAGTCTCTTTACTCGTTCTGTAATACGTCATTTCACAACTAACTCATTAGTTATAATGCTTGCAAGGCTTAAGTGATGAGTATTATCGAGAGGGCCCAGAGATACCTCTCCGACAATCGGAGTGACAAAACGTAATCTCGAAATACGCCAACTCAACATGTACCTTCGGAGACACCTGTAGTACTCCTTTATAATCACCCAGTTACGTTGTGACGTTTGGTAGTACCCAAAGTGTTCCTCCGGTAAACGGGAGTTGCATAATTCTCATAGTTACAGGAACATGTATAAGTCATGAAGAAAGCAATAGCAGAATACTAAACGATCATGTGCTAAGCTAACGGGATGGGTCATGTCAGTCACATCATTCTCCTAATGATGTAATCCCATTAATCAAATGACAACACATGTCTATGGTTAGGAAACATAACCATCTTTGATTAATGAGCTAGTCAAGTAGAGGCATACTAGTGACTATAGTTTTGTCTATGTATTCACACATGTATCATGTTTCCGGTTAATACAATTCTAGCATGAATAATAAACATTTATCATGATATGAGGAAACAAATAATATCTTTATTATTGCCTCTAGGGCATATTTCCTTCAGTCTCCCACTTGCACTAGAGTCAATAATCTAGATTACATAGTAATGATTCTAACACCCATGGATCTTGGTGCTGATCATGTTTTGCTCGTGAGAGAGGCTTAGTCAACGGGTCTGCAACATTCAGATCCGTATGTATCTTGCAAATCTCTATGTCTCCCACTTGGACCTGGTCCCGAATGGAATTGAAGCGTCTCTTGATGTGCTTGGTCCTCTTGTGAAATCTGGATTCCTTTGCCAAGGCAATTGCACCAGTATTGTCACAGAAGATCTTCATTGGTCCCGATGCACTAGGTATGACACCTAGATCGGAAATGAACTCCTTCATCCAGACTCCTTCATTTGCTGCTTCAGAAGCAGCTATGTACTCCGCTTCACATGTAGATCCCGCTACGACGCTTTGTTTAGAACTGCACCAACTTACAGCTCCACCGTTTAATATAAACACGTATCCGGTTTGCGATTTAGAATCGTCCGGATCAGTGTCAAAGCTTGCATCGACGTAACCTCTTACGACTAGCTCTTTGTCACCTCCATATACGAGAAACATATCCTTAGTCCTTTTCAGGTATTTCAGGATGTTCTTGACCGCTGTCCAGTGATCCACTCCTGGATTACTTTGGTACCTTCCTGCTAAGCTTATTGCTAAGCATACGTCAGGTCTGGTACACAGCATTGCATACATGATAGAGCCTATGGCTGAAGCATAGGGAACATCTTTCATTTTCTCTCTATCTTCTGCTGTGGTCGGGCATTGAGTTTGACTCAACTTCACACCTTGTAGCACAGGCAAGAACCCTTTCTTTGCCTGATCCATTTTGAACTTTTTCAAAATTTTGTCAAGGTATGTGCTTTGTGAAAGTCCTATTAAGCGTCTTGATCTATCTCTATAGATCTTGATGCCCAATATATAAGCAGCTTCACCAAGGTCTTTCATTGAAAAACTTTTATTCAAGTATCCCTTTATGCTATCCAGAAATTCTATATCATTTCCAATTAACAATATGTCATCTACATATAAAACTAGAAATGCTACAGAGCTCCCACTCACTTTCTTGTAAATACAGGCTTCTCCAAAAGTCTGTATAAAACCATATGCTTTGATCACACTATCAAAGCGTTTATTCCAACTCCGAGATGCTTGCACCAGTCCATAAATAGAACACTGGAGCTTGCACACTTTGTTAGCACCTTTTGGATCAACAAAACCTTCCGGCTGCATCATATACAACTCTTCTTCTAGAAATCCATTCAAGAATGCAGTCTTGACATCCATTTGCCAGATTTCATAATCATGAAATGCAGCAATAGCTAACATGATTCGGACAGACTTAAGCATCGCTACGGGTGAGAAAGTCTCATCATAGTCAACCCCTTGAACTTGTCGAAAACCTTTCACAACAAGTCGAGGTTTATAGACAGTTACATTACCATCAGCGTCAGTCTTCTTCTTAAAGATCCATTTATTCTCAATAGCTTGCCGATCATCGGGCAAGTCAACCAAAGTCCATACTTTGTTTTCATACATGGATCCCATCTCAGATTTCATGGCCTCTAGCCATTTTGCGGAATCTGGGCTCATCATCGCTTCCTCATAGTTCGTAGGTTCATCATGGTCAAGTAACATGACTTCCAGAATAGGATTGCCGTACCACTCTGGTGCGGATCTTACTCTGGTAGACCTACGAGGTTCAGCAGAAACTTGATCTGAAGTTTCATGATCAATATCATTAGCTTCCTCACTAATTGGTGTAGTTGTCACAGGAACCGGTTCTTGTGATGAACTACCTTCCAATAAGGGAGTAGATACAGTTATCTCATCAAGTTCTACTTTCCTCCCACTCACTTCTTTCGAGAGAAACTCCTTTTCTAGAAAGGATCCGAATTTAGCAACGAAAATTTTGCCCTCAGATCTGTGATAGAAGGTGTACCCAATAGTCTCTTTTGGGTATCCTATGAAGACACATTTCTCCGATTTGGGTTCGAGCTTATCTGGTTGAAGTTTCTTCACATAAGCATCGCAACCCCAAACTTTAAGAAACGACAACTTTGGTTTCTTGCCAAACCATAATTCATAAGGCGTCGTCTCAACGGATTTTGATGGTGCCCTATTTAACGTGAATGCGGCCGTCTCTAAAGCATAACCCCAAAACGATAGCGGTAGATCTGTAAGAGACATCATAGATCGCACCATATCAAGTAAAGTACGATTACGACGTTTGGACACACCATTTCGTTGTGGTGTTCCAGGTGGCGTGAGTTGCGAGACTATCCCGCATTGTTTCAAGTGTAGACCAAACTCGTAACTCAAATATTCTCCTCCATGATCAGATCGTAGAAACTTTATTTTCTTGTTACGATGATTTTCTACTTCACTCTGAAATTCTTTGAACTTTTCAAATGTTTCAGACTTGTGTTTCATTAAGTAGATATACCCATATCTGCTCAAATCAGCTGTGAAGGTGAGAAAATAACGATATCCGCCACGAGCCTCAACATTCATTGGACCACATACATCTGTATGTATGATTTCCAACAAATCTGTTGCTCTCTCCATATTACTGGAGAACGGCGTTTTAGTCATCTTGCCCATAAGGCACGGTTTGCAAGTACCAAGTGATTCATAATCAAGTGATTCCAAAAGCCCATCAGTATGGAGTTTCTTCATGCGCTTTACACCGATATGACCTAAACGGCAGTGCCACAAATAAGTTGCACTATCATTATCAACTCTGCATCTTTTGGTTTCAACACTGTGAATATGTGTATCACTACTATCGAGATTCAATAAAAATAGACCACTCTTCAAGGGTGCATGACCATAAAAGATATTACTCATATAAATAGAACAACCATTATTCTCTAATTTAAATGAATAACCGTCTCGCATCAAACAAGATCCAGATATAATGTTCATGCTCAACGCTGGCACCAAATAACAATTATTTAGGTCTAATACTAATCCCGATGGTAGATGTAGAGGTAGCGTGCCGACCGCGATCACATCGACTTTGGAACCATTTCCCACGCGCATCGTCACCTCGTCCTTAGCTAATCTTCGCTTAATCTGTAGTCCCTGTTTCGAGTTGCAAATATTAGCAACAGAACCAGTATCAAATACCCAGGTGCTACTGCGAGCATTAGTAAGGTACACATCAATAACATGTATATCACATATACCTTTGTTCACTTTGCCATCCTTCTTATCCGCCAAATACTTGGGGCAGTTTCGCTTCCAGTGTCCAGTCTGCTTGCAGTAGAAGCACTCAGTTTCAGGCTTAGGTCCAGATTTGGGTTTCTTCTCTTGAGCAGCAACTTGCTTGCCATTCTTTTTGAAGTTCCCCTTCTTCTTCCCTTTGCCCTTCTTCTTGAAACTAGTGGTCTTGTTGACCATCAACACTTGATGCTCCTTGATTTCTACCTCCGCAGCTTTCAGCATCGCGAAGAGCTCGGGAATAGTCTTGTTCATCCCTTGCATATTATAGTTCATCACGAAGCTCTTGTAGCTTGGTGGCAGTGATTGGAGAATTCTGTCAATGACACTATCATCAGGAAGATTAACTCCCAGTTGAATCAAGTGATTATTATACCCAGACATTTTGAGTATGTGTTCACTGACAGAACTATTCTCCTCCATCTTGCAGCTATAGAACTTATTGGAGACTTCATATCTCTCAATCCGGGCATTTGCTTGAAATATTAACTTCAACTCCTGGAACATCTCATATGCTCATGACGTTCAAAACGTCGTTGAAGGCCCGGTTCTAAGCCGTAAAGCATGGCACACTGAACTATAGAGTAGTCATCAGCTTTGCTCTGCCAGACGTTCTTAACATCGTCAGTTGCATCAGCAGCAGGCCTGGCACCCAGCGGTGCTTCCAGGACATAACTTTTCTGTGCAGCAATGAGGATAATCCTTAGGTTACGGACCCAGTCCATGTAATTGCTACCATCATCTTTCAACTTTGCTTTCTCAAGGAACGCATTAAAATTCAACGGAACAACAGCACGAGCCATCTATCTACAAATAAACATAGAAAAGCAAGATACTATCAGGTACTAAGTTCATGATAAATTTAAGTTCAATTAATCATATTACTTAAGAACTTCCACTTAGACAGATATCTCTCTAGTCATCTAAGTGATCACGTGATCCAAATCAACTAAACCATGTCCGATCATCACGTGAGATGGAGTAGTTTCAATGGTGAACATCTCTATGTTGATCATATCTACTATATGATTCACGCTCGACATTTCGGTCTCCGTGTTCCAAGGCCATATCTGTATATGCTAGGCTCGTCAAGTATAACCTGAGTATTTCGCGTGTGCAACTGTTTTGCACCCGTTGTATTTGAACGTAGAGCCTATCACACCCGATCATCACGTGGTGTCTCAGCACGAAGAACTTTCGCAACGGTGCATACTCAGGGAGAACACTTCTTGATAATTAGTGAGAGATCATCTTAAAATGCTACCGTTAATCAAAGCAAGATAAGATGCATAAAGGATAAACATCACATGCAATCAATATAAGTGATATGATATGGCCATCATCATCTTGTGCTTGTGATCTCCATCTTCGAAGCACCGTTATGATCACCATCGTCACCGGCGCGACACCTTGATCTCCATCGCAGCATCGTTGTCGTTACGCCATCTATTGCTTCTACGACTATCGCTACTGCTTAGTGATAAAGTAAAGCAATTACAGGGCGTTTGAATTTCATACAATAAAGCGACAACCATATGGCTCCTGCCAGTTGCCGATAACTTCGGTTACAAAACATGATCATCTCATACAATAAAATATAGCATCACGTCTTGACCATATCACATCACAACATGCCCTGCAAAAACAAGTTAGACGTCCTCTACTTTGTTGTTGCAAATTTTACGTGGCTACTACGGGCTTAGCAAGAACGTTCTTACCTACGCATCAAAAACCACAACGATAGTTCGTCAAGTTGGTGCTATTTTAACCTTCGCAAGGACCGGGCGTAGCCACACTCGGTTCAGCTAAAGTGAGAGAGACAGACACCCGCCAGCCACCTTTAAGCACGAGTGCTCGTAACGGTGAAACAAGTCTCGCGTAAGCGTACGCGTAATGTCGGTCCGGGCCGCTTCATCTCACAATACCGCCGAACCAAAGTATGACATGCTGGTAAGCAGTATGACTTATATCGCCCACAACTCACTTGTGTTCTACTCGTGCATATAACATCAATGCATAAAACCTAGGCTCTGATACCACTGTTGGGGAACGTAGTAATTTCAAAAAAATTCCTACACACACGCAAGATCATGGTGATGATATAGCAACGAGAGGGGAGAGTGTTCGTCCACGTACCCTCGTAGACCGTAAGCGGAAGCGTTAGCACAACGCGGTTGATGTAGTCGTACGTCTTCACAATCCGACCGATCCAAGCACCGAACGTACGGGGCCTCCGAGTTCAGCACACGTTCAGCTCGATGACGATCTCCGGCCCTCCGATCCAGCAAAGGCTCCGGAGATGAGTTCCGTCAGCACGACGGCATGGTGACGATGATGATGTTCTACCGACGCAGGGCTTCGCCTAAACTCCGCGACGATATGACCGAGGTGGAATATGGTGGAAGGGGGCACCGCACACGGCTAAGGAATGATCCATAGATCAACTTGTGTGTCTATGGGGTGCCCCCCGCCCCCGTATATAAAGGATCCAAGGGGGAGGAGGCCGCCGGCCTAGGGGGCACGCCAAGGGGGGGAGTCCTACTCCCACCGGGAGTAGGACTCCCCTTTTCCAAGTAGGAGTAGGAGAGAAAGGGGAAACAGGGGAAGGAAAGGGGGGGGGGGGCGCCGCCCCCCTTCCCTTGTCCTATTCGGACTAGGAGGGGGAGGGGCGCGCGGCCCCCTCCTGGCTCCTTCCTCTTCTCCCTCTTGGCCCATGTAGGCCCATTAACCCCCGGGGGGTTCCGGTAACCTCCCGGTACTCCGGTAAAATGCCGATTTCACCCGGAACCATTCCGATGTCCAAACATAGGCTTCCAATATATCAATATTTATGTTTCGACCATTCCGAGACTCCTCATCATGTCCGTGATCACATCTGGGACTCCGAACAAACTTCGGTACATCAAAACTTATAAACTCATAATAAAACTGTCATCGAAACGTTAAGCGTGCGGACCCTACGGGTTCGAGAACTATGTAGACATGACCTAAAACCATTCTCGGTCAATAACCAATAGCGGGACCTGGATGCCCATATTGGTTCCTACATATTCTACGAAGATCTTTATCGGTCAAACCGCATAACAACATACGTTGTTCCTTTTGTCATCGGTATGTTACTTGCCCGAGATTCGATCGTCGGTATCCAATACCTAGTTCAATCTCGTTACCGGCAAGTCTCTTTACTCGTTCTGTAATACGTCATTTCACAACTAACTCATTAGTTATAATGCTTGCAAGGCTTAAGTGATGAGTATTACCGAGAGGGCCCAGAGATACCTCTCCGACAATCGGAGTGACAAAACCTAATCTCGAAATACGCCAACTCAACATGTACCTTCGGAGACACCTGTAGTACTCCTTTATAATCACCCAGTTACGTTGTGACGTTTGGTAGTACCCAAAGTGTTCCTCCGGTAAACGGGAGTTGCATAATTCTCATAGTTACAGGAACATATATAAGTCATGAAGAAAGCAATAGCAGAATACTAAACGATCATGTGCTAAGCTAAGGGGATGGGTCATGTCAATCACATCATTCTCCTAATGATGTAATCCCATTAATCAAATGACAACACATGTCTATGGTTAGGAAACATAACCATCTTTGATTAATGAGCTAGTCAAGTAGAGGCATACTAGTGACTATAGTTTTGTCTATGTATTCACACATGTATCATGTTTTCGGTTAATACAATTCTAGCATGAATAATAAACATTTATCATGATATGAGGAAATAAATAATATCTTTATTATTGCCTCTAGGGCATATTTCCTTCAGATACTAGGGATCAAACCATAAAAAAACTAACTCGATTACATGATAAATCTCATCCAACCCATCACCGTCCAGCAAGCCTACGATGGAATTACTCACGCACGGCGGCGAGCATCATGAAATTGGTGATGGAGGATGGTTGATGATGACGACAGCGACGAATCTATTGGGGAATGTAGTAATTTCAAAATTTTCCTACGCACACGCAAGATCATTGTGATGCATAGCAACGAGAGGGTAGAGTATTGTCCATGTACCCTCGTAGACCATAAGCGTAAGCGTTATGACAACCCGGTTGATGTAGTCGTACGTCTTCACGATTCGACCGATCCAAGTACCGAACGTACGACACCTCCGAGTTCAGCACACGTTCAGCTCGATGAAGATCCCCGGACTCCGATCCAGCAAAGTGTCGGGGATGAGTTCCGTCAGCACGACGGCGTGGTCACGATGACGATGTTCTACTGACGCAGGGCTTCGCCTAAACTCCGCGACGATATGATCGAGGTGGAATATGGTGGAGGGGGGCACCGCACACGGCTAAGGAACGATCACGTAGATCAACTTGTGTGTTCTAGGGTGCCCTCCTGCCCTTGTATATAAAGGAGCAAGGGGAGGGGGTGCGGCCGGCCCTAGGAGGAGGCACACCGGAGGGGTCCTACTCCCACCGGGAGTAGGACTCCCCCCTTTCCCTAGTTGGACTAGGACTTGGGGGGAAGGAGGAGAGGGGGGAAAGGAAAGGGGGGGGGGGCGCCGCCCCCCTCCTTGTCCTATTCGGACTTTGGGGGGGGGGGGGGGGGAGGGGCGCGCGGCTGCCCCTAGGCCTCCTCTCCTCTTCCTCCACTAGGCCCAATAAGGCCCATTAGGTCACCGGGGGGTTCCGGTAACCTCCCGGTACTCCGGTAAAATGCCGATTTCACCCGGAACACTTCCGATGTCCAAACATAGGCTTCCAATAGATCAATCTTTATGTCTCGACCATTTTGAGACTCCTCGTCATGTCCGTGATCACATCCGGGACTCCGAACAAACTTCGGTACATCAAAACTTATAAACTCATAATAAAAATGTCATCGTAACGTTAAGCGTGCGGACCCTACGGGTTCGAGAACTATGTAGACATGACCTAGAAGTATTCTCGGTCAATAACCAATAGCGGAACCTGGATGCTCATATTGGCTCCTACATATTCTACGAAGATCTTTATCGGTCAAACCGCATAACAACATACGTTGTTCCCTTTGTCATCGGTATGTTACTTGCCCGAGATTCGATCGTCGGTATGCAATACCTAGTTCAATCTCGTTACCGGCAAGTCTCTTTACTCGTTACGTAATGCATCATTCTGTAACTAACTCATTAGCTACATTGCTTGCAAGGCTTATAGTGATGTGCATTACTGAGAGGGCCAGAGATACCTCTCCGACAATCGGAGTGACAAAACTAATCTCGAAATACACCAACCCAACATGTACCTTCGGAGACACCTGTAGTACTCCTTTATAATCACCCAGTTACGTTGTGACGTTTGGTAGCACCCAAAGTGTTCCTCCGGTAAACGGGAGTTGCATAATCTCATAGTTACAGGAACATGTATAAGTCATGAAGAAAGCAATAGCAATATACTAAACGATCAAGTGCTAGGCTAACGGAATGGGTCATGTCAATAACATCATTCTCCTAATGATGTGATCCCGTTAATCAAATGACAACACATGTCTATGGTTAGGAAACTTAACCATCTTTGATTCAACGAGCTAGTCAAGTAGAGGCATACTAGTGACACTATGTTTGTATATGTATTCACACATGTATTATGTTTCCGGTTAATACAATTCTAGCATGAATAATAAACATTTATCATGAAATAAGGAAATAAATAATAACTTTATTATTGCCTCTAGGGCATATTTCCTTCAGTCTCCCACTTGCACTAGAGTCAATAATCTAGTTGACATCACCATGTGATTTAACACCAATATTCATATCTGTATATGATTAACACCCATAGTTCACATCGTCATGTGACCAACACCCAAAGGGTTTACTAGAGTCAATAATCTAGTTCACATCGCTTATGTGATTAACACCCAAAGAGTACTAAGGTGTGGTCATGTTTTGCTCGTGAGAGAAGCTTAGTCAACGGGTCTGTCACATTCAGAGCCGTATGTATTTTGCAAATATTCTATGTCTACAATGCTCTGTACGGAGCTACTCTAGCTAATTGCTCCCACTTTCAATATGTATCCAGATTGAGACTTAGAGTCATCTGGATCAGTGTAAAAGCTTGCACCGATGTAACTCTTTATGACGGGCTCTTTTATCACCTCCATAACCGAGAAATATTTCCTTAGTCCTCACTAAGGATATTCTTGACCAATGTCCAGTGATCTACTCCTAGATCACTATTGTACTCCCTTGCCAAATTCAGAGCAAGGTATACAATAGGTCTGGTACATATCATAGCATACTTTTATAGAACCTATGACTAAGGCATAGGGAATGACTTTCATTCTCTTTTCTATTTTCTACCGTGGTCGGGCTTTGAGTCTTACTCAATTTCACACCTTGTAACACAGGCAAGAACTCTTTCTTTGACTGTTCCATTTTGAACTACTTCAAAAATCTTTGTCAAGGTATGTACTTATTGAAAAAACTTATCAAGCGTCTCGATTTATCTCTATAGATCTTGATGCTCAATATGTAAGCAGCTTCACCGAGGTCTTTCTTTAAAAAAAACTCCTGTCAAATACTCCTTTACAATTTGCAGAATAATTCTACATTATTTCTGATCAACAATATGTCATTCACATATACTTATCAGAAATGCTGTAGTGCTCCCACTCACTTTCTTGTAAATATAGGCTTTTCCAAAAGTCTGTATAAAACCATATGCTTTGATCAACTCATCAAAGCGTATATTCCAACTCCGAGATGCTTGCACCAGTCCAATGATGGATTGCTGGAGCTTGCACACTTTGTTAGCATCTTTAGGATTGACAAAACCTTCTGGTTGCATCATATACAACTCTTCTTTAATAAATCCATTAAGGAATGCAGTTTTGACATCCATTTGCCAGATTTTATAAAATGTGGCAATTGCTAACATGATTCGGACAGACTTAAGCATCGATACGAGTGAGAAAATCTCATTGTATTCAACATCTTGAACTTGTCGAAAAACCTTTTTGCGACAAGTCGAGCTTTGTAGATAGTAACACTACTATCAACGTCCGTCTTCCTCTTGAAGATCCATTTATTTCTTATGGTTTGCCGATCATCGGGCAAGTCCACCAAAGTCCACACTCTCATACATGGATCCTATCTCAGATTTCATGGCCTCCAGCCATTTTGCGGAATCTGGTCTCATCATCGCTTCCTCATAGTTCATAGGTTTATCTTGGTCTAGTAACATGACTTTCAGAACAGGATTACCGTACCACTCTGGTGCAGACCATACTCTGGAAGACCTACGAGGTTCTGTAGTAACTTCTGAAGTTTCATGATCATCATCATTAGCTTCCTCACTAATTGGTGTAGGAATCACTGGAACTAATTTCAGTGATGAACTATTTTCCAATTCGGGAGAAGGTACAGTTACCTCATCAAGTTCTACTTTCCTCCCACTCACTTCTTTCGAGAGAAACTCCTTCTCTAGAAAGGATCCATTTTTAGCAACGAATATATTGCCTTTGGATCTGTGATAGAAGGTGTACCCAACAGTTTCCTTTGGGTATTCTATGAAGACGCACTTCTCCGATTTGGGTTTGAGCTTATCAGGATGAAACTTTTTCACACAAGCATCGCAGCCCCAAATTTTAAGAAACGATAGCTTAGGTTTACTGCTAAACCATAGTTCATACGGTGTCGTCTCAACGGATTTAGATGGTGCCCTATTAAACGTGAATGTAGCTGTCTCTAATGCATAACCCCAAAACGATAGTGGTAAACCGATAAGAAACATCATAGATCGCACCATATCTAGTAAAGTACGATTACGACGTTCGGACACACCATTCCATTGTGGTGTTCCAGGTGGTGTGAGTTGCGAAACTATTTCTCATTGTTTCAAATGAAGACCAAACTCGTAACTCAAACATTCTCCTCCACGATCAGATCGTAGAAATTTTATTTTCTTGTTACAATGATTTTCCACTTCACTCTGAAATTCTTTGAACTTTTCAAATATTTCAGACTTGTGTTTCATTAAGTAGATATACGCATATCTGCTCAAATCATCTGGGAAGGTCAGAAAATAACGATACTTGCCACGAGCATCAACACTCATTGGATCGCATACATCGGTATGTATTATTTCCAATATCAGTAGCTTGTTCCATTGTTCCGGAGAACGGAGTTTTAGTCATCTTGCCCAAAAGGCACGGTTCGCAAGCATCAAATGATTCATAACCAAGTAATTCCAAAAATCCATCTTTATGGAGTTTCTTCATGCGCTTTACACCGATATGACCCAAACGGCAGTGCCACAAATAAGTTGCACTATCATTATTAACTTTGCATCTTTTGGCATCAACATTATGAATATCTGTATTACTACGATCGAGATCCAACAAACTATTTTCATTGGGTGTATGACCATTGAAGGTTTTATTCATGTAAACAGAACAACAATTATTCTCTGACTTTAAATGAATAACCGTACTGCAATAAACATGATCAAATCATATTCATGCTCAACACAAACGCCAAATAACATTTATTTAGGTTTAACACTAATCCCGAAAGTATAGGGAGTGTGCAATGATGATCATATCAATCTTGGAACAAATTTCCAACACTCATCGTCATTTCCCCTTCAACTAGTCTCTGTTTATTCTGTAACTCCTGTTTCGAGTTACTAATCTTAGCAACCGAACAAGTATCAAATACTCAGGGGCTACTATAAACACTAGTAAGGTACACATCAATAACCTGTATATCAAATATACCCTTGTTCACTTTGCCATCCTTCTTATCCACCAAATATTTGGAGCATTTTCGCTTCCAGTGACCATTTCCTTTGCAGTGTAAGCACTCAGTTTCAGGCTTTGGTCCAGCTTTGGTTTTCTTCACGGGAGTGACAACTTGTTTGCCATTCTACTTGAAGTTTCCCTTTCTTTCCCTTTGCCCTTTTCTTGAAACTAGTGGTCTTGTCAATCATCAACACTTGATGCTCTTTCTTGATTTCTACCTTCGTTGATTTCAACATCACGAAGAGCTCGGGAATCGTTTTCGTCATCCCTTGCATACTATAGTTCATCATGAAGTTCTAGTAACTTAGTGATGGTGACTAGAGAATTCTGTCAATCACTATCTTATCTGGAAGATTAACTCCCACTTGATTCAAGCGATTGAAGTACCCAGACAATCTAAGCACATGCTCACTAGTTGAGCGATTCT
The DNA here is from genome assembly GCA_963921465.1 of Triticum timopheevii. Classification (NCBI taxonomy): domain Eukaryota; kingdom Viridiplantae; phylum Streptophyta; class Magnoliopsida; order Poales; family Poaceae; genus Triticum; species Triticum timopheevii. The sequence continues at coordinate 170,233,582 of OY997274.1, read as the reverse complement.
CCTCCATCTTTTAGCTATAGAACTTGTTGGAGACTTCATATCTCTCAACTCGGGTATTTGCTTGAAATATTAACTTCAATTCCTGGAACATCTCATATGGTGCATGACGTTCAAAACGTCTTTGAAGTCCCAATTCTATGCCGTTTAAGCATGGTGCACTAAACTATCAAGTAGTCATCATATTGAGCTAGCCAAATGTTCATAACATCTGCATCTGCTCTTGCAATAGGTCTGTCACCTAGCGGTGCATTAAGGACATAATTGTTCTATGCAGCAATGAGGATAAACCTCAGATCACAGATCCAATCTGTATCATTGCTACTAACATCTTTCAACACAATTTTCTCTAGGAACATATCAAAATAAACATATGAAAGCAACAACGCAAGCTATTAATCTACAACATAATTTGCAAAATACTATCAGGTACTAAGTTCATGATAAATTTAAGTTCAGTTGATCATATTACTTAAGAACTCCCACTTAGATAGACATCCCTCTAATCCTCTAAGTGATTACGTGATCCATATAACCTACACCATGTCCGATCATCACGTGAGATGGAGTAGTTTCAATGGTGAACATCAATATGTTGATCATATCTACTATATGATTCACGCTCGACCTTTCGGTCTCCGTGTTCCGAGGCCATATCTGTTATATGCTAGGCTCGTCAAGTTTAACCTGAGTATTCCGCGTGTGCAACTGTTTTGCACCCGTTGTATTTGAACGTAGAGCCTATCACACCCGATCATCACGTGGTGTCTCAGCACGAAGAACTTTCGCAACGGTGCATACTCAGGCAGAACACTTCTTGATAATTTTAGTGAGAGATCATCTTAAAATGCTACCGTCAATCAAAGCAAGATAAGATGCATAAAGGATAAACATCACATGCAATCAATATAAGTGATATGATATGGCCATCATCATCTTGTGCTTGTGATCTCCATCTTCGAAGCACCGTCGTGATCACCATCGTCACCGGCGCAACACCTTTGATCTCCATCGTAGCATCGTTGTCTTTACGCCATCTATTGCTTCTACGACTATCGCTACCGCTTAGTGATAAAGTAAAGCAATTACAGGGCGTTTGCATTTCATACAATAAAGCGACAACCATATGGCTCCTGCCAGTTGCCGATAACTTCGGTTACAAAACATGATCATCTCATACAATAAAATATAGCATCACGTCTTGACCATATCACATCACAACATGCCCTGCAAAAACAAGTTAGACGTCCTCTACTTTGTTGTTGCAAATTTTACGTGGCTGCTACGGGCTGAGCAAGAACCGTTCTTACCTACGCATCAAAACCACAACGATAGTTCGTCAAGTTAGTGTTGTTTTAACCTTCGCAAGGACCAGGTGTAGCCACACTCGGTTCAACAAAAGTGAGAGAGACAGACACCCGCCAGCCACCTTTAAGCACGAGTGCTCGTAACAGTGAAACCAGTCTCGCGTAAGTGTACGCGTAATGTCGGTCCGGGCCGCTTCATCTCACAATACCGCCGAACCAAAGTATGACATGCTGGTAAGCAGTATGACTTGTATCGCCCACAACTCACTTGTGTTCTACTCGTGCATATGACATCTATGCATAAAACCAGGCTCGGATGCCACTGTTGGGGAACGTAGTAATTTCAAAATTTTCCTACGCACACGCAAGATCATGGTGATGCATAGCAACGAGAGGGTAGAGTGTTGTCCATGTACCCTCGTAGACTGTAAGCGGAAGCGTTATGACAACGCGGTTGATGTAGTCGTACGTCTTCACGATTCGACCGATCCAAGTACCGAACGTACGGCACCTCCGAGTTCAGCACACGTTCAGCTCGATGACGATCCCCGGACTCCGATCCAGCAAAGTGTCAGGGATGAGTTCCGTCAGCATGACGGCGTGGTGACGATGATGATGTTCTACCGACGCAGGGCTTCGCCTAAACTCCGCGATGATATGACCGAGGTGGAATATGGTGGAGGGGGGCACCGCACACGGCTAAGGAACGATCACGTCAACTTGTGTGTTCTAGGGTGCCCCCCTGCCCCCGTATATAAAGGAGCAAGGGAGAGGGGGTGCGGCCGACCCTAGGAGGAGGCGCGCCGGAGGAGTCCTACTCCCACCGGGAGTAGGACTCCCCCCTTTCCCTAGTTGGACTAGGACTTGGGGGGGAAGAAGGAGAGGGGGGAAGGAAAGGGGGGGCGCCGCCCCCCTCCTTGTCCTATTCGGACTTGGGGGGGGGGAGGGGCGCGCGGCTGCCCCTAGGCCTCCTCTCCTCTTCCTCCACTAGGCCCAATAAGGCCCATTAGGTCACCGGGGGGTTCCGGTAACCTCCCGGTACTCCGGTAAAATGCCGATTTCACCCGGAACACTTTCGATGTCCAAACATAGGCTTCCAATATATCAATCTTTATGTCTCGACCATTTCGAGACACCTCGTCATGTCCGTGATCACATCCGGGACTCCGAACAAACTTCAGTACATCAAAACTTATAAACTCATAATAAAACTGTCATCGTAATGTTAAGCGTGCGGACCCTACGGGTTCGAGAACTATGTAGACATGACCTAGAAGTATTCTCGGTCAATAACCAATAGCGGAACCTGGATGCTCATATTGGCTCCTACATATTCTACGAAGATCTTTATCGGTCAAACCGCATAACAACATACGTTGTTCCCTTTGTCATCGGTATGTTACTTGCCCGAGATTCGATCGTCGGTATCCAATACCTAGTTCAATCTCGTTACCGGCAAGTCTCTTTACTCGTTACGTAATGCATCATTCCGTAACTAACTCATTAGCTACATTGCTTGCAAGGCTTATAGTGATGTGCATTACTGAGAGGGCCCAGAGATACCTCTCCGACAATCGGAGTGACAAAACCTAATCTTGAAATATGCCAACCCAACATGTACCTTCAGAGACACCTGTAGTACTCCTTTATAATCACCCAGTTATGTTGTGACGTTTGGTAGCACCCAAAGTGTTCCTCCGGTAAACGGGAGTTGCATAATCTCATAGTTACAAGAACATGTATAAGTCAGGAAGATCAAGTGTAGAGGAAGATCAAGTGTATAAGTCAGGAACATGCATAATCTCATAATATCATAATCTCCGGTAAACGATCAAGTGCTAGGCTAACGGAATGGGTCATGTCAATCACATCATTCTCCTAATGATGTGATCCCCTTAATCAAATGACAACACATGTCTATGGTTAGGAAACTTAACCATCTTTGATTCAACGAGCTAGTCAAGTAGAGGCATACTAGTGACACTATGTTTGTCTATGTATTCACACATGTATTATGTTTCCGGTTAATACAATTCTAGCATGAATAATCAACATTTATCATGAAATAAGGAAATAAATAATAACTTTATTATTGCCTCTAGGGCATATTTCCTTCAGAATCCCCCTCTCCGGAGCCCCGAACGGACTCCAGATCAGCCCTCCCGAGAGAGATTAGGGCTTGCGGCGGTTCCGTATCGTAAAACGTGATGATTTCTTCTCTCCCTTTTTTTCTCCCCGAAAGCCAATATATGGAGTTGGAGTTGGCGTCGGAGGGCCACCAGGGGGCCCACGAGGTTGGGGGCGCGCCCTAGGGGGGGCCCACCCTCGTGGACAGGGTGTGGCCCCCCTGGTCTTCATCTTTGGCGAGGATTTTTTATTGTTTTTTCTAAGATGTTCCGTGGAGTTTCAGGTCATTCCGAGAACTTTTGTGTTCTACACATAAAACAACAACATGGCAATTCTGCTGAAAACAGCGTCAGTCCGGGTTAGTTCCATTCAAATCATACAAGTTAGAGTCCAAAACAAGGGCAAAAGTGTTTGGAAAAGTAGATACGAGGAGACGTATCATTGTCCCGTACGTGTTCTTGCTCTTTCTGTTAGAGGTCCTGCCACAGTTCTTTGTTCTAGTGTCTGTCCTACATATGTTAGGTTCTACTTCATGTATGCAACTTGCTCTACTATCTGCTCTAGATATGTTTGGCTACAGTTCATATTTGCATATGCTATTTACCTTTTCACTGTCAGATTGCACGACTTGTTTCTCTGCTATAATAGTCATGTTTTATCTAGTATTTCTGTTAATAAAATCATATGATAAATTGCTCATATTTCCAACAATCCAAAAACCTTATTACAGGCAATTTACACCAAGTGGTTTTGCTTCTTCCATGAGACCTCCTATATTTGAGGGTATCCACTGTAAGAGGTGGCGCGTGTGAGTAGTCTTACGGTTTCAAACCATGAGTTTCTATGACGCCACGCTTGGCAAACCTGAAGGAGAGTATGATGCTCAACAGGAACAAGCTTTTCAAAAAATGGATACCCTGTTTAAGGCTTCTCTCTTGAGTGTTCTTGGTGAGAACATAGTTGATGCTTATGTGTCAATTGACAATGGAAAAGATATGTGGGACGCACTCGAGGCCAAGTTTGGGGTCTCGGATGCCGGCACTGAGCTGTACATCATGGAACAATTCTATGACTATAGGATGACTGAAGAGTGCTCCGTGGTTGAGCAAGCTCACGAGATACAGTCATTTGCTAGAGAACTTGAGCACTTCAATTTTATGCTACCAGACAAGTTTGTTGCCGAAGGCATCATCACTAAGTTTCCTCCCTCGTGGAGGAACTTTGCTACCTTACTGAAGCATAAAAGATAGGAGTTTTCCGTTCCGGAGCTCATTGGTACTCTTGATGTGGAAGAAAAGGTGAGAGCAAAGGACACACGTGCTTGAGGTATCGAGGGAGGATCTAGTGCCAATCTGGTACAGAAGAAAAACTTCCAGCCCCACAAGTTCAAGAACAAGGGCAAGTTTGATGGTAAAGCAAAGTTTAATGGGAAGAACAAGGCTGTACAGCACACCAACTTCAAGAAGAAGAATGACAAGAAGAACTGTGTTTGTCATGTGTGCGGAGATCCTGACCATTGGGCTCCTAGTTGCCCTAATCACTACTATAGGATGCTGCTAACGCGACACTACGATCAGAGACCCTTCGACGAAACTGTGTGCGATGCAATAATCGCAAACAATGGTGTTAGAAACCCGTCAAAAAAGGTGCAAAACATTTGCGATGACGGATGCATCAAACACGGTTCAAGTTTTAGTTACGTGTGCGATGCAGGGCATGCGGTTCAGTTCAGTTAACTGTTTGCGATGAGGAGGAACAAAAGATACGGGTAGCCAGATGAAGGTGTGTGCGATACACAACATACGGTTCACTCGGATGAATTGTTTGTGATTAAGAAACACAAAAGAAACGGTCAGCCAGATCAAGGTGTGTGCGATATACGGCATGCGGTTCACTCGTATGAACTGTTTGCATTGAGACAAGAGAACATAAACGGTTCAATATACCAAGATGTGTGTGATATGCGGCAAACAGGTCTATAATCATAAATGCGTGCGAATACCAATAATAACACAGACGATTGCTGCTAATAAGACGTGTGTGTTGTGCGATGGGATTGCATATAGAACAACACACACACACACACACACACACACACACACACATTTATAAGGACATGGTTGCATAACCAAATTAAACATCCAATTACATAGGTGGCTACTACAATCATGGCATTTTCACACACCAAAGTAAACTTTTACATGCATATAGGTGGCTACTACACACATGACATTTCCGCGCACCAAAGTAAAACTATATATTACATGCATGATTAACTAGGATAAACGATCATCTAATCATCATCTACTTCTTGTGACGCTTGCTCTGCTTGTGGCTCAATCCGGCCTCGTTGATCTCATTAACGAGGCACTTCCTCATGTCAACGATCCGCCCATGCATCTTGTAGCATGTGTACACGCTCTTGGCCGCAAACCTGAGGTGAGGTTCATCCAGTTGCCGCATCCAGGCTCCATACCAGGATACGGGACGTGTTCTGTTGGCATCCTGCTTCATCTTTTTGTAGTATGGGTCGATGATGGCTGAGGCAAGTTCAACCATGGAGTCCTTCTTCGTGCTGCCCCAGACCCTGTAGTGCTCACGGATTTCGACAAGGTTCTCGCAGGCCAAGCCCGTAACCCTGAGCACTTTTACATCGTCGGTGGTTCCCACCGTAGCGAACTTGTAGTCGGTGCTGTTGACAAACCTGGTGAAAAGGTCGCAAGGCTCTGTGGCCATGCAGTAGTGGTAGATGAGGAGATGATGGCGCACGCACAACTGGCGACATCAACCTTCTGATCTATGTTGGGACGACCAGCGGTGTACTGGAGGTCGATGCCAACCACCTTGTACTTGTCTCGAGCAAGCAACTGCTCAACGATGTTGATGTAGTCGTCCACCACGGCCGGGTCGATGGTGTACACCACTGAGAGATCCTTCTCCCTCGCATGGGTCTCCACTTTATGCTCGCCAAACTCCATTGGAGCGCCGCTAGACATCCCCTCTCTATGTGTTGTCGTGGGTGTGCTTGTTGTGTTGTGGGGCACGACCAAAAGGTTGAAGAGACTAAGGTTATAATGGCCGCGGGAATTAAAGGGGAAGCCAGACGGCACGCCCTGATGGCAGTTCTAATTTGCAGTGCGTAGCTCCATTGTGTCGCACGTTACTGCATCGCATGGCGACGCACACGGCGCAACTGCATGCATATGGGGCCACCGGCGTGATCATGTGAAGGCCTAACCACTGGTAGAGCGCATGCGGAGGGACGCGAGCAGAGCGCTCCACGATCGCCTCAACGGCGAGCAACCATATATATGCATATAGCAGTTGAACACACAAGGAAAAGTTGTCCATAAGCCGAGCGCGCCGCGGCGCCTAATGGCGAGCACAGCACACCATGGTGCCTAACGGCGAGCAGAGCTTGCCGAGGGATGCGAGCAGAGGCCGGCACGGTGATACGTGGCAAATAAGATGAACTATGCAAACGATGTCGGAGACATCAAGCACCAATTAGATTAGAGTTGCGTGTCCGATACGTGGCATACAGTTGATCCATCCGAGCTGTTTGTGATGGAATAAGCCGTGTGTGTTGTGGGCAAACGCTTGCTGGTATATAACCTTAAAATTACCCAACAAAATGTTAATGCATGTTATATAGCTGGAAACTATGTTCAAATGCGAATCCAATGATATAATCTTTGGTGACATGCATTCGTATTTTATTAGTTAAATCCTACTTATAAACCGGGACGGGGGTATAGTAGGTAATTAAATCGTAAATGTTTTTTTATTAACTGTATGTGTACGTGTCCTTTCGTCCTACTCTCGCACGTCTTGTCACCCCGCTGCCGCAGACGACTTCAACCGCAAGCTTGAGTAGCGCGCGGGGGCGTTCTTTTGGCCAAATGATGGTGAGCCCGTTCCCATGCAAGCTTCCCGCCCAACTTGGTGAAATCCCCCAAAGCCCCAATGCTTACCAGCCTACTATATAAACCCTCACGACCGACAAGTCCTGTGTTACATTTCCCCTCCCTCCCTGTAGCTTATCTCGTCTACTTCTCCCACAATCGCCAATGGCACCGGTCTGTCGTTGTCGCTCAGCCACTCTGCCGTCATCAGAGGACAGCTCCATCTAGGAGGCTACACCGCGGCGGTGGTGCAGTCCCCGTGTAGTGTAGTGCGCGTGCCGTCCCTGTTGGTTGTGCACAGAACGCCCACCACACGCTCCGCCGTCGCTGCCCGTTGGCAGCTGTTGCCGCCTGCCGTTGCCGCCACACTACCGTCGAAAGCCAGGGCCATCGCCTGCTCCGCTGCCGTGACTCGAAGGTGGGAGGTGGCCGTCGTGGCCGCCACCTGATACGTCTCCAACATATCTATAATTTTTTATTATTCCATGCTATTATATGACCCTTTTTGGATGTTTATGGGCTTTACTTTACACATTTATATCATTTTTGGGACTAACCTACTAACCGGAGGCCCAGCCCGTATTGCTGTTTTTGCCTATTTCAGTATTTTGAAGAAAAGGAATATCAAACGGAGGCCAAACGGAATGAAACCTTCGGGAGCATGATTTTTGGAACGAACGTGATCCAGAGGACTTGGAGTGCAAGTCAAGAAGCAGTCGAGGCGGCCACGAGGGTGGAGGATGCGCCCACCCCTACAGGGCGCGCCCTCCTATCTCGTGGGCCCTTCGGGCGGCCACCGACCTACTTCTTCAATTGCTCAAAGTTGATAATTTGGCTAGGAATGTTGATAGACTCTCGCTTGATGTTGATTCTTTAAAACTTAGATCTACTCCTCCTAAGCATGATATCTATGAGTCTCTCCAAGCCATGAGAATTTCCATTGATGAGTGCAAAGAAAGAACCGCTAGATTGCGTGCTAAGAAAGATTGCTTTGTAAAGGCGTGTTCTTCTAGTTTCCATGAAAATAATGATGAAGATCTTAAAGTTATTGATGTGTCCCCTATTAGATCTTTATTTTGCAATATGAATCTTAATAATGATGGGACTGGAGATGAGTCAACTTTAGTTAAAAGGCGTCCTAATAATTTGGAGTTTTTAGATCTTGATGCTAAATTTGGTAAAAGTGGTATTGGCGAGGTCAAGACTAGCATTGAACCCACTATCTTATATTTCAAGGAATTTGATTATGATAATTGTTCTTTAGAAGGTTGTATTTCCTTGTTGCAATCCGTTGTGAATTTTCCTCATGCTTATAGTCAAAATAAAGCTTTTACCAAACATATCGTTGACGCCTTGATGCAATCTTTTGATGAAAAACTTAATTTGGAAGTTTCTATACCTAGAAAACTTAATGATGAGTGGGAACCTACTATAAATATTAAAATTAAAGATCATGAGTGTTATTATTTGTGTGATTTGGGTGCTAGTGTTTCCACGATTCCGAAAACTTTATGTGATATTCTAGGTTTCCATGATCTTGATGATTGCTCTTTAAATTTGCACCTTGCGGATTTCACCATTAAAAAGCCAATGGGAAGGATCAATGATGTTCTCATTGTTGCAAATAGAAATTTGGTGCCCGTAGATTTTATCATTCTTGATATAGATTACAATCTTTCTTGCCCTATTATTCTTGGTAAACCTTTCCTTAGAACGATTGGCGCGATTATTGATATGAAGGAAGGGAATATTAGATTCTAATTTCCATTAAGGAAATACATGGAGCACTTTCCAAGAAAGAAAGTCAAATTACCTTATGAATCTATCATGCGAGCTATTTATGAATTGAGTGCCAAAGATGGCACTACTTAAATCTATCCTCACTTTTATGCCTAACTAGGGGCGTTAAACGATAGCGCTAGTTGGGAGGCAACCCAATTTTATTTGTGTTTTTTGTTTTTGTTTCTGTTAGTAATAAATTTTGCATCTACCTTCTGTTTAGATGTGTTTTTATGTTTTAATTAGTGTTTGTGCCAAGTAGAACCTATAGGATAACTTATGGTGATAGTTAATTTCATTGTGTTGAAAAACAGAAACTGTGCACGCACGAATTTAGTTTTGTTAGATCACAGAAACGTGCTTTTGCGTTGATTCTTTTTGCTGTAGATCAATAGACACATTGCACATGACTTCCTATTTTTATAGGATTTTTAGAGTTCCAGAAGTATTCCAGGGTTACAGATTGCTACAGACTGTTCTGTTTTTGATAGATTCTGTTTTTCGTGTGTTGTTTGCTTATTTTGATGCATCTATGGCTAGTATTAAGTGGTATGAACCATAGAGAACTTGAAATACAGTAGGTTTAACACCAATATAAATAAAAAATGAGTTCATTACAGTACCTTATGTGGTGGTTTTGCTTTCTTTCACTAACGGAGCTTATGAGATTTCCTGTTGAGTTTTGTGTTGTGAAGTTTTCAAGTTTTGGGTAAAGATTTGATGGACTACGGAATAAGGAGTGGTAAGAGCCTAAGCTTGGGGATGCCCATAGCACCCCAAGATATTCAAGAATAGACAAAAGCCTAAGCTTGGGGATGCCCCCGGAAGGCATCACCTCTTTCGTCTTCGTTCATTGGTAACTTTACTTGGAGCTATATTTTTATTCGCCACATGATATGTGTTTTGCTTGGAGCGTCGTGTATGATATTAGTATTTGCTTTTTAGTTTTCCACAATCATCCTTGCTGTACACACCTTTTGGGAGAAGCCCACTTGATTGAAATTTATTAGAATACTCTATGTGCTTCACTTATATCTTTTGAGCTAGATAGTTTTTGCTCTAGTGCTTCACTTATATCTTTTAGAGCACGGCGGTGGCTTAATTTTGTAGAAATTGCTAGTCTCTCATGCTGAACTTATATTATTTTGAGAGTCTCTTAGAACAACATGGTATTTGCTATGGTTATAAAATTGGTCCTAGAATGGTAGGCATCCAAGTTGGGTATAATAAAAACTATCATAGATAGTGAATTGGATGCTACGATCAATTTGATACTTGATAATTGTTTTGAGATATGGAGGTAGTGATATTAAAGTCATGCTAGTTGGGTGATTATGAATTTAAAGAATTCTTGTGTTGAAGTTAGCAAGTCCCGTAGCATGCACGTATGGTTAAAGTTGTGTAACAAATTTGAAACATGAGGTGTCCTTGGATTGTGCATCTTGATGAGTGGCGGTCGGGGACGAGCGATGGTCATTTCCTACCAATCTATCCCTCTAGGAGCATGCGTGTAGTGCTTGGTTTTTGATGACTTAAAGATTTTTGCAATAAGTATATGAGTTCTTTTGACTAATGTAGAGTCCATGGATTATACTAAAAGTGCAACTATCCCTAGGTGGTTTTGTTAATTCATAACAACATATAGCTCATTGAGCTAATGCTATTCCAAGACAAATATTTTAGGAAAGCTCAATGAATGGTATGGCATGGATGATGAAAGTGGATCCCTCAAAATATTAAGGACAAAGGATTGTCTCAAGCTCAAAAGCTCAAGACTCTACATTTTACATTTTGTGATCCAAGATCACATTGAGTCTATAGGAAAAGCCAATACTATCAAGAAGGGATGAGGTGTTGCTTAATGAGCCTCTTGCTTCAAGTGCTTAGTGATATGCTCCAAAAACCCTCAACTACTTTCTCACATCCACATATGACCTAAACCCAAAGTCAAACTTGGCCCCACCGATTCTTTCTATCCGGCGCCACCGAGTTCAAATGTCATAGCCACTGCCACAAACCCTAGGCAAATCGGTCTTACCGATAGGGATCTCGGTCTCACCGAGATGGGATTGTAATCTCGCTGTTTCCCTTCGTAATGTTTCGGTCTAACCGAAGTGAGCGATTGGTCCCACTGAGATTGCAATTTAAACTCTCTGTTTCCCCTTCGTAACATTTCGGTCCAACCAAGATGAGCGAATCGGTCCCACCGAGTTTACCTGGCCAACTCTCTGGTTAGCTAATTACCAAAATCGGTCTCACCGAGTTTGTGTAATCGGTCTCACCGAGATTACGTTATGCCCTAACCCTAACCATATCGGTCCTACCGAGTTGCATGTCGGTCCCATAGAAAATCCTAACAGTCACTAGGTTTACTAAATCGGTCCGATCGAGTTTGTTGATTCGGTCCCATCGAGTTTGGTAAATTGTGTGTAACGGTTAGATTTTGTGTGGAGGCTATATATACCCCTCCACCTCCTCTTCATTCGGGGAGAGAGCCATCAGAACAAACCTACACTTCCAACCTACATTTTCTGAGCGAGAACTACCTACTCATGTGTTGAGGCCAAGATATTCCATTCCTACCATATGAATATTGATCTCTAGCCTTCCCCAAGTTGCTTTCCATTCAAATCTTCTTTCCACCAGATCCAAATCCTATGAGAGAGAGTTGAGTGTTGGGGAGACTATCATTTGAAGCACAAGAGCAAGGAGTTCATCATCAACGCACCATTTGTTACTTCTTGGAGAGTGGTGTCTCCTAGATTGGCTAGGTGTCACTTGGGAGCCTCCGACAAGATTGTGGAGTTGAACCAAGGAGTTTGTAAGGGCAAGGAGATCGCCTACTTCATGAAGATCTATCGCTAGTGAGGCAAGTCCTTCGTGGGCGACGGTCATGGTGGGATAGACAAGGTTGCTTCTTCGTGAACCCTTCATGGGTGGAGCCCTCCGTGGACTCGCGCAACCATTACCCTTCGTGGGTTGAAGTCTCCATCAACGTGGATGTATGACAGCACAACCTATCGGAACCACGACAAAAACATCCGTGTCTCCAATTGCGTTTGAATCCTCCAAACCCTTCCCTTTACATTCTTGCAAGTTGCATGCTTTAATTTCCGCTGCTCATATACTCTTTGCATGCTTGCTTGAATTGTGTGAAGATTGCTTGACTTGTCCAAAGATCGCTAAAATCTGCCAAACTCTAAAATTGGGAAAAGGTTAAGTTTTTAATTGGTCAACTAGTCTAATCACCCCCCCTCTAGACATACTTCAAGGTCCTACAAGTGGTACCAGAGCTTTTGTCTCCATTTTCTTTGATTTCCATAGCTTTCTAGTAATTCTCTTGATTCCACTAATGATTCTCTTAGCCAAGTTACACTTGAGCAAGAAAATAGCTTATTGAAGGGAATTATAGAGAAAGGTGTATACAAGAGCCTTGCCGGGAGTAAGCAATTCGAGGAAATTGTACGCAAGCAAGGAAGGCACCGGAAGAATAAAGGTGTTGGTTTTGAACAAAAGTTCAACGCGAATGGAGTTGAGTGGGAAGAAGATCAATACCCCAAGATGAAGTTTGTTCCTCAACAAGAGAAGTATGATCCTACTTCCTTCAAGGGAACACAAGCACAAGATGATCTTCCACCACAAGACCACAAGAACAAAGGCAAGGACAAGCTTCAAGAGGAGATTGATGCATTTGAAGAAGCACCTAAGGCCTTGGTCAAGACTACGTCAAGTTCTACTTCATCAAGTAGAACTACAACTCCAAGGATTCCCATCAAGATGATGTGGATCCCGAAGAAGAAGAACTACAGTGTTCTTGAGGGTGACTCCACCAACATTCTTCACTCATATCATTATGGCAAGGACAAGTGCAATCAACTTCCATATCTTGCACTAGTTCAAGGAGTCACAAACCCTCATGTTGGTAAGGCAAGGGACAAGGTAACCTAATGTTTTCATGGACATCATCTTGTGTGTGCATCACTCTATGTCTATGGATATTATTGTTTGTTCCTTGTGGGACTAACCCATGTAGGTATTGAAAGTGCAACTCACTCCAAAGGAATGCTCCAAATGATCTACATCAACATTGAGCATCCACATCTTCAACACCTACATGAAGTCATCATCGACAAAACCCAAGGTTAGTTCATCCCTCTAAGGGGGGATCTCACATCTAGGGGGACCTTAACTCTAAGAATTGATTCAAAGCAACTCTAATGATGTGAACACATCAATGCATTATGTAAAAGTGGTAACCCCACTTGAGCTTAAACGATGAGTATGACCTATGATCGGATGTTCTCATTTGACTCCTAACTCAATATACTCATATATAGATGACCTAGTCATCGCCAATTGTTTGATAGATGCTAGAATTGGTTGTGCATGCTTTGCCACATACTTCATTTGCCATTTGCATGTTGGTTGCATATTTTACTCATTCGAGGACATCCACTTGTTGTTTTGATTGATTGGATTTTTCTTTGGCCGAGTGGATGGACAAGAATGCCTAAGAACCTTCTCTAGCTATCTATGCTTTTCTCGTCTCAAACTCTATTCATGCTACATCACAAAATTTGATCAAGTCAGATTCGAACCACTCTGTGTGAGGAGCACTCGGAGTCCCCGATTTGTCATAGACTTAAACTTCCAAAACTTCTTTGTGCTTTTCGGTCTGACCGATTCTTCCATTTTGGTCATACCGAGATCACTAAGTCAATCTAGGATTTCCATCTCGGTGCAACCGATTTGAACTTTTCGGTCACACCGAGTTGCTGTAACTGTCAACAGTTATGCATCTCGGTGCCACCGAGTCGTTCCACTCGGTCACACCGACAGTGTCGGGCTATATATTCACACGGGCAAAAATTTGGAAAACTTTCTCCAAACCTCTTCGCCCGCGCATAGCTCGCTCTGCCTTCTAGGTCTCCGGATCGTCGACTTCGTCGCCAGCCGCCTCCTGTCGCTGGTCTCCGCCGCCGTCCATGGATTTCAACTCCGTTGTTGCCGCCGTAGCGAGTTCATCGCCGAACTAGGGTATGAACTCGATCACAGTGCTATCCTCGTCTGATTCTCAGCACATTGTATTCATTATGATTCTTGCCATGATTGAAACACCTCTATCCAGTCAAAACAATCCTTAGAATAGATGCGATTTGAAAATTTAGGGTTAGGTTTCCGCCGAAACCATCTCGGACCCACCGAGTTGAAAAACTCGGTCCCACCGATTCGACTAACGCCATTGCACTAGTAACTCTCGGTCTGACTGAGAATTGCTAATCGGTGTGACCGATTTTAGAACTTTGTGAAACCCTAGCAGTCTCGGTGCCACCGAACTGTGACTCGGTCTTACCGAGTTCACTAGTTTAGGTTCCAAAACTGCTTCGGTATCACCGAGTTTGAAAATCGGTTGATCCGAAATGCTTTCTGTGGAAAACTAAAACTAAGTTTTTGAATCATTCTTCTACAAAAATCTTTGCATTTTGTGATGCTCATCCACTCTATCTCATCTATAACTATTCACAGGGTCAGCAGTCAGTGTTTTCAGCATGTCAGACCAAAGTGATAGTCAGAACAGGGAAGAAGAGCAGATTCACATGAGTGAGGGCACTAGTCCCTCTAGCACTTCAGATGATGGCAGCAGGAGCACCCCAAGCAATCTGCCTAAGGCTGCCACCAGGACAAGGAAGAAAAGAACCTCAGAATCTGAGGATGAGGACTATGTGGCTGCTGAAGATGAGGCCACTTCCAAGAAGAAGGTGCTCAAAAAGGAGTTTGTCACAGCTGCATCCATTAAGCCTGGAATGAAGATCAAAGTGCCTGTAAAGAGAACTCCTATGTCTAAAGCCAGAGCTTCTACTCAAGTTCCTTTGAAATCTCAACCCAAAGAGGCTGCTGCAGAAGGGCAGAAGAAGGAGAGAAAGAGAGGAAGATGGTGCAAGAAAGTTGATCCCATGGCAGAATTTGAGAAGCATTCTTCTGATGAAGAAGAGGAAGAAGAGGTTGCTGCAACAGCACCCAAGGCACAAAAGCTGATGGGTGATGCTATTAAGTCAGGGGCTACATCATCAAAGCCCAAAGAAGCACCCAAAGCTGTCCCAAGCCCAAGAATGCACCAAAGAGGAATACCAGGAGTATACCAGCTGCTGAGAAGAACAAGGCCCCAGTGCCTGAAGTTGCTGCTGAGGAAGATGATGAAGGACAAGTCCTGAGGAAGCTGAAGCCAAAGATTCTAGACCACAATGATGCTCATCCTGTGGCTGAGAACATGAAGCTAAGAAAGGATGCAGGACTCAGACAGTGGAGGTTGTCTGATCCCTATGCTATCAGGAGAAGGGCTGTTGTTGATTACAGGTTCCACACAAAGGAACAACAGGATTTCTATGAGACAGTGCTGTTGGACAAGAAGCCTATAGTGTGTGATATGAGGTGGGTCGACTGGACCTACATGAAGGAGAATGAAGAACACTATCCTGGAGTGCAAGACAGTTTCATTGCTTGTGGAGTTGCAGACTTTGTTGGGCAGAAGCTCACAAAGTGGAATGATGAGCTCATTATGCAATTCTACTCCACAACACATTTCTATCCACATGGTAGGATAGTTTGGATGTCTGAAGGTACAAGGTACCAATCAACCATTGAGGAATGGGCCAATCTGATCAATGCACCCAAGGAGCAGGAAGATGACTTGGATGTCTATGCCAAGAAGAAGATGGATCACAATTCCATGCCTCATATGTACAAGGAGATCCCAGATGCTGAAGTTGAGATACATAAGTTTGGGTCAGTCCATTTTCTTCTGTCAGGGCTGCCAACGATCAACTGGATCCTAAGGCATACTCTATTGCCCAAGTCAGGTGACCACAACATGATAAGAGGCCATGCTATAAACTTGCTACACTTGTTTGATGTGCCACAGAAATTCAAGGTCATGAGCCTCATGGTTGAGACTATCAAGATGACAGCAGCAGACCAAAAGAGAAGTTGTGGATATGCCCCACAAATTCAGGAGTTGATTAACTCAAAGATGGGCATAGGCACATACTTGCTGGACAAGGAACATTTTGCTATCTATCCAGAATTTGAGGACAATCAAGTTGTGATGAATGAGAATGAACCATCATTAGTACAAGCTCAAGAGAAGAAGGAGGAAGCAAAGAAAGAGAAGGCTGCCAAGATGCCAACTCAAGAGGAGGCATCTAAGTAATTTTTGAAGAACAAGCAGGAGCAGCTTGGTTACTTGATAGCATCAACTCTGAGGATTGAGAAGGGGTTGGCCACCCTAACTCAAAACCAGGAGAGCCTGGAAAGAATCATGGAACAAAAATTCTATGATTTAGATGTCAAAGTAACTGAGATTCAGTCAGTTGTGGAACAGCTACAGGGTGACATGTAGGAGACGAAGGGCAAGACAACCACTGATGCATTTGCCAGAGTGCCTAGAGCTCAGAGATCAGCTGCAGTGCCTGTGAAAGACACCAGAGCCACTTCATCTGCACCAGCTACAGCTCCTACAGCTCCAGTGCAACCAGCTCCAGCACCTACACCTCCAGCTCCATCCACATCAACTGAAGCCTTCGTTCAAGGAGCCATCTCTACACCACCACCTGAAGATCAAGCCTGAGAGTCGCTCTAGTACTATGCATTTTCTATGAACTTTTTGGTAACTTGTTGCCAAAGGGGGAGAAAAATGTATAGATCATAGGCTTCGAGAGAGAGAGAGAGAGTGTTGCTTTTTGTTCTCTCTTGCTTTGGTGGTTAAACTTTGTTTGTTTGATTGCTTGAGATACTATGCTATTATCTGTGAGACATTGATGATCATGTGTTTGATCATAAGCTACACTTATGCTTGTTAGATGATATTATCTTACTTACCTTATATGATCATTCACTTTCCTTGGTGATGAGTGCATGTATTCAATCTTTATTATTTTGAGCGCTCCACCAAGATGTATGTGACATGGAAGAGTAACCCATGAGCCTAATTCCTTGTGCATTTGCAGTCCAAAGCAAATCTTAAACTATGCACAAATTTAGGGGGAGCTCTTGCTTATCACATACTTCTCAAAGCGACGATGTTTTTCAATCTTATTATCATTTGTCGAAGCTTTGATCTATATGTTGTCATCAATTACCAAAAAGGGGGAGATTGAAAGTGCAACTATCCCTAGGTGGTTTTGGTAATTCATAACAACATATAGCTGATTGAGCTAATGCTATTCCAAGACAAATATTTCAGGAAAGCTCAATGAATGGCATGGCATGGATGATGAAAGTGGATCCCTCAAAATATTAAGGACAAAGGATTGGCTCAAGCTCAAAAGCTCAGGACGCTACATTTTACATCTTAGTGATCCAAGATCACATTGAGTCTATAGGAAAAGCCAATACTATCAAGAAGGGATGAAGTGTTGCTTAATGAGCCTCTTGCTTCAAGTGCTTAGTGATATGCTCCAAAAACCCTCAACTACTTTCTCACATCCACATATGGCCTAAACCCAAAGTCAAACTCGGCCCCACCGATTCTTTCTATCCGGCGCCACCGAGTTCAAATGTCATAGCCACTGCCACAAACCCTAGGCAAATCGGTCTTACCGATAGGGATCTCGATCTCACCGAGATGGGATTGTAATCTCTTTGTTTCCCTTCGTAACATTTCGGCCTAACTGAAGTGAGCGATCGGTCCCACCGAGATTGCAATGTAAACTCTCTGTTTCCCCTTCGTAACGTTTCGGTCCAATCGACATGAGCGAATCGGTCCCACCGAGTTTACCTGACCAACTCTCTGGTTAGCTAATTACCAAAATCGGTCTCACCGAGTTTGTGTAATCGGTCTCACCGAGAGTACATTATGCCCTAACCCTAACCATATCGGTCCTACCGAGTTGCATGTCGGTCCCACCGAAAATCCTAACGGTCACTAGGTTTACTAAATCGGTCCGACCGAGTTTGTTGATTCGGCCCCACCGAGTTTGGTAAATTGTGTGTAATGGTTAGATTTTGAGTGGAGGCTATATATACCCCTCCACCTCCTCTTCATTCGGGGAGAGAGCCATCAGAACAAACCTACACTTCCAACCTACATTTTCTGAGAGAGAACTACCTACTTATGTGTTGAGGCCAAGATATTCCATTCCTACCATATGAATCTTGATCTCTAGCCTTCCCCAATTTGCTTTCCACTCAAATCTTTTTTCCACCAGATCCAAATCATATGAGAGAGAGTTGATTGTTGGAGAGACTATCATTTGAAGCACAAGAGCAAGGAGTTCATCATCAACGCACCATTTGTTACTTCTTGGAGAGTGGTGTCTCCTAGATTGGCTAGGTGTCACTTGGGAGCCTCCGACAAGATTGTGGAGTTGAACCAAGGAGTTTGTAAGGGCAAGGAGATCGCCTACTTCGTGAAGATCTACCGCTAGTGAGGCATGTCCTTCATGGGCGATGGCCATGGTGGGATAGACAAGGTTGCTTTTTCGTGGACCCTCCATGGGTGGAGCCCTCCGTGGACTCGCGCAACCGTTACCCTTTGTGGGTTGAAGTCTCCATCAATGTGGATGTACGATAGCACCACCTATCGGAACCACGACAAAAACATCCGTGTCTCCAATTGCGTTTGAATCCTCCAAACCCTTCCCTTTACATTCTTGCAAGTTGCATGCTTTAATTTCCGCTGCTCATATACTCTTTGCATGCTTGCTTGAATTGTGTGAAGATTGCTTGACTTGTCCAAAGATCGCTAAAATCTGCCAAACTCTAAAATTGGGAAAAGGTTAAGTTTTTAATTGGTCAACTAGTCTAATCACCCCCCCCTCTAGAAATACTTCAAGGTCCTACATATACAAACTTTTACCTTTCCATCATTGCTAGCTAGCCTCTTCGGTATCGTGCATTACCCTTTCTCACCTTGAGAGTTGGTGCAAACTTCGCCGGTGCATCCAAACCCCGTGATATGGTATGCTCTATCACACATATACCTCCTTATATCTTCCTCAAAACAGCCACCATACCTACCTATTATGGCATTTCCATAGCCATTCCGAGATATATTGTCATGCAACTTTCCACCGTTTCGTTTATCATCATGACACACATTACTATTGTCATATTGCCATTGCATGATCATGTAGTTGACATCGTATTTGTGGCAAGGCCACCATGCATAATTTTTCATACATGTCACTCTTGTTTCATTGCCTATCCCGGTACACCTCCGGAGGCATTCATATAGAGTCATATCTTGTTCTAGTTTTGAGTTGTAATTCATGAGTTATAAATCAATAAAAGTGTGATGATCATCATTATTAAAGCATTGTCCCCAAAAAAAGAAAAAAAGGAAAGGCCAAAGAAAAAAAAAGAAAGGCCAAAAGAAAAAAGGCCCAAAAAAAAGGGGGCAATGTTACTATCTCTTCTTCCACACTTGTGCTTCAAAGTAGCACCATGTTCTTCATATAGTGAGTCTCATATGTTGTCACTTTCATATACTAGTGGGAATTTTTCATTATAGAACTTGGCTTGTATGTTCCTATGATGGGCTTCCTCAAAATGCCCTAGGTCTTCGTGAGCAAGCAAGTTGGATGCACACCCACTTAGTTTCTTTTGTTGAGCTTTCATACATTTATAGCTCTAGTGCATCCGTTGCATGGCAATCCCTACTCCTCATCTTGACATCAAGTGATGGGCATCTCCATAGCCCGTTGATTATCCTCGTCAATGTGAGACTTTCTCCTTTTTTTGTCTTCTCCACACAATCCCCATCATCATATTCTATTCCACCCGTAGTGCTATATCCATGGTTCACGCTCATGTATTGCGTGAAAGTTGAAAAAGTTTGAGATTATTTAAGTACGAAACAATTGCTTGGCTTGTCATCGAGGGTGTATAATTTGGGAGCATTTTTGTGTGACGAAAATGAAGCATAGCCTAACTATATGATTTTTGTAGGGATGAACTTTCTTTAGCCATGTTATTTTGAGAAGACATGATTGCTTTGATTAGTATGCTTGAAGTATTACTATTTCTTATGTCAATATGAACTTTTATTTTGAATCATTTGGATCTGAACATTCATGCCACAATAAAGAAAATTACATTGAGAATTATGCTAGGTAGCATTCCACATCAAAAATTCTGTTTTTATCATTTACCTACTCGAGGACAAGCAGGAATTAAGCTTGGGGATGCTTGATACGTCTCCAACGTATCTATAATTTTTTATTGTTCCATTCTATTATATTACCCTTTTTGGATGCTTATGGGCTTTAATTTACACATTTATATCATTTTTGGTACTAACCTACTAACCGGAGGCCCAGCCCGTATTACTATTTTTTTGCCTATTTCAGTATTTCGAAGAAAAGAAATATCAAACGGAGTCCAAACGGAATGAAACCTTCGGGAGCGTGATTTTTGGAACAAATGTGATCCAGAGGACTTGGAGTGCAAGTCAAGAAGCAGCCGAGGCGGCCACGAGGGTGGAGGGCGTGCCCACCCCTACAAGGCGCGCCCCCCTATCTTGTGGGCCCCTCGGGTGGCCACCGACCTACTTCTTCCTCCTATATATACCCACGTACCCCGAGAACATCCAGAGAGCTAACGAAAACCTAATTCCACCGCCGTAACCTTCTGTATCCGTGAGATCCCATCTTGGAGCCTTCGCGGCGCTCCGCCGGAGGGGGAATCGACCATGGAGGGCTTCTACATCAACACCATAGCCCCTCCGATGAGTTGTGAGTAGTTTACCACAGACCTTCGGGTCCATAGTTATTAGCTAGATGGCTTCTTCTCTCTTTTTGGATCTCAATACCATGTTCTCCTTGATCTTCTTGGAGATCTATTCGATGTAACTCTTTTTGCGGTGTGTTTGTCAAGATCCGATGAATTGTGGGTTTATGATTAAGTTTATCTATGAGAAATATTTGAATCTCCTCTGAATTCTTTTATGTGTGATTGAGTTATCCTTGCAAGTCTCTTCGAATTATCAGTTTGGTTTGGCCTACTAGATTGATCTTTCTTGTAATGGGAGAAGTGCTTAGCTTTGGGTTCAGTCTTGCGGTGTCCTTTCCCAGTGACATCAGGGGCAGCAAGGCACGTATTGTATTGTTGCCATCGAGGATAAAAATATGGGGTTTATATCATATTGCATGAGTTATCCCTCTACATCATGTCATCTTTCTTAATGCATTACTCTGTTCTTATGAACTTAATACTCTAGATGCATGTTGGATAGCGGTCGATGTGTGGAGTAATAGTAGTAGATGCAGGCAGGAGTCGGTCTACTTGTCGCGGACGTGATGCCTATATACATTATCATGCCTAGATAATCTCATAATTATTCGCTTTTCTATCAATTGCTCGATAGTAATTTGTTCACCCACCGTAATATTTATGCTATCTTGAGAGAAGCCACTAGTGAAACCTATGGCCCCCGGGTCTATCTTTTATCATATAAGATTTCAATCTACTTTTATTTGCATCTTTACTTTTTCAATCTATATCATAAAATACCAAAAATATATTTATCTTATCATACTATCTCTATCAGATCTCACTTTCGCAAGTGGCCGTGAAGGGATGAACAACCCCTTTATTGCGTTGGTTGCGAGTTCTTTGTTTGTTTGTGTAGGTGCGTGGGACTTCTGAGGAGCCTCCTACTGGATTGATACCTTAGTTCTCAAAAACTAAGGGAAATACTTACGCTACTATTGTTGCATCACCCTTTCCTCTTCAAGGAAAACCAACGCAAGCTCAAGACGTAGCACCACCCAACTGCTGGCCACTGTGGCCATCACCCGCTCCGCCACCGCGGCCCGAAAGCGGGAGGTGGTGGTCGTGGCCGCCACCCCATCGTCGGTCTCTATGGCCGCCAACCCACCGTCAACCAGCGGGATCATCACCCGCTTCGCCACCGCCGCCCGAAGGAGGGAGGCGGAGGTGGAGGCCCGCACGTGCGTCAGCGACCTTGCGCGCTACATCGAGTTCCTGTGGTAGGAGGAGGAGCGCCTCATCGAGCATGCAAAGAGCCTTAACGTAGCCGTGGCCGCAACACACGCCGATGCAGAGGCAAGGAATCAGGAGATCTATGAGCAGTCTGGCCGCTTCGAGAGGGGTCGTCTGGAGCGGCAGAGGGCGTTCGAGGTGAGCGTCGTTGAAGGTGCAACAAGGGCAGACACTGTGTTGCAATTGTCCAGCTCGCCGGTAGGCTCCTCCTCCTCTTCCTCTTACTGAGCATGCTCGGCAGAGGAGAGGCTGCCGGAAATAGTACAAAGCCCCTCTATAGTAGTAGTAGTAGTATTTATGGGCTATTTTGTTTAGTTCATCTGACTATAGATGTGGTGGAACTATACAACGTACTTAAAATTAGTTAGTATATATAGTTGAACTAGCTATTTCAGTACGTGGTTGGCAACAATTGGGAAAAAGTTTGGTCGGTTCAGTTGTCGAGTTGAACTATTTGTATAAATTAAGAACGACTGCTTAATCTACGAATGAAATATATGCTTAATTACTGAATTTTAGTTGCAAAAATTAGATAGTGCTAGTGATTTTTAGCTGCATATTTTGACAAATCGCAGTGTTACAAGGATTGACAAATGGCAATGGTCCTAGATCAACAAATGTCAATCTTTCCCATTTGACAAATGGCAATATACCCAATATGACAGATGCAAATCTTACCAAATTGTCTGCATGTGGTTGCACACGGGTCATCCGAAAAAAACCGTTTGCGTTGAAGGGAGGTACAAATCCTGCTTGCCAAATTTTCTCTTGGCTTGCGCCGAAGTCTCACTTTGCATACCTTATTCAATCTGAACCATTTGCGTTGAAGAGACGCACAATCCTGCGCGGCGAATTTTCCCTTGGCTTACTGCGGAAGACCATAGCTCTCACTTTGCATACAGGTGTTCCATCTAAAACGTTTGCGATGAAGAGTTGCACAAATCCTGCTCGGCACATTTTCCCTTGGCTTACTGGGGAAGCCGTTGGTTTACATACGGGTGTTCTATCTAAAACATTTGCGATGTTACAATGGCACTATTTGTTTCAAAATGCCTTTGTTGGCTGTTATTCGAGTGTGCCTTCTCACAAAATGGACACGAAAAATACCACAACATGTTGGGTGCCATTCCATGATAGCATGCCAAGTTTCATGAATTTTAGACGAGTTTTCGATTTACTAGAATTTAAAAACATAGTGTCTCAATGTTTTGCCGGCAATCAATAGTGCCCTGATGTTTGAAATTCATTCCCATTTCTTGCATGGGACCTACGCATGCACCCAAGGAGACATATTTGATTTTTGAACCAATTTATATGCATTGGAGCATGTGCATGTAGTTCAATTTTGAATTATGCACATAAGATGCCTAAAACTCATTTAATGTATAAAAATGTCCAAACGAACCCTGAAATATTCCAAAATTTAACAAAACACTCCTGTTGTTCTATGTTGACACTAGAAATTTTTTGAAAGCAATAAGAGGGAATGAATATCGTTTAATCCCCAAAGGTGGCACGTTCCCTACCGAAACCTTCAGGTTTGTTGTGAGAAGCTTATACACAAACCTACCCCAAATGGGACAAAAATTTTACCACGGCATGTTGATGCCGCTCCATGATAGCATGCCAAGTTTCATGAATTTTAGACGAGTTTTGGATTTACTAGAATTTAAAAACCAGGTATCTCAATGTTTGCGGCCGAGTGATGGTGACAAGGTGTTTGACATTCATTCCCATTTCTTGCATGGGACCTAAGTATGCAACCAAGGAGACATATTTGAATTTTCAACCAATTTATTTGCATTAGAGCATGTGCATGTAGTTCAAATTTAAATTATGCACATAAATGCATTGAAAACTCAATTAATGTATAAAATTGTCCAAAGGAACCCTAAAAAATTCCAAAATTTAACACAACACTCATGTTGTTCTATGTTGACACTAGAAAAAAAATTGAATCAATAAGAGGCAACGGATATCGTTTCGTCCAGAAAGGTGAAACGTTCCCTACTATAACCATGAGGCTTGTTGCGAGAAGCTCTAGTTTGTGAGAAACTTATACCCCAACATGCCCCAAATGGGACAATATTTTTACCACCGCATGTTGATGCCGTTCCATGATAGCATGTCAAGTTCCATGAATTTCAGATGAGTTTTCGATTTACTAGAATTTTAAAAGCATGTATCTCAATGTTAGTGGGCGAGCGACGGTGGCAAAGGTCTTTGACATTCATTAGCATTTCTTGCATGGGACGTAAGGTTGCAACCAAAGACACCCATTTGATTTTTCAACCCATTTATATGCACTGGAGAATGTGCATGTAGTTCAAATTTGAATTATGCACATGAATGCATAGAAAACTCAGTTAATGTATAAAAATGTCCAAGCAAACCCCGAAAAATCTCAAGAATTGACACAACACTCCTGTTGTTCTATGTTGACACGAGAAAATTTTTGAAAGTAAGAAGAGGCAACAAATATCATTTTGTCCCCCAAGGTGGCACGTTCCCTACCAAAAACCATCGGGCTTGTTGTGAGAGAAGCTCTGGTTTGCGAGAAGCTAATACCCAAACCTGCCACAAATGGGACAATATTTTTACCACGGCATGTCGATGCCATTCCATGATATCATGTCAAGTTTCATGAATTTCAGACGGGTTTTCGATTTACTAGAATTTTAAAACCATGTATCTCAATGTTAGCGGCCGAGCGACAGTGTCAAGGTGTTTGACATTCATTCTCATTTCTTGCATGTGACCTAAGGTTGCAACCAAGGACAAACATTTGATTTTGCAACCCATTTTTGTGGACTAGAGCATGTGCATGTAGTTCAATTTTGAATTGTGCACACAAATGCCTGGAAAACTCAGTTAATGTATAAAAATGTCCAAATGATCCCTGAAAAAATCCAAAATTTAACACGACACTCCTGTTGATCTATGTTGACATCAGGAAAAAATTGAAAGGAAGAAGAGGCGATGAATATCATTTTGTCCACAAAGGTGACACGTTGCCCTAACAAAACCATGAGGCTTCTTGTGAGAAGCTCTGGTTTCTGAGAAACTTATACCATAACCTGCCCCAAATGGGACAATACTTTTTACCCCAGCATGTTGATGTCATTCCATGACTCCAAGGCCTCTTCGATGAGTTGTGAGTAGTTTACTACAGACTTTCGGGTCCATAGTTATTAGCTAGATGGCTTCTTCTCTCTCTTTGAATCTCAATACCAAGTTCTCCTCGATCTTCTTAGAGATCTATTCGATGTAACTCTTTTTGCGGTGTGTTTGTCGAGATCCGATGAATTGTGGGATTATGATCAAGTTTATCTATGAGAAATAATTGAATCTTCTCTGAATTCTTTTATGTGTGATTGGTTATCTTTGCAAGTCTCTTCGAATTATCAGTTTGGTTTGGCCTACTAGATTGATCTTTCTTGCAATGGGAGAAGTGCTTAGCTTTGGGTTCAATCTTGCGGTGTCCTTTCCCAGTGACAGCAGGGGCAGCAAGGCATGTATTGTATTGTTGCCATCGAGGATAAAAATATGGGGTTTATATCATATTGCATGAGTTTATCCCTCTACATCATGTCATCTTTCTTAATGTGTTACTCTGTTCTTCATGAACTTAATACTCTAGATGCACGCAGGAGTCAGTTGATGTGTGGAGTAATAGTAGTAGATGTAGAATCGTTTTGATCTACTTGTCACAGACGTGATGCCTATATACATGATCATGCCTAGATATTCTCATAACTATGCACTTTTCTATCAATTGCTCGACAGTAATTTGTTCACCCACCGTAATACTTATGCTATCTTGAGAGAAGCCACTAGTGAAACCTATGCCCCTCGGGTCTATCTTTGATCATATAAGTTTTCCATCTACTTTTATTTGCATCTTTACTTTCCAATCTATATCATAAAAATACCAAAAATATTTATCTTATCTTATTATCTCTATCAGATCTCACTTTCGCAACTTACACCGTGAAGGGATTGACAACCCCTTTATCGCGCGGTTGCGAGGTTCTTGTTTGTTTGTGTAGGTGCGTGGGACTTTTGAGGAGCCTCCTACTGGATTGATACCTTGGTTCTCAAAAACTAAGGGAAATAGTTACGCTACTTTGCTGCATCACCCTTTCCTCTTCAAGGGAAAACCAACACAGTGCTCAAGAGGTAGCAAGAAGGATTTCTGGTGCCGTTGCCAGGGAGGTCTTCGCTCAAGTCAAGACATACCAAGTACCCATCACAAACTCATCTCCCTCGCATTACATTATTTGCCATTTGCCTCTCGTTTTCCTCTCCCCCACTTCACCCTTGCCGTTTTATTGGCCCTCTCTTTCCCGTTCGCCTTCCTCTCTCTCCTCGCATTTTCTGTCGTTATGTATGAAATTGGGGAGATTATCATTGATATGGACAATAATAATAACATGGAAAATTCTAATGCTCTTGCTGAAGAACCCCCTATCTTACATACTAAAAAGTTTCGAATCGGTAGTGGTAATATTATTGGAAAAGGGGTTATTCAAGATTTCTTTACTTGTGCCGGTGCTTTACCTTCTATGGGTAGTTCTATTCTTCATAGAACTAGAAGTCTTGCGGATGCTATCGCCATGCTTATAGTTGAACTTGAAAGACAGTTTATGCACATGCATCCTTGCTTACAAAGGATTTTCCTAGCATTTTCTAATATTGAGCATTCTTCTGTTAAGCACGCAGCTACTATCTTTTTGGCACATGACTTTAGATTTATAATAAAAGAAGCCAAAGAAATTTTTGCGCACTATAGGGTGGATGCTGGCCGTCCTCCCATAGAGGCGATCCTCTTCGATCAAGATGAAATAATGCGTTTCCAATCTTTGGACTATGTTGCTTTTAATGAAAACCTTAGAAAAAAGGTTCCTACCACTGTTCTAGTTGATAGAATTTCTGAACCTAATAATGATTTTGCTATTCGAAATAATGAGCTAGGATATTCTCTTGAGTATAGACTCATGAAGTTCTGTCAAAAGAATGCTTATAATGATGGATTGGTTGTGCAATATGAAGGGCCAAAGGAGGAACCCATACCTCCCGAGATTTATCTTGGGGACTTTTGTCCCATTAAATTTAGCCCTTTTGATTACTTTTGCTTGCCACGAAGAGAACTTGCTGCTGAACGTAGAGTATATGAGATGAGCTTTCGTGATCTATCTTATTATTATGGCAATACTTAGATCTATTCTCGCTTTTATGCCTGGCTATGGGCGTTAAACGATAGCGCTTGTTGGGAGGCAACCCAATTTTATTTTTGTTCCTTGCTTTTTTGCTTCTGTTTAGTAATAAATAATTCATATAGCTTATGTTTAGATGTGGTTTAATGTTTTAATTAGCGTTTGTGCCAATTAGAACCTATAGGATAACCTACGGTGATAGTTAATTTGATTCTGCTGAAAAACAGAAACTTTTGCACGCACGAGAATAATTTTAATAAATCACAGAAACGTCATTTTGCGTTGATTCTTTTTGCAGTATATCAATAGAAAAATTATCCAGGACTTCCTAGTTTGGTAGGATATTTAGAGTACCACAAGTATTCGAAAGTTACAGATTGCTACAGACTGTTCTGTTTTTGACAGATTCTGTTTTTCGTGTGTTGTTTGCTTATTTTGATGCATCTATGGCTAGTATCGGGGGGTATTGACCATAGAGAAGTTGGAATACAGTAGGTTTAACACCAATATAAATAAAGAATAAGTTTTTTACAATACCTTATCTGGTGGTTTTTCTTTCTTGCACTAATGGAGCTTATGAGATTTCCTGTTGAGTTTTGTGTTGTGAACTTTTCAAGTTTTGGGTAAAGATTTGATGGACTATGGAATAAGGAGTGGAAAGAGCCTAAGCTTGGGGATGCCCATGGCACCGCAAGATATCCAAGGACTACCAAAATCCTAAGCTTGGGGATGCCCCGGAAGGCATCCCCTCTTTCGTCTTCGTTTATCGGTAACTTTACTTGGAGCTATATTTTTATTCACCACATGATATGTGTTTTGCTTGGAGCGTCTTGTATGATATGAGTCTTTGCCTTTTATTTTACCACAATAATCCTTGCTGTACACACCTTTTGGGAGAGACACACTTGATTTGGAATGTATTAGAATACTCTATGTGCTTCACTTACATCTTTTGAGCTAGATAATTTTTGCTCTAGTGCTTCACTTATACTTTTTAGAGCACAGCGGTGGCTTTATTTTGTAGAAATTTTTGATCTCTCATGCTTCACTTATATTATTTTGAGAGTCTTATAGAACAGCACGGTATTTGCTATGGTTATAAATTTGGTCCTAGAATGATGGGCATCCAAGTTGGGTATAATAAAAACTATCATAGAAAGTGAATTGGATGCTATGATCAATTTGATGCTTGATAATTGTTTTGAGATATGAGGATGGTGATATTAGAGTCATGCTAGTGGAGTAATTATGAATTTGAGGAATACTTGTGTTGAAGTTTGTGATTCTCGTAGCATGCATGTATGGTGAACCGCTTTGTGATGAAGTTGGAGCATAATTTATTTATTGATTGTCTTCCTTATGAGTGGCGGTCGGGGACAAGCGATGGTCTTTTCCTACCAATCTATACCCCTAGGAGCATGCGCGTAGTACTTTGTTTTCAATGACTTGTAGATTTTTGCAATAAGTATATGAGTTCTTTATGACTAATGTTGAGTCCATGGATTATATGCACTCTCACCCTCCCACCATTGCTAGCCTCTCTTGTGCCGTGCAACTTTCACCGGTACCATACACCCACCATATACCTTCCTCAAAAGAGCCACCATACCTACCTATTATGGCATTTCCATAGCCATTCCGAGATATATTGCCATGCAACTTTCCACCGTTCCGTTTATTATGACACGCAACATCATTGTCATATTGCTCTTTGCATGATCATGTAGTTGACATTGTATTTGTGTCAAAGCCATCTTCATAGTTATTCCATACATGTCGCTCTTGATTTATTGCATATCCTGGTACACCGCCGGAGGCATTCATATAGTCATATTTTGTTCTAAGTATCGAGTTGTAATCTTGAGTTGTAAGTAAATAAAAGTGTGATGATCTTCATTATTAGAGCATTGTCCCAAGTGAGGAAAGGATGATGGAGACTATGATTCCCCCACAAGTCGGGATGAGGCTTCAGACTTTATATAAAAAAAAGAGAAATGCCAAATAAAAAAAAGGCCAAATAAAAACAAGAAAAAATGAGAGAAAAAGAGAGAAGGGACAATGTTACTATCCTTTTTACCACACTTGTGCTTCAAAGTAGCACCATGATCTTCATGATAGAGAGTCTCCTATGTTGTCACTTTCATATACTAGTGGGAATTTTTTCATTATAGAACTTGGCTTGTATATTCCAATGATGGGCTTCCTCAAAACGCCCTAGGTCTTCGTGAGCAAGCAAGTTGGATGCACACCCACTTAGTTTCTTTTGTTGAGCTTTCATACATTTATAGCTCTAGTGCATCCGTTGCATGGCAATCCCTACTCACTCACATTGATATCTATTAATGGGCATCTCCATAGCCCGTTGATACGCCTAGTTGATGTGAGACTATCTTCTCCTTCTTTGTCTTCTCCACAACCACCATTCTATTCCACATATAGTGCTATGTCCATGGCTCACGCTCATGTATTGCGTGAAAGTTGAAAAAGTTTGAGAATACTAGAGTATGAAACAATTTCTTGGCTTGTCATCGGGGTTGTGCATGATTAAATACTTTGTGTGATGAAGATAGAGCATAGCCAGACTATATGATTTGGTAGGGATAGCTTTCTTTAGCCATGTTATTTTGACAAGACATGATTGCTTTGTTAGTATGCTTGAAGTATTATTGTTTTTATGTCAATATGAACTTTTATTTTGAATCATTTGGATCTGAACATTCATACCACGATAAAGAAAATTACATTGAGAAATATGCTAGGTAGCATTCCACATCAAAAATTCTGTTTTTATCATTTACCTACTCGAGGACGAGCAGGAATTAAGCTTGGGGATGCTTGATACGTCTCCAACGTATCTATAATTTTTGATTGTTCCATGCTATTATATTACCTATTTTGGATGTTTATGGGCTTTACTTTACACTTTTATATCATTTTTGGACTAACCTACTAACCGGAGGCCCAACCCGAATTGCTGTTTTTTTTTTTGCCTATTTCAGTGTTTCAGAGAAAAGGAATATCAAACGGAGTCCAAATGGGATGAAACCTTCGAGAGCGATCTTTTCGGAACAAATGCAAACCAGGAGACTTGGAGTGGACGTCAAGAAGCAAACGAGGCGGCCACAAGGGCGCCCGGCGTGCCCCCACCCTCGTGGGCCCCTCGTGGCTCCACCGACCTACTTCTTCCCCCTATATATATCCACGTACCCCGAGAATATCCATGAGCACCATGAAAACCTAATTCCACCGCCGCAACCTTCTGTATCCGCGAGATCCCATCTTGGAGCCTTCGTCGGTGCTCCACCGAGGGGGAATCGACCACGAAGGGCCTCTACGTCATCTCCAAGGCCTCTCTGATGAGTTGTGAGTAGTTTACCACAGACCTTCGGGTCCATAGTTATTAGCTAGATGGCTTCTTCTCTCTCTTTGAATCTCAATACCAAGTTCTCTTCGATCTTCTTGGAGATCTATTCGATATAACTCTTTTTGAAGTGTGTTTGTCGAGATCCGATGAATTGTGGGTTTATGATCAAGTTTATCTATGAGAAATAATTGAATCTTCTCTGAATTCTTTTATGTGTGATTGGTTATCTTTGCAAGTCTCTTCGAATTATCAGTTTGGTTTGGCCTACTAGATTGATCTGTCTTGCAATGGGAGAAGTGCTTAGCTTTGGGTTCAATCTTGCGGTGTCCTTTCCCAGTGACAGCAGGGGCAGCAAGGCACGTATTGTATTGTTGCCATCGAGGATAAAAAGATGGGGTTTATATCATATTGCATTAGTTTATCCCTCTACATCATGTCATGTTTCTTAATGCGTTACTCTGTTCTTCATGAACTTGATACTCTAGATGCAGGCAGGAGTCGATCGATGTGTGGAGTAATAGTAGTAGATGCAGAATCGTTTCGATCTACTTGTCACGGATGTGATGCCTATATACATGATCATGCCTAGATATTCTCATAACTATGCACTTTTCTATCAATTGCTCGACAGTAATTTGTTCACCCACCGTAATACTTATGCTATCTTGAGAGAAGCCACTAGTGAAACCTATGGCCCCCGGGTCTATCTTTTATCATATAAGTTTTCCATCTACTTTTATTTGCATCTTTATTTTCCAATCTATATCATAAAAATACCAAAAATATTTATCTTATCTTATTATCTCTATCAGATCTCACTTTCGCAAGTTACCGTGAAGGGATTGACAACCCCTTTATCGCGTTGGTTGCGAGGTTCTTGTTTGTTTGTGTAGGTGTGTGGGACTTTTGAGGAGCCTCCTACTGGATTGCTACCCTGGTTCTCAAAAACTGAGGGAAATACTTATGCTACTTTGTTGCATCACCCTTTCCTCTTCAAGGGAAAACCCACTCGGTGCTCAAGAGGTAGCAAAGAGCTATGTTCCAAGCTGCAATTGGTCAAGAAGAAGCACCCTCGTCCCTACAAGGTGCAATGGCTAAAAAACTCCGGCACTACTCAAGTGGAGCACACGGTGCAAGTTTCTTTCAAGATCGGCGCCTACGAGGACACCTTAGAGTGCGATGTGGTTCCTATGTCCGTGTGCCACCTTCTTTTGGGAAGACCTTAGCAATTCGACCGCGGTGTCATCCACAACGGACGAACCAACCACTATAGCTTCAAGATGAAGGGCAAGGAGTATGTGCTTCGACCAATGTCACCAAGCCAAGTGATCACCGACAAGCAAGCTTCCACCCATCATGGAGATACTAGTGAGAGAGTGCACCACCAAAAAGAAAGTGATAGCCACAAGCCAAAATTGAGCGCCTCTTCGCCAAGAGAGAAAAACTTAGTCCTCTTAGCCACAAAAAGAGAGATGAGAGAAGTGTGTGAGAACCCATCGACTGTCATCCACTTTGTCCTCCTATGCAAAGATGAGGTGACCAAAACTAACAATCCTAATCCTCTTCCTAGTGTTTTCCAACTTGTTGTAGGAATTCGAGGATGTGTTTCCCGATGAGCTACCTCCCAGTCTTCCTCCTCTACGTGGCATTGAACATAGGATCGACCTCATCCCCAGCGCACCTCTTCCAAACAAGGCTCCCTACCGCGTCAACCCCGAAGAAACTAAGGAGATCCAATGGCAAGTACAACAACTCATCGACAACGGACATGTACGTGAAAGCTTAAGTCCTTGTGTCGTTCCAGTTATACTTGTGCCCAAGCAAGATGATAGTTTTCGCATGTGCTCAGATTGTAGGCCCATCAATGCTATCACCGTTCGTTATAGGCATCCCATTCCTTGCCTAGATGATATGCTAGATGAACTTAGTGGCGCCACCATTTTCTCAAAAATTGATCTTAAAAGTGGCTATTATCAAATCCACATACAAGAAGGTGATGAATGGAAAACAACTTTCAAAACAAAATTTGGCTTGTACGAGTGGTTGGTTATGCCTATGGGTTTATCGGAAGCTCCCGGTACTTTCATGCGTCTTATGCATTTTGTGCTTCGTCCTTACATTGGAGTGTTTGTTGTGGTTTACTTGGATGACATTCTTGTTTTTAGCAAATCCATGAAAGAGCATCTAAGTCATGTTAGGGCTGTTTTGCAAACTCTTCGCAAGGAACGTCTTTATGCCAACATGAAAAAGTGCACATTTGGTGTTGACAAGCTTGTTTTCTTGGGTTTCGTTGTTTCTTCCAAGGGTGTCCATGTTGATGAATCTAAAATTGAAGCAATTAAAACTTGGCCCCAACCCACCAATTTGCAACAAGTGCGTAGCTTTCTTGGCCTTGCGGGTTTCTATCGTCGCTTTGTGAAAGACTTTAGCACCATTGCCGCACCTTTGCATGCTTTGAGTAAGAAAAATGCTCCTTTTGTTTGGGGACCTTTGCAATCTACCGCTTTTGATGAGCTCAAATCCTTACTTACTCATGCTCCGATTCTTGCTTTACCCAACTTTGACAAAACTTTTGAGGTTCATTGCAATGCAAGTGGTACCGGAATTGGTGGAGTTTTGATGCAAGAAAAACAAGCTATTGCATATTTTAGTGAAAAACTATCCGGTGCTCAACTCAATTACCCCATCTATGAGAAAGAATTGTGTGCTTTAGTGCGTGTGTTACATGTGTGGGAGCATTATCTTAGACCGCATGAGTTTGTCATACATGCCGATCATGAAACACTTAAATACCTTAAAGGTCAAACAAAGTTGAATAAATGGCATGCTAAATGGAGTGGATTCATTGAATCTTTTCCCTATGTGATCAAGTACATTAAGGGCAAAGAAAATGTTGTGGCGGATGCCCTTTCCCGCAAATGCATGTTACTTACTCAACTTGAATTGAATGTAGTTGGATTTGATCATATCAAAGATTTGTATGAGCGTGATGTGACTTTTGCTACTCCTTATGCTAAGTGTGTGTCGCATACTTCTTGGGAATGATATTATATCAAAGATGGTTATCTTATGAGAGCTAACAAACTATGCATTCCTGAGTCTTCTCTTCATTTGTTACTTTTGCAAGAGGCTCATGGAGGTGGACTCATGGGACACTTTGGACGCGACAAGACTTTTGCAACACTTTCCAAGAACTATTTTTGGCCCAAGATGTTTCGTGATGTCGCCCGCTTCACCAACCGGTGCTCTACATGTTGCAAAGCTAAGTCACACTCTCAATCCCATGGTTTACATATGCCTTTACCTATTCCACATCAACCTTGGGAAGACATTAGCATGGATTTTGTGCTTGGATTACCTAGGACTCAAAATGGCAAGGACTCCGTTTTTGTTGTTGTGGACAGATTCTTTAAAATGGCTCATTTTATCCCATGCAATAAGATAGACGATGCTTCACATGTTGCCAATCTCTTTTGTAGGGAAATCTTAAGGTTGCACGGTGTGCCAAAGACAATTGTGTCGGATCGAGACATCAAGTTCTTAAGCTACTTTTGGAAGACGCTATGCGCCAAGCTCGGAATCAAGCTACTCTTCTCCATGGCGTATCATCCTCAAACCAATGGCAAAACGGAAGTCACCAACTGAACGCTTGCAACTCTCCTATGCATGTTGATAAAGAAGAACATCAAGGAGTGGGAGGAGTGCCTACCCATCGCCGAGTATGCCTACAACCATGCAAGACACTCTACCACCGGCAAGTCCTCCTTCGAGGTCGTTTACGGTTTCAACCCTTTGTCGCCATTGGACATCCTTGCTCTACCGCTTCAAGAACAAGCAAACATGGACGCAAGTGCAAGAGCCGCCTACCTCAAGAAGATGCATTAAGAAACACGGTCAACAATCAAGCGCCAAGTACAACGACTCACCGCCAAGATCAACATCAACAAGTCTCCGATGGTGTTCCAACCGGGTGATCAAGTATGGATACATCTCCGCAAGGACCGCTTCCCCAAGGAATGCAAGTTCAAGCTACTCCCGAGAGCCGACGGACCATTCAAGGTGCTCGCACGCTACAACGACAACGCCTACAAGGTCGACATCCCACGTGACAAGTACAACGTGAGCGACATCTTCAACGTCAAAGACTTAGCCAAATACCATGGTGATGAAGAGCACGATCCGTGGTCGGATCTCTCCCATGGGGGGGGGAGATGATGCGGAGCATCCCTCAACTACCCGCACCGACACTCCATCACCATCGCAAGCACCAAGAGGACCAATGACAAGAGCACGCGCACGCAACATCGAGAACGAGGTCAATTCTATCCTCTTCAAGTTTCTTTCGGTTTCACATGAGAATTGGGTTCTACCTCAAACAGACGTGCTATGCATTCTTAGGCACCAAGAAGATGATCGTGAGAAGGAGAAGATGGAGACTCGAGCATCCACGGAGCAAGGGAGAGGAGAGGAGAACAAGAAGAATGAAGGGGAGAAGCTCTTGGACACCCCGGGTGCCCGGACTCAAAGACATGGGGAGGCCCGAACCCCCTGGACACCCCGGGTGCCCGGCCATCGCTGCCCCGGGTGCCTGGCATCTGCCTGGGCTGTGCCCCAGCCGGCCCCGGGTGCCCGGCCCTCCACTTGGGCCTCGCCCAGCCCGCCCCGGGTGCCCGGCCCATGCCCCGCCAGCCGCTGGGAGCCACCCCGGGTGCCCGAGCCTGGGACCCCCGGGTGCCCGGCCACTCGCCCGCCAGCCCCTGACCCGGCCGGGTGCCCGGCCCCTTCGCCACCGGGTGCCCGGTCCCGCCTGGGCACTGGCCTCTGACCGGTCCTGGTGCCCGACCGGTTCCTCCCCGGGTGCCCGGACCCTTCTTCCGTGGCCACACGTTTTAGGGACTTTTTGGTCCTTTGTATCCCTCTTTCTCCAAGTTTCATCCCTAGCCTTTATATACTCATCTCCTAGCTCATTTGGAAGGTTAGCAAAGTATATGAGAGACATTAGTGAGCTTTGCTCCTTGTACCCACTCCTCTAGGAGATCAAGACCTCCTAGGAGAAGATCCCTAGTGGATATCAAGCCCCTATCTTGGGAAGTATCCCCATAATAGGATCATCAAGACCTCTCTCCTCATAGGATTGGGATGAACTAGTACCTTGTATCTTTCCTTTGTTGTTCTTGGATCATTGTGACGTCTTATGTGTTCTTGGATCTAGCATATGTGTGATTGGATCTAGTCAATTTGAGTGTTTCCCCTCTCTTGTGTTCTTCATGTTATTCATGTTCTTGGGGATTTCCCCTCCAATTCATGAAAGATCTCCACATAGGGTTCCACCCTACATCAATCTGCCTTGGGGATAGCAACTGGCAAGAGCGGCAGAGCAACTGTTTGTTCTGCAGCGGCGGCCTTAGCCCTATTGGAGGCCGCCCACGACGATGTCGAGGCCACCCACGCCCAGCTCATGGCGGTCACCAAACAAATCAAATGAAGCTTCTCCGACAATGGTCGGCAACCCACGACCGAAGACTTGCCAATCACCAAGAGCGTTCGATCAATCGTCCGTTCCTGCATGGCATACCTTGCCACGACAGAGCCCGCCCAAGCCAAGATCGCGGTCGCCCATGCCAAGCTCGTGGCGGCCTATTCCAAATACAGATGCGGATGGCGAGATGCTTGCCGAGTATGGTGTGATGGATGCCATGGAGCCCCTTGCCCAGGAGATCGTCAGGCGCGAGATGGACATGGAGGAGGCGGCGGAGATCAACGAGCACCAGCCGTAGTATTACTCTTTGTTTTGTTTAATTAAGAGCGCCGGTCTTTAATTTGTTAGAGTAATGTTTAGGTCAGCTAGCTCTGTTTAATTGCTGAAATTGCTCGATTAAGAAGTGTGGGTGTGTTGTAGTCTCCTTTGTGTACGCAAATTATGCAATGACGTGGATGACCACTGTAACTAGGGAAATTCGAACCAAACTTTTTGACGTTCAAACTTATCACACACGGGTTAAGCTATCTGAATTGTTTGTGATGTTCACATATCATACACAGTTCTGAATAAGGGACCGTGTCTTATGACACTTTGCGCGCCAGTTTTGAACCGATTCAAAATTTTTGGCTTCCGCGGAAATATCTACCTCACCGCCCCTTCCCCCTTACCAACAGCAACATTTCCCCTATTTCCGCCTTCCTTCCCAAGTTGCAACCTTCACTCCTTGCTTGTAGTGCCGCCTCCTCGCCGGTGACCCTCCTTCACGCTGCTCGGCCTCGTCTATCCAGGCAGGTAATCCACAGCCGACTCCCATCCTCCTCCTTCCACATCCCACATGCCCCGACCACCGGCGCGACACCTTCCACCCAAATCACCGACCCCTCCACCAAATAAGCGCCACCCTAAGATGTGGTGCACGCAATATAGACAGAAGCTCAAGGAGCATTTGGCAGCAGAGAAGCAAATCGCGGCCGCACGCGCGGATGAGGTCGCGATGGCTGCCATTCGTGTCGACCACCGGATCTTGGAGGAGCACCTCGCTGTCGAGGCCACCGTCGACGCCTCGCGCGCCACCGCCATGACATGGTTGGCTGCTTTAAACGACAGTTCATGGTGTTTTCTCGAGGCCACCCTCGGTGCCTTGGACGAAGACTACGAGGTGTTTTATCAGCGTGCACGTGCTTACCTCAACTCAAGAGCCGGCAGGTTGGTGCTTGGAGCGGCTCAGGCAACTCACCACTACGACGAGGGCACCCACGATGCGGATGCCTCATCCTCTCCCATGTCCAAGGAGCCAATCTTCATCAATATCTCCGACAATGAGGAGTAGCTTGTCTTATTAGCTCACTATAAGGACCCATGTTCAATTTGCTAGCTACTGCCTTTCCTTCACAAATTCTAGTGAATTGTGCTATCTACTTTTACTATGAAATCTGTTGCTCTAGTGTATATGTTCTATATGTCGTGCAATGTGCTGCTCACTTATTAACTGTTTGGTTAATTAGTTGTCGTGTTCAGTTAACTGTTTGGTTCAATTCTGCAAATGTGATGTTCAATTCTTCAGGGTGCAATTTTGTATTGTCTAATATTCTAGTATGTTATACATTGTGTAATGTGGTGCTCAGTTAACGTTTGGTTAATTTGTTGTGGTGTTTAGTTAACTGTTTGGTTCAATTCTGCAATGTAATGTTCAATTGTTGTAGGTGCATTTTGTTATTGTATACCATGTGAGGAATAAATCGAATTTGGCGGTACTAAATACATGAGAAACAAATACAATTGCTATATTTCCAAATTGTAAGCATGCTTGGTTTGGTTAACTGTCTGATCTTCTATTAGGAGTATGGTATATTGTGCAATGTGGTGCTCAGTTAATATTTGGTTCATTTGTTGTGGTGTTTAGTTAACTGCTTGGTTCAATTCTGCAATGCGATGTCCAATTGTCGTGGGTAGAGTTTTGTATTGTTGTCCATGTGAGGAATAATCGAATTTGGCTGCACTTAATACATGAGAAACATATACAATTGCTATATTTCCTAGTTCTTAATCATGCTTGGTTTGGATAAATGGGTTCTCCATGTGGCTTGAATTAATCTGATGAATCTGCAATGTGCTTATTTTTCATCAACATATTTTACTAATAGCATGCGAACCCTCACTTAACCTGATCGCTAACTACCTTATATGTGTTGCAGGAAAACAATGAGAAGCACTAAGGTTTACAATCGAGGTTTGTGCATGGATGGTCCTTTGTCTAATAGCACATTATTGTGCAATTGCAGGAACCATTCTAATATTTAGGTTTTTAACAATTTGGTCTTGCACATGTAGGTCCTGCTGCCAGAGGTTTTGACCCACTGTTTGACATTTTGCATTTGGGGAAATGAGTTGTCCATCAATATCAGTCAAGTCAAGAAACTCAGAAAGATTGTTAGGATAAAGAAATTAGCGACAAAAAACAACAAGATTTTTGTCTGCACAATGAAGAAGACATCAGTTCACTATAGGATGGTACTAACTATTATACCTTGCCTTTTTATTCCTTTGCCCCATTTCTAATATAGAGAAGATATTTATGCACATCCTTGTTTTTAGGCCTTTCCAAAGCAGTTTACTGATGATTACCTCTCAAACCACCTGTATGGCCAGGAGGCGAGGACGGTATTCATACAACACCCACGATTCAATATTGAAGTGTTCCTAAAGAGGATGAAGGATGAACGGTCAATCATCCACAGGCACTGGCCTAAAGGTGCAAGGACCTTCAACATCAATGAAGGCTCACTATTCACCTTCCGCTTCAGTAGTTTTCCTGATGAGATACATTTGTCTATGTACCGTCTATGATGCTAATTTCGAAAAGTTATAGATGTTGCATGTAAAACTTGGTGCTAGTGCAGTTGTGTAATGGGGTAGCTGAGTGCTGAAGCTATATGATGTTGTACTCTGATGTATTTCAATTATGAAATCCTGCTTCCTTAATATGAAAATGAAATATATTGTGTGCTTAATATGCAATGTCAATTAGATTAATAAATGGATTATTAGCCTGCTAATTGGGTTTTTCTATTGCAAACGGTTATTGAGAAAACACCGCGGGCGATGACCTCAGGCAACGCACACAATTTCTAGGACTAAACCGTATTGGATTAATGAACAATCACACATGACATCCACTTGAAAACTGTTTGCATTAGGCCACCTAGCGCAAATGTTTACCACCTATTGAAAAATGTGTGTGATGGACATCCTTTGCCACACAGTTTCTTCTACGCACTGTGTGTGATGCATTCAATAACACAAACGATAAAATTGTTAATACCGTGTGTAATGGAAACGCTATCACAAATGATTTAATGGGGAAAATTGTGTGTGATGTATCTACGAACAGAAACATTTTACTTGGAGCGACTATGTGGGATGTATATACAAATGGAAACGTTTAGCGGGGACTGACTGTGTGGGATGGACTTACGACCGAAAACAATTTGTCCTGTATAATTGATTTTTTTAGCACTACAATACGTATAACCGTATTTGATCGCTCACCGGTCGCACGCGACCTCATTTTGTCGAGCGTGTGTGCCAGGAGGGCATATCCCCAACGGTTTCTGGGTCGTGTGGGAGGGACCCCCCTATCACAGTCACTCACTAGGCGATGGTTCCAAATGCCATCGCGGAAAGGGGTTAAAAACCATTTGTATATCACCTCGCTGTACTAGTGAATTGCTATGACAAGCGTCATCTTGGGAAAGGCGGCAAGTCTTCTAATGTTGTCATTGGTGACACTGACATGAAGGATGTTGGGTATGGTATATTTCCCACTATTCTTTCAGTATGTCATTCTCCTGATTGGTTGATTGACATGGGTGATAATGTGCATGTATGCGGTGATATTTCCATGTTTTCGTCTTATTAGACCGAAGGGACTTTGACCATGTTGATGGGCAACGATTCAAGCGCTTCTGTTCTTGATGTTGGCACGGTCGATCTAAAGTTTACTTCGGGGAAGATCATGCGGCTGAAGAACGTGCATTATGTCTCCTCAGTCAATGAGAATCTTGTTAGCGGATCTCTTCTATGTAGAGATGGCTACAAGCTTGTCTTTGAGTCGAATAAATTTGTAATATCCAAGTATAGAAATTTTGTTGGTATAGGCTATGAGTCAGGAGGCATGTTTCGTTTATCCTTATCAGATGTTTGTAATAAAGTTGTTAATCATGTTTGCAATAATAGTGAATCAAATGTGTGGCATTGACGTCTTTGTCATGTTAACTTTGGTTGCATGTCGCGATTAACGAAGTTAAACTTAATCCCTAGTTTCACCACTGTCAAGGGATCTAAGTGTCAAGTGTGTGTGCAAGCTAAGCAACCTCGTAAGTCTCATACGACTGCGGAAACAAGAAATCTTGCACCACTAGAGCTCATACATTTTGATCTCTGTTAAATGAATGGTGTGTTGAAAAAGGTGGAAAGAAGTATTTTATGACATTAATTGATGACTCCACTAGATACTGCCATGTGTATCTTCTGAAATCTAAGGATGAAGCTTTGAACTATTTCAAAATCTATAAAGCTAAAGTGGAAAACCAATTTGATCAAAAGATTAAGAGGCTTAGGTCCGATCGTGGTGGAGAGTATTTCTCAAATGAATTTGATTCCTTTTGTGTAGAACATGGTGTAATCCATGAGAAGACGCTTCCCTACTCACCTCGGTTAAATGTGGTAGCCGAAAGAAAGAACCGTACTCTAACTGATTTGGTTAACGCCATGTTAGACACATCAGGTCTCTCCTAGGCATGGTGGGGGGAGGCGATATTGACTGCATGTCATTTCCTAAACCGAGTTCCCACAAAGAACAAAGAGATAACTCCATTCAAGGAATGGGAGAAGAAAAGGTTAAAACTCTCTTACCTACAAACTTGGGGTTGTTTGGCGAAAGTCAATGTGCCAATTCCAAAGAAGCGTAAACTTGGACCAAAAATTATGGATTGTGTTTTCCTGGGATATGCTTTTCATAGCATTGGCTATAGATTCTTGGTTGTAAAATATGAGGTATCTGACATGCATGTCGGTACAATCATGAGTCGAATGATGCGATTTTCTTTGAAGATATCTTTCCCATGAAGGATATGGCGAGCTCATCAAATCAGGAGATGCCTAGTTCCTCGAATCAGGAATTAGTTACAATTACAGAACCTACCATTTTGATGGAACACTTTGAAAATCCTGTGGAGAAGAACAATGAAGTTCCTACTAGGAGCAAGAGACAGAGGACTGCAAAGTCTTTTGGTGATGATTTTCTTGTTTATCTCATAGATGACACTCCCAGTTCTATTTCAGAGGCCTATGCATCTAAGGATCCTGACTACTGGAAGGAAGCGGTCCGTACTGAGATGGATTCCATCTTGGCAAATGAAACTTGGGAGATAATTGATCGTCCTTATGGATGCAAATGGGTGTTCAGTAAGAAGATTAGGCCTGATGGTACTATTGAGAAGTACAAGGCTCGGCTCGTGGCCAAGGGTTATACCCAAAAGGAAGGTGAACACTTCTTTGATACTTACTCAGCTATGGCTTGGTTGACCACTATTCGAGTACTACTTTCACTAGCTGCCTCACATGGCCTTCTCGTTCATCAAATGGACATTAAGACTGCTTTGCGAAATGGAGAGTTGGACGGGAAAATCTATATGGAACAACCAGATGGGTTTGTAGTAGATGGCCAGGAAGGAAAAGTGTGCACTACAAAAAAAAGACACATCCATGACATTTTGGGCCAAACGAAATTTTTTTCTGTCATACTTATGACACTTCTATGACGATAACTATGACAAAACCCGGTATCATCATAGATGTGGTGGGATCCTACTTCTATGACAAAAAATCATGACAGAAAATTGGCTTTTCATCCTGGGCGGGCCAGAGACGCATCCGCATGACATTCTTTGGACCGTCCATGACGGAAAAAATCATGGTAGAAGCGAGGGCGAGGAAAATTTCGGGGAGTTCCCAGTTACGGTGGGTGGTCGGGGCCGAGCGATGCACGGAGGGATTGTGTGTTTCTCTCGTACACGTACGCGCGTAGGTGCGAGGCGTTGGGCTCTAACTGAACCCGAGCGAGGCGTTTGCCTACTGAACCCGAGCGATTGCACTGCAGGCTACGTGTTACTGAACCCGAGCGATCGATCGATCCCTGGCTGTTAACTGAACCTGATCGAGCGATTCCTTCGCTACTGCTGCTAACTGAAGCCAATCAGCAAGATCAAATCAACTATCACCGTAAGCCATCCCAAAGGTCTTACATGGCTCAAACACTAATTAAAAGACCAAAACACATCTAAACCAGAGTCTAGATGATAAAATTATTGAAAAACATAACCAAAAAAGTAAGAACAAAAATAAAATTGGGTTGCCTCCCAACAAGCGCTATTGCTTAACGCCCTTAGCTAGGCATAAACATAGATCTAGGTATTGTCAT
Source organism: Triticum timopheevii (assembly GCA_963921465.1). NCBI lineage: Eukaryota > Viridiplantae > Streptophyta > Magnoliopsida > Poales > Poaceae > Triticum > Triticum timopheevii. The sequence goes on along the minus strand of OY997274.1, from coordinate 170,190,925 downwards.
CCTTGGTATTAAATCCATAAATAGCCCTCATTATAGATTCATATGGCAACTTAATTTTATTTCTTAGAAAGTGTTCCATTCCCTTCCTTAACAGAAATTGAAATCTAATGTTTTCTTCTTTCATATCAATAATTGCACCAATCATTCTAAGGAAAGGTCTACCAAGAATGATAGGACATGTAGGATTACAATATATATCAAGCACAATAGAATCTACGGGCACATAATTCCTACTTGCAACAATAAGAAAATCATTAATCATTCCCATAGGTTTCTTAATAGTGGAATCCGCTAGATGCAAATTCAAAGAACAATCATCAAATTTATGGAAACCTAGCACATCACATAAAGTTTTTGGAATAGTGGAAACACTAGCACCCAAATCACACAAAGCATCACACTCATAATCTTTAATTTTAATCTTAATAGTAGGTTCCCACTCATCATAAAGCTTTCTAGGGATAGAAACTTCCAATTCAAAGTTTTCTTCAAACAATTTCATCATAGCATCAATGATATGTTTAGCAAAAGCTTTATTTTGATTATAAAAATGAGGAGAATTTAACATGGATTGCAACAAGGAATACAATCTATCAAAGAACAATTGGCATAATTAAAATCCTTGAAATCCAAAAGAGTGGGTTCATTGCTACTTCAAGTTTTGACCTCTCCAATCCCACTTTTATCAATTTTTGCATCAAGATCTATAAACTCCGAATCATTGGGACGCCTTTTAACTAAAGTTGACTCATCTCCAGTCCCATATTTATCAAGATTTACATTAGAAAACAAAGATTCAATAGGAGTCACGTCAATCACTTTAAGATCTTCATCATTATTTTCACAAAAACTAGAAGAACGCGCTTTTACAAACCAATCTCACTTAGCACGCATCTTAGCGGTTCTTTCTTTGCACTCATCAATAGAAATTCTCATAGCTTTCAGAGATTCATTAATATCATGCTTGGGTGGAATAGATCTAATTTTCAAAGAATCAATCTCAAGAGAAATTATATCCACGTTCCTAGTCAAATCATCAATCTTAAGCAATTTTTTCTTCAACCAAAGCATTAAAACTCTTTTGAGAGCTAATAAATTCTTTAATATTGTTCTCAAGATCAGAGGACATCTTATTATAATTTCCATAAGCATTGTTGTAGGAATTACTGTAATTATTAGAGGAATTACTAGGAAACAACCTAGGATTAAAATTACCTCTATATGCATTATTACCGAAATTTTTCCTACCAACAAAATTCACATCCATAGATTCATTATTATTCTCAATCAAAGTAGACAAAGGCATATCATTGGGATCAATAGGAGCACTCTTACTAGCAAACAATTTCATAAGTTCATCCATCTTTCCACTCAAAACATTAATCTCTTCAATCGCATGCACTTTTTTATTAGTAGAAAATCTTTTGGTATGCCATTGAGAATAATTAGCCATAATATTATCTAGGAGTTTAGTAGCTTCTCCTAAGGTAATTTCCATAAAAGTACCTCCCGTGGTCGAATCTAAAAGATTTCTAGAAGCAAAATTCAATCCGGCATAAAAAGTTTGTATGATCATCCATAAAAGTAGGACAATTTCGTATCATCAATTTCATCCTCACCCAAGATTGTGCAACATGTTCATGATCAAGTTTCTTAAAGTTCATAATATCGTTCCTAAGGGAGATGATCTTAGCAGGAGGAAAATACTTAGAAATAAAAGCATCTTTACACTTATTCCATGAATCAAAACTATTTTTAGGCAAAGATGAAAACCAAGTTTTAGCACGATCTTATAGTGAGAACTGAAATAGTTTCAATTTAACAATATCATTATCCACATCTTTCTTCTTTTGCATACCACACAACTCAATGAAATTATTTAGATGGGATGCGGCATCTTCACTAGGAAGGCTAGAAAAATTATATTTCATAACAAGATTCAGCAAAGTATCCAAAGTATAATAGCATGGAACAACAAGTTGCACGTCTCCAAAGTATCTATAATTTTTTATTGTTCCATGCTATTATATTATCTGTTTTGGAAATTTTATATGCATTAATGCTATTTTATATTATTTTTGGGACTAACTTATCAACCCAGAGCCTAGTGCCACTTGGGGTTAATTGCCTATAATAAGGTTTTTGGATTTGTTGAAAATATGAGCAATTTACCATATGATTTTATTAATAGAAATACTAGATAAAACATGACTATTATTCATAGATAAAATAAGTCATGCAATCTGACAGAGAGAAGGTAAATAGCATCTGCATATATGAAATAGAACCTAACATATCTAGGGCAGACACAAGAGCAAGAAACTGTGGCAGGACCTCTAACAGAAAGAGCATGAACACGTTGTTGGGGAACGTAGTAATTTCAAAAAAATTCCTACGCACACGTAAGATCATGGTGATGGCATAGCAACGAGAGGGGAGAGTGTTCGTCTACGTACCCTCGTAGACCGTAAGCGGAAGCGTTAGCACAACGCGGTTGATGTAGTCATACGTCTTCACGATCCGAACGATCCAAGCACCGAACGTACGGGGCCTCCGAGTTCAGCACACGTTCAGCTCGATGACGATCTCCGGCCTCCGATCCAGCGAAGCTCCGGAGATGAGTTCCGTCAGCACGACGGCGTGGTGACGATTATGATGTTCTACCGGCGCAGGGCTTCGCCTAAACTCCGCGACGATATGACCGAGGTGGAATATGGTGGAGGGGGGCACTGCACACGGCTAAGGAACGATCCGTAGATCAACTTGTGTGTCTATGGGGTGCCCCCCGCCCCTGTATATAAAGGAGGAGAGGAGGAGGGGGCCGGCCTAAGGGGAGGCGCGCCCTAGGAGCGGGAAACCTACTCCAAGTAGGTTTCCCCCTTCCCTTTCCTATTCCAAGAAGGAGGGGGAAGGAAGGAGTGGGAGAGGGGGAAGGCAAGGGGGGCGCCCCCCCCCCCCCCTTCCTTGTCCTATTCGGACTCAAGGGGAGGGGGCGCGCCACTTGCCCTGGCCGGCCCCTCCCTCTCTCTCTCCAATAGGGCCCATCAAGGCCCATTACTTCCCGGGGGGGTTCCGGTAACCCTCCGGTACTCCGGTTTTTCTCCGAAAACACCCGGAACACTTCCGGTGTCCGAATATAGTCATCCAATATATCAATCTTTATGTCTCGACCATTTGAGACTCGTCGTCATGTCCGTGATCACATCCGGGACTCCGAACAAACTTCGGTACATCAAAACTTATAAACTCATAATAAAACTGTCATCGTAACGTTAAGCGTGCGGACCCTACGGGTTCGAGAACTATGTAGACATGACCTAGAACTATTCTCGGTCAATAACCAATAGCGGGACCTGGATGCCCATATTGGTTCCTACATATTCTACGAAGATCTTTATCGGTCAAACCGCATAACAACATACGTTGTTCCCTTTGTCATCGGTATGTTACTTGCCCGAGATTTGATCGTCGGTATCCAATACCTAGTTCAATCTCGTTACCGGCAAGTCTCTTTACTCGTTCTGTAATACATCATCTTATAACTAACTCATTAGTTACAATGCTTGCAAGGCTTAGGTGATGAGTATTACCGAGAGGGCCCAGAGATACCTCTCCGAAAATCGGAGTGACAAAACCTAATCTCGAATTATGCCAACCCAACATGTACCTTCGGAGACACCTATAGAGCACCTTTATAATCACCCAGTTATGTTGTGACGTTTGGTAGCACACAAAGTGTTCCTCCGGTAAACGGGAGTTGCATAATCTCATAGTTGCAGGAACTTTTGTATAAGTCATGAAGAAAGCAATAGCAGTATACTAAACGATCAAGTGCTAGGCTAACGGAATGGGTCATGTCAATCACATCATTCTCCTAATGATGTGATCCCATTAATCAAATGACAACACATGTCTATGGTTAGGAAACATAACCATCTTTGATTAATGAGCTAGTCAAGTAGAGGCATACTAGTGACTATATGTTTGTCTATGTATTCACACATGTATCATGTTTCCGGTTAATACAATTCTAGCATGGATAATAAACATTTATCATGAAATAAGGAAATAAATAATAACTTTATTATTGCCTCTAGGGCATATTTCCTTCAGTCTCCCACTTGCACTAGAGTCAATAATCTAGTTCACATCGCCATGTGATTTAACATCAATATTCATATATGTATATGATTAACACCCATAGTTCACATCATCATGTGACCAACACCCAAAGGGTTTACTAGAGTCAATAATCTAGTTCACATCGTTATGTTATTAACACCCAAAGAGTACTAAGGCATGATCATGTTTTGCTCGTGAGAGAAGCTTAGTCAACGGGTCTGTCATATTCAGAGCCGTATGTATTTTGCAAATATTCTATGTCCACAATGCTTTACATGGAGCTACTCTAGCTAATTGCTCCCACTTTCAATATGTATCCAGATTGAGACTTAGAGTCATCTGGATTGGTGTAAAAGCTTGCATCGCTGTAACTTTTTACGATGAGCTCTTTTATCACTTCCATTATCGAGAAACATATCCTTATTCCACTAAGGATAATTTTGACCAATGTCTAGTGATCTACTCCTAGATCACTATTGTACTCCCTTGCCAAACAAGGGCAGAGTATACAATAGGTCTGGTCCATAGCATGGTATACTTTTATAGAACCCATGACTGATGCATAGGGAATGACTTTCATTCTCTTTCTATTTTTTGTTGTGGTCAGGATTTGAGTCTTACTCAATTTCATACCTTTTCAACACAGGCAAGAACTCTTTCTTTGACTGCTCCATGTTGAACTACTTCAAAATCTTGTCAAGGTATGTACTCATTGAAAATCATATCAAGCGTCTTGATCTATCTCAATAGATCTTGATGCTCAATATGTAAGTAGCTTTACTGAGGTCTTTCTTTTAAAGAACTCCTTTCAAATACTCCTTTATGCTTTCTAGAAAAAATCTACATCATTTCTGATCAACAATATGTTACTCACATATATTTATCTGAAAGGCGGTAGTGCTCACACTCACTTTATTGTAAATACAGGCTTCACCGCAAGTCTGTATAAAACTATATGCTTTGATCAACTTATCAAAGCGTATATTCCAACTCTGAGATGCTTGCACCAGTCCATAGATGGATCACTGGAGCTTGCACATTTTGTTAGCACCTTTAGGATTGACAAAACCTTCTGGTTGCATCATATACAACTATTCTTTAATAAAACCATTAAGGAATGCAGTTTTGACATCCATTTGCCAGATTTCATAAAATGTGGCAATTTCTAACATGATTCGGACAGACTTAAGCATCGCTACAATTGAGAAAATCTCATTGCAGTCAACACCTTGAACTTGTCAAAAACCTTTTTGCGACAAGTCGAGCTTTGTAGATAGTTACATTACCATCAGCGTCAGTCTTCTTCTTAAAAATCCATTTATTCTCAATGGCTTGCCGATCATCGGGCAAGTCAACCAAAGTCCACACTTTGTTTTCATACATGGATCCCATCTCAGATTTCATGGCTTCTAGCCATTTTGCGGAATCTGGGCTCATCATCGCTTCCTCATAGTTCGTAGGTTCATCATGGTCAAGTAACATGACTTCCAGAATAGGATTACCGTACCACTCTGGTGCGGATCTTACTCTGGTAGACCTACGAGGTTCAGTAGAAACTTGATCTGAAGTTTCATGATCATTATCATTAGCTTCCTCACTAATTGGTGTAGTTGTCACAGGAACCGGTTCTTGTGATGAACTACTTTCCAATAAGGGAGTAGATACAGTTATCTCATCAAGTTCTACTTTCCTCCCACTCACTTCTTTCGAGAGAAACTCCTTCTCTACAAAGGATCCATTCTTAGCAACGAATGTCTTGCCTTCGGATCTGCGATAGAAGGTGTACCCAACAGTCTCTTTTGGGTATCCTATGAAGACACATTTCTCCGATTTGGGTTCGAGATTATCTGGTTGAAGTTTCTTCACATAAGCATCGCAGCCCCAAACTCTAAGAAACGACAACTTTGGTTTCTTGCTAAACCACAGTTCATAAGGCGTCGTCTCAACGGATTTTGATGGTGCCCTATTTAACGTGAATGTGGCCGTCTCTAAATCATAACCCCAAAACGATAGCGGTAAATCAGTAAGAGACATCATAGATCGCACCATATCAAGTAAAGTACGATTACGACATTCGGACACACCATTTCGTTGTGGTGTTCCAGGCGGCGTGAGTTGCGAAACTATTCCACATTGTTTTAAGTGTAGGCCAAACTCGTAACTCAAATATTCTCCTCCACGATCAGATCGTAGAAACTTTATTTTCTTGTTATGATGATTTTCCACTTCACTCTGAAATTCTTTGAACTTTTCAAATGTTTCAGACTTGTGTTTCATCAAGTAGATATACCCATATCTGCTCAAATCATCTGTGAAGGTGAGAAAATAATGATACTTGCCACGAGCCTTAACACTTATCGGATCACATACATCGGTATGTATTATTTCCAATAAGTCAGTAGCTTGTTCCATTGTTCCGGAGAACGGAGTTTTAGTCATCTTGCCCAAAAGGCACAGTTCGCAAGCATCAAATGATTCATAACCAAGTGATTCCGAAAATCCATCTTTATGGAGTTTCTTCATGCGCTTTACACCGATATGATCCAAACGGCAGTGCCACAAATAAGTTGCACTATCATTATTAACTTTGCATCTTTTGGCATCAACATTATGAATATGTGTATCACTATGATCAAGATTCAATAAACCATCACCATTGGGTGTATGACCATAGAAGGTTTTATTCATGTAAACAGAATAACAATTTATTCTCTATTTTAGATGAATAATCGTATCACAATAAACATGATCTTATCATATTTATGCTCAACGCAAACACCAAATAACATTTATTTAGGTTTAACACTAATCTCGAAAATATAGGGAGTGTGTGATGATGATCATATCAATCTTGGAACTACTTCCAACACTCATCGTTGCTTCCCCTTCAACTAGTCTCTGTTTATTCTGTAACTCCTGTTTCGAGTTACTAATATTAGCAACCGAACAAGTATCAAATACTCAGGGGCTACTATAAACACTAGTAAGGCACACATCAATAACCTGTATAACAAATATACCCTTGTTCACTTTGCCATCCTTCTTATCCACCAAATATTCAGGGTATTCCCACTTCCAGTGACTATTTCCTTTGCAGTGTAAGCACTCAGTTTCAGGCTTTGGTCCAGTTTTGGTCTTCTTCACGGGAGTGACAACTTGTTTGCCATTCTACTTGAAGTTTCCCTTTCTTTCCCTTTGCCCTTTTTATTGAAACTAGCGGTCTTGTCAATCATCAATACTTGATGCTCTTTCTTGATTTCTAGCTTCGTTGATTTCAACATCACGAAGAGCTCGGGAATCGTTTTCGTCATCCCTTGCATACTATAGTTCATCACGAAGTTCTAGTAACTTAGTGATGGTGACTAGAGAATTCTGTCAATCACTATCTTACCTGGAAGATTAACTCCCACTTGATTCAAGCGATTGAAGTACCCAGACAATCTGAGCACATGCTCACTAGTTGAGCGATTCTCCTCCATCTTTTAGCTATAGAACTTGTTGGAGACTTCATATCTCTCAACTCGGGTATTTGCTGGAAATATTAACTTCAACTCCTGGAACATCTCATATGGTCCATGACGTTCAAAACGTCTTTGAAGTCCCGATTCTAAGCCGTTAAGCATGGTGCACTAAACTATCAAGTAGTCATCATATTGAGCTAGCCAGACGTTCATAACGTCTGCATCTGCTCCTGCAATAGGTCTGTCACCTAGCGGTGCATTAATGACATAATTCTTCTGTGCAGCAATGAGGATAAACCTCAGATCACGGATCGAATCCGCATCATTGCTACTAACATTTTTCAACACAATTTTCTCTAGGAACATATCAAAATAAACATATGAAAGCAACAACGCGAGCTATTGATCTACAACATAATTTGCAAAATACTACCAGGACTAAGTTCATGATAAATTTAAGTTCAATTAATCATATTACTTAAGAACTCCCACTTAGACAGACATCTCTCTAGTCATCTAAGTGATGACGTGATCCAAATCAACTAAACCATGTCCGATCATCACGTGAGATGGAGTAGTTTCAATGGTGAACATCACTATGTTGATCATATCTACTATATGATTCACGCTCGACCTTTCAGTCTCCGTGTTCCGAGGCCATATCTGCATATGCTAGGCTCGTCAAGTTTAACCTGAGTATTCCGCGTGTGCAAAACTGGCTTGCACCCGTTGTAGATGGACGTAGAGCTTATCACACCCGATCATCACGTGGTGTCTCAGCACGACGAACTTTGGCAACGGTGCATACTCAGGGAGAACACTTCTTGATAATTAGTGAGAGATCATCTTAAAATGCTACCGACAAACAAAGCAAGATAAGATGCATAAAAGATAAACATCATATGCAATCATTATAAGTGATATGATATGGCCATCATCATCTTGTGCTTGTGATCTCCATCTCCGAAGCATCGTCATGATCACCATCGTCACCGGTGCGACACCTTGATCTCCATCGTAGCATCGTTGTCGTTTACGCCGTCTATTGCTTCTACGACTATCGCTACCGCTTAGTGATAAAGTAAAGCAATTACAGGGCGTTTGCATTTCATACAATAAAGCGACAACCATATGGCTCCTGCCAGTTGCCGATAACTTCGGTTACAAAACATGATCATCTCATACAATAAAATATAGCATCACGTCTTGACCATATCACATCACAACATGCCTTGCAAAAACAAGTTAGACGTCCTCTACTTTGTTGTTGCAAGTTTTACGTGGCTGCTACGGGCTGAGCAAGAACCGTTCTTACCTACGCATCAAAACCACAACGATAGTTCGTCAAGTTAGTGTTGTTTTAACCTTCGCAAGGACCGGGCATAGCCACACTCGATTCAGCTAATGTGAGAGAGACAGACACCCGCCAGCCACCTTTAAGCACGAGTGCTCGTAACGGTGAAACCAGTCTCGCGTAAGCGTACGCGTAATGTCGGTCCGGGCCGCTTCATCTCACAATACCGCCGAACCAAAGTATGACATGCTGGTAAGCAGTATGACTTGTATCGCCCACAACTCACTTGTGTTCTACTCGTGCATATAGCATCAATGCATAAAACCTGGCTCGGATGCCACTGTTGGGGAACGTAGTAATTTCAAAAAATTTCCTACGCACACGCAAGATCATGGTGATGGCATAGCAACGAGAGGGGAGAGTGTTCGTCTACGTACCCTCGTAGACCGTAAGCGGAAGCGTTAGTACAACGCGGTTGATGTAGTCGTACGTCTTCACGATCCGACCGATCCAAGCACCGAACGTACGGGGCCTCCGAGTTCAGCACACGTTCAGCTCGATGACGATCTCCGGCCTCCGATCCAGCGAAGCTCCGGAGATGAGTTCCGTCAGCACGACGGCGTGGTGACGATGATGATGTTCTATCGGCGCAGGGCTTCGCCTAAACTCCGCGACGATATGACCGAGGTGGAATATGGTGGAGGGGGGCACCGCACACGGCTAAGGAACGATCCGTAGATCAACTTGTGTGTCTATGGGGTGCCCCCCGCCCCCGTATATAAAGGGGGAGAGGAGGAGGGGGCCGGCCTAAGGGGAGGCGCGCCCTAGGAGGGGGAGAGTAGGTTTCCCCCTTCCTTTCCTATTCCAAGAAGGAGGGGGAAGGAAGGAGTGGGAGAGGGGGAAGGCAAGGGGGGCGCCGCTCCCCCCCCCTTCCTTGTCCTATTCGGACTCAAGGGGAGGGAGCGTGCCACTTGCCCTGGCCGGCCCCTCTCTCTCTCCAATAGGGCCCATCAAGGCCCATTACTTCCCGGGGGGGTTCCGGTAACTCTCCGGTACTTCGGTTTTTCTCCGAAAACACCCGGAACACTTCCAGTGTCCGAATATAGTCATCCAATATATCAATCTTTATGTCTCGACCATTTCGAGACTCCTCGTCATGTCCGTGATCACATCCGGGACTCCGAACAAACTTCGGTACATCAAAACTTATAAACTCATAATAAAACTGTCATCGTAACATTAAGCGTGCGGACCCTACGGGTTCGAGAACTATGTAGACATGACCTAGAACTATTCTCGGTCAATAACCAATAGCGGGACCTGGATGCCCATATTGGTTCCTACATATTCTACGAAGATCTTTATCGGTCAAACCGCATAACAACATACGTTGTTCCCTTTGTCATCGGTATGTTACTTGCCCGAGATTTGATCGTCGGTATCCAATACCTAGTTCAATCTCGTTACCGGCAAGTCTCTTTACTCGTTCTGTAATACATCATCTTATAACTAACTCATTAGTTACAATGCTTGCAAGGCTTAGGTGATGAGTATTACCGAGAGGGCCCAGAGATACCTCTCCGACAATCGGAGTGACAAAACCTAATCTCGAATTATGCCAACCCAACATGTACCTTCGGAGACACCTGTAGAGCACCTTTATAATCACCCAGTTACGTTGTGACGTTTGGTAGCACACAAAGTGTTCCTCCGGTAAACGGGAGTTGCATAATCTCATAGTTGCAGGAACTTTTGTATAAGTCATGAAGAAAGCAATAGCAGTATACTAAACGATCAAGTGCTAGGCTAACGGAATGGGTCATGTCAATCACATCATTCTCCTAATGATGTGATCCATTAATCAAATGACAACACATGTCTATGGTTAGGAAACATAACCATCTTTGATTAATGAGTTAGTCAAGTAGAGGCATACTAGTGATTATATGTTTGTCTATGTATTCACACATGTATCATGTTTCCGGTTAATACAATTCTAGCATGGATAATAAACATTTATCATGAAATAAGGAAATAAATAATAACTTTATTATTGCCTCTAGGGCATATTTCCTTCACACGTACAGTACAACAGCAGAAGAACTGGTCTTCGGGTCGACATCCTCGCCAGCCATGTCGTTGAAGAGGTTGTCGATGTCGGGGAAGAAGTCGTCGTAGGGGAAGTGGTCGTTGGTGTCCGGAGCGTCTGTGATGAACCAGTCAGTAGTCGCGCAGAGCGCTCCCCAAAAACCTTATCGCCCTTCTCCCGTACAGGACTCAAAGAGGTGGGGTTTCAGAAGCCTACTGTCCCGACCTGCGGTGCACGCCGCAAGCCGGGATGGGGAAGATCTGCTCAGAGATTGAAACTCGGTGGAGAGAGGGAGATGATCTTCTGGTGTGTCACTCAGGAGATGAGCAAAAATTTAGACATTGGCTCATTCCCGCAACCCGAGGCCAGGCAAGGCGCGCCGCGAAGGTGCGCGTGTGAATGTCCCTCTTGTTTTCATGCTCATACATGTGGGGAAACAACCTTGCTTATAAGGAGGTCCAACTCCCACCAAATTAGCAATGTGGGACTAAATTTTAGTAGCACCCCTTGCCTTGCACGAATGGGCTAAGTGGACCTTTAAGGTTTATTAGGAATTTCTAAAATTGCTTATTAGGCTGCCCCAAAATAGACAAAATTCGAGCCGCGGCCGAGGTTACGTGCATTTTTGGCCCCTGCCCGTTAGGCACGAATAGGAGGAGCCAGATTCCAAAAACTAGTTTTCGAAGGATTGGTGAGGGGATTAAGCTTGCTACGGGTCATTTAGTACAAATAATACTGCTGAGGAGGCTGAAGCCCATGCGCTCCTCGCCGGCCTGGAGTCCTGTGATCGTTGAATTAGATTGCAGCGCGGTCGTCTCCGCCATCGATTCTTCTTCTGATACTAACAGAACCAAGTGGTGGATTGCTTATGAAGAGGACAAGCTAAGCCACGCTGGAGTTTGAATCACCAGGATGCTGCATTGCTGCGTCACTATAAATTGCTAGAGGAAAGTAACCGTGCTGCTCACGAGCTAGCAGCCTACGCCAGAACACATGGGATTTTGTGTTCGCCAGTGATGTTCCTGTGAGTATAAAACCTGTAACAGAAAACGATTGTAACACTGGCTCTACTCATATGTGAAGCTCCTTTTTAGCCTTACAAAATATTCAAACGTAACATAAGTGCAGCTGACTAAGATTGGAAATGCCATTGCCATCATCAGTTCATCACATCACTACAAGGTAAAAGAAAATGAGTCACTAAACTACTCTGCCAGTGCAATGCCTGCCTAAAGCTTCAGGCCGCATGGCACTGATACAAGTCCACCCGGCATCTATCAGTTCTAAACAATGCCTGCCTAAGATCGGATGTGTCCTAAAGTTTCATCTGCCGCTGAGATTCAAGGCTTCTATCAGTTGTACTTGTACACAACCAGAGGCTTTCCTTCGATATTGTCAAAGTCAGGGTTCGGGCAGTCCAGGCCTGCTCCAGGCTTCTTCAGCTCCTCCTCACAGATACCAATGTAGTCCTCATCTCTCATGAGCACCGAGAGCATATCGGTCATCTCCTTGACGCTATTCAACTCATAGATTGTATCGAAATCCTTCAGTTCCTTCTCTGTATCGAACCTTCCTCTCAGTTCTGCCTCAAGGCATTGCCCTGAGAATTTTGACCAACTGTGCAGCCTTTTCCAAACTATCTTCGGCTCCACATACCTTGGCAAACCCGTCTTACCATCCAGCATGTGGTAGCCGAATGACACGGGACATGCATCGTCTTTTATCCTCAGAAGAAGAGCTTTATGCATCCAGGAATCACGAAACGCTTCGCAGAAGATGAATATAGCAATTATAGCTGGCTTTTTGATTGTATCTTTCTGAAGTGTATCAGGATACTTCCCAAATGCGCTGAACACAGTCTGAAAGCTCGTATTGCCACCAATATCATATCTGAAGAAACATAATAACTACTATAAGTACTGAAGGCATGTAAACATTTTGTATTCAGCTGGTAACAGGAGGATTATATTCTGAAGGCATGAAAGCTCGTATTGCCACCATTGTCATATCTGAAGGCATGTTAACAGATGGTAACATAATAACTACTAAGTACTGAAGAAACATAATAACTACTATAAGTACTGAAGGCACAACTCCAGAAAACTATACTGCATGAATACGAAATGGTAACAGATGTACTCCCTCCGTTCCAAAATAGATGACTCAATTTTGTACTACTAAAGTTAGTACAAAGTTGAGTCATCTATTTTAGAACGGGGGGAGTAACAAGTAACATGGACCAATGCTTTTTTCAGATGGATTATGACCAGAGAAAAGCATGTAAACATTCAGTCAGAAATTAAATCTGTAAAGTAACGACTTCATGTCAAGGACGCAATAAACACCTCACAAAGAGGATCATCAGAAATTAATGCTTCATGTAATAGAGTACTGGAGAAAGAGAATTACACTTCAGCGTGGCTGCCACCAATCCCCAACTTTTCTGCTCCATCTTGTAGAAACTGAGGTATCTGCAAATCATTGAAGAAGTACCAGGCTGACCAACCTTGGCCTGGCTTGAATCTTCTGAATGCAACTAGATACAGGTCAAAGTCACGTATCAGGAATTGCACCCTGACTCCTTTCCCATTCACAGTGTCCAGCATTTCTATGATGTAGTGAGAGTGGCCACAACTGTACAATGGTTGTTCCCCGTACCCGCAGGCAGGGTTGCTTGGGTTTGGATGGGGCGTAATAGGTTTGCTGTAGTAACACCCCGGAGCAATCTCCTCGCAGCGATTGTAACGGCGTGTCTCAAACTCAACAAAGCGCTCAACAAATCCTTCTACTTTGATGTCAAGATGAATCAATGGGATTTCCTGTTCAAGGACAGAACAAGAATTGAGCAACGACAGATGTTATGGTGCACATCATAGAGTCTAAGTAAATGTGAATTCTGTCCATTTCGTTTGAGGCCTACCTCAAATGTCCTCTGCAGAGGTGCGAACTTTACCCGATTCAGGTTAAGTTTTTCAACCACAAGGTGATTCTTAGTTGACTCCTCTTCTAGCTTGGCCCTCCTTTTGGCCTTCTCATCCTCTCGGGCCTTCTTCTTCGCTTCTTCTCGTTCATGCCACTTGGGAGGTGGCTTTGATTTCTCCCACTGGGGCCTCTGGTTCTTTCCTCCCTTCTGCACAATGAAAGAAAGTTCAAACGCAAGTCATCCGACCAAAGTCGTAGCCTTTAAGCTATTAGCATGCCCAGCTCGCCGGGGTAGGACGAAAGCTGGCTGCTTTCGGCGGGGGGAGCGTAGTCCGGGCCTCCAGCCTGCGGGATTCGTGGCCATATGTGACGAATCAGGAAGTGAGAGGAGCACTCACCGAGGTTGATGTGCAACTCCGGACGGTGTAGGTCCCCGGGGGAAGCGTGGTTGCCGGCGGTGGCCCGCGGTCCGTCTTTGGCCGCACAAACGAAACGAAGCAGACGGTTTCTTGATTTGGAAGGCTTGTCTCCGCCCACTGCGGGAAGAACGATGGCGCTGTCCCCGCCGTCCCCGCCAGGATCAGGGACGCCGTACCCGCGACCGCGAGGAGCGACGCCGTCCGCGCCATACTCGCCAGGATTAGGGACACCGTCCCCGCGAGGAGCACAGACGGCGCCGTCACGGCCATGAATGGACATGCTGCCGTCCTCGCCATCATCGGCGTGTAGTGGGTGGCGAGAGCAAAGACGGGGGGCGGGGGTGGAATAACCCTAAAGCCCTCGCATTTGGAGCTTCTCCCCTCCCTTCCCCTCCCCTGCTTGCTCTAAAACTTCGAGGTGCGGAATAGCACAGGGGAAGCAGAGTGTTTATTAATTTCCGACTGATGGGCTGCTTGCTCTGTTTCTCATGGGCTGTGCGGAATAACACAGGGGAACCAAAGGTGTTTATTAATGCTTCTTATTAACTCCAGGCTTCTTCATCAGTTGGGCTGCTTGTTCTGTTCCCCATGGGCCTTACGAATCATATTTACGTTAAAAATTGTCTAACTGAGTCTTCTCAGAAAAAAATTTGTTTGACTGATTCCATACATTTCCCCAAACAAAAACGATTCCATACATGAATTATGACCAATTTTCAGTTTGTTTAAATCTCGAGATAAAAACAGAATATACTATGAAACCTTTTTGTAATATTTGGTTCAAAGACTACATATATTACTATTTTTTGCCGGGGAGGAGCAACCTACTTTGTGAAGCTAAAAGTTAGTGCAAGTTGAAATCTTGCTACTTTTGAGTTGAGTTCTCCACAAGTTTGCAGGGAAAAGGGATAGTGGGGGCGATAGAAAAGTGGGAAAACTTCTTATCTCTAATGATACTAAGTCATCTTCAACGCCGACCCGTAAACCTCCCGCAACCGTCCAGACCGCACTGTCCGGACCGTGAAAGCCATCCAATGCCGACCTGTATCAGTCCATGGAGCAGTCCAGATGCGATTTCTCCTGCAAACCGGAGACAAACATGAGAAGGTTTGCGGGAGTTTGGACACGCGAACCATTGCTCTCCGCCCCCTGGCCCACCCAAAGGAAGGTCGAGCCCGCACTTTTGTAGCACCCCACACTGTTTCCGTCCCAAAGTCCCCCACTCCCTTCTTCCACTCACCGCCACTTCCCGCCTAATTCCTGCTCTTTTCTCCCACCCGCTCCTTCCTTCTGCCGCCGACGCATGGAACCGTCAGAGAACCTGTCGAAGATGGAGGCGGCGGAGGTGCCGGAGGATCCGAGCATCATACTTGCACGGAAGATCAACTTGGAGACGCGACAAAATCGTCGCGTCAAAGCGAAAGCCACAAAGGAGGAGAAGATGAGGAAGCATCTGGACACCGGTGGGCCTGGTGGTCGCGATGGGCATGGCGGACGGGGCAGGAGGCGAGGCCGTGGAGAACGCCACCAGACGGGCGCGACCATAGTCAGACAACGCCGTGGCCGGAGCCTTACAAGCCTTTGTACTACTACGCCGCCAAGCAGATGGGTGCAAGCCCCGCCGGTACGGTTCCTTACATCGTCGATGTTAACATAGTGCCGCTCTTCTCTGAGTATTCTTCGCCATCGCTCGTCCAGGCGAGGACGGCGGGCGGAGAGCAGATGGGTGCCCGCGCGCTGTTTGCTGCAATGCCAAGAGCGAGGAAGCTGGCGTACGGTGCGGATAGGGAGATGTTCGATATCATCCACGACGGAGACAAGGGAGGAGGAGGGGGCTATGAGGACGGGCAGGTGGAAGACTCGGATCCCACCCAGTCCAGCAACTACCAGCAGCAGCAGCCCTACACCCAGATCAGCGATTGCACACAGCAACAACAGCATTGGGCCGCCAGAGAGCAGCATCCGGAGGGGGGAGGAGGGGGAGGATGAGGCGGACGATGATGACGATGATCCGGATGATACATCCAGCAATCTGAAGAAGAAGGGTAGAGGAGAAAGCTTCAACATGTGAGAGGACGAGCTGTTGTGCGACGCATGGTTGGACACTAGCCTCGATCTTGTCCATGGCACGGAGCAAAAGGGCTCAACCTTTTGGAGGAACATTCACATATGGTTCCATTAGCACAAGCATTCCGCGCCCTACTCCGACGCGTTCATCTGCAACCATGAGTGGAAGTCCCTCAACCATTGATGGTACACCATCCAAGAGGACGTCTACAAGTATTGCGGGCATTTGAAGCATCCCATCGCACGATGGCCTAGCGGTGCACAAATCACCGAGAAAATAATGTGATCGCTAGCCCGATATGCTCTAGTTTTGTTGACCACTAGCCGAAGATGCTTTAGTTTTGTTGCTTACTAGACGGATATGCATCGTTTCACTTTTGTAGCCTACTCGTGCTTGTGTGGTGTACAAGAAGTTGGAGAAGAAGTCCTTCACCATCATGCATTGTTGGTTGAAGTTGAATGGGCAGCCGAAGTGGAACCTTTTCATTGCCAAGACCGCCGCCCAAGCCAATGAGGAAGAAACCGGTGACCCTACCGACCAAGTCCAAGAACCGTCAAAAAGGTTAGAAGAAATCTACGGGGCAAGAAGTGGGAGGAGCAGAGGGCGAAGCGAGAAGGTGCAGCGGCCAAGTTGACGGAGAGGTTCGAGGAGATCTTGGCGAAGCAGGAAGAGGCATGCGTGAGGCGCTCGGACATCAAGTAGGAGCGGAAGGCGGAGAAGTCCAAGCAATTGATGGATGCGACGAAGAAGAAGATCAAGCTCGAAGAGAGGAGGAACATGATCGGGGAGAGGAAGGAGGCACTCAAGGAGAAGGTTGCGCTCGAGGAAAAGAGGGTGAAGATCTCCGCCAATGCAGAGGACGCCAAGATATTGACCTTGAATATCGACTCTTTGGATGTCGACGCAAGAATTATCGTGCAATCTGTCCGCTACCAGATGCTGGAGTGGCGGAAAAATCAGTTGGCGGCGGCGCAAGATGAGGACGCAGCAGAGGCAGAGGTGGATGCGGACGCGGATGCTGCCTACGCGGAGGCGACAACACCTCCTTGATCGGGAAGCATCTTGCTGGGATGGCCGTCCGGCAGGGCAGAAATGCACGGGCTACCGGACTAATGTTCTTTTGGATTCTGGTATGTAAAAACTAAGTATATTTGTCTCTTTTTGGTTGTGATCGAAGATGCGATCCGGTGCATTGTGTGGATCAGTGTAGATTTGAATTTGAATTTGCTAACAGATAAATGCGGCTGTGGTTGGATGGCTGCCTCCCGCATCTGTGTCTGTAGACTTGTCCCCTGTTGATTAGTAATGCACAAGTGATTAGAGCTTTCTTGGGAGCATCCTTATTGGTTTTTCTACACCAGTGGTTGACCTAGAAGCTTTCAAAGCAATGGTGTGCGGACAAGGGCCTTGCATTGGCCAATGATATCTATGCGAGGAAGCTTCAAGTCGCAACGCATTGCGAAGCCACGATCAAGCATTTGCATGAGCGATGCAAGCGCCTCAACAACATGAGCATAATTGACTAGCAAGATGCCCGTGCGTTGCACGGAACATCAAGATGCATTTGTATGAGTAGTTTATTTTGTGGGAGAAAAGGATGAACGAGGGAAGGTTTTATCTGTAAATGTGAAGAGGAATGTAGGTAAATTGTCATAGTTTTCTTCCTATCCGTTAGATATAGATCGGACGACGTATATTGCAGATGGCAGACACGCCACCATCACTAACTCTGCATTTTATAAGAGTACAGATATTAAATCATGGATTGGCAGCTTTGATGATGTCCACAACGACCATGAGAAGAGAGAGGCAAATTTATGTTGCTTCGTGTTATATTTTGGGGGCTGTTGTTATGTTCCTCAGCAAGACTTTTGTGTTGTCATTTTCGTACTTGTACTTGGACCGTGTTTGAACCCAGATGAGGGTGTATGAACCTTGCCATTGTTGTGTTGTGGTCGTTGCTGCGAGGAAACCATTTTTCGTCAAAGAGAGATGCAAATCTTTAAAGGGAGATTTGTTTGGCTTGTGACCAAATAAAATGTGCACCTCTCAATGTAGAGTCCAGGGTATATCCTTATTTCGTGAAGAGGAAAAAAGCATTGGTCTCATGGTATTAAAGGTTGCATGATGTCAAAAGTGCCTTTATGCTCCCGGGTTCAAATGAGCTCGGTGAACAGTAAAATCAAAAACAATTTAAAAATTCCAAAAAAACTGGGAGAAACATAGACAAAAGTTCTAAGTGTGTGCAAAAAAACAAATTTAATGCTCCGAAATGCTTTTGAAAGAAGCATTTTCAGAGTACCGATTTTTTTTTGCCACGCCTTCTAGCAATGTGATTTCATGATGAATTTTTGCAAGCACTTAAAACTTTTGTCAATGTTTCTCCCAAAAAAACTGGAATTTTTTTAATTTTTAATTTTGTTTTGATTTTACTATTCACCCGAGCTCATTTGAGCTCGGGTGCAGAAACTCTGCATCCGCATGACGTGCATATATGTTGTGATTCAACCTGGCAATCGGGTCGAGTTTGGTCGGGTCAACCCTTATCAAATCCATACCCGAATACCTAATCGGGTGCACATTGCACCCACGACCTACCCATGGGTCTAGACTCAGACCCACACCCGAACCCAATGGGTAACCCGGCCCAATAGGGTACCCATCGGGCCCAACAAGTTTTTATCTTTATTCTTTACATTCTTCAAGCAATATAGAATTTTGGTCTTAAGATTACTTGCTCAAAGCATTTTTGAAAGAGTAAAAGCCAGTACTCCTCTCAGCCTCATTTTATAAGGAAGAGCTCTACTCATATTTTTTGAACTACCGAGGTGGGACTAAAAAGAGCACCAGCAGCGCTACATGCACGACAGCAGCAACAAGTGTTGCACCGGGCTCCGGCCTTTAGAGCCCAACTAAGGGCGTGTTTGGTTACATTGCCAATCAAGTCTGGCCCGGCGAGCCTGACTCTAGTGTGCCAGTTTGAGGGGATGCAGGCAAAAAGACCCCAGATGCACATAGTTTGGTTGCCTGCATGGACCTCAGTTGCATGAGACAACCATTTTTGACCCGGCGTTTGGTTGCCCGCATTGCATTAGGCGCACATATGACATGGTGTTTGGTTGCAACCTGCATGAGGTGTTGTCACCACTTCTAAGTAGTTGTGAGCTTACCACACACAATCTGAACATGTAGTGCCAGCTAGTTAAACAAATGACAGTTCATCCTAACTACTATCAAATGACAGTTCAAATATTAAGAGCCATTGGCTAAATAAGGAATAGTTCATCGGTGTTGCTGCTACCAGATCTCCATCTTCCTCTTCTTCTGCTTTTGCTTCTGCTTCTGCTATTGCTGCTACCAGATCTCCATCTTCCTCTTCTTCTGCTTTTGCTTCTGCTTCTGCTATTGCTGCTTCTTCTTCCTCCTGTTCTTCAGATCCTGCACTGACCTCTATTAAGCCACATTGCCTCTGCCCACTCCAACCTTTTGTTCTTTCAAGCGTCATTGTCAAATGTCTCCACACCATGGACGGAGCTAACAACATCGTCAGGCTCGACCTCTTCCTCCTCAGGCACGTGTTCATCAAAGCCCCACTGGAGGATCCAGTTATGCAGAATGCAACAAGTAAGAACAAGCTTAACCTGAGTGGGGTATGGGTGGAATGGCTTCTGATCCAGGATCTTAAACCTATTCTTCAGATCTCCAAATGCCCTCTCAACAGTTACTCTAAGGCTGGAGTGTCTGAGATTAAACAACTCATGTGCAGTCCTAGGATAGTTCCTACCAGAGAACTCGTTGAGATGGTACCTGGTTTTCCTGAAGGGTGGAAGAATACCCGGCCGACATGCATAGCCAGCATCTCCAAGGTAGAACTTACCGTCGGGGATGTTGATCCCATCAGGTCGACTCATGTTGTCACCGAGAATGTTAGCATCATGCGCCCAGCCAACCAGCACATATGTGAACTTCATATCAAAGTCAACAGCAGCAAGCACATTCTGGCTTGTGTAGTGCTTCCTCCCCCTATATGCTGCAGACTATGACCTAGAAACTCTGGCAGTGACATGAGTACCATCTATTGCCCCCATGCAATCCTGAAAATGGAATCACAAGCCTGTGTTAGTGCTCAACTTAAACAATACAATCATATCAAGCTATGAAAAGTGTATATTGTCAATGCTCACCTTGAAGTATGGATGCCATCTTGGGCTTCCCTGAATCTTGGGTGGAGTCTGGCCAGATGGTCTCCTGATCATCTCTCCTCTAAGCTCCCCAACAGCAAAAAAGCACCTGCTTGAAGTACCTAGAGATGGTCTCTATTGATCTCCTGAACGTGTTGTGAATGACCCTGAACCTCTGGTTATGGCCAACAACATGGAGGAACATGGCCACTTGCTCTTCCACACTTGTGTTGATGTTATCTTGTAGCAGCCCCCTGCTCCTAAAGGTCTCGATAAGCCTGGCAAATGGTGCTCTTTTCATTCGAAGCATCCACAGAGCCTCGACGCCATTGCAGTTGTAGATGTAGTTCAGATTTTGGATCCTCTCTTGCTCCTGGGTAAATAATGGACCATAGCGGATTAAAGGTTTCCCAGCACGGCGAACAACTCTCTGGTGCATGAACATGACCCATGCCTGAATCACACTAATCAGTGTTGCTGCCTGAATTATCAGCCTCATCCGTGCGTCCATAACCTAGTCGACATCGACGGTTTGTTCAGTGGGAAATCGATCCTACACCTTGCCCAACGGCCTAACCACCGACCTAACAAAGGGGGAGGGGTGCTGCTTATCGGCATCGGAGACGAGGATGACGTAGGGGGGGCCATGACACAGACAAGGTCGACCAGACGGTGGCCAACAACAAGGGGAGCACCAGGGCCGCCGCAAACGTCGCCGCCTCTTCCGTCGCCGCCGCCTCTTCCATCGCTGCCGCCTCTAGCGCAAATCTGAAATCGCAGCCGCCGCCGGTGGTGAGGCGGTAGGGAAGAAAGGGGGTAGTGGCTATGGGTGAGCGAGTGAAAGGGAGGGTGAGGCTAGATTTGGCGCCGGGACGGCGCGCCAGATTTCCCATCTCCCGCCATCCCCCCTCTCCCTCGCGTCGCACCCGCCCGTGCGACCTCGCGCCGCACTCAGCCTGGCTCGCGAGAAACTGCCGATCCGAGTGTTTCCAGCGAGTCAGGCTCTGGGTTGCTTTAAGAAGCGTGTGATGCAGGCCCAACAATGAAACCAGACAACCAAACAGGCTTCTTCCTTCCCGCGCGGACCTGGTTGGGCTCAATGCGGGCAACCAAGCACGCCCTAAGCCACCGAGCCAGCCCAGGACACAAGCATGAAATGGCTAGTTCTTTCATATTAGGCCAAAAAAACACGTGAATGCCAAATGAGATGAATGAGCCTCATTCATTTCTTTTACCACTATCAGTTACTAGTGGATTATTGATGTCTTGTCGGCTACACTGTTATATTCATGTGAAGTGCAACAGAAAAATGACAACACCTAATGTAGGATAATATATTTATTTAATTACCAATATTAATAGGGTGACTCATCGGGTTATCCATGGGTATAAACTTATATCCATACCCTACCCACGAGTAAACGGGTTACCCGTGGGTAAGACCCATGAGCGAAGTCGATGACCCATACTCTATCCATTCGGGCCGGGTGCCCATGGGGGCCTGGACCCATGGGGCGGATTGCCAGGCTGAGCTGTGATTTCCACGAAAATAGTTCTTTATTCTCGGCATCCATGAATTTTTATGATGAATCAGTTTTTTTTTGTTGAGGAAATGAATCATTTTTATGTGCGTGGCAAGTTTAGCTTGCGGCACCAACGTTCGTTTCCGCAGCCCAACGCTACCCTTGGGGCCGGTCACGGGTTGACAGGCACGGCTCTGGCCCCTGGGACTGGCACCCTAGCATTTTCCCGGAATGGGTTGACAGAGCTACCCGGAAGGCCGGAACCCTTGGTCTGTACTATAGATGACTTTCCTTGACTTGACTTCCGCCCAGACGAACAGAGCTGAGCTCAGTATAACTCGCACAGGACGCAAAGCTTGCACTGCACTGCAGACTGCAGTGCCCCGGTTGCATCGTTCCCTTGTGCACGCAAGAGCTCGTGGAGCCTAGAGCCTACGCTCGGCTCGGACACAGTACAGTACCCTACGCTCTGCCCTGCACACACGGCCCACAGGTGCTTGCCCGTGACCGCTAGTGCTGCTACAACCGAGCTAGAGCCTAGAGACGTGCGTCGACTCCTCCGCTCTGTTCAGTCAAAGCTAGGATCAGCTCCGTGCATGCGATGCGATGCGATTATATCCCATGATGGATGTACTCAAACTCGTTTTGTGCCATGTTTCGTTTTGCATATATACGAGTTTGAACATTTGAATATGTGGTAGTACGTACGTACTACTATTAAATATTTTCCACCCCGAGGCTCGTTCGGTGTCACAATGCAACCTGGCTTCAAATTCAAAGCATGCCGATAAAGGAGTAGATGAGAACCTAGCTCAAAGTAGATCTCCTCTTCTCATCAAGGCCATTTGGATTCATGAAAACGAGCATTTTCTCTTGCTTGTTGATGACATCCAACACATGGATCACCGTGGTGTGATTGGGAGTTGGAGGTGGAATGAAAAAACAAATGAAACTATATATATTATCCACTGAAGCCTAGAGAAGCGCGGAGCATTGTAGAGAACGAAAATTTAGACCTTGCACCATGTAACTTAGAGAACCGGTTTTTCGAGACCTAGCGATTCCTCACATGATATCGACGACTTTTCAAGGCAAACAACATATACTCCCTCCGTAAACTAATATAAGAGCGTTCAGATCACTACGATCTAAACGCTCATATATTAGTTTACAAAGGGAGTATATAGAAGGCATTCTAATAGAAGAAGTAGCTGCTTTAATAAATAATATGAAATAAATGATCTAAACACTCTTATATTAGTTTACAGAGGAAGTACATACAAGGCACTCTAATAGAAGAAGTAGCTGCTTTAATAAAGAATATGAAATATTCTTTAGTTAGCTGAACCCAATAAAGGAGTAGGAGTCTAGCTAGATTATGATAACATGCACATGCACAAATTTTCACTTCAAAATCTGATCTTCCGGGTTAATTTGATAGATGCCACTCGAATTCTGGCGATTCCGAAAAACACAACTGCAATTTTGAAACTCTAAAAAAAATGTCATTTTCCAAACTTTGAAAAGTCGTGGCGTTTTTCAAAGTTTGTAAAATCTGCAGTGGCATTTTTTGTAGTTTAAAAATTGCAGTGGCGTTTCTCATAATCGCCAGAATTCGAGTGGCATTTATCCAATTACCTTATAAACCATAGACATGTAATCAACAGGAACTTGCAGGAGAACAACACGATGACTAAGTGATAGGTTTACTGATATCTCATTTGAGCTATGAGATGGGAAATGATTTAAGTGATAAGTTTACTGATATCTCATCTGAGCTATGAGATGGGAAAGTGCTTCGAGCAAAAAGAGAGAATGTGAATCTGAGAATGTGTGGCATTCAATATGTTGAATATATTCAAGAAGAAAGCTTATAGATCCTGGCATTCAACATGTTCAATATATTTCATATCAGTACCGGTGCATCAGAATTTGCCAATGTCTTCATTAGGTGGGAGACCTACATTCCAGAATGCAATAAAGCAATAAAGGACTGTTTGTTCGTGGACAAGTTTTATGCAGAGAAAATATATTTTACATGTTTTGAGTAGGAATTAAATTTGAATTCGCCCCGCTCAAAATAGTACACCATTTCTTAGGAAGCAAAGTGTAATTCAGTCAAGCCTATAGACAAAACAGAATATACAGATATTCTTTACAGAATATACCATTTCTTAGGGAGATGACATAGCAGAAAGAGTTGCATAGCAAAAACTGTGGAAGTGTTAGGACATGGATAAAATCAGACACCGTTACACAGATATACTTTAATAGGCCAAAACAGAGACCAAGGGGAGAGCAAATGAAAACTGCAAGGACAGTGACACCGAAAATCTAGACACACTATTGTAGGGAGAGCCTTATATCAACTTGAGTAGCACATCAACATACAACAAATATCAAGTACAGATTCAAGGACTGAACTCATACAAGTACTACAACTTCAAGAATGCATATATCTCCCTACAGACAGAGACGCACAAAGCAAACTGAGAATCAAGACATACGTATCATGCAGAGCTGTTTAATAGTAAGTGAAAGACCAAAATAGGGCAGAATAAGGTTGAGCAGGTAACGAACTGTGGGATGTAGCAAACTTGAGGTGGTCTCCGATAACAAAGAGGTTGTCAATGCTCTGAAGGAGGGAGGTTCCAGCTCAGTGGCAACTGCCATTTTCTGTGATTGTTATTACATGTCTTTAGATTTTAATCACGTTTTGTTTCATTCTTGTAATAGAGATAGTAATCAGGTAGCCCATGAACTTGCCAAATTGGCCAAGTTCTCTCCTAGTATCTGGATGGATTCGCCTCCAGAGGCAATGATACCCTTCCTTGTAAATGATGCAGTTTTGACTGAATAAAGGAGATCTTTTATCAACAAAATGAGCATCATCTTTATGAAGGCTCGACAACAACAGACATCATTGTACAGAGGCACTTCGAGTGAAGAATTGTTTTTGTTCTCTCTGCAAAAACGAATAAGCAGTAGGATAAAGAGTTAATTAACCTTTGTCAAACATGGCTGACATTGTGATGCATGCATATGAATTTTACTCTGATGCTGACAGCAGAAAGTCACGAAAATAGGAGTAAGTTTCAACTGTGTCACGAACAATGAGAAAAAATAGTGTGCTCAAGTGCGCACCAGTAAGTAGAAAACATGACGTGTTAGAAATGACAGGGGCATATATTTAGAACTTTAGTCTTCGAAATATGCAAAACTGCTAGCTGGAAGTATATAGCAATAAGTCAACACCACTACTGGAGACGACAGACGCCAAAAGGGCATGGATAAAAACTCGCAGTGAAATCGAAACTACTACTACTGCTAGGAGGAACCGAAATCTAGCCTTCAGTTGACACGCTGCCTCTTCTGGGGAGCACCCTTGGACTGCTGGGGATTCAGCTGCCGTTTTGCTTTCTCCCTCTGCCGCTGCCTCTCGTCTTCGCTGTCGGATTCGCTGCCCATCTCCATGTCGGCATCCCTCGCCTTGCGCTCCATCTCGTCCCATGACTCGGCAGCGTCGTCCTCGTCGTCATCTGAGCCAGCCGAGACAGCCTCATCCTCGCCAGAATCCACCACCGATTCGCTGTCGCTGTCTTCATCATCCAAATCAGAGGCCGACTCCGCATCAGAAGGTTCGTACTTGTCATCGTCTGTCTCGGAATCCTCTGAATCTGAGTCAGTAGCATCTGGATTCAAGAATTCCCACCTGTCATTTGTGTCACAACCTGGCTCGTCGAGCTTCTTGAGGACCATTCGCCAGTTAAGGTTCAGCTTTGATTCATAGTACTTCAAGTTGCTGTCATTAAGCCAATCTTTGATCTTATCAAGAGATGCCATTGGAATGACCTCTATGCGGACAACATCTCGGTTTAAATCTTGAAATACAAACACCATGTCGAAGGATTTCTGCCCCAGGGCCACCCTTTCCAAGCATACTATCTCGACCTCCCTCAACGAAGTCACAAGAAACGGTGACTCAACAAGCTGTACCAGGCAACTAGGAGTAGGAACTATAAAACAAGTTGTTCTGCCATGGACTCCATTGAAGCCAAGCTTCTGTGATGGCCTTTCAAAATGTAAGCCGAGCTGCTGAAATCTTGGCTGCGACCAAACCGAAACAACCCTTTTCACAAACAGCTCAAACTGCCCATTTATTCTCTTCCTTCGTGCCCTATCACGCTGCTCTTCCTCAATCTCATCAGGATCCCGTGCTGAATGGCGCTTAAGACCAACCGTGTCCACAACATCCATCACTTCAGTGTAGAACTGCACATCTCTAGTCTTCTTGTTGCCCACCATGATTTCATTGGACACATGGAAGTGGAGCAGCGTTATCATGTCTCTCTCAGCTGGCTGGAAGAAGGCATGTTTTATGTTGCTGAACATAATATCCACCTTTTCAGTTTTCGATGCAGAATATTGAAAACCATTGACATGGGCCACCAAAGTTCCAGCAACCTTCCGCCCACGGCCACCAAATGATGGCCGTATCCACAAATCAGGAAACTGAATCCTATCCCTGCTCATTCCGTCACATAGTTGAAGCCTTTCCTGACTAACCAAGCTCGCTCTCCTAGCTCTTTCGGTGACTCCTTTTTGAACAGTCTTCACCGATTTAATAACCTCTTCAGCATGACTTCTGTTTTTTGAGAGGAAGGTGACTGCTTTCAAAAAAATAAGGTTCTGCAAGCGGGGATCTTGAAGACCAGAAGCAGTGCCAGGGACATTAAATGTAATGCTGACATAAACTCCACTGCTGCTTTCCCCTCGAATTTCTGCTTTTTTATGGTACAAATATGAAAGGGAACAGTAACTCCATATATTGGTAACAGGATAGCCTCATTCTGTTTGTCCACCTGAATAATGTCCAGTCGATTGGAAACAGGCACATCATTTGCATTCTTATATGCAACCAGTTCATCCATAGCTCTGGAACGACCAAGCCCCTCCAACAACTTATGATCAGCAACGTCACTTCTCACTGCTGCCTCACTTGTTTTCTTCTTTAAGATTTCTGACTGAAGCTGTTTCCTAAGTTCCTCCTTAGGTGTCCTGCTATGGGATCGCAGATTTTCTCTCAATGGATTTAGCACTGGTTTAACCGGGACAATAACATTTGCTTCCGGAGCTTGTTTCACAGCAGGTAATCCTGCATTTTCCTCATCAAATAAGTAGAAGGCATCGCTGTCAGCCTTGGAGATAAAAGATGTCAAGACTTTTGGATTTTCCTTGCAGATCAGAACAGTGTCAGCTAGCCATAGGGAGAATTCCTTGGTCTTCTCATTGTTGGTCTTGTCTATAAGGTTTTGAAACCCAAGTGAAACATTGAAAATCATCCCTTCCTTTAGCGTCCGGCCATTTTTCTCACTCAAGGACAGCCAAGATTCACGGAACTCGATACCAATTCCTGTTCCAGCTGACTTGGTAAGGAAAGGAAGAAGTTCAGGAGCTTTGTCCCTGATCACAGTAACTGCAGCCTGATAACTGGAACAACACTTGCTACCTGGTGTCAAAGCAGCAATAGCAGCATCATGCGCCTGACGGAGGACTTTATATGCATTGCATTTTTCTGCATTACAATCAATCAGGAAGGTTCTTGCGACATTTGAGCAGTAGCCACTGTACTTGGCTCCCAGAGCACAGATGATGACGCTTCCAGAATCATAGTGCAGATCATCATCGTTGCTAGAAGCAGATGGTCTAAGGTCATACTTGCCTCCACTTTGAAAAACAGGTGGGTAGCATATGTCAACATTATCTGCCTTCAGTTTAACATCTACATTTATTGGGGAAAGTAGTATCTTCTCTGTCAGAACCATCAGCTTTGAATGTGCTATCTTCTTTTCATCCTCTATGATCTTCTCCACCTTAGAAACTACATACTTCCGCATAACCGAAGCAGCCAAAAATGCAGCCTTCTTCACATACATAATCTCGGTGGCATCTTTCACAGCAAGAAGTTCAGAGATACCACTTGACACATCAAAAAGCTTTAACCTCGATCTGTGCAGCTTTTCAGACCATGCTTCAAGAAACTTGCCTTCAGGCTTCTCTCTTGCTAAGTGACCAATAACAACATTGTTTGATTCAGAATGCGCACATACAGCACGTATGATCTCATCCATTAAGGCAGATCCATCATCACCCTTTTTCAGTATATGCAACACGATATCAACACCGACTTCTTTAGAAACAAGCATCTTCAAAGGTTTAAGCACATCACTGTCCTTTTGGCTGCACACGAAATGAATCTGCCTACTGAGAAAGACCATTATAGTTTCTAGGAACTGATGACCAAAAAACCACGTGCTCAAGGCTAATGATTTCTGATATCGAATGTCTTCAGAGGGTGGAGGAGTAGCAACAGCAATTGCACACGAAGATCCCCATATCTCAGTCTCATCCTCCTTCCAGTGCCGATAAAACTTCCTCATACATTTGATGAAGTTTTCTGGACTGACTGCAGGAGAAGACCCAGTAACAGAAGCCGGTGTTCTATCCAATGCTTCAATAATAGCCATTTAATAACCAAAATACCTTCAAAAACAAGATGTGAGTACAGTATGAACCAAAAAATCATTAAGAACGAGCAGGTTAGTAAGCTACGAGAACAGTACGCAATATATGGAAATTTGCAAGCATACAATGTCAATCAGCATTCTTAGTCATCTACTTGTATTTTGTTCTATAGTTTAAATTTCCGACAACTTTACCATCCAATTGGTACAAAGCTGGGCTATGCTACAGTATCTTACTATGACTATGCCATAGAAAAGGAAGCAACAAGTAGATTTTCAATCAGCATTCTTAGTCATCAACTTGTATTTTGTTCTAGCAGTTTAAATTTCCGACAACGTTATCAACAAATAGGCACAAAGCTGGGCTATGCTGCATTTTTAAATTGCTATAAGTATTTATATAACTCAATGGAAGATCCTAAGCATTCAGTACGAAATCAAATTCATAATAAGCACTGAACATTAACTAGAGCTAGCTACAGAAACATATCATGATAGATTTAGATAGAATAAATTTTTGTTGTTTCTAAGTATCTTAATCATAGGTTTTCACAAACGTTTTAGATTTCTTGACATACCACAGGTACCAATTTGTTGTGATTATTTTACAGATCTCAACTCAAATTGACTATCCGGATTAATTTTGACAATGAATAGATTAATCAACTGCTAGAGATAAGCTTTCACAGTTTTCCTAAATTAAGATTGAAGATTATAATTGACAGATTAGTTTAGTCTAGGTATTCTCAGATTTGTTTAGTCTCAAGCCAATTCCAAATTCTTGTCAAACAATATCAGATTAGATGCAGCTTACAGTGTTTTTTCTTTAAATCTAAAAAAAATGGTTTGCAACGAAAAAGTGAACCACCTAATTCATAAATTATGGCAGCAAGCGTGTGGAATCAGAAAGAAAATTTAGATGGAATCAATTTCAGTTTTTTAGATTTTTTGACATACCACAGGTACCAAATTTGTTGTGATTGTTCTATAGATCGCAACTCTAATTGGTTATTCGGATTAATTTCGGCAAAGAATAGATTAACGAACTGCTATAGATAAGCTTTCACAGTTTTCCTAAATTAAGATTGAAGATTATAATCGACAGATCAGTTTAGTCTAGGTATTCTCAGATTCGTTTAGTCTCAAGGCAACTCCAATTTCTTGTTAAACAATATCAGATTAGATGCAGATTACAGTGTTCTTTCTTCAAATCTAAACAATTCGGTTTGCAACGAAAAAGTGGAACCACCTAATTCATAAATTATAGCAGCAAGTATGTGGAACCAGAAAGAAAATTTAGATGGAATCAATTTTTGTTTTTTAGATTTCTTGACATACCACAGGTACCAAATTTGTTGTGATTGTTCTACCGATCGCAACTCTAATTGGTTATTCGGATTAATTTCGGCAAAGAATAGATCAATCAAGTGCTGGAAGATATGATTCTTTCAGCAATTTAGTTTGAAGATTATATCGGCGGATAACAGATTAGTTTAGTTTAGCAGATTTTCAGATTCGCTTAGTCTCGAGCCAACTCGAGATCTCTTGTTATGCTATTTTTACACCAGAATTTGCAAGCATTGAGGCACCAATTCGATAAGAACAATCCCAAACTCATGAACAGTAATGAAGAATCGACATGATCAAGCACGAGAAACGCACAAGAAATTTACCTACGACAATCGCTCGAGTTTGTTCGCCGATTCAGGGACCTCCGGCAGGCAATGCCAGCGCGGAAAGCCGCCAACAAAAACCTCCGATCTCGGCGTCTCTTGGAACCGCACCGCCTCTTCGCAGAACCGCAGCAGCTGCCTCGATCGCAATAGGGGAAGCGCCTGGGCGCGGGCGGGCGCGCACCCAGGGGCTTATATAGGCCCCAGCCCGCACCGACCAGGATACGGGCGCGTCCGAGGCGGCGCGTGGTGGGCCCGGCCCGGCCGTCAAGGCGGGCGACGGAGCGGACCCCGGCCGAGACGGCGCGTGAGCCGGCGGCGTGGGCGCGCGGCGGCGGGGCCTGGGTTGTCCGGGCGCGTGCCGGCGGTCGGCGTCGGCATGGCGGCGGGTAGGGCCGGTTGCCGGAGTGGAGGCACCGGGGCGAGGGAGGAGAGCCGTGCGAGAGGTGCGAAGGGTAGTCCTGAATCAGCGGAGTTTCGTTTCGGTTCAGTTCCCTCGTTCTAGTCGGCATCGGGTTATACGGGCCAAGCACGGCACGCTAACTACACGGCGTGCCAGGCCCGCATGCGTGCTGTCCTCCCTGGCCCAGGCACGACGCTACTATTAAACGGGCCGGCGCACGTTTAGCTGTCAGCCTACCTATTATTCAGTCTATTGGGCTGCCTATTGACCTATCTACTACCCCTATAAAAACACGAAAGGACGGAGAATCAAATCATCTCAGCCATCGAATAATGCCAATCTAATGGTCTAAATCGCCTCAATGCATCAAACATCAGACATGTTTGATGCTTTAATTACCCACCATGCCACTGGGTACAAACCACGCATTAAGCCCATCGATAGCTAAACCTGCCCCGCCCCCGCCGGTCAAAAAAATAAATAAAATAAACCGTGGCACGCCCGCACGATCTCTCCCCACCTCCTCCTCCCCCTCGCCCCATCCCACCCGCGATTCACTCCACCCACCGCCATGGCCGCTGCCCACCCACCGCCGACCTCTCGTTCCTCACCGGCGCCGCCCCATCCCAACGCCGACCTCGCGACTACTGTCCAGCAGTCCAGGCTGCTGCCATGGCATTCCAGGCCGCAGTGCCAGTGCTTCCCGATCCACACCACCTCTACCTCGCCGTCAAGGTCTGCGCGTTCGTCCGCCTCCATCTCCGGGGTCACACGGACATCTTCGTCGCTGCCGCCACCACCCCCAACCCCTCCTCCTTTTCTGTTAGGGTTAGGGTTTGTGGTCGGAGAGCACCGGCGCCGGTGATGGACGCGCTGATGGGTCGTCACGGGACGGAGGAGGACCACCGGGAGGTGCCCTTCATGGCCACCCGCGTCCTCTTCCCTTCTCTTCATCCACACCCTCCCAAGGTCCACCACCCACCCTTCAAGCAAAGGTTTTTATCCCCCTTCTTCAGATTCGTCCCAAATCTCAGCCTGCTTCAGATTCATTTCCAGCCATGGGAGGACGATTTTAATGGTGTTTGCGTACTGTCGTACTGCCTGCAGTTTCAGACGCGAACTTATACTGTGCTTCTTCACCATCGCCCAAGTGATACAGCTAGCGCACTTGATGAGCCCGTGAGGAACGACCAGTACCAATCCGACGACATGAATTCTCTGCTCCGTCCCGGGCCAAGGTGTGCTCTCTTTCCGTTCCACTTAATGCTGTTGGTGTATTCCTGTTGGCTTTGATCTGAAGCATGATTTGCCCAAACTGAGAAAATAAATACTCCGATATGTGAAACCATGTCGATAGTAGGTTCGTCTACTGAAGTTCTATGTCGATTTACTTTTTGGATTAACTGTCAGTGTTACGTCTACTACTCCCTCTGTTTTAAAATATAAGGCGCTTTGGCAGTTCAACCAAAACGTCTTATATTTAGGAACGAAGGGAGTACATCTGAATTGGCACGGGTCTTTCGTAAACTGAGGACGATGTCCTGTAATCTGTTGGTATAGTTTTGGTGCTTTAAGATCTCAGCATTACCCCAACTGGAAAATTGTGTACTTAATGTTTTACTTGGCGGCCGATGACTTCTAAATTAATCCACTTTGAGTATTAAAGCCTGCTGAATCTGAATGCTTCTGTGATCACGAGTAGTGTGAATTCAGGAGGGATCTAAAGGTCAGGGCCTTCAAAACCTACCATGTCATACCCCGCTAGGTGCGTAAACTTTATGCAGTTCTTGGAATTGTAAATTATATACTGAGTGTATGTTCCTGCTAGATTGCTATTTTCTTTGATTCTATAATTGAACATGGCATTGATTTAAAACTTGCTATTCAGATGATTGCATGGGAAAATTGGACATGGCATATCTGAATATTGAAAATTCATTACTGGAGCATTCTTAACTGATTGTATCATTGTATGCGAAAATTGCTACGGAGGAAATATTGCTTAAATAGTCTAAACGTTCTGTTGGCTGTTGCCCTTTTGGCCTATATCTTACTAGCATTTTCCCATCACGTTCATGGTAAGATATAGGCCCAGTTCTTTTCAGGCGATTCTGGACAATCGTGGCTGGAGAATCAATAAGCTGAAAAGAACTCGATCTGATTCTCTAAAATCATCCGAGAATCGCTAGAATCGCTAGTGCAATCGAAAAGCGTCGGCAACCCCCGATTCTGGCGATTCTCTTCGCTCCCGCGAAAGAAAATGGTTCACTTTTTAGTCGCTACCCCTGTTACAGCATCAAATTACATCCAAACTGCCACTCGGGCCGAACTGCAGCGCACCCAGAAAATGAATCGGGCCAGCCGGATCTCAGGCAGCACCTCCGACCCCGCCTCGCCGGAGCTCACCCCGCCCTCGCCCGAACTCGTGGGAGCCCACGTCGTCCCTCCCAGTTCTCTGGTGAGCTGGTCTTCCTCCTCATCTTCCTGTCTCCTCTGACCTCCTCCTCTTCTCTGTTAAATAGGAGTAGATGGCTGCATATGAACGCAAATTAGGGAATTTCAGGGCTTATAATTGATGGGGAAAACAGGATAGGTTGCCAGAGGCTAGCATGTGGAATCCATTTTTGTTGAACAACTTCGAGATCCATTGTTGCTTGGCATGAATTTGAAGGGCTGAATGTCATGTTTGGAGGCAGGAGAGAGAAGAGTCAGAGGAGGAAGAAGGCATTGAGCTCTGTAGCGGTAGTACAAATGAATGAAATACAACTAGACGTGTATTACATGCATGTTTAGTTTAATTTCAGTCAAGGGCATTACAGACATTTGAGCACATAACTTATCCCACAATCTCATACTACAATCTTAGAAAAGAACTGGATGGTTGATTTTGTGGGAAGCTGATTTTGTGGGAAGTTTCTCAGAATCTGATTCTAGAGAATCAAAAGCTGAAAAGAACTGGGCCATAGACATGTTCATCCTCTGTTTTGCTTATCTGTTTACATGCTTACAGTACATAGTTAAATGACCAGAAATGGCAATTTCAGAGAAAGAGGAACAAGAAGCTCTTTTTGGGTCTGTGTTGCTGCACCTGTACTTGCTGTTGCGCCATCACGCCTGTATTTATCAGTTGGATGTTGTAAAGCATTCTGTGCACATACGAGTCCTGGTAGTCACGAATTTTCGGTTTCCTATTGTCCATAATAGAAAGCTGTTTTATGCTGGTCTGAATTAGTACTAATACATAATTTTGGTTGTCCACAGAACCAAAATCCATTAGCCTCTCTTTTGCTGGTACCTATAATTTTATATTTTGCTATGCAGATGTAGAATTGGATTTATGAAAGAAAAATAAGATTCGAGAGGTGAACCAGTTCACTTATTTTTCTGCCTACACTCAAGATTTTGGTGAAGAAAATAAGATTCGAGAGGTGAAGCAGTTCACCTTTTTTCTGCCTACATGCCTAATCAGGTTACACAATATTTAATTTAGTAAATCGTTCTGCATCATCGTTGCTGCAAATTAATGGCAAACCCCTTCGTCTTGATTTTTTAGAAGTTAACTCACTTCAGAAGGGGATCAGGATTACCTGTATTCAGCATTGTTCACATATATTAGATTTTTTCATGATGAAAAACTGTGACTATTGAAAAGCTATCCTTGAATCATGCTGGTTTGTGCACTGCAATTTGCAACTGGAGAGGTTCGAACGTCTGGCCAGTTGGGCACTGTCTATTTGTCTGAACCTGAAATTCATAGGTCACTTTAGTTTTCACTAACACAGCTAGGCCAGCCCCCCTATCAGGTCGAGATAGCCTCAACAGCAGACACGGTGGCGGATCAATCACATACCCATATTACAGTAACTGCTAACTATACTTATATGGAACAAATTGTTTGTCGTAGTCACCAGGCTGCGGATGGCGTTGCGGGGGTACATGCTCGCCAAGGTCTCCTGCCATATATGCTTTTGAGGAGGGATCCAGGGCGTGTTACTCTATGCAAGAACATGACCGCTATGGTGTCCTGGTTTTAAAAATACAATTTGAGTGGCATCGCAACATTTAGTGCATTTCTTCTCCAAGAATTGCTTTATTTTTATCGCATTATGTTTTCTATCTGTTATTTTTGACTTACTTTATTCTCTTGAGTGTTACAGAAGAGGTGTCTTTGCAGAGCTTAATAACAATTTATTTGGTTGGAGCACAGTGATACTGCATTGGAAATGATCGAGCAGGCAACCGGGTAAGCAGTTCTACGTCGTGCCATGTTGTTATCAGAGTATTTGTCGTGCCATGTTGTTATCAAAGTATTTGACGCCATTTATTACCTTAATCCGATCATATGACGGTCTTATTTTTTGGTCATGAAACAAGAGATTGCAGTGCTTATACAGGATATTTTGCAGGCCTTGCAATTTTTATTGACATGTTTTATGAGTCGGTTATAGGTATTTGCAATTTTCACTGACATATTCTAAAGATATTTGGATTGCACTCTTGCTGCCTCTTGATTTTATATGTTTAGAGTAATGTCCACCCATCATCTTAAAGCAATTTCTCTGGTGTTAAAGTAATCCCATATAAATGTCACCAATGTGTAAAACAAAACAATCTGATTATCTTCTTCTAAGTTTCTTTTGATTATGATTGTTATCCCCATTTCTAAAGTTTTGACACTCTGCCCTATTACATGTACAGTGGAAAACTTCTCTTTTTGATTGAATCTGGATTATGAAGAAGCATAAGCATGTACAGGAACTGGTGGTCCACCTTGCTTCTACAAATGGACAGCCCGATTTTATCCATGTGTTGGACTAGATGATATATGATGAGTTGAACATTGCACCGGTAGGGTTTTAGCAACACTATGTATGATCTAAACAATGCCTGAAAATAATTTTTGGGCCATTTGTTTCAAACAAATTTGTTGAAAGATATTCCTAATATTTTAGTGTGTGGGATATATATACTGCTTTAATATTGCGTGCTCGATTGTTATTGTAGTTAACAAATATTTAAAGTTTTAGAAAATGTACATCAAATAATACAGTACTCTGCTCAAAATATAAGTCAATTTTTGGTCTAGATTAAGCCCAAAAAATATTCTACTCCCTCCGTCCCAAAATGTAAATACGGATATCAAGTCACAAGAATTTTGGGACAAGACAAGAACTTTGGGACGGAGGGAGTACATTTTAAGATAGGGGAAGTAGTTATTAACATTTATAGTGGTTATTAACATTTATATTTGTCACGCATTTTTACTAGTAAAAATAAAAACTAAATGGGTCGTGTCGTGCTGGCACACGTGCCCAGGCATGGCCCTAGGCGGGCCACGTGTCTGGCACGGCCTAATTAACCACGTGTCGGGCCGGGCACTCGTGCTAACGGGCCGGCCTGCCAAGCACGGCCTAGTTGGCTAGGTTTGTTCTTGTCTTTTTTTCTCACACTAGCACAACACCCGTGCGTTGCTACGAGCAAAAGGCGAGAAATACCTTCACTGTCGTGGCAAGTTTCGAACATTCTATTCTGCCTTTTGCCTCTCAGCTATGTGGTTCACCGATCCATCAGCTCCGTTTTGTGGTGGCATGACGTTGGGAAGGGAATGCTGGGATGCGTCGGTGTGGTGGATTAGACCGGGGGATTCTGGGGAGGGATGGCGAGGATGACTATCTTGTATGGGGCAGGCTCAGCTGGTTTTAGGATCGTGATTCAGATTAATGTTGTATAGAACCGAGTTTAACTCGCATCAAATTATCAGAGTCATATGTAGTAGTTCCCTGACGCTGCTTTCTAGGGCTGCAGGAAATTTTGAGACAAATATTTGCAGAAACGGTTCATACAAAATGTCCAATTGATGCAATAACATAATGATGAACTGAACTTTATCTGGCAGTCAATGATTCTTAAGAGCGGCTGATCCAGTGCGGGTAGCTGCTCCAGAAGGTGGTCCTTGCCAAGCCTCCTCGTGTCGCTCTGCCCCCTTGGTATGAGGCGTCACTCCCTCGGCTCTTCGTACTGGCTGCGAGTCTCTAAACCGCTCCCCTTGGTATGAGATGTAGTACTGCAGCAGCGGGTAGCACTCGAGCCACTCCTCGAGAAAGAGTGCATAAGGGCATCTTCAGCCGTTGGCCCCCCAGGAGGGGCAAAAAATCGCCTCCTGGGGGCGCACCGGTGCTAAACCGCGCACTGGGGGCGTGATGCCCCCTAGTCGCGGGGCCCACGGTTAGTCAAAAAAGTCAAATACGGTGCAAAAATGACTAAATTTAACGCAAACATCGGCGAGTTCGTTCAAACTTAATCATATTTTACAAAAAAAGAAAAAAAAACTACCGCGGGCTACCCCCACCGTCTCCCTCGCTGCCCGCCCACGCGGTTCTACATGCCGAGGAGGCTGTAGAACCGCGTGTAGTCACCGCCGCCGTCGTCATCGTCGTCGTCGTCGTCGCCGCCCCCGCCTACGCCTCCGCCGTCCCTGCTGCATCCCTCCCCCGGTTGGCGCGGCGGGTTGGACGGTCCGGGGGCGTTGTCGTCGTCGTCGTCGTCGCTGTCGAGGACAACGACGTCGTGCTCGTCCTCGCGCCCAAGCTTGCGGGCGGCGATCTCCTCCAGGGCCCGGCGCTGCCGGATCGTCTCGTCGCGGAGGTAGTCGTCCCGCGCCCACCGCATGGCATCCTCGTCGGAGAAGCCGCGCCGAGCTATCTCCTCGTACTCCGTGGGGAGGCCGAGCTCCGGCTTGGGCTCTACGAGGACGAAGCGGCCGGTGGGTGGAGAGGCGTTGGCGCCGATGCGGACGCCGGAGCTGCGGGTGCGCGCGGCGACCGGCGTGCCCTGGGGCTCCGGCTTGACGGGGCGGAGGCAGGGCGAGCCGCCGGACGAGGAGGAGGACCCCCCGGTCTCCATGCGCCTCGGGGTCCAGGAGCTTCCCCGGCGGCATGAGAAGGAAGGGGGAGCGGGGTATTCGAGGCGCGGCGTGTTGCCGCCCTCGATGTACTCGAGGACGACCTCCAACGTGCGCCCAGGCACGCCCCACCATCGACACCGGCCGGCGGCATTGAGCCTGCCGGAGGGCACGACGCCGTTGGTGGCCTCGAGCTGCTGGGCGTGACGGCGGCGGAAGTAAGGGTCCCAGAGCGGGCTGTCGGGGACGTACCGTGGCCCCTCCCTCGCCGCACGCGGCAGGTTAGAGCGGATGCGTGCGATCTCCGCACGCCGCGCCGCGCTGATCCTCCACGCCCCGGGCACCCGCATGTCCGGCAGGACCGGGTACTCGGCCTCGTAAAGGAGGCGAGCCTCGTCTTCATGAAGATGGCGGCGGCCGAAGCCGTTCGCCGCCGCGCCGTCACCTGGGAAGCGCTCGGCCATGGGTGTGAACTGGAGACGGCGAAAAAGAGGAGAGGAGATGGAGGAACGACGACGGCGGGAGAGTGTGAGTCGCCGAGTGCGCCGGGGCGCGTCATATATAGGCCGAGGCGCCGCCCGTGCGCGTGCCACCGTGTGTACGTGGCGGGCGAGGAAGGGCGAGGGACGCGCGTCGTCCGGTCTTCACTGCGCCGCCCGTGAGGCATCAATGGCGCAGGCAGCGAGGCTGACCGGCGCGGCAGCGCGCGACAGCTTTGGCATTGATTCGCCGCGGGAAACGAGGCGATGAGGACGACGAAAGGCCGAGAAGAGAGCCGTGTCGCTGACGCGGCGGGCCCGCGGCTTTTTCGCGCCAAAACAGTTCGCCCGGCCCCTCCGGGCGCCCCCCAGCGCGTCGGGTTCGGGCTGGGTCCGCCGGCGCTGTTTTCGGCCCGAGCCAGCGAAAATCGGGCTTCTGGGGGCGCGACTGGGCCGTTTTTTCGGCGCCGGCGCGAAAAAAACGCATGGGAAGGCCTTCCTGGGGCGCGGCTGAAGATGCCCTAAGTATGCACTCACGCGGTGGCCAGAGTCGTTTTTGAAGTTAGACATCTAGAGGCTACAACGCATGGCAAGCCAAAGGTGCAAGACATACGCTGCTGCTGCTGCTGCTTTGGAGGAGCCACAAATAGCACGCACTGCTTAAGATTTGGTCCCCTTAATGGCAGCAAGTATAGTATATAAGGTAGAGCGAACTACACCATCCATCCATCGGTGCATTTTCCTCTTTCCCTAAAAATAAAGCACGTGCACCGACAATGTCCTCAAGGACGCCTATGACATCCGTGGTAGCGCCGCATGTAACTGCTCCGAACGTACGGGCGGGTGTGCCGAAGACAATCGAGAGGAGATAGGACAGCTGATCTCAGTGGCGAGGTGTCGGACCTTGGGCAGCCGCTCGACGTGGTTGGTGGCCATGACCACGGCAAACATCGTAGATCCTTTAGATAGTATTGACCGCTATTGACGGTGGAGTCCTTGATGCTGCCACCACGTCCGTTTCGTTCTTGAGGGAGAGTTTTCGGCATAGTTGGCGGCTGCGATGTGGAGCGATTGTCGGTCCTCTTTTTTATGGAAGGAGAAACGTTGAGTTACGCGAATAATAATTATTCTCTTATATTTGTTTGTGTGAAGGAAATCACAACTTACAAGAATTTTTTCATAATGAAGGATATTGGTGTGATTTACGGGAAGCAATTACGGCCAATCCAGAAATATGAGAGGGAGGGATGCCTGAGCTCTCTCAGCGATTAGAGCTTCTCGGCCGTCAGATCGTCTTCTTGATTGCGTTCTGGCCGTTGGATCTCGGGCTCGGTCGTCGTGGGCCGTCGGATATTTACCGGATTGTTGTGAGCCGTTAGATAAAATTCAGTGCGCCCCGGTCGTGCCACCGCACGTAATTCCAGCGCCCCCACAAGGGCATTTTCGTCAGTTCGCGTCCTGCGGTATAAAAAGGGCCGCTCCTGTGGAGAGGAAACCTAGCCGTCACCCCTCCCGCGCGCCTCCTCTTCCCTCCCCTCCCACACGCCTACTCTCCTCCTTCCCCGCCGCCACACGCCTCCTCTCCTCCTTCCCCGCCGCCACACGGCCTCCTCCTTCCACCCCTCTGACCGGTTCCTCTCCCGCTCGCGCCGCCTCCTCCTCCCCACCAGCGCCTCCCTCTCGTCCTTCCCCACCTTCGCCCGGCCTCCTCCTTCCGCCCCTCCGATCTGGCGCCGCCCAAATCCTAATGCCCCGCCCCAGCCCTGGATCGTGCACCGCCTCCGCTGCCGGTCAACCGTGTCGGGGAGATGGGCGTCACGCCGCGGTCGCCGGATCCGTTTGCTGCAAGTCTGGGCGCGTCGGATCCGATGGCAGTGAGGAGGCGCTTGGAGGAGGCCGGACACAAGAGGCAGCGCGCGGAGGAGGCCGACCTCCACAATGGCAAAAGGGCAGCGGCCGCCGCTGCCGACGAGTACATCTACTGCCACCTGACCCTCTCCTCCCGCATCCCCTCACCTCGTGGCGCAGCTTAGCCACGCCGGTACATGCGCCCCATGCCCCCATCCATCCATCCATCCCCTCCTGGTATTCGGTTGGATCGCTTTTACTCTCTCGATCTGCGACGTCTTTCCTGATTGCTTGATCTGTAGGTCCTTGAGGATGGGTGCGAATCGGGCGGGGATGGAGGAGCTGCCTAGACCCGAGTCAAGTTCGCCGCGTCTCGTTCACCGGGAGGAGGCCCCGACGAGCTCGCCATGTTGCCATCATCGGGAGGAGTGAGGCGCAGCAAAGCCAGAGTGGACACCAGATTCTGCATTATCTATTATTGTTTCACAACGCCCTAAATTAAATTAGATGGCCCTAGCAGCACCAACATAGGATTTGGTGTTATGGTTTCTTTTCTCACATTGATTGTACCTGGCAGGGTTATGATGACATTCCGAGGGAAATTACTGATTCTAATGCAACAAAGGTGCCTATTCACCCATTCTTCGAACAATTTTGTGGCCTCCAGTATGTGCCCTTTCACATTGTTTAATAACTATGGCAGCATGAGGACTGGGATGAGGAGGAATGTGGCGAATGGACAGCTCCGACCATTCCAAAGCTGGATTACAAGGGACCATGAACACAAAAGGTATAACCATGACAGTACACTAGAAGTCTAATTGTTTTTTTTTGCAACGAAGTCTAATTGTTCTAGACAAGCATCAATATGCATTTCAAGTTTGACATGAGATTCTTTTGTGTATTTAGAAAATTATGAACCTGAACTACAATGGGCAAATGGAAGGCGCCTTTGATCGACAACCCTGGTAACCTGAGCTTAACCACTGTTGTACATTCAGACTTATTTACTGTCCACTTATCTTTTCTTATAAGAAGCTATGTATTTTGATCACTTCCTATGTATATATTTGTGGGGTCTACTTCCTTTTCTTATGCTTCGTGAAGTACGACATAGGCGCTTCGATCCTTACTCTACTATGTACTGCCGCTAATTGTTATGCATAATGTGTTGTGTGCATCATGGTTTTACTACTTGAAAATGCATGCTTAGTAGCTTGATTCTCTTATTAACTGCAGATTTATGCTCTCCCCTTTTGTATTCAATCAAGGAATGTATATAATAATTTATTTGCTCATGGCGGTGAGATATTTGAATCTCTACGCTTGTGTGCACTAGAATGGAATTTCTCATGGTTTTCTATGTAATTCTTCAACATATTGTAGCTCTTACTGATCCATGACAACGGAGAATGCATGTTTTATCAATAAGTTGTCAAGCAATTCTGATTTGTATCTTCTACAAGCTGATGCAGTTATTGTCAAGAACACTGTTGGTTCAGCGTTGTCATCATGCAAGCAATAGGCTCATTTGCATGCGGCTTGTCCTATTAAAATTAACATGTAAATTGTGAGAGGAGACAAGTAAGAATATTTGGTTTGAAATTGTGAGAGGAGACATTTTAGTTACCCATGATGCATTTTCTTTTTGTTAACTTATTTCATTGTTCTCATCTGCCAACAAAATTCTCTATTACGGTGCAATTATAAAGCTTATACTTCAG
Organism: Triticum timopheevii; assembly: GCA_963921465.1. Taxonomy (NCBI): domain Eukaryota; kingdom Viridiplantae; phylum Streptophyta; class Magnoliopsida; order Poales; family Poaceae; genus Triticum; species Triticum timopheevii. The sequence goes on along the minus strand of OY997274.1, from coordinate 170,149,294 downwards.
TCATTTCTGTTTTTTTGTATCACAACAGTTTTGAGATTGGCCTTGTTATCATTGTACAAGACATCTTAGGTAAGATTCCATGTGCTGATGGGTTAGTTTCTCATGTAAACTCATCTTTTATGGTGTTCTGTGATAATCATGGCAGACTAAAGATATGTTATCTATGCGGTATAATAGTACCATTAAAATTCAAGCTCCCTTTGGCATTGTAACAGTGCTGTCTAATTATCATGCAGCGGAAATATCTAACTAAATTGCGCTATGGAGCTTGCACTAGCTGAATGAACTGCCATCCTGAATTATATGTGTAGGCTAAAGAGAAGTGTGAAAATAGTAGTCGTTTCACAAGGATATGTTACTACAGTTGCTTTCAAATGTTGATTTATCTTTCTTCATGTACTCATTTGCTATATAGTTTTGAAGTTTACAAGTCATGAGATTTGATGTCATATTCTAATCCTTTGAGCATTCTTCTAAGAATATCTTTATTTTCCGTCGCAGCATTCTCGCATAACAATTATTATGTGTTCATCAATGATAACAATGATACCTGATTCAAGATTAGGTGGTCTACAATCCGCCGGCTCTCCAAAACTATATCTCCAGCCCATCAAATCTGGAAACTAAAGGTCTGCCTTGAAACTGTGCTCCCCTTTTCCTATTGCTCCAGTCCCTTTTTGTGAATCTTAATTCCCATGGACGTTCTGCATTAATATCCCGGATTGCAAATTGTTGGTATTGTTATTTCTTTTGTCATGTAGAGATGGCCGCGACATGGGAAATTATGTATCTATAGCTATTATTTTTAGAAGAACCACATCTCTACGGTCATTTTCTCTTTAAGACAATGCCCATTTTACCTACTACGGTCAATGTCACTTCCGTTCTTATAAGTACATGCTTTGCAAGTGCTCCATTCCTGTCTTTCTGAAGTCAATGGATCCCATTATAGGCGACATTGAATCATTTAATATCTCTGAAAATCAATTAGGTTAGCATGTGTTGGTACAACTTACTCCCACTAATATATTTGTAAATGCTACCTCTAATAGTCTCAGTACGTCTATTTCTTTTGTCTGCCAGCTTTACTGAAATTGGCATTATAACTTTTGGTTTGCTAATAATTTAATAAGAATGGCAGATAAGCTTCGGCCCACGAATGACAATACCATTTAGTACTTCCTCTCCTATGGGTGATTCAACCTCACACCTTGCCTCCGCTGAACCCGAGCCCCGTTCATCCAGGTTCCTTGATCCTATGATTTTAAAAAGGCGCATTGTTTTTAGTTTTGGACATGAACATAGATGCCTCTGATTATTACCTTGGGACATGGCTTTTGCCTTCAAAATTTTTGTTATTCTGAACTATGCTTATGGATCTCATTTAATCAGGCGCACACACATTTGCAGTGTTTATCAACTGGTACAGGTCGCTGTCTGTCGTCTCTTTCTATCTGCTCCTCCTCTCATTGACTTGGCATGCTGGTCCCTGCCGTGTCTCCCACTGGCTTGCCCCTTGCCATCGTCAGGAGGGTTGTGTGGGCTGTTCTACATTGGAATCCATATTAACTATGAAAAGGTCAGCTCTGGTTCTTATTTGATTCTTCATTTTTCTCTCAGAATGCAATATGATATTTACTAATGAGAAATCATATGCTTGCAGATCGCCACCATGCCGTCTCTCTCTGTGACCGCCTCTCCCAACGTTTTGGTTTGTTGGTTGACGTTGTGTCTCCCGCTGCCATTGCTGGAAGGGTTGTGTAGGCCGCCGCTCATGCCACTACTCTATAGTGACCAGTGAGGACCGTGGCATCGAGATAGCCCAAAAGGGAAACACCACCGGCCACGGCGCCGGTGGAGGCCTCCCCGTCTGCCGATGACTGGATACCACCGCCTCCGCCACTGCCATTGTCTTTGTTGCTTCTTTGCTGGCCTTTGATCAAGTCAAAGGCAACAGGAAGGCACAACGGCGACCAAGGTCCTTATGTACGCCGAGTACTATCTTTTGTCTTGTGTGCATCTTTATATATGTCCAGGACATTGTGGCTAGATTTAGTAGAGACATGGTTACTATTAGACCCAAGATATGTTAATTGAACACATGATGACAATCATACAAACCAAGAACCTCGAGATAGTACTTTATTTCTATGGTGTACTTGAAAAGAAATTAATCATGCACTGGACTTGCACTAATTATGTTCATGTATGTGTTTCCGTGGGAAGCAAAACTCATTTCTGTCAAATTAGTGCAAGGTAACTAGACTCACCTTTGCATATATATTTTAGTTGAAAGAAAATTGAACCATATATGCTGGGTACCAATAAAGTTATCTACTGGTTCCTTCTGTTACTTTATTCAGCTTCTGTTGTGTTTTTCACAAAAAATAACTTATGTTGCGTCTCTGTCCGGTTGAGTTGAGCATATGTATACCTACCTCAGTCGGTGAGGTTTCTCTACCTTCGTTCTGTGGCTCGGATTGATTTCTTTTCTAGGTTCTTTTACCGTATCATGTGTATGTACCATTGTTGCATGTCTCTAATTGTTTATATTGCTGAAAGCACAACCACTAATACTATGTTGTTGATAGATAAAACATTTTAGAACCGCATTGTTTAAGAACTAAGAAATTTATGTCTCCGATATGGAAGTATGTATTATGTTGTTGCCAAATCTGGCATTCTAATTGTTGATCCTTTTGTAGAAAATAAGATCCCATGGTTATTTGTGTTGTCACTTCGCAAGCGAAAATAATTATGTGTGGTTTCATGGACTCTTACCTTATTGATGGGCACCAGGCAGAGCCTGAGGAGATGTAGGCCAGTGCGCCGCCTCTCTCACTTTCCAAGTCACTGCTGAGCCGCCTTCTTTGCTTCAGAGGCTTCTTGTGTCACCATAGGTTTGTGATTCTTATCTGTCACCCATTGTAGGCCATGCAGAATGCTAAGATAAAATAATTCTAATTTTATCTTATATATTCTTTTATGTTAAAAGGCTATACTGTATCCAAATCACTGTATATTATCCAGAGTGATTCTCCTTCATATAGACCAAATTATTTTCTCCCTGTCCATGAGACGCGCTATTTGAATAGTTTGCCTAACACGACATGTCCTTTAGCAGATCCGTGCATCACAACATGCATGCAAATCAAACGAAGGAGTGTGGAGAAAGTTATATATCAAGCAAATTGGATGAAGGCGTGTGGATAAAGTTATATATCCAATAGCCAACCATGTACTACTTTGGTGATCTAAACGTTCTTATATTTCTTTACGGAGAGAGTAGTTTGTTGTGCAATATGAAAAACATTGTAAATAAGTTATCTGGGACTAATACTATGGCCTACTTTTTGGTTTCTATCATACCAGATCTTGCTCAGGTGTTTCATGTCACATTGTATAACAAATGCGCCAATGGCATGTAGATAGGGCCATTTTTTACTGTTGTGAGTATCTATCATCAGGTACTCTTTGAGTAATATCATATATATTTCCAGAGATATATTGAGCAATATCAGATGTTAATAAAAAAAGAGCTATATCAAAGGTTTGATCATTGAGCTTTTTTTTTTATTAACTCCTTGATACATTTCCAACCTGATATAGTCTCTGCATTTCCATCCTTAATACACACACACTTGGGAGTTGGGCTTCTGTCCTGTTACATGTGCTAAACTTGCTTTCCTACTAATGCATCATGCGGTTTGATCACTATTTAGCCATATCGGTTGGACCGGCACCCTCACGCCAAGGCGCGTTGCCGATCTAGTTACTATGAATGTACCATATGTTGATGCGCACGTTCAATCAGAAAGCGGTGAATTAGAAAGCAACGAGAGTTGGCATCTGTAACGGACGTGTTTAGCGAAATGAGTAACCGCAGCAAGTTATTAAGGATCCAAACCAACAAACCATGTGTGGGCCACATTGAAATATTGGACGGCTACACTGCTCGGGCTGCCTGGTTTTTAACTAAGAACGATCTCATACTTAAAGTAATAACAAGTGCTGATGTGGCATGTTGGTTACTACAGTTCATACGGTGGCTAGAGGTCTCAAGTTCGAAGCTGTACCACCTCGCGTATATGTTTTAAATTCAAACTGAAAGCGTAAATTCACGGAAAGAAGCGTATTGTGACGGTGAACCCACAGAGTCAATCCGTGCTTTATTATTAGGGAAAGATACGACCCAAATGAAACTTTCTTTACAAGACTTGAAAGAAAGAAAATAACAAGCTAGTCCCTGACTTTTGCAAAGAGGGCCCTATGTTGAAATATAAGATTACTACTAGTTGTAGGTCTAAAAAAGCAACCTTCGGTCACATACATGCTCACCTGGCTAGGGATGAAACCACTTGGAATAGCTAGCCAGCCACTTCCAACAACATAAGAAACTAGGGGAAGTAATATTGGACACCGAGCACATATTGCAGTGCCTCCCATTAGGGCTCTGGACCGGATTGAATAAAGGGAGTCGGCGTCGATCTCCAGTGGACGATGATCCAATAGGTTGCCCTGCAAAAACTACAAAGGTGATGCTTTGAGGTTTGAGGAACGGTCGTCAACCGTTCCAGCCTGAAGGCCACGGTAGGTGACATAGCTTCTCCGCAGTCACCAGTTTAGGTGAGCTCCTTTTCAATCATCGGGATCCGAGCTCCACTTCTCCCTGTCTCTGCTTTCGCCACCGCGGTGGTCACCAGAGTTAGAGGACCATACGAGCAGGGCCGGGCCGGCAAAATCCGGGGCCCTGTGCAAAAATAAAAAATGAGGCCCTATCTCACCAAAAAAATGAACTAACGAGCAATTATAATGTATATATCTCACAGAAAAAGTTTTATAATGTATATAATATAAACAATTGGACATATAAAAAATCATACCTATTCAACTCCCTGTTGCTATTTATTTGAACAACATCATTCTTTTAGTATTCTTTGAAATAAAATCTTCAATGATATTCTCGTAATCAATCTTCTCCAACACTTCACGGATCGATCCGACGAGGCAACGAGTCTGAAATTTGGAAGAGGAAGCTAGGAAGGCAACAACGCAGCGGCCTGAATCCAACCGATCTGATGAGGCGAAGGCGACCAGACAATCTGTTTCCTGTAGCAAAGCCGATGCGACCAGTCTCCAGATCGACAGACGAGACGTCGTGATGGACTTCTGTAGGCTGTAGCGATCCTCTTTTTCTTACCATCGGCACCGTTTCATACTATCGATCGTAGATCGAGCGGTTTCCTTTTTTTGTGAAATCTCGATCGAGCACCAGCGGCCAGCGCTCCTACGTTCGATGGCCTAGAGGCCCAGCTCTAGCTCCTGCGTTTGATGGCCTAGAGGCCCAGCACCAGCGGCCAGCGCTCCTAAGATATTTTTTCTTTTAGAAATACTACTAGGCCTATATACAAAATTTGGGCCCCCCAAAATTGTGGGCCCTGTGCGGGCCGCACATTTGGCACCACTATGGGCCCGACCCTGCATACGAGCTTATGGGGGCATGCGTTAGTTATGCCTCCGATGTATGCCTGAAGGAAATATGCCCTAGGCAATAATAAAGGTCACAAGAGAGAGGGAACCGGAGGGAAGGGAAAACGGAAGAAGGAGATGGCAGGGTGGTGCTACCTGGTCCTAGACACCGGTGGTGGTGTTTCGGTGGCCGGCCGGAGCTGTTGCTGCTACTGGAGGACGGCAGGGACGACACGAGGTGGGAGGCGGCAGGGAGCTCCTCTCCCTGGCTCGCGACGAGGGGAACGGGGAGGTTTGCGTGGGCTGGTGGAGATGGATCTGGGAAGATCCCAAGGGAGAGGGAGACCGGGTGGAGGAAATGGCGGCGGGGAGGAATGGATGGATGGGACAGATTGTTAGGGCTAGGGTTGGACCAATATATATATCAAGTGGGTTTAGGATAGGGACTATCTCGACCCTCGGATCGAAATCAGACGGTCCGAGAAAAATAAGCTTACGAAGTCCAAATAAGAAAACAGAGATGTTTTATAGATGTTTGGGGATGATCCGGACTCATCGGTCATGACAGCCCGGTTCGGGTTCGGAGCAGGCTTTCCGAGGGGCGCGAGAGGGGTCGATGCACTGTGCAAAGAGGGGTCGATGGTTGTGCAGAGAGGGTCTAACGTTCAGACAAGAGGGAATAAAAAACCCAGTTAGACTCGGATCGGTCAACGAAGGCAAGGGAGAGAAGCGAGGAGCGGCAACTACGAGCGGATGCAAGTTTTAAGAAAACAATGCCGATGTAATGCGAAAGATGACATGAGATGAAATGCATGACATGAACAAAATGCAAAACGAAAGACAAAACCCAACCACGAAGGAAATATCACAACACATAGCCAGAAATGGCAAGAGTTGGAGTTACAATTATGGAAAGTTACATCCGGGGTGTTACAACACTCCACCACTACAAGAGGATCTCGTCCCGAGATCTAGGATGGCACCGGAGAGAAATGGAAGAGGAAGAGAGGAGGTAAAACTAAGTTGCTTCTTCGACAAATGAGTGAAACCAAAGAACCTTGAGAGGTTGTAAAGTTGAAAGAAAGAACACAACAGAGTTGAACACAAATGAGAGCATTGCAGTAGAAAATATAAACAAGGAACACCATGTGAACCTTGGAGGTTGCAAAGCTATGAATGGAAGTACAATGGACAAGAAAGAATTGAAACCACTCTGGTTGAAACGAGATAAACAAGGAACAAGGAAGATCAAATTCGGACAACACTTTGGTAGAAAAGAGATGCAAGACTTGATAAGATGAAAAGAACTTGAAAAGAGGACACGACACTCCGGTTAAATGGATAAGGATAAAAAGAACACGATCTTAACAAAACGAGGTGATGGGTGAAGAGCACAACATCACAATGCCTCCAGAACGAAAGAATAGAAGCTAGATCATTGGGATAAAGGGACGGAGAATAAAATGACAACTTTTGCCACAAGTGAACTTGGAAAGCATACTTGCAAAGAAGGATTGAACGGAGTTGTTGGAAAATCAACAACGAAATGAATAAGCTTGTAGTGGGCTTATGGAAAACTTCTCAAAATTGAGGCGAAATTCTGCCACTATGGAAACAAATAATATAATTGGTAACACCAACAAGATGAAAAAACTTCTTCCACCAAGATGATAGAGAGATAACTTGGACCATGGATAATCACCACAATAGCAACATTCCTTAGGGAATGCTCTAGGTGAAATATGACACAAGATAACTCCAACGAAGAGATTAATGGATTTAAAATACCTCATTCTTGACAACATGTGAATCGCGAAACATGAATGGAAATAGCCAAGAATGATATAACACCATCTCAAAAGATAAGGTAGGAGAATTGCACTTTGGAATGCAAGATGAAGAATACTTGAGCTTTTCCAAGAACAATCTTGAAGAACACTTCGAGATGAGTTAAATCTTTAGCGAACAACCATATAGAGCCTCCATGAAGAACTCCGGTAATAAAAGAATGGTCAAACAAAAGGAAAGTTGAAAACACAAGGTGAAGCCTTGCGATGGTTTAGATGGGGCTTCGCGATGAGATAATGCGGAAAACTTGGAACTCCGAAAAAGAAAAAGATGAAGCATCTCGAACCGAGAAATGTGACATGATAAACAACTTTGGAAAGAAGAAACTAGATCACTTGGACGAAACAATAATAAGAATTACGTTATGCGTATCCTTCACCAATTTAAATTGATGACAAGCAACAGATTTGGCATAGTACTTATTCTCATAGAAAGGATTAAGAGAGATATAGTGTAAACTTGAGAAGGTATAGATGGAACCACCGGTGGTGAAAGGATCGATATAGTTGACTAGAGGGGGGGGGGGGGGGTGAATAGGCAACTAACAATTTTTAGCTTTTCTTTACCAAATTAAAGTTTGCATCAAGGTAGGTTGTCTAAATATGCAACTAGGTGAGCAACCTATATGATGCAACAACAACAAGTACACAAGCAAGCAAGGGATACAACACAAATAAGCTTGCACAAGTAAAGGCACGATATAACCAAGAATGGAGCCGGTGAAGACGAGGATGTGTTACCGAAGTTCCTTCCTTTTGAGGGGAAGTACGTCTCCGTTAGAGCGGTGTGGAGGCACAATGCTCCCCAAGAAGCCACTAGGGCCACCGTATTCTCCTCATGCCCTCACATAATGTGAGATGCCATGATTCCACTATTGGTGCCCTTGAAGGCGGCGACCGAACCTTTACAAACAAGGTTGGGGCAATCTCCACAACTTAATTGGAGGCTCCCAGCGACACCACGAAGCTTCACCACAATGGACTATGGCTCCGCGGTGACCTCAACCGTCTAGGGTGCTCAAACACCCAAGAGTAACAAGATCCGCTAGGGATTAGTGGGGGGGATCAAATTTCTCTTGGTGGAAGTGTAGATCGGGGCCTTCTCAACCTATCCCGAGCAAATCAACAAGTTTGATTGGCTAGGGAGAGATATCGGGCGAAAATGGAGCTTGGAGCAACAATGGAGCTTTTGGGGGTAGAGGTAAGTCAACTTTGGGGAAGAAGACCCCCTTATATAGTGGGGGGAACAATCCAACCGTTACCCCCCAAAGCAGCCCCCCAAAGAGCGGTACTACCGCTGGGGTGGGCGGTACTACCGTTGTGGCCAGCGGTACTACTGTCCCACTTCGCGGTACTGCCGCGCAAAAGAGGGGAGCGAGGGGTAAAGGGAGGATCTGGACCCAGAGCGGTACTACCGTGGTGGTAAGGGCGGTACTACCACTTAGGAGCGGTACTACCGCCTCTACTGCCGCAACTAGTGCCGCAAAACCCGACACGAGAAAAAGGGCCCTCGAGTCGAGGCGGTAGGAGCACGGAGCCGCAGCGGTACTACGGCGGAGGGCTCCAAGCGGTACTACCGCTGAGGAGCGGTACTGCCGCTCGTTGCACTCGGGCGGTACTACCGCTGTGGCCCGCGGTACTACCGCTGGGACCAAACGATGCACAAAAGAAAGGGAATGAGTTCTCCATTGAAGTGGAAAGGCTCAGAGGGTGTGACAAGGATGTGTACGTGTTGATTCCATCCTAGCCTTACCAAAGCGGACCCCCTCTTGATAGTACGGTAACTCCTACAAAACTAGTCCACCAACATAGAAACAAAAGAGTTGCACCGTCTTGAATAACACTCCTAGGGGAGGGAATCCTCTCGTGCCAAAGGATGAATCTCTGAAAAACTCAACACACACGATTAGTCCGCAAAAGCATTGTCATCAATCACCAAAACACCTTAGGGATAAATATGCCCTTACAATCTCCCCCTTTTTGGTGGATTGATAACAATACGGGATTTGCACAAACGGGAAAAGACATAGGACATAAGCAAACCCCACAATTCTAAAATATAGATGGGCTCCCCCTAGATGTGTGCTATCTAGATAAGTACTTTGGACTGCACGACACACATACTAGGATCAACACTCCCCCTATATTTTATAGACCAACAACCTAAGCAGGATATATGAGAGCAGGGTATATAACAGGATAAGCATGCAATTCATAAGATACCAAAGGACTAGATAGACATAGATAAAGAAAATATAAAGATAAGGTAGCATATGTCTCACACCATATGTTTGGAACTTAGGTCTCACTGGCATAAAACCAAACAAAGCAAATGGCGAGAAAACACAACAACACCACAAAGAAACACTCGCAACTCAACAATGACACAAATCCCTAAACTCTCTCCCCCTTTGGCATCGAGACACCAAAAAGGGGAAAGAGTGTTGCTATGGCTCCAGGTGATATCAAGCTGAGGATCTTGAACATCATATCCCAGCAGGATCGTCTGCACCGCCGTCATCGGTCGGAAACTGCTCGGCGTCTGAATCTATCCACGGGCAGTGCTGCTGAATCCACTCCTCCTCCTCAATTATCTGGTCCTCAAATCCGCTATTAACGGTCGCACCCAACTGACGCATGAGCTCCTTGTGACGTCCCCTGGCCTTCTTCTCAGCCACATGAGTCATGTACTTACCATGAGACTCCATGCAAAAAAGTTTCTTCATCTTGAGCTTGAGCTTCTTTGCCCAAGAGGGCTCTGCTCCAGAAGGCTCATAGTCAACGTCATCATCAGCATCAGCCTCGCTCTCGGTCTCCATGGCTGCAGCAGCAGATGGACCCCCGGTTTTAGGGGTCGGGGTGCCCCAATTGTCCTTCTTCCTTAGACGCTTGATCTCATGAGACACCAATTCTCCAGTTTCTAGCATAACCTTGGGATAGACATGATCCCAGGCCTTCTCAATGAGCAACATGATAAATGGACCATATATCGGGCACTTGCGCTCAGAAACGGCAGAAAGAAGTTCAGACCACATAACATGAGAGATGTCTAGGGACTTGCCAGTGTTTGCTTCCTTCTCATGCTGGCAGAAGAGAAGCATATCCACAAGATAGGAATGGACCATATCCAGATTGCCGATACGAGGGAAGAGAGTCTCTCGGAAGACACGGTGAAGGATGTCTAGAAAGGCAGGCAGCTCATAGGTTTCCTTCTTAGTCTCGGGGTGAATCTTCACAGAACAGTAGGGCTAGATGGCGGCGTGGGCGGTGGTAGTGCCACTGCCGCAGCTGGCCGTGCACCTCTGCATCGTCCTGTCCCTTATGCTCTTTGCTGAGCGCCTCTACATGGAGATCGTCGTCACAATGCTCAATCTCAACCACCGACGCCGTCAGTGCCGCGACCTCAATAGCAACCATAGCTGGATGATTGCAGTGACGACGACCTGGAGTCAGGTGGCACAGACCGGCCCATGGTCCTGGTCTAGGTCCCCATGTTCGACGAGAAACAGAGAAACAGATCTACCCAAGAAGAAGATAGGAGCCCCCGACCCCACACGATCGTGAACGGCATCATCCACACCCTGCCTGCTTCCATCCCAAGTGTCGTGCAGAGGACTTGATGCAGTTTAGACAATGGCGATGCTCCAACCCGAGGACTTTGAGACACTATGACACTCCTGGATATCAGAACAAGTTCAATCTCTTCTCTTTCTCTTGGAGGAGGAAGAGGAAGAAGATCTTGGAAGAAGAATCAAAGATGACGGGGTGAGCATGTTGACGATGGCACATGCGGCATGGGCGGTGGTGCTGCCACTACTGCAGCTGGCTGTGTACCTCTGCGCCGCCATGTCCCTCATGCTCTTCATCGAGCGCCTCTACATGGGGATCATCGTCGCCGTGCTCTGGTTCAAGAACCGATGCCGTAAGAAAAGGAAACTAAGACTCAACAACAAGAACACTAGCAAGAGGACAAGAAACACACCTCTTCAAGAGAGGGCGGTGGCCGAGGCCACCTATGTTTGAGTCATGAGGTATGGCGCCGCAAAGATTTTAACCTTGGGCCCATGACCAAAACTCGTCCTTGGAGTACAAGTACCATAAAAAATGGTTAATGTGAAAGACTCGATCAATTTATGCATAATGGGGGGAGGGAGAGTTCATTGAGAGAACAACACTCCCCCTATGTCCATGCCTACACCTAAACTAGACAACAAGTTATTTAGCTCATGCATGGGTTCAAGACACATTGCTCGAATCAATGATATTTAGCTCATGCCTTAACTCGCGAAATCTTGCTTCATCCAAGGGCTTCGTGAAAATATCTGCAAGGTTATCATGAGTGTTGACATACTTGAGCTTGATCTCCCCTTGCCTAATGTGATCTCAGATGAAGTGATACCAAATCTCAATATGCTTCGTCTTGAAATGTTGCACCGGGTTGAGAGAAATCTTGATGGCACTTTCAGTGTCACACCAAAGAGGCACTTTGTCACAAATGACACCGTACTTCGTTAAAGTTTGCCTCATCCATAAGAGTTGTGCACAACAAATACTGGCCGCCACATACTCCGCTTCGGTGGACGAGAGAGACACACAACTTTGCTTCTTGGAAGACCAACTCACCAAAGAGCAACTAAGAAATTGGCACCCTCCGGAAGTGGACTTCCTATCTACTTTGTCTCCCGCCCAATCGGGATCCATATATCCTTCAAGCTTGAAGTTTGCTCCTCTTGGGTACCATAAGCCAAAGTTTGGGGTATGAGCCAAATATTGAAAGATTCGCTTGACCGCCACAAAGTGGCTTTCGTGCGGCTTGAAACCGTGCACACATTCCCACACTCAACATGATATCCGGTCTAGATGCACAAAGGTAAAGCAAGGAGCCAATCATGGAGCGATATACCTTTTGATCCACCGCTTTACCATTGGGATCAATGTCAAGTTGGAACTTGGTGGGCATTGGAGTGGAAGCCGGCTTGACATCACTTAGCTTGAATCTTTTTAGCATGTCTTGAGTGTATTTGGCTTGATTGATGAAAGTACCTTCTCTTCTTTGCTTGATATCGAAACCGAGGAAGAACTTCAACTCTCCCATCAAAGACATCTTGAACTTAGAGGTCATGAGAGCGGAAAATTCCTCATTGAAAGCTTTGTTAGGGGAACCAAAGATAATATCATCAACATATAGTTGGCACACAAACAACTCCCGTTTGACCTTCTTGGTAAAAAGAGTGGGATCGATTTGCCCAACCTCAAATCCACGATCTTGCAACAACTCGGTAAGGTGGTCATACCACGCACGTGGAGCTTGTTTAAGGCCATAGAGTGCCTTATCGAGTTGATACACATGATCCGGGAAGTAGGGATCCTTGAACCCGGGGGGTTGCTTGACATAAACCAACTCATTAATAGGACCATTAAGAAAAGCACTCTTCACATCCATTTGTTGTAACTTAAAGTTGTGATGGGAAGCATAAGCAATCAACAAACGAATGGATTCAAGGCAAGCAATGGGAGCAAAGGTTTCACCGTAGTCGATACCCTCGACTTGGGACTACCCTTGTGCTACCAATCTTGCCTTGTTGCGAATGATGGTCCCATGAGCATGTTGCTTGTTCTTGAATATCCACTTGGTTCCAATGACATTGTGGTTCCCCGAAGGCCTTGGCACCAATCTCCACACCTTGTTGTACTCGAAGTTGTTGAGTTCTTCATGCATGGCATTGAGCCAATCCGAATCTTCGAGTGCCTCATAGACCTTTTAGGGTTCAACACAAGAGACAAACGCGTGATGTTCACAATAGTTTGCTAATTGTCTACGAGTGCTTACCCCCTTTCTTAGGCTTCCAACCACATTCTACATGAGATGACCTTTGGTGGTGAGCCTGGAAGCAATCTTCGCGGCACGACGCTCTAATTCCTCCTCGGATGTGGAAGGAGGAGGGTTAACTTGATTATCTTGAGCGCCGTCTTGAGCTTGCTCTTGATCTTGAACTTGCTCGAGGGGAAGAACTTGACCTTGGGCATCATTTGGTGGTTCACCACCATCTTGAGGTTGATCTTGCCCTTGGTCTTGTTCATGAGGTTGAGGGCCTTCACTTTGTTCTTCGGAAGCGTGTGGGTCTTGGGTTGGTGATGGCTCCACTTGAGTGGAGCATTGTCCTTCTCCTTCGGCCACAAGGGGTTCCTCAATGGGTAGGATATGACCCACACCCATTCTTCTTATGGCTTGGGGAGGAATTTCATCACCTACATGACAAGTACCACTTTGCTCCACTTGGGAGCCGTTATTTTTGTCAAACTCCACGTTACACGTATCCTCAATGAGTCCGGTGGACTTGTTGAGGACACGGTAAGCGTGAGAGTTTGTAGCATAACCAACAAATATGCCCTCATAAGCTCTAGCCTCAAATTTAGACAGGCGAACACCTTTCTTGAGAATGAAACACTTACACCCGAACACCCAGAAGTACTTGAGGTTGGGCTTGTTACCGGTAAGTATTTCATAAGGAGTCTTGTTCAAGCCTTTGCGGAGATAGAGCCGATTGGATGCATGACATGCTGTGTTGATGGCTTCAGCCCAAAAGTTGTATGGAGACTTGAACTCCGCCATCATGGTCCTTGCCCGCATCCATCAACGTCCGGTTCTTCCTCTCCGCGACACCATTTTGTTGAGGGGTATATGGTGCAACATATTGATGCTTGATCCCCTCATCACTAAGAAACTCATCCAAGGTGTAGTTCTTGAACTCGGTGCCGTTTTCACTTCTTATTGTCAAGATCTTTGCATCATGTTGACGTTGAGCTTCATTTGCAAAGTCGATGATGGTTTGTTGAGTCTCACTCTTCCTCTTGAAGAAAAATACCCAAGTGTACCTTGAATAATCATCCACAATCACCAAGCAATACTTTCTACCTCCAAGACTATCAAAGGATGGAGACCCAAAGAGATCCATGTGAAGGAGCTCCAAGGGTCTCTTCGAGTAGATGATAGTCGTGGGAGGGTGAGCCTTTTCATGAAGCTTTCCTTCGACACAAGCACTGCAAGCACGATCTTTGGCAAAACTAACATTTGTTAGTCCACGGACATGGTCCCCCTTGAGAAGACTTTGCAAAGATCTCATATTGACATGGGCTAAATGGTGATGCCAAAGCCATCCCACATCAACTTTAGCCATTAGGCATGTCGCGGTCTTAGTGGGTCGCTCCGAAAAGTTAATCACATAGAGACCGTTCTCGACATGCCCAACAAAGGCTACTTTAAGAGTCTTGCTCCACAAGAGGGCCACGGTATCAATATCAAAGAAAGTGGCAAAGCCCATGAGTGCAAGTTGACGAACGGAAAGTAGATTGAAAGCAAGGGACTCAACAAGCATGACTTTCTCGATCATAAGATCATGAGAAATGACAACCTTGCCAAGACCCAATACCTTAGAAGATGAGGCATCACCCCACTCGACGTTGGTGGGCATGGAAGGATCTTGTGTACGTCCACCACCAAGTCCTTGCTTCCGGTCATATGATTTGTTGCTCCACTATCGAGCAACCATGACCCCCACCGGAAGCAAACACCTTGTTGGTGGATTTAGCCATGAGACACTTGGCGGTGATGTTCGCATTGGGTGAGTCGAAGAGGGACACCCGTGGAGTTGTGGCAATGGCAACGGAGGCCATGGCCATGGCTTCACTATCTTCATCATCATCGTCATCCTCATGGTATTCTTCTTGAACCACCAACCCTCGAGTAGGAGTCTTTTTGGAGAAGTTGTTCTTGTTGGGGAAGGACTTGGCTTTGTCCTTTCGGATGATCTTGCCACCATTGTTTTCCCGCTTCTCGTAAGGGCAATCCACAACAAAATGGCTCACATTGCCACAATTGGAACATGTTCTCACACGTTGCTTGCCCTTGAACCCACTTGAGTTGTTCTTGTTGAAGTTGGGCCTTGTGTTCTTCTTGCTCCAAAATTGCCTTGAAGCAAGAGCCATGTGCTCATGATAATCATATTTTGTATCTTCGGGGTTGCTCTCCTCATCTTCCTCTTCTTCCACAATAACCTTGGCCTTCAACGAAAGGTTGGGCTTCTTTACCCTTTGAGAGCGCAACACCGCGTTGTCGGCGGTCTTGTCCAAGATCCTCATTGCCACAAACTCATCCAACACTTCATTTGAGGTCAAGGAGTGGAAGTCCGGTCTTTGACGGATGACGGAGGACAAGGCCTTGTGGAAAGGCATCATTGCTTTGAGGAACTTGCGCTTGCTCCAATTGTCATCCATCTCCTTGTTCCCATGATCTCGGAGTGAGACCGCAAGTTTGGTTACTCTCCGAAAGAGCTCACGAGGTTCTTCATCTTCTTTCATTGCAAACTCATCGGCTTCATCTTGCACCACTTCATAGTTGGAGCGTTGAATGCTCGCACTTCCCTTATAGAGGGAAACAACACAATGCCATGCGTCTTTGGCCATGGCAAAGGGTCGAAGATGAGGGAGATCTTCGGGTAGAACTGCATCTTGAATGGTGAAGAGAGCATTCTCATTGAATTGATGGTCCACGGTTTCTCTAGGGGTGAAGTTGCTTCGGTCATGTGGATGGAAACCTTCTTCAATGATTCTCCAAAGGTTAGTATTCACATGATTTAAATGACACTTGAAGCGATATACCCAAGAATCAAAGTCCTCATTTTTCACAATCTTAGGAGGAGGGCCGGCATGATTTAAATGAGTAGAAGGAATTGGTCCTCCATAAACTGGAGGTGCCACATGGGCAAAGATGCCGGTGCCATTTCTACCACTAGTAGAAGGATCCTTTTCACTAGTAGCTTCCCCCTTGTCGGAGTTAGCATCCGTCACCTTGTCAGCGGGATCACCCACTTTCAACAGCGAGGTAGATAGTTTAAGTCCTTCTAAGAATTTATTAAACATGCTTTCAACCTCGGTTGTCATGGAGGTTTTCAATGTGTCCAAAGCCACATTGAATTCCTCACGAGACACCGTGGTTCCCCCATCACCCTCAGACAAGCTCGGATTCACACCGAAGTGCTCCTCCCTACCGTCTACGGTGTCAATCATACTCTTCGAATGGCAAAGTCCTTAATAAAGAGACGAGGCTCTGATGCCAATTGAAAGGATCGATATAGTTGACTAGAGGGGGGGGGGGTGAATAGGCAACTAACAATTTTTAGTTTTTCTTTACCAAATTAAAGTTTGCATCAAGGTAGGTTGTCTAAATATGCAACTAGGTGAGCAACCTATATGATGCAACAACAACAAGTACACAAGCAAGCAAGGGATACAACACAAATAAGCTTGCACAAGTAAAGGCATGAGATAACCAAGAGTGGAGCCGGTGAAGACGAGGATGTGTTACCAAAGTTCCTTCCTTTTGAGAGGAAGTACGTCTCCGTTAGAGCGGTGTGGAGGCACAATGCTCCCCAAGAAGACACTAGGGCCACTGTATTCTCCTCACGCCCTCACACAATGCGAGATGCCGTAATTCCACTATTAGTGCCCTTGAAGGCGGCGACCGAACCTTTAAAAACAAGGTTGGGGCAATCTCCACAACTTAATTGGAGGCTCCCAACGACACCACGAAGCTTCACCACAATGGACTATGGCTCCACGGTGACCTCAACCATCTAGGGTGCTCAAACACCCAAGAGTAACAAGATCCGCTAGGGATTAGTGGGCGGAATCAAATTTCTCTTGGTGGAAGTGTAGATCGGGGCCTTCTCAACCTATCCCGAGCAAATCAACAAGTTTGATTGGCTAGGGAGAGAGATCGGGCGAAAATGGAGCTTGGAGAAACAATGGAGCTTTTGGGGAAGATGTAAGTCAACTTTGGGGAAGAAGACCCCCTTATATAGTGGGGGGAACAATCCAACCGTTACCCCCCAAAGCAGCCCCCCAAAGAGCAGTACTACCGCTGGGGTGGGCGGTACTATCGCTGTGGCCAGCGGTACTACCGTTCCACTTTGTGGTTCTGCCGCGCAGAAGAGGGGAGCGAGGGGCAAAGGGAGGATCTAGACCCAGAGCAGTACTACCATGGTGGTAAGGGCGGTACTACCACCTCTACTGCCGCAACTAGTGCCGCAAAACCCAACACGAGAAAAAGGGCCCTCGAGTCGAGGCGGTAGGAGCACGGAGCCGCAGCGGTACTACGACGGAGGGCTCCAAGCGGTACTACCGCTGAGGAGCGGTACTTCCCCTTGTTGCACTCGGGCGGTACTACCGCTGTGGCCCGCGATACTACCGCTGGGACCAAACATTGCACAAAAGAAAGGGAATGATCTCTCCATTGAAGCGGAAAGGCTCAGAGGGTGTGACAAGGATGTGTACGTGTTGATTCCACCCTAGCCTTACCAAAGCGGTAACTCCTACGAAACTAGTCCACCAACATAGAAACGAAAGAGCTGCACCATCTTGAATAACACTCCGAGGGGAGGGAATCGTCTTGTGCCAAAGGATGAATCTCTGAAAAACTCAACGCACACGATTAGTCCGCAAAAGCATTGTCATCAATCACCAAAACACCTTAGGGAAAAATATGCCCTTACAGGTGGGATTTGGAAAATGAGAACTAAAAGCTGGAATGAATAATACTGAGATTATTGGCTCCGGAGAATCAAACTGAAAAAGACTCCTGAATTGCTCCGGTTGTGTGAAAAGAATACTCACAATTGAAAGCAAATTATGAGAGGATGGCATAACGCTAGAACCATGAATCTTCGAGAGAAGGGACAAGATTTAGAGGAAACACTTCTTTGGTCTTCACATGCTGAGAATGATGACGAGAACCACCAAAATTATTGAGGCACTTCGGAACAAAGAAGAATAGAAATGATGAACCAATGATGAAAATATTTTGAAAGCGATCGTGGAGAAGGAATATAACTGATGAAAATTCATTCTTACGTCAAACTTCGAAAAGAATTCGGGAATAACTCCGGGGAAATTAGAAGAATCAGGTAAGATCCTAGAAAAAGACCTGTGGGTTAGGACCCACTCGAAAGAAACATCGTTGAAGGATTGCTTGAAATAGAGATTGCACCGGTAGAATTAAATGAATTGAATGAGATAACAACCTCAAAATAACTTGAACGGATAGAGAATGGAAACATGAATCTTCCGAGATATCTCCAACACTCCGGATATGAAGAGAGAGAGGTGAGCAAATAAGAGGTGCACCGGCATGGGAAAACGTTTGAAACGGGGAAAGGATATGATCGACAAAGCTTGAATTGAATCCACCGGAGAAGAAAAGAGAATGAAGAATGATGAACTTGAAGCTCATGAGCATCTTCACGAGGGATCACCGGATCAGAGCATTGATTGAAAAGAGTGAAGAGACTTCACATGAATAAATGGATACTTGATTAAAATATATGAGTCCTTAAAGAAAAAGGGTGGGAGGGCAGGAAAACAAAGACAACTTGGGACGGATGAAACAAAACACCGTTGAGAAAACTTAGAATTGATCTCGCAAATGTTGAAATGATCGGATCCACTTGAAGAGAAGCACTCCGGTTGGAAAAGAATTAACATGACGACCTCGATGATCAAGAAGGATTAGTATTCACATAGCAATATGAGAACACTGTTTAGGAAAAGGTATGGATCAACACTTGACATCGAAGCAACTCGAATACCACAAATAAAACAAAACAAAGGATTTGTCTTGCAGAATAAGCCGGAAACAAACATATGATAGAGATTTCGTCTGAAGTTTTCATGGTGGGGCCCACACGAGCTCGATCATACATCACCATCATGTACAAGGCATTGCACATGACATACGAAGCGTCCCCGAGTCAGCATAGTCAAGGACTCTTAAGACACAATGAGACCACTGTAAAAATGACCGTGGATAGGCGGACCACTAGACGTCGAACCCCAATCTCATATCATGCATCTGTCGGAAAGAAAAAATCTAGAGCTACTTGAATTCCCACCTATAAACTCCCAAAACTTTCTGGTTATGCAATCTGGTGTTCGGGATACAGTGGAAGCAATATATATGTCACCCAAAACTAACAATCCCTACATCCAGTTGTATCCATCCGTCAACACATAAGCAAGAAAACTCCGAAAATCGTGTGTACCTCAACCTTCGAAAAGCATCCGTTATACAAGCTATGGCAATACTCCCGAACTCCCGCCCCAGTACTGGGTGGCGTCGAGGTTATCTTACCACTAGCTGCATAAAAGAGATTTTCGATGTCGGAAAAAACTCAGGTATTCCAGAACTGCAATGATAAAATTGTGACGACAACACCTCGGAGCTCAACTTCCCGGGACACTACCACAACCCCTAAATGTCAGGAGGCACCAAGAACAATGTTCTCGTCACAAGAATATCAAAACGATCGCAAGATACTCGCGTGATCCTAAAAAACATTAGTGAAATTTGAGGAGAGGAAAGACAAAACATCTATGTCAGGAGGCCTCACTAGAGCGACGAAGGGACTAAGGAGTAAAAATAATCCTACTCTCTGACATATATAATCCTAAGACTCAAAACATTTTTGTTCTAGACTCAACAACGTCAGTGATTCGATCAAGCAGGGGGCTCCTAAGTCGGGGATGGCTCTGATTACCAACTTGTAACGCCCACAATGTGGTTATATCTCCCATGTGCCGAGGCACGACTTAGAGGCATAACCACATAGTGGTTGTTTCGCAAGAAGGGTCATCTTCACACAATCCCATTTAATGAACAAGACTGGGATAAAGGGTTTGCTTACCATCGCCACTTCACACAAGTACTTAAATAAATCATACATCAATCAGAGTACACACATAGGTCCATCTACGGACAAATCCAAAAGAAAGAAGACAACCCCAATTGCTAGATCCCCGATTGTCCCAACTGGGCACCACTACTGATCATCAGGAAAAGACACATAGTAATGACCAAGGTCCTCGTCGAAGCATCACCTGCACTGGCATCATCGGCACCTACAACTATTTGGTAGTATCTTGTGAGTCACGAGGACTCAGCAATCTCAAAATCCGCGAGATCAAGACTATTTAAGCTTAAGGGTAGGACAAGGTAATGAGGTGGAGTTGCAGCAAGCGCTAAGCAAATATGGTGGCTAACATACGCAAATAACAGTAAGATGAGAAGCTACGCAATGGTCGTCATCTAGAAGTGATCAAGAAGTGATCCTGAAGACTACTTATGTTCAAACATAACCCAAACCGTGTTCACTTTCCGGACTCCGCCCAGAAGAGACCATCACGGCTACACACATGGTTGACGCATTTTAATTAAGTCAAGTGTCAAGTTCTCTACAACCGTATATTAAAAAATTCCCATCTGCCACATAACCGCGGGCACGGCTCTCGAAAGTTTATACCCTGCAGGGGTGTCCCAACTTAGCCCATCACAAGCTCTCACGATCAGCAAAGGATGAAAGACCCAATCAGTCTCGGAATCCCGGTTATAAGACATTTAGAAAATGGTAAAACAAGACCAGCAAGACCGCCCGACTGTGCCGACAAATCCCGATAGGAGCTGCACATATCTCGTTCTTAGGGCACACCAGATGAGACATCCTACGAGTAAAACCAACCCTCAAGTTTCCCCGAGGTGGCCCCGTAGTCTACTCGGTTCGGACCAACACTTAGAGAAGCACTGGACCAGGGGGTTAAAATAAAGATGACCCTCGGGCTCGCGAAAACCCAAGGGAAAGTTAGTAGGTTGTTAGGCAAATGTAAAACCAAGGTTGGGCCTTGCTGGAGGAGTTTTATTCAAAGCAAACTGTCAAGGGGTTCCCATAAACCCGACCGCGTGAGGAACGCAAAATCAAGGAACATAACACCGGTATGACGGAAACTAGGGCGACAAGAGTGGAACAAAACACCACACATAAGGCCGAGCCTTCCATCCTTTACCAGGTACATAGATGCATTAATTAAAATAAGAGATATTGTGATATCCCAACATAAACATGTTCCAACATGGAGCAATCTTCAACTTCACCTGCAACTAACAATGCTATAAGAGGGGCTGAGCAAAAGCGGTAACTTAGCCAAACAACGGTTTGCTAGGAAAGGTGGGTTAGAGGCTTGACATGGCAATATGGGAGGCATGGTAAACAAGTGATAGGTAGCACAGCATAGCGATAGAACGAAGAAACTAGCAAGCAAAGATAGAAGTGATATCGAGGGTAATGGTCATCTTGTCTGAGATCCCGCAAGGAAGAAAAACGAGTCCAAGAAGAAGACAAACGGACGTAGTTGAACGAATCCTCACAACTCCGGAGCGAAACCGAAGCTATCGAGAGAAGCAAACCGGAAAGAAACAAACAACATGGTAAACAACCATCACATACGCATGGCAGGATGCAAAATCAAGTATGATGCGTGTCCGGCTTAAAGAGGCATGGCATGGCAAAGTGCAACAAACAATACTACAAATTAAGTGGAGCTCAATATGCAACGAGTTTCATATTGCTGAAACACCACATTCGAGTTATTTAGTTCGCTCTTGTTTAGGTACACAACAATATTAAATGTTGTTAAACATGGCAGGAGGTGAAACATAAGTAAACTAACTATTTAGGCAAGTTTAAATGAGGCCGGAAACAACAAACAACAATTTCGGAAAATCCTCATGTCCATATTTTGAGTTAGATACTGTTCTACCATAAAACATATTTTAATGTTGTTATTAAACAGTAAAACAAAATGCACCAAGTTAATCTAGGAATTTTTCCACCCCATTTACATATAAAGTTTATTAAAATTGGAGCTACGGTTATTTAGTTATGAAATAAATCATTTTAGCATGGCATGTAAGAAAATTTAAACAAACAACATTTTAAACATTTCAAACATGGATGAGAGTAGCATATTATGAAATTATGCAATTCTAAGCATTTTACATGTTTAAATTATTTTAAACCGATGCACCATTTGTGAGTTATTAAATGCATGATCTAGAGGGACTTTTTTGTAAAACAGCAGCTCTCTCGAAAATAGCTAAAATCGTCAAAGGAAAAAAATGCATCGGGCCTAAACTGGCTGGGCCAACAATGCACAAGGGGGCTGCTCACCTAGTGGGCCAAGCCCAGGTCGGTGGAGAGGACAATGGAAGGGGAGGCTGCCGCTCTGGGCCTTAGCGCGGGATGCGGCCTGATACGTCTCCAACGTATCTACTTTTCCAAACACTTTTGCCCTTGTTTTGGAATCTATCTTGCATGATTTGAATGAAAATAACCCAGACTGACGCTGTTTTCAGCAGAACTGCCATGATGTTGTTTTATGTGTAGAAAAGAAAAGTTCTCGGAATGTCCTGAAAATCCATGGAGGCACTTTTTGGAATTAATAAGAATTTCTGGGCGAAAGAAATACACCAGGGGGTCCACACCCTGTCCACGAGATAGGGGGGGGGGGCGTGCCCCCCCTCCTGGGCACGCCCCCTATCTTGTGGGCCCCCTGGACCTCCACCGACCTCAATTCCAACTCCATATATTCACGTTCGGGGAGAAAAAAATCAGAGAGAAAGTTCCATCGTGTTTTACGACACGGAGCCGCCGCCAAGCCCTAATCTCTCTCGGGAGGGCTGATCTGGAGTCTGTTCAGGGCTCCGGAGAGGGGGATTCGTCGCCATCGTCATCATCAACCATCCTCCATCACCAATTTCATGATGCTCACCGCCGTGCGTGAGTAATTCCATCGTAGGCTTGCTGGACGGTGATGGGTTGGATGAGATTTACCATGTAATCAAGTTAGTTTCGTTAGGATTTGATCCCTAGTATCCACTATGTTCTGAGATTGATGTTGCTATGACTTTGCTATGCTTAATGCTTGTCACTAGGGCCCGAGTGCCATGATTTCAGATCTGAACCTATTATGTTTTCATGAATATATGTGTGTTCTTGATCCTATCTTGCAAGTCTATAGTCACCTATTATATATGTGTTATGATCCGACAACCCCGAAGTGACAATAATCAGGATACTTCTCGGTGATGACCGTAGTTTGAGGATTTCATGTATTCACTATGTGCTAATGCTTTGTTCCGGTTCTCTATTAAAAGGAGGCCTTAATATCCCTTAGTTTCTGCTAGGACACCGCTGCCACGGGAGGGTAGGACAAAAGAGGTCATGCAAGTTCTTTTCCATAGGCACGTATGACTATTTACGGAATACATGCCTACATTACATTGATGAACTGGAGCTAGTTCTGTGTCACCCTATGTTATAGCTATTACATGAGGAATCGCATCCGGCATAATTATCCATCACTAATCCATTGCCTACGAGCTTTTCACATATTGTTCTTCGCTTACTTACTTTACCGTTGCTACTGTTACAATCACTACAAAAACCCAAAAACTATTATCTTTACTTTTGCTACCGTTACCTCTATTATCATATTACTTTGCTACAAAACACTTTGCTGCAGATACTAAGTTATCCAGGTGTGGTTGAATTGACAACTCAACTTCTAATACTCAAGAATATTCTTTGGCTCCCCTTGTGTCGTATCAATAAATTTGGGTTGAATACTTTACCCTTGAAGGCTGTTACGATCCCCTACACTTGTGGGTTATCAAGACTAATTTCTGGCGCCGTTGCCGGGGAGCATAGCTCTGTTCTCTGAGTCACTTGGGATTTATATCTGTTGATCACTATGAAGAACTTGAAAGACGACAGAACTACAATTTTGCCCTCAACTACGAGGGGGGGGGGGGGTAAGGAACTGCCATCTAGCTCCGCACTAGATTCTCCTTCCGTTATTAGTAAGCTTGCGACACCTAAACCTGCTACTGCTATGAATTCTGATATGTCACATGTTATTGATGATGCCACTTCTGCTATGCATGATGAAACTACTTCTGTGCGTGATACTACTTTGCCATTAGGTGAATTTCTTGATGAACAACTTGCTAGAGTTAGGGGGAATGAAAATATTGAAGATGCTATTATGAATTACCTGTTGTTCCTGAGGGTTATGTTATGAATGAAGAAGCTGCTAGAGCTATCTTTGCTTGCAATGATAGATATGATCTTAAGAAATTATTAGCTAAATGGAAGCAGCAGTCTCTTAATGCTAGAATGAAACCTGACCCTGCTTTTGCTACTTCACATATCTGTGTTACTGATAAGGATTATGAATTCTCCGTTGATCCTGAGATTATTACTTTAGTTGAATCTGATCCCTTTTATGGCCTTGAATCTGAAACTATTGTGGCACATCTTACCAAGTTGAATGATATAGCTACCCTGTTTACTAATGATGAGAAGTATCGCTATTTTTATATCCTTAAGATATTTCCGTTCTCATTAAAGGGTGATGCTAAGACTTGGTATAATTCTCTTGCTCCTGGTTGTGTGCGTAGTCCCCAGGATATGATTTATTACTTCTCTGCTAAATATTTCCCTACTCATAAGAAACAAGCTGCCTTGCGGGAAATATATAATTTGGTGCAAATCAAAGAAGAGAGTCTCCCACAAGCTTGGGGGAGGCTTCTCCGGTTACTTAATGCTTTGCCCGATCATCCTCTTAAGAAAAATGAAATACTTGATATCTTTTATAATGGACTAACCGAAGCTTCCAAGGACTACTTGGATAGTTGTGCTTGTTGTGTTTTCAGGGAAAGAACAGTCGACGAAGCTGAATTACTATTGAATAATATGTTGACTAATGAAAATAATTGGACTCTTCCTGAGCCAATTCCTGAGGCAATTGAGCCAACTCCTGAGCCTATTCCTAAACCCACTCCGAAGAAGAGAGGTGTTTTATTTCTCAGTCCTCAAGATATGCAAGAGGCAAAGAAATCAATGAAAGAAAAGGGGTATTAAAGATGAAGATGTTAAGAATTTACCTCCTATTGAAGAAATACATGGTCTTAATATACCGCCTGTTGAAGAACCACATTGTCTTGATAACCCAACACAGGTAGTAAAGGTAAATTCTCTCTATAGATATGATAAAGTTGAAATCCCCTCTACTAAATTTCATAGCCCATGCTTAGATGAAATTGATGACTTTATGGCTAGACAAGAAAGTTTTAATGCTTATGCTGGTAGAGAGTTAAAGAATAATGCTTTCGAGATAGAACACGTAAGCGACAATATGGCTAGAGTTAAAGGTGAACTTCAACTCATTAGCAAATATACTTCTATGGTCGCTACTCAAGCTGAGCAAGTACTTAAAGCTCAAAATGATTTGCTTGATGAATTAAATAATAAAAATGACTTTGATGTTAGAGTGGCTACTAGAACTGATAGAATGACTCAGGAACCTTTGTATCGTGAAGGCCACCCTAAGAGAATCGAGCAAGATTCTCAGAGAAATAATTTAGAGGCACCTAGTTCTTCTAAAAAGAAGAAAAAGAAAAATGATAGAACTTTGCATGCTTCTAGTGAACCTACTGTAGACACACTTGAGAATCCCAATGATATTTCTATTTCTGATGCTGAAACACAATCAGGTGATGAACATGAACCTAGTGATAATGTTAATGATAATGTTCATGTTGATGCTCAACCTAGCAAAAACAATGAAGTAGAGATTGAACCTGCTGTTGATCTTGATAACCCACAATCAAAGAATCAACGTTATGATAAGAGAGATTTTGTTGCTAGGAAGCACAGTAGAGAAAGAGAACCATGGGTTCAGAAACCCATGCCCTTTCCTCCTAAACCATCCAAGACAAAGGATGATGAGGATTTTGAGCGCTTTGCTGAAATGATTAGACCTATTTTCTTACGTATGCGTTTAACTGATATGCTCAAAGTAAATCCTTATGCTAAGTATATGAAGGATATCATCACAAATAAAAGAAAGATACCAGAAGCTGAAATTTCCACCATGCTTGCTAATTACACTTTTAAGGGTGGAATACCAAAGAAACTTGGAGATCCGGGTGTACCAACTATACCATGCTCCATTAAAAGAAATTATGTTAGAACTGCCTTATGTGATCTTGGAGCCGGTATTAGTGTTATGCCTCTCTCTTTATATCGTAGACTTGAATTGAATAAGTTGGCACCTACTGAAATATCTTTGCAAATGGCTGATAAATCAACTGCTATACCTGTCGGTATTTGTGAGGATGTGCCTATTGTGGTTGCAAATGTCACTATCTTAACGGACTATGTTATTCTTGATATTCCTGAGGACGATAGTATGTCGATTATCCTTGGTAGACCTTTTTTGAATACTGCAGGGGCTTTTATTGATTGCAACAAAGGCAATGTCGCTTTTCATGTAAATGGTAATGAGCATACAGTACACTTTCCGAGGAAACAATCTCAAGTTCATAGCATCAATTCTATTGGAAAAGTTCCAACTATCATTATTGGAGGTTCTGAATTTCCTCTCCCTACTGTCAAGAAAAAAAGAATTATGCTTAGAAGAATGTACCAAGGTGGTTCCTCGGTGAAGAAAGGGCCCAGGATTTCCATACGTGAGCAAGATGTTGAATTGCCGAGGGACGCGGATGTAAGAGCTGAGTGGCCATCAGATGATTTTATGGTCGAAGCAGGCTTCAAGGAGGAATTTGACGCGTATGTGCGTAATGCCGAGCTGGAGGACTTCTTACAAGATAAGTGTCCGCAGTACTATCAATTGACTGATTCTTTTGTGCGGAGGTTCAAATATAATTGTGCGCTTAATTCTCCTAGTGTCATATTTTATAATTTATGATACATCTTATACCATGGATTTAGAGGATTTCACAAGTGCTTGCAAACTCCTGAAGTGGGGTAATATTAATGATCCTCACAAATCTGAATTTAGAGATTTTCTTGCTAGTATTACTGTGAGAGAATCTAGGGACATAGCACAAGCTACCATAGGGAGCATTCATTTTCCTGCTATACATTATTTTGCTCTCTTTATTGGTAGATGCATTAACGGTAAAGACGAAGCATGTCACATGTGTGTTCCTGATCTGTGTGTCCTCAGGAGTGCTGTGTTAGGTTATAAAGGTTATAACTTGGGGGCAATAGTTGCACGTAGGTTGCAAAATATAGTAGAAAGGGAAATTTATTTGGAGGAATTTATGCAACCCGTGTGGCTAATTATCTTGGTATAGCCCCACGAGAGGGAGATATGATAATACCTCCTCTTTATTTGGATTCTGAAGCTATGGTCAATCATCAATTTCTTGGGAGGAATGAACAATTCCTCCAATATCGACTAACCTATGACAGATGCAACGTCGTCCATGTTACTCTTCTTGCTCCCTACCTTTTTGATTATCAGGCAAAAGGAAGATATGTTGTCACCAGGGAGGAAGCAGCTGAACACGAGAGGAGAGCGGAGGCAGCTCGCCAACACGCTGCAGCTCAGGAGGCGGCTGCCGCTGCATCTCAGTACGACCCCGGTTTCACTTATGGATATCAGCCAGGCGGTCCTTGGTACTTGACCAACTTAGGCCAAAAGCCTAAGCTTGGGGGAGTACGTATTTCTCACCGACTTTACATTCATGTTCGCACACTAGTCGTCGGTGCTCATACTCTTTCATTGTATTATCCATGCTACTTTAAATCTCTTTTTCTAGTTTTGTTCTTGTGTGTTTGATAAATCTTAAGAAAAACCAAAAAAATTAGTTAGTTTAATTTTCATGCTTGTAGTAGAATTAAAATGAAAACCCAAAAATATTTCTAGTTCTTCTTCTTACTTGTTGGGAGCTTTCCCGTGTAAATAGTTTTCTTTTCTTTTCTTTCCTTTGGGGTTCGAGAAGACCATATTGAAAATGCTTAGTGGCTCTCATATGCATGATTGTTTATTTAACTTAGAGCCCATATTACTTGTCTTCTCTTGAGTTGAATGCTTCCAGATTCCAGCTTAGTCCAATGCATGTGCACTATTATTATTATACACATCGTTTGGTCGTGCAAGTGAAAGGCAATAATGACGATATATGATGGACTTATTGGGATGAGAAAAGCTGGTATGAACTCGACCTCTCTTGTTTTTTCAAATATGATGAGTTCATGGTTTCTGATTCAGCTTATTATGAAGTAAACATATTTGCAATGACATTTAGAGATTATAGTTCCTTGTGCCATGCTTGATTAGCTATGAGTTATAATGGTATACCTTGCGTGCCAACATGCTATTAGAATGATTATGATGTGATATGATGGGATGGTATCCTCCTTTGAATGAATTGAGTGACTCTACTTGGCACATGTTCACGCATGTAGTTGAATCAAATCAACATAGCCTTCATGATATTTATGTTCATGGTGGATTATATCCTACTCATGCTTGTATTCGGTGTGAATTAATTTGAATGCATGTTTATGACCGTTGTCGCTCTCTCAGTTGGTCGCTTCCCAGTCTTTTGCTAGCCTACACCTGTACTAAGCGGGAATACTGCTTGTGCATCCAAACTCCTTAAACCCCAAAGTTGTTCCATATGAGTCCACTATACCTTCCTTTATGCGGTATTTACCTGCCGTTCCAAGTAAATTTGTATGTGCCAAACTCCAAACCTTCAAATGAAATTATGTTTTGTATGCTCGAGTAGCTCATGTTTCAACTAGGGCTGCCTATATCTTCCATGCTAGGTGGGTTATTCTCAAGAGGACTGGACTCCGCTCCTCATTCACGAGAAAGGGCCGGTAACCGGGATGCCCAGTCCCATGATCCAAAAGGATCAAAGCAAATCAGAATAATGAAACAAAACTCCCCCAGGGCTGCTGTTAGTTGGAGGCACTCGTTGTTTCGAGAAAGCCATGGATTGATGGTTGTTGGTGGTTGGGGATTATAAACCTTTACCATTCTGTTTGGGAACTGCCTATAATGCATGTAGTATGGAAGATACAGCCATCTCAAAGTTGTTGCATTGACAGCAAAAGTATGCCGCTCAAAATGTTATTCAATCTCTATTTTAAAATCGAGCTTTGGCACCTCTAGAAATCCCTGCTTCCCTCTGCGAAGGGCCTATCTATTTACTTTTATGTTGAGTCATCACCCTTCTTATTAAAAGCACTCGCTGGAGAGCACACTGTCATTTGCATTCATTACTATTGGTTTATATTGGGTATGACTTGACTGGATCTCTTTTACCATGAATTACAATGTTTAGTCAGTCCTTGATCTTTAAAGGTGCTCTGCATTTATGTTTTGCGGTCTTAGAAAGGGCTAGCAAGATACCATTTTGTTATATCATGTTATGATTGTTTTGAGGAAGTGTTGTCATCCGAGTTTTATTATTATGGCTCGCTAGCTGATTATGCTATTGATATGAGTAATTGTGAGACCTAAGTGTTATTGTGAGTATGATTAGTTCATAATATTTGCTGAAACTTGAATGCTGGCTTTTAGTGTTTACAACATCAAGAGCAAATAGAGTTTGTAAAAGTTTTTCTTTATCACTTTCAGTTTATCAACTGAATTTTTGAGGACAAGCAAAGGTTTAAGCTTTGGGGAGTTGATACGTCTCCAACGTATCTACTTTTGCCCTTGCATGATTTGAATGAAACTAACTCGAACTGACGCTATTTTCAGCAGAACTGCCATGATGTTGTTTTATGTGTAGAACAAGAAAAGTTCTCGGAATGTCCTGAAAATCCATGGAGGCACTTTTTGGAATTAATAAGAATTTCTGGGCGAAAGAAATACACCAGGGGGCCCGCACCCTGTCCACGAGACAGGGGGGCGCCCCCCCTCCTGGGCGCGCCCCCCTATCTCGTGGCCCCCCTGGACCTCCACCGACCTCAACTCCAACTCCATATATTCACCTTCGGGGAGAAAAAAACCAGAGAGAAAGTTTCATTGCATTTTACGACACGGAGCCGCCGCCAAGCCTAATCTCTCTCGGGAGGGCTGATCTGGAGTCCGTTCGGGGCTCCGGAGAGGGGGATTCGTCGCCGTTGTCATCATCAACCATCCTCCATCACCAATTTCTTGATGCTCACCGCCGTGCGTGAGTAATTCCATCGTAGGCTTGCTGGACGGTGATGGGTTGGATGAGATTTACCATGTAATCAAGTTAGTTTTGTTAGGGTTTGATCCCTAGTATCCACTATGTTCTGAGATTGATGTTGCTATGACTTTGCTATGCTTAATGCTTGTCACTAGGGCCCGAGTGCCATGATTTCAGATCTGAACCTATTATGTTTTCATGAATATATGTGTGTTCTTGATCCTATCTTGCAAGTCTATAGTCACCTATTATGTGTTATGATCCGACAACCCCGAAGTGACAATAATCGGGATACTTCTCGGTGATGACCGTAGTTTGAGGAGTTCATGTATTCACTATGTGCTAATGCTTTGTTCCGGTTCTCTATTAAAAGGAGGCCTTAATATCCCTTTGTTTCCGCTAGGACCCCGCTGCCACGGGAGGGTAGGATAAAAGATGTCATGCATGCAAGTTCTTTTCCATAAGCACGTATGACTATTTACGGAATACATGCCTACATTACATTGATGAACTGGAGCTAGTTCTATGTCACCCTATGTTATAGCTATTACACGAGGAATCGCATCCGGCATAATTATCCATCACTGATCCATTGCCTACGAGCTTTTCACATATTGTTCTTCGCTTATTTACTTTACCGTTGCTACTGTTACAATCACTACAAAAACCCAAAAACTATTATATTTACTTTTGCTACCGTTACCTCTATCATCATATTACTTTGCTACTAAACACTTTGCTACAGATACTAAGTTATCCAGGTGTGGTTGAATTAACAACTCAACTGCTAATACTCAAGAATATTCTTTGGCTCCCCTTGTGTCGAATTAATAAATTTGGGTTGAATACTTTACCCTCGAAAGCTATTGCGATCCCCTACACTTGTGGGTTATCACGGCCCAGGCGCGTGTGGGAACGGGTCAACGGAGGCGGGGCGGCAGCGCTCGCTCG
This sequence comes from Triticum timopheevii, assembly GCA_963921465.1. Lineage (NCBI taxonomy): Eukaryota > Viridiplantae > Streptophyta > Magnoliopsida > Poales > Poaceae > Triticum > Triticum timopheevii. Next base: position 170,118,136 of record OY997274.1, on the reverse strand, counting down.
TTTGCTCGAACCAGACGAAGCACAGGTGAGGTCGAGCATGGCGGCGCGGGACTTGGCAGGATCAGAGGAGCGCTGCTTCTCCTCGGGCGTGCGGTCAGCGGGGAGACCTGGATCAGAGGAGCGCTGCTTCTCCTCGTAGCCACGAGCACACGCTCGATGCAGGACGGGGCTCGAAGCAAAGGAGGCCGCAGGCGGGCGCAGCAGAGCGAACTTGGCGGGGCACTCCGGCGAGGAAGATGGTCGGTGCGGGCTCTCGGGCATGAGGAGGCGACGCGGAACCGGCCGGATACAAGGTCGAGCGACCGGATTAGGGCAGCGGTGGTGGAGATCGACGCCGGTGTGACTCAGCTCCATCGGCTCCGGTCGGTGGTGAGCTCATGTTAAGAGAAACAGAGAGGAGAGATCGTGAGGGAGAGAGGGAACCGGAGGGAAGGGAAAGACGGAAGAAGGAGACGGCAGGGTAGCGCTGCCTGGTCCTAGACGCCGGTGGTGGTGCTCCGGTGGCCGGCCGGAGCTGTTGCTGCTACTGGTGGATGGCGGGGACGGCACGAGGTGGGAGGCGGCAGGGAGCTCCTCTCCCTAGCTCGCGACAAGGGGAACGGGGAGGTCTGCGTGGGCTTGCGGAGATGGATCTGGGAAGATCCCAAGGGAGAGGGAGACCGGGTGGAGGAAATGGCGGCGGGGAGGAATGCATGGATAGGACAGATTGTTAGGGCTAGGGCTGGACCAATATATATATCAAGTGGATTTAGGGTCGTGGTGTAGGGTGGAACCCTATGGGGAGATCTTTCACGAATTGGAGGGGGAATCCCCAAGAACAATATGAACATAAGAGGGAAAACAAGAGGAACACTCAAGAACAAGTCAAATCACACATCCACTAGACAATCAAACACACAAGATCCACAAGGTACATGAACAATCAAAGGGAAATAAGATACATGGTACAGTTCATCCCAAATCCTATTAAGGAGATGAGGGCTTGATGATCTAGATAGATACTTCCCTCAAGGGGGGCTTCATCCACTAGGGATCTTCTCCAATGGAGGCCTTGAACTCCAATGGAGTGTCTCTCTCTCAAGAGGAATCCCACAAGGGGAGGTACATGAGCTAAGCTCTAGTGTTTAGATCTATTCTTAGCTAAGTCTAAATGGAGGAGGAAGAGGAGTATATATAGGTCCAAGGGATGAAGGGGTAAGGAGGGGCGAAATGGGAATACAAAGCAAAGCCCAACAGCCACACGCAGGAGGCCCCGTGTGCACGGGGTAAGTGGAGCCCGTGCGCACGGGGTATCCAGAGACCTGACGCATGAGCCCGTGCGCACGGGGTCCGTGAGGCTCGTGGACACGGGGGTCCCGTGGGCACGGTACGCGCCCGTGCGCATGGGGTCTTCAGGACCGCCAGCCTGGGAGGCCCGTGGGCACAGGGTTTGAGGGGCTCGTGCACACGGGGTCGCCTAGACGTTGCTGCCTTCTTCTTGGCGCTTCCTTCTCCGCTTCCAAGCTTCCGTCTTGGATGATGTAGTTGTTCTCTTGCGCTTGGACTCCTCCATGATGAATGTGTAGCTCCGCTCACACCTAAGTATGCACACGAGAGAGGGGTCAAGTAGTATACCATCCTCGAAGGGTACAAGTGAACACATGTAAAGGAGATGATTCACCTTTATATGCATGAAGTAGATGTGGCACGTGTCACTTGCCAAATGGACTCTTGACATGGTGATGTCCATAGGATGCTCCGCATCATTCCCTCCCCCTTGGGAAAGATCCGACCTCGGATCGAAATCCAAATCACCATGGGAAAGAGGTGATGGCGTCGTGTAGAAGTGGACGATCACCAAGCATTTGTCATCTTGTAGTTCCAAATGGGCACTCTCCAATGTCGCACCGTCTTGTAATTCCTTCAAAAGGAGCAAACATAACAAGCACTTGGAAAAACAAATGTGGTTGTCGTAAGAGCAAAACTAAGCATTCAAGAGGTGATTCACCCAACAAGTGTTGTCATCAAGCATAGCATATGGTTTGACAAAGAAGTGTGGCATGGCATTTGAGCATATAAATTGAGCACAATCAAGTACATCATGGGAACAAGCATGCAAATGGGAGGTCGAGATGCAAATATATGTGATAAGTGAACAAGCATCTAAGGTCATAGCAAGCATGCATAAAGTGCTCAATGAACGGTCTATGGTAGGCATAAGAGTCATTCACAACACCAAATATAGTGAAATGTCTAAACACATGGGGCAAGTGCAAGACAATCCAAGCATAACGTGCATAGGGTGTAGTGAAGATATCATGGCACTCAACACAATGGAAAGAGCAATTGTTCAACATGTGTGAGGCAATCAAGTGAAGCATGTGATAAGCAAAGGTACATGGCATATGTGAAGAACTAGATGCAACACACAAGTCATATATGTCATGGGGCATGGCAATGTGGTAATGATAAGTCAAAGCAAGATCGCTAGCATGTGTGCAAAGTGTCATGGAGCAAACAACACATGAAGTATGATCCATAGTATGCATGCTCATGGTTTGTGTGTTCTCGAGATAGAATGATATCACCTCGAAAGCATGTCCTTGTGCGTTCTTCACAATGTTGAAGTGGTAGGAAATGTGGTGTAGAAGCGAGTCATGGTCGAATGTATGAGGCTCGCTCTCAAGAGCTCGAATGGTCAACTCACATGAAGTGGAAGTCGACACAAAGTCCAAGTATCCTACACATGCACACAACAAAACAAAGAGCGTATGCTCATGGTAGATAAACACATCAACCATCATGATGGTTCTCTTATCTTGCGCATAACCATTAGAAGCACAAGTGCATGAATAATATGATGCAACAATGGCGATATTCATGGCACTAGGTATATGGTGCAAAGAGGTAAGACAAGCATGCTTCACAAGGAATATGTCAAAATCTCCAAACATATGTGAGAATGCTATGGGGGCAATCTCATGAGCAAGACTAAGCATTGTTGCACTCAATACATGGCAAGTCATCTAGCATGAGAGAGTCAACATATGGAGATATATGACAAGAAGCAATATGAATCATGCGCAAAGCATGTAGATGGTTGTCATCAACCGCATGAAATGAGCAAGTATGAGTCATTGGTGATGCAACATAAGCAAGCATATCAATCAAGTCATGCAAACTAGTGGAGCGAAGATGCAACCCACTAGAGTAAATCATGGCAATCATGTCATGTGAGAAAATAGTGGATATAGGCAATGCACATGACATATCGCAAGCACGAACACAAAGCAAGATCATAGTGTCATAATAGGAATGGGTCATAGATGGAACATGGCAATAACAAGCAATAACTCCACCAAACTTGCAAATACACATAGAAGTACTAGAATCAATCATCATGTGTAATGCGAAGCATGGGTCACAAATGCATGACAAAGGCATAGGAATGAGCATATCATGCATAATGAACATGGCAATATGGGCATAAAGGAAGAAGTGATATATAACCCATAACCATGTGAGGGCCATGTAGAAGAGATGCGAGAAGTCTTTGCGCAAAGGGAGCTGTGGGAAAGACAATCCATGTGATCCCAAGTCATCATTGCTCTCTAGAGCTCGTTTTGTCAACTCATGGGATTGTGAGGTTGACAAATATTCATGGGTACCTACACAAAATAGACATGAACCAAAGAAAGTGTGTGCGTGGTAAATGTACACATCATCCATCATGATGTGTATGTGCGTGTGTGAGTTAGCACAAGATAAGCAATGCTCAAAGAAATTTGAGGCATGGTATATGAACATGTCATCCATCATGCAATGATAGTTATTGTGTTCAACATGATTAGGATGCAATTTATAGCAAGTGTGAGGCACAACAATAGCATTTTTATTCATGGGGAGCATATGGTGCACACACTAATGGGAATCATGTAAATCATAGGATGGATCAAAATCTCCTAATAGGTATGCGGAAACTATGGGGGTCTCCTCATGAGCAATATGGGAAGCATAATATGGAGAAAATGGACAACATCCAAAACAATGCATATCCGAAGCTAGGTGGTCATGGCATGGCATATGAGATAAATGATGCAAAGGAAGCATATCAATATCATCACAAGAAAAACAAATGCCAATCACCATGGGCTTGTCATCTATGCCATATGTGCAAATTGGGTTTATTTTAATGGCATATGCATAGTCACTATGATGAGATTGCAAATATGACATATGGGAGATCTCATGCATAGCATATGACAAGTCAAGCGGATTGTCAAACATGATGTGACCAAGAGAATTATCACAATAAATCCTATGTAACATGGCATCACAACTACTAGACTCCTCATGGCAATCATCAAACTCATCATAAATGGGTAAATCATCGCATGGGGAAACCATACTAGCATGAAGCATGGTAATAGGTGGATCAACATCATGCAAGCAATCAATGTCAAGAACCTCCACTAGTGGGACTAGAGCATCACCTTCACCTATGTTACCTTTCTCGTTCCATTCAAGTGGTGTAGGTGAGATGGGGAAGACCAAATCGTGTTCATCTTCATCGTGATGGAACCATGTGGGGGGGGTGCATCATATTCCACCATGGCCATCGTCTTGTCCAAAGGGAGGACGAAGTCATCGAGGATTGGCCGTCATCATATATGTGACCTAGCACCAAATGAGAGGACACAATAGAGGTAGAGGTTAAGTTGTTAGAAATTGACATGGCCTCATATGCCTCATCAACTACCTCACTCTCTCTATGTGGTGGTGGCTCACTCACTCCCTCAAGGTAGGTGCACTCAATGTCGCATATGGTGGAGTCACTCAAATCACTAAAGTGGTGGTGGTGGTGGCTCTCCTCACATGGGAATTCGGGCAACTCATCATATATGGGGCTAGTGGTGAAGTTAGTCTCACTCTCCATATGGTGGCAAAAGTCACTCAAGTCATCATATGTCGCCGTGGTCGAAGGGAGAATCCCATGCTCAACCATCTCGTAGTCGTCGCCGTGGATGAAGGCCGAAGATGGCACATCATCACTCTCATCATGGATGAAGGCCGAAGATGGCACATCATCACTCTCGCCGTCCTGTAGCATGGTCGTCACGAAGTGAGCTCGGTGTCAAGTAGACTTGGCTTCTTGAGTTCTTGCTCCGCCTTGAGAGCACCAAAGTAGTTGTCGTCGAGGGACTTGTAGTTCTCAAGGAAGATAGTCTTGGAGATGTCATTGTTCAATCCCATCATGAAGTAGAACTTCATCCAAATGGGGTCATCCACACCGGCACGTCGCAAGGCTTCCTTCATGTTCTTGAAGTACTCGTCGAGGGACTTGGATCCTTGTATGGTGTTCTCCAATTGGCATTGAAGATGTTAGGCACAAATTCTTGCCTCATCGCTTTCTTCGTCTTGGACCAACTCATGTCGAAGCTCCTCGAAGGTGAGTGAAGCCACCAAATCAACGCGTAGTCGTGGAAGGTACTTGTGGCGCACTTCACTTGAACTTTGGAGGGTACTTGATGTAGCTTGAGGTAGTTGTCCATCTTGCACTCCCATTCGAGGTATTCATTGGGGTCATTAGTCCCAAAGAATGGAATCTCGTCGGCGATGTTGAAGAAGTTGTAGCTCGAGGGAGTAGTGGACTTGAGATCGTGGAGTAGGTGAAGATGTTGTACGTCCGAAGGCGAAGATGACTTGAAGTCACTTGGCGAAGATGCCAAAGGTGTTGAAGAAGCCGCAGCCTTGTAGTTGATGTCACGGCTCTGTATAGCCCGTGTGCATGGGGCTGCAAGAGGCCGTGTGCACGAGGTCCCGTGTGCACGGGGTCGAGGGCCCGTGTGCACAGGGTTGGCAGAGCAGCCAACACGTGTCCTGAAGCTTGCTCTTCATGGTCATGTCGATGTCGATGCTTGTGTGTACTTGTTGGAGATGGTAGCTCGGGAGTCTTTGTACTTGAGCGTCTTCTCGAAGATGAGGAAGAGCGCTTGCGGTTCTTGATGAGGGCCTTGACACTACTGGAATTAGCTACTTTGCCATCTGCCAGATCTTTGCCGTCCGCTAGCGGACGACAAAGAAGGTCTTTGCCATCAGCTACCCAAAAGCCGACGGCAAAGAAATGGCAGATGGCAAAGAAGGTCTTTGCCATGCGCCATTTCGTTGCCGTTCGCCAGCTGACGGCAAAGAATCTTCGCCGCTAGCTAGCTGACGGCAAAGAGGGAGGTGGCCCCCACCCACCCGCCCGTTTAAAAAAAACTTAACACCCCACCTCTTTGCCGTCTGCTAGCAGACGGCACAGAAAGATAACGGCGGACGACAAAGAGTGGCGGACGGCAAAGAGCCGAGTATCTAACGGACGCCACCCCCCTCCCGCCCGTTACTCTCCTTCTCTTCCTCTCTCCTCCCCGACGGCCCGCCCTAGCTAGATTGTGACACCCGGATAATCAAGCTACAGTAACCTCTACTAATGATGCCACGTCACCTCGATTATTGTTGCTAATCTCGCGTTAGTTCGAAACCAATTCGAATTCAAATTCAAAATCAAGCAAACATTAAAAGATTTCAAATATAAAAACTAAAATGTTCGGTTTGTGCCAGATAATTCATAGGTGGTTATGGCGGAGAAACCATACTTTTATAAAACGTTTAAATGCTATAAGTTGAATAAAACAGTAGCGAAAACTATTATTAAATACTTTTAAATAATAAATAATTACAAAACTATTTTAGAATATGTAGCTAGTTAATGTGGCAGTGGCATATTTGATAACATCAAATTAGGTGCCATTTTGGAATTTTGCTAAGACAAAAATAAAGAACACTAAGCTAAAACAGAAAAGAAATAAAATAAATAAAAGAAAAAAAACATTACAAAAATGCATAAAAGGAAGAGAACCCCCGGCCCAACTGGGCCATGTCCCAGCCAGGCCGGCCCAACTCCCCCCTGGCCCAACCGGCCTCCCCATATCCCCCATCCCCAAAACCCTAACCCACTACCACCACGCATTCCCCCCCACCACTCGCTCGCTCCCTCCCCACTCCCCCGATCTAGATCGGGATCGGGGCGACCACGCCCTTGCCCCCGACGCCGCCCATCGCCGCGCCACCGCGCCTCCATCCTCCTCCGCGACGCCACCTCGCCGGCGCCGCACCTCCCGGCCTCCTTCCACTCCCTCGTGCACCGCGTCGTCTTCCCCGAGCTCCGTGCGTGCTCCATCCATGGCCGCCCGACCCCGTCGCCGTCGCCGGAGGCCACCTCGTCGGACTGCCTCCTCGTCTTCCCCTGCGCCACACGTCGTCCCCGTCTTCCTCCCCGAGCACTGCTGCCTTGACCCCACGGCCCCATGGTGAGGCTCCGGCATCTCCTCCTCCTCCCCTGCTCCGGCCACTTCGGCCATGGCCTCGCTCACCGGCGCCCGCACGCGCGCCGGCTGCCCTGGCCGCGCCCGCGCCCCCTGCCTGTGCCCGCATGGCCTGCCGCCCGTAGTCACCCGTCGGCCTTGTCGTGCTCCCACTTAGCCCCTGGCGACGGCTGCGCCCGCTTCGACTGCCCGCCACCTCGCCGGCCACCACTCGCCCTACCTCGCACCGCAGCTGGCCACCGCAGCCAGCCACTACCTCCCCCCCGCGCCGTCGCTTGCCCCGCGGCCGGCGCCCGCCACCGCAGTCGTCCCTCCGCCGCCTCCCTTGGCCTGGCCGCCAGCGCCGGCGCGCACCGCGCGTGCCCAGCGCCCAAGGGCATGCGCCCGCTCGGGTTGCGCTCGCACCCCCTGCACACGGCGCCCGTCGCCCGTTGCACCCACTCGGGCGTGCCCGCATGCCCGTAACCGCTAAGGCCTCTGGGCCACTGCCAAAGGGGGCCCTGCCCCAGAACGTTTTAATAAAAAAAAGGAAAATAAAATAAAAATAAATTATTAATTAATTAATTAATTAGTGGATTAATTAAGTTAATTAATCATGTTTAATTAATCTAATTAACTAGTTAGTTTACTTAAACAGTAATTAGTTTAACCTAAACCCTAATCAACCTAACGGTGTATGACAGGTGGGTCCCACTAGGCCCACACGTTAGTTTGACCAGTCAACACCTCTGTTGATTGCTGATGTCATGCTGATGTCATGATGACGTTAGCAAACACTGTTTTGGATAATGTTGAATTAAGTTAAATTAATTAATATTCTAAAAATGATTTAAAATTTTAGAAAATCATATAAAATAAACCGTAGCTCAGATGAAAATACTTTCTACATGAAAGTTGCTCAGAACGACGAGGCGAATCCAGATACGCAGCCCGTTCATCTGCCACGCATCCCTACCATAGTGAACCTGCAACATTTCCCCTCCGGTTCATCTGTCCGAAAACGCGAAACACCGGGAATACTTTCCCAGTTATTTTTCCCGTTTGTCGGTATCACCTACTACCGCGTTAGGACACACCTAGCACCGCGTATTGCCTTGTTACGCTTTGTGATGCTTTGATTGCTCCGTTATTTATTGTGTTCCCCCTCCGTTACTTCTTTCCGGTAGACCCCGAGACTGCCGGTGACCCCAGTTCGACTACGGAGTTGACGACCCCTACTTGCCAGAGCAACCAGGCAAGCCCCCCCTTGATCACCAGATATCGCCTATTCTCCTCTATACTGCTTGCATTAGAGTAGTGTAGCATGTTACTGCTTTCCGTTAATCCTATTCTGATGCATAGCCTGACATTGTTGCTACATCTGTTGATATCTTACCCGCAATCCTAAATGCTTAGTATAGGATGCTAGTTTATCAGCATTGGCCCTACATTCTTGTCAGTCTGCCTTGCTATACTATTGGGCCGTGATCACTCGGGAGGTGATCACGGGTATATACTATACATACATACATACTATACAAATGGTGACTAAAGTCGGGTCAGCTCGTTGAGTACCCGCAAGTGATTCCGATGTGGGGGCTGGAAGGATAGGTGGCTCCATCCCGGTAGAGGTGGGCCTGGGTTCCCGACGGCCCCCGACTATTACTTTGTGGCGGAGCGACAGGACAGGTTGAGACCGCCTAGGAGAGAGGTGGGCCTGGCCCTGTTCGGCGTTCGCGGATACTTAACACGCTTAACGAGATCTTGGTATTTGATCTGAGTCTGGCTATTGGCCTATACGCACTAACCAACTACGCGGGAACAGTTATGGGCACTCGGCGTCGTGGTATCAGCCGAAGCCTTCGTGACGTCAGCAACTGAGCAGCGCGCGCCGGATTGGAACGTAAGCCTGCTCTTGTATTAAGGGGGCTAGTTCTGCTTCCGGCTGCGTACGCAACGTGCAGGTGTGCTAAGGGCGATGGGCCCAGACCCCTGTGCGCTTAGGTTTAGACCGGCGTGCTGACCTCTCTGCTGTGCCTAGGTGGGGCTGTGACGTGTTGATCTTCCGAGGCCGGGCATGACCCAGGAAAGTGTGTCCGGCCAAATGAGATCGAGCTTGTTGGGAAATGTGGTGCACCCCTGCAGGGAAGTTAATCTATTCGAATAGCCGTGATCTTCGGTAACAGGACGACTTGGAGTTGTACCTTGACCGACAACTAGAACCGGATACTTAATAAAACACACCCTTCCAAGTGCCAGATACAACCCGGTGATCGCTCTCTAACAGGGCGACGAGGAGGGGATTGCCGGGTAGGATTATGCTATGCGATGCTACTTGGAGGACTTCAATCTACTCTCTTCTACATGCTGCAAGACGAAGGCTGCCAGAAGCGTAGTCTTTGACAAGATTAGCTATCCCCCTCTTATTCTGGCATTCTGCAGTTCAGTCCACTGATATGGCCCTTTACACATATACCCATGAATATGTAGTGTAGCTCCTTGCTTGTGAGTACTTTGGATGAGTACTCACGGTTGCTTTCTCCCCCCTTTTTCCCTCTTTCCTTTCTTTCTGGTTGTTGCAACCAGATGCTGGAGTCCAGGATCCAGACGCCGCCGTCGATGACGACTCCTACTACACCGGAGGTGCCTACTACTACGTGCAGCCCGCTGATGATGACCAGGAGTAGTTAGGAGGATCCCAGGCAGGAGGCCTGCGCCTCTTTCGATCTGTATCCCAGTTTGTGCTAGCCTTCTTAAGGCAAACTTGTTTAACTTATGTCTGTACTCAGATATTGTTGCTTCCGCTGACTCGTCTATGATCGAGCACTTGTATTCGAGCCCTCGAGGCCCCTGGCTTGTATTATGATGCTTGTATGACTTATTTATGTTTTTAGAGTTGTTTTGTGATATCTTCCCGTGAGTCCCTGATCTTGATCGTACACATTTGCGTGCATGATTAGTGTACGATTGAATCGGGGGCGTCACAAGTTGGTATCAGAGCCGACTGACTGTAGGAATCCCCCTTTCCAACTCCTTGGCCGAAGTTGAGTCTAGTCGATGAAAATTGTTTTACTAACTTGGCTGTGCGGCCCATGGGCCCACGTCGCCATTGAGTGGTATTAGGATCTTTTACTCCTTGTCTATACTCAGGGACTCTGATCTCTCTTCTATTCGGGTTAAATGATTTTTGCTAAATCTAACATTAGGATCTTGTTATCACTTTCACCCGGAGAGCCCCTTATTACTGATGATCGTCTGCTGCACGTGAAGACCCTGAAGATACTCTCAGCTGCTAACCCGAGAACTTGTGTTCATCGCATTTGCAATTCCCCTTCCACCGTCAACCCTTATGGATAACTACTTGCAGTTGTTATTCTTACATTCATCCCCAGTTGGTCTTGTTATTACCAGATAGCCCGAAACACTCGTCGTTGTTTCGATAATCCTTTGAGCTTACTGCCTTGCTGTTCTTTGTCACCTAAATACCCCTATGGATAATTCTCGCACTTATCGAGTATCCGCTCATCCCCCAGTTGTTCATGTGTTTCACAATGGTCTTCGAAATACTATTCGATCCTCCAAAAATCCTTAGTACCTTATTGCTCTGCCATACTTGTCTACTTGCATGATGGATGCTTTCCATATGTCTGGCAATATTCGTTAGTATCCTTAGGCATCGTCATTTTGATCCTTTTGATTCAACATGAGTGCGAATGCACGCAATCATCAGTTGATCCTTTTAAATTATCGTTCCGGCTCAGATGTCATTTTAAACATGAACTGGTTCTCAACCAATCCAAATGCCGTCGATAGTACCCCTAAGGCTATTCAACTTATCCACCCCTAATCAGAACATTGCTTCTGTTCCCTTAATTTGGAAATCATAATTCCTTTGCATTTGAGCTCTGGATTAGTTAGTTGTTTCTATAATCCAATGCCCTTGCATTGTTACTTCCTCTGATTGTGTGTTGATGCTCACATCAGCTCTGTTATGGACCGACAGATCCTTTAATGGATTTTATCCGACATTGTCCTTCATATTCAATAACCTTGTGAGCCTTCCCTTGGATACATAATGCCTTTGGTAAATTGTATCATCAACTTTCTCAACCTTGCTCTACTTTCGAGCTTGTGATATTTACTCTTGAAACTTGTGGTATATGTTTCTAAGAAGCCCCTATGGGTTGAACCTATGCCTTCCTTAATATGTGTGAACTCGAAAGTTTTCACGAGTCATACTCTTCTGGTATTTTGCTAGATAAAGTTTCAACACTACGACTTCTTCAAAAGTGAGAGGTGAATGGAAGGTTATACATTGAAGAAGTGGGAGTCGACCTTGAACTTTGTGTTCATGCCCATGGACACGATGTAGATCCTACCATAGAAGCTTCTTGCGATAATAACTATTTCGTTGATACAATATCATCTTGTATCTGTGAATTTATCCTATGCAATCGTGGTTCCGACCATATTTTCTCTTTGATCCCCTTTCTCGGGCAAGTTTAATCACTTGTCTTCTATGGATCAATACACCAGTCCAACCTTTACTTTGATCTTGTGTCGAGTATTACCCCGGGTATCTCGAGGATATCTTGCCATTGCACTACATCTTATGAACTTTGATGAAGCACTACCTTACCTTGTCTTTGTCACTTCATGGGTTCTGGGTTGTTTGTCGACCGAGAACACCGATAAGTGAATCGATTCCGCACTCCGATTCAATAACTCTAAGTAATTTTCATTGCTTATGAGTTTATTAATCCTTCAAGTCATCGCTAGCCAGATCGGCGATATCATTATCGTGCAACTTTTTAACTGTGCTACCCGATCCTTCTTTCCGGAGCACAAATTTAGATGGTAAGCTAATCTTACGTCGATCTTCCTCATCATATCATTTCTCCTTGAACAACAAACTTGATTTCGAGTTTGTGTCGTACCCGTGGTTCCAAGAACCTTTCGCTTCATCATTCCTTTAACTTGATGTCATCGCCGATCGATTACTCCTTCATGTAATCCCTTACAAATTTGTCGTGGTCATCGTCAACATTTTGACTCCTTCCAGGATACCAATGGAATTCATGATGATGAGTACCACCCTCGTCCCTTGGTAATTTGAGTTACCATCGACAACATCCTTGCCTTCCTTCCGTCACAAACTTATTCCTGTTATGGATGCAACTTGCAATCCACCTTATCTTATGTTCTACCTTGAAGTATTACTGTCTCTAATGTCGAGGATGTTGTGAGAATTTCACCACCTCTTAAGAAATTCTTGTTGCAGCGATGCTTCTCGCCATCACCATTCTTTCTTGGTCCCCGTGTTGGTTCTAACCAGGATACCAACAGATGAACGGTGCTATTTGGATTCTGCCCTTCTAGCAACCCTATTGCTTTGAAGTTAATGGTCGGCCGTTCATTCTTAGACATTTGATTATTGAATCACCATTCCGACGTTGGTTGTGCAACCCAGCCCATATTTCGGGTGCACCTTTCAACCAATGTTTAATTGTGTATGTTTTCCTCGAGCATACATCATAAAACCATTTGATCTGACAAATGTTATCTCCTTGTTCACATAATTGTGGAAATCCATCTTTTGTTAATCTCGATGAATTGTCGTTGATTCCATCAGCCACATCCTCATCCTCTCGTTGGTTTACCGATGAACTCTTGTTTCGTAACTGGCCTCCATAGTTCATCTCCCGAGAATCTTCGATTTCATCTCGTCAATTTGTATCGCACCTTTTCTCCTCAAGCATCGTGAGTTTGAGGTATCCTAACACCGATGAGATCTGAATCTCGGTCAGATATGATGGTTGGAACATTTTTCCAAGAGTTATAGCATTGGTCTTTTATGACCCGGTAAGCTAATGGCATGCCCAGCACACCTGTCCGGATGACCTGCTATTATAGTTTCCTTATTAGCAAGTTATCCATTCTTCCATGAGGAAATTGTAAGACTTATTCTACAAGTTGTTCCTGATGGATCCTTCCTGTATCCAAAGTCTGACCTTTGCTTGAAGACCATGTCAATACTATCTCGAAGCATGTCTGTGGTACTCCGATTTCCAACAAGAACATTTGAAGCCCAATGCTAAATGTTTCCTGCTCAATTATCCAAACACCGCTGTATGGGTAATGTCATGGAATTCCTCTCCCCTTACATAAATGGTTTTCTACTTTCTATCATGTCATGGATATCATGCTCTGTTTGTCCTTGGGAAGGAAATACCCCTGAAATATGTATTTTAACACATTTTCCTTTCCATTGTTTTGTTTAATCTGATAATCATATTTTCCTTTCCATTGTTTGGTTTAACCTTTCTTGTGATCTATATGACCTAAGCAGTAATATTCTCCTGCTTATGTAAACACCTCGTGGTACCGCTCTGTCAGTAAGACCCTGTTACTATTGTTGATGACATTCTGGTAGCCACCGATGGACGAGAACCTTGCCTATTGGTCCGCCTCATTCAACGAGTAGGAAAATGGTTCTCTTCGTCCCTCGCCCTTGGTACCGATGTTGTTATCGACATAATTGACAGACTATTTTCTGACATGCCTTGCTATCATGACCATGCAAGAGGACATCACCCTCCCTATTTTTAACCCACATGGTTGGCCCATAACCCACAGGTCCCAGGATCGAAACCTGACTCTCCTATACACCCCCGGTTTCCAAAGTTAATTCCTCGTACTTGGCCTCGTATGTGATTCACGAGCCACCTTCCGAGAGATCATCAATTCTGGTATCGGACACAATACTTATTCCCATTGCTCTGAACCCCTTTCACACTTTGTTTCAGGCATCGAACGATTGTCTACCCGTTTGAAACTTTGGTACCATCGTATATTGCACTCAATGAATTCACTGAAATACTACTCGTGGGGTACCTTGTGTATTTCCCATTGAGTTCACCGTCAGATGCCCAGCTTTGTGGAGATGCGTTCTTCTGGAGTTTTTCCCCTTGGTCGCGTTCGTAGGACGATCGAGATCCCAAAGAAAGGATGACGACTTGATCATGGTGACTTGCAGCAGAGAAATGAAGGCATCAACGAAAGGGATCAACCTCTTCGAAAGGGCAGCCAAGACCGAGAAGACTCGTTAGGTTTTTTTGCTACCAGCACCCCCCCTTTTACTCCACCGCTTAAATCTCGGGACGAGATTTCTTGTAGTGGAGGAGAGTTGTGACGCCCGGATAATCAAGCTACAGTAACCTCTACTAATGATGCCACGTCACCTCGATTACTGTTGCTAATCTCACGTTAGTTCGAAACCAATTCGAATTCAAATTCAAAATCAAGCAAACAATAAAAGATTTCAAATATAAAAACTAAAATGTTCGGTTTGTGCCAGATAATTCATAGGTGGTTATGGTGGAGAAACCATACTTTTATAAAACGTTTAAATGCTATAAGTTGAATAAAACAGTAGCGAAAACTATTATTAAATACTTTTAAATAATAAATAATTACAAAACTATTTTAGAATATGTAGCTAGTTAATGTGGCAGTGGCATATTTGATAACATCAAATTAGGTGCCATTTTGGAATTTTGCTAAGACAAAAATAAAGAACAATAAGCTAAAACAGAAAAGAAATAAAATAAATAAAAGAAAAAAACATTACAAAAATGCAGAAAAGGAAGAGAACCCCCGGCCCAACTGGGCCATGTCCCAGCCAGGCCGGCCCAACTCCCCCCTGCCCCAACCGGCCTCCCCATATCCCACATCCCCGAAACCCTAACCCACTACCACCATGCACTCCCCCCCACCACTCGCTCACTCCCCCCCCCCACTCCCCTGATCCAGATCGGGATCGGGGCGACCACGCCCTTGCCCCCGACGTCGCCCATCGCCACGCCACCGCGCCTCCATCCTCCTCCGCGACGCCACCTCGCCGGCGCCGCACCTCCCGGCCTCCTTCCGCTCCCTCGTGCACCGCGTCGTCTTCCCCAAGCTCCGTGCGCGCTCCATCCATGGCCGCCCGACCCCGTCGCCGGAACCACGTCGCCGTCGTCGGAGGCCACCTCGCCGGACTGCCTCCTCGTCTTCCCCTGCGCCGCACGTCGTCCCTGTCTTCCTCCCCGAGCACTGCTGCCTAGACCCCATGACCCCATGGTGAGGCTCCGGCATCTCCTCCTCCTCCCCTGCTCCGGCCACTTCGGCCATGGCCTCACTCACCGGCGCCCGCACGCGCGCCGGCCGCCCTGGCCGCGCCCGCACCCCCTGCCTGTGCCCGCGTGGCCTGCCGCCCATAGTTACCCGTCGGCCTTGTCGTGCTCCCACTTGGCCCCTGGCGATGCCCGCGCCCGCTTCGACTGCCCGCCACCTCGCCGGCCACCACTCGCCCTACCTCGCACCGCAGCTGGCCACCGCAGCCAGCCACTACCTCCCTCCCGCGCCGTCGCTTGCCCCACGCCCAGCGCCCGCCACCACAGTCGTCCCTCCGCCGCCTCCCTTGGCCTGGCCGCCGGCGCCGGCGTGCGCCGCGCGCGCCCAGCGCCCTCGGGCATGCGCCCGCTCGGGTTGTGCTTTCACCCCCTGCACACGGCGCCCGTCGCCCGTTGCACCCACTCGGGCGCGCCCGCACGCCCGTAACCGCTAAGGCCTCTGGGCCACTGCCAAAGGGGCCCTGCCCCAGAACGTTTTAATAAAAAAAAGGAAAATAAAATAAAAATAAATTATTAATTAATTAATTAATTAGTGGATTAATTAAGTTAATTAATCATGTTTAATAATCTAATTAACTAGTTAGTTTACTTAAACAGTAATTAGTTTAACCTAAACCCTAATCAACCTAACAGTGTATGACAGGTGGGTCCCACTAGGCCCACACGCCTGTTTGACCAGTCAACACCTCTGTTGACTGGTGATGTCATGCTGATGTCATGATGACGTCAGCAAACACTATTTTGGATAATGTTGAATTAAGTTAAATTAATTAATATTCTAAAAATGATTTAAAATTTTAGAAAATTATATAAAATAAACCGTAGCTCAGATGAAAATACTTTCTACATGAAAGTTGCTCAGAACGACGAGGCGAATCCAGATACGCGCCTGTTCATCCGCCACGCATCCCTACCATAGTGAACCTGCAACATTTCCCCTCCGGTTCATCTGTCCGAAAACGCGAAACACCGGGAATACTTTCCCAAATGTTTTTCCCCTTTGCCGGTATCACCTACTACCGCGTTAGGGCACACCTAGCACGGCGTATTGCCTTGTTACGCTTTGTGATGCTTTGATTGCTCTGTTATTTATTGTGTTCCCCCTTCGTTACTTCTTTCCGGTAGACCCCGAGAATGCCAGTGACCCCAGTTCGACTACGAAGTTGACGACCCCTACCTGCCAGAGCAACCAGGCAAGCCCCCCCCCCCTTGATCACCAAATATTGCCTATTCTCCTCTATACTGCTTGCATTAGAGTAGTGTAGCACGTTACTGCTTTCCGTTAATCCTATTCTGATGCATAGCCTGACATTGTTGCTACATCTGTTGATACCTTACCCGCAATCCTAAATGCTTGGTATAGGATGCTAGTTTATCATCATTGGCCCTACATTCTTGTCAGTCTGCCTTGCTATACTATTGGGCCGTGATCACTCGGGAGGTGATCACGGGTATATACTATACATACATACATACTATACAAATGGTGACTAAAGTCGGGTCAGCTCGTTGAGTACCCGCAAGTGATTCCGATGTGGGGGCTGGAAGGATAGGTGGCTCCATCCCGGTAGAGGTGGGCCTGGGTTCCCGACGGCCCCCAACCGTTACTTTGTGGCGAAGCGACATGGCAGGTTGAGACCGCCTAGGAAAGAGGTGGGCCTGGCCCTGTTCGGCGTTCGCGGATACTTAACACGCTTAACGAGATCTTGGTATTTGATCTGAGTCTGGCTATTGGCCTATACGCACTAACCAACTACGCGGGAACAGTTATGGGCACTCGGTGTCGTGGTATCAGCCGAAGCCTTCGTGACGTCAGCAACTGAGCGGCGCGCGCCAGATTGGAACGTAAGCCGGCTCTTGTATTAAGGGGGCTAGTTCTGCTTCCGGCCGCGTACACAACATGCAGGTGTGCTAAGGGCGATGGGCCCAGACCCCTGTGCACTTAGGTTTATACCGGCGTGCTGACCTCTGCTGTGCCTAGGTGGGGCTGCGACGTGTTGATCTTCCGAGGCCGGGCATGACCCAGAAAAGTGTGTCCGGCCAAATGAGATCGAGCGTGTTAGGAAATGTGGTGCACCCCTGCAGGGAAGTTAATCTATTCGAATAGCCGTGATCTTCGGTAACAGGACGACTTGGAGTTGTACCTTGACCTTATGACAACTAGAACCGGATACTTAATAAAACACACCCTTCCAAGTGCCAGATACAACCCGGTGATCGCTCTCTAATAGGGCGATGAGGAGGGGATTGCCGGGTAGGATTATGCTATGCGATGCTACTTGGAGGACTTCAATCTACTCTCTTCTACATGCTGCAAGACGGAGGCTGCCAGAAGCGTAGTCTTCGACAGGATTAGCTATCCCCCTCTTATTTTGGCATTCTGCAGTTCAGTCCGCTGATATGGCCCTTTACACATATACCCATGCATATGTAGTGTAGCTCCTTGCTTGCGAGTACTTTGGATGAGTACTCACGGTTGCTTTCTCCCCCACTTTTTCCCCCTTTCCTTTCTTTCTGGTTGTCGCAACCAGATGCTGGAGTCCAGGAGCCAGACGCCACCGTCGACGACGACTCCTACTACACCGGAGGTGCCTACTACTACGTGCAGCCCGCTGATGACGACCAGGAGTAGTTAGGAGGATCCCAAGCAGGAGGCCTGCGCCTCTTTCGATCTGTATCCCAGTTTGTGCTAGCCTTCTTAAGGCAAACTTGTTTAACTTATGTCTGTACTCAGATATTATTGCCTCCGCTGACTCGTCTATGATCGAGCACTTGTATTCGAGCCCTCGAGGCCCCTGGCTTGTATTATGATGCTTATATGACTTATTTATGTTTTTAGAGTTGTGTTGTGATATCTTCCCGTGAGTCCCTGATCTTGATCGTACCCGTTTGCGTGCATGATTAGTGTACGATTGAATCGGGGGCGTCACATAGATCCACCGCCGCCCCCGCTGCCCGGCGCTGCCCCCGCCCCTGCCGCCCAGCGCCGCCCCCGCCCCCGCACCCTTGGCCCGTCGCGCCACCACCCCTCCACCCCCATCCCACCCGCCGACGCCCCGTCGCCCCACCACCCCTCCGCCACCCGTCGCCCGGCGCCGTCCCCTTCCCCCGCCGCCCGACGCCGCCCCCGCCCGGCGCCGCCCCCGCCCCCCCACCCCTCCGCCCCCCACCCCACCCACCGACGCCCCGTCGCCCCGTCGCCCCGCCACCCGCCGCCCGGCGCCGCCCTCGCCGCCCGTCCCATTGCTCCGGTGAGGGACCACTTGTTTTTTTCTGTTTTTTCATATTTTTTTCTGTTTAATTGTTAGTGCTAGATTGTGTTAGTGTTAGTGTTAGAAAAGAATTAGAAGAAGTAGAAGAAGTAGAAGTAGTAGAAAGATGAAAAAAGAAGAAGAAGAAAATAAGTAGAAGAAGTAGAAGAAGAAGAAAAGAAGAAACGAAAAGAAGTAGAAAAGTAGAAAAAAGATGGAAGAAGAAGAAGAAGGAAAGAAGAAGAAGAAGAGAAAGAAAGAAGAAGAAGGATAGAAGGAAACACCCCGACCCCTTGACCCCCCTGACCCCGACACCCCGACCCCCTGATCCCTGACCCCGACACCCCGACCCCGACACCAGACCCCGGCCCCGACACGACACCCAGACACCCCGACACCCAAGCCCCCGAGGCCGACAGGGTCTTATATTTGTGAATTATTTGTTAGGTCATATATTTTTCGATTTTGTTATGAAAAACATCATATATAATTGTGTTGATCGGGTTGATTTAAATGTGCAGTTGTTTCACCGCTGCGAGGTTTGGTGTTCGACGACCTCGCCGTGCGTTTGACGACCTCTGTCCCTTCGTTCGTGGGTGAGCACAAATGACATGTCCTCCTCCCCAATTAATTATTTGCTCTGTTCCGGTGTTTGTGCCGATGAAACTTGATAGCTAGTTATATATGTGTCATGAATCATCAGTATGCGTAACCAATATGTGTCTCCCGTTCGAAAGCGTCATAGTTATAAATATGCATGCATTTGCATATTTATAACCTTGATTCTTTCGAATTGTCCAACGCTATCCATGGACAGCCTGAGTATGTGTAGATTGGGTTCGTTTTCCCATATGCTTTGCCCCGGATCCGACGCATAAATTTCGTCAGTGCCTCCCCTGTTGTTCTCCGGGTACACATCCTCTCTGTTTATTGCAGAGACGTGTATCAGGAGAACAGCAGGGAGGTGCTGCTGAAATTTTGCGTCGGATCCGGAGCATAGCATGGGAAAATGAACCCAATCTACACATACTCGGGTGGGATTAGGACCTATCATTACCTATTAGAGTGTAGGTTGCATGGATGTAATAAAATTGACAAAGTAGATCAACTGATGAATATATACATGGTGAATTATATATATAATTGTTGTGTCTCCAGTAGCTCTGAAAGTCAAGATGAGTGATTGTGCGTGGATGTATACCGGTCACACTGGTCAGAACAAATGGAGCGCTGAATGGTTCACAAAAACCAAGGGGTTTGTGCAAGCCGCATTTGCAAATGGCCAGAGGAAAACTTGGTGCCCCTGTTTCGATGCGGCAATTGGGAAAAGAGGACAGAGGCTGAAATGGGTAAACACCTGCAGAAGAATGGTTTTACACCCGATTATACGGTGTGGACATTTCATGCTGAGTCTGCCCAACGTGACCGAGCTGAGGTGGATCATCGTCGCACCGACGAGCATGGTACTGGGATGGAAAACATGGTGCAAGACTATGATGATGCTTGGGATTCGGACGAGGAGATGGAGGAATCTGCAAAGGCCTTCAATGAAATGTTGGAGTCTTCAAAACGTCCGCTCCACGAGCACACTGAGCTTTGTCAGTTGGATGCCATCTCACAAGTAATGGCTTTGAAGGCTCAGTTCAACTTGGGCAGAGAATGCTATGACGCAATTATGACAGTATTTGGACGCTTTCTACCCAAAGGCCAAGTAATGCCTGCAAACCTGTACCAGTCGGACAAAATCCTCCATGCACTCAAGATGCCCTATGAGAAGATACATGCCTGTGAGAAAGGATGTGCCTTATTTAGGCTTGACTATGCGGACTTGAACTATTGTCCCATTTGCAAGTCTTCCAGGTATATTGTGGTAGACAACGGTATGGGTGAGAAGACACAGACCAAAATCCCTATTAGTGTTCTTTGGTATATGCCAATTGTACCAAGACTTCAACGTCTTTTCATGGTCGAAGAGACGGCCAGACAGATGACATGGCACAAAACAGGCAAAAGAACCGAAGTAGATGCAGATGGGAATCTGATGATGGTACACACATCGGATGGTGTTGCGTGGAAAAAGTTTGATGAATTACATGCTGACAAAGCGGCAGATCCGAGGCATCCTCGAGTCGGCATCAGCACCGATGGGTTCAGTGTGTTTGGTATGACGGCAGCCCAATACAGTTGTTGGCCCGTATTTGTCTTTCCACTCAATCTCCCCCCCCGGACAGATTATGCAAAGAAAGAACATTTTCCTGACGTTGATAATTCCAGGGCCCAACTATCCGGGGAAAAATATGAATGTGTACATGCAGCTGCTTAAGGACGAATTGCAAGAAGCCTGGGATAATGGGTTCAAGACATACGACGCCTATAGCAAACGAAACTTCATAATGCGTGTCTGGTACATGTACTCGACGCATGACTTGCCGGCGTATGCGCTATTCGTTGGCTGGTGTGTGCATGGAAGGTTCCTGTGCCCCACATGCAAGGGAGTTCTTGAGTTTTGTTGGCTTCAAGCCGGTCGCAATTTTTCTTGCTTCGACATGCATAGACAGTTCCTGGATCCTCGCCATAAGTTCAGGAAAGACAAGAAGAACTTCATCAGAGGTAGAGTTGTAAAAAACTCTGCACCACCTGCGTTGACAGGCCAACAGACCCTGGATCAGTTAAACGCTCTCGAGCCAGATCCAGATTGTCCAGGGTACTTCAAGGGGTATAATTCTGAGCACGCCTGGACTCACAAAACATGCTTATGGGATCTGCCTTACTTCAAAGACCTCCTTTGCCCACACAACATCGACGTGATGCACACTGAGAAGAATATCGCCGAGGCATTTTTTGGTACATTGTTCGGCATAGATGGGAAGTCAAAGGATAATACTAAGGCTAGAGTCGATCTGGAGGCGCTATGTGATAGGTCGTTACAAAACATGAAAGAACCGATAGGAAAGCAGAACTGGACGAAGCCAAAGGCATGGTTCAATCTTGGAAGGCCAGCTATGAGGGAAATTATCTTGTGGGTGAAAATGCAGTTGATGTTCCCCGATGGGTATGCAGCGAATCTAAAGAGGGGAGCGAGTCTTGATAAATTGAAGACATTTGGTCTCAAGAGTCATGATTAGCACATATGGATTGAGCGGGTAATGCCGGTGATGTTGCGTGGCTTCATCCCTGAGGATGAATGGATAGTACTGGCAGAACTCAGCTATTTCTTCCATGTTCTTTGTGCGAAAGAACTATCGCCTGGCGTGCTAGAAGAAATGGAAGAGTTGGCGCCAGAGTTGATCTGCAAGTTAGAGAAGATCTTTCCACCGGGCTTCTTTAATCCAATGTAGCATTTGATTTTGCTTCTCCCGACCGAGGCAAGATTGGGGGGGCCCGTGCAAAATCATTGGTGCTACCCAACTAAGAGGATGCAGAAGACGCTTCGAGAAAAATGTAAAAATAAACGTAGAATTGAAGCGTCTATGGCTGAGGCATTCATCACTGAGAAGGCGGCAAACTTCATGACAGCACACTACGAAACCAAAAATCGTCATTTGCATAATCCGAAGCCTCGGTACAATGCTGACGAGCCTGAAAAGGGTGGATCCAACCTCAGCCTATTCAAAGGGAATCTCGCACCAGCCAGTGTTTTTAATCCAGTATCTTTGGATAACGAAGAATGGCGGACCATTTCGTTGTATATCTTCAACAACCTGATAGAAGTGCGGTCGTACATCGAGTAAGTTCTCGGTACATTGTTTCGCAACTTCTATTTCCTTTGAACTGCTCTTATTCCTGGATATTTCATACAGTCGATACGTCGCCCTATTCTCGTATGGAGCGGTGATCCAAAAGGATTCCGTCGAAGAGTATGAGCTTCTCGCAAAGCAAGGAGGCGGCTATCCCGGTTTCATCTCTTGGTTCAAACAAACGGTAAATTCTATTAGACAATTTCATTTCATTCGCTAATTTGTGCGTAATGCAACAATCCTTTCATATTAAACTTGTAGGCTAATTCAGAGTCTATGGACGCCGAATTGAGACAAGTCGCTAATGGTTTTGACTATAAGGTCCGTTCATTTGACAAATACGACATCAACGGGTATCGTTTTCGTACCTATGTTAAAGAGCTATCTATGGTCGACCGAAAGTCTACAAATTGTTGTGTATCTGCTATCGGTGAAGGAGGTACCGAGTATTATGGGAGAGTTGAAGCAATTTATGAACTTCTATTCTATGGTGAAAACCCACCGAATGTCGTAGTCTTCAAATGTTATTGGTTTCAGCCGAAGGAGACTAGAAGGACTCATGAACATATAGGGTTAGTTGAAATCAACCAAAGCACCCATTTAGATGTTCCTGATGTCTATATTACGGCTCAACAGGCGACCCAAGTATTCTATCTACCCTGGGCCTGCCAAACTAATCCAAATCTGAAAGGTTGAGATGTCGTTTATGAAGTGCCACCACGTGCTAGACTATCTCCCCCAAAGGAAGAGGATTATGAACCTCACATTAACCCAGACACATATGAAGGAGAATTCTTCCAAGAGACACGTCTTTCCAAAAAGCGTTTCAAGAACCAGTATATACTTCACCCAAAAACATTGAAGTAGACAGCGACAGTGAATCCCACATCACCCCAGAGGAGGAACAAGAAGAGCCGGAACAAGAAGAGGTTACTGCTGCGGATGACCTCTCAATGCTTGACCGATTACGGAAAGGTGGCCTTCCACATGTTGATGCCACTGAACCCTATGAGCCCGTCATTGATTATAGTGATGATGATGATTATGCATTTATTGATGATACTGATCGAGATTATTAGTAGTGTCAGGTATTCATTTTTTTATGTTGTACTTGATGATGATACACTTAAGTGATATACATATTATTATTCATGTCGGTATTTTTTTATGTTGTACTAATTTTGTTTACTCTTTGTCATGGCAGGTGTTGAAAGATGGAAGGGGAGCCGACTGAGGCCAAGGACAAATGTGCCCAAATTGAAGGTGTGCCACACCATCAAGGTAGCTCCAGCTTATATCAGTTCGGGTAGAATTGGGTATGTGGTTTGCTTCATGATTAATGCAATTCATTCATCATGCTAGCTTGAGCCCTTTAATTACTAATTTACTTTGTTTCTCTCTTTCAGGCATGCTACAATAAGACGGATAAGGTGCCAAAGGGGTACGACATGTATGCCATGGCCACACTGCCTCTTACAAGCAAGTCAAGGGGAAGGCGAGGAAAGGGGAGGAGTTTAACCCGAGCCAGATTCCCTACAATCCAGAGCAGGTGATGATATCTAGTGGCGGGAGGTCCCGTGGCTCCATAGCCATTGATCTAGAGATTGCTCCTGAGACCACGGTGAGTTTAATTTGAATGGATGTTACTTGCTAGTCTTAACATTTGAGTGTCATCATGCTAACGAAACATTGGAAATGATCTTTGGTGCAGCGTAACTCCACACAAGCATCACACGATCCTTCTCCAGCTACTGGCATGAGCCAGCCCGCTCCCACACCTCCATGATCAAGGTAAGTTTTTCTAGTTTTTTGCTTAACTAATGCATAAAGACCTAGACTTAGCTTTATTTCATCCAATATGCTTACCTTAATGACCTAGAGTTAGCTTCTTTTCCTGCAAAATCACTTAATAAGCTTACTGACCTCCAAAACCAGCCATTTTACCTAAGTTAGCTCTAAAACAATCTATACTTAGCTTTGTTTCCTCCAAAATGACCTAAGTTAGTTATAATATGCTTAGTTAACTAGGTTTGCTCAATAATGACATGTACTTACCTTACTTATGTAAAAAATGGCATAATTAGCTTAGTTAGCTCATAAACGATCCATTTTACCTACGTTAGCTCTAAAATGATGCATTTTACCTAAGTTAGCTCATATACGATCCATTTCTGAAAGTGCGTTATATCGACTAGAGGGGGGTGAATAGGCGATTTTTATGAATTCTTCACCGAGGAATTTGCTGGTGAGGAAATTCCTTAGCGAAGAACTACTTGCAGCGGAATAAGTACTCAGAAGTAAACATAACAGGATACACACATAGTCATCATGATGAAATGAAGACTAACACAGAGTACGGAAAGCATAAACACAGGATAACAAGATGAAGACAAACAGACTGAAGAAATTGAACTGAGGAATTTGTGAAAGTCTTCAGTCAAAGTCTTCAAACACAGATATGAACAACATTTAACACAGTAATGAGGAAATGAAAGAGTTGAGGAAATAGAACCAGTCAGTTGGTGAAGACAATGATTTGGTAAACCAGTTCCAACTGCTGTCTCAGTTGTACGTCTGGTTGGAGCGGCTGAGTATTTAAACTCGAGGACACACAGTCCCGGACACCCAGTCTCTGAGCCGCAACTCAGGACACCCAGTCCTCACCGTATTCTCCTTGAACTAAGACCACGCAGGCCTCGTCCAATCACTCGTGGTAAGTCTTCAGGTGACTTCCAAACCTTCACAGACTTTGGTCACTCGGCGATCCACAATTCCTCTTGGATGCTCTAGACCTTGACGCCTAACCGTCTGGAAGAAGCACAGTCTTCAAAGGTAACAAGCGTCGGATCCACGCAGGATCAATTTCTTCAGTGATGCTCAATCACTTTGGGTTTGTGGGGGTTTGGTTTTGGGATTTTCCTCACTTGATGATTTTCGCTCAAAGTCCTCGGAGGATGGGTTGCTCTCAGATGACAAGTGTCAAGTTCTCTCAGAGCAGCCAACCAGCTAGTGGTTGTAGGGGGCGGCTATTTATAGCCTAGGGAGCAGCCCGACATGATAAGACATATATGCCCTTCAATGATATGACCGTTAGGTGGATAAGATATTTTGGGACAGCCGGCGCGCAGCATAGCAACGGTCGGAAATTTGACTCTCAAATTCTTCAGGGCTATCATGTTCCTCACTGTGTAGGCAATTCGCACTGGCGAATTCCTAACTCCTCAGTCAGAGCAAAGTCCTCAGTGACCAGAAGAACTGCGTCTCTGTCACTGAAGAAATTGACTGAACTGTATGAGATTTCCAATGGCTTCACTCGAAGGGATTGGTAGGTGTAGGATTTTGAGTTGAGCATCACATGGAAATTTTTCCTTAGTATTTCCTCGACCCCCTTTAACAGTACGGTGTTTCCTATGACTCAAGAAAGAGAAAATGAAACTACGAAAACAAAAGTCTTCACGCTTCATATTCCTCGAATGAATATCAAGTCTTCAAGGTCACACCAATTTCTTCACTTTCAAAGTCTTCAGAAAGTCTTCAGAATATCAAAGTCTTCAGTTGAAGAACTTCATTTTTAGGGGTCGACTTTATCTGTAAATATCAAACTCCTCATAGACTTATAGACCTGTGTACACTCACAAACGCATCAGTTACTTAACCTATAAGTCTTCAATACACCAAAATCACTAAGGGGCACTAGATGCACTTACAATCTCCCCCTTTTTGGTGATTGATGACAACATAGGTTAAGTTTTCAACGGGGATAAACATATGAAGTGTACATAATGATATTGAGGAATTTGATTGCAAGATATAGAAGAACTCCCCCTGAATATGTGCATAGTGAGGAAATTGCTTTTGAGGCAATGCACATTTGAAGAATTGAATCATGGAGATCTCCCCCTATATCTTGTAGTTCATACACGCATTTGATATATAATATGAAGAATTTGAAATGCATGATGAAATATGGTGCCTGATGAGATTCAGCATGCGTGCAATAATATTGACAAGGAATAAGCATGCGGAATAGCACATCAAAAGTTTCAGAGCTCAGTGCATCAGAAGCATCAGAGCACGACCAAAAGTATCAAGGCACCATCGGATTTAAGATTACAACTCGATCCAATAAAAGTTTCAGAAGAACGAGAGTTGTAACTTAATAAAACGCCCATAATATAAACCCGCTTGAAGACTAACTCAGATTTCTCCCCCTTTGGCATCAAATGACCAAAAGGATCGAAACTGAGGACTAACGCCCCTGAAGATTTTCAAGTCGATGGAGGAGCGCCAGCGTTGTCGGGGTTGGTTGTTGAAGTAGGGCCTGCCGCAGTGTTGTCCAAATCTTCATGTTCATCAGTTTCACGCGATGAAGAATAAGAACTGGCCACCAGATCGGGAACTTTGACTCTCTTGAATTTCTTCGGAGGTGGTGCAGACTAGTCAAATGCTTCCTGGAGACCCATAGTCTTCAATTCTTCTGCGGAATATACATGCGTGAGAACAGCCTGGGTGCGGTTGAGGGTTTCATGAAGGTAATACTGATTTTTCTTCACTGCATTATGTGTTGAGGTCATGTTGTGAAGAATTGCAGCAAATTGACGCTTCACCCATTTCTGATTGGGTTCAACCTTCTGATGAAGGCTGAGGAGTAACTCACGGTCAGTCATCACCCTGAGTGCTGTTGCTTGAGGCTTTTGCTTGGCTGAGGTATTTGCGGCAGTATCATGTGTTGCAGAATCGTCATTGGTGGAGTAAGAAGTAGCTAGACGGAATTGACCATCCAATGGACGAGTGCCTTCATCAATCACAGCAGCTGCCTTGCCCTTATCATCAGATGATGAAACTGGTCGCTTGAGGACTTCAATGGGCAGCAAGTAGCTACCATGGTTCAGAGTGTCAGCCTTGTAATTCAGTGAAGATCTTGCCCTTATGAATCTCATAATCCAAGGTGCATAGGCTTCAGCTCAAAAGGTGACATTGCAACATTAGCCAGAGTCCTCATGAAGAAATCATGGAAGTTGACGGGAACGCCATGAATGATGTTGAAAAGCATGTTCTTCATGATGCCAACGACATCTTCATCATTTGAGTCGTGGCCTTTGATGGGACTCATTGTCTTCGTCAGGATTCGATAGACAGTCCGAGGCACATACAGCAGTTCCTTGACGAGGAATTTGGTTCGAGGGGCCTGCCCTGGCTTCAAAGGCTTCATGAGCACTTGCATATAATGATCAGTCAGCTCGCGGTCATTGTAGATGCAACATGCGCTTTCATGGGGAGGATCAAGAGGAAGGACATGAAGCAATTCAGTTGCTGGTGCCTTGTAGTGAGTGTTTTCTGTCATCCAATCCAGCACCCATGAATTGACATCTTCAGCATCTCCGGTGATATGCAAAGTGGCATAGAACTGAAGAATGAGTTCTTCATTCCAATCACAGATATCAGTGCAGAAATTCAGGAGTCCTGCATCGTGAATAACTCAGAGAACTGGCTCGAAGCACAGCAGAGATTCCATATCCACATGAGGAATATGCTCATGATCGAAGATTTTGTCCTTGTCAAAGAGCACTGAGGAATAGAAGTTGGCTTGAGTAGCAGTCCAGAATCGTCTTTTCCTTATGCGAGCAGAGTCATATGGATTGTAATCAGTGAAGAACACATGCTCAGAAAAGAAGTCTTCAGCCTTGAATTTTTGCTTGCTCGAGAACGGATTCTTCGGTTTGGGCAGAGGGATATCAGTGATTTGCAGCACAACCTCAGGAATCGCGATCTCAGGTGCTTCAGCCTGAGGAATTTCTGGTTCCTCTTCTTGTGCAGTTTGGGGATCAGCAGCAGGTTCTTCAGCACTAGCGGCTGGAATTTCTTCATGAACAGACGATGTGGGATGAGTTTCTTCAGAGCCCATTTGAACAGTTGTAGCCGGGGACTGAGGAATTTTTTGAATCGGAGTGAAGAGAGGAGTATTGGGATGCTGACTTTCCCAAAAGTCATCGTTCATCACTGGTGTAGTGCATCCAATATCCACGTCTTCATCTTATTTTTCAATTTCCTCAACACCAGCCTCTTCAGCTGTGAACTGAGGCATGGGTGAGGAAACGACTGGCGGTGAAGGGAATGCTTCCACTTCAATTTCTTCATCAAACTGTTCTGAGGTAGCAACAGAGTGATTTTCTTCATCAGATCCGCTTGGGATCTTGTAGTCTTCTCCATAAGGAACAATTTCCTTAGACGATATGGAGGAAATGGGAACGGCATCAATGGGATTTTCAAGCGAGCTGGTCATCGGCTTCATTTTCTTCGCAGTCGAAGAATTTGACGCAGCTGATGCCTTCCTCTTCTTCACTGCAGCTCGCTCTGCAGCCTTTGTCTTCTTCACTTCATAAGCAGAAGGAAGAATTGGAGTTGGTGTTGGCGCAGGAGGAGCTGAGGACTGTGGTTCATTTTCTTCAGGCGCAACTGGTGCAGTTGCCCTGATCTCTTCAGTTTCTTCAGGCGCACCACTAGTGGATGCCCTGGGAATTTCTTCAGCGGCTGGAATGGAGTCATCAGCCCTGGAACTTGTATTCTCATCAGCAGGCTGAAAGTCATCAGCAGTGCTGGCATGTTCTTCAGCAGGCTGAGCAGAGTGTGTAGCCTGAGGATTTTCTTGTTGCGATGGGGCTGCAACAGTTGTCATTTTCTTCATCAAATTGACGAATCTCACTTTGGCTCCTTGCCAATCAGCATTGTAAGCATCGAAATCCTTGCTGAGGGCTTGGATTTCTGATTGAGCTTTGAGAAGTTCTTCAGGAGTCAGGTTGACGATGTTCTTCTTCAGAAGCTTCTCCTTTCTGGCTTGTGCTCTCTTTATCTCACGAGCCTTTTCAAATTTCCATTTCTCTTCAGAGATGAAATGATTCAGCATATGACTTTGACCAGGAGTCAGAGGCAGATCAGGCATGGGAGTGTTTGGATCCTGATGCCATAAGTCGATGAAGTCAAGGATCCGCCTTGGATCCAAAAGCAGAGGCACAGTTGTTCCTTTGGCTCTAGCGGCCTTTGCCAATCTGTCTCTGATGATTTCTGCAAGTTCTTCATCAGAAGCCTCATCATCAGAGGGCACTTGGAAAGAAACTTTCTTTCTTGGACTTGGCCGAGGACCGCGTCCAGCTGTTGCTTTTGTCTTCAGCAGAGTGGGGCCTGACGAGGACATTGGTGCAGTTGAGGAACTTGCTGAGACACCAGAAGCAATCGAGAAACCCTGAGTCCTTTGACATGTAGCCAGATGCACAGGAGTTGAGGACTTGGAGGGAGCTGCTGAGGATTTTGATGGAGCAGCAGTAGTCTGAGGAATTTGCCGTGAGGGCGCGGCTGAGGAAGTGGGCCGTGAGGGCGCTGATGGTGAAGCACTTGGCTTGCGAGCAAGCTTCTTCGGCATTGATTTCCTCGGCTTGACCGAGGTCTCAGCGGCAGCAGCAGCAGCAGAATCCTCATTGAATTTCCTCACTGCCTCTTTGGCCTGTCTTGCCAATTTGGCTTGATGCCTAGACCATTCTTCAGGAAAGTCCTCACCACGCTTGATGCTGGTGGAATCAGCGACTTGGCCAGGTGCCAATGGAGCTCTTGGGCATGGAGGGTTTAAGGTGAATTTCTTCATGTACTTGGGAGTAACATAGCGATATTCCCTCCATTCTCGTGCCCATCTTCGTTCTATCCTCTGAATGCGCACTTTGCGCTGATTTTTGTTCTCCTTGCCAAACTTGGCTTCATCAGGTGTGCAATAATCTTTGTATATTTCATCAGGGATCTCAAAGGCAGCCATGACCTCCGGTTTCTTTCCTCCTTTCTGCGGTCTCTTGCCCTCTACCATTTTCTTCAGATGAGGAATTTGAACAATAGAACACTCTGAAGAAGTATGCAGTTTTTCTTCGAGGAACGCTGCAGATGAGTTAAGTTGATGAGAACCTAGTGATTCAGCAGCGGACATGAGTACCTGTGAACAGAGTGTAGGTGCGAGGAATTTGGAGAGGTCACATGCGTTCTCAGAAGATTTTTCAAAAAAAGTTTTGAGGAATTTGACCAGTTGAGCCTTGAGGAATTTCACTAAGCGTTCTTGTCTTAGGTTCCAGAGTTGTACAGATTGAAAATCCGCACGATTGAGGAATCTTGAAGAAATGAGTGCTTAGAGAGATGAATCAAGAGCATACAGTGTGTGAGGTGTTCATATGTGAAGATTTGAAGAACAAAACACCTTTGAAGATTTTCAGAAAAGTTTGAGAATCAAAGCGAGTAATAAAAGTGAATTTTAATTACCCGAACTGAAGAACACGACGAACAGAGATGAACCGTGGTGAAGTTCGTCACGTTAGATCTCCCACGCCCTAACTTGGCAGAGGGAGACAGCTATGGCGGCGGCGGAGTGAAGATTTCCGCAGCCGGCGCGAGTGCGACGGCGACGAGGTCGAGGTAGTGAAGCTCTTCCTCACCGACGGTGATGGAGTAGCGGCGGCGCTAGGGTTTGAGGAGAGCTCGAGCGAGAGACAGCGACCGAGCGGAGTAAATGAAGTAAGGAAAGGAGAGGGGTATTTATAGCCACGGTAAAAACTGTTCGCCCGAAGATTTTGGGACGAACATGCCCCTGCCCTTTCTTCCTCACGCGACATGTGTCACCCACGCCCTGTGCAGATGAGATCGTGTAAGATCGTGGGTGAATAAACTAATGTATCGTGGGATGCGGAACGGTTTGAGCGATAAAACCGAAAATCTGGATAAGATTTGTTTTTAAAAATTTTGTTCGCAATTTCTTCAGCTGTCAAGGACACAGTGAAGACTTTGAACAGGTTTCAATTAGAATGCACATGAAGAATTTGTGAATAGATTGGGTTGAGTATAGCATAGAGGGGGAAGGGTCCAATCACATTCACTTAGCAGAAATCGCAACTCGAAGAAATAGCAACAAGTGAATGATGTAGAGGACATAACTCACGTATATATATAGCCAATGAAGAAAAACGACGGAAACATTGAAGATTTTGCAAAGTTGAAGAATTTGTAAAACTGAAGAATTTCAAAAATGAGGAAAAACTCAAATTGAAGATTTTCAACTTCTGTGGTGGCGTAACCCACCGTATAAGAATGATGATTTCAGACACCGCGTACAATTGTCGTAGGGTTCTGAGAATCAAATTCTTCATTAATTTCATCACACTTACAGTGTGATTCTTCATTGATTGAAGAAAAACGTTTCTTCATGTGTTGCACATCTAAGTCATCAATTCTGCATAAGGGTTAGGATGTGTGTCCTTTTCAAAGAACATTCGAAGATTCTAAGATATTTAGCTCACACCACAACTTGCTAAATCTCTTCTCATCCAAGGGCTTAGTGAAGATATCAGCTAGCTGTTCTTCAGTCTTCACATGCTCGATGGAGATATCGCCCTTCAACACATGATCACGAAGAAAATGATGACGAATCTGGATGTGCTTAGTCTTCGAGTGCTGAACTGGGTTGTGAGCAATCTTGATGGCACTCTCATTGTCGCAGAGGAGAGGCACATTCTTCACGCTGACGCCATAGTCCTTGAGGGTTTGCTTAATCCAAAGCAGTTGAGCACAGCAAGAGCCAGCAGCAATGTATTCAGCTTCAGCAGTAGACAGTGATACGCAGTTCTGTTTCTTCGAGGACCAACAGACCAAAGATCGTCCGAGGAAATGACAAGTGCCAGATGTTGACTTGCGGTCCACACGATCACCAGCATAGTCAGAGTCAGAATATCCAATGAGATCAAAAGCAGAGCCCTTGGGGTACCATAATCCTAGTGTTGGTGTGTGAGCTAGATATCGAAGAATATGCTTCACAGCCTTATGGTGTGATTCCTTCGGTGCGGCTTGAAATCGGGCACACATGCAAACACTAAGCATTATATCTGGCCTAGATGCACATAAGTACAATAAAGAACCAATCATGGAGCGGTATACCTTGTGATCGAAGTCAATACCATTTTCATCAGTGCATAGATGGCCATTTGTGGGCATAGGAATTTTGATGCCTTTGCAATCTTGCATGCCGAATTTCCTCAGTACATCTTTGAGGTATTTCTCCTGAGATATGAATATGCCATTGCGCTGCTGATGAATTTGAAGACCTAAGAAGAATTTCAACTCTCCCATCATAGACATTTGATATTCTTCACTCATCATATAGGCAAATTCATCACTATAACGTTGGTTAGTACAGCCAAAGATAATATCATCAACATATATTTGGCACACAAATAGTTCACCATCATATGATTTAGTAAAAAGAGTAGGGTCGAGTGAACCGGGTGTGAAGCCATTATTCACGAAGAATTCCTTCAATGTATCATACCACGCCCGAGGGGCTTGTTTGAGGCCATAGAGGGCCTTATTGAGTCTGAAGACTTTGTCAGGATTCTTGGGATCTTCAAAACCTGGGGGTTGAGCAACATATACTTCTTCCTCAAGCTTACCATTGAGGAATGCACTTTTCACATCCATTTGATATAAGATGATATCATGATGGTTAGCATAGGCAAGTAAAATGCGAATAGCCTCAAGTCTAGCAACAGGTGCAAAAGTTTCATCGAAATCAATTCCTTCAACCTGTGTGTAGCCTTGAGCTACTAGTCGTGCCTTATTCCTCACCACAAGGCCATTTTCATCTTGCTTGTTGCGGTAGATCCAATTTGTGCCAATGATATTATGCTTGCGAGGATCTGGGCGATTGACCAATTCCCAGACATTGTTCAGCTCGAACTGATGTAATTCTTCTTGCATAGCCTGAATCCACTCCGGCTCCAGAAATGCTTCATCTACCTTAGTGGGCTCTGTGATAGAGACAAAAGCATAGTGCCCACAAAAGTTAGATAAGTGTGAGGCTTTTGAGCGTGTGAGAGGACCTGGTGCGCTAATGTCCTCGATGATCTTATCCACTTGCACTTCTTTTGCAACGCGTGGATGAGTTGGCTGTCGCTGAGGATTTTGATCAGTATTTTCTTCAGCACCATTTTCCTCATCATGTTCTTCATGTGCTGGTTCATCTAACACAGAAGGTAGGTGCTCTCGTTGCGAGCCATTAGTTTCATCGAACCGCACATCTACAGTGTCAACAATCTTGTGAAGAACAATGTTGAAGACTCTGTAGGTGTGCGGGTCCTTTCCATAACCAAGCATAAAACCTTCATGTGCTTTCGGTGCAAATTTAGAGTTGTGGTGAGGATCTCTAATCCAACATTTAGCACCGAAGACTTTGAAATAACTCACATTGGGTTTCTTGTCAGTGAGGAGTTCATAGGCAGTCTTCTTGAAGAATTTGTGAAGATATACTCTGTTGATGATATGGCAGGCAGTATCAATTGCATCAATCCAAAAACGCTGAGGCATTTTGTACTCATCAAGCATAGTGCGAGCCATCTCAACAAGAGTTTTGTTCTTGCGCTCCACGACACCATTCTGCTGAGGAGTATAGGGAGAAAATAACTCATGAGTAATACCAAGTTCATCAAGATAGGCATCAAGACCAGAATTCTTGAACTCAGTCCCATTGTCACTTCTGATATGCTTGATCTTCACACCAAAGTTGGTTGAAGCCCTCAAGGAAAATCGTTTGAAGACTTCCTGCACTTCATGTTTGTAAGTAACAATGTGTACCCATGTATATCGAGAATATTCATCAACAATGACAAAACCATATAAAGATGCATCATTAGTGACTGCTGAATAATGATTAGGTCCAAAGAGGTCCATGTGAAGCAATTCGAATGGACGTGTAGTGGTCATGATAGTCTTCGCTGGATGCTTGGCCTTGGTCATTTTTCCGGCTTCACATGCTCCGCATAAGTGATCCTTGAGGAATTTGACATTCTCAATGCCAATGACATGCTTCTTCTTCGCAAGCGTGTTCAGATTCCTCATGCCTGCATGACCAAGTCGTCGATGCCATAGCCAGCCTTCTGACGCTTTTGCAAGTAGACACACGGCTGGTTGTGGTCCTGTAGAGAAATCAACAATATACAGATCTCCTCTCCTAAAGCCTTCAAAGACTTTGGAATTGTCAGCTTCCATAATCACAACACAGCGATATTTGCCGAAGACAACAACCATATCAAGATCACAAAGCATTGAGACTGACATGAGATTGTATCCTAAGGACTCAACAAGCATGACTTTGTCCATGTGCTTATCCTTAGAGATAGCAACCTTACCAAGACCCAATACCTGACTTTTGCCTTTGTCAGCAAAGATGATATGCTTCAGAGGTGATGGTGATAAGGGAGCATCCATCAATAGATTCTTGTCACCAGTCATGTGATTTGTACATCCACTATCGAGGACCCATTCAGTGGTTTTGGGTTGATCATCCTGCAGATGAATTAGTGTAGCTTACAATCTCATATGCTTCATCAGTGAAGAATATTATATCAAGTTCATCAGATGAATTTCATCAAACGGTAAACAGATATAGCAGTATGAGGACGTGTGAAATGAAAGTTCATTTCATCATGATTCGCCTGCGTCCTTTCAGGCATATTCGTCAGGTCCCCAGCAAATTCTTCAGACGTTAGAGCACGTCTGGAGACCTGACCCTGCAGAAGAGATTAGTTCTTTTTCTTCACCACCCACATCTGGAGGGGTGGCAAAGAGTTCATCATCCTGCGAGCACCATATGAGAAGGGTGGCAAAGATGCCAAACCATTTCGTTTCACATATGAATAAGCAGAGTAATTCTTCAAGGACTTACGAACATGATGGTTTGAAGAATAATGCACATATTCATAGCCCTTAGATCTACCCTGCGAGACAGAGTTGTTAGCACGATGATAAGCATATGAGGACTTTGATCCGGTTGAGGAATTTGATCTGTATGAAGAATTTGATCTGGGGTTCCTGTTCTTCACAGGTGGTGTCATGAGGACATTCACCTGAAGACTTTCAACACAACTTTTGGGAACCCAGATTTTCTTCATAGGGGAACCGTTCCTGCAGTTAGTGCCAACATATCTAGCAAATACTTCACCATTCTGATTTTTGAACAGTTTATAGCTGGAGTCAAATGACTCATCAGAAGAATGAGGAGATTCACATGTAAAGCCAGATAAGTTAGATGGATCAACTGGAGGTCCCTTTCCAGCAACCCATGAGGTTTTGGGATACTGCTCAGGCTTCCAATATGTTCCATCGGCATTGAGTTTCCTCTCAAAGGCAATACCCTCTTTCCTAGGGTTTCTATTGAGGATCTGCTTTTTGAGCACATCACAAAGTGTCTGATGCCCTTTGAGGTTTTTGTACATGCCTGTCATGTACAATTCCTTCAGCCCTGCATTGTCAGTGATACTAGTAATGTCCTCAGGTGAGGAATTAGTGATAGCAGAGGCAGATGAAGAATTTGTAACATTTGAAGCATTTGAACATTCAGGTGAAGAATTAGCAGATTCACGTTTAATGCACTTTAAGCATGGAGGAACAAATTCTTCCTGAGAAGCGCTGATTTGTTGAGCTAGTAATGAATCGCGCTCCTTCTGAAGATCTTCATAACATACTCTTAGCTTTTCAAGATCTTCCTTTCTTTGAAGAGCTTCAAGAGAAAGCTTCTCGTGATCTTGCTTTTCTTGAAGAAATTCATAAGAAAGTTTCTCATGATCAGACAAGAGAGAGTTATGATGACCTTGAAGGTTATCATACCTAGACTGAAGTCTCTGAAGATTTTCAGTCAAGGCTTTAGTGCGATCCATTTCTTCACCCAACATATCATCACTTTTATCTAGCATGTGTTGAACCTTTTCAAGAGCCCGTTGTTGTTTCACTGCAATTTTAGCAAGTTTAGAGTAGCTGGGCTTCAGATCCTCATCAGATTCATTTTCACTAGAGTCAGAGGAGTTGTATTTGAGTACCTTAGCTCCTTTTCCCATGAAGCAATAGGTGGGAGCGTAGCCATCATTATCTTCATCAGGCTTGTCGGTGGAGTCAGTTTCTTCAGTGTTGAAGATGGACTTGCTGACGAAGGCAGTAGCAACGGCCAGACTAGCCATACCAGACTCAGATTCTTCAGACTCCTCCTCTTCATCATTTTCCTCAGATTCAGCTTCGAAGTCCATTTCCTTGCCAATGAATGCCCGAGCCTTCTTGGAGCTTCCCTTCTTGTGAGATGAGGACTTCGAGGATTTCGATGACGAAGATTTTGACGATTTCTTCTTCTTCTTCGCATCATCAGAACTGTAATCCTTGTATTTCTTCTTCTTCATTTCCTTTTCCCACTGAGGACAATCTTGAATATAGTGACCAGGCTTCTTGCATTTGTGGCAAAGTCTTCTCTTATAGTCATTGGATGAGGAATCATTTCCTCTTGAGGATTTTCCAAAGCGACCACGTCTTGTGAATTTCTGGAATTTCTTCACAAGCAGTGCTAGATCCTGGCTCAGTTCTTCAGGATCACCAAGGCTACTACCAGAATCCTCACATTCAGAGTCAGACACAACCTTAGCCTTCAGGGCACGTGGTTTGCCATAGTTTGAGCCATAGAGATCTCTCTTTTCAGCAAGCTGGAACTCGTGAGTGTTTAGCCTTTCGAGGATATCAGCAGGATCAAGCGACTTGTAGTCAGCACGTTCTTGTATCATCAGCCCCAGAGTATCAAATGAGGAATCAAGCGATCTCAGCAGTTTCTTCACAACTTCATGATCAGTGATGTCAGTGGCACCGAGGGCTTGAAGCTCATTTGAGATGTCAGTGAGGCGATCAAAGGTTTGTTGAACATTCTCATTGTCAAATCTTTTGAAGCGGTTGAAGAGATTCCGAAGAACATCGACTCGAGAGTCACGCTGAGTTGAAACTCCTTCATTTACTTTGGACAGCCTATCCCAGATAAGCTTAGCAGTTTCCAAAGCACTCACTCTTCCATACTGTCCTTTGCTCAGATGACCACATATGATATTCTTCGCTTGAGAGTCGAGTTGTTTGAATCTCTTCACATCGGTAGCGTTCAGTGTGGGAGTGACAGAGGGGACACCATTTTCCACAACATACCAGAGATCATTATCAATTGCCTCAAGATGCATTCGCATCTTGTTCTTCCAGTAGGGGTAGTCCGTTCCATCAAAGGTAGGACACCCAGCCGAGACCTTGATCATACCTGCGGTCGACATAACTATAACTCCAGGCGGTTAAACCAAAATCACACAGAACAAGGGAGTACCTTGCTCTGATACCAATTGAAAGTGCGTTATATCGACTAGAGGGGGGTGAATAGGCGATTTTTATGAATTCTTCACCGAGGAATTTGCTGGTGAGGAAATTCCTTACCGAAGAACTACTTGCAGTGGAATAAGTACTCAGAAGTAAACATAACAGGATACACACATAGTCATCATGATGAAATGAAGACTAACACAGAGTATGGAAATCGTAAACACAGGATATCAAGATGAAGACAAACAGACTAAAGAAATTGAACTGAGGAATTTGTGAAAGTCTTCAGTCAAAGTCTTCAAACACAGATATGAACAACATTTAACACAGTAATGAGGAAATGAAAGAGTTGAGGAAATAGAACCAGTCAGTTGGTGAAGACAATGATTTGGTAAACCAGTTCCAACTGCTGTCTCAGTTGTACGTCTGGTTGGAGCGGCTGAGTATTTAAACTCGAGGACACACAGTCCCAGACACCCAGTCTCTGAGCCGCAACTCAGGACACCCAGTCCTCGCCGTATTCTCCTTGAACTAAGACCACGCAGGCCTCGTCCAATCACTCGTGGTAAGTCTTCAGGTGACTTCCAAACCTTCACAGACTTTGGTCACTCGGCGATCCACAATTCCTCTTGGATGCTCTAGACTTGACGCCTAACCGTCTGGAAGAAGCACAGTCTTCAAAGGTAACAAGCGTCGGATCCACGCAGGATCAATTTCTTCAGTGATGCTCAATCACTTTGGGTTTGTGGGGGTTTGGTTTTGGGATTTTCCTCACTTGATGATTTTCGCTCAAAGTCCTCGGAGGATGGGTTGCTCTCAGATGACAAGTGTCAAGTTCTCTTGGAGCAGCCAACCAGCTAGTGGTTGTAGGGGGCGGCTATTTATAGCCTAGGGAGCAGCCCGACATGATAAGACATAAATGCCCTTCAATGATATGACCGTTAGGTGGATAAGATATTTTGGGACAGCCGGCGCGCAGCACAGCAACGGTCGGAAATTTGACTCTCAAATTCTTCAGGGCTATCATGTTCCTCAATGTGTAGGCAATTCACACTGGCGAATTCCTAACTCCTCAGTCAGAGCAAAGTCCTCAGTGACCAGAAGAACTGTGTCTCTGTCGCTGAAGAAATTGACTGAACTGTATGAGATTTCCAATGGCTTCACTCGAAGGGATTGGTAGGTGTAGGATTTTGAGTTGAGCATCACATGGAAATTTTTCCTTAGTATTTCCTCGACCCCCTTTAACAGTACGGTGTTTCCTATGACTCAAGAAAGAGAAAATGAAACTACGAAAACAAAAGTCTTCACGCTTCATATTCCTCGAATGAATATCAAGTCTTCAAGGTCACACCAATTTCTTCACTTTCAAAGTCTTCAGAAAGTCTTCAGAATATCAAAGTCTTCAGTTGAAGAACTTCATTTTTAGGGGTCGACTTTCTCTGTAAATATCAAACTCCTCATAGACTTATAGACCTGTGTACACTCACAAACGCATCAGTTACTTAACCTATAAGTCTTCAATACACCAAAATCACTAAGGGGCACTAGATGCACTTACAATTTCACCTAAGTTACCTCACAAACGATGGCGTGCTTCTTCTTCTAGTCTTCTTCTTCTAGTCACCTTTTCCTAACTTTCTTATTTGCCATTTTGCAGATTTCATTCACTTCTCGGAAACTAGCTTGCTATGATGGAGTGCTTGTTTTTTATTTCATTCTCTTCTAGTATTCTTCTAGCTTGCTACGATGGAACTTGCTATCTTGATGAAACTTTGCATTGTAATATGTATGTGCAACTTCCTAATGGTTGCAACTTATGTGTATGTGCAACTTGCTATGTATGAGTGGATGGAACTATATATGTATGTACGATGAAACTTATGTGTTGTTAAATAGCCCTATGAAATATATCTATATATGTCATATATATTTTCTGTGAAAATTGTTGGATTAAAAAAAACAGGAAAAAAAAGCCAATATGCAGGCTCTTTGCCGTCTTCCACTGACGGCAAAGGGCTCTTTGCCATCAGCAGCGGACGGCAAAGAGGCCACGTGGCAGGCAACTGTGCTTCCTGGGAGGCTGACCAATTTGGTCAGTTTGCCTACAGTGGCTGACGGCAAAGAGAAAAAAACTTTGCCTACAGCGGCGGACGACAAAGGTTCCGAAGTTTGTCGTCAGCGGCCAACGACAAAGGCTTGCCGTTAACCACCTAACGGAGTAACAGCGCATTTATTGCCGTCTGCATTCGTTGTCGTCCGCTGCTGATGGCAAAGGCCCCTTTACCGTCAGCCGCCCGAAGCAGACAGCAACGTAGCTCTTAGCTGTCCCGTACTTTGCCGTCCACTTTTGCCGTCCGCGGCGGACGACAAAGGCCTTTGCCTTCCGCCATCCATGCCTTTGTCGTCCGCCGTGGCTGATGGCAAAGTAGCTGATTCCTGTAGTGTGAGCTCCTCCATGCGCTTGTCCATCTTGGCGTCGATGAAGTTCTTCATAGCATCGAACTCGTCATCGTTGTTGTAGACCGGAGATGATGTGCTTTGCCTATCCATCACAAGACTCGAGCAAAGGTGAGTAGGAAATGAGATAAACAATACCAAGCTACCTTTTCCCAAAGTTGAGGATGTATCTTCTATCACTCAATGTGAAATGAAAGAATAGTGGAATTGGTACTGGACTTGTTCACTCACACCTACAAAGTAAAGCTTATCGAGTGGCTTGGTTAGGACAAGTGGCACAAATTTCATGCAAATTGAAGTCCAAGATATTGTAAATGCTGAAATAAATCCAAAGGACTCAAAATGCAAAGCAAGTGATCACAAATATAGAGGAGGGCAATAAAGAAACACACACATAATGGGGCTTGTGCAACTATAGGGATGAGCAATACAAAATTGCCTAACGAAGACTAAGCTCGTGTTGCACAAACACTAGGAGAGCACTAGCTTGATTGCACACTTGGGAACGATTCACCACTTGGCACCAACCTATATGTATGCAAGCTAAATGTTTCCTATTCCATGTATCTTCATGCACAAGTATTTCTTTTCATGCTCAACTCGTTGCTTATAAGCTTATGATCATTCTCTTTCTTGCTTAAAAGCTTTTCTTTTTTCTTTCTTTTTTTGACTTTCCTCTTCCTTTCCACTATGCTTAATGAGCCTCAACCACAAATATGGGACACGTATCACAAGATATGCACGGGAGTAAACAATGGCACAATATGATATATCTAATGATGCAACAATATGATATCGTATCACTATGGTGCATAAGTTTTCGCGAAGCCCAGCAATACTCGGATAGCTAGTCTCAATAGGTATGAAGGTATGCACAAAGATGGTGGGGCTAACAAGATATAATGGCAAGGAAGGAAAAGTTTATGACAGAATGGATACCCTCGTCACACTTAACCTTTCACGAAGTCGGGGGTAACCGGCCTTGCTTCCGGTTGAAGATGGTCTCAAAGGATGGATGGTCGTCGTCGATGTGGAAGCTCGTGGTGGATGTAGTCGATGGACCGATACAAGTCACCAGTGGTGGATGAAGATGCAACAATCCCTAAGTAGTCGAAACACCTTAGGAGACTCAAATCACAACTCAAACAACCACAAATATCAAAGGAACCAAAATGGGTTAGTTTGCGGAAGTTTTATGTGGTGGTGCGAAACTTATGGCAGAGGGCCGATGCAAAAGATGCAAAATGGAAAAAATTTGATGGCGTCAAATGGTGGTAAAACCAAGATGAGCAGCTCGGGCACGTCGCTAGCTTTTCAACGAGCCAAAGAACACCCAAATCGGAGTTCGGGAGTGGAAGTTATGGGCAAAACGGTGAAATGCTCGCGGCTGCTGTAGGGGGGGCGTGCGCACGGGGTCCAGGGCCCGTGGACACGGGGTCCCGTGTGCACGATACACGTACCAAGGACACGCGGTCACCAGGGACTTCGTGAGGGCCCGTGGGCATGGGGTGGGGAGCCCGTGGGCACGGGGTAGGCGGAAATTTCACGATTTTCTTGTCAAATTCGATGGGGGAAAGAAAAATTGGGGTATGGGGACGCAAGAGGGGGTAGATCTACTTGCTATACATCAGATCCACGGATCAAAATCAACAAAAACTCACAAAAACTTCAAATAACAAAAACTTTGGTATGGCTCTTTTTGTGGGGAATTTTCGAAATTGGGAAGAACAAGCAAAATTAGGCTAGAAAACAAAGAGGGGGCCTCCAATTTCGTGAGAAACCATGGCTCATGATACCAAGATGGTGTAGGGTGGAATCCTATGGGGATATCTTTCACGAATTGGAGGGGGGATCCCCAAGAACAAGATGAATATAAGAGGGAAAACAAGAGGAACACTCAAGAACAAGTCAAATCACACATCCACTAGACAATCAAACACACAAGATCCACAAGGTACATGAACAATCAAAGGGAAATAAGATACATGGTAGAGTTCATCCCAAATCCTATGAAGGAGATGAGGGCTTGATGATCTAGATAGATCCTTCCCTCAAGGGGGGCTTCATCCACTAGGGATCTTCTCCAATGGAGGCCTTGAACTCCAATGGAGTGTCTCTCTCTCAAGAGGAATCTCACAAGGGGAGGTACATGAGCTAAGCTCTAGTGTTTAGATCTATTCTTAGCTAAGTCTAAATGGAGGAGGAAGAGGAGTATATATAGGTCCAAGGGATGAAGGGGTAAGGAGGGGCGAAATGGGAATACAAGGCAAAGCCCAATAGCCACACGCAGGAGGCCCCGTGTGCACGGGGTAAGTGGAGCTCGTGCGCACGGGGTATCCAGAAACCTGACGCATGAGCCCGTGCGCACGAGGTCCATGAGGCCCGTGGACACGGGGGTCCCGTGGGCACAGTACGCGCCTGTGTGCACAGGGTCTTCAGGACCGCCATCCTAGGAGGCCCGTGGGCACGGGGTCTGAGGGGCCCGTGCGCACGGGGTCGCCTCGGAGTTGCTGCCTTCTTCTTGGCACTTCCTTCTTCGCTTCCAGGCTTCTTTCTTGGATGATGTAGTTGTTCTCTTGTGCTTGGACTCCTCCATGATGAATGTGTAGCTCCGCTCACACCTAAGTATGCACACGAGAGAGGGGTCAAGTAGTATACCATCCTCGAAGGGTACAAGTGAACACTTGTAAAGGAGATGATTCACCTTAGTATGCATGAAGTAGATGTGGCACGTGTCACTTGCCAAATGGACTCTTGACATGGTGATGTCCATAGGATGCTCCGCATCAGGTAGGGACTATCTCAACCCTCGGATCGAAATCAAACGGTCCAAGAAAAATAGGCTTAGGAAGTCCAAATAAGAAGACAGAGATGTTTTATAGATGTTTGGGGATGATCCGGACTCATCGGTCACGACAGTCCGGTTCGGGTTCGGAGCAGGCTTTCCGAGGGGCACGCGAGGGGTCGATGCACTGTGCAAAGAGGGGTCGATGGTTGTGCAGAGAGGGTCAAACGGTCAAACAAGAGGGAATCAAAAACCCGGTTGGACTCGGATCGGTCAACGAAGGCAAGGGAGAGAAGCGAGGAGCGGCAACTATGCGCGGATGCAAGTTTTAAGAAAAAAATGCTGATGTAATGCGAAAGATGACATGAGATGAAATGCATGACATGAACAAAATGCAAAACGAAAGAAAAAATCCAACCACAAAGGAAATATCACAACACATAGCCGGAAATGGCAAGAGTAGGAGTTACAATTATGGAAAGTTACATCCGGGGTGTTACAACACTCCACCACTACAAGAGGATCTCGTCCCGAGATCTAGGATGGCACCGGAGAGAAACGGAAGAGGAAGAGAAGAGGTAAAACTAAGTTGCTTCTTCGACAAATTAGTGAAACCAAAGAACCTTGAGAGGTTGTAAAGTTGAAAGAAAGAACACAACGGAGTTGAAACACAAATGAGAGCACTGTGGTAGAAAATATAAACAAGGAACACCATGTGAACCTTGGAGGTTGCAAAGCTATGAATGGCTAGTACAATGGACAAGAAAGAATTGAAACCACTCTGGTTGAAACGAGATAAACAAGGAACAAGGAAGATCGAATTCGGACAACACTCTGGTAGAAAAGAGATGCAAGACTTGATAAGATGAAAAGAACTTGAAAAGAGGACATGACACTCCGGTTAAATGGATAAGCATGAAAAGAACACGATCTTAACAAAACGAGGTGATGGATGAAGAGCACAACATCACAATGTCTCCGGAACGAAAGAATAGAAGCTAGATCATTGGGATAAAGGGACGTAGAATAAAATGACAACTT
Organism: Triticum timopheevii; assembly: GCA_963921465.1. Lineage (NCBI taxonomy): Eukaryota > Viridiplantae > Streptophyta > Magnoliopsida > Poales > Poaceae > Triticum > Triticum timopheevii. The sequence continues at coordinate 170,074,183 of OY997274.1, read as the reverse complement.
TTGCCACAAGTGAACTTGGAAAGCATACTTGCAAAGAAGGATTGAACGAAGTTGTTGGAAAATCCACAACGAAACGAATAAGCTTGTAGTGGGCTTATGGAAAACTTCTCAAAATTGAGGCGAAATTCTGCCACTACGAAAACAAATAATATAATTGGTAACACCAACGAGATGAAAAAACTTCTTCCACCAAGATGATAGAGAGATAATTTGGACCATGGATAATCACCACAATAGCAACATTCCTTAGGGAAGGCTCTAGGTGAAATATGACACAAGATAACTCCAACAAAGAGATTAATGGATTTAAAATACCTCATTCTTGAAAATACCTCACAACACATAGCCGAAAATGGCAAGAGTTGGAGTTACAATTATGGAAAGTTACATCTGGGGTGTTACAATAAGCTTGGGGATGCCCCCGAGTGGCATCCCCGATTTCTTCTAACGATCATCGGTATTTTACTTGAAACTATATTTTTATTCATCACATAATATGAATTTTGCTTGGAGTGTCTTGTATGATACGAGTCTTTGCTTGTTTTGCTTTGTGTTTTAAGTGTTCAATCCTTGCTGGACACACCCATTTAAGAAAGCCAAAAATTATGCTATGCTTGCTCCTATGCTTCACTTAAATTTTTAGAGCCATGGACTTGCTCTAGTACTTCACTTATATCTTTTTGAGCACGGTGTGCTTTGTTAATTTTGAAGAAATAATCTCATGCTTAACTTAGATTTATTTGGGAGTTAGCAAATTTTTAAGAAATTATCTCTTGCTTCACTTAGATTATTTTGAGAGAAAGAAAAAAAATTATGCTCACGATCTTCACATATATTTGTTGAGCTTATCAAAAGCAATATATGAAAATAGTCCCAAAGTGATAGATATCCAATAAGGATATAATAAAAACTTTCATGAAGATCATTGGACAAAATAAACTTGATTCTTAGTAATGGTTTTGCGATATGACGATATGATATGTGAGTCTGTTGATGAGTAATTGTGCTTTAGTAAGAATATTGATGTTAAGGTTTGTGATTCCTATGCAAGCACGAAAGTGAATAGTCATGCAATGAAATTTATATCCTACTTTTGGTGCATTATTCGGTGTTACTTATGCTTAATGCTTGGGTACGAGATTTTTCACTTGTTGGTTGGTCGCTTCTCAATCTTTTTGCTAGCCTTCATTTTGCACTAAGTACGATCACTACTTGTGCATCCAAAACCCTTTAAACTAGTTTTGCCTTATGAGTACACTATACCTACCTATATGCGGTATTTCCATGCCGTTCTAAGCAAATTTGCATGTGCCATCTCTAGTGTTCAAAATAAATTTCTCTTTTGTGTGCCCTACTGCTCGCGAGGCGGTAAAGGGTAGCCAATATTTTCCATCCTAGATTAGTTATTCTCACGATGAGTGTTTATTCACTTGTCATTGCACAAGAGTATGGCAAAGGTACTAGGGATGCCCAATCCCGAAATGAATAAATGAATTTACTTTATGATTTCAAATAATAAATTCCTTGGAAAGTGTTGGTATGGAGGGCACCCGTGGATACAGTTAGCCATGGAAAGTGAAAGTTATGGTGGAAGAAGGAATAAACTTTATTTTCTGTTTGGGAACCACCTATGATGTATCTAGCATGGAAAGTGTTGGGAAGCTCCAAGTCATTTTCGTTGGTAGGAAAAGTATGCCTCTCAAAAATAATTTTATCTCTCAATTTAAGCTTTGAGCTCTGGCACCTCTACAAATCACTACTTTCCTCCACGAAGGGCCTTTCTATTACTATGAAATTTTTTATTTTGAATTTGAGTCTCCATCTTCTCTTATAAAGCACCAACTAAGGGGCACTATGATCGTATTTGAGCATTGGGTGTAGCTAATATTCGAGTGTGTTTCATGAATGAACCAATGATTGAGCATGATGGGCTAGGGATAACTTGCTTTAGTGTTGATATTTTGAAAGACATGGTTGCTTGTTGGTATGCTTGAGTATTAAAGTCTTCATGTCAAAACTAGACTATTGCTTTGAATCATATAAAAGTCCATATGTCCATGCTATAAAGAAAAGAATGTGATGAACATGTTAGGCAGCATTCCACATGAAAAATTCTGTTTTTATCATTTACCTACTCGAGGACGAGCAAGAATTAAGCTTGGGGATGTTGATACGTCTCCAACGTATCTATAATTTTTTATTGTTCCATGCTATTATATTATCATTCTTGGATGTTTTACAATCATTTTATATAATTTTTTGGTACTAACCTATTGACATAGTGCCCAGTGCCAGCTGTTGTTTTCTGCATGTTTTTTACATCGCAGGAAATCAATATCAAATGGAGTCCAAACGCAACGCAACTCCTGGAGGATTTTTTTGGGCCAGAAGAAAGCCAATGGGCCAAGGAAGCACCTGAGGGGCTGCTCGAGGTGAGCAACACCGGCCAGGGTGCGCCAGGAGGCCCAGGCGCGCCCTGGGGGGTTGTGCCCACCTCGGGTGCCCCCCGAACCGACTCTTTGCTATATAAATACCCAAATATTCCAGAAAACCCTAGGGGAGTCGACGAAATATTGATCCAGCCACCGCAGAGTCCAGAACCACCAGATCCAATCTAGACACCATCATGGAGGGGTTCACCACTTCCATTGGTGCCTCTCCTATGATGCGTGAGTAGTTCTTTATAGACCTACGGGTCCGTAGTTAGTAGCTAGATGGCTTCCTCTGTTGGGAACGTGGTAATTTCAAAAAAATCCTACGATCATCCAAGATCTATCTAGGTGATGCATAGCAACAAGAGGGGGGTGTGTCCATGTACCCTCGTATACCGAAAGCGGAAGCATTAGGTAACACGGTTGATGAAGTCGAACATCTTCGTGATCCAACCGATCAAGTACCAAACACACGGCACCTCCGCAATCTGCACACGTTCATCTCGGTGACGTCCCTCGAACTCTAGATCCAGCTGAGGCCGAGGGAGAGTTCCATCAGCACGACGGCGTGGTGAAACTGATGATGAAGTTACCGGTGCAGGGCTTCGCCTAAGCACTATGACGATATGACCGAGGTGGAAAACTGTGGAGGGGGCAACTGCACACGGCTAAAGATCAACTTGTTCGTCTATGGGGTGCCCCCTGCCTCGTATATAAAGGAGGAGAGGAGGGGGCCAGCCGGCCACAAGGGGCGCGCCCAAGGGGGGGACTCCTACTCCAAGTAGGAGTAGGTTCCCCCTTTTCCTAGTCCAACTAGGAGGAGAAGGAAGGAGAAGGAGAGGGAGAGGGAAAGAGGGGTCACGCCCCCCTCCCCTTGTCCTATTCGGACTCCCCTTGGGGGGGTGCTCGCCATCTCTTGGTGCGGCCCTCTCTCTCCCCTATAGGCCCACTAAGGCCCATTACTTCCCGGGGGGTTCCAGTAACCCTCCGGCACTCCGATTTTATCCGAAACTATCCGGAACACTTCCGGTGCCCGAACAACATGGTCCAATATATCAATCTTTATGTCTCGACTATTTCGAGACTCCTCGTCATGTCCGTGATCTCATCCGGGACTTGATACGTCTCCAACGTATCTATAATTTTTGATTGTTCCATGCTATTATATTATCTGTTTTGGATGTTTAATGGGCTTTACTATATACTTTTATATTATTTTTGGGACTAACCTATTAACCTGAGGCCCAGTCCAAATGGCTGTTTTTGCCTATTTCAGTGTTTCACAGAAAAGGAATATCAAACGGAGTCCAAACGGAATGAAACCTTTGGGAGAGTTATTTTTGGAACAAACGCAATCCAGGAGACTTGGAGTAGACGTCAGGGAAGCAACGAGGTGGCCATAAGGGTCCAGGGCGCGCCCTACCCCCTGGGTGCACCCCCACCCTCGTGGGCCCCTTGTGGCTCCCCTGACCGACTTCTTTCGCCTATATATACTCATATACCCTGAAAACATAGGGGAGCACCATAGATCGGGAGTTCCGCGACCGCAAGCCTCTGTAGCCACCAAAAACCAACCGGGACCCTGTTTCGGCACCCTGCCAGAGGGGGGATCCCTCACCGGTGGCCATCTTCATCATCTCGGCGCTCTCCATGACGAGGAGGGAGTAGTTCACCCTCGGGGCTGAGGGTATGTACCAGTAGCTATGTGTTTGATCTCTCTCTCTCTCTCATGTTCTTGAGGTGGTACGATCTTGATGTATCGCGAGCTTTGCTATTATAGTTGGATCTTATGATGTTTCTCCCCCTCTACTCTCTTGTAATGGATTGATTTTTCCCTTTGAAGTTATCTTATCGGATTGAGTCTTTAAGGATTTGAGAACACTTGATGTATGTCTTGCATGTGCTTATCTGTGGTGACAATGGGATATCACGTGATCTACTTGATGTATGTTTTGGTGATCAACTTGAGGGTTCAGTGACCTTGTGAACTTATGCATAGAGGTTGGCACACGTTTTCGTCTTGACTCTCCGGTAGAAACTTTGGGGCACTCTTTGAAGTTCTTTGTGTTGGTTGAATAGATGAATATGAGATTGTGTGATGCATATCATATAATCATACCCACGAATACTTGAGGTGACATTGGAGTATCTAGGTGACTTTAGGGTTTTGGTTGATTTGTGTCTTAAGGTGTTATTCTAGTACAAACTCTAGGATAGATCGAACGGAAAGAATAGCTTTGTGTTATTTTATTATGGACTCTTGAATAGATCGATCAGAAAGAATAACTTTGAGGTGGTTTCATACCCTACCATAATCTCTTCATTTGTTCTCCGCTATTAGTGACTTTGGAGTGACTCTTTGTTGTATGTTGAGGGATAGTTATATGATCCAATTATGTTATTATTGTTGAGAGAACTTGCACTAGTGAAAGTATGAACCCTAGGCCTTGTTTCCTAGCATTGCAATACCGTTTATGCTCACTTTTACCACTTGTTACCTTGCTGTTTTTATATTTTCAGATTACAAAAACCTATATCTACCATCCATATTGCACTTGTATCACCATCTCTTCGACGAACTAGTGCACCTATACAATTTACCATTGTATTGGGTGTGTTGGGGACACAAGAGACTCTTTGTTATTTGGTTGCAGGGTAGTTTGAGAGAGACCATCTTCATCCTATGCCTCCCACGGATTGATAAACCTTAGGTCATCCACTTGAGGGAAATTTGCTACTGTCCTACCAACCTCTGCACTTGGAGGCCCAACAACGTCTACAAGGAGAAGGTTGTGTAGTAGACATCAGGACTCCGAACAACCTTCGGTACATCAAATCACATAAACTCATAATACCAATCGTCATCGAACATTAAGCGTGTGGACCCTACGGGTTCGAGAACTATGTAGACATGATCGAGACACATCTCTAGTCAATAACGAATAGCGGAACATGGATGCTCATATTGGTTCCTACATATTCTACGAAGATCTTTATCGGTCAAACCGCATAACAACATACGTTGTTCCCTTTGTCATCGCTATGTTACTTGCCCGAGATTCGATCGTCGGTATCATCATACCTAGTTCAATCTCGTTATCGGCAAGTCTCTTTACTCATTCCGTAATACTTCATCCTGCAACTAACTCATTAGTCACAATGCTTGCAAGGCTTATAGTGATGAGTAATACCGAGAGGGCCCAGAGATTCCTCTCCGAAACACGGAGTGACAAATCCTAATCTCGATCTATGCCAACCCAACAAACACCTTCGGAGACACCTGTAGAGCACCTTTATAATCACCCATTTACGTTGTGACGTTTGGTAGCACACAAAGTGTTCCTCCGGTATTCGGGAGTTTCATAATCTCATAGTCTGAGGAACATGTATAAGTCATGAAGAAAGCAGTAGCAATGAAACTGTAACGATCATGATGCTAAGCTAATGGATGGGTGTCGGTGTCAAAACCGGCGGATCTCGGGTAGGGGGTCCCGAATTGTGCATCTAAGGCTAATGGTAACAGGAGGCAGGGGACACGATGTTTTACCCAGGTTCGGGCCCTCTCGATGGAGGTAATACCCTACTTCCTGCTTGATTGATCTTGATGATATGAGTATTGCAAGAGTTGATCTACCACGAGATCGTAGAGGCTAAACCCTAGAAGCTGGCCTATGATTATGATTGTTGTTGATCATGTCCTACGGACTAAACCCTCCGGTTTATATAGACATTGGAGGGGGCTAGGGTTACACAGAGTCGGTTACAGAGAAGGAAATCTACATATCCGAATATCCAAGCTTGCCTTCCACGCAAAGGAGAGTCCCATCCGGACACGGGACAAAGTCTTCAATCTTGTATCTTCATAGTCCAACAGTCCGGCCAAAGTATATAGTCCGGCTGTCCGAGGACCCCTTAATCCAGGACTCACTCAGTAGCCCCTGAACCAGGCTTCAATGACGATGAGTCCGGCGCGCAGATTGTCTTCGGCATTGCAAGGCGGGTTCCTTCTACGAATACTCCATAGAAGATTTAGGGCACAAGAATCGTGTCCGGTTCTGCAAAATAAATTCCACATACCATCGTAGAAAGTATAATATTCCACCAATCTAATCTGCTGACAACTTTTTATGGCATGACATCATTCCACGGTTCGGTCATTATTCGAACCGTTTTTCACAACCAGCCTCCGCACGTAATGCGAGGCGGTTTCCTTGACACGTCTTGTCGAAGCAGAGATCGTGTCCCCTTATCACGGGATTATCATCAGTATGGGTATGGGTAACCCAACCGCGCCATCAATCGTGGCGCTTGGGAAATAAGCGATCTTAACGGGCAAGTGGGGAGGCGCACAGTTTCTACTGCCTTTATAAAGAGATAAGGATTCTCCTCTTCTACCCACGCCTGCTTCCTTCTTTGCTCATCCATTCTTGCATGCTCGAGCTCCAGCGCCCTAGTATCGCCTTCTTAGCACAGCCAAACATGTCCGGAGCGGGAGGCAAGTGGGTGGCGTCCTCCATCAAGGAGGAGGACATTACGAAGCTCCGGGCGGCTGGATACTTGGCCGCAGATATTGCGCACCGGCTCCCAGACGCAGGGCAGATCATTCCGACTCCGGGACCCCACGAGAGGGTCGTGTTCCTCGCCCACTTCGTCCACGGACTAGGATTCCCCCTCCACCCATTTGTTCGTGGGCTCTTGTTCTATTACGGGCTGGATTTCCATGATCTGGACCCTAACTTCATCCTCAACATCTCGGCGTTTATCGTCGTGTGCGAGGCTTTTCTCCGCATCAGGCCCCACTTCGGCCTGTGGCTAAAGATCTTCAACATGAAGCCAAAGATAGTGGTCGGCCAGCAGGCGGAGTGCGGCGGCACCATGGTGGGCAAGATGCCCAGCGTCACCTGGCTCGAAGGCTCCTTTGCGGAGACCGTGAAGGGGTGGCAATCGGGGTGGTTCTACATCACCGAGCCGCGCGACGCCAACTGGGTGGCGACCCCCGAATTCCGATCCGGCATCCCTGTGCGGATCACTTCCTGGAAGAGGAAGGGCCTAGCCTGGGGCGCATCCGCGGAGCTGACCGGACTCCAGAACTGCATCAAGAATATGATAACCAAGAATATCAAGCTTGTCAACATGGTCCAGGTCATGCTATTTTGCCGGATTCTTCCGTGTCAAAGACGGGCATTCAACCTGTGGGAGTTCGACGCGGACCAACACCAGACACTACAAGAGCTCTTTGACACGATGCACAAAGACGTTTGGAAGGTGTTGTTCAAGTCCAGCGAAGTTCCTCCTCCCACCTCTGAGGACCGTGGACTCAGCGCCAGGCGCCAGGCCAATGCGGTAAGCATTCTACATTTAGCAAGATGTTCCTTTCCTCAGTATATTCGTGGGAGAAACTTAGGTCACACTGTGCTAATTTAACAGGAATATGTGGCAACGGCGGAGAGGACCGACTGTCCGGCTCCGTTGCCCGAGGACCCAGCAGACGAACTCCTAACGGAGATGCTGGTTCTGGCACCCTATGAGGTGCCAGAGAAGAAGGACAAGAAGAAGGCCACGGGGACCAGAAGAAGTTCCCGGTGCAACATGGTGCTGAACTCATCGTCCGAAGACACTGGGACGCACTCCTCCAACGACAACGAGGAGGAGGAGGAGGAAAACCCTCTCCCCCAAAACGAGGGGGAGAAGAAGAGGAAGGCCACCCCTTCTGGGGAGGCCGAAGGGTCCAAGAAGGGACGGACCCTTCCTCCGGACCACTCCACAACCGCCGCCTATAGCGAGGAGGAGTGGCTACCCAGGGCTAAGCCCCTGGCGAAGTCGTCAGTATTCGTATGCCAGGATACTTCTTACATATTTTAGCTTCATGGCTTCTTATTATGTCAAGATTTTTTTGTGCAGTCCGCCCATAGCCCATATCGAGTTGCCCTCTTCGGATGGGTCCTCGAGCTCATCGGAGATGAATAGCTATTCGCTCCCGATGGCTTCCACTCCCCGACCCACGGATGACACCGAGGTGTTATCTCAGAGGATGCCGGGCCAGGAGGAGGTAGTCCTGGAGATGCCTCAAGGAGAGACTCCCGATGGCGGGCTCATGGGGGGAAAGATCCCCATGGATTCGGATGATGGGGGCCGCAGCAGGCTTGGCCCCCAGCCGGTTACTACACCGGAACCTCCAGTGGTTCCGGACTCAGGCAGGCAGCCACCCGCCCAGGGGCGAGCCATCTGTGCCGATGACCTCTGTCCATCCAGAGGCATCGGATAACCTGGTGGAAGCGCTTCAAAGCGCTTCCCTTGGTGAAGGACACCGTACTCTTATGAGTACAGTGATTGCGAAGGTTCAGTCCGCCAAGGGCAGATTGACCGAAGCTTGCGCCAGCCTGCTGACAGGCTTTGAGGTAAGTAATTTAATTTATGAGAAAGTATCATGGTGTAGACAGTAGCCCCTGATGCTTTGTTTGGTGTTCGGCAAGAGAAGCCGAATAGAGGATCAAATATTATTCTCAGGAGTCTAATCATATTATGTCTATGTTAATAAGCAGGCGTCGCTGCTGGCCGCCGCCACCTCCACTGCGGAGGTTTCCGGACTAAGGCAGAGCCTGGGGCGGGCCGAAGAAGAGCTCAGCCTCGTGAAGAGGCAGCTCGAGGAAAACAAAGGTAAGCAATACCCCGTATGGATGTTATACAAAGGGAAAATCGTGGATACTGATAAAACCATGATAAATTTTGCTAGGGGCCACGACCGAGGTGGCGGCCCTTAAGAAGGCGTTGTCCGAGGCCGAAAACAAAGCGGCTGAGGAGCACATTGAGCGCGAAAAACAAGAGGCGCGAGTTGATGAGGTCCAGCAAGAGCTCCGGGACTTTGTCAAAAAATTCGAGTCCTTGGAGCGTGACTCCAAGACGCAAGAGTCGGAGCTTGCGAAGGCCCGTCAGAGTGCACTAGACGCTAAGGCCGAAGCCCAGAAGGCCCTCCAGGAAATTGAGGCGGCCAAGAAGATAGCTGCGGGTAAGGCTTTCATTATGCAAAGCAAGCATGTGGAGGAGACTTTCCTTTTACTTACCCAAATTTGGAGCTCTCCAGGAGCATTCGCATATCTGCCGTGCAGCATCTCTGATGTCGCAGAGTTCTACCGGGCTGAGGAGGGGAGCTCGACGGAGAAGTTGTTTTGGTCCCAGTATATTGGGGCCGAACATCCGATGCCCTTGAGCGACCAGCTAAAGCAACTGGTCGAACTTCACAAGGCGGCCGAACTGGCCATGAAGGGCTTTATAGTCCGGCTGTGGCCTGGTGGGCCCCTGCCCAGCAGCTATTTCGGCTTGGTCAAGCGGATGGTGAATGCCTGTCTGTGGCTTGAAGTTGTCAAGAAGTCCGTCTGCATTGAGGGTGCACGCAGGGCCTTGGCTCGTGCGAAGGTGCACTTGGGGAAGATGGACGTCGAGAAGCTGGTGACAGAGGGGCCGCCGAAGGGCAAGGAGCATCGCCACCCCGAACAGTATTGAAAATGTCATGAAGGGTGTCCGCCTTGTGGCAGATGAATGTACCAAGGACGTAATATTTGAATGAATGTACTCATGTCGTCCTGTATTATGAAAACTAGTTCATTTGTGCTATGTAGCGCTTGTTAATTTAAAATATTACCTTCTGTGCGGCCGTTTTTTTAAAAAATCTTGAGAGTTGGCCAGTCGTCGGCTTCCGCCCCCATGTAACTAGTACTGGGGTGTTCGGGATAAATATGAACACTCTTTATCCAAGTTTTTGGTCCTTTTAAGGAGATGTTCAGCGCCACGAATGAGGCAATCAGACTATACGGCTTTATCACCCTCACTTAGCCATAGAAGTCTACAATTTTAAATTTTGGCGAAGCCCCTAGTATCCGGAAAGCCGGACTCGGGGCGATATACACGCCTAAATTGGATGAGGCCGATTCCTCGCCTGAAGCGGAAAAAATCTTTAAGTATTTGAGACCTCTCGAACAGCAACCAGCTCTCGTCTTATCATGACAGTCAGTTTTCAGCTTTCTCTACTGAGGCGCTCATCCGGAAGAACCGGGACACAATCGCAGTAGTTCTTCCTGCGCTACCTTAGCCGATATAGCGGAACGTAAGGTACCAAAACAAGGGAGCCGGGCAAACCCAACTATTGACCCAAGACATGATTCGGAGCTGATGCATATAGTGCTATAAGTTCAGGGTGCCGCATTGTCGAAAGTGTTCGGACTTGTCTTGCCAGGTTGTGGGGTACTGAAGCCCCCTGGCAAACTGGTCGTGCCGAAATGCACGAGTATAATAAATAAGCAGTAAAGAAAAAGGGGCAAATAAACTTAATAGCAAACTGGCGTTGTATATTATTTTCCCTTGTTATTCAAATGATATGTCAAAGCATACATGTACAAGTAGTGCGATAAGCAGGATAGGACTGTTTGACACATCCTGACCAGGAGCGGGCTGTATGCGGGTATGTAAAAACAGGTATAACGATCGTTATCAGAGACCACCTGAGGATTCCCTCGTGTGCCAAAGCTTCTTGTCCTCCTGGTGTGTCCATCCCGCTATGTGTCTGATAGTCGGTCTTTTGGAAGAGCCTACTGAAGATAGGGACCTGAAAGAAGAAAGGGGGTGCCAAAATGCGCGTGTCCTGGGGCGGTTGAACCGCATTGAGGACCGCGTCATGGTCGTGCCTTCGCCTATGCCCATGGTATTTTAAGTGTGTTGTTGTGTACGTGCGGCATGAATGTCGCCGCTTGGCTGGGACTAGGGCGGAGGCCGAATTGCTAGTCGAGCTCTGGTCGTGCCGGACGATCCTGTAGCGGAGTACTCCAGACTCGCTTGGCGGTATCCGGGTTCTTTATCGCCGAATTGGCTGTTTGCCTAAGAAGGTTGTTTTGCACTTCCGCCGCTAGGGCCGCAGTGTGCTCCTCCGTACGAAGCGAGCGCTCTGTGTTTCCATTAACTGTAATAACCCCGCGAGGTCCCGGCATTTTGAGCTTGAGATATGCATAATGCGGTACCGCATTGAATTTGGTGTATGCGGTTTGTCCAAGCAGTGCATGACAGCCGCTGCGGAAGGGGACGATGTCGAAGATTAACTCCTCACTACGGAAATTGTCCGGAGATCCGAAGACCACTTCTAGTGTGATTGAGCCCGTACAACAGGCCTCTACACCGGGTATGACACCCTTGAAAGTGGTTTTTGTGGGCTTGATCCTTGAGGGGTCAATCCCATTTTGCGCACTGTGTCCTGATAGAGCAGGTTCAGGCTACTGCCGCCGTCCATGAGGACTCGTGTGAGATGGAATCCGTTGATGATGGGGTCAAGGACCAATGCGGACGAACCGCCATGACGGATACTGGTAGGATGGTCCCTGCGATCGAAAGTGATCGGACAAGAGGACCATGGGTTAAATTTTGGGGCGACTGGCTCCATCGCGTAGACGTCCCTTAGAGCACGCTTCCGTTCCCGCTTGGGGGTACGGGTTGTGTATATCATATTCACTGTTTTCACCTGGGGCAGGAATTTCTTCTGTCCTCCCGTGTTCGGTGGTCGGGGCTCCTCGTCGTCGTCGCTATGCAGCCCCTTTTCCTTGTTTCGGCATTTGATAACCTGCAAGTATACGGGATAGTTGTAGCCTCTTTTGATAAGTAAGAGTGTCGAACCCAACGAGGAGCTAAAGGTAGAACAAATACTCTCTCAAGTCCTATCGGCCACTGATACGACTCTACGCATGCTTGACGTTCGCTTTACCTAGAACAAGTATGAAACTAGAGGTACTTTGTGGGTGTGAAAGGATAGGTTTGCAAGATAATAAAGAATGCGTAAATAAAAACTAGGGGCTGTTTAGATAAAGATGCAATAAAGTAAATAAGGCGAGTGTGGAAAAGTGGTGGTAGGAGTTGTGAACGTGTCCCTAAGCAATTGACTACGTTACTAGACCGATAGCAAGTTTTATGTGGGAGAGGCATAAGCTAACATACTTTCTCTTCTTGGATCATATGCACTTATGATTGGAACTCTAGCAAGCGTCTGCAACTACTAAAGATTAATTAAGGTAAAACCCAACCATAGCATTAAAGCATCAAGTCCCCTTTATCCCGTACGCAACAATCCCCTTACTCGGGTTTATGCTTCTGTCACTCAAGCAACCCACCATAAAAGAATCATGAACGTATTGCAACACCCTACAGCGGGAATCCCTCACGCTTGCGAGACACGGAGGGCACAATAGGACAGCAACATAACCACAAGCAAATTAAATCAATCACAGCAATTCATCAACCACCAATAGGACAACAAAAATCTACTCAGACATCATAGGATGGCAACACATCATTGGATAATAATATGAAGCATAAAGCACCATGTTCAAGTAGAGGGTACAACGGGTTGCGGGGGAGTGGACCACTGAATATAGATGGGGGAAGGTGATGGAGATGTTGGTGAAGATGATGGAGGTGTTGGTGAAGATCGCGATTGATGATGGCGCTCGGCAGCGCTCCGGCGCCACCGGAAGCAAGGGGGAGAGAGCCCCCTTATTCTTCTTCTTCCTTGACCTTCTCCCTAGATGGGAGAAGGGTTTCCCCTCTGGTACTTGGCTCCCATGGCATGGGAGGGGCGAGAGCCCCTCCGAGATTGGATCTATCTCTCTGTTTCTGCATTCTGGAATTCTGCCCTCGCACCGTTTCTTTTATATCTGGAGGTTCGTAACTCCGATTGGATTGAAATCTTCGCCCAGATCGTTTTCTAAAAATTAGCTTTCTTGTGGCCAAAGAAGGCCATCAACCGCCTTATGGGTGGCCCACGAGGGTGGGGGGCGCGCCCACTTTAAGTGGGCGTGGGCCCCTATCTCGTGGCCACCTTGGGCATCGTCTCGCGTTGATTCTTCCTCACAAAAATCACAAATATTCCAAAATAATTCTTTGCCCGTTTATATCCTATTTGAACTCCATTTGATATGGGTTTTCTGCGAAACATAAAACATGCAACAGACAGGAACTGGCACTGAGCACTGGATCAATATGTTAGTCCCAAAAAAAGTATAAAACATTGCCAAAAGTATATGAAAGTTGAAGAATATTGGCATGGAACAATCAAAAATTATAGATACGGCGGAGACGTATCAGCATTCAATTCGCCGGCCTGTTTAAACACCCAGCATTCCCTGTTGGTGTGGTTGGCTGGTTTATCAGGGGTGTCGTGAATTTGACATGAGCGATCGAGTATTCGGTCCAAACTGGACGAGCCCGGACTGTTTCTCTTGAATGGCTTTTTCCACTGTCCGGATTTAAAGCCTCTGAATCCGGCATTGACTGTCGTGTCTTTAGCATTGTCGCCATTATTGTGATGTTTGTGTCTATTCCGTCGCGGCTTGCCGTTGCTATCCCTGGCGTCTGAATCGCCTGAGTTTTTCGGTGTGACGTTGCTGCGAGCCAGCCAGCTGTCCTCGCCCGCGCAGAAGCGGGTCATGAGTGTCGTGAGGGCTGCCATGGACTTTGGCTTCTCTTGGCCGAGGTGTCGGGCGAGCCATTCATCTCAGATGTTATGCTTGAAGGCCGCTAAGGCTTCGGCATCCGGAGAGTCGACGATTTGGTTCTTTTTAGTTAGGAACCAAGTCCAGAATTTCCTGGCTGACTCTCCGGGCTGCTGGATTATGTGACTTAAGTCATCAGCATCCGGTGGTCGTACGTAAGTGCCCTGGAAGTTATTGAGGAATGCGTCTTCCAGGTCCTCCCAATTGCCAATGTAGCATGCTGGCAGGTTATTAAGCCAATGCCTAGCCGGTCCTTTGAGCTTAAGTGGTAGGTACTTTATGGCATGTAAGTCATCGTTGCGGGCCATGTGGATGTGGAGAAGAAAGTCTTCGATCCATACCACGGGGTCTGTTGGGCCATCGTATGATTCAATATTTACGGGTTTAAACCCTTCTGGGAATTCGTGATCCATAACTTCATCGGTGAAGCATAGGGGGTGTGCGGAGCCTCTATGCTGGGCTACATCCCAAAGTAATTCAAATGAGTCCGGTCTATTGTATTCGGCCTGGCCGGACTTTAGATTATTGTATCCGGCGTGACGGTCATCATCACGTCTTGTGGCGTGCCCCCGTGATCCGTAGATTGATCTTGACTGTCCTGCTTTGTTTTCCAATACTTCTCGCGGGTCCTTCGTGTAGCCCCGGGCTTTAGTGTTATTGTTTGATTGGCCACGGGGTGCGGTCTGGACTTTGGGCTGGTACACCGTTTTGTCGCAGCCACGGGGTGGTCGGTCTGCCGCATCATGCGCTGATAGCGTGGGTTTTAAAGCCTCCTCCTCGTGTTGAGGTAGCAGCCTGCGCCTTGGGTAGCTTTTTCTAGGGCGATCGAGTCCGTATTCCTCGGCAGCCAGGACATCAGTCCATCTGTCAGTTAGCAGATCTTGATCAGCTTGAAGTTGTTGCTGCTTTTTCTTCAGGCTTTTTGCAGTGGCTATAAGACGGTGTTTGAAGTGCTCCTGCTCGACGAGATCCTCCGGCACGATGAATTCTTCGTCGCCAAGGCTCACTTCGTCTTTGGAGAGAGGCATGTAATTATCATCCTCTGATTCTCCATCGGTTGCCTGTTCTTTAGGGCTAGCTTGCCCATCCTCTTGCTCGGCCTGCTCGAAGCTTGGCTGGGCAGGATTGTCTTTGTCTTCGGCACCATCTGGATTGTTATCTCCTGTGCCAGCATCGCTATTTTTGCTATGGCGGGGCTTGGAGCGGTGCCGATGACGCCGATGTTTAGATTGCTTCCCCAAGGGGTTATCTTCCGTTGCCTCATCACCATTGTTTTCTTTACGGGTGTCCACCATATAAATATCATATGATGAGGTGGCGGTCCAGCATGCTGTAAGCGGTGGTTCCTGTTCTTCTCTTGCATTGTCGTCCATACCGTCGATGTCTTCGGAGTCGAAGTCAAGCACGTCGGTTAAATAATCGACAGTGGCTATAAAGTGGGTGGTGGGTGGGGGACGAATTTGTTTGTCGTCCGCTCCCCACTCGAGTCGGACATAGTTCGGCCAAGAATATCCTGACAAGGACAGAGACCTTAATGAGTTCAGCACGTCACCCAGGGGTGAGTGGTGAAAGATATCTGCGACAGTGAACTCCATGATGGGTGCCCAATCTAATTCGATAGGCACGGACACACGCGGTTCGGATCCTGCAGCCAGAGGCGAGTCTGGGGTCCGATAACGCCACTCTCACAGGAGGTGGGATCAGTGTTTGGCTCCGACGCCGATGAGTGTGCGGCCACCGTGGCGGGGTCCATCCACCCGTCCTCGGAAGGCACAATCTGGTCCGGATTGATTCCCGGTGCCAACGCGGGTGCGATCTCCCGAATACTGTCTGACGGCAGATCAAAGTCATGTCCGTCGTGACTGTTCGGCGCACCTGCCATGGGCTCGAATCCCTCGAAGATCAAGTCTCCGCGGATGTTGGCAGTATAGTTTAAGCTTCCAAACCTAACCTGATGGCCAGGAGCGTAGCTGTCGATCTGCTCCAGATGGCCAAGCGAGTTGGCCCGCAGTACGAAGCCGTCGAATACGAAGATCTGTCGGGGAAGGAAAACCTCCCCCTGGACTGCATCGTTGAAGATGATCGAGGGAGCCATCAAGCGTTATCACGACGGCACAGTGGAACTCTCAATGAAAGCACCAATGTCGGTGTCAAAACCGGCGGATCTCGGGTAGGGGGTCCCGAACTGTGCGTCTAAGGCTAATGGTAACAGGAGGCAGGGGACACGATGTTCTACCCAGGTTCGGGCCCTCTCGATGGAGGTAATACCCTACTTCCTGCTTGATTGATCTTGATTATATGAGTATTACAAGAGTTGATCTACCACGAGATCGTAGAGGCTAAACCCTAGAAGCTGGCCTATGATTATGATTGTTGTTGATCACTCCGGTTTATATAGACACCATAGGGCGCTAGGGTTACACAGAGTCGGTTACAAAGAAGGAAATCTACATATCTGAATATCCAAGCTTGCCTTCCACGCAAAGGAGAGTCCCATCCGGACATGGGACGAAGTCTTCAATCTTGTATCTTCATAGTCCAACAGTCCGGCCAAAGTATATAGTCCGGCTGTCCGAGGATCCCTTAATCCAGGACTCCCTCAATGGGTCATGTCCATCACATCATTCTCCTAATGATGTGATCGTGTTCATCAAATGACAACACATGTCTGTGGTTAGGAAACATAACCATCTTTGATTAACGAGCTAGTCTAGTAGAGGCATACTAGGGACAATATGTTTTGTCTATGTATTCACACATGTACTAAGTTTCCGGTTAATACAATTATAGCATGAATAATAAACATTTATCATGAAATAAGGAAATAGATAATAACTTTATTATTGCCTCTAGGTCATATTTCCTTCAGTCTCCCACTTGCACTAGAGTCAATAATCTAGATTACATAGTAATGATTCTAACACCCATGGAGCTTTGGTGCTGATCATGTTTTGCTCGTGGAAGAGGCTTAGTCAACGGGCCTGCAACATTCAGATCCGTGTGTGTCTTGCAAATCTCTATATCCACCTCCGACACTTGATGACAGATGGAATTGAAGCGTCTCTTGATGTGCTTGGCTCTCTTATGAAATCTGGATTCCTTTGCCAAGGCAATTGCACAAGTATTGTCACAAAATATTTTCATTGGACCCGATGCACTAGGTATGACACCTGGATCGGATATGAACTCCTTCATTTGCTGCTTCCGAAGCAGAAATGTACTCCACTTCACATGTAGATCCCGCCATGACGCTTTGCTTGGAACTGCACCAACAGACATCTCTCCATTCAATAAAAATATGTACCCGGTTTGCGACTTAGAGTCATCTGGATCAGTGTCAAAGCTTGCATCGACGTAACCGTTTACGACGAGATCTTTTTCACCTCCATAAATGAGAAACATATCCTTAGTCCTTTTCAGGTATTTCAGGATGTGCTTGACTGATGTCTAGTGTTCCACTCCAGGATTACTTTGGTACCTCCCTGTTATGCTTATAGCAAGGCACACATCAGGTCTGGTAGACATCATTGCATACATGATAGAACCTATGGCTGAAGCATAGGGAATGACCTTCATTTTCTCTCTATCTTCTGCAGTGGTCGGGCATTGAGTCTGACTCAACTTCACACCTTGTAATACAGGCAAGAACCCTTTCTTTGACTGATCCATTTTGAACTTCTTCAAAACTTTATAAAGGTATGTGCTTTTGGGAAAGTCCAATTAAGCGTCTTGATCTATCTCTATAGATCTTGATGCCCAATATGTAAGCAGCTTCTCCGAGGTCTTCCATAGAAAAAACTTTTTCAGGTATCCGTTTATGCTATCCAGAAATTCTATATCATTTCCAATCAACAATATGTCATCCACATATAATATCAGAAATGCTACAGAGCTCCCACTCACTTTCTTTTAAATACAGGCTTCTCCAAAAGTCTGCATAAAATCGTATGCTTTGATCACACTATCAAAACGTTTATTCCTACTCCGAGAGGCTTGCACCGGTCCATAAATGGATCGCTGGAGCTTGCACGCTTTGTTAGCACCTTTTGGATCGACAAAACCTTCTGGTTGCATCATATACAACTCTTCTTCTAGAAATCCATTCAGGAATGCAGTTTTGACATCCATCTGCCAAATTTCATAATCATAAAATGTGGCAATTGCTAACATGATTCGGACAGACTTAAGCATCGCTACGGGTGAGAAAGTCTCATCATAGTCAACTCCTTGAACTTGTCGAAAACCATTCGCAACAAGTAGAGCTTTGTAAATAGTAACATTACCGTCTGCGTCGGTCTTCTTCTTAAAGATCCATTTATTTTCTATGGCTTGCCGGTCATCGGGCAAGTCCACCAAAGTCCACACTTTGTTCTCATACATGGATCCCATCTCATATTTCATGGCATCAAGCCATTTCACGGAATCTGGGCTCATCATTGCTTCCTCATAGTTCGTAGGTTCATCATGGTCTAGTAACATGACTTCCAAAACAGGATTACCATACCATTCTAGTGCGGATCTTACTCTGGAATACCTACGAGTTTTGGTAGTAACTTGATTTGAAGTTTCATGATCATCATCATTAACTTCCTCACTAATTGGTGTAGGAATCACTGGAACTGATTTCTGTGATGAACTACTTTCCAATAAGGGAGAAGGTACAATTACCGCATCAAGTTCTACTTACCTCCCACTCACTTCTTTCGAGAGAAACTCCTTCTCTAGAAAGGATCCATTCTTAGCAACAAAGATTTTGCCTTCGAATCTGTGATAGAAGGTATACCCAACAGTTTCCTTTGGGTATCCTATGAAGACGCACTTCTCCGATTTGAGTTTGAGCTTATCAGGTTGAAGCTTTTTCACATAAGCATCGTAGCCCCAAACTTTAAAAAATGACAACTTTCGTTTCTTGCCAAACCACAGTTCATAAGGCGTCGTCTCAACGGATTTTGATGGTGCCCTATTTAAAGTGAATGCAGCCGTCTCTAAAGCATAACCCCAAAACGATAGTCGTAAATCAATAAGAGACATCATAGATCGCACCATATCCAATAAAGTCCAGTTACGATGTTCGAACACACCATTTCGTTGTAGTCTTCCAAGTGGCATCAGTTGTGAAACTATCCCATGTTGTTTCAAATGAAGACCAAACTCGTAACTCAAATATTCTCCTCCACGATCAGATCATAGAAACTTTATTTTCTTGTTACGATGATTTTCCACTTCACTCTGAAATTCTTTGAACTTTTCAAATGTTTCAGACTTATGTTTCATTAAGTAGATATAACCATATCTGCTCAAATCATCTGTGAAGGTAAGAAAAAAAGATACCCACAACGAGCCTCAATACTCATTGGACCGCATACATCGGTATGTATTATTTTCAATAAGTCAGTAGCTCGTTTCATTATTCCAGAGAATGGAGTTTTAGTCATCTTGCCCATAAGGCACGGTTCGCAAGCACCAAGTGATTCATAATCAAGTGATTCCAAAAGTCCATCAGCATGGAGTTTCTTCATGCGTGTTACACTGATATGACCCAAACGACAGTGCCACAAATAAGTTGCACTATCATTATCAACTTTGCATATTTTGGCTTCAATATTATGAATATGTGTATCATCACTATCGAGATTCAACAAAAGTAGACCACTTATCTGTAACATCCCAATTTTTCAATTTTGGATGTTATACATAGATCATCACATGCATATCATATTTATTCTTGCATTTGTTGAGATCCTAGAAATATTAAGCAACTCAAGGACCCAAGGAGAGAGTTGGAGGTTTCACAAAATTCATATTTGAATTTATTTCAAATTTGAAGAAAGGATCAATTTGATTTCATTATTTTCTCCCCAATTATTTCCATTATTAAAAATATATGAGAGAAGATAATATGACTTCCTCAAACTAAGTGAAATATTGAAGAAAGAATTTTAAAATCAAATTATGATTTTATTGGTATTTTATTTGAATTAGAAAAATATGCATTTTTGGAAATTGCATTTTTGGCCAGAAAAATGTTCACTTTGTTCTAAATATTTTATTTAGACGGTGAAAATTTTTTTTGGCATTTTTAGAATTTTTTTATATTTTATTAGGATTTTTTCTTTGGAGCAAAATTATTTAAAAAAAAACTTCTTCGTCACCCGACTGGGCCGAGGACCACCCGAGCCAGGCCGGCCCGCTTCGTGCCATCGCCTCCGCCGCCATCCCTGAGTCCGGCCAGGACTCGGGGGAAGCCGCCCTCGCTGCCCGGGACTCCTCCCGAGGCCGAGCGCCCCCCCCCCCCTTTAAAAGTCGACCCCCGTCCCCCCTAGACCCCGAGTCGCCGCAGCGCCGCCGCCTCTCACCCGTGCTGCCGCCTGCTGCTGCTGCTCCCGCCGCCGCAAGCCGCCGCTGCAAGCCGCAAGCTCCGCCGCCGCCCAACTATCACTCCCTATTACTCTCTTTTCCTTTGCCATCCCAATTACTACGAGGTTCGTGTTTTTGGCTGTCTTTGCTTTCCAAATGCTTATGCCACCTCTGAAAACAAACTCTCTCCATGATCTATCCCATGTGTCCTTCTTGGTTTTTTCGACGAACACAAAGGTTACCGCTATCTTGACTTACACATTGGACGGGTACACGTGTCTCGCCACGTTACATTCACCAAACATATTTTTTTCCTTTTGCTCAATGCACCGACACACCATCTATCATCCCTACCTCTCTTGCCACCTCTTCTCCCTGTCCATTCCACCTCTTCACTCCTATCACGGCAGCCCAACCCGCCGCACCTACTGTCACGGTAGCACCACCCAACCCGCAACCAAACAACTCGCCACCACCCAACCCGCCACCACCCCACCCAACGTCCGCATCTTCTCCTACACTAGAAACCCCCGTTTCCATCCTACCAGCTAATGTTTTTCCTACCGTCGCCCCTGTCAATGATCATGGCATGCGTAATCGCGCCAAATCAGATTTTCGTCAGCCCACAGGTCGCCTCAACCTACATGCTACCACATCTCTCTCTTCCATCCCCAGAACTTACAAAACTACTCTTCTTGATCTAAATTGGGTTGTTGCCATGCAAGAATAATACGATGCTTTAATTGAAAATAATACTTGGCAGTTAGTTCCTCGCCCTTCCAATACAAATATCGTTTCTGGCAAATGGGTCTTTCGCCAAAATTTCCACTCTGACGGGAGCCTCTCACTCTATAAAGCCCGTTGGGTCTGTCGTGGTTACTCTCAACATCATGGCAATGATTATGATGAAACATTCTCTCCTGTTGTCAAGCCCAACACCATTCATACCGTTCTTAGCATTGTTGTTTCCTCCGCATGGCCCATCCATCAACTAGATGTAAAAAATGCTTTCCTCCATGGTTCTCTTCAAGAGACCGTCTATTGTCAACATCCTCTTGGTTTTGAAAATCCTTCCTATCCAAATCATGCATGTCTTCTCCAGAAATCTCTTTATGGTCTCCAACAAGCTCCATGAGCCTGGTTTCAACATTTCTCTTCTTTCATCCAAACAATAGGTTTCACTTCTTCACTTTCTGACACTTCTCCCTTTGTGTACCACCACAGTTCTGAAATTGCCTACATCCTTCTTTATGTAGATGACATCATTCTCTCCGCATCTTCTCAAATCTTTTTAGATCACATTATTACCCTTCTTCGTCCTGAATTCTCTATGATTGATCTTGGTATTCTTCATTACTTTTGGTGCATTGTTGTTCTTTGTGATTCTCCTAGCCTTTTTCTTTCCCAACATCAGTATACTCTTGATCTTCTTACTTGTGCTGGTATGCTTGACTGTCGGTCCTCTTGCACCCCTGTTGATACCAGTTTCAAACTATCAGCTGACTTTGAACCTTTCCATGATCCTACTATGTATCATAGTCTAACCGGGGCTCTCCGATATCTCACTATCACTCGTCCTAAAATTTCTTTGTTGTTCAACAAGCATGCCTCCATATGCATGATCCATGGCTTCTGCATTATAATCATGTCAAACGTGTTCTTCGGTATTTGAAAGGTACTCTTGATCATGGCCTTCACATCAATAAGTCCACTCCTCATTCTCTCACTGCATACTCTGATGCATACTGGGCTAGTTGTCCAGACACTTGACGATCCACATCCGGAGTTTGTGTTTTTCTTGGTAACAATTTGATTTATTGGTCCTCAAAAAGATGGGTTATGGTCTCCCGCTCGTCCGCTGAAGCTGAGTACCGTGGTGTGGCACATGTTGTCGCTGATACAATTTGGCTTCGCCAGTTGCTCTCAGAACTACACCGATCGATTGAGCAGGCTACTATTGTATATTGTGATAATATTTCAGTTGTTTACATGTCTGGGAATCATGTTCAGCATCGCCAGACCAAACACATTGAGATTGATATTCACTTTGTTCATGAGAAGGTGGCTCTTGGACAAGTTCGGGTGCTCCATGTTCCTACTACGGCTCAATTTTCTGACATCTTCACCAAAGGACTTGCTACTAAGCCATTTCAAGACATACGTTTCAGTCTCAACGTCATCGAGCCTCCGTTGATACTACGGGGGGCGGGGGGGGGGGGGGATTTTAGACTATTCCTTGGATCACAAGTTTTCTAGTCCAAGTCGGTTTGTAATACCTAGTCTAAGTCGGTTTGTACCAACATATATAGCCATGTACCCTGTACCAAATATGATATAAGCAATAGTTTTATTCATCTATCATCAAGGACACATGTCAATACACCACACAAATTGATGATACCAGTCATAGAAATTGCCGGAGCCACACAAGCCAACCGCCCTCATTCCTTCATTGTTTCATTGACTTCCAAAATTGTCGGAGTTCGTCTCAAAATGATTATCGCTGCTAGGCAAAGCTAGTATGTGATGTTTATTTTGGTTTTTTCGGTGCTATTATTTCAAATGGTGTAGCATGTATGTCTATTACAAGGTGCGGGTAGCAACGTCATCAATATTAAAATCAGTCGGCTTAGTCTTTCGTAGGTGCTCACAAGAATAGAGTGTGCGTTCAT
The DNA here is from genome assembly GCA_963921465.1 of Triticum timopheevii. NCBI lineage: Eukaryota > Viridiplantae > Streptophyta > Magnoliopsida > Poales > Poaceae > Triticum > Triticum timopheevii. The sequence goes on along the minus strand of OY997274.1, from coordinate 170,051,197 downwards.
ATGAGTGGGTCTGAGCACGTGATATGAGGATTTATGTTTGTATTGTGATTCTCCAAATAAAGGACTAGCATCAGATGCCACAGAAGCACCATAATGTGTTGACACGAATCTCATCACATGCTAAGTATGGTAAATTCACACACAAGGAGACTAGTAAATTGTACGTGCTTTGCACGTCATTTATATATATAAAAGCATGGGAAAATACATATTCATATCCATTCCCTTTCCTAAATCGTATTGGACAAGATCCAACTTGGTTCTTACCTCTCTTGAATCTAGATTGTCCTAGTCTCTTTCATTAGAGTATCAGATAAGCATGTGGATAGATGCTTTTAGAACACATGAGAAGGTAGAGTTGGTGGTTCAGTTAGAAGTCCACGTGGCAGAATTCTGTGAGTTGAAAACTTTATCCAACGGATGATAATGCTCGGATTTGCCATCTCTTGGCCGTTGGATGGGCATATCCAACGACTAATATTTGAAGCTATTGGCCCACTATATAGTGGTATAGATAAACCCTTGTGATATATCCAAATAGACATGATCTTTTACCATGAATATTTTCCATCATTCAAGTTTCACCATTGTTTTAGAAAAAGTACTCTCTCCGTCCTTAAATAGATGGCGTATAAATTGAATTAAAAATTCAACATTTTCTATGTTTGATAAGATATATAGAAGAAAAATATCAACACCTAAACTATTGAACAAATACATCATAAAAATATATCTTTATTTTGAAACTCATAAAAATATATCTAATGGTGGATATGTTGATATTGATTTGTTATTGTTTATCTTCATTTTTTTGTATATATCCTTAATCAAACTTAATAATTATTTACTTTATAATTGAACTAGGACAATGCTCGTGCATTGTAACGGGATATAAATATTGTAGTATGTGTGTATGTATGAGCGTCTGTTTGTGTTAAAAAAAACACTTGTGATTACCTGTCTATATTAATGTGATTGTGTAAATAAATGTGTATCAAATTCTGCCCGTGATTATCTTATAGTTTGATGAGAAGTTTGGTTAGTAAATTAAAGTAGAATTGGTAGGATGGATTTTCCCATATTAATGATGGATATTCTAAGCTGGAGTATAGAATAGCTTATTCTACATCCCCTAGTAACGCTATATAGAAAATCTAGTAAAACGGTGTATAAAATGTAGTACTTCAAAAAATATTTTTGTCACTATCCAAGTTTGTAATTTACTATATTTTTTTACAAAATTACTATATTTTATATAGTGTGTTACTATATTTTGTATGTATCGTTACTGGGTCACGCTCAGTTTAGTGTTACTATATGAAGGGGTGGTAGAATATTTTCTGTAAGATGGAACCTTACATTTTTTGAAATAATAGAGATCTATACTCCATCTATTTCAGAATGGAGAGAGTATCTAACTAGAAATATTGAAAGTGTACCGTGAAATGATCTTTAGTGCTAAATCTATTGGCAACATATATAGGTAGCTAACCTGCATCGTTTTAATCAACCGCTAGTACTTTAAAACAAACAAAAATAGATATTGGCCTTTTCACAGGACTTTATAAACTTTTAAATGGAGAAGGTGGGATCGGAGCAGGAAATCTAAACAATTGATCACTGTATGTCGTGTTTTTTTTTTTTGAGAAACAACACCTAAAAGGGTGTATTATATCTGATACTTAACAGGGAAAACAATGAGTAATACAAAAAAAAGACTACACGATACAAAATGGCCAATAAAAATATTACATAAAAAGCATATCGACTGATGCCTACCGCCGGAGCTTGAATATTGCATTAAACCAGCAGTAAAAAAGTGTCACCTACAAACACCCTCGGCAATCCAAGTTTTGAAGACAATTGATCGCTAGAAACAAGATATACTAGATGATGCACACACGTTCGAATGGTGAACTCGTCAAATAATTGTGTATGTGATAAAAAAACAAATAAAAATGCAAAAACAAGTATAAGAGTGTTTATCAATTGCAATTTTAAAACGGTAAACATACAAAACACACAAAAATTATGTATAAAGATGAGATTTTTGGATTGCAGTTAAAAAGATGTCATCTTCTAAAAAAACGTGAACCATATAAACTACATATGTGTGCTCCAAGAATCCGACGCATATATCTATATCTATATCTAGACCTAATAATAAAGGGATTAATGCTTCTGCCCGTCGTCACGAAAATCACCGCCAAAATTGCAAAATATTTACCCACCGATGCCACCTATAAGTGACAAAAAAATATGTTTCACAAACGCCTATACTGCGCCTGGGCCGGCCCATGCAGTAGGGACTTCCTATACTGCGCTATGTGCGCTGGGAGAAGATTCACCATGCCCGTTTGGACCGACACATCTCCGGGAGGTCTATTTTGTAAATATTGTTTCTTTTTTTGTTTTCAGTTTTTCTACTTTAAATAATTTGGGACTTAAAATAAGTTCCGAAATTTTTAAAAATGAGAATTTTGCAATAAAATGTTCAATAAATTATTAAATGTTTGCGGATTGAAAAAGTGTTCACAATTTCTCAAAAAGTGTTCGCATATTCAAAAATTGTTCGCAACTGTGAAAACTTTTTTCAGAAAATAAAATTGTGCATGATTTTTAAAAACTTCGTTTATTGAATAATAAAATTGAACAAAATGTTCGTCAGCCAAAAAATGTTCATGAATTGAAAAATATTCTAAAATTTTAAAAACTGCTTGTGAATCACAAAATAGTTTATTGATTCATAAAAATTTTGCAGATTCAAAAAGTGAGCATGCATTTCAAAAAGTGTTTGTTAATCAGAAAAATATTCATGAATTTGAAAATGTTCCACCAATTTCCAAGAAAATGTTCGTTGATTCTAGAAAAATGTTTAAGACAATGTGCACAATATTTATTTTTTTGCAAAACAGAGCACGGCGAAGGCGGCTCCATCATCCAAAGGAGAGCCGCGAGCTGCTGAGACGAACTGCCTCCGCTGCTCACCAAGTGCTCGATGAAATGCCTGGAACGAGGATCCTGGCATGAATCCAACACAAGGAAGAAATGCAGTGTTGGTAGATCATTTTTGGGATCCAAATATGCGTATGGAAACTGCATTAGTAAAATGCTCGATCATCTTTCAATTAGGACCTCTGTACGATCGCATAGCTATCCCAAAAACAAAGACAACGGACTAAAATGCTAATGTTTCTTCCTTGTGTCTCACCATTTCGTGCCGACTGACTACTCTACTCTAGCAGGGAAACAGAGCAAGTTCGTAGCTTGGGAATTGACGAGAGATTAGACAAGTATCGTCGCAAGTTTTTTTGTGTGGAGGTATGGGGAAGAAACGCTACCACCTGGTCAAATGGACTAGAGTGTGCAGATCTAGAAATAAAGGGGGTTGGGGCATCAAGGATCTCCACAAACAGAAAGTTTCCCTTCTGGTGAAGTGGTGGTGGAGACTGGATACGGGGAAAGGGCTTTGGCAAGATCTTATGAGGGCCAAGTACCTCAAGAATAGCTCGGTTGCCACTGTTAAAGCCAAGTTCAATGATTCCCCTGTTTGGAAATCTCTCTTGAAAAATCAAGGGTGTGTATATGGCCGGGAGGAAAGTGATTATTAATTCTGGCAATATTTCTCGTCTATGGCTTGATCCTATTGGGTCTCATCCCCCACTTTGTGATTTATATCCAGACCTCTTTAGCATAGCTAATTACCCGGATGACACTATTGACCAACATAAGTCGAGGGCTAGTAGGGGCTTGTTCAGGCGAAGACTAAACGCTGACCTGACTGGCCAGTTTGAGGGGTTATAAAGGGTTGTTGACACTGTCAAAACCTCTAATGATTGTGACAGTTTTGAATGGGGCTTTGGGCCTAAAGGTAGATATACCACCAAGTCAGTTTACTCTTTCTTGGAAAAGGACCTTGCTGGGTGCGATTATAAATGGATCTGGAAAGCAAAACTGCCTGTTAAGATCCAGATCTTTTTGTGGGAGCTCTTTCAAGATGCTGTTCTTACCAGGGATGTGATGAGATGCTGAAACTAGGCTGGCAACCCAAGGTGTTCCTTCTGCGAGTGTTGGGAGACTTATTTGCATTTATTCTTCACTTGCCCTGTTGCGAGGGTAGTTTGGCGCACAGTGGGTGCGATGCTTGGTACTGATCTGTGCCCTAACAATTTATGTCAATTTTACTCTTGGTGTTATGCTTTTCTTCCTCATGGTGAGAGACACTTCACTGTGGGGCTGGCGGTTGTTTGCTGGGCCATTTGGAACCGCAGAAATCAGGCTACTTTCGAGTTTAAGAAGTTGTCATCTCCTTTTGAGATTGTCTTCACGACCTGCACGCATCTATCTTACTGGGCAGGGTTGTTGAAAGGCGAGGGACGAATGGAGCTGGAGCATGGCGCGGCGCTTCTGAAGAGGAATGCTAAGGAGCTGATGAGCCTCTGCACAACTGCATACACGAGGTCCACCCTGGGATGATCAAGGCGTCCCCCCCCCCCCCCCCCCCCGAGCCTCTTCTTCTGGAGCTGATCGTGCTTCTTCGCGAACCTCGTTAGCGTTTTGGCGCTAGTTTTATTATCTTGCTATTCTGCCTCTGCGTAGGCTTTGATGTTGATGTTAGACTTCTTTGTCTTTTGGTGTCAAGAGACCTTGGTGCTCCAGGGTTTTCGCCCCACAGTACGCATTTCGATTGCGAGCGTTTACAGTGGGTTTCCCTGGAGTGCTTGAACTCGCTTTTTCCATTTCCCTTTTTACATTCTCCTCGACTTGGTTGTATTTCCGTTATGCTCTATAATGGAAAGGGGATTAGCCCGGCTCAAAAAAAAGAAAGCAACGCCTCTGCGGCCTCCAACGTCCTCGCGTCTGGCCATCCTCCATGACGGGCACCACCATCATCAGCCTCCTCCATGGCGTCCTCAGGTGGGGCACCAACGGCGTGCTCCAGGACGGGCACCACGACCGGGAATGGCATCGCCGCTCTGTTCCTGGCCGCTGCCAGGACCTCCGCGATGGCGGCATCGGTGTGCGGGGCATCCCCCTGGTGGTAGTGCACAACGACGAGCCCGAGCGCGCCGCGCGGCTGACCGGCCACGCCCACCGTGAGCGCCGGCGAGCGGAACGCCCACAACTCCACCATGGCCGGCTCCAGGTCCTCGGCCCTGGCGTTGTCCGACACGGCGAGGCCGCTCTCGGTCAGGAACCTCCTCCAGCCGGCGATGAGGCGGTAGGCCTTGTTGCACTCCAGCTTCTTCCAGTTGAGCACGTAGGGCCGGCCCATGCGGTCGTAGGCCTGCACCTACACGAACGGCTTCTCCTCCGCTGTCAGCACCTCGTCGAAAGGGAACGGCTCGCCGTGCCGTCAGCTGCGGCACGGCATGAGCAGCCGGTGCTGGTCGATCACCCGGTCCGACTTCGACAACCGCTTCCCGTAGATGTGCACGGGGACAGACGCGCCTAGGCCACGCAGGACGTCCCGCAGCTTGCCGTCCACGGCGGCGATCTCGTCCAGCGAGTCGACGCCCGGGGCGGGCCCTGCCGCCGACCACGACGTCGACTCCATGCCGGCCCAGAACACGCCGTCCTCACGCTTCTTGATTGCTCTGGTCGCGCCCAGCAGCCTCCCCCCTGCAGCCAAGATCCTCCTCCCCTCGCACCCTGCGATCCACGACGGTGACCTCGTCCAGCGAATTGACGCCCATGGCGGCCCAGAACTCGCGCTCCTGATGGTTCTTGCGCTTCTTGCTGCCTCTAGACACGGGGATCGCGCTCGACGGATGGCAACGGAAGGCCGGAGCGCCGCGGCAGCGGAGCACGGAGGCGGGCCATGGTCCGCAGCCAGAAACCTCTCCCCGCGGCCAAGATCCTCCACTCGCAGACTGCGGTCGACGACAATGATCTCGTCCAGCGAATTGACGCCCATGGCGGCCCCTGCAGACGGCAACGTTGAGTCGACGCCGGCCCAGAACGCGCCATCATGACGCTTCTTGCGCTTCTTGATGGCTCTGGCCGCCGGAGATTGGGCCCGACAGATGGCAACGGGAGGCCGGAGCGCGGCAGCAGCGGCGGCGGCGAACTGCCATTGCAGAGTCTGGTTCACGGCAAACATCCTCTCCTCTCCCCTGGGCTTCAGCTACAGCCCCACGGCCTCATGCTCTCCTGGGGCGGCCACCGGCACCACGGAGGAGCCGAAAGATCCGCCACCAGCCCTCCTCCAGGTCTCCGGCTCCTCCTGGTCCATGGCCACGGGGGCGGGGGCGGCCGGTGGAAGCGCCAGAGGAAACCCCGTCGTTCTCCTCCTGCAAGGCACGCTCCCGAACAGCGTGACGGCGAATGGTGGAGGACTCCGGCGGCGGCAGGAGATGGAAATACCTACCTAGCTTAGCTCTGGAAGGGAAGGTACATTTTATAGAGAGCGTTGTGGTGTTGGATACGAATTTTTTTTCTTCTTTCTGTTCAAAATCAAATCCGGAAAAACATGACAGCTTTGCTATAACTAGATAATACCCCGCGCGTTGCTGCGGGAATTGGTTGCAATATATTTTGATAAACTTTGATGATCTTGATCTTTATGGCTTCATATATGAAGAATTATCCTCGTCAATGTAAAAGTTATTTGCTATCTATAGAAGTGAAGTACTCTATAAAAGGGAACTATGTTCAGTTAGAAACTTGGAATTGATATAAATAACCACCACATTTAATTTTAAAATGCATACGAACAAAATGACAATATTTCAACTACATATAACAGAAAATCGGAATTGAGTTAGTAACCACGGTATATATATATATATATATATATATATATATATATATATATATATATATATATATATATATATCTTATGGAGATAATATAACCAAACTAATTTTTGGTGGTAAAACTGACTGAGACTTGTCTCGGCTGTGAAGCACGATGTACTAAACACTAAATTTGCACAAAGCATTGTACACCTGACTATGCCTTGTTTCAGCTGTGAAGCACGACATACCCTAAAGAACCGAAACAGATGCACTGAACACTAAGTTTGCACAAAGCATCTCCAACAAATCAGTGGAAAAAAATTGCACCTTGGTTATGGGGTCTCACAAACAAACGATGGATTACTTTTGACACATCAGACATGATCACTATGTGTAGCCGTTTGTGTTAATTCTAAATTGCTTGCGAAGTATTCCTTCCACATAGATACAAACTAATAGTATTAATCTCAATTGTGAAACAATAGAGGATATAGAAATTATAAGGTGTGAAAACTAAACCATAGTATTGGTAGGAAACAAATCATTGAAAATTCAAAGCCGACCTCAACTTCTTGAAGCGGTTCTTGGATAAGCAACAGCCCAATGTATATATTGATCTCTGTTTGTGACATTTTGCTAAGAGTGAATAAGTGTAAGAAAAAACATCGAAAGAATAAACATGGTGCATTTCGCAAATGCATGAAGCAAGCAAAGAATAAAGTATCACATAGATGGGCGCAATAGTAATTTGCATACCTTCTAAAAATGGATAGTGTGTCTGTAGGGGTTTTGAGTTTCGACTGCATGCTCATCATTCCTTCCAAAGATCAAATCTGTAAGCGATGTGATTCCTAACGATCAGCTGATGACTGAATCATATGCAAGAGCAAGGTCTGTACTTAAGAAGGCTTTGTGGATTGAATTTACGACGGATTTCAAAAGAAAAAAACATCTCTTGTACTGTTTCTAGGAACTCTAAATGCTCAAGAACAACCTCATGCCATGTTATTTGCATTTAGGATACTGCATCACAACCTCCATGGCCATCAAAAACCTACTAACAAATAACAGAGTTAGTTTAGATAGTGCAACAGAATCTCCGTGAATTCCATGTGAGACTACACTTCATAGTGCAGGTTGGCTTGGTAGCCGAGGATACTATAGGAAGTCGCCTGGTCGCTTGCTTCATCAAACAGACCCAAACTGCCGTACTGGTTCATTTCTATTGCCTGGAGAAGGAGAAGCGTCTTGACTATCTAGGAGATGAAAAGAACAACACAGTGGACTGTGCAACTCCTGTACAGCGGGCTGATCATGTTGGAACCGACCGAAACCAGCCTCCCAGGGCGCCAGAGCTAGCTTAGCCGGAACGGAATAAACATGAGACGACAGGAGGACCAAAGCCAATCAGAACTGCGGCTGCCATCTCGAATACGCTCAAGGCTCCAAACGATTGCTGCAAGGGAATAGCAGCCCATGAAAATCCAATAGAGCGGGCGGAGGTGAGACGCTCGTGGTAAATCCTGGGCAATCAGTGACCAGCGGCAAGTCGAACGGTGCGGCAGATGGATGTGAGAGCGGGGGTGGGATGTGCGGCGAGGCAGCCCGAAGCCTTGAAGCGTGAGCGACGCAGAGAGACGGATGGGGGGTCGAGAGAGGAGAGTTGAGGGATGTGACGCCCCCGATTCAATCGTACACTAATCATGCACGCAAACGTATACGATCAAGATCAAGGTCTCACGGGAAGATATCACAACACAACTCTAAAAACATAAATAAGTCATACAAGCATCATATTACACGTCAGGGGCCTCGAGGGCTCGAATACAAGTGCTAGATCATAGACGAGTCAGCGAAAGCAACAATATCTGAGTACAGACATAAGTTAAACAAGTTGCAATAAAATGGCTAGCACAAACTGGAATACAGATCGAAAAAGGCGCAGGCCTCCTGCCTGGGATACTCCTAACTACTCATGGTCGTCGTCAGCGGCCTGCACGTAGTAGTAGGCACCTCCGGTGTAGTAGTCGTCGTCGACGGTGGCGTCTGGATCCTGGGCTCCGGCATCTGGTTGCGACAACCAGGTAGAAGGGAAAGGGGAAAAGAGGGAGAAAAGCAACCGTGAGTACTCGTCCAAAGTACTCGCAAGCAAGGATCTACACTACATATGCATGGGTATATGTGTAAAGAGGCAAAATCGATGGACTGAACTGCAGAATGCCAGAATAAGAGGGGGATAGCTAGTCCTATCGAAGACTACGCTTCTGGCAGCCTCCGTCTTGCAGCATATAGAAGAGAGTAGATTGAAGTCCTCCAAGTAGCATCGCATAGCATAATCCTACCCGGCGATCCTTCCCTCGTCGCCCTGTGGAAAAGAGATCACCGGGTTGTCTGTGGAACTTGTCTGGGTGTGTTTTATTAAGTATCCGGTTCTAGTTGTCATAAGGTCAAGGTACAACTCCGGGTCGTCCTTTTACCGAGGGACACGGCTATTCGAATAGATAAACTTCCCTGCAGGGGTGCACCACATAACCCAACACGCTCGATCCCATTTGGCCGGACACACTTTCCTGGGTCATGCCCGGCCTCGTAAGATCAACACGTCGCAGCCCCACCTAGGCACAACAGAGAGGTCAGCAGGCCAGTCTAAATCCTATGCACGCAGGGGTCTGGGCCCATCGCCCATTGCACACCTGCACATTGCGAGGGCGGCCGGAAGCAGACATAGCAACCTCCATTACAAAGGAAGTTGCGTTACGCAGCCCAACCCGGCGCGCGTCGCTCCGTCGCTGACGTCAAGAAGGCTTCGGCTGATACCACGACGTCGAGTGCCCATATCTTTCCCACGTAGTTGGTTAGTGCGTATAGGCCAGTGGCCAGACTCAGATCAAATACCAAGATCTCGTTAAGCGTGTTATTTTGAAGTAACCGCGGACGCCGACCAGGGCCAAGCCCACCTCTCTCCTAGGTGGCCTCAACCTGCCCTGTCGCTCCGCCACAAAGTAACAGTCGGGGGCCGTCGGGAACCCAGGCCCACCTCTACCGGGATGGAGCCACCTGTCCTTTCAGCCCCCTTATCCGAATCACATGCGGGTACTCAACGAGCCAACCCGACTTTAGTCACCATCTGTATAGTATGTATATATGTATAGTATATACCCCTGATCACCTCCCGAGTGATCACGGCCCGATAGTATAGCAAGGCAGACTCACAAGAATGTAGGGCCAATGATGATAAACTAGCATCCTATACTAAGCATTTAGGATTGCGGGTAAGGTATCAATGACTGTAGCAACAATGACAGGCTATGCAACGGAATAGGAGTAATCGAACAGTAACATGCTACACTACACTAATGCAAGCAGTAGAGAGAGGAATAGGCGATATCTGGTGATCAAAGGGGGGGCTTGCCTGGTTGCTCTAGCAAGAAGGAGGGGTCGTCAGGGGTGCGGCCCAGATCCGGTCGGGGAGGTGGAGGAGATGAGGAAGAAGTGGTCCGGTGGGGCGGCCGAGGACGGGGAGGTCGAGGTGGAGGGCAGCGGTGGTGGCTCCGGCGACGTGGTCCAGGGCGGTGGCATCGGGGTCGATCCCCCAATCCAATCGGGGGGGCAGAGGAGGGGAGCGTGGGGATCATGGGGGGAGTGGGAGGTGCTCCGGTTGGTGGGTTAGGGTTACGGGGGGATAAGGGGAAGCGAGGGTGGGCTGGCCGCTGGCCTGGTTGGCCTAGATGGCCAGATGGGCCATTTGGCCCGGGTAGAGGGGGTGGCTTTGCCCCATTTCTTTATTTTTTATTTGTCTCGTTTTCTGTTTTTGTTCTTTTCTAATTATACCTCTACCACAAAAGTTTAAACCTCCAATTAAAAATAGCTTAACAATTAATTAATTATAAAAGGCGTTCAATTAATTCTTTTGCTACTGTTTTATTTATTTTAAGCCACTCAACCACTTTTAAAGATGTTGGTTTCTCCACCTTTATTACTTATGCATTATTTGTCACAACGAGAACAATTCGGTTTTAATATTTGAAAACTTTTATTGTTTCCCTTTGTTTTAAATTTGAAAGTTGAACTGGGTTTCGAACTGACCCGAGATTATCAACAGTAATCGAGGTGACGTGGCATCATTACCAGAGGGTTACTGTAGCTTAATTACCTGGGCGTCACAATTCTCCTCCACTACAAGAAATCTCGTCCCGAGATATAAGAGGGGAGTAAGGGGGAAAGTTCTGGTTACGATATTCTAACTAATCTTCTCGAAGAAGTTAATCCCTTTCGTTGATGTCTTCAATTCTTTATTCCAATGCATCATGATAAAGTTGTCGTCCTTTCTTCGGGAACTCCATCGTACTTGTGAAAGGATAAGGGGCAGCTCAGCTATGACAGAATGCTTTTGAGGGAAACAATCTGGGGTTAACCCATGAATGAGCAAAAGATTATCTCTCGAGTTGAACATATAAAATACATCGAGAGTAAGGTACGAAGGTACAATAAGAGGTTCCAAGCGGATAGATAGTTGCTCGAAGTCTGAACCAGAGTGAGAAAGGGGTTCAGAGTAGCGAGAGTAAGTATTGCGTCTGATACCAGAATAGAGCACTAGGAAGGTGGCCCATGAATTAAATACGAAGCCAAGCGTGGGGAATAACCATTAGAAATAGAGTTGTACAGGAGAGTCAGGTTTCGATCCTGTGGAACTGTGGGTTATGGGCCCACCATGTGGGTTAAAAGTAGGAAGGGCGGTGACGTCTTGCATGATCACGTAAGTAAGGCCTGTCAAAGTGTAACCTGTCAGTTATGTTGGCAACAACGTCGGTACCAAGGGCGAGGGACAAAGGGAACCCTTTTCCTGCTCGTTGAATGAGGCGGACCATTAGGAAAAGTTCTCGTCCATCGGTGGATACCGGAATGTCATCAACAATAGTAACAGGTTCTTACTAACAGAGTTGTACACCAAGGTGTTTACAAAAGTAGGAGAATATTACTGCTTAGATCATATAGAACACAAGAAAGGTTAAACTAAACAATGGAAAGGAGGATACGATTACCAGATTTAAATAGAGCAATGGAAAGGAAAATGTGTTTATCAGATTAACAAAACAATGGAAGGGAAAATGTGTATACACACATATCTCAGGGGTATATCCTTCCCAAGGACAAGCAGAGGATGATATCCATGACAGGATATAATGTAGAAAACTCTTTAGGTGGGGGAGAGAATTTTCATGACATTACCCATACAGCGGTGTTTGCATAATTGAGCAGGAAACATTTAGCATTGGGCTTCAAATGTTCCTGTTGAAAATCGGAGTACCATACACATGCTTGGAGATAGCATTGACATGGTCAATAGGTGAAGATCAGACTTTGGAAACAAAAAGGATCCATCAGGAACAACTTATAGAATAAGTCTTACAATTTCCTCATGGAAGAATGGATAATCTTGCTAAAAGGAAGAACTATAACAACTAGTCGTCAACCCGTGCAGATGCACGGGCTAGCTACTTTCTGTTTCAATTAAACACAATGACAATTATAGTACTATTATTATTTATATTATGATCGAAAACTTATTTGAATCTACGTACACCCTGAAAGTTTAGAAATATTATTTTTTTTGGTGAATGTTCATATGTATGAGAAGAGGTGGAAAAGAATTATCGAATGGAAAGGATGTAGTGTGCCATTTTAAAGATGCCAGTGGCACAACTCCAAGGTATGCATGTAGAGATTACAAACAACATACTACTTGCTAAGTTACAAACTTTATGTGTACCGTGCACCCTTGCCTACGGTGATGCTCGCGTCAAGTTAACAATTTCTAATGAAATTTTGCTCCAGGTTATAGTAATATGAAAGGGCTACAAAATGTGGGTGGAACCATGTTGATGTGAGTTGATGAGAATTTATTAGTGATTCACTCCACTATAGCCTATATATAAGTAAGTTTTGAACTGGGTGATCACTGTGATCAGAATACCGAACTGCTTTTCTTCCATAGCAACCTACGTAGGTGGCGGGATCATATGGGTTTCCTTCATAGCTTAGAAAATGTTGTTGAGAGGGTGCACTTAAGTAATTTAGTGTTGGGGAACGTAGCAGAAATTCAAAATTTTCCTACGTGTCACCAAGATCCATCTATGGAGAAACCAGCAACGAGGGGAAGGAGAGTGCATCTACATACCCTTGTAGATCGCTAAGCGGAAGCGTTCAAGAGAACGGGGTTGAAGGAGTCGTACTCGTCGTGATCCAAATCACCGGAGATCCTAGTGCCGAACGGATGTCCTCTGCGTTCAACACACGTACAGCCCGGTGACGTCTCCCATGCCTTGATCCAGCAAGGTGAGAGGGAGAGGTTGGGGAAGACCCCGTCCAGAAGCAGCACGACGGCGTGATGGTGATGGAGGAGCATGGCAATCCTGCAGGGCTTCGCCAAGCACTGCGGGAGAGGAGGAGTAAGAGAGGTAGGGCTGCGCCAAGAGGGAGAGGTTCTCGTGTCTCTGGCAGCCCCAAAACCCCCACTATTTATAGGAGGAGGGGAGGGGGCTGCGCCCCCTCTAGGGTTCCCTCCCCAGGGGTGGCGGCAGCCCCAGATGCCATCTGGGTGGCAGCCAGAAGGGGGGAGATGGGAGGCGTACCTGGGGTGGGCCTTAGGGCCCATCTGCCCTAGGGTTTGCCCCCCTCCCTCACTTCCCTGCGCCTTGGGCCTTGTGGGGGGCGCACCAGCCCACCTGGGGCTGGTCCCCTCCCACACTTGGCCCACGCAGCCCTCCGGGGATGGTGGCCCCACTTGGTGGACCCCCGGGACCCTCCCGGTGGTCCCGGTACGTTACCGATAAAACCCGAAACTTTTCCGGTGACCAAAACAGGACTTCCCATATATAAATCTTTACCTCCGGACCATTCCAGAACTCCTCGTGACGTCCGGGATCTCATCCGGGACTCCGAACAACATTCGGTAACCACATACAAACTTCCTTTATAACTCTAGCGTCATCGAACCTTAAGTGTGTAGACCCTACGGGTTCGGGAGACATGTAGACATGACCGAGACGTTCTCCTGTCAATAACCAACAGCGGGATCTGGATACCCATGTTGGCTCCCACATGTTCCACGATGATCTCATCGGATGAACCACGATGTCAAGGACTCAATCGATCCCGTATACAATTCCCTTTGTCTAACGGTATTGTACTTGCCCGAGATTCGATCGTCGGTATACCGATACCTTGTTCAATCTCGTTACCGGCAAGTCTCTTTACTCGTTCCGTAACACATCATCCCGTGATCAACCCCTTGGTCACATTGTGCACATTATGATGATGTCCTACCGAGTGGGCCCAGAGATACCTCTTCATTTACACGGAGTGACAAATCCCAGTCTCGATTCGTGCCAACCCAACAGATACTTTCGGAGATACCTGTAGTGCACCTTTATAGCCACCCAGTTACGTTGTGACGTTTGATAAACCCAAAGCATTCTTACGGCATCCGGGAGTTGCACAATCTCATGGTCTAAGGAAATGATACTTGACATTAGAAAAGCTTTAGCATACGAACTACGATCTTTGTGCTAGGCTTAGGATTGGGTCTTGTCCATCACATCATTCTCCTAATGATGTGATCCCGTTATCAACGACATCCAATGTCCATGGTCAGGAAACCGTAACCATCTGTTGATCAACGAGCTAGTCAACTAGAGTCTTACTAGGGACATGGTGTTGTCTATGTACCCACACATGTATCTGAGTTTCCTATCAATACAATTATAGCATGGATAATAAACGATTATCATGAACAAGGAAATATAATAATAACTAATTTATTATTGCCTCTACGGCATATTTCCAACAGTCTCCCACTTGCACTAGAGTCAATAATCTAGTTCACATCGCCATGTGATTAACACTCATAGGTCACATCGTCATGTGACCAACATCCAAAGAGTTTACTAGTGTCATTAAACTAGTTCACATCATCATGTGATTAAGACTCAATGAGTTCTGGGGTTTGATCATGTTTCGCTTGTGAGAGAGGTTTTAGTCAACGGGTCTGCAACATTCAGATCCGTATGTACTTCGCAAATCTCTAGGTCATATTGTAAATGTTGCTTCCACGCTCCACTTGGAGCTATTCCAAAATGGTTGCTCCACTATACGTATCCGGTTTGCTACTCAGAGTCATTCGGATAGGTGTTAAAGCTTGCATCGACATAACCCTTTACGCCGAACTCTTTATCACCTCCATAATCGAGAAACATGTCCTTATTTACTCCAAGGACAATTTTGACCGCTATCCAATGATCCATTCCTAGATCATTCTTGTACCCCTTGACTGACTCATGGCAAGGAACACTTCCGGTGCGGTACACAGCATAGCATACTATAGAGCCTACGTCTGAAACATAGGGGACGACCTTCGTCCTTTCTCTCTTTTCTGCCATGGTCGAGCTTTAAGTCTTGACTTCATAGCTTACATCTCAGGCAAGAACTCCTTCTTTGACTGATCCATCTTGAACACCTTCAAGATCATGTCAAGGTATATGCTCATTTGAAAGTACCATTAAGCGGTTTTTTGATCTATCCTTATAGATCTTGATGCTCAATGTTCAAGTAGCTTAATCCAGGTTTTCCATTGAAAAACACTTTTCAAATAACCCTATATGCTTTACAGAAAATTCTACATCATTTCTGATTAACAATATGTCAACAACATATACTCATCAGAAATTCTATAGTGCTCCCACTCCCTTCTTTGGAAATACAAGTTTCTCATAAATTTGTATAAACCCAAAATCTTTGATCATCTTATCAAAGTACATATTCCAACTCTGAGATGCTTACTCCAGTCCTTAGAAGGATCGCTGGAGCTAGCATACCTTTTAGCATCCTTAGGATCGATAAAACCTTTCTGATTGTATCACATACAACCTTTCCTTACGAAAACTGGTAAGGAAACTCGTTTTTGACATCCGTCTGCCAGATTTCATAAATGCAGCTAATGCTAACATGATTCTGACGGACTTAAGCATCGCTATGGATGAGAAAATCTCATCGTAGTCAACTCCTTGAACTTGTGAAAAACTCTTCGCCACAAGTCGAGCTTCATAGACGGTGACATTATCGTCCACGTCCGTCTTCTTCTTAAAGATCCATTTATCTCAATGGCTTGCCGATCATCGGGCAAGTCCACCAAAGTCCATGCTTTGTTCTGATAAATGGATCCTATCTCGGATTTCATGGCTTCTAACCATTTGTCGGAATTTGGGCCCACCATCGCTTCTCCATAGCTCGTAGGTTCATTGTTGTCTAGCAACATGACCTTCAAGACAGGATTACTATACCACTCTAAAGTAGTACGCATCCTTGTCACCCTACGAGGTACGGTAGTGACTTGATCCAAAAACTTCATGATCACTATCATAAGCTTCTACTTCAATTGGTGTAGGAGCCAGGAACAACTTCCTGTGCCCTGCTACATACTTGTTGAAGTGACGGTTCAATAACCTCATCAAGTCTCCACCATCCTCCCACTCAATTTTCGAGACAAACCTTTCCTTGAGAAAGTACCCGATTCAAGAAACAATCCCTATTGCTTTTGGATCTGAATTAGGAGGTATTCCCAACTGTTTTGGGTGTGCTATGAAGATGCATTTTATCTGCTTTGGGTTCAAGCTTATCAACCTGAAACTTTTCCACATAAGCATCGTAGCCCCAAACTTTTAAGAAACGACAACTTAGGTTTCTCAAACCATAGTTCAAACAGTGTCGTCTCAACGGAATTACGTGGTGCCCTATTTAAAGTGAATGTGGTTGTCGCTAATGCCTAACCCATGAACGATAGTGGTAATTTGATAAGAGACATCATGGTACGCACCATATCCAATAGGGTGCAACTATGATGTTCGGACACACCATCAAACTATGGTGTTCCAGGCGGTATTAATTGCGAAACAATATCCACAATGTCTTAATTGCGTGCCAAAGCTCGTAACTCAGATACTCATCTCTATGATCATATCATAGACATTTTATCCTCTTGTCACAATGATCTTCAACTTCACTCTGAAATTACTTGAACTATTCAATAATTCAGACTTGTGTTTCATCAAGTAAATATACTCAACATCTACTCGAATCATCTGTGAAGTAAGAACATAACGATATTCACTGCATGCCTCAGCACTCATTGGACTGCACACATCAAAATGTGTTACTTCCAACAAGTTGCTATCTTGTTCCATCTCACTGAAACAAGGCTTTTCAGTCATCTTGCCCATGTGGTATGATTTGCATATCTCAAGTGATTCAAAATCAAGTGAGTCCAAACGATCCATCTGCATGGAGTTTCTTCATGCGTATACACCAATAGACATGGTTCGCATGTCTCAAACTTTTTTAGAAACGAGTGAGTCCAAAGATCCATCAATATGGAGCTTCTTCATGCGTTTTATACCAATATGACTTACATGGCAGTGCCACAAGCAAGTGGTACTATCATTACTATCTTATATCTTTTGGCATGAAAATGTGTATCACTACGATCGAGATTCAATAAACCATTCCTTTAGGTGCAAGACCATTGAAGGTATTATTCAAATAAATAGAGTAACCATTATTCTCCTTAAATGAATAACAGTATTGCGATAGACATAATCCAATCATGTCTATGCTCAACGCAAACACCAAATGACAATTATTCAGGTTTAATACTAATCTTGATGGTAGAGGGAGCGTGCGATGTTTGATCATATCAAACTTGGATACACTTCCAACACATATCGTTAGCTCACCTTTAGCTAGTCTCCGTTTATTCCGTAGCTCTTTTATTTCGAGTTACTAACACTTAGTAACCGAATCGGTATCTAATACCCTGGTGCTACTAGGAGTACTAGTAAAGTACACATTAACATAATGTATATCCAATATACTTCTATCGACCTTGCCAGCCTTCTTATCTACCAAGTATCTAGGGTAATTCTGCTCCAGTGGTTGTTCCCCTTATTACAGAAGCACTTAGTCTCGGGTTTGGGTTCAACCTTGGGTTTCTTCACTAGAGCAGCAGCTGATTTGCCGTTTCATGAAGTATCCCTTCTTACCCTTGCCCTTCTTGAAACTAGTGGTTTCACCAACCATCAACAATTGATGCTCCTTCTTGATTTCTACTTTCGCGGTGTCAAACATCGCGAATACCTCAAGGATCATCATATCTATCCCTGATATGTTATAGTTCATCACGAAGCTCTAGCAGCTTGGTGGCAATGACTTTGGAGAAACATCACTATCTCATTTGGAAGTTCAACTCCCACTCGATTCAAGTGATTGTTGCACTCAGACAATCTGAGCACAAGCTCAACGATTGAGCTTTTCTCCCTTAGTTTGCAGGCTAAGAAAATCGTCGGAGGTCTCATACCTCTTGACATGGGCACGAGCCTGAAATCCCAATTTCAGCCCTCGAAACATCTCATATGTTCCGCAATTTTTCGAAAACATCTTTGGTGCCTCAACTCTAAACCGTTTAACTGAACTATCATGTAGTTATCAAAACGTGTATGTCCGATGTTCGCAACATCGACAAACGACGTTTGGGGTTCAGCACACTGAGCGGTGCATTAAGGACATAAGCTTTCTACTGTCCGCATAATCGCTACTGTCAACTTTCAACTATTTTCTCTAGGAACATATCTAAACAGTGGAACTAAAGCGCGAGCTTACGACATAATTTGCAATGATCTTTTGACTATGTTCAGGATAATTAAGTTCATCTTATGAACTCCCACTCAGATAGACATCCCTCTAGTCATCTAAGTGATTACATGATCCGAGTCAACTAGGCCGTGTCCGATCATCACGTGAGACGGACTAGTCATCATCGGTGAACATCTTCATGTTGATCGTATCTACTATACGACTCATGCTCGACCTTTCGGTCTCTTGTGTTCCGACGCCATGTCTGTACATGCTAGGCTCGTCAAGTCAATCTAAGTGTTTCGCGTGTGTAAATCTGGCTTACACCCGTTGTATGTGAACGTAAGAATCTATCACGCCCGATCATCACGTGGTGCTTCGAAACGACGAACTTTCGCAACGGTGCACAGTTAGGGGGAACACTTTCTTGAAATTTTAATGAGGGATCATCTTATTTACTACCGTCGTTCTAAGCAAATAAGATGCATAAACATGATAAACATCACATGCAATCAAAAGTGACATGATATGGCCATTATCATATTGCTCCTTTTGATCTCCATCTTCGGGGCTCCATGATCATCATCGTCACCGGCATGACACCATGATCTCCATCATCATGATCTCCATCATCGTGTCTCCATGAAGTTGTCTCGCCAACTTATTACTTCTACTACTATGGCTACCGGTTAGCAATAAAGTAAAGTAATTACATGGCGTTGTTCAATGACACGCAGGTCATACAATAAATAAAGACAACTCCTATGGCTCCTGCCGGTTGTCATACTCATCGACATGCAAGTTGTGATTCCTATTACAAGAACATGATCAATCTCATACATCACATATCATTCATCACATTCTTCTTGGCCATATCACATCACATAGCATACCCTGCAAAAACAAGTTAGACGTCCTCTAATTGTTGTTTGCATGTTTTACGTGGCTGCTATGGGTTTCTAGCAAGAACGTTTCTTACCTACGCAAAAACCACAACGTGATATGTCAATTGCTATTTACCCTTCATAAGGACCCTTTTCATCGAATCCGATCCGACTAAAGTGGGAGAGACTGGCACCTGCTAGCCACCTTATGCAACAAGTGCATGTCAATCGGTGGAACCTGTCTCACGTAAGAGTACGTGTAAGGTCGGTCCGGGCCGCTTCATCCCACGATGCCGCTGAATCAAGATTGGACTAGTAACGGTAAGCATATTGAACAACATCAATGCCCACAACTACTTTGTGTTCTACTCGTGCAAAGAATCTACGCAATAGACCTAGCTCTGATGCCACTGTTGGGGAACGTAGCAGAAATTCAAAACTTTCCTACGTGTCACCAAGATCCATCTATGGAGAAACCAGCAACGAGGGGAAGGAGAGTGCATCTACATACCCTTGTAGATCGCTAAGCGGAAGCGTTAAAGAGAACGGGATTGAAGGAGTCGTACTCGTCGTGATCCAAATCACCGGAGATCCTAGTGCCGAACGGACGGCACCTCCGCGTTCAACACACGTACAGCCCGGTGACGTCTCCCATGCCTTGCTCCAGCAAGGTGAGAGGGAGAGGTTGGGGAAGACTCCGTCCAGCAGCAGCATGACGGCGTGGTGGTGATGGAGGAGCGTGGCAATCCTGCAGGGCTTCGCCAAGCACCGCGGGAGAGGAGGAGTAAGAGAGGTAGGGCTGCGCCAAGAGGGAGAGGTTCTCGTGTCTCTGGCAGCCCCAAAACCCCCACTATTTATAGGAGGAGGGGAGGGGGCTGCACCCCCTCTAGGGTTCCCTCCCCAGGGGTGGCGGCAGCCCCAGATGCCATCTGGGTGGCGGCCAGAAGGGGGGAGATGGGAGGCGCACCTGGGGTGGGCCTTAGGGCCCATCTGCCCTAGGGTTTACCCCCCTCCCTCACTTCCTTGTGCCTTGGGCCTTGTGGGGGGGCGCACCAGCCCACCTGGGGCTGGTCCCCTCCCACACTTGGCCCACGCAGCCCTCCGGGGATGGTAGCCCCACTTGGTGGACCCCAGGGACCCTCCCGGTGGTCCCAGTACGTTACCGATAAAACCCGAAACTTTTCCGGTGACCAAAACAGGACTTCCCATATATAAATCTTTACCTCCGGACCATTCCGGAACTCCTCGTGACGTCCGGGATCTCATCCAGGACTCCGAACAACATTCGGTAACCACATACAAACTTCCTTTATAACCCTAGCGTCATCGAACCTTAAGTGTGTAGACCCTACGGGTTCGGGAGACATGTAGACATGACCGAGACGTTCTCCGGTCAATAACCAATAGCGGGATCTGGATACCCATGTTGGCTCCCACATGTTCCACGATGATCTCATCGGATGAACCACGATGTCAAGGACTTAATCGATCCCGTATACAATTCCCTTTGTCTAACGGTATTGTACTTGCCCGAGATTCGATCGTCGGTATACCGATACCTTGTTCAATCTCGTTACCGGCAAGTCTCTTTACTCGTTCCGTAACACATCATCCCGTGATCAACCCCTTGGTCACATTGTGCACATTATGATGATGTCCTACCGAGTGGGCCCAGAGATACCTCTTCGTTTACACGGAGTGAGAAATCCCAGTCTCGATTCGTGCCAACCCAACAGATACTTTTGGAGATACCTGTAGTGCACCTTTATAGCCACCCAGTTACGTTGTGACGTTTGATACACCCAAAGCATTCCTATGGCATCCGGGAGTTGCACAATCTCATAGTCTAAGGAAATGATACTTGACATTAGAAAAGCTTTAGCATACGAACTACGATCTTTGTGCTAGGCTTAGGATTGGGTCTTGTCCATCACATCATTCTCCTAATGATGTGATCCCGTTATCAACGACATCCAATGTCCATGGTCAGGAAACCGTAACCATCTGTTGATCAACAAGCTAGTCAACTAGAGGCTTACTAGGGACATGGTGTTGTCTATGTACCCACACATGTATCTGAGTTTCCTATACAATTATAGCATGGATAATAAACGATTATCATGAACAAGGAAATATAATAATAACTAATTTATTATTGCCTCTAGGGCATATTTCCAACATTTTGAATAGCTGAATCTCATCAACCAAGCTCATTAAAGTGTATACGAAGAATGTAAACTTCAGCAAACAACATGAATACATATAAAAGAATTAAATAAATTTCTAGGGAACAACAACATTATGCTAAGGATACAAATGTCTCTATTATATATAGAGTGCAACAACAAACCCTAATTTACCCCACAAATGAAAAGAACTGGTTAATCAACTGAGGCATTGAGCATATGTTCTATGGATGACATCCTAGAAACATAAAAAAACTGAGAAAAGGAAGCAATAGGTCACAAACATTTTGTATATTTTTCTTGCTTATAATTTAAAATCACACGCGTTTCGTTTCTTATGCTAGAAATGCTAGAGTATTATTGACGGCACAAAACACACATATGTCAGCACAGATGTATTCAGATATTGTTGATGGCACACAACACACATATCATAAAGTATCACACCCTCCGATCCAAAATAAGTGTCGCAGTTTTTAACTAAGGCTAGCTCAACCTTAGTTCAAAATTGCGAGACTTATTATGGATCAGAGAGAGTACCATGCAAAGGCATCTGTTGAAAGAGATGATAATATGATGAATCACATACCTTCATAAACATTTCACACACTTGCCGCAAAGTTATGTTTATAATGCATTTTGTTGATTTAGTTTTTTTAACACAGTACAGACGCAAGCGCTCATATACACGCGGATACACTCACCCCTATGAACGCACACCCCATACCTACCCCTATGAGCACCTTCGAAAGACTGAGCCGGCATATCGTCTTCAAATTTACAAATTCACTGCGGGCACCTCGTCGTCGGAGGGAACGTCTCCTCCTACTGAATGGGCATCACCGGAAATCCTGAAGTAAATCTTGGAATAAATGTGAGCACCAAGACTTAACCCTGGTGGGCTGGGGATACCACGGTCCCTCTAACCATCCAACCACAGGTTGGTTCACCATTTTGTTGATTTAGTTTTATGTAAAATAAGAAACAAATAAGAAATTTGAATAGTAGAAATATGTTCTTATCTATCATTTTTTTGTGCTAATGTACACTAAATGTATAACATAACTTTCATAAAGATCTACCAGTAGAATTTCAACCAAGTATTGTGATTTGTATATTTGGTAATAATTAATTAAATATTTTTTCCATAATGTCAACTTCAAAAGTAAAATTTGGTATATTGGTGCACCTCAAAAAATTTACCTGACATTCAGGAAATCAAAACCAGTGTATTGCTCAGGCTCCAGTTTACTTTTTTATAGGATTATATATTGTAAAGCAGCGCATGTATTCATGAAGGAGGCCTGTCTAGCCGCATAGCGGAATTACACAGATTGTCAAATAAGATAAAACCAAATGTTGACCAGAAAATAGAACTTGCTGTCCAGGCACAGAGCAAACTAAACACTCATGATGTCACCATAAGACTAATTATTTTCACGTTAGGCTTTCTTACCAATTAACTTTAGAAAGGAATAAATCAGACATCACATAAAAATATAACTTGATAAGAAAAAAAAGTACGTACGTGAAAGACTTCTGGGAATATATGTAGGCACACCTTGATCGGGAAATGCATCGCTGCACGCAGCGGCAGATGCACGCACCACATCGACGGTGCGCAGACCATCGCGATGCGTGGCAAGCTTGCGTCCTACCTGGTGTATATAGGAAACGTGGACAGTTATATAGCTCGTATTGATGTATTTAGGTGGACCGAGCTGACATTTGAGGCTGACACAGAACTGTACATCGCAATCCGGACGATGGAAAGTTACCGTTGCATGATCAGCATCGCAGTTGATGTATTTTTGGATGTACCAAGCTGTCAGACGAGACCGACACGACGCTGCGCATATCACTGTACAGCGACGGCGAGAGGACGGAATGCTACCGTTGCGAGCCACACTGTATAACGTAAACTCTTTTTCTGGTTGGATGTATTTAAAGCCCATGCAAGCATTCGACGGCACCCATCACATGCAACGCAGCCTCAATTAAACACGCTCAAACATCTCAGTTGCCCTCCACTCCCCGCCGCTGTGCCAAGATGTCACAGAGTTCATCGTCGGCGTGGATGTCACAGAGTTCATCGTCGGCGCGTCGCATCCGGGACCCCCACCCCCGCTGCCATTGATCATGTGCCCAAGGTGCACCGGGACGAGGACTAGGTGGTTTGTGTCCGGGACGGAACGCAACCCGGGCATCCGGTTCTACAAGTGCCCGAACCAGGTGGTAAGCAACACGTACCACACATCCGCCAGAACTGTTCTTTCCCTGGGTTCGTTCATCGTTCAGTTTTGAATCATGGCAGGACGGAGGCGCTTGCGATTTTTGGTTGTGGGAGGACCAGTACGCGTTTTACATCACCGGCGTTGGCATCAATCTCCTCATCGAGGCTGCCGGAGGTGGGAGCAACGTCATGTTTGGGATGGGGCGCGCCATGGAAGACATACGCGTTGCAGCCAGGAACACCATGATGATCTGTTTGCTAACGTTGTTCGTGGTGCTTACCAAGGGAGCCGGCTGGTAGTAAAGACCAGGGGTGGCGCAGCAATGAAGCGGAAACAGCCCGATGATGGATTACAAATCCCCTACCCTGATTTATGTTTGCTAATGCTGTTTGTAGTACGTGTGAATCCAGAGTGCGGTGGCGTACCCCCGTGCGTAACCGTGTCGTTAATTAATTTTCGATTAGCTAATGTAAACCTAGGCGACGTGTATCACACGCACCGGACCTGGACGATTGTTTCTGCACCTACATCAAGCCAGGTAGAGACATAAATTGACATGCTCGCACGGTCAAAAGCGTACCCAACAGTGGTGTGCGTGTGTCAGTGGTGACAGCGGTCGAAATCAGTCCACCCCACCCCCCCCCCCCCCCCCGGCCTGCCCCGTACACAATTAAAACTCTGTACCCACACGTTGGCCCACCCCTCGCACACGCACGTACATTGTAGATCGATAGCAGTCCCCATTACCAAAACAGAACAAACGAGTAGTTCGTCGGTGCCTCCAGGCGACGGAGAAGGCCGGTGTCACCGCGCAGCGAGGTGAGTTCCGATCCACATCATTCAAATGTCATTCGCCTACACGTACCAGCCTGGTCCGCTTCTCTTGGAACCCTTCTTCAGCTTCTCGGTCAAATTGCAGCTTGTTGTATTGTTTCACAAAAAGGCTCATTGGGCAAGCGGGTGGGATGTAGCCCTTCAACAAATGGTTTGCACTTTCGCTCCGTTGAGTACTGGTTTTCTTCACACAGAACTTGCCACTAAAATAGGGTTTTGCCCACTTGTGCCTAACCTCGAATATTTGGATCAGAAAAGTGTTGTTGTGCAGCTTGTATCTGTCAAGCAGGTCAGCCCAAGCTGCTTCGAACTCGTCAACGGTCAGCATTTCATTAACCACCTTGTGCAGAGCCGCCCTAAAGTCACTCCATTTTGTGTAATGCGGACCAAGGTGCTCCTTCTCCTTCCGAAGCACATGCCACTTACACCAGCGGTGTGTTGTATCTGGCATCGTTTGTTGTATAGCAACCTCCATAGCTCGCGCCTGATCTGCAGACAGAGAAACCTTGATCAGACATCGATTTGTTAGCAAAACCCAAAAACTAACCGACACACACACTAGCGTGTAACGGGTATTTTTTGATATCAAATGCAAATAGGAGGGGCAGTCGGGTGAATGATCCTGTAGTAAACCAACCTGTTAGTATTATTTTGGGAGGTTTGCCACCCATTAGCCTAACGAACTCGGTGAATACCCAATTAAAACTCTCGATTGTTTCCTCCCTCATCATGACCCCCCCCCCCCCCCCCCCCCCATGATGATACTCTGGAAGTGGTTTTTCACCCCCACAAACAATCCGAAAGGCATGTCATATAGGTTTGTCTTGTAAGTTGTGTCAAATGTTATGACATCCCCGAAATTGTGGTATTGCATCTTGCTTCTCCCATTAGTCCACAACAGTGTTTTTATCTTGCTTTCTTTATCAACCTAAACCACATACGAAAACTCTGGGTCATTAGATCCCAGCTCGGAGAATGCATCCATAGCCTTGCGCACATCATCATCCGCCTGCTCCCTACTCAACTTCCCACAGAAAGTTTGAAGGCACCTCTTCGTGAACGGTACATTCTCCATCCGGCCAAACAGACTGCCAATGATGCTGTACACCTTCCCCAGATTAACATTGTTCTGCCGCAGCTGCTTCACAAGGTCCGTCGTGTATGTGTCAATGTGCCGGTGTGATGGCCAGTGTAGCTTCTCTGCACAAGTTCGAAGCAGCTCATGGTTGTGGGAAGCACGAATCTCCGATACATACCATCCACCATCATCTGTCCGGTGTAGACGCAGCATGGCAGCACAGTTGCTTCTCATCGACGTGCTGTTCTCCCTCTCTGGCTTGCCCTGTCAATGATTACAACAGCAATCCCGCAGAAAAAATATGTTAGTTTTCTTCCGCACAGAATAAATCACAAAACACACGAAGAAGCACAAAGAAATACCCAAAGAGGTAAAGTAGCTTACAGCACAGCCGCACACGATCTCCTGCATACATTTGGTCCCATTAACATTCTGCCTGCTCTTGCCGTACCGAATCCCAAAGCCAACTTCCCACGAATATAAGTTGTAGAATTCATACGCCTCTGGAAGAGAATCGAATATTGTGCCAAGCACCGGGTTCACTACCACCTCAGTCCTCCTGTCAGTGAATCCTCGTATGGCAGATTCAAGTGCTGGCACACGATCAACCACTACCGCCCGCTCGTCTGGTCCTTGCGGGCCTCTTGGCCTGCCAACAAAATCAAGAAGGAAACAAGGATGAACAGAAAGCATGTCTGTAATGGGGAAAACCCGCTAAGTTTGCACAGGACCTAACTCATGCAAGAGACAAAATTCAGAAGAAACAAAATGGAAAACAAAGGCACATCAGGGAAAACAGGTATTTTTTCATATTTGCGCGCATGTTCATTCCACAAACACCCATGGAAACAGTTACAATTGCCAAAGGAACTTCACTATCGAAAGACCACTAGCTTAATTCGGAACCTTATATTTACTAGATTTCTACCATTGTCTATGTCTAGAAAAAACGGTTTAGCCTTCGTCTGATCAATTTGCTGACGACTGTTTTCAAAAAGATATCTTTAATACGGCCGGATCGAAGGTGATGTAAAATCCACCAACGCCTATCCAGACTCTACTCGGTCGTCATATCAAGCTCTACATATGTTGCAACAAATAAACCCGGCCAGCTTACTAATTCCTAACTGCACATACGACTGCAACATCAATAACAACGTATCTTTTTGGCACCAGCGAAAGAAATTAGTGAGATACCTGCGCTTCCAGCCAACGCGGATGGTGGTGTTCACCGAAGCTTTGTCACTGTGGTGTACGGACTGAATTGAGCAGCGCGAGACGACGGGCGGAGCCGCGCCGTCGGCGCTTCCGGCCGCCACGTCACCGCCACCAGAGCTGAACGTTGTGCAGGACCCCCCGGAGAACTCGAGATCAGACAAAGCCCTCTCCGCCGCCTGCTGTGCCACCCCCTCCTCCGACGGGCGTATATCAGGAGAGAGCGGTCGCACCATCGAATCCGGCGAGCCAACTCCCGACTCTGCCGCCACGGCGCCCCCACCGGCCGAAACGGAAGCCCCCAAGCGCGCCGCCGGATCTGTGGCCGCCGACGCCGTTCTGCAGTACTGGCGAGCGGCGCGAGCTCTGTTAGTTACAGATAGCAAGGAAGAACGATATGTATGAGCAGAGTTTCACTCACCCGGATTCGAGTGCCGGCGACCCCGTAGCTGAAATCGCCATGAGCACAGTCTGACAAACCATGGGCACGCACCACTCCCTCCGGCTCGGCGTTGTTTTTGCCCCAAATCCGAAAAGGGGATCGAATGCTAGAATTAGAACGAGAGAGTGACCGTCCTGCGCCCAAGCCGGATAGAGGCCACCCCCACCCGTGTCGTACAGAAATTCTGTCGGCAGAAAGCTAGGGCCCACTAGCCAAACTGTAATAATTAAGCCCTGCATGCTCTGACCGGACCGGGCCCTGTCGACGTCAAAAACGTACTGCGGCGAGCCCACCAGGCGAGAACTTGGAGCTGTATTTGCTTGTATCCAGCTATGTATTCCCGTTTTAATGAGTTTGCTACTTTCTCTTGCACACATCACCTCGCGCGCCGCAGCTGTTGATGCGATGCATGCATCTGGCGCTGCGTTCAGGACGGCCGCACTCCACCTTGATCCAGCAATATAACCTTGCTCCACCAAGTCGCATTGGACCATGGAGTTTCACCTTTTCCATGTCCAACCAATAAACTGTTGAAATTAACCATGATTAATTAGTGACCTTCTCCAGCGCGGGACATGGGAAATCACCAGCGTGTATTCCGGGTGGTGGATCCAGTAGCTAGATTAATCAGGCTAGACAGCCTTGTTTCGTGATTTCTCCATCCTAAATCCTAAAAAGTGGTCGAGTGCTCGTTTGCTCGCGCGAGCACACATCCTTCCGGGCCGTCCGATCGGGATCCCGATCGCCGCCAGGTGTTCCACGGTCGGGAAACGCGAACGAACGACAGACATCGGTAGTGGGCCCCACCCAAACCCACGCTCCCCCCATCCACAAGCGCATGAGTTCGTCGATCCGCGGCTCCCTGCCGCCGTCGTCTTCCCCCCAAATCAACCTCTGAGTTCGTCGATCCGCGGCGCACTCCGCGAGCGCTTGCTCGTCTCCCCCGCCTCCGACTTGGCTCGGCCGTCTCCCGCGCCACGGCGCTGGACTTGCTCGCCGAATCCGCCGGCTCCCTGCTGTCGTCGTCTCCGCGGTCGTCGCGATGCTTGACTCCGGCGACCTCCTCCCGGCCTCCCGCGACAAGTCGTGTCTGTGTTGGCCGCCTTCGCATCCTCTGAAGGCGAGCGCGCACCACCCCTACGCTCCTCATTCAGGGTCGCTGGCCCCGACACGGTCGCAACAGGCCTCTTCCTCTCCAACATCTCGCCGCCGGCCGCATCCAGGATGGCCTCGACCTCCTGCTGCTAGCCATGGGTGCATGTCCTTCTCCCTACTTCTATCTCCTGTTGCACCCTACAGCTGCCCCATCTCCGATCTCTGAACTTCTACTTGTGACCATGTACAGGTGATGGTTATAGCTTGGTCTGGAGCATAAAAATTGTGTCGAGTTAGCAGGTGGATGGTGGTGCTGGTGCCTCTCTTGAGTTGTTGATAGTGATGGCTACAATTTTAAGAAGTGTTTTTTTCTCTCCGACCTATTCTGCAATTGTGCTTCCCCTATGCTTGAGGATTAGCATAGGGTGCATTGTGGCCTGGGTTGATCTATTGTGATAGTTAGGGAAGATGATAGTAGCAAGTATAAACTCTCTTGAATGGGTAGTTCATAGTATAATGGTAATTGTACTATGATTATTCATCTAACACGTGGCAAAAAAGAGACTGCATTATGAAGTAATCTGTTGTTTCATTGCCATTCCAATTCATTTTTAGCCATTATAAAGAACACGTGTCCTCTATGAAAACTTGATAGATATTTACTTATCGGTGTCGAAGTGATTACATGATATAATAAAGCAGAAAAATCAAGATTTATATTAAGCTATTGGACTTGCTCAAACTTGCATGATTTTTTTATAAGTAGTTGCCTCATTTCTGCTATTGGACTTGCTCAATGGGTTGATTCTCAATGGATCGACGGGCAGTTTGTATACACTATTTTATTTTCTTTGGCAAGCAAGCTAATGAGTTGGCTGCATAATCTATGAAAATTGTCTGCAAACCCGGTATGAGTTGCTACCTTTTAATCCTTTTACTAAACAAAACCTGGTTTGCCACGATATAGTATGCAATTTGCTTAGATTAGAGCAGAACTTGCCTGCAACAACAAAAGCATTATCCATGGGACACAACACAACTTGATATATAGGTCCAAATTTATTGCCTGAAACTTGTAGGCAATTGCCTACAAACCAAGTACTAGTTGCTCCTGACTTTCACTATTTATTTTTCTTCGGAGAGCAAGCTAATGAGTTGGCTGCAGAATCTATGGAAAATGCCTACAAACCCAGTACGAGTTGCTACCTTTCAATCTGTTTTTGTAAACAAAACCTGGAGTTGCCTAGATATACTATGCAATTTGCTTACATCAGAGCACAACTTGCCTTCGACCACTGATATATTTTCCCAGGGGACACATCACAACTTGATGCTCCACACAATATAACTTGAGAGAGGGCAAGGGACACGAGATGCAGAGGCATTCAAGATTCTGAGTCATTTTGTACGGTTGCTATTACTGTTATTGCAATGACTATCCTACCCTGCCATATTTTGAATATTTGACTAGTACTTGCTAAGCAAACCAAAACCACTGCTCAAAACGCTACCCTAAGCACCTAAGTTTCATAAATATGCTTTCGTAGATATTCTTGCCTAAACGGAGTGTTTGTTTTGATTGCATGGACTCACTAAATTCTAAAATGATGTCAAAGCAACGTTTTTGAGGTTTTGTGCACACACCCAAGCAAGAAGCTTCAACATCCATTTCTAGGTAAGCTTCACACAAAGCTATCCAATTTTTCTGTTTCAGGAAAAAAGAGGAGTTGCATTTTGCCTACATCCTAGCGGGACTTGCTGTTTATTTTCCCTCTTTGCAAGCAAGAAGCTTTACCAGCCACTTCCAGGTAAATTTTACACATCCCCAATAGCTTCCCACCTACTCCAGTGGATGTTAGCTTTTTTGTTCCAGCAAATAGAGAGAGTTGCCTGAAACTTATAAGCAAATTGCCTACATCATAGGAAGACTTGCTTTCTCCCCCATTTTCTCGCAAGCAAAAAGTTTCACTAGCAGCTTCCAGGTAAACTTCGCACAACCCCCAGAGCTTTTTCCAACATGTTTTTATGCATCCCCGATAAGTGGCTGTTAGCTTTTTTGTTCAGCAAAAAAGGGAGTTTCCTGAAACTTATATGCAAATTGCCTACATTACAGGAAGACTTTCTTTTGATTTCCCATTTTCCTTCTTTTGGCACCAAACTAACAAGCTGGCTACATAAATAGGTTTTAACTCACAAACTTTGCCTACACCGCAGGCACAACTTTTCAAGCATAAAACAATGCAAAACACTATCCTAGTGATGATTTTCTTTTTTCAAAAAACCATAAGTTGCCTGCAAGCATTCCACTATTGGAGGCATCAGGAGGGGAGGTGCTGGGTGGTGGGCCTATGGTAGATGGGGTTCGCGCTGGTTTGGGTGGTTACGATTGGGGGGGGGCAGGAAAAGATCATGCACCATGTGCACTGGGGAGGTTCATGGATTTTATCGGGAGGGAGATGCATGCTTCCCCCTGCATGTGTTCCTTTTGTTCATGTTTTTTTGTGCAGCGTGATTTTACCAGATCCCATTTTCTGAGTGTGTTATTTTCCTCGATTCACTTGATGTGATGAATTGATTCCAGGCACGGTTCCAAGAGCTTTCGTTTGGGACGATGACCTCATACTCAAGGTCATGAAGAAGGACAAGAAGGGTGAAGTGGAGTTCGTCAAGCTACGAGTAAGCATTCGACGCCCCACATTTTTCCTGTTTTTCACACATGTCAATTTTCAGGCAACCATACACTGTTTATCGAGGCAACTCACACATTTAGGATAGGCAAATCATGCATAAACATGTTGTCACAGAAGTCACACACACAAAAGGCAGGCAACCAACCGTAACTGAATAGGTGAGTCAGGCACCCCAGACATAGGCATACTGGATCAGGCAAGACCACACATATTATTTAGGCGACTCACGCATTTAGCACAAGCAAGTCACACACAACATTTTTCATATCAACATAAATGGTACAACCCACAAAAATATATAAAGTTAAAACTAAAAAGGATGTCAAGTCAAAAGCCGGAGGTTTTTGTGCACATTAAGAAGCTTCACCAACCAACAAATATATCAAACTAGTTTAATCCCGCCTTTCCTGCTAACAGCTTCTTTAGTTTTGCCAGAAATTTATATGCATTTTTCCTAAATCTCAGCAGGAACTTTGTGTGTAAGCTTTGTAATGGCATTTTGCCTGAAACTTACACGAGAAGCTTCACAAGCAAATAGGCTCTGCAAGCAACTATCTGGTAAACTTTTGCTCGATCCCCAGCCACCACATGTTGTTTCAATACACCACCATGTTGCCTACATCTCAGCATTTTGCATGTTACCTGGTTAAGCAAGTGCGGGTCTACATAGGGAGTCAGATTGCACTTGTCTTAATGATTGTTCCCACTATTATTTTTTGCATTTTGTAAACAAGATCTTGTTTTGATGATTGCAATGGAATTGTCCAAAAATAGAATTGTTTGTTGTATTTTCATGACACCCCTCAAGCAAGTTTATTGTTGCACACACATCCACCCAGGGAGGTGTATGTCACATGTTTTTAAGGAACAAACTTTTGGTCTATGTAGCAAGAAACTCAGGACACATTTTTTTGACACGGGACTTGCTTGATGACTGCACTTAAGTTGCCTAAAAGAACACAAGCAGTTGCCTAAATTTTATATTGGTTTAGACAAAACAGACCTAATTTTTTGAGAACGAAATTGCATGCATGATACACATAGCAAGTTTATATTTACATATGCACACAGCAGCATCAGTTTGTATCTTACAAGTTCAAGGGGAAGACATTTTTTGTCTAGGTAGGAAAAGAGTAGGATGCAATTTTTTGTGCAGAGGACTTGCTTGCAATATGTTGCCTGAACATCAGTAGTTGCTTGCTTTTTTAGTACTAGACAAACTAACAAGAAAACCCACATAAAAACAAGGTGGGAGTTGAATGCATAACACCAGGAAATCATGGCCTTTTTTGTTGCAGGGATTTTGTGGATATCAAAACCCAAAGCTGGAGTTTTTCTACTCGGAAAAGGAGGTTGTGTGGTGGAGGACGTACAAGAGAGGGGTTTGAGGAAACTAACGTTGCTACATGCTTCAGGGGAGGCGTTGGTTCGTGGGGGTGGGGTGGATCAGAACTCCTAGATGTGGAGTTAAGCAGGCTGCAGATGAGGGCTGGACTGGAGAATAGGTGATGAGGGTGGAGAGGTTTGCGAAGGTTTGTTGGCGTGGGGACATGTGCTGGGAGGAACAGTTGGGACCGTTTCTTTCCTTTTTTGGCTGACAGCTGGACAAGGGGAGGGACCATTACCATAAACAGAGTGTGTGCCCTGGAGCGCTAGCCAGCCAACGATTGCTGGCTAGTCGCGTCCTTCTCCATTAATCAATCGAGGCGCCTAAATCCATGCACCTGTGGCTCCGCTCCTCCTGACCCCCGCGTCGCTTCGCTCGGGCGACTCGGGGGATACCTTGCGCGCCGCCGGCAGGCTCCCCACCTTGCGCCTCCTCTCCTCCACCGCTGCTGCTGGCCTCGCCGCAGTGGCGGCGGCCCCTGCCGCCAAAGGTGGTTTGGGGAGATCTCGCAGTGGACGCGTTCTGGCCTGGTTGCTGTGGTTGTCTCGGTGGTGGCTGTCGTCGACCTCGGCATTGACGGGCGCAGTGCTCGGGCTGCAGGGGAGGTGCCTCGGTGGCGCTGGTCTGCTCATCCGTGCTTGGTCGCGGCGCCTATGTGCGCTCCCCTCGGAGGCAGATCTGGCCGTGGGCATGGATCCGGGCGCGCCCCGGGCTGCAGGCCCAACTACGCCCCGATCTGGCACCTTGGCAGTTTCCGACGGCTCCGGTTCATCTGGAATGGTCGGGCATGGTGGCGGCGGCTTGGGGCGCCACGGTCGCCTGGGACGGCGGCGGCGTGACCAGATCGGCGGCGGCGTGACCAGATCGGCGGCGACGCGGCCGGATCTGGGCTCAGGCGTGAGCTTGGTCTCAGGGACACGGTCGGCGCGATGGCAAGTGCGTCACGTCGACAGCTGGACGTCCTTGACAAACCAGGCAACTCCGGGGGAAACCCTAGATCTCCATGGGATCGAGCGATGACGGTACTCTTGCGCCATAGTCCCTCTTCAGGGCATCGTTTTGGAGTTTGCTACGGTCGAAGGAACCAGCGAGGCGTCGAGGCCGGCGGCTTATGCCCGGCGGCGCAACTGTCGATGAAAATCGCGCCGACTATGGTCATGGCGGACGATGGCAGCGTCTTTGATGTCGTTTCCTTCTCGAGGCATCGTTGTTGCAGTTGGCGTCATCAGGCTCGGGATGCTCTGGGGGAAACCCTAGATCTGGGTCTCCCGGATCGGACGATGATGGCATTCTTAGTAGCGCTTTCCCTTATGGCCGGTGGGGGCATCGTTTTGGAGCAAGTGATGGCTGGATGTGACAAGAGGAGGAGCGGTGCTTCATCACACACATTGATGGTGTCGGATCTCAATGGCGTGGCGCTCTGGAGTTAGGCGTCTGATGTGCGATGATGGACTCGCGCAGGAGGTCGATGCTGTTTGGCGTCGGGGTGGCGTCGGCGGCAGCTAGACTGGGCAAGGTTCATGCAGCAGTACAACTCTGAAGATGGATTGGTGGCTGGTAGCTGCGGCGGCCTCATACCTGGCAGGCGTCCTGATTGAGGAGCACGCCGGACTGGTGGGTGCCCATACCCGGTAGGCGTCCTAGTTGGGACCTCAGGTCTTTGATGTTTAGGTTTGCCTGCGTGGTCTGTGTAGTAGGCCCAGACTTTCAGCGCCCCTTCATCAACTGAATAGGAGTAGCGACAGATGTTGCTTAGACGGCGGCTTTAGTCTTACTGTTGTATGGCTTTGTAAGATCTTGTGTGAATAATTAATAAACTGGCCGTATGCATCGTCCAGATGCACAGGCCAGGGTCCTCCTCCTTTTCTAAAGAAAAACCCATGCACCTGTGTGTCGCTGGAAAGCTATCGTTGAAGACTGCCTGTAACTGTATCTTCGTGGCCAAAAGATCTCTTGGAGCGACGTACAATCAGGTCCCATGCCAATATAAATTGTACCTTAGCAATTACTTGTGTTTGTGCAAACATATTAGCTACAAACTGGAAAAAATTCTTTTAGTGAACATATCGGTTGGGAAATAAATAATTTTTTGTGGAATAAAAAACTGCATGCTAGTATCTTCCAGCGCTGCCTTATGCTTACCAATTTTTTTGACCACCATGATTTTTATGCCTCCGCAGCAATATCTAAGCTCCATCGGCCATGATCACCATGAACTGCCGCTTGTCTCATAGACTTACAACTCTACTACTCTTAGGTAGTGTGGCAATTCAGAACGTTGTGGTGGAGGGATCGTCAAGTTTAGAGATGGCGGCAACGCTGGCCGGCCTGCCGGCCACCATTACCAGATAGATAGATCAATCTGCAGAAATAAAGTATTACAAAGGGTTCTGGGAGGACGTTGACACGACACCAGGTAATTGATGTCCGACCGACCGGCAGATTAATC
Source organism: Triticum timopheevii (assembly GCA_963921465.1). Classification (NCBI taxonomy): domain Eukaryota; kingdom Viridiplantae; phylum Streptophyta; class Magnoliopsida; order Poales; family Poaceae; genus Triticum; species Triticum timopheevii. The sequence goes on along the minus strand of OY997274.1, from coordinate 170,016,280 downwards.
TTGATGTACAGCGTCGTTGCCGTGCTGTGCGGAAGGATCCTCGACTAGCCAGATCACACGCCATACTGATCGGCGAGATGGTGGGCTTGGCGACCTGCTTCGTGGCTATCAAGTTGATATTGATTTGCTCCATGTTGATCTTAGCGGCTGGATCATTGGAGACACCGGCTAAGCAGGAGACGTGCATGTGTTGGAATCTTCGAGCGTGTAGCTTTCCATGACGCTACTTGAGGAAATAGACATGGATAAGTCAAAGGAAAATAACTTAATATAATTATTACAAGTATATATATGATTTAACTTTTTTACAGCAATATTCATGCAAATAACTTAATGGCATTGGTGGGTAATTATTCAACTATAATGTTAAAGGTCTAATGGTTTAGAGGAGGATTACATGGGTTAATCTGCGCCGTTATAACTCGGTCTCACCAGATTAACGGCTCCTAATTATTGATTAACATGGTAATTTCTAGAGAGTCCGTAATTATTATAAGTATAGAATAGGCCCTCCAGCCAGGTGTGCTAGGCATGACATCACCTTACCGGGTCATATAAAGACCAACGTTATAACTCTTGGAAAATGCGTCCCAATAGTCATATCTGACCAGGGTTCATATCTGATTGGTGTTAGGATATCTCAGACTCAGCATGTCCGAGAAGAAAAATGGGCAACACAAATTGACGAGATGACACTGTAAGATTCTCGGAAAATGAACTATGGAAGCGAATTCCGAAACAAGAGTTCAACATTAAACCAAGGAGAAGACGAGGGCTGGCTGATGGACCCAGCGACTATTCATCGAGATTAACAAAAGATGGATTTCCACAATGATGTGAACAAGGTGGCAACACTTGTCAGATCAAACGATATAATGATGTATGCTCGATGAAAACATACACAAGTAAACATTGGTTGAAAGGTGCACCTGAAAGATGGGCTTAGGTAGCATGATCAATGTTAGAAGGGTGATCCGATATCCAATACACAAGAATGTGACTATCGTTCATTAACTTACAAGCAATAGGGTTGCTAGAAGTACAAAACTCAAACAACATCGTTAGCATATTGGTATCCTGGTTAAAAACAACACCGGGACCAAGGAAGAATGGTGATGGTGAGAAGTATCATCATACCGAGAATTTCTAAGAGGTGGAGAAATCCCCACAACATTCTCAACATAAAAGACAGTAATACTTTAAGGCAGAACACAACACTAGTTAGAGAGCAAGTTGTATTCATAATGTGGACAAGTTTGCGGTGAAAGGAAGGCAAGGGTGTTGTCGATGATAATAAAAATCATCGACGGCAAGGATGGTACTTCTCATCATGAATTCAATTGTTATCCTGGAAGGTATCATAATGTTGATGATGATCATGTTACATTTTGTCGAGAAATTTCATGAAGATGTAATCGATCGGCGATGACATCCAGTCAAAGGAATGATGAAGCAAAAGGTTATTGGAACCATGGGTGCGACACAAACTCGAAATCAAGTTTGTTTTTCAAGGAGAAATGATATGACGAGGGAGATCAATGTAAGATTAGCTCATCGTCAAAATTGTGCTCCGGGAAGGACCATGTAGCACTGTTAAAATTTGGCATGATAATGATATAGCCAAACAAACTAGGAATGGCGTGATCGGATACAAACTCGTACTTAAAGAAGATTACTAAGAGTTGTTGAACCGTAGTGCGGACTCGGTTCAGTTATCGATGTCTTTGAGTGTTTAATAACTCAGAGCCCATGAAAAATTGTAATCAGTGAGAATGTAGTACTTGATGAAGAACTCATAAGGAGTTATGCAGTTCCAAGATAATCTCGAGATACCAGGGGGGTAATACTCGACAACAGTCCAAAGTAGAGCTTGGACTGGGGTATTGCTCTAAAGAAGATAAGTGCTTAAACATGCACGAGAAATGGTATTTCTAGGAGATCATGGTCGGAACCACGGTTGCAAATGACCAAACATATATACAAGATGAACTTATAACAAAGGGGGCAATTATTTTATGAGAAGCTTCCATGATAAGATCTACATCGTGTCCATGGGCATGAACACAAAGTTCAAGGTCGACTCCCACTTCTTCAATGTATAACCTTTCAATCACTTCTCACTCTTATTAAAAATGAATTGATTGTGGAAACCTACCCGGTGAATTGCTAGAGGAGTATGACCCATGAAAACTTTTGGGGTCACACAAATTAAGGAAGGTATATGTTCACCCCATCGGGGCATCTTAGAAACATATACCACAAGCTTCAATAGTAAATAACACAAGCTCGATAATAGAGCATGGGTGAAAAAACGAGAGGATACAATTTACCGAAGGCATTATGTATCAGGGAAAGAACTTCTTGATGTTTTTGTATATGAAGGACACAGTCAGATGATAATTCAACAAAGGATCTGACGGTCCATAATAGGGCTGATGTGGGCATCGGCACACGACCAGAGGACAAAACAAAGCAAGGGCTTTGGATTATAGAAACAACTGACTAGTTCAAAGCTCAAAGGCAAAGGAATTAAGATTTCAAATTCAAGGGACTAGAAACAAACGCTCTGATTAAGGATGGATAGGTTAAATAGACTTAGGGGTACAATCGACGGCAATTTAATTGGTTGAGAACCAACTCATGTTCAAACTGACATTGAGCCGGAAGGATGAATTCTAGGATTCGATTGAGGAATGCTAGCATCCTCAACATATTGAATCAACAAACTTAAATTGATAAAGTCAAGGGATGCCAATAGGATTACGAGACTTATGGGATTAACCATAAAAGCAAGCAAGAATTTCAAGAGCAATAGGCTGCTCAAGATTTTCGGAAGATCGAATGGTATTTCGAAGTCTTTTGCAAAACACTTGATCAGTGGGGTTGAGCGGATACTCGGTAAGTGCGAGGAATTATCCGTAGGGGGTATTCATGTGGCAAGAACTGCAGGGCAGTAGGCAGAAAGTATTCTCGGAACAATAGAGAGAATTTCGGGGTATCTTGTAAGAACAAGATCAACGGGATTGAAAGGAAAAATGCATGTAGTTATCCATAATAATATAACCGTGGTAGGGAATAGCAACAAGCGGTGAGCATAAAGTCTTGAGAGAACATCGAAGAGTATCTTCGGAATCCTTCGGTGCACCAAGCAATCATCTGGAGTGAGGGGCTCTCCGGGAGGAAGTAATTACGAGAACCTAGAGTTAGCGTTGGTAAAATCATTTAACCCGAATAGAAGAGAGATCAGAATCCCGGAGTATAGATGAGGAATAAAAGATCCTAATACCACCCAATTGGCGACGTGGGCCCATGGGCCGCACAGCCAAGTTAGTAAAACAATTTTCATCAACTAGACTCAACTTCGGCCAAGGAGTTGGAAAGGGAGATTCCTACTGGCAGTCGGCTCTGATACCAACTTGTGACACCCCCGATTCAATCGTACACTAATCATGCATGCAAACGTGTACGATCAAGATCAGGGACTCGCGGGAAGATATCACAAACAACTCTAAAAACACAAATAAGTCATACAAGCATCATATTACAAGCCAGGGGCCTCGAGGGCTCAAATACAATGCTCGATCATAGACGAGTTAGCGAAAGCAACAATATCTGAGTACAGACATAAGTTAAACAAGTTGCCATAAGATGGCTAGCACAAACTAGGATACAGATCGAAAGAGGCACAGGCCTCCTGCCTGGGATCCTCCTAACTACTCCTGGTCGTCGTCAGCGGCCTGCACGTAGTAGTAGGCACCTCCAGTGTAGTAGTCGTCATCGACGGTGGCGTCTGGATCCTGGGCTCCGGCATCTGGTTGCGACAACCAGGTAGAAGGGAAAGGGGGAAAAGAGGGAGAAAAGCAACCGTGAGTACTCATCCAAAGTACTCGTAAGCAAGGATCTACACTACATATGCATGGGTATATGTGTAAAGAGGCAAAATCGATGGATTGAACTGCAGAATGCCAGAATAAGAGGGGGATAGCTAGTCCTATCGAAGACTACGCTTCTGGCAGCCTCCGTCTTGTAGCATGTAGAAGAGAGTAGATTGAAGTCCTCCAAGTAGCATCGCATAGCATAATCCTACCCAGCGATCCTCCCCTCGTCACCTTGTGGAAAAGCGATCATTGGGTTGTCTGTGGAACTTGTCTAGGTATATTTTTATTAAGTATCCGGTTCTAGTTGTCATAAGGTCAAGGTACAACTCCGGATCGTCCTTTTACCGAGGGACACGGCTATTCGAATAGATAAACTTCCCTGCAGGGGTGCACCACATAACCCAACACGCTCGATCCCATTTGGCCAGACACACTTTCCTGGGTCATGTCCGGCCTCATAAGATCAACACGTCACAGCCCCACCTAGGCACAACATAGAGGTCAGCAGGCCGGTCTAAATCCTATGCACGCAGGGGTCTGGGCCCATCGCCCATTGCACACCTGCACATTGCGAGGGCGGCCGGAAGCAGACCTAGCAACCTCCATTACAAAGGAAGTTGCGTTACACAGTACAACCCGGCGCGCGCCGCTTCGTCGCTGACGTCAAGAAGGCTTCGGTTGATACCACGACGTCGAGTGCCCATATTTTTCCCACGTAGTTGGTTAGTGCGTATAGGCCAGTGGCCAGACTCAGATCAAATACCAAGATCTCGTTAAGTGTGTTATTTTGAAGTAACCGAGGACGCCGACCAGGGCCAGGCCCACCTCTCTCCTAGGTGGTCTCAACCTGTCCTGTCGCTCCGCCACAAAGTAACAGTCGGGGGCCGTCGAGAACCCAGGCCCACCTCTACCGGGATGGAGCCACCTGTCCTTTCAGCCCCCTTATACGAATCACATGCGGGTACTCAACGAGCCAACCCAACTTTAGTCACCATCTGTATAGTATGTATATATGTATATTATATATCCGTGATCACCTCCCGAGTGATCACGACCCGATAATATAGCAAGGCAGACTGACAAGAATGTAGGGCCAATGATGATAAACTAGCATCCTATACTAAGCATTTAGGATTGCGGGTAAGGTATCAATGACTGTAGCAACAATGACAGGCTATGCAACAGAATAGGAGTAACCGAACAGTAACATGCTACACTACTCTAATGCAAGCAGTAGAGAGAGGAATAGGCGATATCTGGTGATCAAAGGGGGGGGGGGGGCTTGCCTGGTTGCTCTGGCAAGAAGGAGGGGTCGTCAGGGGCGCGGCCCAGATCCGGTCGGGGAGGTGGAGGAGACGAGGAAGAAGCGGTCCGGTGGGGCGGCCGAGGACGGGGAGGTCGAGGTGGAGGGCAGCGGTGGCGGCTCCGGCGACGTGGTCCAGGGCGGTGGCATCGGGGTCGATCCCCCGATCCAATCAGGGGGGCAGAGGAGGGGAGCGTGGGGATCGTGGGGGGGAGTGGGAGGTGTTGCGTTGGTGGGTTAGGGTTACGGGGGGATAAGGGGAAGCGAGGGTGGGCCGGCCGCTTGCCTGGTTGGCCTAGATGGCCAGATGGGCCATTTGGGCCAGGTAGAGGGGGTGGCTTTGCCCCATTTCTTTATTTTTTATTTGTCTCATTTTCTATTTTTGTTCTTTTACTATTTTATTTTATTTAGTTTTATAAATCACATCAGTTGTGCCTAAATTTGTATCACTAGTTATACCTCTACCACAAAAGTTTAAACCTCAAATTAAAAATAGCTTAACAATTTATTAATTATAAAAGGCGTTTAATTAATTCTTTTGCTACTGTTTTATTTATTTTAAGACACTCAAATACTTTTAAAGATGTTGGTTTCTCCACCTTTATTACTTATGCATTATTTGTCACAACGAGAACAATACGGTTTTAATATTTGAAAACTTTTATTGTTTGCCTTTGTTTTAAATTTGAAAGTTCAACTGGGTTTCGAACTGACCTGAGATTATCAACAGTAATCGTGGTGACGTGGCATCATTACCAGAGGGTTACTGTAGCTTAATTGCTCGGGCGTCACAAGGGAATAATAACCGGAGAAGAGGAAAATGCTTGATTGATTCGTCAGTTACGGGAGGCGGGACCGCCGAAGGGGAAGCGATCGCTCGCTTGGGTGATCGTATGCGTGGAGCAGAGAGAGGAAGCAATTGGATGAGAATTGATGAAACGGCTATAGATGGTCGGGATTTATTCCATCAACGGCTATGGGTGAAGGATCAAAAGGTAACGTGAAACAATTACACCGGGGAGGAAGGTTTGCATTGCGTCTCACGGATGCATGCGGGATGCATGAACATGACGACAATTGCTGACATGGCTAGATGATGATGTGGACGGGCTGCATGTTTAGATAATTGTGGTAGTGGGGATCAATCTCTTAGGTATATAGGATTACATTTTTCCTAAAACAAAAGCTGACTATTTTTCGTTTCGGAAATGATAAATCCCGAACGTTCAGGATTTGTCATGGCAAACCGAACATTTTTTTATGACAATCTCAGTTGACGTGAGAATGACAAGTTTAGTTGTCACAAACGGCAATTTTCTGGCGCAAAAAAAGAAAAAAAAAACTGAGGACGAAATTGGCATGCCTACCAACTAAACTTGTTATGGTTACCAAATATAATTTGCCACGAAAGTTTGATTTGCCATAGGCAAATCCTGAACGTTCGGAACTTATCGCGTCCTCTAGTTTTGTGCATAGTCGATTTTCTTAATTTGAAGCACGAATCTCAAGACGCGTTTTCTTGCGCCTTCGGTTATGGATTTTTACCGAGTTTTACAACAAAGAAATGGCCCGGTTTGTTGGGTTGAGGGAGAGGGGTGGTTCGAACCCTTAGCTTACGCTCGAACAGGAACAACATCTTGTAAATCAAGGTTTAGACTTATTATATTTTGAAGCAAAAAATCGAACTCAAAATTCATTTGAATTTTTCTCCAAAAAATCCAAAATTTTCCTGAACCTGATTTTCCCGGTCCCTACCGAAAGAAAATCCGAATCGAGAGAAATTTTTTGGTGCTTATTGATCTGGGAACATATGGTTTTTTTTCTGATGAAACGCGCAGGCATATTTCCTAGTCATGATAACATATTAAATAAAAAATGTAACTTATGGGTGACATGCATGGCTCTTAATGTGGCTTGAATATGATTAAATTAACACAGAAATTATTTTTTTAGGAAAGACGGTCATGACTAGCTTTATTCATTAATCAAAAAATGTTTACACCGTCTACTAGTTTACCAATGAGGAAATAGAGGGATCTCCATCCCAAGTGCTAATAACTTCTTACAAAAACTAAACCGAGCTAGCTCATGAGTTTTTTTTTCATGAGTTACATTACTAACATCTTTATTATTACAATGTTTAAACTTGACCTTCCCAAGTCCTGTAGCTAAATCCATAATTCCTGCATAAATAATAGCCGATGTGTTCCATCATTGGTTGTTGCCACCGCAAACATTTTATGACTACCAAGGAGTCTGGTTTTGCCTCTATGGATTGAACTCCCAGATTTTCTTTTAGAAAAGGAGGATGACCCCCGGCCTCTGCATCTGGGAGATGCATACGGCCACTTTATTGATTATTTTCAATGACCTTATAAAGTATTACAACAATGTGCCTGAATCCACCATCTTGGCAACATATGCCGATACTCCTATCCAAAATGACGAAGGGGTGCTAGCTGGGCCACTGCCCAGACCACTCACCTAAGCCTAATATCAAAAGCCGGAAGCCGAAACACTCATTCGGAAGCCCCAGCCGAGCCACATACCGGGTCTGGGGCACAATCCGGTCAGACGCACTCGTGTGTCGTCGCCGCCATCTTCCACAGGTCCGTCTTCAGATCATATTGAGGCTTCTACCTTGTCTGGCCACTCTGCTATCGACGTCACCATGACGCTAGACAGCAACCTCCTCCTGGGCGAGTCCATCTCCGTGCATCGGACACCGAGCATCCACATCGCCATGCCGCCGATATCCGCCGCCATCAGTGTGAGATGAAGCACCGCTCCACCATCCCCTCAGCCATCACTTACTCCAAAACGATGACCCCATGAGGGAAAGCGATAAAACGCCATCATCGTCCGATCCGGAAGACCCAGATCTAGGGTTTCCCCCGGAGCATCCCGAGCCTGATGACGCAGACTGCAACGACGATGCCTCGGCAAGGGAACGACATCAAAGACGCCGTCATCGTCTGCCATGACCGTAGTCGGCGCGATTTTCATCGGCAGTTGCTCCACCAGACATGCGCCGCCGATGTCGCTGGTCCCTTCAACCGGAGCAAACTCCAAAACAATGCCCTAAAGAGGGACTACGACGCAAAAGCGCCGCCATCGCTCGATCCCAAGGAGATCTAGGGTTTCCCCCGGAGTTGCCCGAGCTGACAAGGACCAGACAAGGGTAGAATCCCGCGGATCTGCCCAGCTGCCGATGAGTCGCACCCACCACCGTGCCGATGGTAGACTAGCGATCAAGGCCCACGCTTGGGCAGAGATCCGGCCGCGCCGCCGCGAACCGATCCGGTCATGCCGCCGCCGTCCCTGGCGGCCACGACGCACCAGATCGGGAGGCCTCCTGCCGCAGGGAAGCGAAGTCGCCGAGGCGCCGCCACCACCCGCCGTGGCGTCCGGCCCGCCGCCACGCTCCGGCCGGGGGGCGCCGGCCCGCGCCAGCCCCACCCGAGCGAGAGGGCCCGAGTCCCCGCCGCCGCCGGCGACGGCAAGGCTTCACCTAGCCGCGCCCTTGGGCGGCGGCGAGGGAGGAGGAGGAGGATGGGGGAGGTCCGGCCGATGGGATTTGGGAACCTCCCGGTCGCCCACGCGTGGGGCGGCTCGGGAGGGGGAGGGGGATATGGAAACTTACTTCCAGATAACTTGCAAATGCCAATCCTTCCTCAAAGCCATAGCTTCTACCGTGACTACATTAACATAGAAGATACAAGTAGCAGCGATAAAGTTTCCTCCACAATCTTAAGCATAGCTGATGTCGTATGGTTGCATGCGTAGAAAAAGTATAGGAAGTGGGTTGCATACAAAAAAAAAAAAAAAAAACTCCCCCGTCCCATTATATAAGAACGGAGCTTGAAAAATGTGAAAAATGTTCTCACTGCAAATTGAACGTCTGATTTCTGAGCATGCCAAATCAAACAGTTGTTATGGCAAAAATTTGCTAGTTCAGTTTTTCTTTGCTAGAATTTATCGTACTTGCTAGAGGAAATTACCATTCTCCCGATAACATATATTGCCTAAAAAAGGTTTGATTTGCCATCCTTTAACCGGTGATGAAATTTTAACATTACCGTAGAATAATTAGATACTCCGTATTTTAATGATCTAAACGATCTTATATTTCTTTACATATGAAGTACTTAGTTTTAGCTATTTAGGAATAGAGTATTAGATGATTAGAGCAACTCCAACGGGCCGACCCAAACGGACGGCGCATTTGTCCGCTTTTTGTCCGTTTGGGTCGGCCGCCTGTCCGGCGTCCGCCCAGTTTTGCATTTGGGTCGGCAATGCGCCCAATGCGCCGACCCATTTCATGCCCGCATTCAACTTTTAAATAAAAAGGGCCAGCGGCTGATCATGCCAGCGGCCATGTCTCATGCCGGCACCATGCCAGCGCCTGCATACAATGCCGGCTTCAGAAAAAATCAACACAGTTCATGCTGGCGCACTCGTCAGCCGGCCGCCACACATGCCATCACACAAAAAAGGGTGGGACTTGAGTTCGACCACGCCATCTCGGCTCCCGTGGTCATGCCGGCACACCTGCCGGCATACAAAAAAGATGGCCCTCGCCGCCATAGATCACTCGTCGGCGAACTTGAGCATGTCGGCCTGCATCTTCTCGAACCATGGCCTCTTCCTTGGCGACACGGTGTTGAGATCCACCTTCATGATCTCCACCCCGATCATCATGCTCGCAAGAGCCACTTCTTTCGCCTTGGTCTTGGCGTTGGCCGCCTCAATCTCTAGCATCCTGGCTTGCTTCTCCGCCTCGAGCTCGAACATCTTGGCTTGCTTCTCGGCGTCAAGATCAAGCCTCCTCCTTTGGATCTCCATGAAAGCATCCATTTGCTCCGCCTTGAAACGCCGGCGCTCCTCCTCCCTTGAGTCCTTCTTATTCATCATGCCATCCACGCTTGCGATCAAGGCGTTGGTGGCCGCATCTCGCTTGTCCTCCTTCTTGGAGTTGGTCTTCCCCCACGGCCGTGCCGGCTCGCCATCCCCAACATCCTCCACGGCTTTCTTTCCCCGCGTGCCTTGAGTGCGGCATATTGTGCCTTGAACTTCTCTTCGTCCTTGATGACCCGATAGCAATGGGAGAGGTTGAAGCACTTGCCATTGTGTTGAACCTTGAATGCCTCCAAAGCTTGAAATGCCTACAAAATGTTTCCATGCAAGCATATGGGCAAGTGATAGCAAGGATGATCTTGATGACACAAAAGAGGGTGGCTTGCTTGCTATCATACCATGTCTTGCATGTCGATGCCGCTCATGGGGCGGGCCTTGACGCTCTCAAGGGTGGCGCAAAACCTTTTGCACTCTTGTTGGATCACCCTCCACCGCTTGGAAATGGAGACCCACCCGCGCGTGCTCACAAATTGGTAAGGTGGAAACTTCTTGCGCTCATGGAACTCTCGGTGCACATGAGTCCAAAAGGTCGAATGCTTTTGCTCTGCACCCGTCTTAGGGTCTTGTCCAATGTCTCGCCAACACTCGCAAAGAAGCTTGTCCTCGGCCGCCGTGTACGCCTTCGTACGCTTGCTCTTGCGCTTGGGCTTAGGATTGGCGGCTTGGTTGGCGAGCTCTTCCTCGAACAAAGGCTTCACGTCGATGTCGCACTCGTCCTCTTCCTCTAGCCCGTAGTCGTCCGGGAACTCGTGGTCGAGGGGGAAGCCATCCAGGTCGACGCCGACCTGATCACGCATGAAGGTCGCCTGGTCGGGATCATAGCCAACGGCTGGCGTGAACGCCCCGCAGCCGTCCTGGCTTTGTGTCTCGTCGGGATCGTAGCCAGCGCCTGGCGCACCGGCCTCGAAGATGAGGTTTTGCATGAAGTCCTCATCGGCGGCGGACGGCATTCCCTCGAACAGGTTACGGGCGTCTGGGAGCCCGCCGGCCGGCGTCTGTCGCGCGCATTTCCTCGTGCCGCCGGATGACAAGTCACGAACCACCGGGGTGGCGTTCAGGTCGATGGGCGCTGGCGCAGGCGTGGAAGGCGCGACCACGCTGACGTCGGGTGAGCACTCCCCGGAGAGGCGGGAGGCCTGTGGGTAGACGTGGAAGCCGGGGACCGGGTTGCAAGCCGACGCGCGAGGTGACTCGGGCAACACCATCCGAGGAAACGCCGACGAGCCGGTGCTGGCTACGGCTATGGCGGCTTGGACGAGGCTGTGCTGGCTAGGGTTTACCCCTAGCATGTAGAGTGCCTCCCTCGTTGCCGCCGTGACGCGGTGAAGGAAATATGCCCTAGAGGCAATAATAAAGTTATTATTTATTTCCTTATTTCATGATAAATGTTTATTATTCATGCTAGAATTGTATTAACCGGAAACATAATACATGTGTGAATACATAGACAAACATAGTGTCACTAGTATGCCTCTACTTGACTAGCTCGTTAATCAAAGATGGTTAAGTTTCCTAACCATAGACATGAGTTGTCATTTGATTAACGGGATCACATCATTAGGAGAATGATGTGATTGACTTGACCCATTCCGTTAGCTTAGCACTTGATCGTTTAGTATGTTGCTATTGCTTTCTTCATGACTTATACATGTTCGTATGACTATGAGATTATGCAACTCCCGTTTACAGGAGGAACACTTTGTGTGCTACCAAACGTCACAACGTAACTGGGTGATTATAAAGGAGCTCTACAGGTGTCTCCGAAGGTACATGTTGAGTTGGCGTATTTCGAGATTAGGATTTGTCACTCTGATTGTCGGAGAGGTATCTCTGGGCCCACTCGGTAATGCACATCACTATAAGCCTTGCAAGCATTGTAACTAATGAGTTAGTTGCGGGATGATGCATTACAGAACGAGTAAAGAGACTTGCCGGTAACGAGATTGAACTAGGTATTGAGATACCGACGATCGAATCTCGGGCAAGTAACATGCCGATGACAAAGGGAACAACGAATGTTGTTATGCGGTTTGACCGATAAAGATCTTCGTACAATATGTGGGAGCCAATATGAGCATCCAGATTCCGCTATTGGTTATTGACTGGAGAAGTGTCTCGGTCATGTCTACATAGTTCTCGAACCCGTAGGGTCCGCACGCTTAAGGTTTCGATGACAGTTTTATTATGAGTTTATGAGTTTTGATGTACCGAAGGAGTTGGGAGTCCCGGACGAGATCGGGGACATGACGAGGAGTCTCAAAATGGTCGAGACGTAAAGATCGATATATTGGACGACTATATTCAGACTTCGGAAAGGTTCCGAGTGATTCGGGTATTTTTCGGAGTACCGGAGAGTTACAGGAATTCGCCGGGAGAAGTATTGGGCCTTATTGGGCCATACGGGAAAGAGAGAGGGGCTGCCTAGGGAAGGCCGCGCCCCCCCAAGGCCTAGTCCGAATTGGACTAGGGGGAGGGGCTGCGCCCCCTCCTTCCTTCCCTTCTCTCTTCCCTTTCCTTCTCTCCTACTCCTACTACATGGAAGGGCTCCTAGTTCTACTAGGAAAAAGGGAATCCTACTCCCGGTGGGAGTAGGACTCCCCTAGGGCGCGCCATAGAGAGGGCCGGCCCTCCCCCTCCACTCCTTTATATACGGGGGCAGGGGGCACCCCATAGACACACAAGTTGATCTACGTGATCGTTCCTTAGCCGTGTGCGGTGCCCCCCTCCACCATATTCCACCTCGGTCATATTGTTGCAGTGCTTAGGCGAAGCCCTGCGTCGGTAGAACATCATCATTGTCACCATGCCATCGTGCTGACGGAACTCATCCCCGACACCCTGCTGGATCGGAGTCCGGGGATCGTCATCGAGCTGAACATGTGCTGAACTCGGAGGTGCCGTACGTTCGGTGCTTGGATCGGTCGGATCGTGAAGACGTACGACTACATCAACCGCGTTGTCATAACGCTTCCGCTTACGGTCTACGAGGGTACATGGACAACACTCTCCCCTCTCGTTGCTATGCATCACCATGATCTTGCGTGTGCGTAGGAAATTTTTTGAAATTACTACGTTCCCCAACAGTGGCATCCGAGCCTAGGTTTTATGCGTTGATGTTATATGCACGAGTAGAACAAAAGTGAGTTGTGGGCGATACAAGTCATACTGCTTACCAGCATGTCATACTTTGGTTCGGCGGTATTCTTGGATGAAGCGGCCCGGACCGACATTACGCGTACGCTTACGCGAGACTGGTTTTACCGCCGTGCTTTGCACATAGGTGACTAGCGGGTGTCTGTTTCTCCAACTTTAGTTGAACCGAGTGTGGCTACGCCCGATACTTGCGAAGGTTAAAACAGCACTAACTTGACGAACTATCGTTGTGGTTTTGATGCGTAGGTAAGAACGGTTCTTGCTCAGCCCGTAGCAGCCACGTAAAATTTGCAACAACAAAGTAGAGGACGTATAACTTGTTTTTGCAGGGCATGTTGTGATGTGATATGGTCAAGACGTGATGCTATATTTTATTGTATGAGATGATCATGTTTTTTAACCGAAGTTATCGGCAACTGGCAGGAGCCATATGGTTGTCGCTTTATTGTATGAAATGCAAATGCCCTGTAATTGCTTTACTTTATCACTAAGCGGTAGCGATAGTCGTAGAAGCAATAGATGGCGTAACGACAACGATGCTATGATGGAGATCAAGGTGTCGCACCGGTGACGATGGTGATCACGACGGTGCTTCGGAGATGGAGATCACAAGCACAAGATGATGATGGCCATATCATATCACTTATATTGATTGCATGTGATGTTTATCCTTTATGCATCTTATCTTGCTTTGATTGACGGTAGCATTTTAAGATGATCTCTCACTAAATTATCAAGAAGTGTTCTCCCTGAGTATGCACCATTGCGAAAGTTCTTCGTGCTGAGACACCACGTGATGATCGGGTATGATAGGGTCTACATTCAAATACAACGGGTGCAAAATAGTTGCACACGCGGAATACTCAGGTTAAACTTGACGAGCCTAGAATATACAGATATCGCCTCGGAACACGGAGACCGAAAGGTCGAACGTTAATCATATAGTAGATATGATCAACATAGTGATGTTCACCATTGAAACTACTCCATCTCACGTGATGATCGGACAAGGTTTAGTTGATTTGGATCACGTGATCACTTAGATGACTAGAGAGATGTCTGTCTAAGTGGGAGTTCTTAAGTAATATGATTAATTGAACTTAAATTTATCATGAACTTAGTCCTGGTAGTATTTTGCAAATAATGTTGTAGATCAATAGCTCACGTTGTTGCTTTCATATGTTTATTTTGATATGTTCCTAGAGAAAATTGTGTTGAAAGATGTTAGTAGCAATGATGCGGATTGGATCCGTGATCTGAGGTTTATCCTCATTGCTGCACAGAAGAATTATGTCCTTAATGCACCGCTAGGTGACATACCTATTGCAGGAGCAAATGTAGACGTTATGAACGTTTGGCTAGCTCAATATGATGACTACTTGATAGTTTAGTGCACTATTCTTAACGGCTTAGAATCGGGACTTCAAAGACGTTTTAAACGTCATGGACCATAAGAGATGTTCCAGGAATTGAAGTTAATATTTCAAGAAAATACCCGAGTTGAGAGATATGAAGTCTCCAACAAGTTCTATAGCTAAAAGATGGAGGAGAATCGCTCAACAAGTGAGCATGTGCTCAGATTGTCTGGATACTTCAATCGCTTGAATCAAGTGGGAGTTAATCTTCCAGATAAGATAGTGATTGACAGAATTCTTTAGTCACCATCACTAAGTTACTAGAACTTCATGATGAACTATAGTATGCAAGGGATGACGAAAACAATTCCCGAGCTCTTTGTGATGTTGAAATCGACAAAGATAGAAATCAAGAAAGAGCATCAAGGGTTGATGATTGACAAGACCACTAGTTTCAAGAAAAGGGCAAAGGGAAAGAAAGGGAACTTCAAGTAGAATGGCAAGCAAGTTGTCACTCCCGTGAAGAAGCCCAAAGCTAGACCAAAGCCTGAAACTGAGTGCTTACACTGCAAAGAAAATAGTCACTGGAAGCGGAAATGCCCTGAATATTTGGTGGATAAGAAGGATGGCAAAGTGAACAAGGGTATATTTGATATACAGGTTATTGATGTGTGCCTTACTAGTGTTTATAGTAGCCCCTGAGTATTTGATACTTGTTCGTTTGCTAAGATTAGTAACTCGAAACAGGAGTTATAGAATAAACGGAGACTAGTTGAAGGGGTAGTGACGATGAGTGTTGGAAGTAGTTCCAAGATTGATCATCATCGCACACTCCCTATACTTTCCGGATTAGTGTTAAACATAAATAAATGTTATTTGGCATTTGCGTTGAGCATGAATATGATTTGATCATGTTTATTGCAATACGGTTGTTCATTTAAAGTCAGAGAATAATTGTTGTTCTGTTTACATGAATAAAACCTTCAATTGGTCATACACCCAATGAAAATAGTTTGTTGGATCTCGATCGTAGTGATACACATATTCATAATATTGATGCCAAAAGATGCAAAGTTAATAATGATAGTGCAACTTATTTGTGGTATTGCTGTTTGGGTCATATCGGTGTAAAGCGCGTGAAGAAACTCCATAAAGATGGATTTTTGGAATCACTTGGTTATGAATCATTTGATGCTTGCGAACCGTGCCTTTTGGGCAAGATGACTAAAACTCCGTTCTCTGGAACAATGGAACAAGCTACTGACTTATTGGAAATAATACACACCAATGTATGCGATCCAATGAGTGTTGATGCTCGTGGCAAGTATCATTATTTTCTGACCTTCACAAGATGATTTGAGCAGATATGGGTATATATACTTGATGAAACATAAGTCTGAAATAGTTGAAAGGTTCAAAGAATTTCAAAGTGAAGTGGAAAAATCATCGTAACAAGAAAATAAAATTTTTGCGATCTGATCGCGGAGACGAATATTTGAGTTACGAGTTTGGTCTTCAACTAAAACAATGTGGAATAGTTTCACAGCTCACGCCACCTGGAACACCACAACGTTATGGTGTGTCCCAACGTCGTAATCACACTTTATTGGATATGGTGCGATCTATGATGTCTCTTACTGATTTACCACTATTGTTTTGGGGTTATGCATTAGAGATAGCTGCATTCACGTTAAAAGGGCATCATCTAAATCCGTTGAGACGGCACCATATGAACTGTGGTTCAGCAAGAAACCCAAGTTGTCATTTCTTAAAGTTTGGGGCTGTGATACTTATGTGAAAAAGTTTCATCCTGATAAGCTCAACCCAAATCAGAGAAGTGCGTCTTCATAGAATACCCAAAGGAAATTGTTGGGTACACCTTCTATCACAGATCCGAAAGCAAGATATTCGTTACTAAAAATGGATCCTTTCTAGAGAAGGAGTTTCTCTCGAAAGAAGTGAGTGGGAGAAAAGTAGAACTTGATGAGGTAACTGTACCTTCTCCCGAATTGGAAAATAGTTCATCACTGAAATCAGTTCCAGTGATTCATACACCAATTAGTGAGGAAGCTAATGATGATGATCATGAAACTTCAGATCAAGCTACTACAGAACCTCGTAGGTCTTCCAGAGTACGGTCCACACCAGAGTGGTACGGTAATCCTGTTCTGAAAGTCATGTTACTAGACCATGATAAACCTATGAACTATGAGGAAGCGATGATGAGCCCAGATTCCGCAAAATAGCTGGAGGCCATGAAACCTGAGATAGGATCCATGTATGAGAACAAAGTGTGGACTTTGGTGGACTTGCCCGATGATCAGCAAACCATAGAAAATAAATGGATCTTCAAGAGGAAGACAGACGTTGATAGTAGTGTTACTATCTACAAAGCTCGACTTGTTGCAAAAAGGTTTTTGACAAGTTCAAGGTGTTGACTACAATGAGATTTTCACAACTGTAGCGATGCTTAAGTCTGTCCGAATCATGTTAGGAATTGCCACATTTTATGAAATCTGGCAAATGGATGTCAAAACTGCATTCCTTAATAGTTTTCTTAAAGAAGAGTTGTATATGATGCAACCAGAAGGTTTTGTCAATCCTAAAGGTGCTAACAAAATGTGCAAGCTCCAGCAATCCATCTATGGACTGGTGCAAGCATCTCGGAGTTGGAATATACGCTTTGATAAGTTGATCAAAGCATATAGTTTTATACAGACTTGCGGTGAAGCCTGTATTTACAAGAAAGTGAGTGGGAGCACTACAGCATTTCTGATAAGTATATGTGAATGACATATTGTTAATCGGAAATAATGTAGAATTATTTTGCAAAGCATAAAGGAGTGTCTGAAAGGAGTTTTTTCAAAGAAAGACCTCGGTAAAGCTACTTACATATTGAGCATTAAGATCTATTGAGATTGATCAAGACGCTTGATAAGATTTTCAATGAGTACATACCTTGACAAGATTTTGAAGTAGTTCAAAATGGAGCAGTCAAAGAAAGAGTTCTTACCTGTGTTGCAAAGGTATGAAATTGAGTAAGACTCAAATCCTGACCACAGCAGAAAATAGAAAGAGAATGAAAGTCATTCCCGGTGCATCAGTCATAGGTTCTATAAAAGTATGCCATGCTATGGACCAGACCTATTGTATACTCTGCCCTGGTTTGGCAAGGGAGTACAATAGTGATCTAGGAGTAGATCACTGGACATTGGTCAAAATTATCCTTAGTGGAATAAGGATATGTTTCTCAATTATGGAGGTGATAAAAGGTTCGTCGTAAAGGGTTACGTCGATACAAGTTTTGGCACTGATCCAGATGACTCTAAAGTCTCAATCTGGATACATATTGAAAGTGGGAGAAATTAGCTAGAGTAGCTCCGTGCAGAGCATTGTAGACATAGAATATTTGCAAAATACATACGGCTCTGAATATGACAGACCCGTTGACTAAGCTTCTCTCACGAGCAAAACATGATCACACCTTAGTACTCTTTGGGTATTAATCACATAGCGATATGAACTAGATTATTGACTCTAGTAAACCCTTTAGGTGTTGGTCACATGACGATGTGAACTATGGGTGTTAATCATATACAGATATGAATATTGATGTTAAATCACATGGCGATGTGAACTAGATTATTGACTCTAGTGCAAGTGGGAGAATTGTATTAACCGGAAACATAATAAAGTTATTAGTTATTAGTTATTTCCTTATTTCATGTTAAATGTTTATTATTCATGCTAGAATTGTATTAACCGGAAACATAATACATGTGTGAATACATAGACAAACATAGTGTCACTAGTATGCCTCTACTTGACTAGCTCGTTAATCAAAGATGGTTAAGTTTCCTAACCATAGAAATGAGTTGTCATTTGATTAACGGGATCACATCATTAGGAGAATGATGTGATTGACTTGACCCATTCCGTTAGCTTAGCACTCGATCATTTAGTATGTTGCTATTGCTTTCTTCATGACTTATACATGTTCGTATGACTATGAGATTATGCAACTCCCGTTTACAGGAGGAACACTTTGTGTGCTACCAAACGTCACAACGTAACTGGGTGATTATAAAGGAGCTCTATAGGTGTTTCCGAAGGTACATGTTGAGTTGGCGTATTTCGAGATTAGGATTTGTCACTCCGATTGTCGAAGAGGTATCTCTGGGCCCACTCGATAATGCACATCACTATAAGCCTTGCAAGCATTGTAACTAATGAGTTAGTTGCGGATGATGCATTACGAAACAAGTAAAGAGACTTGCCGGTAACGAGATTGAACTAGGTATTGAGATACCGACGATCGAATCTCGGGCAAGTAACATGCCGATGACAAAGGGAACAACGAATGTTGTTATGCGATTTGACCGATAAAGATCTTCGTACAATATGTGGGAGCCAATATGAGCATCCAGATTCCGCTATTGATTATTGACTGGAGAAGTGTCTCGGTCATGTCTACATAGTTCTCGAACCCGTAGGGTCCGCATGCTTAAGGTTTTGATGACAGTTTTATTATGAGTTTATGAGTTTTGATGTACCGAAGGAGTTGGGAGTCCCGGATGAGATCGGGGACATGACGAGGAGTCTCGAAATGGTCGAGACGTAAAGATCGATATATTGGACGACTATATTCGGACTTCGGAAAGGTTCCGAGTGATTCAGTATTTTTCGGAGTACCAGAGAGTTACGGGAATTCGCCGGGAGAAGTATTGGGCCTTATTGGGCCATATGGGAAAGAGAGAGGGGCTGCCTAGGGCAGGCCGCCCCCCCCCCCCCAAGGCCTAGTCCGAATTGGACTAGGGGGAGGGGCTGCGCCCCCTCCTTCCTTCCCTTCTCTCTTCCCTTTCCTTCTCTCCTACTCCTACTACATGGAAGGGCTCCTAGTTCTACTAGGAAAGGGGGAATCCTACTCCCGGTGGGGGTAGGACTCCCCTAGGGCGCGCCATAGAGAGGGTCGGCCCTCCCCCTCCACTCCTTTATATACGGGGGCAGGGGGTGCCCCATAGACACACAAGTTGATCTACGTGATCGTTCCTTAGCCGTGTGCGGTGCCCCCCTCCACCATATTCCACCTCGGTCATATCGTTTTGGTGCTTAGGCGAAGCCCTGCATCGGTAGACCATCATCATCGTCACCATGCCGTCGTGCTGACGGAACTCATCCCCGACACCCTGCTGGATCGGAGTCCGGGGATCGCCATCGAGCTGAACGTGTGCTGAACTCGGAGGTGCCGTACGTTCGGTGCTTGGATCGGTCGGATCGTGAAGACATACGACTACATCAATCGCGTTGTCATAACGCTTCCGCTTACGGTCTACGAGGGTATGTGGACAACACTCTCCCCTCTCGTTGCTATGCATCACCATGATCTTGCGTGTGCGTAGGAATTTTTTTGAAATTACTACGTTCCCCAACACGCGGGCATTGCTGAACTCCTGCTGCGCGGCGGCCACGGCGGCGGCCTCATCCCTCGCGTCCGCGGCGTGCCTCCGGCCCTTCCTCTTGGCCGACTCGCTTGCCCGCTGTTCGGGTGTCAGCGCCTTCTTCGGCTTGGTCGTGGCGGCGGTCTTGCGCGGGGCATGAGGCTTGCCTTTCCCGGAGGGGGCGACGGCGCCGGACGAGGCGAGGGAGGCGAGGCCGGCGGCGGCGGCGAGGTCGAGGTCGAGATCGATGGCGTCGTCCATGGTTGGGGCGGGAGCGAGCACGCGCGGACGGGAGTGTTTTGGGGGAAAATGGGGGGGGGGGGGATGGTGGTGGCTGCCACCGACTGGCGGGCCCGGGGAGAAGAGTAGGCGCGCGCGCGTCCGTCTCGTGTGAAAGGACATGCGGTGCCCCCATGTGTGGTTTTGGTAATTGATGACACTCTCTATGGACTAATGGTTGCATTGAGTTATATTGAGTTAATTGCAGGTTGATACCACACTTCAGCACCTACTCACGAATTGGTATCACTACTTAAAAGTTTTGCAGCTCAGTACCAACTCAGGGCCTAATTATTGCAAAACAGTCTAAATCGTGTATAACAATGTATTGACGCTGTATCTGACCAGCGGGACCCCCTGGCAGGTGCGTATGTGGCATGTTCTCTTGCGAAAAGGCCCTTAATTTTTATTTAATCGCGTATATACCCCTGTTTGCCAGAAAAAGGTCCGGCCAAAAAAATCAGGCGAGCCCGCCGGGAATCTTTTATAAAGTTCATCGTATTTAAAAAAATGTTCACTTATATTTAAATAAGATAATTGTATATTAAAAAATGTTCAATATATAGTAAACAATGTGATGGACATTTTCTTCATATACAATACGCTTTTATACGATGAAAATTTTAATATATTGCAATGAATATATTTTTAATTATACAATGACATAAACATTTTTTAATATTGTATAAATATTTTTTGTGTCGTATAACATTTAATACAAAATATTTAATATACATATATTTTAATATCGAATAAAAAATGGAATGGCCCAAAGTATAAAAAGTTGCACGCGTACTATATGAAGGAAATGTTGCAGTAGTGTAGTGGCAGGGAGTGCGCGGATTCGAATACGGGTAGTATCTTTTATTTTTTTTAATGTTGTACAAAAACGGAACGGCCCAAAGTATAAAAAGTCGTACGTGTGGTAGTTGATGCAAATGATGCAGTGGTGCAGCGATTGCAAAAAAAAAAGATTGCAAAAAAAATGCAGTGGTCCAGCGGTAGCGAGCGCGTGTTACCAACCGAGCCGCGGGCTAGCGCACGTTTAAATTTTTATTTTGGATTTTGTAAAATACAAAAATGTCCGATTGTATAAAACTATGTACGCGTGCAACTTCACGCAGTGGGTGCTGTAGGGCAGCGGTACAGAGCTCTCTTTGCCGAAGCCTGGCCGCGGGTTCGAATCCCGGCTGGCGCGTGCGTGTTAAATTTTTTAGTCGGCAGGACCCTTCCCTGGCTAACCAGGGATATATATAGGTGATTAAATAAAAACTCAGGGTCTTTTTCGCAAAAAAAATGCCACATCATCACCGGACAGTGGGGCCCGGGGGTCAGATACATTGTCAATACACTGTTATACATGATTTAGACTGTTTTGCAACAATTAGGCCCTGAGTTGGTACTGAACTGCAAAACTTTTGAGTAGTGGTACCAATCTGTGAGTAGGTGCGGAAGTGTGGTACCAACATGCAATTAACTCAGTTATATTTGAAGGATTTGTCCATTGGCTCTTCTTGAAGTCCATGTGTTGGTTTCAAGGAGTTTATGAGATGGCCAAAGTGCTTTTCAAGAAATTATGCAAAGATTGGTCATGTGAGAGTTGAGCTTATTGCAAGCATATCTTGAAAAACAAGATTGTGTGAACATTCAAGTTTACCTTCAAGACATCATCCTAATGAAGAGAGTTCGAAAGATTCAAGGTTGATCTAGACTAAGTACAGAGAGTGATTCAAGTTGATCAACACAAAAAGCGCACAAGTTGTACCGAGAGGGACCAAGTGTTCCCATGGTATGGTAAGCATTGTCCATTATGCTTTGTGTACTAACCCATGATCTACATGAGAGTTCTTTGTGGGGTTAGGTATGTTTCCATGGTCTTGCGTCAAGAGGAAGATCCCATACAACCCATGGAGGATGACATCAAGTGGTGATCATCATCAAGTTTGCAGTGTGCAAGTTCAAGTGGAGCAACACAAAGAGTGGCTCACCCATAATGGAGTATGGGGGAGCAATCAAGTTTGAATCTTGCCATCCATTGTGGTGTCAATGGACTTGTGAAGATGTGCCGAAGAGTCGCTCACCCATAGTGGACTATGGGGGAGCAATCATCTAGTCTTCATCGAGCCAACGCAATCAAGAAAGGTGGTCCAACTTGAGGGAGTCAAGATCATCATCATCTAGCTCAAGTGGACCATGTGCAAGGCAAATGTTTGCCCTTGATAGGTTTTCTATTTTACCGGTCTTGTGGTGGTAGTTGGGAGACCGGGTTATAGGATCGTTTGCCGTACTATCAAGGGGGGCTCTCAAGTTGGTAGCTTGATCGTATCATTAGTAGAGAGCTCAAACTATTGGATCCTTGCATAATGTTTCTTGGTTCTTGTTTGGTTCTCTTTGTGAGTCTTAGAGCTTATGGTCATCTTGATGACAAGCTTGAGTTCATCGAAAACGAAGTTCATATGCGTCTTCTATGATGTTTTCGGTGTTGGAGGTTTACCGGTCTTATCCGAGGAAGGGTTCTCACCTTTTTCTTATGGGCCTTTTCTAATTTGCTTCTTATTGATATTTATTTCAAGACTGTGTTAGCCCATGTCATTAGCTTTCCAACAAACTTGGTTTCATCGAATTCGGAGCTCGTATGCGGAAGTTGTGGCTGTTTTGATATTACCTGTTTTACATAGAGAAGTTGTACCGCCCCGTAGAGAGGTTGTACCGGTTGACCGGTACAACCGGTGTTTGGAACGGTTGTATCGCTCCAGAATTGGTCCGGAGGTTGTACCGGTCATGTACCGCTCTACACCGGACTAGTTTCTGTTTTGAAGCGGTTCTTGGGCGGTTGTTGACCGGTTTTACCGGTTTAACCGGTACTACCGGTTCCCCAGGTTGTTGTACCGCTTAGAGCTTTTCCCAGGTTGGTTTTCTTCTGCTTTGGCCGGTTGTACCGGTTCGTGCACCGGTTGTACCGGTCTTACAGTTTTCTGCACATAACGGGCAGATTCGTGGGGACCTATTTAAGGGGGTCTTCTTCCCCAATGGTTCCCAATCTCTTGAGCTCGTTTTTGCCCCCATTGTTGACCTTCTTTGAGCTTGCTAACTCTCAATCCCTCCATGGATTCTTGCTAGTTTTTGAGGGAAAATATAGAGGAGATCTAGATCCACACTTCCACCAATCACTTTCTCCTCTATGTGAGGGAACCCCTTGGATCTAGATCTTGGAGTTCTTTGTGTTCTCCTTCTTGTTCTTCCTCTCACTTTCCTCCCTAGCATTAGTTACTTTGGTGGGATTTGAGAGAGAAGGACTTGGGCACTCCGTGTGCCCTTGCCATTGCATTTGTGCATCGGTTTGAGTTCTCCATGGTGATACGTGGAAGTTACAACTTAAGAAGCTTATTACTCTTGGGTGCTTGGTGCCCTTGAGCTTGTTCCTCTTGGATGCTTGGGCGCCCTAGCCGGTTGGTGGTGTTCGGAGCTCAATCATTGTGGTGTAAAGCTTAGGGCAAGCGTCGGGGTCTCCAATTAGGTTGTGGAGATCGCCCCGAGCAATTTGACGGGTACCGGTGACCGCCCCCAAGGGTTGCCAAAGTGTACGGGTTCGGTGACCGCCCCCAAGGATCGCCATTTATACGGGTTCGGTGACCGCCCTCAAGGGTCCCTTAGTGGAATCACGGCATCTTGCATTGTGCAAGGGCATGAGGAGATTACGGTGGCCCTAGTGGCTTCTTGGGGAGCATTGTGCCTCCACACCGCTCCAAACGGAGATTAGCATCCGCAAGGGTGTGAACTTCGAGATACATCGTCGTCTCCGCGTGCCTCGGTTATCTCTTACCCGAGCCCTTTACTTATGAACTTTACTTTGTGATAGCCATATTGTTTCTTGTCATATATCTTGCTATCACCTAAGTAGTTTTTCTTGCTTAGCATAAGTTGTTGGTGCACATAGGTGAGCCTAGTTGTTGTAGGTTTTGTGCTTGACAAATTAACTGCTAGGTTTATTCCGCATTTGTTCAAGCCTCAACCATAATTATTTTAAAGCGCCTATTCACCCCCCCCCTCTAGGCGACATCCACGATCTTTCAATTGGTATCAGAGCCTCGTCTCTCTTTATAGGGCTTAACCGCCTAGAGAGTAAGGATGTCTACTAGGGGCGTAAGATTCTCTGACACTCTTAGTTTCGATGGCACAAATTTTGATGTTTGGGTAATTCGCATGCTTAATCTCTTTAGGGTCATGGACCCAAATTTAGAGCAAATTGTAGATATGGGTTTTTCTCCTCCAAAGGATCCCCAAAGATTATCTTTAGAGGATGAGAAAAACTCTTATCTCAATGCTCAAGCTTCTAATGTGCTTTTCGATGCTTTGAGCAATGTAGTTATATTTCAACTCATGTCGTTCCGGGATGCTCATGAGTTGTGGACAAAGCTTCAAGATAAATATGGTGTGTCCAATATTTGTGGGGATGATTGTTCTCCCTCCACCTCCGGTCGTATAGTCTTCTCAACTTCTTCTACATCACCTACATGTGGTTTGCCACAAGGTAATGATATGGTGAGTAGTGTTGGTCATTGCAATGATGATAGTATGCTTATTGTGGATGATCCTTCATCACTATCTTATTGCAATGCTCCCTCTTTGGGCTTTAACACTTCGAGCACTCCAAATGTTTCACATGCTTGTGTTGATAGTCCTTGCATATCATGTAGAAATTGCTTGACTAGATCTCATGATGATATGCTTGCTATGTCTTGTTGCCATGATAAAAATGCATCTATTTCCTCGAATTGTTGTGCTAACAATGTAGAGGAAACCGAACACTCCATGGAACAAGATGTGGTGTTTAATGGTGCCTCAAGGGATCCTACATCATCATCTATTGCTTTTTGCCTTATGGCTAAGGCGTCAAAGGTATCTCCTACTTTGTACCCCAATATGTCTCTTGATGATGATGTTGATGCTAATGATGATGAGGATAATGATGAAGAGAATGATAATGTTGCCTCCTTAACAACTAAGGGGAAAATGATTTTTAAAGCTCTTCATAAAAATAAAATTGCTCGTTCCAACTTCATGGAAATAATATCCATTGCCATTGATGGCAAGAAATACATTGAGGAGTTGGAATCTCATCTAGAGGAGCATGAGGTCACCATTGAGAAAATGGAAACTCATGGGCATGATTACACAAATGAGATCGCGGAGCTATCTCAAGCTCTTGAACATGAACAAACCACCTCCGAATCTCTTGAGGAGACTTTTGCTCTAGAATTATCTAGAGTGAAGGAATCTAATGATAGAGCTCTTGAGGTGGCCAATGTTTTTGAAACTAAAAATGCTAAGCTTGAAGTTGCTCATGCTAGACTCCTTGAGGACTTTGAGCACCTCGAAAATGGCTCAAGGGTCATCAAGGGTGAGCTCATCAAACTCACCGAGTCTCATGCTGAACTTGAAGCTTTTAAAAGAGCTTGCCAAGTTGCCTTCTCCTCTTGTTGTAAATGATGATGCTTGTGCACTAATTCTATTACTTGTGAAGCATCCATTTTGAAGGAGAATGTTGAGCTACGGGCTCAACTTGAGGTGCTATCTAGCAATTATGGGAAATTGGAAGAAAGTCATGAAAAGCTCTCAAGCTCTCATGATGATCTTCTAGTATCCCATAGTGTGCTAAAGGTAGCTCATGAGGCCATGATTGCTAAGGTAACATCTAGTGAGCCTCATGTGGATACTAGCACTACTTCTAGTCAAAATACTATATTGCCATGTGCTAGTCCTTGTAATTCATCTACTCACAATGTTGGTACATCTTGTGATGAATTGCTTTCCTTGCCTTGTTGCTCTAACGATGAAGTTTATACTTCCTCTAGTACTTGTGTTGAGACTAACCATGTAGAAGAAATCAAAGAGCTCAAGGCCCAAGTCACTTCTTTGAAGAAAGACTTGGAAAAGAGTCATCAAGGGAAATCCACACTCAACAATATCTTGAGTGTGCAAAAATCCCCCAATGACAAAGATGGACTTGGATTCAACTCCAATAAGAAGAAGAAGTCCAAGATGAACAAAAGGAAGGGCCAAGAACAAGTCAAGAATTGGGCCAAGATTGTTTGCTTCAAGTGCAAAGTAGAAGGGCATCATGTTAGATCTTGCCCATTGAAGAAGAAGCCCATTAGTGTCAAGCAACAAGGGAAGAGGGCACAAGTTCAATCTCATGCTCAACCTCAAGTTGAAGAAAGGCCTCTTCCCAAGAAGACTCAAGTTAATGCTTCTCTTGTTGAGAAATCAAGTGAGAAGAAAGTGAAGAGTAGACGTTGCTACTTATGTCGTGAGAAAGGCCATGTCGCTTCTTCATGCACTAGTGGTAACTTATCCAACCCAATTATTATTGATGATATCTATTCTCTTGGGAAGGATAAGTTTGGCAATGTGTTTGCCAAGTTTGTTGGTACTCAAAGTGGTGTCAAGAAAAGAACCATTTGGGTAGCCAAGCCTATTGTGACTAACCTCTTAGGACCCAACTTGGTTGGGGACCAACAAGCTCAAACTTGATCAATAGGTGTTGTTGGAGGTCGTTGGAGACTTGGCTACATTATGAAGAATTAAGGGGACTTCATCATTCTTGTTGTCTCAAGCCAAGTCAATTGGGTTGTCAAGTTTCTATCTTATATCCAATGTGCCTCCTTGCGGTAACTTGTACTTAAATTGTTTACATTGAAAGTTACTTGCCCCTTTGCATGTTTTGGTTTTGTTCCTTGCATGTGTTTGTATATGTTGTGCTTCCAACTTGCTTATCTTGAGCAATCAAGTATGTGTGTGTTGGTTTGCACATCATGTACGTGTGCATCATGCGTTGAGCCTTTTTGCTTCTTGTTTGTATCCTAGTTGGCTCATGTGAGAGATTAATGGAACATCCCATTTTGGGGGAGTGATGTGCTTTGTGCACCTCACAATCCTATAAATGTGTGTACATGAGGAATGCCATCTAGTATTGATATTACAAGATTATCTAGTCGCTAGGTGGTACATCTCTCGTGAGAAATTCAAATTCTAAAAATTCCATTGATTATCTTGTGTTGGATCCTCTTATTGCCTCTTGTTAAGTTCTTATTGGTATCACATTATGGGGGAGTAATATGCTATGTGCATATTACAAGCCTAGAAAATGTGTACATTTGAGATATTGTGTCCTAGAATTGATATTGTAAATTATATTGTTCCTAGGTGACATGTTGGCTCTACAAGTGGCAATTTGCTTGTGTTTGTTGTAAAGATGATGTTGGATATCCTTGTTATCTACCACCGGGAATTATTTCCAAATACTTCTTGTCTTTTGACAATTGGTAGTCAGTTATGTGTGGTAGAATTTATTGATCATCTTTACATTGTCTTTTGTTTTTATTTGCCTTTTCTCTTGCCAAGAATTGTGTCAACTCCCGTTGTCTTCCATACCACTTGTGGATCGTGTTAATTTCTTGTTCTTGTCTAGTGTTTTCTAGATATAGTGAAAGTGGTGATCAAACCTTGTGCATTTTGTATTCAAAAGCAAATTCTCTATAGTGCACAACTCGTGAGGGAGCTATCCTATTTTCTTTAGAACACTCTTCTTGTGATCCTTATCAAGTGTGTGTTGGTGGAAGGCAAGCCATTTTCTTTTGGTACCTTGTGCCATCATGAAACTTTGTTGAGAGCTTGGTTTGTTTGGAACCATCCTCTCTTTGGGAGTTTAACATCTTTAATTTAGTGTGTATCAATGGATATCTCATTCCTTGTTGTATCTTTAATGATATTTTCCAAGTGATGATTTCTCCATTTGGTGTCCTTTTCACTTGGCATTTCTTTGTATTTTGGTATCGGTTCTTGAAAGTCTTGAGCATGCATTTTAACTTCATGTAGTTCCTTTGGCATGTTTTCTTTCTTTGACCCAATATATAGGGGAAACTCCACCAAGTCTCAAATTGGATGATATGTGCATGAGATTCATTTTCATATCTATATGCACACATCTATGTGGAGTTTGTCCTATGTATTGTTGGTTCTCTAACTCTTTGGTCCCAATGAGTTTGGGTACCATTTTGTTTGTGTTGTTGTTCTAGGAACAATTGAAGATGCATTGGATACTCGGCTCATTCAAAAGGAAGGTGTTGTCACCATGTGCTTATTGGAGTCAAGCTAGGATGATCAATGAACTACTTTCTACCTTCAACTGGTATCTACTACATCCTTCCAATGCTATCTCGGTAACAAGTATCATCATCTACTACATGCACACATTATTGCATCAATCGTGTGTAGATTGTATCATCGCATGTTATTCTTTCTTTCTTGTGATACTTGTTTCCTTTCTCTAAGCATCTCAACGATGATCTCATGTTGCTAGTTGTGATGTCTTTAATGGTTGTGTGGTAGGAATTCATTTATATACAATAAGACCATATGTAGCCATGTGCTATGCCTCCAAGCAAATATCTTGTTGGTATATGCCTGACTTCCTTTTTGGATATCTTGTTCCTTCGTGTTGTAATTATTTCGGGTGTACATCCTTATTTGTAGATATATATATCATCATGATTTCGTCTACCTAGAATCTTATACACTTAAGAGAAGTTGCATATCTAGATGATATCCTTTCTTTCACGTCCACCTTGTCTTTCTTATGTTATTTCTTTGGTGGCTCCATGAAAGCTTTTGCCTTGAGTGTGTGTCTTCTATTGTTGCATCTTGATGCACTCTCTTGTGGTGAAGATTATTTTCCTCATGCTTGTCTTTACGAGGCTTTTGCCATCTTAATTGGTATCCCTCATCTTGATGAGGCTTTCATCGTCTATCTTCACCACGGGTTGTCACAAGCATAGGTTCTCTTTTGCGTATTAGTAAGCTTGTGAACCCATTTGCCAGTTGTGTGTGGGAATGATAGGCCTTGCACCGTGTGCCTCATTCTTTCAAGACTATTTTGATGCTTAATACTCATCCTAATTTTAGTCTTCTCAAGTGCTTCGCCATGACTCACACACATCATTTTGGTTGAGCCTATTCTTAAGTTGCCTCTTTTACATGTTGCTCAACCATGTGCTTGTTGCAACCGCTAGGCTTTGTTTCCAATATGCTCACTTGCACTGGATATGAGTTTCTGTTGATTTCGGGGGAGCTATGATCCTATTTTGTGCACTTTGTATTCAAATACAAAAATTCTTATGTGTGCAAAAATCATGGGGAGCTTCTCTAGTTTCTTTAGAACACTCCTTTGTGCTTATCATAATATCCTTATTCTTGTGGCATGTAGGATCATTAGTCTAGTTGGTTCAATTGATATCCGTTGATTGCTTGTTTCAGTTGGTATCTTCTGATTGTTTGTGTCTCTCCTTGTTATGTCTTTGTGGCATATCTTTCTGTTGCAATCTTTGGGCCTCAATATAGTTTGTCTTCCTCCAAGTATTTACCGTTGGATATGTGTATTGCATTCCACTCTCTTGTTGAGAAATACACAATTTATGGAGGAACACATTTTATATTGGCCTTCTAAGCTTTTAGCCCATTTTGGTAATCGATGCCAATGGGGGAGAAGTTTCAGAGAGTTTTGTGGAGAAGTTTAGAGAGTTATCTCCTCTTGCTTTGGTTGTGTTCCTTAGCATGTGCATCTCATACGCATGCACTATTGGGTGTTGCATTGCTAGGGAAGCATAATTCCTTATATAAACTCTCTTGAAAGTGATTGTCATCAATTACCAAAATGGGGGAGATTGAAAGGACATGCGGTGCCCCCATGTGTGGTTTTGGTAATTGATGACACTCTCTATGGACTAATGGTTGCATTGAGTTATATTTGAAGGATTTGTCCATAGGCTCTTCTTGAAGTCCATGTGTTGGTTTCAAGGAGTTTATGAGATGGCCAAGTGCTTTTCAAGGAATTATCCAAAGATTGGTCATGTGAGAGTTGAGCTTATTGCAAGCATATCTTGAAAAAGAAGATTGTGTGAACATTCAAGTTTACCTTCAAGACATCATCCTAATGAAGAGAGTTGGAAAGATTCAAGGTTGATCTAGACTAAGTACAGAGAGTGATTCAAGTTGATCGACACACAAAGCGCACAAGTTGTACCGAGAGGGACCAAGTGTTCCCATGGTATGGTAGGCATTGTCCATTACGCTTTGTGTACTAACCCATGGTCTACGTGTGAGTTCTTTGTGGGGTTAGGTATGTTTCCATGGTCTTGCGTCAAGAGGAAGATCCCATACAACCCATGGAGGATGACATCAAGTGGTGATCGTCATCAAGTTTGCAGTGTGAAAGTTCAAGTGGAGCAACACAAAGAGTGGCTCACCCATAATGGAGTATGGGGGGCAATCAAGTTTGAATCTTGCCATCCATTGTGGTGTCAATGGACTTGTGAAGATGTGCCGAAGAGTCGCTCACCCATAGTGGACTATGGGGGAGCAATCATCTAGTCTTCATCGAGCCAACGCAATCAAGAAAGGTGGTCCAACTTGAGGGAGTCAATATCATCATCATCTAGCTCAAGTGGACCATGTGCAAGGCAAAGGTTTGCCCTTGATAGGTTTTCTATTTTACCGGTCTCGTGGTGGTAGTTGGGAGACTGGGTTATAGGATCATTTGTCGTACTATCAAGGGGGGCTCTCAAGTTGGTAGCTTGATCGTATCATTAGTAGAGAGCTCAAACCATTGGATCCTTGCATAATGTTTCTTGGTTCTTGTTTGGTTCTCTTTGTGAGTCTTAGAGCTTATGGTCATCTTGATGACAAGCTTGAGTTCATCGAAAACGGAGTTCGCATGCGTCTTCTATGATGTTTTCGGTGTTGGAGGTTTTACCGGTCTTATCCGAGGAAGGGTTCTCACCTTTTTCTTATGGGCCTTTTCTAATTTGCTTATTATTGGTATTTCTTTCAATATTGTGTTAGCCCATGTCGTTAGCTTTCCAACAAACTTGGTTTCATCGAATTCGGAGCTCGTATGCGAAAGTTGTGGCTGTTTTGATATTACCTGTTTTACATAGAGAGGTTGTACCGCCCCGTAGAGAGGTTGTAACGGTTGACCGTTACAACCGGTGTTTGGAGCAGTTGTACCGCACCAGAATTGGTCCGGAGGTTGTACCGGCCATGTACCGCTCTACCACCGGACTAGTTTCTGTTTTGGAGCGGTTCTTGGGCGGTTGTTGACCGGTTTTACCGGTTTTACCGGTACTACCAGTTCCCCAGGCTGTTGTACCGCTTATAGCTTTTCCCAGGTTGGTTTTTCCTCTGCTTGGCCGGTTGTACCGGTTCGTGCACCGGTTGTACCGGTCCTACAGTTTTCTGCACATAACGGGCAGATTCGTGGGGACCTATTTAAGGGGGTCTTCTTCCCCAATGGTTCCCTATCTCTTGAGCTCATTTTTGCCCCCATTGTTGACCTTCTTTGAGCTTGCTAACTCTCAATCCCTCCATGGATTCTTGCTAGTTTTTGAGGGAAAAGAGAGAGGAGATCTAGATCCACACTTCCACCAATCACTTTCTCCTCTATGTGAGGGGAACCCCTTGGATCTAGATCTTGGAGTTCTTTGTGTTCTCTTTCTTGTTCTTCCTCTCACTTTCCTCCCTAGCATTAGTTGCTTTGGTGGGATTTGAGAGAGAAGGACTTGGGCACTCCGTGTGCCCTTGCCATTGCATTTGTGCATCGGTTTGAGTTCTCCACGGTGATACGTGGAAGTTACAAGTTGAGAAGCTTATTACTCTTGGGTGCTTGGTGCCCTTGAGCTTGTTCCTCTTGGATGCTTGGGCGCCCTAGACGGTTGGTGGTGTTCGGAGCTCAATCATTATGGTGTAAAGCTCAGGGCAAGCGTCGGGGTCTCCAATTAGGTTGTGGAGATCGCCCCGAGCAATTTGACGGGTACCGGTGACCGCCCCCAAGGGTTGCCAAAGTGTACGGGTTTGGTGACCGCCCCCAAGGGTCGCCATTTGTACGGGTTCGGTGACCGCCCTCAAGGGTCCCTTAGTGGAATCACGGCATCTTGCATTGTGCGAGGGCGTGAGGAGATTACGGTGGCCCTAGTGGCTTCTTGGGGAGCATTATGCCTCCACACCGCTCCATGCAGAGATTAGCATCCGCAAGGGTGTGAACTTCGGGATACATCGTCGTCTCCGTGTGCCTCGGTTATCTCTTACCCGAGCCCTTTACTTATGCACTTTACTTTGTGATAGCCATATTGTTTCTTGTCATATATCTTGCTATTACCTAAGTAGTTTTTCTTGCTTATCATAAGTTGTTGGTGCACATAGGTGAGCCTAGTTGTTGTAGGTTTTGTGCTTGACAAATTAACCTCTAGGTTTATTCCGCATTTGTTCAAGCCTCAACCATAATTATTTTAAAGCGCCTATTCACCCCCCTCTAGGCGACATCCACGATCTTTCAATTGGTATCAGAGCCTCGTCTCTCTTTATAGGGCTTAACCGCCTAGAGAGTAAGGATGTCTACTAGGGGCTTAGGATTCTCTGACACTCTTAGTTTCGAAGGCACAAATTTTGATGTTTGGGTAATTCGCATGCTTAATCTCTTTAGGGTCATGGACCCAAATTTAGAGCGAATTGTAGATATGGGTTTTTCTCCTCCAAAGGATCCCCAAAGATTATCTTTAGAGGATGAGAAAAACTCTTATCTCAATGCTCAAGCTTCTAATGTGCTTTTCGATGCTTTGAGCAATGTAGTTATATTTCAACTCATGCCGTTCCGGGATGCTCATTAGTTGTGGACAAAGCTTCAAGATAAATATGATGTGTCCAATATTTGTGGGGATGATTGTTCTCCCTCCACCTCCGGTCGTATAGTCTTCTCAACTTCTTCTACATCACCTACATGTGGTTTGCCACAAGGTACTGATATGGTGAGTAGTGTTGGTCATTGCAATGATGATAGTATGCTTATTGTGGATGATCCTTCATCACTATCTTATTGCAATGCTCCCTCTTTGGGCTTTAACACTTCGAGCACTCCAAATGTTTCACATGCTTGTGTTGATAGTCCTTGCATATCATGTAAAAATTGCTTGACTAGATCTCATGATGATATGCTTGCTATGTCTTGTTGCCATGATAAAAATGCATCTATTTCCTTGAATTGTTGTGCTAACAATGTAGAGGAAACCGAACACTCCATGGAACAAGATGTGGTGTTTAATGGTGCCTCAAGGGATCCTACATCATCATCTATTGCTTTTTGCCTTATGGCTAAGGCGTCAAAGGTATCTCCTACTTTGTACCCCAATATGTCTCTTGATGATGATGTTGATGCTAATGATGATGAGGATAATGATGAAGAGAATGATAATGTTGCCTCCTTAACAACTAAGGGGGAAATGATTTTTAAAGCTCTTCATAAAAATAAAATTGCTCGTTCCAACTTCATGGAAATAATGTCCATTGCCATTGATGGCAAGAAATACATTGAGGAGTTGGAATCTCATCTAGAGGAGCATGAGGTCACTGATGGATTCATGTACCTAGGGTAGGGTCATAGACCTGATCTAAGTACCCTACCCAAGGACACCCTTAGAAGAGATCACCTTCCAGTCGACCTACGAGGAACCCACTCGACTGACTTGAAGGACTCGACCATGAAGACTCACTCGACCACCAGAAGGTCAAGAAGCACTCTGCACTGCAACGGTCTGTAATTAAGTAGACTTTATGATAGTTAAGACACTTTATGTGGGGCATTACTAGTAACGCCCCGGACTTAATGTACCTTAAACCCTTCATTACGTGGGCTGACAGGGGTCCTGGCGCACTCTATATAAGCCACCCTCCTCCACAGGCAGAAGGGTTCGCACCCCTGTAACTCATATACACATAATCCACTCGACCGCCTCCGGGCTCCGAGACGTAGGGCTTTTACTTCCTCCGAGAAGGGCCTGAACTCGTACATCTCTTGTGTTTACAACCTCTCCATAGTTAGGACCTTGCTTCTCCATACCTACCCCCCACTCTACTGTCAGACTTAGAACCACGACAGTTGGCGCCCACCGTGGGGCAGGTGTTTTAGCGATTTTGTGGAGAAGTTGCGATTCTTCCGAGTACTTTCATCATGGTGGCTGCTGGAGTTTTGGTCGAGGGTCACGAGATCCGTCTCGGCGCTCTCACCTTCATCGCCGACGACTCCGCTTGGCTCCAGGAGGCTCCACTCGACGTTGATGCGCTCCCCATCCGCGGTGCGACGCATTTTCGCGCATGTGTCCGCGGCGTTCTGCTGCGACAACCATCGACCCCGTATCGGTTGACTCCCCTATCGACCACCCTCCCGGTCTCCCGCCAGCGCAGGCGCTCTGGTCGGTCGAGGCTTCAGCGGTGGGTGAGACACGCGGTGGCTCGCCAGACGGCCACCACCCAAGTTGCGGCAATCGAGCCCGACGAATCTCTCTACGGCCTGTTCGATCTGTCGAATGGCTCCGTAGAGATTGCATCTGAATGCAATAGCAGTGATTCGGCGGAGGAAATCCTGATGGTCAACGGACCTTGCAGTCCCCCTGGCTTCGCCCATGAAGGCGGGGCAGGCGGCGGAGACGACCCCGCATGAGACCACGAAGAGTACCAGCCCGAGCCACTCGACTCTCTGCAAAGAGAGGAACTTCGCCGCAGGAATATGGATGCCCTGCATACTCCCATCGCAGGAGAAACCCCCGAGGCTCGCGCCTTGGAGGAGGCACGTTTGGCCAATTTGGCCGAACGCGCTCGCTTGGAGAATCTTCAGCGAGCACTCGACGAGCGCGCGCGGCAACGAGTTCCTGACGCCAATCGATGTCAACTCTTCCCGCCGACTCAGGTATATCGAACCCCAATACAGAATTTAGCAGCTGCGACCCGTATAGCAGAGTCCATCCAGCCCTCTCAGTCGGAAGCTGGCAGAGGCTTGATGCAGATCAGGGATTTGCTCCGGGCAGCAGGGGACCAGAATTCAGCCGTGTCGCAGTCGCGCAACAGAATTCACAGTCGATCCGTCGCTGCGAATACGGTTCAGTCGGCTCACAGTCCCAGATCGCCTCCGCGGCGAGAAGGGCGCGAGAATCAGCGAGACCAGTATGGAGACCGACACGACCGAGATGATAGGCGTTGAGTGCCCACTTCCCCTCCGAGGGGCGGGTCTTACGTTCCTCGGCAGCAAGATGACAGGCGTCAGCTCAGTGTGGGGCGAAGAGCTCCAGTCGACCCCAGAGAACCAGGCTTCGACGCGCGATCCATTATCGTGCAAGGCTTGGTCGACTGGAACAGAGCCCATCGGGGTGGACCCGATAGAGATGCGCCCACAAGCAGTCGAGTGCATGTTTCTGGTCCAGAATGTTTCAGCAGGGCTATCAGAGCCGCAGTGATCCCCCCCAATTTCAGGTTGGCAACAGGAGTCAGCAAGTTCACCGGTGAGTCTAAGCCTGAAACTTGGCTTGAGGACTACCGAGTGGCGGTTCAGATTGGTGGTGGGAATGACGAGGTGGCCATGAAGCATTTGCCCCTCATGTTGGAAGGTTCTGCCAGGGCGTGGTTGAATCAGTTACCTCCTAGCAGCATTTACACTTGGGAAGATCTATCCCGAGTGTTCGTCAGAACGTTTGAAGGAACTTGCAAGCGACCGGCTGGATTGACGGAGCTGCAAGTCTGTGTGCAGAAGACCAATGAGACTCTCAGAGAATATATTCAGAGATGGATCACTTTGGACCATACTGTGGAGAATGTGTCTGATCATCAGGCAGTCTGCGCCTTCAAGGATGGCGTCAAGAACAGAGAATTGAGTTTGAAATTTGGTCGAACCGGAGACATGACCTTGAGTCGGATGATGGAGATTGCTACCAAGTACGCCAACGGCGAAGAAGAAGACCGACTCCGAAGCGGCAAGTACAAGCCGAGTCAGTCGGAGAAGGGAAACACCAGTCGGAAACAGAAGCGGAAGGCTGAACCAGCAGCTCCTGGAGAGGCTCTGGCCGTGACTCAGGGAAAGTTCAAAGGGAAACCTAAAGGATCCTGGAACCCTAAGAAGGTAAAGGATAAATAAGGGAACGACGTGATGGATATGCCGTGTCACATCCACACGAAGAAAGATGAAGAGGGTAATATCATTTACCCAAAGCATACCACTCGTCAATGTCTGACTCCTGATCCAGCAGTTTCAAGGAAAACAGTCTAAGGACAAGGAAAAGGAGTCGGACAAGGCCGAAGACAAGGAGGACAGTGAGGAAGGATATCCGCATGTCAACTCCACTCTGATGATCTTCCCAGATGTGGAAAGCAAGAGCCGACTGAAGGTCATTAATCGTGAGGTGAACATGGTTGCCCCAGCAAAACCAAGTTATCTGAGATGGTCCCAAACGCCCATCACATTCGACCAATCTGATCACCCGACTCATATTGCCACCCCTGGGAGGCAAGCTTTGGTGGTCGATCTAGTTGTCGAAGGCACTCGACTGACAAAAGTGCTGATGGACGGTGGTAGTGGGCTGAACTTGTTGTATGCAGACACACTGAAAGGAATGGGCATTCCGATGTCCCGACTGAGCACCAGTAACATGAGCTTTCATGGAGTTATACCCGGAAAGAAAGCCGAGTCACTCGGCCAAATAGCTCTGGACGTGGTGTTTCGTGATTCAAAACATTTTCGCAAAGAGAAGTTGACGTTTGAGGTCGTGGATTTTCGGAGTGCGTACCACGCCATTTTGGGAAGGCCAGCTTACACACGGTTCATGGCTCGACCATGTTACGTGTACCTCAAACTGAAGATGCCCGGCCCCAAAGGAGTGATCACTGTCACCGGTGATCGGAAAAAGGCAGAAGAGTGCTTTCAGAAGGGCTCGAAGATTGCCGATTCCCAGGTGACAGCGGTCGAGTTTGAAGAATATAAACAAAGCGCAGATCCGAGTGATTTGCTGCGATCCAAAAAGCCCGCCACAGAATCTGCATTTCAGTCGTCCAGTGAGACGAAGCCTGTCCACATTCACCCGACCGATCCCAATGCAGCCCCGACCCACATCTCCACAACACTCGACCCGAAATAGGAAGAAGCGCTCATCCAGTTCCTCCGTGAGAACTGGGACATTTTTGCATGGAAGCCAGCTGACATGCTAGGTGTTCCCAGGGGACTGGCTGAGCACCGCCTTAGAGTCGACTCATCAGCAAAACCAGTTAAAGAACATCTTCGGCGGTCCGCCGTCCAGAAGAGAAAGGCTATTGGTGAGGAAGTGGCTCGACTGTTGGCGGCAGGATTTATCCGAGAGATATACCACTCCGAGTGGCTTGCTAATGTCGTCATGGTTCCTAAGAAGGACAAATCGCTACGAATGTGCATTGATTTCAAGCACATCAATCGGGCATGCCCGAAAGATCATTTTCCTCTCCCTCGCATTGATCAAATTGTTGACTCGACCGCGGGGTGCGAGAGATTGTCTTTTCTAGACGCCTATTCCAGGTACCATCAGATCCGTCTGTATGGACCCGATGAGATAAAAACAGCTTTCATCACTCCATTCAGGTGCTTCTGCTATATCAC
Organism: Triticum timopheevii; assembly: GCA_963921465.1. Lineage (NCBI taxonomy): Eukaryota > Viridiplantae > Streptophyta > Magnoliopsida > Poales > Poaceae > Triticum > Triticum timopheevii. The sequence goes on along the minus strand of OY997274.1, from coordinate 169,978,460 downwards.
CATGCCATTCGGCCTCAAGAATGCCGGAGCCACATTTATGCGAATGATTCAGAAGTGTCTACTCACTCAAATCAGTCGGAATGTGGAAGCATATATGGATGATATCGTCATCAAGTCACGAAAAGGTTCCGACCTGCTCACTGACCTCGCCGAAACATTTGCCAACCTCCGAAGGTATGATATCAAGCTCAATCCATCAAAGTGCACATTCGGAGTTCCTGGTGGCAAGTTACTCGGTTTTCTCATTTCCGAGCGAGGGATCGATGCTAATCCAGAGAAGATCGGCACTATTCTCCGAATGAAACGCCCTGTGCGAGTGCACGATGTCCAGAAGCTTACTGGATGCTTGGCCGCATTAAGTCGATTCATCTCACGACTCGGTGAAAAGGCATTGCCTCTTTACCGACTGATGAAGAAGGCAGACAAGTTCGAGTGGACTCCAGAAGCTGATGCAGCGTTTGCCGAGCTAAAAGCTCTGCTCTCCACCCAGCCGGTGCTTGCTGCTCCAATCAGCAAAGAGCCTCTGTTGCTTTATATCGCAGCCACAGGACAAGTCGTCAGTACAGTGCTTACGGTCGAGCGGGAAGAAGAAGGAAAAGCCTTCAAAGTTCAGCGCCCAGTGTATTATTTGTCTGAAGTCTTGACTCCATCCAAGCAGAGATATCCTCATTATCAGAAGCTTGTGTATGGAATATACATGACCACGAAGAAGGTTGCTCATTATTTCTCTGATCATTCCATCACAGTCGTCGGCGACGCTCCACTATCAGAGATTTTGCACAACAGAGATGCAACTGGTCGAGTGGCGAAATGGGCGATTGAACTTCTTCCCCTTGATATCAAGTTTGAGGCAAAGAAAGCCATTAAGTCCCAGGCAATAGCAGATTTCCTCGCCGAGTGGATTGAACAGCAGCAGCCGACTGAAGTTCACTCGGAGCATTGGACCATGTTCTTTGATGGCTCTAAGATGTTGAATGGTTCCGGCGCTGGGGTTGTCCTGGTTTTCCCCAGAGGAGATAAGCTCAGATATGTGCTCCAGATTCACTTTGATTCCTCCAACAATGAGGCAGAGTATGAGGCCCTCTTATACGGATTGCACATGGCCATCTCACTCGGCGTCCGTCGCCTGATGGTCTATGGCGATTCAGATTTAGTGGTCAACCAAGTGATGAAGGAGTGGGACGTGAGAAGCCCAGCCATGACTGGATACTGCAATGCAGTGAGGAAGCTGGAAAAGAAGTTTGAGGGGTTAGAGCTCCATCATATACCCCGACTGAAAAATCAAGCAGCTGATGATCTAGCAAAGATTGGTTCCAAGAGAGAAGCCATTCCGAGTGGCGTGTTTTTGGAACATATTCATACGCCGTCAGTTAAGGAAGACCCTTTCACTGAAGAAACCCCACAACCCAAGAGTGCCACGGATCCGACTGAGGTAGAAGTCCCAGCAGTGGTCGACTTGGTTATGGAGATCTTGGTAGTCATGCCCGACTGGACAATTCCCTATATCGCGTATATCCTGAGAAAAGAGCTCCCAGAGGATGAGGAAGAGGCTCGACAGATCGTCCGTCGATCCAAGGCCTTTACCGTTATCAAAGGACAGTTGTATAGAGAGAGCGCGAGTGGAGTTGGTCAAAAGTGCATAACGTCGGAGGAAGGTCGAATCATTCTCAATGATATCCACTCGGGGACCTGTGGTCATCATGCGTCCTCTCGGACCATCGTGGCCAAAGCATACCGAGCCGGATTTTACTGGCCAAAGGCGAATGAGATGGCAAAGGAAATAGTGGACAAGTGCGAAGGATGTCAGTTCTACTCAAATATGTCACACAAGCCTGCGTCAGCTCTGAAGACCATTCCACTCGTCTGGCCTTTCGCAGTATGGGGGTTGGACATGGTCGGTCCCTTGAGAACAGGTAGAAGTGGCTTCACGCATGTACTGGTGGCAGTCGACAAGTTCACCAAGTGGATTGAGGCTAAGCCAATCAAGAACCTTGACGCCGGTACTGCTGTTAGCTTCATCAGGGAACTGATATTCAGATATGGAGTCCCGCACAGCATCATTACGGATAATGGGTCGAACTTTGACTCGGAAGAATTCAGGGATTTCTGCAACTCTCAAGGCACACGAGTCGACTACGCTTCAGTCGCCCATCCGCAGTTGAATGGACAAGCAGAGCGAGCCAATGGCCTGATCCTCAAAGGATTAAAACCCCGACTGATGCGTGATCTCAAGCATGCGGCTGGAGCGTGGGTCGACGAACTTCCCTCGGTGCTTTGGGGACTGCGGACCACACCTAATCGGTCGACCGGAAGAACTCCATTCTTCTTGGTCTACGGAGCTGAAGCAGTCTTGCCGAGTGATCTTCTCCACAATGCTCCTCGAGTTGAACTCTACAACGAAGCAGAAGCTGAACAAGCGCGGCAGGACGCAGTCGACCTTTTAGAGGAAGAAAGGGAGATGGCTCTGATCCGATCGACCATCTACCAACAAGACTTGCGTCGCTTTCACGCCAAAAATGTGAGGGGTCGAGCCTTCCAGGAAGGGGATTTAGTACTCCGAGTGGATCAGCAGAAACAGCATAAGCTCGCTCCTTCTTGGGAAGGGCCCTTCGTCGTCACCAAAGTTCTCCACAACGGGGCGTACCGTCTTTACAACGTCGAACACAATATCGACGAGCCCCGAGCTTGGAGCGCGGAACTACTCCGCCCATTTTACACTTAAAGTTTTCACTCGGATGAGTTGTAATAAAGTACTTCTGTAGTTCATGGATTACAAAATAATAGTGTCATAATTTCTCCATAATTTTTGTCACTTTTTATTTGTCCAATAAAATTTCCCCTCCAGTGGGTGACTTAGCCGCGAATCCGCTTCGCCTAAGTTTGTAAACAAATCCTTACCGAGTGGTGAGCCAGACTCCCACTCGGGGGCTTAGCCGCGAATCCGCTTCACCTAAGTTTGTAAAAAAAATCCTACCGAGTGGTAAGCCAGACTTCCACTCGGGGGCTTAGCTGCAGTCCAAGTACTCGCCTAAGTTATAAAAATCCTACCGAGTGAAGAGCAAACCTCTCACTCGGGGGCTTAGCTGCAGTCCAAGTACTCGCCTAAGTTATAAAAATCCTACCGAGTGAAGAGCAAACCTCTCACTCAGGGGCTTAGCTGCAGTACAGTGCTCGCCTAAGATATAAAAATCCTACCGAGTGAAGAGCAAACCTCTCACTCGGGGGCTTAGCTGCAGCCCAGTGCTCGCCTAAGTTATATAAATCCCACCGAGTGGCGAGCCAGACTCCCACTCGGGGGGCTTAGCTGCAGTTTAAACACTCGCCTAAGTACAATGTACGCTCGCAAGGAGGACGAGGTGCAGGTCGACTACGACCCTCTCCCCTGAGCTACGCCATAAGTACAATGTGCGCTCGCAAGGAGGACGAGGTGCAGGTCGACTGCGCCCCTCTCCTCTGAGCTACGCCATAAGTACAATGTGCATTCGCAAGGAGGATGAGGTACAGGTCGACTGCGATCCTCTCCTCTGAGCTACGCCATAAGTACAATGTGCGCTCGCAAGGAGGATGAGGTACAGGTCGACTACGACCCTCTCCTCTGAGCTACGCCACAAATACAACGTGCGGTCGTAAGGAGGACGAGGTGCAGGTCGACTGCGACCCTCTCCTCTGAGCTTCGCCACAAGTACAACGTGAAAATCCTACCGAGTGAAGAGCAAACCTCTCACTCGGGGGCTTAGCTGCAGCCCAGTGCTCGCCTAAGATATAAAAATCCTACCGAGTGAAGAGCAAACCTCTCACTCGGAGGCTTAGCTGCAGCCCAGTGCTCGCCTAAGATATAAAAATCCTACCGAGTGAAGAGCAAACCTCTCACTCGGAGGCTTAGCTGCAGCCCAGTGCTCGCCTAAGTTACAAAAATCCTGCCGAGTGAAGAGCAAACCTCTCACTTGGGGGCTTAGCTGCAGCCCAGTGCTCGCCTAAGATATAAAAATCCTACCGAGTGAAGAGCAAACCTCTCACTCGGGGGCTTAGCTGCAGCCCAGTGCTCGCCTAAGTTACAAAAATCCTGCCGAGTGAAGAGCAAACCTCTCACTCGGGGGCTTAGCTGCAGCCCAGCGCTCGCCTAAGTGAATTAAGGAACAAGTCGACTGCAGTGAGCGTCTTGCTTTGAACCTGCAAAAGACATTTCGAGCCAAAAGCAATCATATTCAAACATCAAATCCAAGTTCAGATCGATACCTAAAGGAACCGAAAGTGCTCAGGCGCTAAGCCAGTTAAGGTTTATCGGTTACAAATTCACTCGGCATACCGAGGCAAATTTAAAGTGTCGAGCTTAAAGAAGTTTTTTACCCCTCCTGTGGAGGGCTGGAAGGTGCAACGAACTCGTCAAGGTCAATTCCGTCTGCGATCCGAGTGGCAGCAGCGATGAAGGTTTCCATGAAAGACCTGAAGTCGTGTTTCTTGGTGTTGGCCACCCGGAGAGCCGCCAGCTTGTCTTCTCGCGCATCTTTGCAGTGGACTCGGGCCAGACACAGAGCAACATCTGCACCGCACCGAGCCGAGGACTTTTTCCACTCTTGCACTCTATCAGGAACCGTGTTCAGTCGAGCCATCAGTGACTCCAGGTCGTTCTGGAGTGTCTCCCTGGGCTAGAGCGTTGAGTCGATGCGAGAAGTGGCGGCCTTCAGCCTTGCAAGATAGTCCACGACGGCTGCAACACGGGATTCCAGTCGGAAAACATTCATGGCAACTTCATCGTTCACCGAAGAATTGACGGGGTCAAGGTTTGGTTCCAGCTGGCTAGTCTCTTCTTCAAAGTTTTGACAAAATTCTGCAAAGACAATCACCGAGTCAAGACAATGGTCGAATGGAAAGATCACAGTTGAAAATGATTGTCGAGCGTAAAGGATTACCTTCGAGCATAAGGAACAACTTCATGGCAAGTCCACTCAGGAAGGCCTCCAGATCATTTTTCTTCCCAGTCAACTGACTGACTTTGTCGGTCAGGGCAGCTTTGTCAGTTTTCAGTCGACTGACTTCCTTGTCGGCGATCCCAAGAGCAGCTTTCAGATTGGTATTTTCTTGTTCGAGCTTGGTGACTGAAGCTAACTTCTCGTCAGCAAGCTTGATCTTCTCAGCTAGCTCAAGGCCTTTTTTCTTCTGGGCCTCCTTCACCTTGCCTGCAAGTTACAGCAAGGTCAGATTTTGAAACAAATGAAGTGAAAAAGGAGTTGTCGAGGTCTCACCGAACATACCTTTGGTCTCCTCCTTCGCCTTCGTCAGATTCTCCTGAACCAGCTTCAGATCCAGTTCGAGCTGAATGTGCTTGTGCTCCAGCTCGGTATAACGAGCCGCAAGGTCACAGGATTTCTGCGAAGAACCAATCGACAAAATATCAAAGATAATTCACTTCCGAGTGGATAAGAGAAAATCATGCGTTTCTAAGACTACAGCCGAATACAAACATTCGACCGTAGTCTCGGGGACTACACCCAGTGGGTGCACTCAGCGTGCCCCCACTAGTTCTATTAAAGACAGAGTCGACCAGTCGACCCCAAAAAAAAACGCTCAAGACATATTCTTCAGACTGTAATCAACTGCAAGCAGTCGACCACAGTCTCGGGGACTACACCCAGTGGGTGCACTCAGCGTGCCCCCACCGGTTTGGGAAATCCATTCGCCAAAGTCGAATGACGGAAAGACTGAACTTATAAAGCCTAAGGTCGACTGTCAGCAGTCGACCTTAGCCTTGGGGACTACACCCAGCGGGTGCACTCAGCGTGCCCCTGCTAACACGGAGTTTCAATCGACACACCCAGTGGGTGATCGCTATAGATTCCGGAAAGAAAAGCTTTTGATAGCATATCCTAACAGAACAAGCGATCCGACTGACCTGTACATTGCTTTTAAGAGCAGAACTAGCGTCGTAAGCTGCCTGGCTCGCATCCCGGATGGTCTTCACCTGCTCCATCATGATCCCCGCCTGGCGTATCGCCTCCTTCGCAGCGCCAGCTTGGTCCTCTGGGACGTGGTGCGTCGTGAAGAGGGAAGGCTGTGCGGCACTCGACGAAGCAGGGAGAGCACTCGTCAGTGGAACTGCGAAGGACACGGTGTGTCGAGTGGTGTTCTCCTCCTCCGCGACCAGAGTCTCGGGCGCCGTCACATCCTGGGCCACCCTGCCGGCAGACGCTTTCCTGCTCCTTCTGTGCTTCAGCGGTTCCTCATCGTCATCATCATCAGGAAGAGTGATAACAACATTGGATGGAGCTACAGAAAAGAATCAGAATTAGAGATCATGAGTCAGTCGACTAAAAACGAAATTAAGAGTATAGTACCAGGGTTTGAGGTTGCTGCGTCCTCCATCTCATGGTCGTCAGCCCTGGCTGAGGTCTCAGAAGTAGAAGCACTGCAATTCCAAAGAATCAGTCGACTAACTCAAGCGTCAACCAGAGATAAAGCTCGCACAAAACAAGAAGACTTAAGCAGCATGTTTACCCTGATATGGTGGGGATGGACACCTTCATCTTCGGCAGGAGTTTGGTCGGCTTTGACGGGGCCGCCCTGGGTTGCTTCGACGCCTTTTCAGTCGGCGCCGGAGAAGTGGTCCGAGGGTGCTTGGTCGACTGCGCAACAGTCGCAACCCCCTTGCCACGTTCAGTCACAGGGTCATGGACAAGCTTCAACCGCCTTTTCGAGCGCGGTGGCGCGACCTCCTCCTCCTCCTCTTCTTCGTCCTCCTCATCGTCATCATCATCATCATCATCCTCAGCGGCATCCGAGTCCCACTCCTCCTGGCTCTCGCCCCCGCTCGCTTCTCCCTCTTCAGTCGGAGCCTGTGCTCCATTGGGCATCGAGTACAGCTCGGTGAGGGCCTGATAGACATCAAGACAAAGATCAATCGACCGATTTGCGGAGAAAACAGAAATAAATGTGACAAGAATACAATGGGAAGTGGAGCAGACATACCTTGTCTGGAACGCTGCGATGGTCAAGTGGAGGAATCCTTCTGGCTCCACGAGGGTTATCCTTGTTCCCAGTAACAGCGGCCATCCACCTTTCCAGAGTGGCATCATCGACTGCTTCTGGATTGATCCGAGTCTCATCTTCAGTCCCGCGGTACAACCACATGCAATGGCTCCGGAACTGAAGAGGCTGGATACGTCGCCTAAGAAAAACCTCCAGGAGATCCATACCCGTCACTCCCTCCCGAACCAACTGAACTACACGCTCCATCAGCATCTTCACGTCGGCCTTCTCCTCCGGTACCACCTTCAGAGAGGAGGGCCTGTTGACTCGGTCCATGGTAAACTGAGGGAGTCCACTCGACTGCCCCGGCGTCGGCTCATTCTGGCAATAGAACCAGGTCGACTGCCAGCCTCTGACTGACTCGGGAAACGACATGGTTGGGAAGGTGCTCTTGTTCCTCATCTGGATCCCCAGACCTCCACACATCTGGACAACTTTGGTTTTATCGTCACCTGGGCTCGCCTTCTTCACGGTCTGAGAGCGACACGTGAATATGTGCTTGAACAAGCCCCAGTGCGGTCGGCAACCCAGAAAATTCTCACACATGGACACAAACGCGGCAAGATAGGCGATAGAATTCGGGGTGAAGTGGTGGAGTTGCGCTCCAAAGAAGTTCAAGAAACCACGAAAGAAAACACTCGGTGGCAAAGAAAATCCGCGGTCGACGTGGGTAGCCAGAAGCACGCACTCACCCTCTTCCGGCTGGGGCTGCCACTCCTTCCCCGGAAGCCTTGCGGCTCCGTGGGGGATCAGACCGTCGTTGGCCATGTCGAGGAGATCCGTCTCCGTGATGGTCGACCGGATCCAGTCTCCCTAGACCCAGCCGTTCGGCAGACGAGATCTAGACGAAGACCCGCCACGACTGGTGGATCTCCCCTTCACCTTCTCCGTCGCCGACACCTTCTTCGCGCGTTCCAGCGCCGCCGTCTTCTCTTTGACCATGGCTGCCGGCGAGATGCGCGAGGAGAGGTTGTGCGGAGACGAGAGCGAGCGCGTTGGGCGGAGACGAGGAGAGCAGAGAGGGAATGCTGAGGCACTGTTCAAAAACCCTCGCCGGGCGCATTTATAAGATCCCTTCCGAGTGGATGACAGGTGGGCCCGGTCGATCTAATCATATCCCGAAACAGTTGCACAGACGCGATACGTGGCGAAAAAAGCGGCACGAGGATCGAGGCGTCTATGCCCTATCCCATCCGAGCGCCGCGGTCCGCCCCGCTTCGCGCGCTTCCCCAAATTTCATATCCCGTAGAATCCGCGAACGGCAGATCGATCTGTCAGACGTGGGATTTCCTGCGATCCGTCGCTCGGAAATCGGCAAAGTCCAAAAGATCACTCGACGAAAGAAAAGAATGGATCGAGTCGACTGAAGAAAAGTTGCCCGTTATCAACGAAGAGATTCTTAGTCCAAAATAACGCATGACCAGTGTGCAAAAGTCAATCGGAAACTGCATCAACTCCTTCCCCACTCAAGCCTCAATCCATTCGGGGGCTAATGATGGATTCATATACCTAGGGTAGGGTCATAGACCTGATCTAAGTACCCTACCCAAGGACACCCTTAGAAGAGGTCACCTTCCAGTCGACCTACGAGGAACCCACTCGACTGACTTGAAGGACTCGACCATGAAGACTCACTCGACCACCAGAAGGTCAAGAAGCACTCTGCACTGCAACGGTCTGTAATTAAGTAGACTTTATGATAGTTAAGACACTTTATGTGGGGCGTTACCAGTAACGCCCCGGACTTAATGTACCTTAAACCCTTCATTACGTGGGCTGACAGGGGTCCTGGCGCACTCTATATAAGCCACCCTCCTCCACAGGCAGAAGGGTTCGCACCCCTGTAACTCATATACACATAATCCACTCGACCGCCTCCGGGCTCCGAGACGTAGGGCTTTTACTTCCTCCGAGAAGGGCCTGAACTCGTACATCTCTTGTGTTTACAACCTCTCCATAGCTAGGACCTTGCCTCTCCATACCTACCCCCACTCTACTGTCAGACTTAGAACCACGACAGTCACCATTGAGAAAATGGAAACTCATGGGCGTGATTACGCAAATGAGATCGCCAAGCTATCTCAAGCTCTTGAACATGAACAAACCACCTCGAAATCTCTGCTCTAGAATTATCTAGAGTGAAGGAATCTAATGATAAAGCTCTTGAGGTGGCCAATGTTTTTGAAACTAAAAATGCTAAGCTTGAAGTTGCTCATGCTAGACTCCTTGAAGACTTTGAGCACCTCGAAAATGGCTCAAGGGTCATCAAGGGTGAGCTCATCAAACTCACCGAGTCTCATGCTCAACTTGAAGCTTCTTATTTAAAAGAGCTCGCCAAGTTGTCTTCTCCTCTTGTTGTAAATGATGATGCTTGTGCACTAACTCTATTACTTGTCCGTTTGGATCGGCGCGTTGGGTCGTCACTTTTGTCCGCGCCGACCCAAACGAACGCGGGCGGAAGAAATCGAAATTGCTCTGCGTACGATACTTTTTCGTCGGACACCCGTACGACCAGTCTGTAAAACTTATTGCATGCTGGGCCCACAAACTGAATTATCTTGGGCTGTCTCTAATCGTATGAGCGAACATTGAGCATTCATCGTACGTATAGCAGGGTCGCGGACGAAATGGGTTGCCCCATTGGTGTTGATCTTATTAACCAGTGATAAATTTTGCCGAGTCTGTCGAATATCAGCATGTCGTAAATCTAGCCAGGCTGGTTGGATTTGGTCCAGTCTGGCGAGCCTCTTCTCACTCCGGAACATCACACCCTTAACATGTCATGTGGGCTCACCGCTAATGAGGCCCGCATGTCATTGACAGCAGGCGACGGCTCCCGTTTATGCGGTGGCTAGGCAAACCAGAAGCAAAGAGTCCATGTCACCGCCGCTACTATGCCACTGCTACTGGGCCCAACGTATTAAAACCCCAGCAACCCTCCCCGGTGATGAATAACCTCACCGACAAGCCTACGCACTGACATCTGGGCCCACGCCATCCCTGGGTCCCACCCGTCCGTCTCCATTTCGCCACAGCTCAGATCCGCGGCGCACTACCCACTCCACTCCCCCCCTTACTCGGCTACTCCGCAGTCCCCACTCCACCCGCGATGGCCGGCGGCCGCCCGTTCCGGCCGTCCGCGCCTCGCCGCGCCGCGTTCGCCGCCCTGCTGACGCTCCTCCTCCTGGCGTCCCTCGCATTCCTCCTCTCCTCCGCCCCCGCCTCCGCCTCCGCCCGCTCCTCCTCGGCATCGTCCCCGCCGTCCCGCCTCGCCGCCATCCGCCGCCACGCCGCGGACCACGCGGCCGTCCTCGCCGCCTACGCCGCCCACGCGCGCAAGCTCAAGGAGGCCTCGGCCGCGCAGTCGCTCTCCTTCTCCGCCCTCTCCTCCGACCTCTCCGCGCTCTCCTCCCGCCTCGCCTCCCGCGGCCCCCTCCCGGAGGACGCCCGCAGGCCCCTCGAGAAGGAGGCCCGCGAGCGCATCAAGTTCGCCCGCCTCCTCGCCGCCGACTCCAAGGAGGGCTTCGACACGCAGTCCAAGATCCAGAAGCTCTCCGACACCGTCTTCGCCGTCGGCGAGCAGCTCGCCCGCTCCCGCCGCGCCGGCCGCATGTCCTCCCGCATCGCCGCCGGCTCCACCCCCAAGTCCCTGCATTGCCTCGCCATGCGCCTCCTCGAGGCCCGCCTCGCCAAGCCCTCCGCCTTCGCCGACGACCCCGACCCGTCCCCCGCGTTCGAGGACCCCTCGCTCTACCACTACGCCATCTTCTCCGACAACGTCCTCGCCGTCTCCGTCGTGATTGCCTCCGCGACGCGCGCCGCCGCTGACCCCTCGCGCCACGTCTTCCACGTGGTCACCGCGCCCATGTACCTGCCTGCATTCCGTGTCTGGTTCGCGCGCCGCCCGCCGCCGCTTGGCGTGCACGTCCAGCTCATCGCCTACTCCGACTTCCCGTTCCTCAACGCCTCATCCTCGCCGGTGTTCAGGCAGATTGAGGCCGGCAAGAGGGACGTGACGTTGGTCGATTACCTGAGATTCTACCTCCCGGACATGTTCCCGGCGCTGCAGAGGGTAGTGCTCTTGGAAGATGATGTGGTGGTGCAGAAGGATTTGGCGGCGCTTTGGCATGTCGACTTGGATGGGAAGGTTAATGGCGCCGTGGAGATGTGCTTCGGGGGGTTCAGGAGGTACAGGAAGTATCTCAACTTCACGCAGGCCATAGTGCGTGACAGGTTTAGTCCCAGTGCCTGTGCGTGGGAGTATGGGGTCAATGTATTTGATCTCGAGGCATGGCGACGGGACGGCTGCACCGAGCTGTTTCATCAATACATGGAGCTGGTGAGTTCCGGCAATCTTTTGTTACAACTTGCAACATTCACTATTATGATACCTTACATTTATCTGCGGTTGCATCAGTTATTTGTTATGTTTGGTGTCTGATAGGTGTCATGTATTGTGGTAATTTAACAATTTCACCAACTTAGGTGCAAGTCCTACTTAAGTTTCTTTGTCACTGTCATTATGCTCATCATGGGATTTGGAACCTTCGTTTCCCTTGAATTTCTTGAGTGAGCATTAAGTATAGTAGTTTCGTTCCCAAACATCATTTATCTTGGTAAAATGTTTTGGAAGGAACTCTTGGGAAACAACTCCGTTAAGCTCGACATTGACCACATATGATACATAAATGTTCCACAACTAGATGGACTGGCCTTTGCATTTGCACAATGTGATCTTATATAGCATAGGCTGGCTGTAATGTTTCACAACTCAAAATTTCCGCAAGTTAGTACTTTACCATCTTGTGGCTACAATACTCACTGATCTTTTCAGATTGTATAGGTACCAGATAACAATGGATGTGCTCACGCTCGTCTAAGTACATATTAATAGGAGTGGTTAGGGATGCCTTCTTTTTAGTTCAAATGTAGGATATCTTTGATTATGAGTTTGTAATTAAGGCTTACCAAATTAATGGGCTGGATGATGTTTTTACTTCTCTTTGAGAATCTCATGATATAGTACCTTTTTAAATAGAATACCTAAATATGTGCCATTACCTTTTTCTTCTTCTTGTTGTTTTCATTCATTTTCTCAAAATATGCAAAATATAAAGTCTAAATGACGCCTTGACGATTATTTTGTTTATAATGGTAAATGTTGTATGTGGTATGGCCTTGACTGTCGACTTCATGACAATTCCAACATGTTGCCAGAAAAGTTCCTAAGTGAAACTTGGGTATTATGCAATTGATTTTTGTTTTCTTAGCCCTAAGCATTTACATATGATGACCAAATCTACAACCACTAAGCTAATATAAACAGTATGTGCAATTTATGCTTAGGCATTATTCTTGAAATATACCACTGAGTTCAAATATGTCACATATGTAATGCCTGTAAATAATTTTACAAATGACGCCCTCACTTGCTAATTTTTGCATCATAATAGCATACACGGTTCTGTGTACCTCACCAAAGCATTGATATATGTGTGACTATATGACTCAATATTCTCATGGCAGAATGTGGATGGTGCACTCTGGGATCCGACATCTGTTCTACCAGCAGGGCTGATGACATTCTATGGCAATACCAAGCCACTTGATAAGTCATGGCATGTGATGGGTCTTGGATATAATCCAAGCATCAGCCCTGAGATTATCCGTGGTGCTGCAGTGATACACTTCAATGGAAATATGAAGCCATGGCTTGATGTTGCTTTCAACCAGTACAAGGCTCTGTGGACCAAGCATGTAGACACTGAAATGGAGTTCTTGACACTATGTAACTTTGGTCTCTGAAGAAATGCTCCAAAAATAAGGCAACCACCAATATATTGTTCTTTTATGGGCAAAAGAGCCCGCACGTGAATTATCTATTTTTATCTGTAGCGAAGTTTCTTACCTTTGTGGTGGTCAACTATGTTCGTGTAGATTTTGTAGTTTGTTGATGATAGTATTTATTTTGTTACTGTAGCTAAGATGTATTAGATCATTGTGGTATAGTCGAAGTATGTTATAGATGAACATCTGTGTACTATCTGTAGCAAACATATCTCCAACTGTATTTATGGAAAGGAGGAAAAAATATTGTATCCAGAATGACAATTTATGCTTTTTATTATGTCACCTTATTTCGTTTCACTAACGGTTACTGATAAAGTGATAATAATGGTTTTGAGTATGATGCTGCCATGTTGTGAGCGAAATTCCATAGATTGGCACTTCATCAGCAATTCCTTCTAAAAGTTGTTCATTCGAAGACTGCTCCTACCTAGATTCTCACCTGCTATCTGGAATCCAAGGTATGCCATTCCTCCTCTATACCTGAAGATGGATGGATATTTAATCTTTATGTGACTGTAGGCATTTAGTGTGAATGCTTGCTTTTCTTCCACGCATTTGATTATCTTCCCCTTGAGGACTAAATACTTTGGTACTTATCACGGACATCGGTAATAATCTTATATGTATTAAATACCACATCTATCTATTATCTCCATTGCTTGCTGACTTTTCATAAAATTTGCACCGATTCCTTTGAAAATGGGGAACTCTAATGTAGATGACATTTATCATACCTGTTCTTTTAGTATAGTATTATTTTTGGAGTTATCCATTTTTCCTTAAGAAAGTTTCTTCTTCTAGTAGATATCTATGAGCAGGTTGCGTTTGGTTTACTACGAGTCTGAGAACTTGTGAATCTCGGTATTGATGATTTGTTCTAAGAATGCCCACAACTTGTGAATCTCATTTTCTTATGATGGACCGGGCGGGCGAGTGAGCACATGGAGAAACAGGAAAAAATCTGTCTACGTTGCGCACCATGTATGTCTTAATAGATGACCGACTTCACAGAACATCATCCAAAATAAAATGTTTAGAATGTGGCACAATTCGTTGAATGAAGTAAAACGGATGGAAATCCGTTAAATGGGGAAATTCTTGTTAAAACATGTAAAAACAAGGGGTAGGAACTGGAATTTACTCTATCAATTATCATGTACATAGTGGAACATTGATTATCTTATTTGATAGATAACACATAGTATGCAAAAACTAATAGTTGTTCCTGTCCTCTGTATCCGTGTTGGTATTCCTTTTTAGGCAGTTTCATAGATCAATTCTTCTTTACAGTTCATCTGGCATTGGATCAATTCGTATATATGGTTGCTCTTACGACAATTGGAATTTACTTTTATGTACTTATGGATGTTATCAGCATGCTCAACTACTTGTCTGCTGCATAAACTCAATGCTTCTGCTACTGGTTTAACAACAGCATCCATTTGCACAATTAGAACTGCTGTACACTTTGTACAACAGGGTATGGTATTTCGTGGTACCAGTGTGTTAAACATGACATTTCATGGAAGTTTTAGAGGTACAGGTAAATAGGTAACTGGATGACCAGTTTTTCTACCAATTGTTTAATTACTGGAGTTTCCAAGCAACTTACTGACGTATGTTTTTGAGTGACATTGCTACGAAGACAACACGACAAGTAAAATTGCGAAGACAATCCTTACGGTACCTTTGCATGTACCTGGCGGGAGGCTTCTTGTTTGCTACCAAGTAACCTGTAGTTGCAATTGTGTAAAAATATAACAGATCAACATGTGCTGTGCTGTGGAGCAATCACTCTTTTGAGGTGCATTCACGGAATCGTCTTTGCTTTAGCATCAAATCATTATATAAGAATCTTGATCTGCCTATTATAATGACTACACAAGTAATAAGATGAAATTATATGCTGTTTTTGCTATAAGCTAGAAAGGGAATGCAAACTGCCCCTTTGCAGAAAACTGAGGCGTGAATCCTCTCCGCCCTACCTGCACATGCCTCGTCCCAAACTGAGGCATGTTAACATTTTTCTTTCTGTATATCATCTTTGACAGGTTGGCCTGACTATTGTCTTCCTACTCTGACCATGTCCTTAAAACCAAGCCTATGAGGCAAGGTGTAGACCCTCTATTCTCGCAAACCCTAGCCTTGAAAAGGGCGAGGTGTTGTTTAGGGTCCCCTACCACATTCAACATTTTGCATAGCCTTCCCGATGTGGTCGGCATAAGGCCTATTTTTGCAAACCCTAAGCTTTGCGATGTGGCCTTCATCGAAGATGAAGAGTGAATGTTAACTAGGGCAAACTAGATAGATGACCTAATTATTGCGTGCTTTAGAAGGCACATTAATTGACAATATATCCGATGTTGTCGGACAACCAATATGAGGAACGTCTCTCTAAACCTAAGACATGGAGGGGCGTGAACTCTTTTTCACACTTGGGAGGGGTGTGAACGCTACTTACCCTAGCCTCCTCCGTTGAATCCTTCGCAAGAGATAAAAATGGAGCATTAGTGATGGTAGACCCTATAGATGGCCTGATTATTATACACGTCAGAGGAAGCATCCGTTGTCAATACAACAGCCACATCTTAACTACCAATACAAGTAACGTCCCTCTAAGCCTAAGCACGAGTGTGAGCTATATAACTACCCTAGTCTCCTCTATTGAGGCCTTCACCAAAGAAGGATCTTTAATGATGGTAGACTAGATTGATGGTCTAATTATTGTTTGTGTTAAAGGAAACGTGCATTGAGATAAAACACCTTCATGGGAAGAGAGGATGCTATTTACCTTGGGGGTGTGCGTCGAAAGCCCGAGTTACTAGAAGACAAGACACAATAGCCAAAAGAGATGTGTTGATCGCTCCTACTTGCTTGTTCTTTTGTGGAAAATTGAGGTATATATATGTGAGTGTGAAACCTCTTTGCCCCACCCGCACCTGCCTCTCGGCTCAAATTTGGTTATTTTGTTGATATGATAGCATTTTCCTCCTTCCTATATATCGGCTTTGCCACTTGGCAGGACTATTGTCTTCCTACTTCGTCCATGTCCTTGCAACCAAGCTCGTGAGGCAAGGGAGGGGGCATGGACCCTCTATTTTCGCAAACCCTGGTCTCCTGATGTGGCCAATACAACCCCTATTTCTGCAAACCCTAACCTTCTCGATGTGGCCTCCATCAAAAGTGAAGAGGGGAAACTCAATAGATGGCCTAATTACCGCATGCTTTAGAAGACACATTCATTTTTGATATATGTCGCTATGGGGCAACCGATATGAGCAACATCTCTCTAAAACAAGAAGCCATAGTGGGATGTGAAACTCTTTACCCTGACCTCCTCCGGTGCACCCTTCACAAGAGGTAAAGAGGGAGGATTAATGATGGTAGACCCGATAGATGGCCTAATGATCATGCATGCTAGGGAAAACATTCATTGTCAATACAACTGTCGCTGCCTAACTACCAATAAAAGTAGCATCCCTTTAAACCCAGGGATGGGTGTGCGCTATATACTTACCCTAGTCGTCTTTACTCATGCCTTCGCCAAAGTATAAGAAGAAGCATTAATGATAGCAGACTGTATTGATGGTCTTATTATTGTGTGCGTTAAAGGAAACATGAATTCAGATAAGCACCTTCATGGGAAAGAGAATGCTCTTTTGCCATGGATGTGCGTTGAAAGCCTTAGTTTCTAGAAGACGAGGCATAGTGTTCATGTCTAATAGCCAAAAGATATGTGTTGATCGCTCCTACTTGTCCATCCTTCTACAAAGAACTAAGGTGTATAGTGAGTGTCCCAAATTTGATTATTTCGATGACATGTTAGCCTTCTCATCCTTCCTTGGTATCGACTTTCCCACTTGGCATGACAAGTATCTTCCTATTCCATCCATCTACTTCAACCAAGTCCATGAGGCAAGGGAGGCGGTACAGACTCTCTATTTTCACAAACAACCTTCCCGATGTGGCCAACACACAAACCCTAACCTTCCCGATGTTGCCTTCATCAAAGATGAAGATGGAATGTTAATTAGGGTAGACTTGATAGATGGCCTAATTGCCATGCGATTCAGAAGACACATTCATTTTTGATGTATCCACTACTATCGGGAAACCAATATGAGCAACATATCTCCAAACCTACAAGACAGAGAGGATGTGAAACTCTATTTACCCTAATATCCTCCGTCACATCCTTCACATGAGATAAAGAGGGAGCATCAAGATGGTAGACCTGATAGATGGCCTAATTATTATGCACGTTAGGGGAAACATTCGTTGTCAATACAATTGCTAGACTGCCTAACTACCAAAAAAGTAACACCCCTCCAAACCTAAGGATGGGTGTGAGCTCTGTACTTACAAAAGCCTCCTCTATTGATCCCTTCACCAAATAAGAAAAAGGAGCATTAATGATGGCAGTCTGGAGATGGTATAATTATTGTGTGCGTTAATGCAAACATGAATTTAGATAAAATACCTTCATGGGAAAGAGGATGCTCTTTGCCTTGTTTGTGCATTGATAGCCCGAGTTACTAGAAGAGAGGAGACACAATAATCGTGTCTAATAGCCAAAAGAGATGTGTTGATCGCTCTTACTTGTCTGTTCTCTTCAGAACTAAGGTATATAGTGAGTGTGAAACCTCTCCACTCCACCCCACCCGCACCTGCATCTTGATGGCTCCAAATCATGACACTTTTCCAAGGGTATTTTTCTCTGTTTTACACGGTGTTCTGTCGGTTTTTGCTTTTCTACCACCGATAATCTTTTAGAAACAAAGAAACCTTGTGTTCCTTACTTGTTGTGCATGTTTATTTACTTTTTGAAAGGAATTTAAGATCTAATAGGCTAATTGAGGACGATATGGGTAACTTTCCTGTTGAGAAGATTTCCATCAGGTGTTTCTAGAATAAAAGACGATGTGTGATACAAGCATAGCCCCTCGTACCACAACTCATACTAGCTGCCATCGCCTCTCTCTTGTTTATACAAGCCACTTCACATTGGCAACCTAATGAGGCAACAAATGGAACACCTCTAAACCAAAATAGAACACCTCCAAGCCACAACAGAATAGAGGAAGAGAAGGAGGACTTCACTTACATCCATTACAACTTCCCCTGCATCATGATCCTTCATCCATTCATCGACTACACTGCCATAGAGAGAGGGGGTGTAAGTGCATCTAGTGCCACCCCTAGTTGGTTTTGGAGTATTGATGACAAAGTTGGTTGAGGGACTAATGCGTTTGTGAGAATTGCAGGATAACGCAGGTAGTGTCCCTCATTGATTCGGTTTACCTACCGGAGATGACCC
This sequence comes from Triticum timopheevii, assembly GCA_963921465.1. NCBI lineage: Eukaryota > Viridiplantae > Streptophyta > Magnoliopsida > Poales > Poaceae > Triticum > Triticum timopheevii. The sequence continues at coordinate 169,960,270 of OY997274.1, read as the reverse complement.
CTAAAAATGTATGAAGACATTGAAGACAATGGTGGTATGAGAAGATATTCATATTGAAGACTATGACATGAGAAGATAATGTGTGAAGACTTTGGAGCGTGAAGACTGTGTGGCTTCGTTGTTTCCTTTTCTTCTTTGTTGAGTCATAGGAACCACCGTACTGTTAAGTGGGGTCCAAGTGAACTAAGTCAGAGTGACTGAAGTGATGCTCAACTCAAATCCTATGTCTTCGAGCGAAGACAATGAGAGCAAATCTTATCCAGAGCTGGATGAGTCAGCTTTGCTTATAGCCCAAGTAAAGTTGCCGCGTGTGTTTGAAATCTGACCGTTGGAACACGTGTCAGTTCCTTAGTGACCTAGGGTCATTTTGGACAAATCAGGTCGGGTTGCCTAGTGGCTATAAATAGCCCATCCCCTACACCATAAATTGGTGGCTGCTCAGAGTTTGTGCACGGCTTTTGTCGTTTGAGAGCAACCCACCTCGAAGCATTTGAGAGAGAGAAATCCTTGCGAGGACAAAGCCCAAACACCCAGAGCCAAAGAGTGTTAGGCATCACTGAAGTCTTTCTGTCTGTGTGACCTGAAGACTTATTACACTTGAGGACTGTGAATCCTCCAGCCGGTTAGGCGTCGCGTTCTGAGCATCCAAGAGTCATTGTGGATTGCCGGTGAACGAAGTCTGTGAAGGTTTGGAAGTCTCCCTTGAAGACTTACCAGAGTGATTGGGCGAGGACTGGGTGTCCTTAGCTCAAGGGGAATAAGGTGAAGACACGGTCTTCTGAGTTAAATCTCAGCCTCCCTAACCAGACATACAGTTGTCACAGCAACTGGAACTGGTCCAACAAATCCTGTGTCTTCAACAAGCAACTGGTTCTATCCCTTCCAACCTTACTTCAGTTTGTCTTCGTGAAGTCATTGCTTGTCTGTGTATCTGTTTGACTTCATTGCTTGACTACTATTGTTGATTGGCTCCATACTATCTTCCATCTTGATCCTTACTACCTAACTGCTATTAGTCATGTACTTTCACATCACTACTTACTTGACTATGGCTTGTTTAGGGTAGTTTATCTTCCGCTGCATATCGATTAGGTTATTTCTGTTGTTTGTCTTCGAAACTTTCAAGTTTTGAAGACTTTTATAAAAATCGCCTATTCACCCCCCCTCTAGTTGATACTAGCACTTTCAATTGGTATCAGAGCAAGGTACTCCCTTGTTCTGTGTGATTCGGTTTAACCACCTGGAGTTTCAACTATGTCGACTGCAGGATTGAGGAACATATCGTGTCCCACCTTTGACGGTCATGAGTATCCCCGATGGAAGGCCATGATGAAGAAGCTACTCATGTCCAAGGATAGCGAACTATGGACCGTCACTGAGATTGGAATCACTGAACTGTGCAATATGGCAGAGGCTGATGACATTCGTAAGTATACTCTATTGAACCTCACAGCGAAGGATGTCATATGCTGTCATTTGTCCAGAAATCAGTTCAGGAATGTTATGCACCTCAATCACGCGAAGCTAATCTGGGACCGGCTTTCTGACGTATACGAAGGTCATTGCACTCGTCATGATCCGTGGTTTGAAGACTATAAGGAATCTCTCAAGGAGATGACCTTTGCACCTGAATCATCATCATCCTCATCGTGCCACATGGCAAGGGGTGATAAGGTAACTGAATGCTATCTCTCTGAATCTAGTGATGATGAATCAGGTGATGAATTTGGGCCTAGTTATGACAAGCTTGCTTCCCTTGCCACTAAACAACAAAGAATCTTGGAGAAGGTTCAAGACATGCTTAGTAAGAGCGATGATATGTTGGGTGAAGAAATGGATCAGTCAAAAGCATTGGCTGATAGTCTTCAGAGACTTCATGCTAAGTTTGACGCCCTTCAAGCATAATGCTCTCTTATCTGATCATGAGAAGCTTTCTTCTGAATGTCTTCAAAGAAAGCTAGACCTTGAAAAGATAAGAGTGGATTATGAAGATCTTCAGAAGGAGCGAGATTCACTTCGCGCCCAATAGATCAGTTCCGCTCAGGAAGGATTTGAACCACCATGTCTAAAATGCATTGAGCGTGATAATGCCACATCTGTTGCTGAATGTTCCACTGCTGCTACTATTTCATTGTCTTCACCTACTGATGTGGTCACTAACCCCTCTGCGGAGGATACCACTGCTGTTGCTAATGAAAATGCTATGTTGAAGACATTGCTTGAAACAGGGATGTACAAAAGTTTGAAGGGACATCAGACTCTCTGCGATGTCCTCAAAAAGCAGATTCTGAACCGAAACCCTAGGAAAGAGGGTGTTGGGTTCGAAAGGAAAATGAATGTTGATGGCTCGTACTGGAAGCCTGAGCAGTACCCCAAAACCACATGGGTTGCTACAAAGGAACCTTCAGTAGATCCATCTACTTTATCTAGCTTTACCTGTGCTAATCCTATTATCATTGATGAATCCTTTGATGCAAACTATAAACTGTTCAAAAATCAGAATGGTGAAGTGTTTGCCAGGTACATTGGTACTAACTGCAGGAATGGACCACCTATGAAGAAGATCTGGGTACCTAAGCGGTACATTGAGAATCTTCCTGTGAATGTCATCATGACACCACCTAGGAAGAAGACAAACCCCAGACCTATGGCTTCATATGGCCCAAAGGCTTCATACAGATACATGACTTACATGAGTCACCCTAACGCCAATGTTTTGCAGGGAAATCATGCTCAGACTTATGAATATGAGCGTGTATCTTCGAACCGCTATGTTCATAGGACTAAGAACTTTTCTGCTTATTCATATGAGTATCATTCATCTCCTGCAAGGCTATTTGCTAGGGCTTCAAAGCCAAAATTCTCAGATGCTGCACTTAGACTCATTGCTTCTAAGCCCCCACTAAGGATGTGGTGGCGAAGAAGAACTAACTCTCTTTTGCAGAAAACGGTCTCCAGCCAGCAATCAATGGCGTCCGATACTATTGCTGGGGACCTAAAACTCATTGAAGACGCACGTTAAAATATCATTCTATATGCTTCACATCTGAATTTATCAGTCATACTATGTCCTAACTTTGTTATAAGCTGTGACTGTCCCTGTATGTATCAAATGCATATGCTTCACAACACTTTTGTGAAGCCTATCCTCCTAACTGCACTGTAGGGTACATCACCAAAAGCTTCAGAATGGATTATGGACAGTGGATGCACAAACCATATGACTGGTGATCGAAGTCTTGTCATGGACTCAACCTTACGTCCATCCGATAAGAGTCACATCACATTTGCTAACACTGGTAAAAGCAAAGTATTGGGTCTAGGTAGAGTTGCAATCTCAAAGGATCAACACATGGATAAAGTGATGCTTGTTGAATCCCTTGGTTTCAACTTAATGTCTGTCTCAATGCTTTGTGACTTGAACATGATTGTGATATTTGGCAAATATCGTTGCCTTGTGCTAATGGAATCTGACAAATTTCTAGTCTTTGAAGGGTATCGAAAAGATGATCTGTACATGGTAGATTTCTCAGCAGGTCCACAGCTTGTCGTATGTCTTCTCACAAAAGCTTCAGAATGCTGGCTCTGGCATCGAAGGCTGGGACATGCTGGCATGAGGAACTTACATTCTCTCGTCAAGAAGAAGCATGTCATTGCCATCGAGGATGTCAAGTTCAAGAAGGATCATCTGTGTGGTGCCTATGAAGCTGGAAAGATGACAAGGGCAAAGCATCCCTCGAAGACAATCATGACAACATCTCAACCCTTCAAGCTGTTACACATGGACTTATTTGGACCTACTCACTACTCCACCCTCACAACAATTGCCTGTCTCTATGGCTTCGTCATTGTTGATGACTACTCAAGATACACATGGGTTCATATAATTCTTTACAAGACTGAAGTGCAAGATGTCTTTAGGCGCTTTGCAAATCGAGCAATGAACAACTATGGTGTGAAGATCAAGCACATTAGAAGTGACAATGGCACTTAATTCGAGAACACTAGACTTGATCTGTATCTGGATACAATGGGAATCACTCATGAGTTCTCTGCTCCGTACACACCTCAACAAAACGGCATTGTTGAGCGCAAAAACAGAACCCTCATTGAGATGGCTCGAACAATGCTAGATGAGTACAAGACACCAAGAAAGTTCTGGCCCGAAGCTATTGATATAGCATGTCACATCATCAACCGTGTATACATCCATAAGCTTCTGAACAAAACATCATATGAGCTACTTACTGGCAAGAAGCCAAACGTCAGTTACTTCAGAGTATTTGGAGCAAGATGCTGGATAAAGGATCCCCATCACAAGTCAAAATTTGCACCTAAGGCTCACGAAGGCTTCATGCTTGGCTATGGAAAGGATTCACACTCCTACAGAGTCTTCAACCTATATCTATACAAAATCGTTGAAACTGTGGATGTGAAATTTGATGAAACCAATGGTTCACAGAGAGAGATCCTGCCAAGTACACTGGATGAAGCTCCTTCAAACGAGGCAATCAGGTTGATGGGAACTGGTGAAATCATGCCCTCTGAAGCACAACCTGAAGAGGAACTTATCATCTCTGCACCAAATCAACCTGAAGACAATGCTCAGACCGAAGAAAATTTGTCCAATGATGACAATGATTAGCCAGAGCAAAATCTTCGTCCTGTTCATCCTCGTGTTGCAAATGAAGTTCAAATAGAGAAGATAATTGACAGCATCAATGCACCTGGTCCGCTCACTCGATCGAGAGCAACACAGCTAGCAAACTTCTGTGGGCACTTTTCATTTGTGTCAATATCAGAACCCAAGAAAGTTGCTGAAGCTTTTATGGAACTAGAATGGATTCAAGCCATGCAAGAAGAACTTCAACAGTTCAAACTGAATAATGTCTGGGAACTTGTCAAGCGACCTGATCCTCGCAAGCATAACATTATTGGAACAAATGGATATATCGAAACAAGCAAGATGAGCATGGTCAAGTCGTCAGAAACAAAGCACGTCTTGTGGCTCAAGGATACACTCAAGTTGAAGGAATTGACTTCATGAAACATTTGCTCCTGTTGCTAGGCTTGAAGCTATTCGCATACTGCTAGCCTATGCTAATCATCACAATATCTTGCTATATCAAATGGATGTAAAAAGTGCATTTCTCAATGGCAAGATTGAAGAAGAAGTATATGTCGCACAACCACCTGGCTTTGAAGATCCAAAACATCCTGATATGGTGTACAAGCTAAACAAAGCACTGTATGGCCTCAAACAAGCTCCTCGTGCCTGGTATGATACAATCAAAGACTTCCTGAAGAGCAAAGGCTTCAAACCTGGATCCCTCGATCCCACTCTCTTCACAAAGACATATGATGGTGAACTGTTTGTGTGCCAAATATATGTGGATGACATAATCTTCGGATGCACCAACCAGAAGTATAGTGATGAGTTTGGGTATATGATGCAAGAGCAATATTAAATGTCCATGATGGGTGAGTTGAAGTTCTTCCTTGGTCTTCAAATTCGTCAGCAGAGGAATGGCATCTTCATATCTCAAGAGAAATACCTCAAAGATTGTCTGAAGAAGTTTGGAATGGAAGACTGCAAAGGCTATACGACGCCAATGCCAGCCAAACAGCATCTTGGTCCCGACGACAATGGTAAAGAGTTCGATCAAAAGGTATACCGCTCCATGATTGGTTCTTTGATTTATTTATGTGCATCTAGGCCAGATATGCTTAGTGTTTGCATGTGTGCTCGATTCCAAGCGGCACCAAAGGAATCGCATCACTTAGCTGTGAAGCGAATTCTTCGATATTTGGCTTACACCCCAACACGGATTATGGTATCCCAAGGGCTCAAATTTTGACTTGGTTGGATTCTCGGATGCTGATTATGCTGGTGACAAGGTGGATCGCAAGTCTACATCTGGCACATGCCATTTTCTTGGTCGATCACTTGTCTGTTGGTCTTCGAAGAAGCAGAACTGTGTATCACTCTCAACTGCTGAATCTAAATACATTGCTGCTGGATCCTATTGTGCTCAGCTTCTATGGATGAAGCAAACTCTCAAGGACTATGGCATCAATCTGAAACAAGTACCTCTCTTCTGCGACAACGAAAGTGCCATCAAAATAGCCAACAATCCAGTCCAACACTCGAAGACAAAGCACATTGAAATTCGTCATCACTTTCTCAGAGATCATATTATGAAGAAAGATATCGATATCATTCACGTCAACACTGAAGAGCAACTGGCAGGTATCTTCACAAAGCCCTTGGATGAGAAAAGGTTTTGCAAGTTACGGTGTGAGCTAAATATCTTGGAATCCTCCAATGTCCTGTTATCAGGCACACATCCTAACACTTATGCATGTTGATGACTTAGATGTGCAACACACAAAGTAATGTATATCTTCAATCAATGAAGATTTACACTCTGAGTGTGAATATATTAACATGGAATTTGACTTCGGAGCGCCACGATAATTGTGCGCCGTGTCTGGGTCTAATACTTCCTATACGGTGGGTAACGCCACCACCAACTTTCCTTGTTTGAAGTGTTTCACTCATGGCGTATATTGCAATGACTTTGCATTTGGTTTGTCTTCAGTTTCAATTTGTCTTCATGACTCTCTGCACTATGATGATTTGATTGTTTTCTGATATATATATATATATATATATATATATATATATATATATATATATATATATATATATATACTAGTGTTCTGTCCTCTACAGCATTCACTTATAGCTATGTCTTCAAGATTGGATCTTTTGAACTAAGTGAATGTGATCGGACCCTAACCTCTCTATGCTTCCTATCTCAAAAACTATCTATCCAAATCATATGCATTCTATTGAAACTGTCGAATGTCTTCTCTGCGTCCTAGTCAGCAGAAGGCAGAGAGACAAACATTAAATCTGTTTTTAATGACTTATCTTTACTGTTGAAATCTGGAGAAGCCGGAACAATTCTCTGACATGCCTGGCGGGCGTGGGAACATGGGACAACCCTGAGTGTGTTGCATGCTTGCCACGTGCCCCTCAGATGTGAACCGCCAGGGGCACCAGCGTAATTGCGCTGTGTCTCTCACCTACTTATAAATACCTGTCCCCCTGCGGTAAAGAAATACTTCTTCCACCTCTCCACCTCCGTCAAAACCCTAGCGCCACCGCTAGCTCGCGACGACGCCGGCGACGAAGCGCTTAGCTGCCGCGACTTCTCCGACGCCGTCCTCACGCCGGCCGCGGACATCGTCCTCTCCGCCGTCGCCGTACGTGTCCTCCGTCGCCAAGTTAGGGCACGGTGGGCTGAACTGCTCAGTCTCCTATTCCTCCATCTAGCAGTTCTTCGTGCAGTAATTATAACTCTATTTTTACCACCTTTTTGATCTTCAAGATTCATCCTGTTTACCGAAAGTAGTTTCTGCCTATTCAAGCTAGATATATTTCGTCTTCATCTCATACTGCTTAGTCGATTCACTTAGATTTCTTGCCTAGTTTGATTCTGCACTTGTACTTATTCACGGATTGGTACAAATCTGGAACCAACTCACCTATATAAGTGAATGTCTTCGCATCATGAGGTCAATGTCTTCAAACTGATTTATCTTCAAAATCTTCTAAGAATGCATATGACCTCTTCCCCTTCCCTCGCATCTCTAATGCTGTCATAGGTACATGTCCGTGGGAGAATCCCTTGGTTCTCATAGTCTGCATTCGTTTGCAGAATACTTACAGCATCACATAAATTCTCCTGAAGCCAGTTCCTGCTTGACCAGCAAGCGCAAATCTCTGAAGCCTCTGAACGTATTGAAGCCTTTCAGCTTGAAGTTCATGGCAACAGAAAAATCAGCAAGGAAGGGTGGCAGACAGCGCAGAGAAGGAACATCTAAAGATCTGCCTGATGACCTAGCAGAAATGTACAAGACAGATCCCGAAGAAAATTATCATCAGAGAAAGACGCGAATCCAATGGATTCGACGCTATTGGGCTGAGGAGTGGTTCAAGTACAAGTTTGTCACGAAGGAATATGCAGAGAAGCATGCCATCAAGAGACCTTGGGGTGATATCCTCTATCGAGGCCTTCAACCCAAGAGCCGAGCTAAAGCCATTGAACAAGGCTTCTATCCATGCATGGTCCGTGGGCCACAGCCTGCGAACGCAGATCCCACTTCACTACTATGGTGTCGTGACGATTCGCTCTTCAAGCGCAACTATCAGTTTGTTGTGCTTCGGGCAAGAAGAACAAGAAGTCCTTGGGTTTGGACTTCAACCCAGGTCCCTCTGCTCCCCGTGCTGATGGCTCCCGTGAAGCCAATCCCAATGTCATCGGCCCCTACGCCAACCTTGACGGCCTCATCACCTACATCATGGTCCAAGGCGCCAGAGTAGATCATTCTGGCAATGGTGCTGACTCTGATGAAGCCCCTGCTCCTCCTCCAAAGCCGCAGAAGCAAAAGAAGTCTAAGGCTTCAACCTCAGCTGCACCTCCGAAGACTTTGCGTGCGAAGCCACTGGCCACTGCACCTCCTGAAGCCAGTGTGCAATCTGAAGATCTGTCCTGTGTCTCCAAGAGAATGGAGAAGAAGAAGCAACTTGTTAGACCATCTAATCAAAGAGCCTTGACTCCTGCTGCCATTCTGCGTGAAGAACCCATTGATCTATCAAGTGATGAAGATCTTGCTGATGATGCCCTTGAGCAGCTGATCAAGAGCAAAGAAGAAGCAGAAATCTTCAGCAACCTGCCTCTCTTTGATGTGACCATCATTCACAATTTCATTGATGAGTGGTTTGACACCCCCAACGTCAGTTTTGAAGACTTACAGCTTCCAATTGGCCTCAACATCGCCTTCAATGGCACCATTGCTTCTGAGCTAGCTCTCGCTCAGCGCATCGTTGAGCTCAAAAATAAGATTGATTTTGAGAAGGCTCAATTCAAGAAGCATGTGGCCAATATGAGTGTTAAAGACGTCCGCAACTTCAAAGTCATGCTCCATGAGCTTAAAGAAGCTTTTCTGAAGAAACGCCAAGAAGCTCAGGGCTCCCGAGAGCGCATGAAGATTTTGGCTGATAAGTGTGTGCTTGCTTACAATGAAGCTGAGAAGCGCAAGTCACTTGGCCGTCCAGGCATTGACCCTAGGATGGCTGCAAAGAAGAAGAAGAAGCACCCTGATCAGCCTGAACCTTCAAGCCAAGAAGCCCCTCGCATTATCTTCCCAAGCAGCATGACTGGCTCAAAGCCAAAGGTCACCACAAAAGCTTCAGAACAGAAGAAGATGAGGGCTGCCGAGGCTGATGCCAGAAAGAGAAAGAACACTGAAGCCTCTGATGCCGCTCCCTCCAAGAAGAAGCGCAAGACCAAGAAGACTAGGGCTGCTTCCACAGAGCCCTTAGTTGTTGAACCCATTTCCATGGTCCGCCCTGTGTCCGTACATCAAGAACGAAGAATGGTTGTCCATGAGCCTGCTACCACAGAGGTTCATGAGGCTGAAGATATTCCAGCAGCTGAACCCAACGCTGCTGAAGACATTGGTCAAGATGACAATGTAAATGATGATGAAGTTCTTCCTCAGATCGAACATCAAGTGGTATCATCGCCTGTTCATACGAACAGCGAACTCATCAGCATTGGCCGTCCATTGACGCCAATTGCTCAGGATGCTTCGTGGGCTGATCACCCACAACAACAACAAGACTTCCCCAGTACTCCCCAACAACAACAACAAGCAACACCCCCAGTGCAAGAAGAGAATGAAGACTTTCAGGCTCAACCAACTTCATCTCCTAACTTGAAGCCAACACTGTGCAGGCTTCGAAGAGGACAAAGGCCTGAAGTCCCTCTGTCGAGCGTTCCCGAAGGAGAAGTGCAACGTTCACCTGTTGCACGCCAAGTATTTTCTGAACCAGCTCCAACAGTGAACATCTCCGAGTTTGAAGCACATGCTGCTGAAGACATTCCGGCTGCATCAGCCGAAGAAAATGAAGAAGAAGTACGTATCCCTACACCCCCAGCAATTGAAGATGAAGCAGTTCCAGATGTGAACGTGCATGTGCCCGACCCTCCTTCTCGTCAAGAGGAGGTTGAAAATGTTGTGGCTGACACCACCAATGCCAATGAAGCCAATGACGTGGTCATGGCTGACGCTAATGTGGAGCCCGCACCAACCAGTGTGCCTGAAACCAATGAGGCCACTGTGCCTGAAGCTAATGTGGCCACTGAACCTGAAACCACGGATGTTACACCTGAAGCCAATGAGGAGGCTGCACCTAAAGTTAATGTGCCAATTGCTCCAGAAGCACCTGTTGTGCAGCCTAACTCCACTGATGTTGCCCCTGCTCCTGTTCCGCCACCACGGCCTCACACTATTGAGCAAGCATACAATCACGGTCAGCTTACCACTGTCCGATGGCCCATTCTGGTGCCTCCACCTTCTGCCTCAGGACCCCAATTTGACTATCATGTTGAGCATCGGCCTCAAGTCCAGAAGCCAAAGCCCAGATTGCCAAGGTTTCCAGGTACTGCCAACTCACCAGGGTCATTCAATGCTAATGGCTTCAAGAGCCACAATACCTTCTTTGACAGCGCCAAGAACCCCTACTCCAAGCCAAGGATATCATCAGATAGGTTCTGGAGCTATCAGCAGAGAAGCTATTACTCGTGCGTGCTATATGATCAATGGGCGCATTTTCCCTCATATGCGCCTTGACACTGAAGCTATTGCTGGACTGCCGTGCTTGGAAGAAGCACTTGATTGCTTTCGTGATGCTGGTCTGCTCCATTTTGTGACATACAAAGAACATTGGAATGAAGAGCTATTGCTTCAATTCTATGCCACTCTGCACATTCACGGCTACTATAGAGACATCAAGACTTGGGTTCTCGAGTGGATGACTGGAAATGTTCATCATGAAGCCAAAGCTATGGATATCATCGAGCTTACTGGGCTAGCCACTCCTGGAGAACTGTATGAGCCCAACTGTCAGCTACACCGCAATGCTGTGGAGAGCATCTTTCATAAGCCAGAACCCAATATGAGCCAGATGCTGAGCATGATGAAGCCTTTGCCATCTGACGCTGAGTATCCCACACATTTCTTTGTTGAAGACCTTGAGTATCTGCCTCGCACCATATATCATATCATCAGGCGAACTCTATGGCCAGTCAAGGGACATTCAACAGCGGCCAAGCTTGAAGGAGCAATGAATACTTTGGTCTTCTATATTCTCAATGGCATCAGCTTCAACACTCAGGAATTCTTCATCAGGCAACTTGCTGCTTCCGGCTCTGACCTGTTTGGTCTGAAGTTTTATGCTCCATGGGTCATGCGCCTCATCAATCGCCACTCATCTGTCAATTATCAGCCCTCTGCTCGCAATCATATAATCTTTCTGCTAGAGGTTGATATATCAGTTGATGCTGTATACTCTGACCCTGCCAAGACGCCGCTTTGTCTTCAGAACATTGAGCACCAAAGCTTCACTCAGCCTATTGAAGGTGTTCAAGCAGCGACAAGATACTATCCACTGGCTGGTAACACTCGTCTGCCTCACAGAGCGCCCACTGAAGCCACTGAAAGCACCATTGCACAAAGGCCTCAGAAGCGTTCTCGTGTTCTCAATGACCGAGAGCTTCTTGTGGCTCTTCATCAAAAACAGGATAAGCATCATTTCTGGCTCAAGCGCCAAATGCAAAGCCTCTTGGTGGATGTCAATCGCATTCGCAACCTTGCCACCAAGAATGCCTTTGTTTCTCATGAAACTTGCCGAAGATCATGGAAGAGTTTGACCCTGCTCAGTGCTGAAGCTGATCTTCAAGATGATGGCTTGAATGAAAGATTCCAGTTCGACTCCACTCCTCCAAGGACTGCTACCCTGCGTCGAACTCCATCTCTTGAAGACTCTGAATATTCCACCTCCGCGGCAACGGTAAATGCCAGAGTGATCGATGATGAAGATGATGCTACTTCACCACCTCCAACTACAACTACGCGCAACGACACTGCACCAAGTTCGTCTGCACCGCCAACCAACAACGACAACCCTGCTGCTTCACCTACTCATGACGAGTAGATGCTCTGTGTCTTCAAACCTTTTTAGTCATAACTGACAAAAGGGGGAGAAGCGTATGAGTTGATAGTCTTCAAGCGGGTTCATATGGACGGTTGCATTATATTTTGCTGCGTGCTTACAACTCTTGCGTTTTGAAACATTTGGTTCTTTGAGTTGTAACACCTAAACTTGATGGTCGTCTGCTACTTCTGCTACTTATTTGCTTTGCGATGATAAATTCCGCATGTGCGATGATAACTTCCGCACTTAGATCATTCTGCGGACGTCCATTTTTCATTGTGCATGTCATTCTTATTGCTATATCATTTCATGCATGATAAATTATCTTCATAAGTTGAAGTGGATCTCCACAAGTACAACCTGCCATGTGCATTTGCAATCCAAAAGCAAATTACTTATATGCACATCTTCAGGGGGAGCCCTTGCAACTTATGAAGACAAATTCCTATCCTTACAATTTCACATACTTTATCCCCGTTGAAAACTTCAACCAGTTTGTCATCAATCACCAAAAAGGGGGAGATTGTAAGTGCATCTAGTGCCACCCCTAGTTGGTTTTGGAGTATTGACGACAAAGTTGGTTGAGGGACTAATGCGTTTGTGAGAATTGCAGGATAACGCAGGTAGTGTCCCTCATTGATTTGGTTTACCTACCGGAGATGACCCCTAAAAATGTATGAAGACATTGAAGACAATGGTGGTATGAGAAGATATTCATATTGAAGACTATGACATGAGAAGACAATGTGTGAAGACTTTGGAGCGTGAAGACTGTGTGGCTTCGTTGTTTCCTTTTCTTCTTTGTTGAGTCATAGGAACCACCGTACTGTTAAGTGGGGTCCAAGTGAACTAAGTCAGAGTGACTGAAGTGATGCTCAACTCAAATCCTATGTCTTCGAGCGAAGACAATGAGAGCAAATCTTATCCAGAGTTGGATGAGTCAGCTTTGCTTATAGCCCAAGTAAAGTTGCCGCGTGTGTTTGAAATCTGACTGTTGGAACACGTGTCAGTTCCTTAGTGACCCAGGGTTATTTTGGACAAATCAGGTCAGGTTGCCTAGTGGCTATAAATAGCCCACCCCCTACACCATAAATTGGTGGCTGCTCAGAGTTTGTGCACGGCTTTTGTCGTTTGAGAGCAACCCACCTCGAAGCATTTGAGAGAGAGAAATCCTTGCGAGGACAAAGCCCAAACACCCAGAGCCAAAGAGTGTTAGGCATCACTGAAGTCTTTCTGTCTGTGTGACCTGAAGACTTATTACACTTGAGGACTGTGAATCCTCCAGCCGGTTAGGCGTCGCGTTCTGAGCATCCAAGAGTCATTGTGGATTGCCGGTGAACGAAGTCTGTGAAGGTTTGGAAGTCTCCCTTGAAGACTTACCAGAGTGATTGGACGAGGACTGGGTGTCCTTAGCTCAAGGGGAATAAGGTGAAGACACGGTCTTCTGAGTTAAATCTCAGCCTCCCTAACCAGACGTACAGTTGTCACAGTAACTGGAACTGGTCCAACGAATCCTGTGTCTTCAACAAGCAACTGGTTCTATCCCTTCCAACCTTACTTTAGTTTGTCTTCGTGAAGTCATTGCTTGTCTGTGTATCTGTTTGACTTCATTGCTTGACTACTATTGTTGATTGGCTTCATACTATCTTCCATCTTGATCCTTACTACCTAACTGCTATTAGTCCTGTACTTTCACATCACTACTTACTTGACTATGGCTTGTTTAGGTTAGTTTATCTTCCGCTGCATATCGATTAGGTTATTTCTGTTGTTTTTCTTCGAAACTTTCAAGTTTTGAAGACTTTCATAAAAATCGCCTATTCACCCCCCTCTAGTCGATACTAGCACTTTCAAGGGGGGGGGGGAGAAAAGGAGATTCCAACTTGTAAGGCTAGTGACAGAGACGATTCTAATAGATCCCTCGGCAGGGTATCCCGGAGATGTGGGTAGTCCGGATGGTAACCAGGAGGCAAATCTTTACCTAGGTTCGGGCCATCTCGATGAAGTTAAAACCCTATCCTTGCTTTGTGTTTATTGTGATAGGTGCGTATAAAGTACAAGGCAAATAACCGAGAGATTGTATTGTTTAATGTGCCTATCGACTAGCCCGAACCCTGACTTATATAGCATACCAGGGGCCCTAGTAGGGTTCCATATCCTCATAGTCTTCGTTGGTGGATGTAGAGTACTCCACGGCTCCGGTATTCTTGTCTTGTACAACAAGTCTTCTGGAGTCTCCGTATAAAGCGTCATGGGCCTCCCTATGTGGCCTAGGATAGAACCAACCTAGGGGTCCCAGGTCAGCCCACCATGCTGACAACCGACATGGTGAGTGACCCCTAGGTCATGACACCATTAGTAACCCCTAAATCGGTCTTCAAGCTTGGCTGAACCTCGACCAACACTGATTTTCACATCTTGGTCCTTTCACAAGCCCATGGGACAAGGGAGGGCGTATGATCCTTATTTTTTCACAAACAAACCTTAGCAGTGTGGCCAACGCAACCGCAATTTCTGCAACCATAACCTTCCTGATATGGCCTTTGTCAAAGACGAAGAAGGAATCTTAACTAAGCAAACCAGATAGATGGCTTATTTGTTGTGTGCTTTAGAAGACACTTAATTGTTTGTTGATATATTTAATGTTATTGGATAATCAATATGAGCAATATCTCTCTAAACCTAGAAGGCAGGAAAGGGTGTGAAACTCTAGTTACCCTAGCTTCCTCCATCTCATCCTTCAAAAGAGATAAATAAGGAGCATTAATGATGATAGGTGATATGTCTCCAACATATCCATAATTTTTGATTGTTCCATGCTATTATATTACCCCTTTTGGATGTTTATGGGCTTTATTTTACACATTTATATCACTTTTGGGACTAACCTACTAACCGGAGGCCCAGCCCATATTGCTGTTTTATTGCATGTTTCAATATTTCGAAGAAAAGGAATATCAAACGGAGTCCAAACGAAATGAAACCTTCGGCAGCGTGATTTTTTGGAAGAATATGATCCTGGAGACTTGGAGTCCATGGCAGAAGATCCTCGAGGAGGCCATGAGATAGGAGGCCGCGCCCCCCTTACAGGGTGGTGGCCCTCTGTCTCGTGGGCCCCTCGTGAAGGAAATATGCCCTAGAGGCAATAATAAAGTTATTATTTATTTCCTCATATCATGATAAATGTTTATTATTCATGCTAGAATTGTATTAACCGGAAACATAATACATGTGTGAATATATAGACAAATAGAGTGTCACTAGTATGCCTCTACTTGACTAGCTTGTTAATCAAAGATGGTTATGTTTCCTAACCATGAACAAGGAGTTGTTATTTGATTAACAAGGTCACATCATTAGTTGAATGATCTGATTGACATGACCCATTCCGTTAGCTTAGCACCCGATCGTTTAGTATGTTGCTACTGCTTCCTTCATGACTTATACATGTTCCTATGACTATGAGATTATGCAACTCCCGTTTACCGGAGGAACACTTTGTGTGCTACCAAACGTCACAACTTAACTGGGTGATTATAAAGGTGCTCTACAGGTGTCTCCGAAGGTACTTGTTGAGTTGGCGTATTTCGAGATTAGGATTTGTCACTCCGAATGTCGGAGAGGTATCTCTGGGCCCTCTCGGTAATGCACATCACTTAAGCCTTGCAAGCATTTCAACTAATGAGTTAGTTGTGAGATGATGTATTACGGAACGAGTAAAGAGACTTGCCGGTAACGAGATTGAACTAGGTATTGGATACCGATGATCGAATCTCGGGCAAGTAACATACCGATGACAAAGGGAACAACGTATGTTGTTATGCGGTTTGACCGATAAAGATCTTCGTAGAATATGTAGGAACCAATATGGGCATCCAGGTCCCGCTATTGGTTATTGACCGGAGACGTGTCTCGGTCATGTCTACATTGTTCTCGAACCGTAGGGTCCGCACGCTTAAGGTTTCGATGACAGTTATATTATGAGTTTATGTATTTTGATGTATCGAAGGTTGTTCGGAGTCCCTGATGTGATCACGGACATGACGAGGAGTCTCGAAATGGTCGAGACATAAAGATTGATATATTGGACGGATATATTTGGACACCGGAAAGGTTCCGGGTGAGATTGGAAATATACCGGAGTTCCGGGAGGTTACCGGAACCCCCCGGTAAGTATATGGGCCTTATTGGGCCTTAGTGGAAGGGAGGGAGAAGGAGCAAGGGAGGGGGCGCCCCCCCCCAAGCCCAATCCGAATTGGGAGGGGGGCCGCCCCCCCCTTTCCTTCTCTCCTCCCCCCTCTTCCTTCCTTCTCCTACTCCTAATAGGAAAGGGGGGCCAAACCTACTTGGAGTAGGTTTGCCCCCCCTATGGCGCGCCTCCTCCCTAGGCCGGCCTCCTCCTCCCTCCCTCCTTTATATACGGGGGCGGGGGGGCACCCTAGACACACAAGTTGATCATTGAGATCGTTCCTTAGCCGTGTGCGGTGCCCGCCCTCCACGATATTACACCTCGGTCATATTGTAGCGGTGCTTAGGCGAAGCCCTGCGACAGGAGAACATCAAGATCGTCACCATGCCGTCGTGCTGACGGAACTCCTCCCCGCGCCTCTGCTGGATCGGAGATCGGGGTGCGTCATCGAGCTGTACGTGTGTCAAGAACTCAGAGGTGCCGGAGTAACGGTGCTTGGATCGGTTGGACCGGGAGGACGTACGACTACTTCCTCTACGTTGCATCAATGCTTCCACTTCGGTCTACGAGGGTACGTAGACAACACTCTCCCCTCTCGTTGCTATACATCACCATGATCTTGCGTGTGCGTAGGAAAATTTTGAAATTACTACATTCCCCAACAGTGGCATCCGAGCCTAGGTTTTTATGGTTTGATGTTATATGCACGAGTAGAACACAAGTGAGTTGTGGGCGATATAAGTCATACTGCTTACCAGCATGTCATACTTTGGTTCGGCGATATTGTTGGATGAAGCGGCCCGGACCGACATTACGCGTACGCTTACGCGAGACTGGTTTTACCGCCGTGCTTTGCACACAGGTGACTAGCGGGTGTCAGTTTCTCCAACTTTAGTTGAACCGAGTGTGGCTACGCCCGGTCCTTGCGAAGGTTAAAACAACATCAACTTGACAAACTATCGTTGTGGTTTTGATGCGTAGGTGAGATTGGTTCTTGCTTAAGCCCGTAGCAGCCACGTAAAACTTGCAACAACAAAGTAGAGGACGTCTAACTTGTTTTTGCAGGGCATGTTGTGATGTGATATGGCCAAGACATGATGCTATATTTTATTGTATGAGATGATCATGTTTTGTAACCGAAGTTATCGGCAACTGGCAGGAGCCATATAGTTGTCGCTTTATTGTATGAAATGCAAACGCCCTGTAATTGCTTTACTTTATCACTAAGCGGTAGCGATAGTCGTAGAAGCAATAGATGGCGTAAACGACAACGATGCTACGATGGAGATCAAGGTGTCGCGCCGGTGACGATGGTGATCATGATGGTGCTTCGGAGATGGAGATCACAAGCACAAGATGATGATGGCCATATCATATCACTTATATTGATTGCATGTGATGTTTATCCTTTATTCATCTTATCTTGCTTTGATTGACGGTAGCATTTTAAGATGATCTCTCACTAAAAATTATCAAGAAGTGTTCTCCCTGAGTATGCACCGTTGCCAAAGTTCGTCGTGCCCAGACACCACGTGATGATCGGGTGTGATAAGCTCTACGTCCATCTACAATGGGTGCAAGCCAGTTTTTGCACACACAGAATACTCAGGTTAAACTTGACGAGCCTATCATATGCAGATATGGCCTCGAAACACGGAGACCGAAAGGTCGAGCGTGAATCATATAGTAGATATGATCAACATAAGATGTTCACCATTGAAAACTACTCCATCTCACGTGATGATCGGTTATGGTTTAGTTGATTTGGATCACGTGATCACTTAGATGACTAGAGAGATGTCTGTCTAAGTGGGAGTTCTTTAGTAATATGATTAATTGAACTTAAATTTATCATGAACTTAGTACCTGATAGTATCTTGCTTGTCTATGTTGATTGTAGATAGATGGCCCGTGCTGTTGTTCCATTGAATTTTAATGCGTTCCTTGAGAAAGCTAAGTTGAAAGATGATGGTAGCAACTATGCGGACTGGGTCCATAACTTGAGGATTATCCTCATTGCTGCACAGAAAAATTACGTCCTGGAAGCACCGCTGGGTGCCAGGCCTGCTGCTGATGCAACTGACGACGTTAAGAACGTCTGGCAGAGCAAAGCTGATGACTACTCGATAGTTCAATGTGCCATGCTTTACGGCTTAGAACCGGGACTTCAACGACGTTTTGAACGTCATGGAGCATATGAGATGTTCCAGGAGTTGAAGTTAATATTCCAGAAGAATGCCCGGATTGAGAGATATGAAGTCTCCAATAAGTTCTATAGCTGCACGATGGAGGAGAATAGTTCTGTCAGTGAGCACATACTCAAGATGTCTGGGTATTGTAATCACTTGATTCAACTGGGAGTTACTCTTCCGGATGATAGCGTCATTGACAGAATTCTCCAATCACTTCCACCAAGCTACAAGAGCTTCATGATGAACTATAATATGCAAGGGATGGATAAGACGATTCCCGAGCTCTTCGCAATGCTAAAGGCTGCGGAGGTAGAAATCAAGAAGGAGCATCAAGTGTTGATGGTTAACAAGACCACTAGTTTCAAGAAAAAGGGCAAAGGGAAGAAGAAGGGGAACTTCAAGAAGAACAGCAAACAAGTTGCTGCTCAAGAGAAGAAACCCAAGTCTGGACCTAAGCCTGAAACTGAGTGCTTCTACTGCAAGCAGACTGGTCACTGGAAGCGGAACTGCCCCAAGTATTTGGCGGATAAGAAGGATGGCAAGGTGAACAAAGGTATATGTGATATACATGTTATTGATGTGTACCTTACTAGAGCTCGCAGTAGCACCTGGGTATTTGATACTGGTTCTGTTGCTAATATTTGCAACTCGAAACAGGGACTACGGATTAAGCGAACACTGGCAAAGGACGAGGTGACGATGCGCGTGGGAAACGGTTCCAAAGTCGATGTGATTGCGGTCGGCACGCTACCTCTACATCTACCTTCGGGATTAGTATTAGACCTAAATAATTGTTATTTGGTGCCAGCGTTGAGCATGAACATTATATCTGGATCTTGTTTGATGCGAGACGGTTATTCATTTAAATTAGAGAATAATGGTTGTTCTATTTATATGAGTAATATCTTTTATGGTCATGCACCCTTGAAGAGTGGTCTATTTTTGATAAATCTCGATAGTAGTGATACACATATTCATAGTGTTGAAACCAAAAGATGCAGAGTTGATAATGATAGTGCAACTTATTAGTGGCACTGCCGTTTAGGTCATATCGGTGTAAAGCGCATGAAGAAACTCCATACTGATGGACTTTTGGAACCTCTTGATTATGAATCACTTGGTACTTGCGAACCGTGCCTCATGGGTAAGATGACCAAAACGCCGTTCTCCGGTACTATGGAGAGAGCAACAGATTTGTTGGAAATCATACATACAGATGTATGTGGTCCGATGAATATTGAGGCTCGTGGAGGATATCGTTATTTTCTCACCTTCACAGATGATTTAAGTAGATATGGGTATATCTACTTAATGAAGCATAAGTCTGAAACATTTGAAAAGTTCAAAGAATTTCAGAGTGAAGCTGAAAATCATCGTAACAAGAAAATAAAGTTTCTACGATCTGATCGTGGATGAGAATATTTGAGTTATGAGTTTGGTCTACACTTAAAACAATGTGGAATAGTTTCGCAACTCACGCCACCCGGAACACCACATCGTAATGGTGTGTCCGAACATCGTAATCGTACTTTACTTGATATGGTGCGATCTATGATGTCTCTTACAGATTTACCGCTATCATTTTGGGGTTATGCTTTAGAGACGGCCACATTCACGTTAAATAGGGCACCGTCGAAATCCGTTGAGACGACACCTTATGAACTATGGTTTGGCAAGAAACCAAAGTTGTCGTTTCTTAAAGTTTGGGGCTGCGATGCTTATGTGAAAAAGCTTCAACCTGATAAGCTCGAACCCAAATCGAAGAAATGTGTCTTCATAGGATACCCAAAGGAGACAGTTGGGTACACCTTCTATCACAGATCCGAGGGCAAGACATTCGTTGCTAAGAATGGATCCTTTCTAGAGAAGGAGTTTCTCTCGAAAGAAGTGAGTGGGAGGAAAGTAGAACTTGATGAGGTAACTGTACCTACTCCCTTGTTGGAAAATAATACATCACAGGAACCGGTTTCTGTGACGTCAAAATCAACTAGTGAGGAAGTTGATGATGATGATCATAGAACTTCAGATCAAGTTAATACAGAACCTCGTAGGTCGAACAGAGTAAGATCCGCACCAGAGTGGTACGGTAATCCTATTCTGGAAGTCATGCTACTAGATCATGATGAACCTACGAACTATGAAGAAGCGATGGTGAGCCCAGATTCCGCAAAATGGCTTGAAGCCATGAAATCTGAGATGGGATCCATGTATGAGAACAAAGTATGGACTTTGGTTGACTTGCCCGATGGTCGGCAAGCAATTGAGAATAAATGGATCTTCAAGAAGAAGACTGACGCTGACGGTAATGTTACTGTCTACAAAGCTCGACTTGTTGCAAAAGGTTTTCGACAAGTTCAAGGGGTTGACTATGATGAGACCTTCTCACCCGTAGCGATGCTTAAGTCTGTCCGAATCATGTTAGCAATTGCCGCATTTTATGATTATGAAATTTGGCAAATGGATGTAAAAACTGCATTCCTGAATGGATTTCTGGAAGAAGAGTTGTATATGATGCAACCAGAAGGTTTTATCGATCCAAAGGGAGCTAACAAAGTGTGCAAGCTCCAGCGATCCATTTATGGACTGGTGCAAGCCTCTCGGAGTTGGAATAAACGTTTTGATAGTGTGATCAAAGCATTTGGTTTTATACAGACTTTTGGAGAAGCCTGTATTTACAAGAAAGTGAGTGGGAGCTCTGTAGCATTTCTAATATTATATGTGGATGACATATTATTGATTGGAAATGATATAGAATTTTGTGATAGCATAAAGGGATACTTGAATAAAAGTTTTTCAATGAAAGACCTCGGTGAAGCTGCTTACATATTGGGCATTAAGATCTATAGAGATAGATCAAGACGCTTAATTGGACTTTCACAAAGCACATACCTTGACAAAGTTTTGAAGAAGATCAAAATAGATCAAGCAAAGAAAGGGTTCTTGCCTGTATTGCAAGGTGTGAAGTTGAGTAAGACTCAAAGCCCGACCACTTCAGAAGATAGAGAGAAAATGAAAAGTGTTCCCTATGCTTCAGCCATAGGCTCTATCATGTATGCAATGCTGTGTACCAGACCTGATGTGTGCCTTGCTATAAGTCTAGCAGGGAGGTACCAAAGTAATCCAGGAGTGGATCACTGGACAGCGGTCAAGAACATCCTGAAATACCTGAAAAGGACTAAGGATATGTTTCTCGTATATGGAGGTGACAAAGAGCTCATCGTAAATGGTTACGTTGATGCAAGCTTTGACACTGATCCGGACGATTCTAAATCGCAAACCGGATACGTGTTTACATTAAACGGTGGAGCTGTCAGTTGGTGCAGTTCAAAGCAAAGCGTCGTGGCGGGATCTACGTGTGAAGCGGAATACATAGCTGCTTCGGAAGCATCCAATGAAGGAGTCTAGATGAAGGAGTTCATATCCGATCTAGGTGTCATACCTAGTGCATCGGGTCCATTGAAAATCTTTTGTGACAATACTGGAGCGATTGCCTTAGCGAAGGAATCCAGATTTCACAAGAGAACCAAGCACATCAAGAGACGCTTCAATTCCATCCGGGATCTAGTCCAGGTGGGAGACATAGAGATTTGCAAGATACATACGGATCTGAATGTTGCAGACCCGTTGACTAAGCCTCTTCCACGAGCAAAACATGATCAACACCAAGACTCCATGGGTGTTAGAATCATTACTGTGTAATCTAGATTATTGACTCTAGTGCAAGTGGGAGACTGAAGGAAATATGCCCTAGAGGCAATAATAAAGTTATTATTTATTTCCTCATATCATGATAAATATTTATTATTCATGCTAGAATTGTATTAAACGGAAACATAATACATGTGTGAATATATAGACAAACAGAGTGTCACTAGTATGCCTCTACTTGACTAGCTTGTTAATCAAAGATGGTTATGTTTCCTAACCATGAACAAGGAGTTGTTATTTGATTAACAAGGTCACATCATTAGTTGAATGATCTGATTGACATGACCCATTCCGTTAGCTTAGCACCCGATCGTTCAGTATGTTGCTACTGCTTCCTTCATGACTTATACATGTTCCTATGACTATGAGATTATGCAACTCCCGTTTACCGGAGGAACACTTTGTGTGCTACCAAACGTCACAACGTAACTGGGTGATTATAAAGGTGCTCTACAGGTGTCCACGAAGGTACTTGTTGAGTTGGCGTATTTCGAGATTAGGATTTGTCACTCCGAATGTCGGAGAGGTATCTCTAGGCCCTCTCGGTAATGCACATCACTTAAGCCTTGCAAGCATTTCAACTAATGAGTTAGTTGCGAGATGATGTATTACGGAACGAGTAAAGAGACTTGCCGGTAACGAGATTGAACTAGGTATTGGATACCGACGATCGAATCTCGGGCAAGTAACATACCGATGACAAAGGGAACAACGTATGTTGTTATGCGGTTTGACCGATAAAGATCTTCGTAGAATATGTGGGAACCAATATGGGCATCCAGGTCCCGCTATTGGTTATTGACCGGAGACGTGTCTCGGTCATGTCTACATTGTTCTCGAACCATAGGGTCTGCACGCTTAAGGTTTCGATGACAGTTATATTATGAGTTTATGTATTTTGATGTACCGAAGGTTGTTCGGAGTCCCGGATGTGATCACGGACATGACGAGGAGTCTCGAAATGGTCGAGACATAAAGATTGATATATTGGACGGATATATTTGGACACCGGAAAGGTTCCGGGTGAGATTGGAAATATACCGGAGTTCCGGGAGGTTACCGGAACCCCCCGGTAAGTATATGGGCCTTATTGGGCCTTAGTGGAAGGGAGGGAGAAGGAGCAAGGGAGGGGGCGCCCCCCCCCCCCAAGCCCAATCCGAATTGGGAGGGGGGCCGGCCCCCCTTTCCTTCTCTCCTCCCCCCTCTTCCTTCCTTCTCCTACTCCTAATAGGAAAGGGGGACAAACCTACTTGGAGTAGGTTTGCCCCCCCTATGGCGCGCCTCCTCCCTAGGCCGGCCTCCTCCTCCGTCCCTCCTTTATATATGGGGGCGGGGGGGGGCACCCTAGACACACAAGTTGATCATTGAGATCGTTCCTTAGCCGTGTGCAGTGCCCCCCCCCTCCACGATATTACACCTCGGTCATATTGTAGCGGTGCTTAGGCGAAGCCCTGCGACAGGAGAACATCAAGATCGTCACCATGCCGTCGTGCTGACGGAACTCCTCCCCGCGCCTCTGCTGGATCGGAGATCGGGGTGCGTCATCGAGCTGTACGTGTGTCAAGAACTCGGAGGTGCCGGAGTAACGGTGCTTGGATCGGTTGGACCGGGAGGACGTACGACTACTTCCTCTACGTTGCGTCAACGCTTCCGCTTCGGTCTACGAGGGTATGTAGACAACACTCTCCCCTCTCGTTGCTATACATCACCATGATCTTGTGTGTGCGTAGGAAAATTTTGAAATTACTACGTTCCCCAACACCTCGAGCACCTCCCGACCGACTTCTTTCGCCTATATAAGCCTACGTACCCTAAAACCATTGAATATCAAGATAGATCGGGAGTTCTGCCGCCGCAAGCCTCTGTAGCCACCAAAAACCTCTCAGGAGCCCGTTCCGGCACCCTGCCGGAGGGGGAATCCATCACCGGTGGCCATCTTCATCATCCCGGCGTTATCCATGACGAGGAGGGAGTAGTTCACCCTAGGGGCTGAGGGTATGTACCAGTAGCTATGTGTTTGATCTCTCTCTCTCGTGTTCTCGACTTCACACGATCTTGATGTATCACGAGCTTTGCTATTATAGTTGGATCTTATGATGTTTCTCCCCCTCTACTCTCTTGTGATGAATTGATTTTCCCTTTTGAAGTTATCTTATCGGATTGAGTCTTTACTTTGAGAACACTTGATGTATGTCTTGCCGTGTTTATCTGTGGTGACAATGGGATATCACGTGCCTCTTGATGTATGTTTTGGTGACCAACTTGCGGGTTCCGCCCATGAACCTATGCATAAGGGTTGGCACACGTTTTCTTGACTCTCCGGTAGAAACTTTGGGGCACTCTTTGAAGTACTTTGTGTTGGTTGAATAGATGAATCTGAGATTGTGTGATGCATATCGTATAATCTTGCCCATGGATACTTGAGGTGACAATGGAGTATCTAGGTGACATTAGGGTTTTGGTTGATTTGTGTCTTAAGGTGTTATTCTAGTACGAACTCTTTATAGATTGATCCGAAAGTATAACTTTGAGGTGGTTTTGTACCCTACCATAATCTCTTCGTTTGTTCTCCTCTATTAGTGGCTTTGGAGTGACTCTTTGTTGCATGTTGAGGGCTTATTATATGATCTATCTATGTTATTATTGTTGAGAGAACTTGCACTAGTGAAAGTATGAACCCTAGGCCTTGTTTCCTATCATTGCAATACCGTTTATGCTCACCTTTATCATTTGTTACCTTGCTGTTTTTATATTTTCAGATTACAAATACCCACATCTACTATCCATATTGCACTTGTATCACCATCTCTTCGCCGAACTAGTGCACCTATACAATTTACCATTGTATTGGGTGTGTTGGGGACACAAGAGACTTTTTGTTATTTGGTTGCAGGGTTGTTTGAGAGAGACCATCTTCATCCTACGCCTCCTACGGATTGATAAACCTTAGGTCATCCACTTGAGAGAAATTTGCTACTGTCCTACAAACCTGTGCACTTGCAGGCCCAACAACTTCTACAACAAGAAGGTTGTGTAGTAGACATCAAGATCTTTTCTGGCGCCGTTGCCGGGGAGGCTAGGTAAAGGGCACTCACTCACACCCCGTCAACTAAGCTCTTTTCTGGCGTCGTTGCCGGGGAGGTGAGTGCTTGAAGGTATATCTTTAGATCTTGCAATCGAATCTTTTTGTTTCTTGTTTTATCACTAGTTTAGTTTATAAAAGAAAACTACCAAAAAAATGGAATTGAGTTTGTCTCATACACTTCGTCTTTTTAATATCTTTCGTGAGTATGATGGAAAGGAAAATTGTGCTCAAGTGCTAGAAGAAGAATGCATTAAAATGCTTGGTACTAGACCTTCGTATGATGAGCATGATTGCAATGTTGTTAGTATGAATTCCTTGAATATCCATGATGCTAATGATATGCAAAGCCACAAGCTTGGGGAAGCTATGTTTGATGAATATGATATTTTTAGTCCCCCAAGTTTTGATGAGAATATTTGTTATGATGAAAGCATGCCTCCTATTTATGATGATTATATTGATGAAAGTGGGTTTGGAAGAGTGTCAACTTTAGGAATTAGTGATCCCACTATTTTGGAGGATGTTGAATTTTATTGTGATGAATATGAAAGTGGATTTGGAAGAGTGTCAACTTTATTTAGTGATGATTCCACTATCTTGGAAGAGGTTTCAATCGATTATGATGAGAACGAAGTTGCTACTTATGATGATTATTGTGATGAAACTTATGCTGTAAAAGTAGTGATGATTATATTTACAAATCTTGTCATGATTATGATTACCCTTTTTCTGAACATTACTCTTTTAATGTGGAAACAATTTTTAGTGTTCAAGTCTCTTATGATACTCCCACTATTCCGAATGAGAAGAATTTTGCTTATGTGGAGAGTAGTAAAAATTCTATGCTTGTAGATCATGAAAAGAATGATTTAGGTACTGGTTATATTGTTGAATTCATTCATGATGCTACTGAACATTATTATCAGGGAGGAACTTATGCTTGTAGGAATTGCAATAATATCAAGTTTCCTCTCTATGTGCTTAAAATCTTGAAGCTATGCTTGTTTTACTTCCCGATGCTAGTTGATTATTGTTCCCATAAGTTGTTTGCTCACAAAATCCCTATGCATAGGAAGTGGGTTAGGCTTAAATGTGCTAGTCATATGCTTCATGATGCTCCCGTTATGTTTCACTTCTTATCTTTTATGTGAACATCATTGTCATCTTCATGCCTAGCCAGAAAGGCATTAAAGAAAAGCGCTTGTTGGGAGACAACCCAACATTTATCCTTACTGTTTTTGTGTGTTCACATGATTATGCTACTGTAGTAATCATGTTTTATATCTTTTGTTTCAATAAAGTGCCAAGTAAGACCTTTAGGATAGCTTACGGTGATAGTTGTGTTGATCCTGCTGAAAATCAGAAACTTTTGCACCCAGTAATTTAGTTTTGTTAATTCACAGAAACGTGATTATGATCTGATTCTTTTTGCTCTGGATTGGTACACTAATTTCTTAGGACTTCCTAATTTGGTAGGATTTTGGAGTTCCATAAGTATACGTTTGATACATATTACTACAGACTGTTCTGTTTTTCACAGATTCTGTTTTCTATGTGTTGTTTGCTTATTTTGATGAATCTATGAGTAGTATCGTAGGATATGAACCATAGATAAGTTGGAGTACAGTATATATTACACCAATATGAATTTAGAATGAGTTCATTACAGTACCTAAGTGGTGGTTTTATTTTCTTATACTAACGGGGCTTACGAGTTTTTTGTTGAGTTTTGTGTTGTGGAGTTTTCAAGTTTTGGGTAAAGATTCGATGGACTATGGAATAAGGAGTGGCAAGAGCCTAAGCTTGGGGATGCCCAAGGCACCCCAAGGTAATATTCAAGGACAACCAAGAGCCTAAGCTTGGGGATGCCCCGGAAGGCATCCCCTCTTTCCTCTTCGTTCATCGGTAACTTTACTTGGAGCTATATTTTTATTCACCACGTGATATGTGTTTTGCTTGGAGCGTCATTTTCTTTTGTTAGTATTTTCTTTCTGTTATTTAGATTAATGTTTTGCATCTTTATTTTCAATAAAAATGTCAAGGATAGCCTTTGCCATGCTTATTTTGCTAGTATACATGTTGCTGTTTGAAAACAGAAAGTTTACTGCTGTTGCAAAAATTCCCTAGAAAAGTCAGAGCGTGATATAATGTTGAAACCTTTTTCATAACGAGATCTGATAAATTTATTGCAGTGGGAATTTTATTTCATAATTTTTGGAGTTAGGGAAGTTCGATGAATCTTGCATTCTTACAGACTATACTGTTTTGGCAGATTGCTGTTATGTTTGCATTGTTTGCATATGTTTGCTTGTTTAATGGTTCTATTTGAGGATAGGAGTATTAAATATGCAGAGGCATTTAGTATGCAATGTTGAATAATAATTTTAGTGATTTGTTACAGTAGAGGATGATAAGGTTTTGCATTGGTTTATACTAACCTATCTCACGAGTTCTTGTTGAGTTTGGTGTGGATGAAGCTTTTGATAAAAAGAGAAATCATGATATGAGAGGAATTAAGGATACACAAAAGTTCAAGCTTGGGGATGCCCAAGGCACCCCAAGATAATATTTCAAGAAGTCTCAAGCATCTAAGCTTGGGGATGCTCTGGTAGCCATCCCACCTTTCTTCTTCAACAACTATCGGTTAGTATCGGTTGAGCCTAAGTTTTTGCTTCTTCACATGAGTTGTGCTATACTTGCAATGTCATTTTATTTTTTTTTCTTGCTGTTTGAATACAATACCAAGACCTGAAATTCCTTAATGTTAGAGAGTCTTCACATAGTTGCACAATATTCGACTACTCATTGATCTTCACTTATATCTTTCGGAGTAGTTTGTCATTTGCTCTAGTGCATCACTTATATCTTTTAGAGCACGGCGGTGGTTATATTTTGTAGAAATTGCTAGTTTCTCATGCTTCACCTATATTATTTTGAGAGTCTTTTATAACAGCATGGTATTTGCTATAGTTACAAAGTTGGTCCTAGAATGATGAGCATCCAAGTTGGGTATAATAAAAACTATCATAGAAAGTGAATTGGATGCTATGATCAACTTGATGCTTGATAATTGTTTTGAGATATGGAGGTAGTGATATTAAAGTCATGCTAGTTGGGTGATTATGAATTTAAAGAATGCTTGTGTTAAAGTTTGTGATTCCCGGAGCATGCACGTATGGTGAACCGCTTTGTGATGAAGTTGGAGCACAATTTTATTTATTGATTGTCTTCCTTATGAGTGGCGGTCGGGGACGAGCGATGGTCTTTTCCTACCAATCTATCCCCCTAGGAGCATGCATGTAGTGCTTTGGTTTTGGATGACTTCTAGATTTTTGCAATAAGTACATGAGTTCTTTTGACTAATGTCGAGTCCATGGATTATATGCACCCTTTCAGCCTTCCATCATTGCTAGCCTCTCTTGCACCGTGCAACTTTCGCCGGTACCATACACCCACCATTTACCTTCCTCAAAACAGCCACCATACCTACCTATTATGGCATTTACATAGCCATTCCGAGATATATTTCCATGCAACTTTCCACCGTTCCGTTCATATGACACGCATTACTTTTGTCATATTGCTTTTTGCATGATCATGTAGTTGACATCATATTTGTGGCTAAGCCACCTTAATAATTTTCATACATGTCGCTCTTGATTCATTGCATATCCCGGTACACCACTGGAGGCATTCATATAGAGTCATATCTTGTTCTAGCTTTGAGTTGTAAATCCATAAAAGTGTGATGATCTTCATTATTAGAGCATTGTCGTAGTGAGTAAAGGATGATGAAGACTATGATTCCCCCACAAGTCGGGATGAGACTTCGGACTTTACAAAAAGAAAAAAAAGAAAGAAAAAAAGGAGAAAGGCCAAAAAAAATAGAAGGCCAAAGAAAAGAAAAAAAGAAAAAAAGAAGAAGAAAAGAAAAAAAATGAGAGAAAAAGAGAGAAGGGACAATGCTAGGCTTTAGCATACGAACTACACAATCTTTGTGCTAGGCTTAGGATTGGGTCTTGTCCATCACATCATTCTCCTAATGATGTGATCCCGTTATTAACGACATCCAATGTCCATGGTCAGGAAACCGTAACCATCTATTGATCAACGAGCTAGTCAACTAGAGGCTTACTAGGGACATGGTGTTGTCTATGTATCCACACATGTATCTGAGTTTCCTATCAATACAATTATAGCATGGATAATAAACGATTATCATGAACAAGGAAATATAATAATAACTAATTTATTATTGCCTCTAGGGCATATTTCCAACAGTCTCCCACTTGCACTAGAGTCAATAATCTAGTTCACATCGCCATGTGATTAACACTCATAGGTCACATCGCCATGTGACCAACATCCAAAGAGTTTACTAGTGTCATTAAACTAGTTCACATCATCATGTGATTAAGACTCAATGAGTTCTAGGGTTTGATCATGTTTTGCTTGTGAGAGAGGTTTTAGTCAACGGGTCTGCAACATTCAGATCTGTATGTACTTTGCAAATCTCTAGGTCATATTGTAAATGCTGCTTCCACGCTCCACTTGGAGCTATTCCAAATGGTTGCTCCACTATATGTATCCGCTTTGCTACTCAGAGTCATTCGGATAGGTGTTAAAGCTTGCATCAACGTAACCCTTTACGCCGAACTCTTTATCACCTCCATAATCGAGAAACATGTCCTTATTTACTCCAAGGACAATTTTGACCGCTGTCCAATGATCCATTCCTAGATCATTCTTGTACCCCTTGACTGACTCATGGCAAGGCACACTTCCGGTGCGGTACACAGCATAGCATACTATAGAGCCTACGTCTGAAACATAGGGGACGACCTTCGTCCTTTCTCTCTTTTCTGCCATGGTCGAGCTTTAAGTCTTGACTTCATACCTTAATCTCAGGCAAGAACTCCTTCTTTGACTGATCCATCTTGAACACCTTCAAGATCATGTCAAGGTATATGCTCATTTGAAAGTACCATTAAGCGGTTTTTGATCTATCCTCATAGATCTTGATGCTCAATGTTCAAGTAGCTTAAACCAGGTTTTCACTTGAAAAACACTTTTCAAATAACCCTATATGCTTTATAGAAAATTCTACATCATTTCTGATCAACAATATGTCAACAACATATACTCATCAGAAATTCTATAGTGCTCCCACTCACTTCTTTGGAAATACAAGTTTCTCATAAATTTGTATAAACCCAAAATCTTTGATCATCTTATCAAAGTACATATTCCAACTCCGAGATGCTTACTCCAGTCCTTAGAAGGATCACTGGAGCTAGCATACCTTTTAGCATCCTTAAGATCGACAAAACCTTTCTGATTATATCACATACAACCTTTCCTTACAAAAACTGGTAAGGAAACTCGTTTTTGACATCCACCTGCCAGATTTCATAAATGCAGCTAATGCTAACATGATTCCGACGGACTTAAGCATCGCTACGGATGAGAAAATCTCATCGTAGTCAACTCCTTGAACTTGTGAAAAACTCTTCGCCACAAGTCGAGCTTCATAGACGGTGACATTACCGTCCACGTCCGTCTTCTTCTTAAAGATCCATTTATCTCAATGGCTTGCTGATCATCGGGCAAGTCCACCAAAGTCCATGCTTTGTTCTGATAAATGGATCCTATCTCGGATTTCATGGCTTCTAACCATTTGTCGAAATTTGGGCCCACTATCGCTTCTCCATAGCTCGTAGGTTCATTGTTGTCTAGCAACATGACCTTCAAGACAGGATTACTGTACCACTCTAAAGTAGTACGCATCCTTGTCACCCTACGAGGTACGGTAGTGACTTGATCCAAAAACTTCATGATCACTATCATAAGCTTCTACTTCAATTGGTGTAGGAGCCATAGGAACAACTTCCTGTGCCCTGCTACATACTTGTTGAAGTGACGGTTCAATAACCTCATCAAGTCTCCACCATCCTCCCACTCAATTTTCGAGACAAACCTTTCCTTGAGAAAGGACCCGATTCAAGAAACAATCCCTATTGCTTTCGGATCTGAATTAGGAGGTATACCCAACTGTTTTGGGTGTCCTATGAAGATGCATTTTATCCGCTTTGGGTTCGAGCTTATCAACCTGAAACTTTTTCACATAAGCATCGCAGCCCCAAACTTTTAAGAAACGACAACTTAGGTTTCTCCAAACCATAGTTCAAATGGTGTCGTCTCAACGGAATTACGTGGTGCCCTATTTTAAAGTGAATGCGGTTGTCTCTAATGCCTAACCCATAAACGATAGTGGTAATTCGATAAGAGACATCATGGTATGCACCATATCCAATAGGGTGCAGTTATGATGTTCGAACACATCATCACACTATGGTGTTCCAGGCGGTATTGGTTGTGAAACAATCTCCACAATGTCTTAATTGTGTGCCAAACTCGTAACTCAGATACTCATCTCTATGATCATATCATAGACATTTTATCCTCTTGTCACAATGATCTTCAACTTCACTCTGAAATTACTTGAACCATTCAATAATTCAGACTTGTGTTTCATCAAGTAAATATACTCAACATCTACTCGAATCATCTGTGAAGTAAGAACATAACGATGCTCACTGCATGCCTCAGCACTCATTGGACTGCACACATCAAAATGTGTTACTTCCAACAAGTTTCTATCTTGTTCCATCTTACTGAAACCGAGGCTTTTCAGTCATCTTGCCCATGTGGTATGATTTGCATATCTCAAGTGATTCAAAATCAAGTGAGTCCAAACGATCCATCTTGAATGGAGTTTCTTCATGTGTATACACCAATAGACATGGTTCGCATATCTCAAACTTTTCAAAAACGAGTGAGTCCAAAGATCCATCAACATGGAGCTTCTTCATGCGTTTTATACCATTATGACTTACATGGCAGTGCCACAAGTAAGTGGTACTATCATTACTATCTTATATCTTTTGGCATGAAAATGTGCATCACTACGATCGAGATTCAATAAACCATTCCTTTAGGTGCAAGACCATTGAAGGTATTATTCAAATAAATAGAGTAACTATTATTCTCCTTAAATGAATAACCGCATTGCGATAGACATAATCCAATCATGTCTATGCTCAACGCAAACACCAAATAACTATTCAGGTTTAATATTAATCTTGATGGTAGAGGGAGCGTGCGATGTTTGATCACATCAACCTTGGAAACACTTCCAACACTTATCGTCAGCTCACCTTCAGCTAGTCTCCGTTTATTCCGTAGCTTTTATTTCGAGTTACTAACACTTAGCAACCGAACCGGTATCCAATACCCTGGTGCTACTAGGAGTACTAGTAAAGTACACATTAACATAATGTATATCCAATATACTTCTATCGACCTTGCCAGCCTTCTCATCTACCAAGTATCTAGGGTAATCCTGCTCCAGTGGTTGTTCCCCTTATTACAGAAGCACTTAGTCTTGGGTTTGGGTTCAACCTTGGGTTTCTTCACTAGAGCAGCAGCTGATTTGTCGTTTCATGACGTATCCCTTCTTTCCCTTGCCCTTCTTGAAACTAGTGGTTTCACCAACCATCAACAATTGATGCTCCTTCTTGATTTCTACTTTCGCGGTGTCAAACATCGCGAATACCTCAAGGATCATCATATCTATCCCTGATATGTTATAGTTCATCACGAAGCTCTAGCAGCTTGGTGGCAATGACTTTGGAGAAACATCACTATCTCATCTGGAAGATCAACTCCCACTCAATTCAAGTGATTGTTGCACTCAGACAATCTGAGCACAAGCTCAATGATTGAGCTTTTCTCCCTTAGTTTGCCGGCTAAGAAAATCGTCGGAGGTCTTATACCTCTTGACGTGGGCACGAGCCTGAAATCCCAATTTCAGCCCTCGAAACATCTCATATGTTCTGCGATGTTTCGAAAACGTCTTTTGGTGCCTCAACTCTAAACCGTTTAACTGAACTATCACGTAGTTATCAAAACGTGTATGTCCGATGTTCGCAACATCCACAAACGACGTTTGGGGTTCAGCACACTGAGCGGTGCATTAAGGACACAAGCTTTCTTCTGTCTGCATAATCGCTACTTTCAACTTTCAACTATATTTTCTCTAGGAACATATCTAAACAGTGGAACTAAAGCGCGAGCTTACGACATAATTTGCAAAGATCTTTTGACTATGTTCATGATAATAAAGTTCATCTCATGAACTCCCACTCAGATAGACATCCCTCTAGTCATCTAAGTGATTGCATGATCCGAGTCAACTAGGCCGTGTCCGATCATCACGTGAGACGGACTAGTCATCATCGGTGAACATCTTCATGTTGATCGTATCTACTATACGACTCATGCTCGACCTTTCGGTCTCTTGTGTTCCGAGGCCATGTCTGTACATGCTAGGCTCGTCAAGTCAACCTAAGTGTTTCGCGTGTGTAAATCTGGCTTACACCCGTTGTATGTGAACGTAAGAATCTATCACACCCGATCAACACGTGGTGCTTCGAAACGACGAACTTTCGCAACGGTGCACAGTTAGGGGGAACACTTTCTTGAAATTTTAATGAGGGATCATCTTATTTACTACCGTCGTTCTAAGCAAATAAGATGCATAAACATGATAAACATCACATGCAATCAAAAAGTGACATGATATGACCAATATCATTTTGCTCCTTTTGATCTCCATCTTCGGGGCTCCATGATCATCATCGTCACCGGCATGACACCATGATCTCCATCATCATAATCTCCATCATCGTGTCTTCATGAAGTTGTCTCGCCAACTATTACTTCTACTACTATGGCTACCGGTTAGCAATAAAGTAAAGTAATTACATGGCGTTGTTCAATGACATGCAGGTCATACAATAAATTAAGACAACTCCTATGGCTCCTGCCGGTTGTCATACTCATCGACATGCAAGTCGTGATTCCAATTACAAGAACATGATCAATCTCATACATCACATATCATTCATCACATTCTTCTTGGCCATATCACATCACATAGCATACCTTGCAAAAACAAGTTAGACGTCCTCGAATTGTTGTTTGCATGTTTTACGTGGCTGCTAAGGGTTTCTAGCAAGAACATTTCTTACCTACGCAAAAACCACAACGTGATATGTCAATTGCTATTTACCCTTCATAAGGACCCTTTTCATCGAATCCGTTCCGACTAAAGTGGGAGAGACTGGCACCCGCTAGCCACCTTATGCAACAAGTGCATGTTAGTCGGTGGAACCTGTCTCACGTAAGTGTACGTGTAAGGTCGGTCCGGGCCGCTTCATCCCACAATACTGCCGAATCAAGATTGGACTAGTAACGGTAAGCATATTGAACAAAAATCAACGCCCACAACAACTTGTGTTCTACTCGTGCATAGAAACTACGCATAGACCTAGCTCATGATGCCACTGTTGGGGAACGTAGCAGAAATTCAAAATTTTCCTACGTGTCACCAAGATCTATCTATGGAGAAACCAGCAACGAGGGGAAGGAGAGTGCATCTACATACCCTTGTAGATCGCTAAGCGGAAGCGTTAAAGAGAACGGGGTTGAAGGAGTCATACTCGTCGTGATCCAAATCACCAGAGATCCTAGTGCCGAACGGACGGCACCTCCGCGTTCAACACACGTACAGCCCGGTGACGTCTCCCATGCCTTGATCCAGCAAGGAGAGAGGGAGAGGTTGAGGAAGACTCCATCCAGCAGCAGCACAACGGCGTGGTGGTGGTGGAGGAGCGTGGCAATCCTGCAGGGCTTCGCCAAGCACCGCGGGAGAGGAGGAGTACTTGGGAGAGGGGGAGGGCTGCGCCAGAACTTGTGGTGCGGCTGCCCTCCCACCCCCCACATATATATAGGGGCAAGGGAGAAGGGGGCCGGCCCCCTCAGATCCAATCTGAGGAGGGGGCGGCGGCCAAGGGGGGGAGGAGTGCCTCCCAAGTCAAGTGGAGGCCCTCCCCCCTTAGGGTTTTCCCTCTCCCATGCGCATGGGCCTTGGGGGGGCTGGTGCCCCTGGCCCATTAAGGCTAGGGTGCCCCCTACAGCCCATGCTACTGTATTGGACGTGGTGGAACAATTTCCGGACCTCCGGACCCCTCCGGAATTCTCCGGAACCTTCTGGAAGCTTCCCGGTACAATACCGAAAAAACCCGAACTTTTTCCGGAACCCGAACAACAACTTTCCATATATAAATCTTTACCTCCGGACCATTCCGGAACTCCTCGTGACGTCCGAGATCTCATCCGGGACTCCGAACAACATTCGGTAACCACATACAAACTTCCTTTATAACCCTAGCGTCATCGAACCTTAAGTGTGTAGACCCTACGGGTTCGGGAACCATGCAGACATGACCGAGACGTTCTCCAGTCAATAACCAACAGCGGGATCTAGATACCCATGTTGGCTCCCACATGTTCCACGATGATCTCATCGGATGAACCACGATGTCAAGGACTCAATCAATCCCGTATACAATTCCCTTTGTCTAGCAGTATTATACTTGCCCGAGATTCGATCGTCGGTACACCGATACCTTGTTCAATCTCGTTACCGGCAAGTCTCTTTACTCGTTCCGTAACACATCATCCCGTGATCAACCCCTTGGCCACATTGTGCACATTACGATGATGTCCTACCGAGTGGGCCCAGAGATACCTCTCCGTCACACGGAGTGACAAATCCCAGTCTCGATTCGTGCCAACCCAACAGACACTTTCGGAGATACCTGTAGTGCACCTTTATAGCCACCCAGTTACGTTGTGACATTTGGTACACCCAAAGCATTCCTACGGTATTCGGGAGTTGCACAATCTCATGGTCTAAGCAAATGATACTTGACATTAGAAAAGCTTTAGCATACGAACTACGATCTTTGTGCTAGGCTTAGGATTGGGTCTTGTCCATCACATCATTCTCCTAATGATGTGATCCCGTTATCAACGACATCCAATGTCCATGGTCAGGAAACCGTAACCATCTATTGATCAATGAGCTAGTCAACTAGAGGCTTACTAGGGACATGGTGTTGTCTATGTATCCACACATGTATCTGAGTTTCCTATCAATACAATTATAGCATGGATAATAAACGATTATCATGAACAAGGAAATATAATAATAACTAATTTATTATTGCCTCTAGGGCATATTTCCAACAGATAGAGCATAGCCAGACTATATGATTTTGTAGGGATAACTTTCTTTAGCCATGTTATTTTGAGAAGACATGATTACTTTGATTAGTATGCTTGAAGTATTACTATTTCTTATGTCAATATGAAATTTTATTTTGTATTCATTTGGATCTGAACATTCATGCCACAATAAAGAAAAATTCATTATGAATTATGCTAGGTAGCATTCCACATCAAAAATTTCTTTTTTATCATTTACCTACTCGAGGACGAGTAGGAATTAAGCTTGGGGATGCTTGATATGTCTCCAACGTATCTATAATTTTTGATTGTTCCATGCTATTATATTACCCCTTTTGGATGTTTATGGGCTTTATTTTACACATTTATATCATTTTTGGGACTAACCTACTAACCGGAGGCCCAGCCCATATTGCTGTTTTATTGCCTGTTTCAGTATTTCAAAGAAAAGGAATATCAAACGGAGTCCAAACGGAATGAAACCTTCGGCAGCGTGATTTTTTGGAAGAATATGATCCTGGAGACTTGGAGTCCACATCAGAAGATCCTCGAGGAGGCCACGAGATAGGAGGTCGCGCCCCCCTTACAGGGTGGTGGCCCCCTGTCTTGTGAGCCCCTCGAGCACCTCCCGACCGACTTCTTTCGCCTATATAAGCCTACGTACTCTAAAACCATCGAATATCCAGATAGATCGGGAGTTCCGCCGCCGCAAGCCTTTGTAGCCATGAAAAACCTCTCGGGAGCCCGTTCCGGCACCCTGACGGAGGGGGAATCCATCACCGGTGGCCATCTTCATCATCCCGGTGCTATCCATGACGAGGAGGGAGTAGTTCACCCTCGTGGCTGAGGGTATGTACCAGTAGCTTGTGTTTGATCTCTCTCTCTCTCTCTCGTGTTCTCGACTTCACACGATCTTGATGTATCGCGAGCTTTGCTATTATAGTTGGATCTTATGATGTTTCTCCCCTCTACTCTCTTGTGATGAATTGAGTTTCCCTCTTGAAGTTATCTTATCGGATTGAGTCTTTACTTTGAGAACACTTGATGTATGTCTTGCCGTGTTTATCTGTGGTGACAATGGGATATCACGTGCCTCTTGATGTATGTTTTGGTGACCAACTTGCGGGTTCCGCCCATGAACCTATGCAAAAGGGTTGGCACACGTTTTCTTGACTCTCCGGAAGAAACTTTGGGGCACTCTTTGAAGTACTTTGTGTTGGTTGAATAGATGAATCTGAGATTGTGTGATGCATATCGTATAATCATGCCCATGGATACTTGAGGTGACAATGGAGTATCTAGGTGACATTAGGATTTTGGTTGATTTGTGTCTTAAGGTGTTATTCTAGTACGAACTCTTCATAGATTGATCCGAAAGTATAACTTTGAGGTGGTTTCGTACCCTACCATAATCTCTTCGTTTGTTCTCCTCTATTAGTGGCTTTGGAGTGACTCTTTGTTGCATGTTGAGGGCTTATTATATGATCTATCTATGTTATTATTGTTGAGAGAACTTGCACTAGTGAAAGTATGAACCCTAGGCCTTGTTTCCTATCATTGCAATACTGTTTACGCTCACTTTTATCATTAGTTATCTTGCTGTTTTTATATTTTCAGATTACAAATACCCATATCTACTATCCATATTGCACTTGTATCACCATCTCTTCGCCGAACTAGTGCACCTATACAATTTACCATTGTATTGGGTGTGTTGGGGACACAAGAGACTTTTTTTTATTTGGTTGTAGGGTTGTTTGAGAGAGACCATCTTCATCCTACGCCTCCTACGGATTGATAAACCTTAGGTCATCCACTTGAGGGAAATTTGCTACTGTCCTACAAACCTGTGCACTAGCAGGCCCAACAACGTCTACAAGAAGAAGGTTGTGTAGTAGACATCAATAGGCCCGACAGATGGCCTAATTATGCATGTCAAATGAAATGTTAATTATCAATACAAAGTACATACCCTCTATTTTCACGAACTCCATTCGTCCTAAGGTGGCCAACTCAACACCTATTTTTGGAAACCTCAATCTTCTCAATGTGGACTTCGAGAAAGATGAAGAGGTATATTAACTAGGGCAAACTCGATAGATGGCCTAATTGTTGCGCGCTTCAGAAGACAAATTCATTGTTGATATATCCCTCACTATTAGAAAACCAATATGAGCAACATCTCTCTAACCCTACAAGGTAGGGAGGGGTGTGAAACTCTACTTGCCCTAGCCTTCTCTGTTGCATCCTTTGCAGGAGATAAAAACAAAGCATTAATGACGATGGACCCAATAGTTGGCCTAAGTGTTAAGCACATCAGAGGAAACATTCTTTATCAATACAATTGTCGTTTTCTAACTACCAATGCAAATACATCCCTACTAACCTAGGTAGGGGTTTGAGATCTATAATTACCCTAGCCTCCTCTATTGCCACCTTCGCCTGGGAAGAAAATGGAGCAGTAACGACATATTCGATTGATGGTGTAATTATTACATGTGTTAAAAGAAACGTGAATTTAGATAAAGGACCTTCATGGGAAAGAGGATGCTCTTTTAGCTTGGGTGCGTGTCGAAAGCCTAAGTTTTCTAGAAGAGGAGACACAATATGTATAATAGCCAAAAGAGATGTGTTGATCTCTCCTACTTTTCCATTCTTCTATATAAATTGAGGTGTAGAATGAGTGTGAAGCCTCTCGACCCCACCAACACCTTCCTCCCGCCCCAAATTTGATGGCATGTTAGCATTTTCCTCCTTCCCGTGTATCGACTTTGCTAGTTGGCATGACTATTGTGTTGCTACTCCATCAATGCCCTTTCTAACCAAGCCCATGAGGAAAGGGAGGAGAAGAACCTTGTATTTTTGCAGACGCTAACCTTACTGATGTGGCCAACATAAACCCTATTTCCATAAACCCTAACCTTCCCGATGTGGACTTTGTCAAAGATGAAGCTGAAATGTTAACTAGGGTAAACTCGATAGATGGCCTAGTTGTTGTGTACTTAAGAGACACATTCATTGCTGATATATCCGTCGCCATAAGACAACCAATATTAGTAACATCTATCTAAACCTACAAGGTAGGGTGAGGTGTGTGAAACTCTAATTACACTAGCTTCCTATGTTACATCCTTCGCAAGAGATAGCAAGGGAGCATTAATGATGTTAGACCCAATAGATTGCCTAATTATTATGCACGTTAGAGGAAACATTCATTGCCAATACAACTACCACTGCCTAACCACCAATACAAGTAACATCTATCCCTCTAACCTAGGGATGGACATGAACTCTGCACTTACCCTATCCTCATCTGCTGATGCCTTCACCCGAGAAGAAGATGGAGCAGTAATGAGGGCAGAATCGATTGCTGGTCTAATTATTGTGTGTGCTAAAGGAAATGTGAATTGAGATAAAGCACCTTCATGGGAAATAAGATGTTCTTTACCTTGGGTGTTTGTGTCAAAATCCCGAGTCACTAAGAAGACGAGATACAATATTAGTGTCTCATAGCCAAAAGAGATGTGTTGATTGCTTCTACTTGTTTGTTGTTTTGTAGAAAACCGGCGCATGCATTAAGGGTGAAACCTTTCAGCCCCACCTGCACCTGCCTCTCACCTCAAATTTGGTTATTCAAATGATATGTTATCATTTTCATCCTTCTCGTGTATCGGCTCTGCCACTTGGCATGACTATTATCGCCCTACTTCGTCCATGTCATTCCAACCGATGTGCTACTTCTTGAGCTTGTGTTGATTTTTCCCTTGAAGAGGAAATGGTGATGCAACAAAGTAGAGATAAGTATTTCCCTCAATTAAGAACCAAGGTATCAATCTAGTAGGAGGAACACACAAGTCCCCAATAGATGCACTTGCACAAACTAACAAAGACTTGCACACGATGCAAAATTGTCAATCCCTTCACGGTCACTAGAAGGAGTGAGATCTGATAGAGATATATATAAAAGATAAGCAAAATTGCAAAATAAAG
The DNA here is from genome assembly GCA_963921465.1 of Triticum timopheevii. Classification (NCBI taxonomy): domain Eukaryota; kingdom Viridiplantae; phylum Streptophyta; class Magnoliopsida; order Poales; family Poaceae; genus Triticum; species Triticum timopheevii. Next base: position 169,919,882 of record OY997274.1, on the reverse strand, counting down.
TAAAGGTAAATAAATTGCAGCAAGGTATTTCTGGGTTTTTGGTTTTATAGATCTAAAAATAATATGATAGAAAATAGACCCTAGGGCCATATGTTTCACTAGAGGCTTCTCTCTTGAAAGAAACATACAGTGGGTAAACAAATTACTATTAAGCAATTGATAGAAAAGCGCATAGTCATGACGATATATAAGGCAATGATCATGAATATAGGCATCACGTCCATGACAAGTAGACCAACTCCCGTCTACATCTACTACTATTACTCCACACATCGACCGCTATCCAGCATGCATCTAGTCTATTAAGTTAACAAGAACGGAGTAACGCAAGCAAGATGGCATGATGTAGAGGGATAGATCCAAGCAATATGGTAAAACCCCCATCTTTTTATCCTTAATGGCAACAATACAAATACGTGCCTTGCTGCCCCTTAGATCACCGGGTGAGGACATCGCAAGATTGAACCCATCACAAAGCACTTCTCCCATTACAAGAAAAATCAATCTAGATGGCCAAACCAAATCAATAGATCGGAGAGAAATACAAATCTATCTTAATCATGCATAAAAGAGTTTAGAGAAGACTCAAATAATATTCATAGATAATCTGATCATAAACTCATAATTCATCGGATCTCAACAAATGCACCGCAAAAGAAGATTACATTGAATAGAACTCCAAGAACATCGAGGAGATCATTGTATTGAAGATCAAAGAGAGAAAAGAAGCCATATAGCTACTAGCTATGGACCCGTAGGTCTGTGGTAAACTACTCTCACATCATCGAAAGGGTAGCAAGGTTGGTGTAGAGGCCCTCCGTGATCGAATCCCCCCTCCGCAGAGTTCCAGAAAATGCCCCAAGATGGGATATCACGAGAACAGAAGCTTTTGGCGGCAGAAAAGTATTTTTGGTGTGCCCTCTAGTATACGAGGAATATTTGGGTATTTATGGAGCTGGACGGGTTAGGAGAGTCCCGAGGGGCCGACAAGCCTAGGGGGCACCCTTCCCTAGGGCGTGCCTCCAGGGCTTGTGGCCCTCTCGTGGCTCTTCTGGCCTCCTCCCGAAGCTTATTGGGTGTCTTCTTTTCCAAGAAAAAATCGTCAAAAAGTTTCGTTCCATTTGGACTCTGTTTGGTATTGATTTTCTGTAAAAGACAAAAACAAGGAAATAACAGCAACTGGCACTAGGTTAATAAGTTAGTCCCAAAAATGATATAAAATAGCACCATAATGCATATAAAATATCCAAGATGGATAATATAATAGCATGGAACAATAAAACAATTATAGATACGTTGGAGACGAATCAGGATGGGGCATTGACCCTCTATTTTCACAGACCCTACCATTCCCGATGTGGCCAACACAACCCCTATTTCTGCAAACTCTAACCTTCATGGTGTGGCTTTCGTTAAATACAAAACGAGTGAATGTTAACTAAGGCAAACTCGATAGATGGCCTAATTAATTGTTGCATGGTTCAGAAGACACATTTAATGTCGATATTCTGCCACTATGGTACGAGCAATTTGGGCAAAATCTCTCTAAACCCACGAGGTAGGGAGGGGTGTGAACTCTACTTATCCTAGCCTGCTTCGTTGCATACATCATAAGAGATAAAGAGAGAGTATTAATCATGGTAGACTAGATAGATGTCCTAATTATTATGCACGTCTGAGGAAACACCTGTTGTCAATGCAACTTCCAATACAAGTAACATCCCTCTAAATATAGGGAGAGGTGTGAACTCTATACTGAACCTAGCCTCCTAGACTGGATCGATGGTCTAATTATTTAGTGTGTTAAAGGAAACATGAATTGAGACAAATCACCTTCACGGGAAAGAGGATGCTCTTTAACTTGGGTATGCATCGAAAGCCTGAGTTATTGGAAGACGAGACACACCACTCATGCCTAATAGTTAAAGAGATGTGTTGATCACTCATACTTGTTTGTTCTTCTGCGGAGAACCGAGGTATATAGTGACTGTGAATCCTATCCACCCTACCGACACCATCCTCTCCTCCCAAATTTAGCTAGTGAGATGATATGTTAGCATTTTTCTTCGTCATGTGTACTGTCTCCACCAGTTGGCATGACTATTTGTCTTCCTACTCTGCTCATGTCCTTCATACCACCAAGCCCATGAGGCAACAGAGGGGGCTGGACCCTCTATTTTTGCAAACCCTAAGCTTCTCGATGTGTCCTTCAACACATCCCCTATTCCTCCAAACCCTAGCCTTCCAAATGTGGCCTCATCAAAGATGACGAGGGACATTAACTAGGGCAAACTCGATAACGGACCTAATTGTTTCAAACTTGACAAGTAATACCCCCTAAAATTATGAGGCTGTGAGGGTGTGTGTGCTCTATACGTACCCTAGCCTTCTCCATTGTTGCCTTCGCAAGAAATGAAGTGTGAGCATTAATTATGGAAAACTAGATTGGTGGTCTAATTGTTGTTTGTGTTGAAGGTATTGTGAAGATAAAAACACCTTTACGATATATAATATCTTTACCTTGGGTATGCATCGAAAGCTCAAGTTGCTTGAAGACGAGACACAATCTTATTGTCTGATAGACAAAACAGGTGTGGATTTCTCCTACTTGACCATTCTTCTGCAAAATATTGAGGTACATAGTGAGTGTGAACTCTCTAGCTCCACCCGCGCCTAGCTCTCACCCCCAATATGGTTATTTGAATGGCATGTTAAGTCCCCACCTTCCTATATATCGGCTTGCCACTTCTTTTGATAACGGATGTCTAGGAGGCAAGAGAGGTGTGTTGTCACATCCCTAGCTTCTGGTGCTGCCTAGTGTTTGCATCTTGCTTGCATCATGTTTAAATTTCTGAAACCTGAATTGAGGAAATCTGGAAGCCTCAAGATTTAATTCAAGAAGGGCAAAGAACCCTGGAAAATTGCATTCAATGTTTCTCAAAATGTTCTTATTAACTGTTTAATATTTTTGGCAAGGCTCTTGCACCAAACCAAAAATAATGAACATTTGTAAGGAATATTTTGGGTCTTTGAATTTAAATCATTAGCTATTTGAATTTGGATTATATTCATATATTAGAATATAATTTCAAATACCCCTGAATTATTTTATGAGCTTTTGGAAAAGTCCATCTAGCAAAATAAAAATATTCAGAGGAGTTTTTTGGCATTGTTTGAATTTGTTTGAATTCAAAACAGTGGCAAAATATTAACTAAAAACAGAAAACAAATAATAATAAAAAGAACGGAAACCTACCTAACTCACCTGCAGCCCATCTGGCGCCCCAGCTGGCCCAGCACTGTGCGGCCCACTGGCCCACAGTGCCAGTCATCACCTACCTCCCGCCAGGAGGACAGCACGCGCGTGGCCGCCGCACGCGACCATGCGCCCCGGCCACCTCCACCCTGCTTGCCTGTCTCCCCGTCGCCCTGAGGATGCCACGACACCCCCGGAACCCCCTCGACCTCTACCATCGCCTCTCCCCTCCTCTGTCCCTCTCGCACGCAATCGGCCGAGCGCCACCGTCGCTGCCCCTCGCTGCCCTCGCGGCCACCGCCACCCCCTCTCCTCTCCGACGCGCTCCCGAGCTCTGTAGTACCTCCCTCGTCCTCTCCGTCGGCTCATGCGACCGGAAGAGCCCCGACACGTCGTCCTCGACCTCATCTTCTTCCTCGGCCATAGGAGATCGCCGCCGCGATTCCGACGCCGTCAAGCCTTCTCCGAGGCCGCTTCAACGACCCCTGCAACCGTTGTGAGGCCACGGTCCTTTTTCCCCCCTAACCCGTGCTCGTTTGCCTTCCCTAACCGCTCTAACCACCTTGCCGAGCGCTCCTCGCCGCCGGCCATGGCGCCGCCGCGACCACAGCTGCTGTCGCTCGCCTCCGAGCCCATCAGCACGCTCAGAACCCTCCCAGGAGCACCTATCACTCTTCGACTTCTCCTCTAGTGCACCGTAGCGTCGACACCGTCCGCGCCCGAACTCCGGCCACCGTGCAAGTTGCCGCCGCCGTCGATTTAGGTCACCTGAGCTGCTATTACGTGCACCACAAGACGCGGACGAGCTCCAGCATCGCGTAGAACCTCTCAGCCATCGATTTGGTCGTCGGAGGAGCGTTTCCGACGCCCTCCGCCGTCTCTGGCATCGCCGGCGACGAGCCGCGGGTCAACTCCGGTGAGTTTGACCCGGGGTTGACCACAGTTTGACCCCCTCTGGGTCACTGACGTCTGGGCCCCAGGCCACTAACTAAACTAGGTTAGTGTTAGTTTAATGCTAACTAATTAGATTAGTTAGGTTAGTCACTGACAGATAGGACCCACTGGCCAGGTTTGACCTGGACCGGCCTCGATGACTGCTGACGTCATAGTGACGCAATGCTGACGCAATAAATATTTTCTGGATTTATTTTTATACAGGAAATTCCAGAAAATAGTATAAACTTCTAAAAATCATATAAATTCAACCGTAGCTCAGAATGAGATAAATTATATATGAAAAATGATCAGAAAAATCCAATCTATCCATCTGTACCATTTTCATGCATGTTAGAACAACTTATAGCTGCTGTTTAGCACAAATAATATAATGGCATTTAAACTTCACATATGGAGTTTGGATTTGAACTTAGGGTTCAAACCAACTTCATTTAACTTTGTTGCTAGTTGCATTAGCTCAAAACACAAGCATATTGCCATGTCACATTCATGCATCATATTGTTGCATTGCATTGATGGTGTTTCCTTCTGTGTTGCCGGTGTTTGTCCCCTCTCAGTAGACGACGTACCGACGATGAGTTCGATGACACCGATGAAGAACTATATTATCTTCAGAAGTGCCAGGCAAGCAAAACCCCCTTGTTCATTCCAATACAATCCTACTCTCTCGCTCCTGCTCTCTTTTACTGCATTAGGACAACAACGATTCATCTGTTACTTGCTGCGGTAGCTGAACCCCTTTATCCTCTGCATGACCTGTCATTGCCACAGTAAATAGATGAAACCCACTAGCATGAGTAGGAGTTGTTTGAGCCCTGATGTGCCTACTCATTCATGCTTGTTGTCATGCCTGCTATTGCTTAGAGTTGAGTCGGGTCTGATTCATCGGGGATGAATTGGAATGTGGTGAACATGTCCTACTGCTGAGAGATAAGTGTGTGAACACGATTTGGTAAAGGTAGCGGTGAGAGGCCATGTAGGAGTACATGGTGGGTTGTCTCATTGCAGCCGTCCTCAGGAACTGAGTTCTGTGTTTGTGATCCATGACCAGTTACTACCACACATTGGAATGCTTAAGTGCCCCTCTCGACTTATTAATCAACCTGATCTCTGTCCAGGAGTTGCAACTAGTTTCTGGTGTTTGTAGGTAGTGTTAGTAGTCTACCAAGTGGCACCCGGTACAGGTGGGCTTGGGACAGACTAGGCACAGTGGCACGGTGTACCAAGTGGCACCCGGATGGTGGGCTTGGGAACCCTGCTCACATCGTTTGGGGCCGTGAGCGACACCCCGGCCGGATCTCCTTGCGGATGGAACCCGAATAGGCGATAAACCTGGACTAGAGACTTGTGTGGTTAGTCAGGTCGTGGCCGACTCCCTCGTCCGGCTTCCGCTTGAAGGTTGCCGAGGTACATGACGTGTACAGGGCGATAAGTGGCGAGAGCGTGTGTGAAGAAGTACACCCCTGCAGGGTTATCATTATCTATTCGAATAGCCGGATTCCTCGGATATGGAAACTTGGACCCCTTTCATAGTTCATAGACAAGTGAAAGTGGATACTCTAAAATGCGCAAGATAAGCGTGAGTGCTATGGATGGCGTTCTCGTAGGGAGACGGGAGTGGATCCATAGTGGTGTATTGATATGGTGAATATGTGGACTCGTGTGCGCCACCTCAAAAGAGTTACTTGCAGTCGTAGTTCAGGATAGCCACCGAGTCAAAGCTGGCTTGCTGCAGTTAAACCCCACCATCCCCTTTGTTGATAATGATGCATATGTAGATAGTTCTGATGTAAGTCTTGCTGGGTACATTTGTACTCACGTTTGCCTATTTTATGTTTTTGCAGAGAGACTTCAGTCTCACTAGTAGTTCCGTGTGGACTTCGACGTTTAGCTTGTTACCTCAGCTACGATCTTGTGCCCTCGGCAGGATCTGGTAGATAGTCAGGCTTTCAAGCCTTTTTATCATTTGTAGATGTCTGTACTCAGACATGTTAAGCTTCTGCATGTGCTTTGATTTGTATGCTCTGAATGTTGGGTCATGAGACCTATGTTTGTAATATCTCGCTCCTCGGAGCCTAATGAATAAATACTTGAGTCGTAGAGTCATGTTGTGATGCCATGTTGTATTTGCACATATCGAGCATATTGTGTGTATGTTATTGAAATGCTTGGTATGTGTGGGATCTGACTATCTAGTTGTTTATCTTTAGTAGCCTCTCTTACCGGGAAATGTCTCCTAGTGTTTCCACTGAGCCATGGTAGCTTGCTACTGCTCCGGAACACTTAGGCTGGCCGGCATGTGTCCTTCTTCGTTCCTGTGTCTGTCCCTTCGGGGAAATGTCACGCAATGAATACCGGAGTCCTGTTAGCCCGCTACAGCCCGGTTCACCGAAGTCCTGCTAGCCCCGTGCTACAGCCTGGATTCACTCGCTGTTGACCGACACGTTCGATGCTGGGTCATGGATGCCTGTCCCTGTAAGTTTGTGCCACTTTGGGTTTACGACTAGCCATGTCAGCCCGGGCTCCTTATCATATGGATACTAGCGACACTATCATATACGTGTGCCAAAAGGCGCAAACGGTCCCGGGCAAAGGTAAGACGACACCCGTGGGAATACCGTGCGTGAGGCCGCAAAGTGATATGAGGTGTTACATGCTAGATCGATGTGGCATTGAGTCGGGGTCCTGACAGCTTTGGTATCAGAGCTTGACTGCCTGTAGGATTACCAAGCCAAACTGGTCGAAGTTGAGTCTAGAAATGCTTTAGTTATATGTAGGGGAATTGATTGTGGGAATGGAACGTAAGGCTCTTTTTACTCCTTTACCTCATGCCCTTCTAATCTGAGTCATCTTATCTTTCCTACGGGGTTAAGGAACTAGGCTTTCTCTTTATTCTATCAGGATCACGTGTTACTAATCCGTAGACTTATAGGATTGTTGGTTTCAAGCCTCAGTTAAGTTCCTACTACTTCCGTATGTTAATTATTGATCTCGAAACCTTGATATTGTGATGATCGAGTGGTTATGCCACCATTTTTGCAGTATGTCTCAAATCTTTTCGAGCATTTACAGCCATTATGCTGTCCGAGTCATCCCAGGTTTCTAAACAGTCTGATGCATTTGCAAATCCCTCCCTCATGTTCCCAATGTCCATTGGGCCAGGTTAATCACACTAATCGATGAGTTGAGGTACTATGTTGCCTCGGCGTATATGTTGAAGCCATTATTATGACCCTAGGTGTCTTAGGGAGTCACCTAGTAATTTAGCAATGCCTGTATTCCCAGTGTGACGATTTTGGCCATCATTCTCGAAAGCATCCCGTGATGCCACTTAGTAGTAGGTATTCTACTCCTGGGTTTTTGAACCCGAGATTCACCCCACCTACTTCATGTTGATAGTGTTTTCTAGTTACTTCAGGATATTAGTAACCTTTGTATTAGTCCTCGAGGTTCGTGGTATTTCCTTCTTCCAATACCATGAACTGCTTATGGCAGAAGTTCCTCGTTGAACCAAAAGATCTCAACCAGAGTGCTCTTGATGAGTTCTTCTCTCTATATTGTGACTCTGCCAGTTCAACCTTTCTGCATGGGTTATCTGGAAGAAATATGTTGAACTCGTTCGACATGCTAGTCCATGCATCCACAACTCAGAAAATCATATGTTCTCTTGGGTTTTCCCTCTTTAATTGTATTCCAACCCTCGTCTATCAATTAATAGTCAAGAGTATGCGTGCCTTTGTTCGTCGATGCCTATTACTCTTGTGGTCCGTCAAGCCATTCTATTCCGGAATGACTAGGAGAAACAAACTCCGGTACCTCATCCATTTCTAGGATTGGGTCAAAGCAGTTGTATTCCACAGATCAAAATGCCAATCCAGCTTTTGTTCCGTTCTACCTTGGAGTGTTACCATCTTTATGTCAAGAGTGTCATGAGAATTGCACTACCTCTTATGAATTCTTGACGCAGTAATACCTCTTGCCATCATTGTTCATTCCTCGGTTCCCGTGTTATTGTAACCGGAATGCCGACAAGTGTACTGTGATGTGCGAAATCAATACTTCGAGCAACTCGTTGCTTGGTAGTAAATGGACAATATTCTCATTCTTAGCGTGTTGGTTATTGAATCATCATTCTAAGATTGATCGTGCTACCTAGTCCTTATTTCCTGGTGCACTTTTTGATCAATGAGTTAGGATTGTGCCAATCCCTCTCTTATTTGATCATATCGTCTTGCCCTGAAAAGCAAGATTGTTCTCGAGCTTAGTAACATATCGGTGGTTCATGATTTTCCGAATTTCTTCTCGGAAGTATCATCAGGTTGTCCCCTGACCGTTATGTTGAGCTCGTGATCAAGTTGGTTTCTTGTAAACCACCCCTTCTCCAAGAATCCGTGTTGGATACCCCTAAGCTAGTTGGTTAAGCTAAACGACAACTTGGAGAGTTAGAAGATAAAAGCTTACCTAACCTAGTTCGTTTCAAAGGGATATCCTGGTGTTGGTGTGTTAGTTGAAGAAAGATGATATCTTCATCGATTGGTCCCTGTGATCAGTTGTTGGACCTATTATATTATAAAAAAACTTTGATTTGAGTATGGGCTATCGTCAAATCAAATCAGAACCAACGATGTTCGTAATGTTGCCTTACTCGTGGTTGATTCCTCGAGCATACACCATTACATCCTTTGGTCTGACCGATGCTATCACTGTGTTCACTTAATTGTGGAATTCCATCTATATGGAAGCCTGAATGGTTTGTTGTTGAGCCCATTGACAACATTTTCATCTTGTCCATGATCCATGTTGAACATCTAAGTTAGCATTGGAAACTTTCGAAAGCATTTCTTCATGCTAGCTCATGAAGCATATGTTCGGATGAAAGAAGTGACTTCCTCTAATACATGTGCAGTTGATGCAAGTTGCCGCCGTGAATTCGAGAAAGTCAATGTTGCCTCCTCTGGAAAACATCCCAAGTCAGTCATGCATGTGCAAAGTATACATTGGTTTGTGAGACTAGCTACCTTCATTCCATATGTATCCCTAGCACACCAAGCCACTGATCGATTTGTTCAAGATAAAGGAGTCTGTTCTAAAGTGTTAATCCTTTAGACTTCCGCGCGGAGACTTCGATATCATTAATGATGGTTCCCCAACCTGAACTCGGTAGTGTTTCATTATAAGACTACTACGTGGGTATGATTGTCTGGGACAGGATGCTCACATGTGTGTAGCAGAACCAGCTCATGTTTTGGAGCTTGTTATCGTAGTTCATTCCCCGAGAATCTCGCAACGTCATCTCATCGATTTGTGTTGCAAACTTTCATTTTTCTTTCTAGACTTGATGAGTCTGGAATTTCCTAACACCAACCAGATCTGAATCTCGGGCAGTTATGATGGTTGGAACGTTTCCCAAGAACTACAATATTGGTCTATCTATAACCGGTAAAGTGGATGTCGTGGCCAACACACCCAACCGGAAGACCTATTATTGTAGTATCTTGTTTGAGGAAGTTGGCCACCTCCCCATAAGGACTTCGTAGGATTTACCCCCTAGTTGTGCCTTATGGTTTTTGGTGTTCCTGAAGTCCGACCTTTTACTTGATGCTCTAGATATCAAACCATATCTATGAATGGGTTACACTAGCACATCAAGGAGAACATTAGAAGCGGAGTGCTAAATGTCTCTCGGTCGATCATCCAGATTTTGTCCCCTTGGCCCCGCCAAGGTGAAATCTGAGAAGGTGTTATCTTCCTTTGCATCTGCATCTTCCACGGGTATTCATCATGGTAGTATGTTGTGTTGCCAGGATCCTTGTCACGGATGTTGGTAAAACCTTGATGAATATGGAAATTCTCAAGTTCTTGAGGGCATGCTCAGGCACTAGGTTATATCCTCGGTATCGATTGGAATGTGCCTTCCGTTTGTCGAGTTGTCTTATAACTCTAGTTTCCTTTCCAAACTGAGTATGCCATTCTTTCAAACTTCTCCAAATGATCGATTGTAATTTGCCTTAAGCTGGTATAAAGAGTTTCAATTATCTTTGAATCAAAGGTAATTCTTTTTGCCACTTAAGGGATGATTCTACGAGTCACCTCCTCTAAGATGTCTCGTTATGGTATCATGGCAATTCAACTCCTCGCTATATTGTCAACTGTTCACCACCTTTTTAAGTGTGAAATTGTTGTCTACCTAGTGAACCTTCCTCATCTGTTTCACCCCATCCCTTTGGATGTTTGCTTCGTGTCTCAGCCCGCGAGATGTATTAATGTCTCACTCCGTGAGTTGATCCTGAGTTGTTCGGTCTTCTAGAAGATCGATCCTGCTAAAGTTTCCCTTTCCTTTCATTTTTATGTTAGCTGGAGTTCTCAAAGCAAGACGTCGAGACAAAGATGGTGATCGAATCAACGCCCCTATGAAGTGCAACCTGGATCGTGAAGATTGTGTTAGTTTGTGTTCCCCCTTCATCTTACCCTACGCTTGAATCTCGGGATGAGATTTTTGCTAGTGGGGGTGAGTTGTCACATCCCTAGCTTCTGGTGCTGCCTAGTGTTTGCATCTTCCTTGCATCATGTTTAAATTTCTGAAACCTGAATTGAGGAAATCTGGAAGCCTCAAGATTTAATTCAAGAAGGGCAAAGAACCCTGGAAAATTGCATTCAATGTTTCTCAAAATGTTCTTATTAACTGTTTAATATTTTTGGCAAGGCTCTTGCACCAAACCAAAAATAATGAACATTTGTAAGGAATATTTTGGGTCTTTGAATTTAAATCATTAGCTATTTGAATTTGGATTATATTCATATATTAGAATATAATTTCAAATACCCCTGAATTATTTTATGAGCTTTTGGAAAAGTCCATCTAGCAAAATAAAAATATTCAGAGGAGTTTTTTGGCATTGTTTGAATTTGTTTGAATTCAAAACAGTGGCAAAATATTAACTAAAAACAGAAAACAAATAATAAAAAAAGAACGGAAACCTACCTAACTCACCTGCAGCCCATCTGGCGCCCCAGCTGGCCCAGCACTGTGCGGCCCACTGGCCCACAGTGCCAGTCATCACCGACCTCCCGCCAGGAGGACAGCACGCGCGTGGCCGCCGCACGCGAGCACGCGCCCCGGCCACCTCCACCCTGCTTGCCTGTCTCCCCGTCGCCCTGAGGATGCCACGACACCCCCGGAACCCCCTCGACCTCTCCCATCGCCTCTCCCCTCCTCTGTCCCTCTCGCACGCAACCGGTCGAGCACCACCGTCGCTGCCCCTCGCTGCCCTCGCGGCCACCGCCACCCCCTCTCCTCTCCGACGCGCTCCCGAGCTCCGCAGTACCTCCCTCGTCCTCTCCGTCGGCTCACGCGACCGAAAGAGCCCCGACGCATCGTCCTCGACCTCATCTTCTTCCTCGGCCACAGGAGATTGCCGCCGCGATTCCGACGCCGTCAAGCCTTCTCCGAGGCCGCTTCAACGACCCCTGCAACCGCTGTGAGGCCACGGTCCTTTTTCCCCCCTAACCCGTGCTCGTTTGCCTTCCCTAACCGCTCTAACCACCTTGCCGAGCGCTCCTCGCCGCCGGCCATGGCGCCGCCGCGACCACAGCTGCTGTCGCTCGCCTCCGAGCCCATCAGCACGCTCAGAACCCTCCCAGGAGCACCTATCACTCTTCGGCTTCTCCTCTAGTGCATCGTAGCGTCGACACCGTCCGCGCCCGAACTCCGGCCGCCGTGCAAGTTGCCGCCGCCGTCGATTTAGGTCACCTGAGCTGCTATTACGTGCACCACAAGACGCGGACGAGCTCCAGCATCGCGTAGAACCTCTCAGCCATCGATTTGGTCGTCGGAGGAGCGTTTCCGACGCCCTCCGCCGTCTCTGGCATCGCCGGCGACGAGCCGCGGGTCAACTCCGGTGAGTTTGACCCGGGGTTGACCACAGTTTGACCCCCTCTGGGTCACTGACGTCTGGGCCCCAGGCCACTAACTAAACTAGGTTAGTGTTAGTTTAATGCTAACTAATTAGATTAGTTAGGTTAGTCACTGACAGACAGGACCCACTGGCCAGGTTTGACCTGGACCGGCCTCGATGACTGCTGACGTCATAGTGACGCAATGCTGACGCAATAAATATTTTCTGGATTTATTTTTATACAGGAAATTCCAGAAAATAGTATAAACTTCTAAAAATCATATAAATTCAACCGTAGCTCAGAATGAGATAAATTATATATGAAAAATGATCAGAAAAATCCAATCTATCCATCTGTACCATTTTCATGCATGTTAGAACAACTTATAGCTGCTGTTTAGCACAAATCATATAATGGCATTTAAACTTCACATATGGAGTTTGGATTTGAACTTAGGGTTCAAACCAACTTCATTTAACTTTGTTGCTAGTTGCATTAGCTCAAAACACAAGCATATTGCCATGTCACATTCATGCATCATATTGTTGCATTGCATTGATGGTGTTTCCTTCTATGTTGCTGGTGTTTGTCCCCTCTCAGTAGACGACGTACCGACGATGAGTTCGATGACACCGATGAAGAACTATATTATCTTCAGAAGTGCCAGGCAAGCAAAACCCCCTTGTTCATTCCGATACAATCCTACTCTCTCGCTCCTGCTCTCTTTTACTGCATTAGGACAACAACGATTCATCTGTTACTTGATGCGGTAGCTGAACCCCTTTATCCTCTGCATGACCTGTCATTGCCACAGTAAATAGATGAAACCCACTAGCATGAGTAGGAGTTGTTTGAGCCCTGATGTGCCTACTCATTCATGCTTGTTGTCATGCCTGCTATTGCTTAGAGTTGAGTCAGGTCTGATTCATCGGGGATGAATTGGAATGTGGTGAACATGTCCTACTGCTGAGAGATAAGTGTGTGAACACGATTTGGTAAAGGTAGCGGTGAGAGGCCATGTAGGAGTACATGGTGGGTTGTCTCATTGCAGCCGTCCTCAGGAACTGAGTTCTGTGTTTGTGATCCATGACCAGTTACTACCACGCATTGGAATGCTTAAGTGCCCCTCTCGACTTATTAATCAACCTGATCTCTGTCCAGGAGTTGCAACTAGTTTCTGGTGTTTGTAGGTAGTGTTAGTAGTCTACCAAGTGGCACCCGGTACAGGTGGGCTTGGGACAGACTAGGCACAGTGGCACGGTGTACCAAGTGGCACCCGGATGGTGGGCTTGGGAACCCTGCTCACATCGTTTGGGGCCGTGAGCGACACCCCGGCCGGATCTCCTTGCGGATGGAACCCGAATAGGCGATAAACCTGGACTAGAGACTTGTGTGGTTAGTCAGGTCGTGGCCGACTCCCTCGTCCGGCTTCCGCTTGAAGGTTGCCGAGGTACATGACGTGTACAGGGCGATAAGTGGCGAGAGCGTGTGTGAAGAAGTATACCCCTGCAGGGTTATCATTATCTATTCGAATAGCCGGATTCCTCGGATATGGAAACTTGGACCCCTTGCATAGTTCATAGACAAGTGAAAGTGGATACTCTAAAATGCGCAAGATAAGCGTGAGTGCTATGGATGGCGTTCTCGTAGGGAGACGGGAGTGGATCCATAGTGGTGTATTGATATGGTGAATATGTGGACTCGTGTGCGCCACCTCAAAAGAGTTACTTGCAGTCGTAGTTCAGGATAGCCACCGAGTCAAAGCTGGCTTGCTGCAGTTAAACCCCACCATCCCCTTTGTTGATAATGATGCATATGTAGATAGTTCTGATGTAAGTCTTGCTGGGTACATTTGTACTCACGTTTGCCTATTTTATGTTTTTGCAGAGAGACTTCAGTCTCACTAGTAGTTCCGTGTGGACTTCGACGTTTAGCTTGTTACCTCAGCTACGATCTTGTGCCCTCGGCAGGATCTGGTAGATAGTCAGGCTTTCAAGCCTTTTTATCATTTGTAGATGTCTGTACTCAGACATGTTAAGCTTCTGCATGTGCTTTGATTTGTATGCTCTGAATGTTGGGTCATGAGACCTATGTTTGTAATATCTCGCTCCTCGGAGCCTAATGAATAAATACTTGAGTCGTAGAGTCATGTTGTGATGCCATGTTGTATTTGCACATATCGAGCATATTGTGTGTATGTTATTGAAATGCTTGGTATGTGTGGGATCTGACTATCTAGTTGTTTATCTTTAGTAGCCTCTCTTACCGGGAAATGTCTCCTAGTGTTTCCACTGAGCCATGGTAGCTTGCTACTGCTCCGGAACACTTAGGCTGGCCGGCATGTGTCCTTCTTCGTTCCTGTGTCTGTCCCTTCGGGGAAATGTCACGCAATGAATACCGGAGTCCTGTTAGCCCGCTACAGCCCGGTTCACCGAAGTCCTGCTAGCCCAGTGCTACAACCTGGATTCACTCGCTGTTGACCGACACGTTCGATGCTGGGTCATGGATGCCTGTCCCTGTAAGTTTGTGCCACTTTGGGTTTACGACTAGCCATGTCAGCCCGGGCTCCTTATCATATGGATACTAGCGACACTATCATATACGTGTGCCAAAAGGCGCAAACGGTCCCGGGCAAAGGTAAGACGACACCCGTGGGAATACCGTGCGTGAGGCCGCAAAGTGATATGAGGCGTTACATGCTAGATCGATGTGGCATTGAGTCGGGGTCCTGACATGCGTGGACCCTCTATTTACGCAAACCCTAAGCTCCACGATGTGGTCTTCTTTAGAGATGAGGAGGGAATGTTAACTAGAGAAAACTCGATAGATGGCCTAATTATTGTGTGCTTTGACATAGGACACGTTCATTTCAATATATCCGCAAATATGGGACCACTAATATGAGTAACGTCTCTATAAGCCTACAAGGCACGAAGGAGGTGTGAATTCTCCACTTACCCTAACCTCTTTTGTTTCATCCTTCGTTATAGATAAATGGAGAGCATTAATTATGCCGGAGGTAGACCTAATAGATGGATTAATTATTATGCACATCATAAAGAACATCCATTATCAATACAACTTGACACCATCTGGCCACTAATATAAGTAACACCTCTCTAAACCTTGAGGCGGAGAGTGGGTGTGAGCCCTATACTTACCCTAGGCTCCTCTACACATCTACCTTCGTCAGAGAAGAAGAGGGAGCATTAAGAATGACATACTGGACTCTTGGGCTAATTATTATGTGCGTTAAAGGAAATATGAATTGCAATTAAGCACCTTCAAGGAAAAATGATGGTCTCTACCTTGGGCGTGTCAAAAGCTTGAGTTTTTTTTGAAATGGTGTCAAAAGCTTGAGTTGCTAAAAGACGAGACACAATATTCTTCTCTAATCTCTAAGCCAAAAGGGGTGTGTGCATTGCTCTGACTTGATGAATTATACTAGTGGCATGCTTTTAGAATTGGTGTGTGAATATATTTGAGATACAAAATCTTGTAGATAGATGTAAACAAATATGAAAACCTAATAGATAGATACACATTTGAGAAATAAAAAAACCATTTTTTCCCTCTTGCTCAACCTGGTACATGCAAGAAAAAATCTTATCATATTTCATTGCCATTTTATTTTGTTGACATGCCCTTATATTGTCCAACTCTTTCATCCTTACTCACAAAATCACCTAGTTCCAGACCACCACCATTGACAACCGACCGTCCAAGTCCATGAGGCAAATGAGGCTTGTGTGAACTCTTTAATTATTTCCGCAAAACCCTAATTTTCATCGCCGGCGGGCTTCTCCAAAGTAGAAGAGATGACGTTAACAATGTCACACTTCATAGTATAATTATTACCGTTCATGAATGAAACAATATACTAAAAAAAGATGGCACAATGAAGAGGGAACAATTAGTCTACCTAAGTCCACAGGCAAAGGAGGGGAGTGTGAACGCTTTATTTCCTTAGAACCCTAACCTCCGTCGTTCTCAGGTTTCTACAAAGATGAATAGAGAGCGTTAACAATGTGAACCTGATAGTCTCATTGTACATGAGTGGATACATTGTATACAATGAACCCGAGATAACACAATGAAGGAAGATGGTCTTTTTTCCGGGGGTGCATTGGTATCGGAATTGTTGGATGACAACACACATGGTTTGTACTCGCTGCATTCTAAAGTCCAAGCTGGGGAGTGTTCTTCAAAACATTTTGTAAGAAGTTTGCGGGAAAGGAAATCCTATGGATGGCTATAAATAACTACAATAAATAGATTACAAAAAAAGATACACACATCTTAGCGAATTAAACACCCCCAATTTATTCATCGGCCCTCGCTCAATCCGGGCCGTCCAAGCGCATCAGTATACGAAATATACGACATCAGTAGCGGTGATGATAATCATCCCCCTTCTATTTATTCCTCGCCCCGTCCCATCCGCTGGCTCGCTCGCCCTTCGGTTTCAGTTCCACACTCGCCTCTCGCCGTCTTCGCGAATCCCAGGTACGCCGCCCGCGGCCCGTCTCGTTCGGCTAGCAAACCTAGGGTTTCCTCCGAATTTCCCCCGCACGAATTCGTTCCTGATTCCCCCTAGGACGTGCTACGATTGAATCCCCCGTTTCGTTGTTCTGCCCTTCCAGATGTCTCGTCGATTTTGATGGGCGCGGCGCCATTTTTGTGGTGATTTTGTTGTTGTTTGCCCCCCGGACCCGCCCCGTGGAGCGGCCATGGTGAAGACCCCCAATAGCACCCCCAAGGCCAAGGCCAAGGCGGCCTCCTCCGGCGCCGCCGGTGCTGCCAGGCCGTCCCCGGCGAGCGCTTCCGGCTCTGGTTCGGCGAAGGCGTCGAAGTTTAAGAAACGGAAAGCCATTGGCGCCGGCGCAAAGGTCGCGGCCCCTGCTGTGGCAGCGGCAGATGGGTCGACCTCCGCGGGCGCTGCCGGCAGGGACGAACCTGCCCCTGCCCCTGCGTCTGTTGTGCCGAAACCGTCCACGCCTTCTGGTGCATCGCCTGCGGCATCTTTGAAGCCAGCCACCGTAGCTGAAGGATCATCTGCTGCCCAGGTACTGGCACCAAAGCCAGACACCGCTGAAGAAGCATCAGCGTCGACTCCAAAGCCAAAGCCAAAGCTCAAGCCAAAGCCGGCTGATGCTGCAGCTGCCACCAGCAATGGGGCGGGTGCTAGCGGTAGTAGTGGTGGTAGCAAGAAGCAGAAGAAGGGGCATAAGGAGAGGCTTATGGCTTGGAAGGGAAAGGGGAAGCAGGAGGAAGCACAGGGGAATAAGAAGGGGATGGGGAAGGAGGAGGGGGCGCAGGGGAATAAGAAGGGGATGGGGAAGGAGGAGGGGGCGCAGGGGAATAAGAAGGGGATGGGGAAGGAGGAGGGGGCGCAGGGGAATAAGAAGGGGATGGGGAAGGAGGAGGGGGCCAAGAAAGAAGGGGGTGGTGATAGCAGGGGAGGAGGGCTTATCTTCATGTGCAATGCACAGACTAAGCCGGAGTGCTTCCAGAACCGCGTGTTTGGCATGCCTATGGGGAAGAAGGAGATGGTGGAGAAGGTCCGACCAGGGACAAAGGTATTCCTGTATGATTTTGACTTGAGGCTGCTATATGGAGTGTACAAGGCGACATCAAAGGGCGGGATAAACCTTATCAGAAATGCATTTAACGGGAAGTTTCCTGCTCAGGTAATCTTGATTTTCCATTACCTAGATCCATATATGGTAGTGGAGTGAGCTGTTCTGCATTTTATGGGTGTATGCATTGTTCCTAAGGATGTGTGTGGCTCAGGTGCTCCAACAGTTTTGCAACACAAATGAATATGTTAGACATGACACATGAGTAGAAATCTTGCTGGGTCACACTATTTCTAGAAAGATAAGCTCTATTTTAGGTTCAAACAGGGCCATGGATTACAGTAATTAGCGATAATCTTGCATTGTAACTTCAATTGTGCATTGTTCGTAAGCGTTCACAAACACCAGTAATGAGGATGTATGCCCTTGTTTGCCATCCCTAAAAATGTGTTAGTAGAATAGACTGGTGACACTTCTTCTGTTTGTTGGATAGTATGTGCATGTGTCCATATATGTGCAGAGGGTTCCTTGGTTTCATATCTTCTGCCCAAGTTATTATGGAAGATGTAGCTAGGTGTATCATGATTTTAGCTGGTTATGAAATAATAGGTTCGTTTTCTAATTATAATATTGATGCATCCTATAGATATAAAAATGGCTGACTTAAATGCCTCGACCAGTTAATCTATGTTTTCTCATTCTTGATGAGAACTATATGCCATTGTTTGTAAGCCCTAAAATGTATTAGTAGAATAGACTAGTGATCCTATTGGACAGTATGTGCATAGAGTTCCTTAGTTTTGTATCTTCTACCAAAGTTATTATGGAAGATGTAGCTAGGCGGATCATGAATTTAGCTGGCCATCATCGAATCATCGTTCCGTTCTCCAATTATAATTGAGATGCATTCCTACATAGCATATAAAAATGGCCAACTTAATGCCTCTACCAGTTATTCTATGTTTTCTCGTTCTTGCCGAGAACTAAATAGTCTTCCATGTCTCCAATATTAACCACCAATGAGTTTCCTTCCCTTTTGGTGCTTGATCTTTCTTCTGCAGTAGACTTCATAATTATTGCAACACACAAGAAACGTTAAAATTGAAGGAAAAAAAATCTGTCAGTGAAGTTGCTAAAGCATGGTTTCTTCATGGTAAAGCAAGTTTTGCAGTTATCAAAATTATATACCAAATGTGAGATATGTAGTTAAACCTATGCACTGGTTTTCTCATGTTAAATGGTTCTTGATGAGATTTAGTTGATATTATTAAGGCTCTATCTGGGAGTAGTTGAGTGTACAAGTAGTGTAAATTTATGTGTCAGCCCAGCACAAGGTCTAGTTAGACGTGATCACGTGTATCATTTTTTTGGGTGGTAGCATGCTGACTCTTCAAATTAGTTATTGGTTGAGAACTTAAAATATCGAGACACTTAAGGATGCAACTAATGTAAATCTAAATAACCCCTCGTATGAAGAAATCATTTATGAGGGGTATACCTTGACATTGACCCAATCTAACCACTCCATACTCAAATGCTTATTCAATTGTCCATCTAAAAAGTTTACAACGTTAGCACTTGTAAAAGGGTTTTTTACTTGACACACCGCCTCTTTCTTCACAAATTGTATCTAACAAGCTTATGCCGCCCTTATACAAGTTTATACTTGTTATATGCTATCCTCTAAGTTGGCCCTTGGAAGGATGAAGGCTAGCAAGTGATATTTGCCTCTCTCTTTTTTTTTGGCAAAAGCATAACTACCTAGCATCGCTTGTGCACGAACCCTTCATTTACCTTGTTTTGTTTAAGATTTTCATTGCGCAAGCATGCTAATCTTGGTAGTTAGTGAATTTTATTTTATTTATACTACTTGGTAGTCCTTTGGAGGATGGTGGCAACATGGCAACAACC
Organism: Triticum timopheevii; assembly: GCA_963921465.1. Lineage (NCBI taxonomy): Eukaryota > Viridiplantae > Streptophyta > Magnoliopsida > Poales > Poaceae > Triticum > Triticum timopheevii. The sequence continues at coordinate 169,900,283 of OY997274.1, read as the reverse complement.
ATATAAGAAGTGATGCTTCTTATTCCTCTGAAAAATGGTGATCTATATTGTGCATTGCAATTCCAGTTATTATGCCAATGTTATCATGATGACACTTGATGAATGCGAAAATGAAGAGGCGTGTGATATGTTAGTGGTCCCTGGAAATTTCATAGTTAAAATGATTGATGCTATCTACCATAGTTGTATTTTGTATGCACATCTAGTTTTGCTTGTAGTTGTATTTACTCTCAAGGGTCAATCTGTTTGATTACACTTCTGTTGGGTGGTTAGAGTTGGCTTGAGTAAGGCTGGAGATCATAGGCTGAACTTTTATCGTCCTGTACATTGGAGTTTGGACTGGTTGTTTTACTAACAGCTGGGTTCAAGCTCAATGTGTTAGCCCTGTAACATATAGCTGTAAGTGGTACAGAGGACAGCAGACACATAATTTTATGTGCTTACAGTGGCCAAGCACTATTTTATGGGTGAAGGATTCCACACAACCTTTTGATTAAAGCTGGACCTTATGTCAGAGAAGTTAGTACTGAAGAATGGTATTCTTATTGTTCTCAAAACTACTTTGATGTGTTTGATGTAGGTGAAATTTACAACTGATAAAGATTGCCTTCCTCTTCCTGAGAGTACTTTCAAACATGCCATCAAAGAGAACTACAGTGCAAGCCGCAAATTCGACCCTGAGATCACCTCTACACAAGTGAGTGTCCTTTGGATAAATTTTGTTGAATTAGTTAGTTACTCAACAGAACTATTATGGGAGTTTCAAACATAAATGACATTTTTACCTTGTTGTTTATCATATTATGTGATTTATGCAGGTCCGTAGGCTGATGGCTCTATTCAAGCCTATCACTGTACAGCAATCAGCTCCAAGGGGTCATCTAGATGGAAGGTACCACCATGAAGAAAGAAGGCATCAACATGAAGATAGGCCACATCCATTGCATGTTGAAGACAGGCGCCCGCAGGTGGTTGTACATGTTCCTGCTCCTGAGGACTCATATAGGGCAACACACTATGCTCCATTTCCTACCGAGTCCCGACCTGGCCAATTTTTGGTTAATGTCCAGGATGATCACAGATATTATCAACAAGCACCTCCTGCACCCGAGTCTCAACACATTCCTCTTGCCCAAGAGGCTCGCCAAGTTCCTCTTGCCACAGGGCCTCACTATGCACCTTCTGTACCAGAGCCTCGGCATGTCCCACTAGCGTATTACCACCATTTGGCTCCTTCATCTGATGATTCTTACTACCGTTCTCGAGTGGATCCAGTGCATGAGCGGTAAGTTCAAATTCGTATGTTTTGCTAATTCAAACTGACAGTTGAACACATTGTGGTTATTACAATACTATCATGTCTTTACTGAAGTTATATATCGTGTTCTTGACTAATATAAAATTCCTTGAATTTCAGCATTGCTGCCAGAACACCTCCAAGGGATTACGCAGCACAGCTTGGGGAGTTGGCTGCTCGTGCTGACCACATGTCGGATCTCTACCGAACCACTGTTCATGATGCTCGCCTGGAGGATCCTTACCGCCCAGGAGAGCTTGCTGCCCGTGGTGCTCGTGTGGAGGAACTCTACCGCCCAGGAGAGATTGCTTCTCGTGGTGATCGTGCGGCGGATCTCTACCAGGATCTCTACCGCTCTGCAGAGGCTCCTTCTCGTGGTGCTCGTATGGAGGATCTCTACCGTCCAGGAGAGGTTGCTGCTCGCGATGTTCGTATGGAGGATCCCTACCGTCAAGGAGGGCTAGATGCTCGTGGTTCTTATGGGGGGCTCTACCGTTCTGACCAGCTAAATGCTCGTGCCGTGGATCTCCCACATTCTTATCAGACCTCCAACCCTGCTTATGCTGAAGCCAGTCAGAGACCTGTCCCTACAGCAAGGGCCAACGGACCAGGTGCCCCGGTTTCCTCACTCTATTCCTTCGGTGGAGCGCCAGCATATCGATGAATTTTCTCAGCATTTCACATGCGGTGCCTTGGGTCGGTTGTACTGCCAGTTGTGTCGTTGGATGTTTACTTTTTGGTTAAAAACTATAGCTTAACTGTGAGAAGTCGGGATGTTTTTTTCTCTTATCTTGTATGCCTGTTAAACTGCTTACCGGATGAATGGCATTCAGGTTCAGACTATGCTGTCCATGTTGCTGTGTTGATGTTATTATGTTTTCTACTTCTCCCGTGCTGGTGGCTGGTGACTTGGTGACCACTATCTGGTTTTGTAAGGCGAACATCGGTTCTAGGTTGTCAAATTGGCTAGCGAAATGTGTGTTATTGCCACTAAAAATACATCGTTGGATTCTTCGTTGAACGAAGCTTCTAAACATATACTTTTTGTGGCATACTCATTTTAATTGTTGAAATGTGTCGCACATTTTGTTAGTCAAATTGAAGAACTAAACATCTGTGCCCACCTTAGAAACCTGGTGGAGGGAGTAGCGATTTTTGCCCCGGGCATGCTTTTGCTGGCAACATCTGAGCACGCTTCTCTGTTTTGGATCGCATCTCGTTGGCTATTTATGAGGGTTGCAGATCATAATGATGCAATTTCTTTTAGACATGTTTGTCCTTGCAAGTTCATCTTTTTCCTTCCAAATAACAGCATCACCACGTCGCTCCCAACCGAGCGACTTTGGGGGCAAATCTTAGCGACGCACCACTGCCGCTGGCTCTGTCGTGGTGGCGGCGAGCGTCGTTCCTGAGCTCGGTGGCCGGGGCGGCAGCCCAAACCTAGTGCTGGTAGCACGACGCGGCGGCGCGCGATGATGGTTGATTGGTAAGGGTTGTGGCATGCGTGCGGGAGCTCGTGGATGCTGCACGGCTGCGGGCACAAGCGGGGTGGTCGGCAGCAGCTCGGGGACGGCGCTTCGCCGCCGGTCGTGGCCTTCCCTGCCCAGATGGCCATATCTATGGGGTTCACGCCTCGATCTGTGATGGGGGATGCGGTTGCCGGGAGTTGGGAGAGGTGGTGTGGCTGGCAGCTTCTGGCATTTGGTAAGATGCCTCAGCAGGCATCCGCAACTCCATGGCAGGGGAGTGGATCGTCTGTTCGAGGACGACGACGTTGCTACATGCAGCATTGATGGGCGAGGCTTGCAGATCCGGTGTGCAGTGACGGCGAGTGACACTAACTGCTTTTTGCCTCGCGTGAGGAGGTAGAGTGGCGGCGCTAGGAGGCCGGGACGACGGCCCTGGGGCGAGGCCATCGACATGCCTCATGGTGGTATGGTGTCGGTGGCCGGTGCCGCCACCGGCCACCGACACCATAGTACTCCCTTGTCCGGAAATACTTGTCAGAGAATGAATGTATCAAGATGTATTTTAGTTCTACATACACCCATTTTTATCCATTTATGCAACGAGTAATTCCAGACGGAGGGAGTACTATATTGCAGTGTAGGACGAGGGAGTACTATGGTATCGCTGGCCGGATGCGTCATAGTGCAGCCCCTTCACCCCCCTGCCTTTCAAGTGTCAATCTCTTTGGATGAAAACCCAAATTTCGGCTATGGCTAGGGTGGGCGTCGGCAATGTGCTCGTCGCTTCCCCCTTGGGGGCATCGCTTTGGAGGTCTAGTCTTCTGCCCGGCGATAGTGCCTTGTGTTTGTCTTGTCGTCCGGTGTCAGCAAGGAATTGCATGGCTGCGGAGTGGTGGCCCCAGAGTCGGTTGGTAGGGTGTCGACTCTCGTTGCTAGGGAGGTAGAATAATCGGCTCGACTGATATGCGACATCAATGTCGGTGAGTGTGATTTTTTCAAGCTGGAGCGGTGGCTCTGGGTCATGTTGCGAGGCATCATCTCTGGTCAACTAGGTGGCAGACTCGTCGACTTGTCTAGTATTCAGCCTCGGGGATGGTGTGTGTAGCTTGATGTGTCGATTTTTGGCCACTTTGCCTTATTAACTAGTTAATTTTCTTTTTCTGTATGAAATAATGGAACTCCTATTTTTTTATATAAAAAACCTTTTCATTTAGTTGATATATCAAGGTGATACAACCACGCTCAACGAATATTTGGCCTCTACATAACACGATGTACACAACCAACACATCCAACACAACCACAAAGAAAATATCGTTTTACATCAATAATAATAAAAAGACTGGCCTAACATGGGGTAGATCCTACCTAGGGAAAACCCACTTGACTGTATGTTCTAGCCAGGTAGACACCCTCATAAAAAAACATCTATTCTTCGGCCTCTGCATGACATAGCAAGTATGGAACCATCACATACATCCATGTATAACCTGCACATGTGATGAAATACATGTTTTGTTAAAAATCACATCATTTCTCATAAGCCACGAAGCTCAATATTGTCTGCCGCCCCCACAAGAATATACACTCAAAATTGTTTGTCAAAACCCCACAACCAATTGCCGAATGTATTACATGCACTACATAGGAGGTAAAGGTTTGAAGCTATTTATACTATGGACCACATCCAACAAGTAAAATTACACTTAAGTTTTTCATTTAATAGATTCGTCATGCTGACAGAAGACAGAAGCCTTAATACCTTGCTAATTGTGGCGCGTTAAGTTATCTATTCAATACCACACATCTATCACCATAAAAAAGGATCACACACCTATTTAGAAACCAGAAAAATAAGAGTAATTTTGAGCTTCCACAAAAAAAATTTGACAGGCGATCGCCTCCTATCCTTTTCCATCTTAATCTCTGTTTTTTTCTTCTTTTCCTTTTTCTCATTTTTGTGTTTTTTAATCTTGAACATTTTTTGTTCACCGAATTCAAAAAATGTTAATCTAATTCAAATTTTTTCCATGAAATTCAAAATTTGTTCACCATAATTTTATTTTTTTCATCAAATACAAAAAGTGTTCATCCAGTTCTCAAAAAGTTCATCCGATTTTCAAAGAAGTGTTCTTGAATTGAGAATTTGTTCATCAAGTTCAAAAAAATGAAAAATGTTCACCTAATTCAAAAAATGTAGATATCATTTTAAAAAAAGATCATAGTATTTAAAATTTGTTCAACATATTTTTTAAAAATTCATCAAATTCAAAAAAAATCATCCATTTTTAAAAAATATCATCTGTTTTTGTTTGGAAAATGTTCTTGAAATGAGAATTTGTTCATCAAATTTAAAAAATGTTCATCAAATTTAAAATATGTTTATAAAATAAAAAATGTTCATCAATATCCAAATTGACGGTTTTTTTAAAATTCATGAACATTATTCGAATTCAGGGACATTTTTTGGCTCCATGATTTTTTTTGAAATTCATAATTTTTGAAATTTGGAAGTTTTAAAAATTGTGATATATTTAATAAATAAGAAAAAAATGAAAAATGAAAAAAGAAACAAGAAAAATGGGGGCTCCTTGCAGTCGCTCATGGGCCCAAAATGGGCGCGCAGGGGCAGCGGGGGGTGCGCGTGTCCGCTCCCTGGCGCGTGTTGCGCCATATAGGAGCTCCCGGCCGTGATGTGCCTTGGTGCGTTGTACTGTGCTGAGGCATAGTCTGAAGCACTGGAGATCTGTTTGAGACAAAAAAAAGAAGCTACCATGATCACGTATGTGCATGAGCAGTTGGGTTGGATCAAGTTTGACCCTTTTCTGCTAAGGTGCACGGAGAAGCAACAACGAATAGTGACAGGAACAAGGAGAAATTTTGTGCAGTTTGCATGGAAGCTTTTATGGGTTAGTTTGCTGAGATGGCTTGCGTGGGGTTGATTCAAGACGGTGTACACACAGAGGTTGAAGTTGATGTGGCGCGAGGGTGGTCTGATCATCTATCATGAAGTCATGTTGAGGGTGGAGCTGGATCCTGGAAGACTTCACTCTGTGCTAATTGAGGGGCTACGACGTAAGTCGACAGAGAGTCGAAGCCTATTCAGTGGAAACAAGCGAGCGTGACATAGTTTGGACTGGAGCCCAGTGGTCTGATGAAAACGTGAAACTCGTCATCAGTCGGCGATGATCGGTGGTACTCTATAACGGGGGTTGAGTGTTGTGGGTTTGCGACCCTTGAGACTTGACCAGGACAGCAGAGGCTCGACGCAGTAATAGCGGCGAGGCGTGCGGTAAGCACGGGGACATGGAGACGAGTCAGGGCTCTGCTGGCCATACATGCGGTGAGACAACTGCAAATTGGACTAGGGATGACTACAAGCAACGTTGAAATTCCTTCAAGTTTCAGATAGATGGTCAAGGAAGAGCAGTGATGTTGAGTTCAGATAATTCTTATATGTGGCATCCAATATGTGAGTTGTTTACTTTCACGCATATCAGTGGTCAGTGTGTGATGATGTTAAATGGATACTCCAGAAGTTGGGAGCACAAACTAGAGTGAAAAGAAAGTTAATTTTGCTCGTGTGTTGACTGTGATCATGAAAGGGAAGGGAATACTATTGCAGGTGGAGTCACATGGAGTGTTTGGAGTTCATGGGATAAGCTCAAGTCCAATTCACATGGAAGTTTGACGCATGGAAAATTCAAGGTGGTGGAGAATATTGGTCAAGGTGGAGTTTGTTAGAGTTGCGTTGAATATTGTGTAAGGTAGGTTACAGTTGGACTATGAGTTGTACTGTATTAACATGGTACGGAGTGGTGTCCTAGTAGGACATTTGTATCCTAGGCCTTATATATAGTGGGAGTAGACTCACGATGTAACCTATGCCAACATAGTAACACATGCGCATAGGGGGAGCTGGCGACGTGTGCCGACGTCCAGGTGGCTGGTGTGCAGTATTGTGATGGTGTCACGGGGTGAAGCGCACGTAATCAGGCCCGGGATATAGCCATATCGGTGAACCTAGTTAACAAATCTCGGTGTCATACTCGTGTGATTGCTTGATCCTCGGATGATCGATTATGCACCTCGGTTTGTTCTAACATATAACCTGCATGAGATAAAACACATTTTATTTAATAAAAACTACTCATCATTCCTAATAAACCATCTGCCATCAAAAGAATAACTGCATGAGGTGCTCTCTCTTACCTTCCCTTTTCACATAAGAGGTAAAAGTATAAAATAGAGCTGAGCAGTTGATTGTATTAAGCAATGGGTTTGATTTATTCTTATCTTCTTACTTCTTATGTGAAAAAAGGGGTAAGAAGGAGCATGCTAAAATTGCTCCGCAGAAAATTGTTTGTCAAAACCCCGCAACCAATTACAGAGCATATTACACGCTCGATTTTTATTTCCGTGGTAGCTTCCACACCACTGACCACCCTCGTCCCAAAGGATGGGCTGCCTGACTCGAAACTCGTGAGTACTGAGAGCTCCTATTCTCTGAATTCAAATATGTCAGACTTGTCGTGCACTAGTGCGATCTCTCGTGAAGGCCCAGGTCGTAGGGGATGAGAGACTATTTGGCATTCGCTGTGAAGGTCAAGACGTCTAATTTGAAATGTTAACGAGTATGCTTGCGAAGCCTTGGGGAAAAATGGCGCTCGATGGCTGCGGTTCCATGGAATATCTGTTAAGTCGTCGCTGACCAGTGGAACAACAGATAGAGTTGGACGAACAACATTTTGTCGTTCCGCGGAGTTGACGAAGCAGAGTCAGATAACCTAGAACACTTGCAGCACACCAAGCGGGACCGCTTCAGCTCACGTCTCGTTCCAGTGATCCACTGCGAGTACGCAGAGTAAAAATAGCTGGACTGATCATCCGTTACTAAACCATGAACGAAAGTGATGTTTCTCTGGACACGTGCGAGTGTTGCATGCTTTCCCGTCGGCGCCTCCGCCTCCCTACCTTGAATTCTCTTCTCCCCAAGCACGTGCAGAGATATCCCAAAATTTCTCCCCTGTCTCGCGGGCCTTCGTAGACCCGCCGCATTGTCACTACTCCTCAACCCCTATAAATGGTCGCTGCAGCAGCAGCCGTGGCCTACATCAACCATCCATCTATCCATGTTCCGTCAGTGTGCGCTGTAAAGATCTGAGGTATTGGCCTGTTGGTAACAGACCGAGATCTAGATGGCCTTCGCGGTCTCGGACGAGCTACTGGGCACGTTCGTGCCCATCGCGGTGTACTGGCTCTACTCGGGGCTGTACATCGTGCTGGATGCGCTGGGGACGGCCGACTGCTACCGCCTTCACCCAAAGGAGGACGAGGAGACCAGGAACATACCCTCCAAGCGCACCGTCCTCAAGGGCGTCCTCCTCCAGCAGGCCGTCCAGGTCGCCGTCTCCCTCATCGTCTTCAAGGTACTAATCGCATCCCCTCCTCGTGCCATGCATGCACAAGTTGATACTAGTGTAGTATTAAAAGCCATTCTACATTATGGGACGAAGTAGTAGAACATAACGTCTGCGCTTACTTTCTGCAAAACATGCATGCAGATCACCGGCGATGGGAGCCGCGACACTAGGGAGCAGCCACCGGCGCCGGTGATAGCGCTGCAGTTCGTCGTGGCCATGTTCGCCATGGACACGTGGCAGTACTTCGTGCACAGGTACCTCCACACCAACAAGTTCCTCTACAAGCACGTCCACGCGCAGCACCACACCATCCTGGTGCCCTACGCGTTCGGGGCGCTCTACAGCCACCCGCTGGAGGGCCTGCTCATGGACACGGCCAGCGGCGCCGTCGGCTTCCTCGCTTCCGGGATGACCCCCCGGACCGCCATCTTCTTTGTCTCGCTCGGCGCCATCAAGACCGTCGACGACCACTGCGGCCTCTGGCTGCCCGGCAACGTCATCCACGCCGTCTTCGCCAACAACAGCGCCTTCCACAACATCCACCACCAGCTCTACGGCCAGAAGCACAACTTCTCGCAACCCTTCTTCGTCGTGTGGGATAGGATCCTCGGGACGTACATGCCCTTCACGCTCCAGAGCCGCGAGGGTGGAGGGGTGGAGGCGCGCCCGGTTAAGCACGCCCTTGCCGCGCACGAGCAGCACAAGTCTGATTGAGCAGTTGGTTTGGTTGCCCCTGATATACTATATATGTTCACTTGGCTAGATATATAGAACTTCACTACAGCCGTACGTGCTCATGTTCTGGCACTAATAATGTGGTTTCTCACTATTTATATGTTGTGCTCCCTTATGAATATTATATCTTGTGCTCCCTTATATATGAATATGTATATGTTCTGTGCTTATACCTTAGAGCATCTCCAACAGCCGCGCTAAACTAGCGCCGCGCCGCAAATCAGGCCGTTTTAGCGCGCGCGCAACGCGGCGGGTCGCTCCAGTGGCCGCGCAAAAACGGTGCGCGCGCTATAACGGGTTGGGCGCGCGGTCAAAAACACTTATCCGCGCGGTGTATTTGGGGCGCCAGCTACAGCGCGCGGCACACTCCAGCGCTCGCGCCCGCACTTCCTCTCCCACTTCCACCCCCCGTCCGGCCGCGCCGCCGCCGCCGCCCTCGCCCACCGGCGACCGTTCAGACTTCCCCGGCCTATCCCCGCGTGCCCGCGCTTCCGCCCCATCCCCTCCTAGTCCCGCCGGCGCTCACGCGCCTCTGTCGTTCGAGGAACAGCGCCCGAGCGCTCGCTGCCGCGCCGCGCCCGCAAGGTGTTTGAAAAAACGCCTACAAGGTATGTATTGCTCAAACTTCATGAATTTGATGCATGTTTTGGATTGTAGTTTTTATAGTATAGTATTGAACATTGTAGATGAGTTCGTCATATGATTCTTCCGAAGAAGAATTTGATATGGAAGAGGAGGAGGATCTTGCAATGATCCTAGCTATGCATATGAAAAAAAACCGAAGCATGGTGGTTCGGTTATGGGTCGGCAGAAAATTTGGAGGGATAGGATCGATGCCGACAACAGATTGATCAGGCATTATTTTGCGGAGAATCCCATATACCCCGAGTCGTATTTTCGTCGCCGGTTTAGGATGAGCACCGAGTTGTTCAGGCGCATTGCAGAGAAACTAGCGAGCCATGACCGTTTTTTTCAGCAAAGCAGGAATGCCGCCGGAGAGCTGGGGCATAGCACCTTTCAGAAGGTGACAACCGCTTTGCGTATGTTGGCATACAGTATACCGGCTGATCTTGTTGATGATCACTTGGCTATGGGTGAGAGCCAAGCCATCATGTGTGTCAAGCGCTTTGTAGTGGGAATTGTGCAAGTGTTTGGCGAGGAGTATTTGAGATCTCCCAATGCTGAAGACGTCGCAAGGCTATTGGCGATGAACAAAGCTCGCGGTTTTCCTGGCAATGCTTGGCTCAATAGATTGCATGCATTGGAGTTGGAAGAATTGTCCAAAGGCATGGCATGGGCAATTCCACGGCCAAAAAAAGGGTTCCACTATAATCCTTGAAGCGGTGGCCGATCAGGAGACTTGGATTTGGCATGCATTCTTTGGAATGCCTGGATCTTTGAATGACATCAATGTTGTCAACCGGTCACCACTGATGAATAAGATTGCAAATGGTGAGTTGCTACCGGTGTAGTTTGTAGCAAATGGCCGTACGTACAACTATGGCTATTATCTAGCGGATGGCATCTATCCAAAGTGGCAAACCTTCGTGAAGCCGTTGAAAAAGCCGGAAGGTAAGAAATATCTTGACTTCCACAATGCTCATGCGGCGGCTAGAAAAGATGTGGAGAGAGCATTTGGGATTTTGCAAGCCCAATTTGCTATTGTGAGAGGACCGGCTAGATTTTGGGATCAAAAAATGCTTTGGTACATCATGCACGCTTGTGTGAATCATGCACAATATGATCATCGAGAATGAGCATGGCGAAGATTTAGACTACTCACAGTATGAGCTCTTGGGGTATCCCGTGCGAGTGCGATGGAGGGCTAAAAGGGTAGCCCGTTTTATTGCCTCCTATCATGCCATTCGGCGTCCCGCAACGCACAATGAACTTCAGAAGGATCTCATTGAGGAGTGATGGGCATGGCATGGACGACAAAGAGCATGATGATATCTGCATTCGACATTGTATTGTTCATGAACTATTTGTTGTGTTTATTGCATTTGTTGTACTGAACGATAAACTATTTGTTTGAGTTGTAATGATAACGAAATTGAAATATTTATTATTGATTTATTTTGTTTGTTTGATCATTTTTGCTCATAAAAATACATGTATATGTGGTTTGTGAGGCGCGCGCGGTGTATTTCTGCGCTCTGCTGGAGCGGCGCGCGCGCGCTGCATTATAGCGCGGCTGCTGGAGCCAGCGCAGGCGAGCGTGCTAAAACCAGCCGAAGTGCGCGCGACAAACAGGTTTTTTGCGTGCCGCGCTTCGCGCGGCTGTTGGAGATGCTCTTAAGGCGTTGTTTGGATAAGAGGAATATAAAGAACGCGATCTAAGAAGGCCAGTGAAACTGCCTAACCATACAAAAGTCGTCGTTACCGAGTTCTTTTGTCTTTGCCGAGTATGAGAACACGGTATCACGGCAAAAGACATCTAAGCCGAGTACAAGTCTCAGCACACACTATGACACGACACATGGGAAGCTCTACCGAGCCCTGCCGGTTATACAGTCGGCAAACATAAAGGCACTCGGCTTATGCATAGTATACCGAATGCCCTGTAGAAGGCACCCGGCTAATAGGAGCCACGTGGCACGGCCGTTTGCAGCTGATGGCCCCGTGACAATGGGCAGCTTTTGCCGAGATCCCCGATGAAAAGTACTCGACAATTTATGTGGTATTTAAACTAGCCAAACCCTAGCGCTCGCCCTCATTCTATTCTCGACCGGGGGCAGGCCGCCGCTCGTCCCCGTGTGGTTCCGTCGTCGCCACCGGCCCTCCCATTCACCGCCGGGCCTATATGTACCCACGGTCGCTGCCGTGCTAGCCAACCGGTTGGATCCAGCGTCGACCGAGGCCGCTCACACCCCCCTCGCCGCACGACTCCGGCACCAAGCTTGCCACCGGCCGCCACCACAACCTCGTCGTCGACATAATTTGCTGTCAGCCGACCACCCCTCCCACCTCGACGCCAACAACCCCAAGGTGAGTTAGCTATTGCGGCGGCTTCCCTTTTCTTTTTCGTTTTCCTTTTTGCTATTTATCTCAATATTTTTCTACATATGAAAAATCAATATGTACATATTTCATGACATGATGGATATGGATAATATATATGCATCTATGGATTGTATGAAAAGTTTGGATAGTTCCCGCAAAAAAGAATAGCTTTTGGTGGATATATATACTATGTATATGGATTTTTTTGAATATATGTTTTTATTTTTGTTTGTACATGAATGCAATGCATGCATAGTTTGATAGAATATGTATGGTATATGCATCTATGGATTGAATGCAATGCGTGTATGTTTGTGAATATGATCTACACCAACAACTTCGTCACCGTCATCATCAAGTTTCTCCCACTCTATGCAGTGTATAACACCTTTTTTTCTCATTGTAATCTCTACTTAAACATGGTGCTTTATTATCCGATGATGTGTGTTAGGACCGAGAGTATATCAACCAGGGGGGGGGGGGGGTGAATGGGAGATTCAAAAATTTGTTTGAATGTTTTGAAACCGATCCCAATCAGATAAGCGGAATGATGAAAAGAAGGAAATGAGCTGAATCAATTTTCTTCGTCAGAAGCATATTCTTCGATGAAAGCATTGATAACAGTATGAGCTTGGGAAATCACAGGTTTAACTATGATAAGAGTAATGCAACATGCAAATATGTGAAGTAGAAAGATACACAACATGATATATTCAGAGATAATACGATGATATGATATCACAGGTGAACCGAATAATATGATGGTGACGAAAGAATACAAGTGATGAAAGGGAAATGGGATGAATGCAAGGATATACGAAGATGACAACAATATGGAGTGATATAATGAATGGAAATGCAACATATAATAATGATCAGATAAACTGTTGACACAACGCACGAAGAAAAACTGTTGAAGGAATTGCAGTGAAGTAAAATGAACTAGTGGTGCTCGATGGCGACAATCAGATTTGGTAGACCAGTTCACCCTTCTGCCAAAGGGTTACATCTGGTTTGAGGGGCTGTGACTTAACACGGAAGATAAACTCTCTTCACCCTATTCTCCTTCAATGCAGAGCTGATCAGACTCAGGTTGATTTCACTCGTGGTAGATCCTTGTCGGCGATCTCCAAACCTTCAGTCGACCTTCACAAACAACAATCACTATTGATTGCTGAAGATCTGGCTCGGTGAAGACAACGACTCTTCAACACTTGAGCCAAAACCTATCCATCTAGAGAGTGCACAACTCTCAAGAGTAATGGGTACAAGAACTCTCCCTCAAAACTATTGTGATGCTAAGCCACTGTCTAAGTTTGGGCTCTTGATTTTCTCTCGGTGGATCTTAAACTCAAATCACTCGGAAAGGGATTGCTCAAATCAATCTTCTCAGAAATCTTAATAGGAGCAGCCAACAGACAATGTTCGAGCGGGGTGGCTATTTATAGCCGTAGCCTTCCCTGATGGGAAATGACCAAATTGGACATCTAGATCGATCAGCCAATGGCCGAATGACACGATTCCAATAGTCGGATTTGAGCACAATAATAACATTACTTGCGGAGCAAGTAATGCTAACTCCTTGGTCTGAGACAAATCTCTCGCAGGGAAGAAGATCACAGTCTCTTGCTGGCAAGTATTTGCTCGGAATACAAAGAGATTTCTCTCGCAACTTTCATAGGTTTTGGCTAAGCATCACAACAGATCTAAGCATTGAGAACCTATACCCCTCTTAATAGTATGGAGGTCCTATGACTCAAATGAACCAAAGAAGAAAGACGAAAAGAATACTACGTCTTCAATTTGTCTTCAACTTTTGTTCGCTGCAGTCAATTTCTTCGAACGACAATACCGAATGACATGCTTTGCTAGAGCATTAAAATTTCGAGGGGTTAATTCCTTCACATCCATATTCTCATCTACACATCTTCAATAGATGTAGCTCGTTCTTCTCTGCAACGCAGATATACTTCGGTGAAGTTCCTCGAACTTAGCACCGGAGACAACATTCTCTTCGGTTCTGTATGGACTATTTCTCTCTGTATGCACTAGCAAACACATCAGTTCATACCTGTTCTATCAACAATCTCCAAAACACAAGGTAGGCAGATATTGCACCAACAATGTGTTGTCATCCTATGATGTTTGAGTATATTCTTTCTGTCCTACGGGTTAAGTATGGTATGGTGTGATTGATATGAGCTGTATGTTGATATGGTGTTGTCCTATGGTGCCCTCTATGTCGCGCAAGCGTGTGGGATTATCGTTGTAGGGTGTTGCAATATGTTCATGATTCGCTTATAGTGATTGCGAGAGTGACAAAAGGTTAAACCCGAGTAAGGGGGTTGTTGTGTATGGGAGTAAAGAGGACTTGTTACTTAATGCTATGGCTAGGTTTTACCTTAATGATCTTTAGTAGTTACAGATGCTTGCTAGAGTTCCAATCATAAGTGCATGTGATCCAAGTACAGAAAGTATGTTAGTGTATGCCTCTCCCTCATTGTATATGATAAGTATCTATTGTGTTATATTCAGTTGCCTATGGACAATCTTTCTCTTCGTGTTACAAAAAGCTCTATACTAAAACAAACTAACTTTTATTATTCCGCAAAGTACTTCTAGTTTTATTCTTGCAAACCTATCATATTACACATACAAAGTTGTTTTATTCTTGTTCTAGGTAAAATGAGCGTTAAGTGTGCGTAGAATTGTATCTGTGGTCGCTAGAAGTTGAAGGGAATATTAACTACCTTTAGCTCCTCGTTGGGTTCGATATTCTTATCAAAAAAGGCTAAAATTGATCCCCTATACTTGTGGGTTATCAACGAGGCATCCCTCCATCATGAATAACCAAAATCAACAGGACGCAGGGTATTATTCTCTGGAGGTCCGAACCAGGATAAACCCCTCGTGTGACCTCTAACCCATGACTTCTAGCTGCCCTTGGACGCCTACCGAGGGATCTAACGGCAATTTGCTTCGTCAGCATCCACGTCGGTTTAATTGCTCGATGGTGACCAGGGTGGCAGTCCAAATATCATTCGCCACTTCATGCGGTGCAACTCATTGGCATCAAGCTTTGACATTGGAGGAAGATCAGTTGTTCAAAACCCTTGCAATTGAACCAGTCTCTCTTTGGTGATGAACGCGGTCGTCTTCTCTGACCAGTGGCAGTTCATGGAGCTTTGCGCGGAAAACCAATCCATGCCTAGCACACCATCATACGCGCTCAACTCCAGCACTCATGGGTCGGTGTGGAAAATGTGGTCAGGCACTTGCCATATGCCAGCTTGCACATGATGCAACCGCAGCGCAGGCGCTGGTTGTTGGACGCGCACAGAGAAACTGGTGGCAGGAGTTTAGTGTGTGATGCCAGACGCGTCACTACCGTGTCGCGAATGAAACTATGCGTACTCTCAGAGTCCACCAAAAGCAGCATGGCCTGATCACTAACGAGTGCATGCAAGCGGAGAGTGGTTAGTGCCTCCTCATCGGAGACTACAGACTGGGAGCAACACTGGTTCATGTACTGCTAGGATATTGAGAAGTTGCAATGCGTGGACAGTGTCGTCGGATAATATTTCTCCATAGTCACCTACTTTACAACATCGGTCCGGTGCACTTACTGTCGGAGTAAATGACCACGGGTAGCCTAACCAGCTCCCCCTGGCTCTTCAAAAAATATCGGGCCGACTGCGCCCTCCAGCATCCAAGACGCAGGGCCGCCTTCTCCTGGTCGGCTGTCCAACCGGCCGGCTACCTGAAGGTTCAGGCGGCAAGGCTCTGCAAGCCCTCTCAACAAAGGACGACTCCTTGCAGTCGGCCATCCGAGGGCCGACTCCTAGCAGCCGGCCCAGTTCACACCCTTAAAGTTTGCACCCACATAACGGCGATGAGACGGGGCATGGCTATAGTGAAGCCTGCCACCCCTGAATCCCGGAGCAAGTGTGGACACAGTGCGCCGTACGGGGCGGCCACTCTCCGATAGGCCGTCAGTAGGGCCCGCAGGCGGCGGGCCCCTCCGGCCAGAGAGATACCAGAAGGCGGCCAAGCTCCACCAGTCGGCCCAGGAGGGATCCGGCTCCTAACAGCCGGCCCACTCCTACCCTGGAAGTTTGTGCGCCATTAAGCAGATAAGACGGGGTAAGGCTATAGTGAAAGCCCGCCAGGCGGCGGCACTGTAGCCATGCTTATCCCGACAAAGCCATCGTCACCAAGAGTGAGGCTACAGTAACCAGCAGCCGACAGGGCCCTCAGGCGGTGGGCCCAGCCTGTCGACCAGGAAGCCGGCAGCCGGCGGGACCCACCAGTCGGCGGGCCCCAGCGACCGGCGGAGAAGCCGGCAACTACAGACACTGACGGCCTGGACCCGCATCCAGCCGGATTACCATTGTACCCCTGGGGGGTAGGCCTATATAAACCCCCCCAGGGCACCCATGCAAAGGGTTGATCTCTTAGAGTTTTAGACACCACATAGAGAGAAGAGGAGGGCTAGCCTTGCCCTTCTTCTTCCTCTAGCCGAACATCTTAAGGAGCCTCTTGTAGCTACTTGTCTTGATCTAGTGATCATGCGGAGACCCCGTAGGGCAGGACTAGGGGTGTTATCTCCACGGAGAGCCCCGAACCTGGGTAAGATTCGCGGCGTGCATGTCTTTGCCTTATCCCGTTTCCAGGCATCAGCGATGTCTTACTGGATCCCACAATGATAAGCCACCCGTTGGCATATGCCGCACCTACCACCCGACATTTGGCGCCCACCATGGGGCCAGGTGCACCGTCGTCCGGAGACCTGCTCTGGACGGGAATCCTTTTCCTCCCCAGTGAGCGTAGCCAGCCCGGCACGCCCGATGGCGCTTTCCCCGACGTGCTGCACGGTGTCGATGATGCCTGCGCAGCAAGCTGCCTCACTGATCTTCTCGGGGAGGTTCACCTCTCCGACGAGCCAGCGTCCGACGCGGGCACAAATGGCCTCGAGAGCCGCCTTGTTAGCCTCCTCGACCAGCTCCATGTTGCCAGCGAGCCTGCTGTAGACTTGGAGTCGGTTGGCTCCACCGACCCGATGATCGTCGACTCCGACACGGCGTCGCTTGACGTGTTCCCAACCAACGTGATGGTCTACGATGAGCCGCCTCCTTGCGAGCACAACGGCGGGAGCACCGTCACTGAGGTGCTTGTCATTAACAGCGGCGAGCACTCGGACGGAGGCATTCGAGACCCACTCGATGCGGCGCTGCGAGACTTGTCAGCGCCCATCCCGGAAGACGCAGACGCTGAGACGCTGGAAGCACGCCGCGTCCAACTCATCGAAAGCGCCAACCGACTGGCCAGCATGCGACACCTCTCAGAGGCCTACCGACGCGAGATGGACCGAGCCGTCGGCGGCACGCTGGCCCCTGAGGGGCCTAGCCGCATCGGCTCGATCCGGCAGCATGGCGCGACCATCGCCAACATGTTCGGGATGGATCGTCCCGTCTACGCCATGCCTGCGGAGAACATACGAGCTGCCCAAGCGGTAGCAGATGAGCTGGACAAGCTTGATGGCGATGAGCGTCGCCACATGACGGAGCGCGTCCAGCAGCTCCTTGATGCGGCTGCCAAGTAGCAAGAGGCCGGCTGCCGCACTGACACACCCAACCGGCAAAATGATGATCCGCCCCCTCGCCGAGAGCACGGCGCGACATCCCGGACGCTAACTGCAGGCGGCGCTGATAACCCACAAGTGTAGGGGATCGCAACAGTTTTCGATAAGTAAGAGTGTCGAACCCAACGAGGAGCTAAAGGTGGAATAAATATCCCCTCAAGTTCTATCGACCATCGATACAACTCTACGCACGCTTGACGTTCGCTTTACCTAGAACAAGTATGAAACTAGAAGTACTTTGTAGGTGTTGTTGGATAGGTTTGCAAGATAATAAAGAACACGTAAACAAAAACTAGGGGCTGTTTAGATAAAGATGCAATAAAGTAAATATAGCGAGTGTGGAAAAGTGGTGGTAGGACGTTCATTAAGGTAAAACCCAACCATAGCATTAAGATATATTGGTCCCCTTTCAATCCCTTATGCATCAATTTCTATGCTAGGTTGAAGCTTCTGTCACTCTAGCCATCCAATACATAGTCCTATCAACATACAACTAACCCTATGGTGTGATCCACGTGCGCGCTCATATGCTGGGCACCAAAGGACAGCAACATAACCACAAGCAAATTAAATCAATCATAGCAATTCATCAACCCCCAATAGGACAACGAAAATTTACTCAGACATCATAGGATGGAAACACATCATTGGATAATAATATGAAGCATAAAGCACCATGTTCAAGTAGAGGGTACAGCGGGTTGCGGGAGAGTGGACCGCTGTAGATAGACGGGGAAGGTGATGGAGATGTTGGTGAAGATCGCGGTGATGACGATGGCCCCCGGCGGCGTTCCGGCACCACCGGAAGCAAGTGGGAGAGAGCCTCCCCTTCTTCTTCTTCCTTGACCTTCCCCCTAGATGGGAGAAGGGTTTCCCCTCTGGTCCTTGGCTCCCATGGCGTGGGAGGGGCGAGAGCCCCTCCGAGATTGGATCTATCTCTCTGTTTCCGCGTTCTCCGATTCTTCCCCTTCACCGTTTCCTTTATATCTGGAGATCCGTAACTCCGATTGGGGTGAATCTTTCGCCCAGATTTTTCTCGTAAAATTAGCTTTCTTGCGGCAAAAGAAGAGCGTCAACCGCTTTACGGGTGGCCCACGAGAGTCCAGGGCACGCCCAGGGGGAGGGCGCTCCCCCCTATCTCGTGGCCACCCCGGACACCGTTTCACGTTGATTCTTCCTCCAGAAATCCCAAATATTCCAAAATAATTCTCAGTCCGTTTTTATCCCGTTTGGATTCCGTTTGATATTGGGTTTCTGCGAAACATAAAACATGCAACAGATAGGAACTAGCATTGGGCACTGGATCAATATGTTAGGCCCAAAAAATAGTATAAAAAGTTGCCAAAAGTATATGAAAGTTGAAGAATATTGGCATGGAACAATCAAAAATTATAGATACGACGGAGACGTATCAGGCGCCCGCGAGCTGAAGGACAAAGGGACGACTGCTAGCCACAGTCCGACTCACCTCTACATCGAGCGTGATGCAGAAGGCCTCCCCTGAGCCGTAGAGCGACGTGGCAACCCGCCCCCTCCCCCGCCTCGCGGGAAGAGATATCCCACCCTGCCGCCTGTCACGCATCCGACACTCAGTGGCCAACTAGGCCGCCATGAAGGAATCGGCGAGAACGATGCCCGCCATCAGATCGACCGCCTGGCGCGATCCTTGGCGCTGGAAGAAGAAGACGATGTCGGCCCGCCTTGTTTCAGCCCCCGCATCTGCGACGAGCCCTTCCCCAAAGGGTTCTCGCTCCCAAGAGACACGCCAAAATACAACGGCTCTGTGAAGCCGGAAGACTGGTTGATCGACTACTCCACTGCAGTCAGCATAGCAAACGGCAACAGGCGCGTTGTCGTGAAGTACGTCCCCCTCATGCTTCAAGGCACGACACGCACCTGGCTGAACAACCTCAAGCCCTACAGCGTCAACAGCTGGCTAGACTTCATAGAAGTTTTCATCCGCAACTTCACCAGCACGTACAAGCGGCCTCCCAAGCCCCGACAGCTCTCCTTGTGCGTCCAAGGCCCCAGCGAATCGACTCGCGACTACCTCAGACGCTGGGCCGAGCTCCGAAACTCTTGCACGGGAGTGCATGAAGTGCAAGCGATAGAGTTCTTCATCGTCGGGTGCCGAGAGGGCACCCTTCTCAAGCACCGGCTTCTCTACGACGAGCCGGCTACACTCGACGAACTACTGATCATAGCAGACAAATACACCACGGCCGACTCCTCAATGAAGATCGAGCTCTGAGTGGACGCCTCTGGGAAGGTGCTCCCTCCGGCTCCAAGAACGCCGGCTGGCAATTCCAACCGGCGCCCACACCAGAACGACAACAAGCGCAAGGCTCCCATGCCGCCTTCCACCAGTCGGCAGGTGGCCACAGTCGAAGACAAACAGCCTGAAGGGCAGCCCTCGCCCAAGCGTCCGAAGGGCGGCAGGCCGGCTTGGCAGCCGGCTTTCTCCTACGAGCAAACCCTCGATTCCCCTTGCAAGTTCCACAGCGGCGCGAAGCCGTCCAACCACACAACTCAGAAGTGTCATTGGCTCACGCGGATTTCCAAGGGCGAAGGAATATTGCCCCCTCCGCCTGCTGGCCAGCCGCCTCCGGCTCCTTAGCAGCCGGCCGCTCGCCCAGCAGTCGGAGCCATTCAAGATGAGTTCCCCAACAAGCATGCAACCTACGTCATCTTCACAACCCAAGCCGAGGACAGGCGCAGCCGGCGCCATCAGCACCAAGAGGTCAATGCGGTTGCCTCCAAGGACCCGGAATTTATGCATTGGTCTGAAAAGCCTATCAGCTGGAGCCGGGCTAATCACCCAGAGGTGATGCCGTCTCCAGGGTCTTATGCGTTGGTGCTGGAAGCCACCTTCGCAACAGAAAGGCGAGCCGCTCGTTTTTCCCGAGTTCTGATCGATGGTGGGAGCAGCATCAACATCCTGTACCGAGACACCATGGAGAAGCTGAACATCAAGACGAAGCAACTTCTGCCCAGTCGGACCGTATTCCATGGCATTGTACCCGGCCTGTCCTGCTCACCAATCGGCAAGATCAAGATAGATGTCCTCTTCGGAGATAAGGATCACTTCCGTCGAGAAGCCGTCTGGTTTGAAGTGGTGGATCTGGAAAGCCCTTATCGTGCTTTACTTGGCCGACCTGCCTTGGCCAAGTTCATGGCCGTGCCCCACTACGCATACCTCAAGATGAAGATGCTGAGCTCCAAGGGCGTCATCACCATAGTCGGAGATTACAATAAATCCTCTGCATGTGCTGCAGCCAGCAGCCGGCTGGCCGAGTCCCTCATAATTGCAGTTGAGAAAAAGATCCTTGACCGGGTTGTGGCCATGACCGGCAAGCAGTCGGACCTGTCGCCTGACCCCAAGGAGTCGGAAGCTCAGGGCTCCTTCCAGCCGGCCAAGGAAACAAAGAAGATACCTCTGGACCCAGAGTACCCAGAGAGGTTTGCTGTTGTAGGAGCAAACCTGGACAACAATAGGAAAGTGAGCTCGTCGATTTCCTTCGTGAGAATCGGGATATCTTTGCATGGTCCCCCAAGGACATGCCGGGTGTCCCGACGGATTTCGCCGAGCACAAGCTACATGTCCGAGCAGATGCAAAACCAGTCAAGCAGCCCCTCTGCCAACTATCAGAGGAGAAGAGAAGAATTGTTGGTGAAGAGATAGCCCGGCTTCTGGCGGCCGGCTTCATTATGGAAGTGTTCTTTCCAGAATGGCTTGCCAACCTGGTCCTTGTGCTGACGAAGAACAAGAAGTGGCGCATGTGTATAGACTACACCAGCCTCAACAAAGCTTGCCCCAAAGATCCGTTTGCTTTGCCCCGGATTGACCAAGTGATAGACTCCACAGCCGGATGCGAGCTGTTGAGTTTCTTGGATGCCTACTCAGGTTATCATCAGATCATGTTGGATCCGGCTGACCGCCTGAAGACCGCCTTCATCACACCATTCGGAGCTTTCTGTTACCTGACTATGACATTCGGCTTGAGAAATGCCGGTGCTGCTTTTCAGAGTTGCATGCAGAAATGCCTCCTCAAACAACTCGGCAGAAATGCCCACATCTATGTAGACGATATTGTGGTGAAGACAGAGAAGCACGACACCCTGCCGGAAGATCTCAAAGAAACATTTTACAACTTGCGTCGATTTCAGATCAAGATCAACCCTGAGAAATGTGTGTTCAGAGTGCCAGCTGGCCAGCTCTTAGGTTTCCTAGTCTCTGAACGTGGCATTGAGTGCAACCCGGTGAAGATCAAGGCCATAGAGAGGATGGAGATTCCCACCTAGCTTCGGGATGTCCAAAATTTCACTGGGTGCCTAGCTTCCCTCAACCGCTTCATCAGTCGGCTGGGAGAAAAGGCACTCCCCTTGTATCAGCTCATGAGAAAATCCACTCATTTCGAGTGGAATGA
The DNA here is from genome assembly GCA_963921465.1 of Triticum timopheevii. Lineage (NCBI taxonomy): Eukaryota > Viridiplantae > Streptophyta > Magnoliopsida > Poales > Poaceae > Triticum > Triticum timopheevii. The sequence goes on along the minus strand of OY997274.1, from coordinate 169,878,288 downwards.
CCAGGCGGATGAAGCTTTTCACAAGTTAAAAAAGATGTTGACCACACCGCCTGTCTTGGCGGCACCGACTGAAAAAGAGCCCATGCTCCTTTACATTGCCGCAACCAGCCGGGTGGTCAGCACCGTCATCGTGGTTCAGCGCCCAGAAGAAGGCCGAGCTCAGCTGGTCCAGAGGCTGGTGTACTATTGGAGCGAAGTACTGTCAACCTCAAAATAGAATTACCCCCATTACCTGAAGATGTGCTATGGCGTGTACTTTGCCTCCAAGAAGCTCAAGCCCTACTTTCAAGAGCACCCCATCACGGTCGTTTGCACTGCCCCGCTGGCCGAGATCATAGGCAGCCGGGATGCATCTGGCCGGGTGGCCAAGTGGGCCATTGCGCTGGCTACTTACACCATCTTCTACCAGCCGCGCACCGCCATCAAGTCCCAAGTGCTGGCCGACTTCCTTGTCGACTGGGCCGAGACCCAGTACCTGCCGCCAGCACCCGACTCCACCCATTGGCAGATGGACTTTGACGGGTCCAAGATGCACACCGGCTTGGGAGCCGGCATCATCCTCACCTCTCCCAAGGGCAACAAGCTCATATACATGTTGCAAATCCATTTTGCCGCCTCCAACAATGTGGTCGAGTACGAGGCGCTCATACATGGGCTCCGGCTGGCCAAAGAACTCAGCATCCACCAGATCTTATGCTATGGCGACTCGGACTTGGTGATCCAGCAATCATCTGGCGACTAGGACGCCAAGGACACAAACATGGCGAGCTACCGCTTCCTCGTCCAGCAGCTCAGCGGATACTTTGAAGGATGCGAGTTTCTCCACATGCCACGGGCTGACAACGAGCAAGCAGATACCCTGGCGCGAATCGGCTCCACACGGCAAGCTATACCAACCGGCGTCTCCCTCCAGTGCCTCGTCAAGCCGTCTGTCAAGCCGTCTCCAGAATCAGATTCCATCTTCGTGCCGCCTAACCTTGAAGCAGTCAGATCCGACTTGGGGATCCCAGCAGGCGGCTCGGGGACTTTGGCAGGCGGCTCGGGGACTGCTGTAGTCGCACCCGGCTCGAGGACTTCAGAGCTAGGCCCGGGGACTGCAGCAGCCGGCCCGGGGACTACGACGACACAGCAGGCGGTGGCCGACTCCAACTCTTCACTACCCAACCCACCCGCCCTGGTCGCAGTAGCCGTGTTGGCAATAGAAGAAGTCGTAGCTCCATCATGGGCCCATCCCATCCTCAACTTTCTGGTAAACAGAGAGCTGCCGACTGACTAGATCTCGGCAAGACAAGTTCAGCGCCGAGCCGGAGCATACACAATAGTGAATAGAGAACTCGTGAGGCGCAGTGTCACTGGAGTCTTCCAACGCTGCGTCGAGACAGAGAAGGGCATTGCAATCCTCAAAGATATCCACCAAGGCGAGTGCGGCCATCACACGGCCTCAAGATCACTCGTTGCCAAAGCTTTCCGCCATGGCTTCTTCTGGCCGACTGCTTTAGAAGACGCCAAAGAGTTGGTCAAACACTGCAAAGGGTGCCAAGTTTTCAGCTCCAAGCAACATTTTCCGGCTTCTGCCCTCAAGACCATCCCCCTCACCTGGCCCTTTGCCGTCTGGGGGCTGGACATGGTGGGCCCATTCAAGACAGCACACGGCGGCATGACACATCTGCTTGTCGCTGTGGACAAGTTCACCAAGTGGATCAAAGCAAAGCCAATCAAAAAGCTGAATGGGCTGACTGCTGTGACATTCATCATAGACATCACCACCCGGTATGGCTTACCGCACAACATCATCACCGACAACGACACATATTTTGCCAAAGGAGCATTGGCACGTTTCTGCGCGACACAGGGCATCCGACTGGACTTTGTGTCCGTTGTCCACCCACAGTCAAATGGCCAAGTCGAGCGAGCAAACGGCCTCATCTTGTCTGGCATCAAGCCCCGACTAGTCGTACCTCTGGAGCGCTTGGCCGGCTGCTGGCTCGAGGAGTTGTTGGCCGTCCTCTGGAGCTTGCGTACCACCCCGAACAAGACAACCAGCTTCACTCCTTTCTTTCTTGTATATGGTGCCGAGGCTGTCATCCCAACTGATGTCGAGTTCGACTCACCTCGAGTCACCATGTACGCGGAAGCAGAGGCCAAGAAAGCGCGAGAAGACGGCGTTGACCTACTGGAAGAGGGCCAGCTGTTAGCACTTAGCCGGTCCGCCATATACCAGCAGGGTTTGCGCCATTAAGACAACCGGAAGGTCAAGCCGAGATCCTTCCAAGAGGGCGATCTTGTGCTCCGGCTGATCCAGCGAACAGCCGGCCAACACAAGCTCTCGGCCCCTTGGGAAGGCCCCTTCATCATCAGCAAGGCCTTGGACAATGACTCCTACTACCTGATCAATGCACAGAAGCCCAAGGCGCGCAAGAGAGACGATTCCGGCAAGGAGTCGGAACGACCATGGAACACCAATCTCCTCCAAAGATTTTACAGTTAAATGCAGTATGTATCATGCTATCTTTTATATTAAGTACAAGACATCGGGCTCCCCGAGGAGAACTTGAGGACTACCCTCTTTTACCTAAATGATGAGTATCATGCCTATGAATGTGTTATTACATTTGTTTTTCTGTCCGGCACCGGGTTCGACCAGTCGGCCCGGGGACTTGCCACCTTGAATTATGCTAAGTTCCGCCTGCAGTCAAACAAGTAGCGTGCCGGCATCTAAGCCCTCTCTTGCTAAAAGTCGTAGCTCACAGAATCGACTGTCCGACTGGCAAGAGCTAAAGGCAGGAAAAGATGACCACACGAAAAACGGCTAAGGACCAACGGGCTTACATAAACACAAGCCGGCTCCCCACCCTGCCAACAGGCTGTTAAGAAGCTGGCTGGCCGGCTTCCCACTCACCTTGCTACAATCTAATAAAGCTAAAGTACTTGCCCTCCCACACGACCAAGTACTTTCCCAGCCATAGACTGCAGAGTAGTTGCCCGGCTGGGAATGTGGCGACCAAGGGAGGGCGGCAAAGGAAACAACCGAAAAAGATAAAAGCAAGCACAGTCGGAAGTCGAAAGCACACGAGATTATATTTATAGAAAAAGGCCTTCGAAGGGCCGGCATCCAACTTAGTCTGAATACACCCCCAGTGGGTGGAACTGCGCGAATTTAACGAACATTGTTCAAGAAGTAAACAAATAGAAAAGCAAAGATAAAGACGGCAGCTCAGGCCAAGGGCGCAACAGGCAAGTTGGGAAGGTCTGTGGAGGCGACAACGCTAGCTGGAGGAGTGGCCGGCTGACGAGTCTCGGCTTGATCATCACCAGCGGTGGGCGGCATGCTCGCGCGCGCCTCGTTGCTGGAGGCACGGTCAAGTTGAGGCTGGTCGGCTGCTCCACCATCCGGCGCAACATCTCCACCATCCTCGTCCTCCTCTTCCTCGCCCTCGTTGCTGGAGTCAATCTCCTCCGCCGAGTCTTCACCATCTACCGGGTTCAGCCCAAACCACTCCTCCGGCAGAGCAACACCATCGTCGTTCACCTCGGGGACAAAGCCGCTGGTGTCGGTGTACTCGGCGATCACCAAAGTGTGCTGGTTGATGGTCGGCCGCACCGGCTCCAGCTCCTCTTTGGCCTCCTGCCTCCACGTCGCCAGCTGGGCCAAGTTCAGCCCAGGATACCAGGCTCGGACGAACTCCAGTGCCCGCCTGGCACCTGCGCGAGCTGTAGAAGCCTTCCAGGCCTCGAACCGACCAACCGCCACCTCCAGCCAGTCGGTAGTCCCACTTGGGGTGCGGGAAATCACTTCGCCGGGCCAGAGGGCGGACAACACTTGGGCTCCAGTGCGCTGAAGGTGGCGGAGCATGCGATGAGCCGACTGGAGACGGGCTTGGATGGCCAGGAGCTGCCCCTCGAGCATCCGGCAAGCATCCGGCACAATCTCAGCGCCAGCTTCCCTCTGCGCGTTGCGATGGGCTTCGATGACCTGGCTGGCAGCAACAGAATAGCCGAGTAAGTACTCTGCACAAAAGAGAAATGAAAAGAGAAAAAACACAAAATCAGAAGTCGTACCAGGCAGAAGGTGGCAAGAAATGGACAAACAGGAAGGTGGCTTACCGTCAACCAGGTCTTCGAACTGGTCGTAGCCCTCTCTCAGTGCCTGCCTCGACTCGGCCCAGTTTTCCGCCTCGGTCTCCTACTCGGTTTGGAGGGCGGCCTCGCTGTCCTTCACCGCCTTCAGGGCCGCCTTGTGGCTCTCCTCCTGGTCGGCCAACTTCTTGGTCAGGCGATCACGCTCCTGAACCAAGGTGTTGCACTCAACCTCCTTGGCGCGTAGGGCGGTCTGGGCCTCGCCTAGTTGCTGCCGCAGGTCGGTGTTGGCCTCTCCAGAAACAACAAAGAAGAAAAAACAATAGGAAAGAGGTCGCCAGGAAAGATCCGTCCTGACTGCTCAGCAGTCGGCCCGAATCTCGGGGACTACACCCAGTGGGTGCGCTGACGCGCCCCCATGAGAGACAGAGGATGAAACACTTACTTCGGCTCTCTGACAAGTCGGCAGTCTTCTGAGTCAGCTCCCGGGTGTGGGAGTTGAAGGCGGCCGCACGGAGGTTGTGATAATCCTGCAAAAAGGGACGAGCAAACAAACAAAAACAAGTTAGCACCCGAAGCCTGCTAAGAAGTTCCAAGCCGCCTGCCCAGCAGCCGACTCGGAACTCGGGGACTATACCCAATGGGAGCGCTGACGCGCCTGAAAGTGCAACTATCCCTAGGTGGTTTTGGTAATTCCTAACAACATATAGCTCATTGAGCTAACATCATTCGAAGATGAATATTTCAGGAAAAGCTCAATGAATGGCTTGGCATGGATGAGAAAAGTGGATCCCTCAAAATTCTAAGGGTAAAAGGATTGGCTCAAGCTCAAAAGCTCAAGACTCTACATTTTATATTTTAGTGATCCAAGATCACATTGAGTCTATAGGAAAGGCCAATACTATCAAGGAGGGACGGGGTGTTGCTTAATGAGTTTCTTGCTCCATAGTGCTTAGTGATATGCTCCAAAACCCTTAACTACTTGGTCATATCCACATATGACCTAAACCAAAAGTCAAACTCGGCCCCACCGATTCTTTCTACCCGGCGCCACCGAGTTCAGATGTCATAGCCACTGCCACAAACCCTAGGCAAATCGGTCTCACCGATAGGGATCTCGGTCTCACCGAGATGGGATTGTAATCTCTCTGTTTCCCTTCGTAACGTTTCGGTACCACTGAGATGAGCGATCGGTCCCACCGAGATTGCAATGTAAACTCCCTGTTTCCTTTTCGTAACATTTCGGTCCCACCGAAATGAGTGAACCGGTCCCACCGAGTTTACCTGACCAACTCTCTGGTTAGCTAATTAACAAAATCGGTCTCACCGAGTTTGTGTAATTGGTCTCACCGAGATTACGTTATGCCCTAACCCTAACCATATTGGTCCTACCGAGTTGCATGTCGGTCCCACCGAAAATCCTAATGGACACTAGATTTTCTGAATCGGTCTGACCGAGTTTCCCAATTCGGTCCCACCGAGTTTGGCAAGTTGTGTGTAACGGTTATATTTTGTGTGGAGGCTATATATACCCCTCCACCTCCTCTTCATTCATGGAGAGAGCCATCAGAACAAACCTACACTTCCAACTTGCTATTTCTGAGAAGGAACTACCTACTCATGTGTTGAGGCCAAGATATTCCATTCCTACTATATGAATCTTTATCTCTAGCCTTCCCCAAGTTGCTTTCCACTCAAATCTTCTTTCCACCAAATCCAAATTCTGTGAGAGAGAGTTGAGTGTTGGGGAGACTATCATTTGAAGCACAAGAGCAAGGAGTTCATCATCAACACACCATTTGTTACTTCTTGGAGAGTGGTGTCTCCTAGATTGGCTAGGTGTCACTTGGGAGCCTCCGACAAGATTGTGGAGTTGAACCAAGGAGTTTGTAAGGGCAAGGAGATCGCCTACTTTGTGAAGATCTACCGCTAGTGAGGCAAGTCCTTCGTGGGCGACGGCCATAGTGGGATAGACAAGGTTGCTTCTTCGTGGACCCTTCGTGGGTGGAGCCCTCCGTGTACTCGCGCAACCGTTACCCTTCGTGGGTTGAAGTCTCCATCAATGTGGATGTACGATATCACCACCTATCGGAACCACGGCTCAAAAATCACCGTGTCTCCAAATTGCGTTTTAATTCTCCAAACCCTTCCCTTTAAATTCTTGCAAGTTGCATGCTTTACTTTTCGCTGCTCATATACTCTTTGCATGCTTGCTTGAATTGTGTTAAGATTACTTGACTTGTGCTAAGATAGCTAAAATCTGCCAAAGACTAAAATTGGGAAAATGATAAGTTTTATTTGGTCAAGTAGTCTAATCACCCCCCTCTAGACATACTTTAGATCCTACAAGTGGTATCAGAGCTTTGGTCTCCAGTTGCTTTGATTTTCATAGCTTTTGGTGGTCATAGCCTTGGTTTCACAACCTAGGAGAGTATGGCATCTAGCGAGGGAAATTATCACCGTAGAGGTCCTTACTTTGATGGTACTAATTCTGCTAGTTGGAAGCATAAGATGAAAATGCATATTCTTGGACATAACCCCGCCGTTTGGTCTATTGTGTGTATTGGCTTGCAAGGTGAATTCTTTGATGGGAGAGAACCGAACCGTGAAGCTAGTGCGGAAGAGTTGAAGATGCTGCAATACAACGCTCAAGCTTGCGATATCCTCTTCAATGGATTGTGCCCTGAAGAATTCAACAAAATCAGCCGTCTTGAGAATGCAAAGGAAATTTGGGATACTTTGATTGATATGCATGAAGGTACCGACTCCGTCAAGGAATCCAAGTTGGATGTGCTCCAAAGTCAACTTGACAAGTTCAAAATGAAGGATGGTGAAGGTGTCGCTGAAATGTACTCTAGGCTTGCTCTTATCACAAATGAGATTGCCGGCTTAGGAAGTGAAGAGATGACCGACAAATTCATCATCAAGAAGATCCTAAGAGCTTTGGACGGAAAATATGACACCGTGTGCACATTGATCCAAATGATGCTAAATTACAAAGATCTCAAGCTAACGGAAGTCATTGGAAGAATTGTTGCTCATGAGATGTCACTCAAGGATAAGGAGGAACTTCACAACAAGTCAAGTGGTGCTTACAAAGCCTCATGTGAAGCCCCCACATCATCAAGTGAGAAACAAACCTTCAATGAAGAATTGAGCTTAATGGTGAAGAACTTCAACAAGTTCTACAAGAGTAGAAGCAAAGAAAGAAGCTCCAAGTCAAGGTCCTACAATGACAAAAGATCTTCTGGTCGAGAGCGTAATTGCTATAATTGTGGGAGACCCGGACACTATTCCAATGAGTGTACAGCACCCCACAAAAGAAGAGAAGAATCACCCAAGAGGAGAAGTAGAAGAGAAGAATCACCACCAAGAGAGAGAAGGAGTAGAGATGATCGTTATGAACGAAGAACATCCCGGAGAAGCAAGGATTTGGAAAGGAAGGACAAGTCATCAAGGAGCTACACAAAACAAAGACATCAAGCTCACGTTGGTGAATGGGTATCCGGCTCCGACTCCGACAATCACTCCGAGAGAAGCTATCACTCCGACTCCGAATATACTCAAGATGAAGGTGTTGCCGGTCTAGCACTTGTGTCAACCAACTCCTATGACATATTTGACTCACCAAATGAAGGACTTGGAAGATGCTTCATGGCTAAAGGCCCAAAGGTAACACATCCCGAGTATGTTGATTTCAATAGTTATGAAGATGACTTGCTAGGTGATGATGATTTACTTGTTGACAACTCTAGTGATGAATACTATGATGAAACGTCAATTAATCATGCTAATCAAGATAAAACGAATGACAATGATAAGGAGAAGATTGAGCTTCTAACTAAAGAACTAAACACCCTTAAGTTAGCTCATGAAACTATCTTAGAAGATCATTGAGAACTTTTAAGGACTCATGAGAAGTTACTCTTTGAAAAGCTCAACCTTGAGCAAGAGCATGAGTTCTTAAAGGAAATCAATGATGATCTCCGTAAGAAATGTTCTTACATTGCCAAGCATTTACTCTTATCTACTTACATGCCTCAAGTCAAGTCCATTAACAAGAACAAGAAGGATTCTTCCTCTAGTAGTAACAATAATCATGCTAAATCCAATGTTGTTGCTTCTAGTAGTTCTCTTGATTCCACTAATGATTCTCTTAGCCAAGTTACACTTGAGCAAGAAAATAGCTTATTGAAGGGAATTATTGAGAAAGGTGTTTACAAGATCCTTGCCGGGAGTAAGCAACTTGAGGAAATTGTACGCAAGCAAGGAAGGCACCGGAAGAACCAAGGTGTTGGTTTTGAGCGAAAGTTCAATGCCAATGGAGTTGAGTGGGAAAAAGATCAATACCCCAAGACGAAGTTTGTTCCTCAACAAGAGAAGTATGATCCTACTTCCTTCAAGGGAACACAAGCTCAAGATGATCTTCCACCACAAGACCACAAGCAAAAAGGCAAGGATAAGCTTAAAGAGGAGATTGATGCATTTGAAGAAACTCCTAAGGACTTGGTCAAGTGGGTTCCCAAGACTACATCAAGTTCTACTTCATCAAGTATGACTACAACTCCAAGGATTCCCATCAAGATGATGTGGATCCCGAAGAAGAAGAACTAGAGAGTTCTTGAGGGTGACTCCGCCAACATATTTCACTCATATCATTTTGGCAACAACAAGTGCAATCAACTTCCACATCTTGCACTAGTTCAAGGAGTCACAAACCCTCTTGTTGGTAAGACAAGGGACAAGGTAACCTAATGCTTTCATAGACATCATCTTGTGTGTGCATCACTCTATGTCTATGAATATCCTTGTTTGTTCCTTATGGGACTAACCTGTGTAGGTATTGAAAGGGCAACTCACTCCAAGGGATTGCTCCAAATGATCTACATCAACATTGCGCATCCACATCTTCAACACCTACATGAAGTCATCATCGACAAAACCCAATGTTAGTTTATCCCTCTAAGGGGGGATCTCACATCTAGGGGGAGCTTAACTCTAAGAATTGAGTCAAAGCAACTCTAATGGTGTGAACACATCAATGCATTATGTAAAAGTGGTAACCCCACTTGAGCTTAAACGATGAGTATGACCTATGATCAAATGTTCTCATTTGACTCCTAAGTCAATATACTCATATATAGATGACCTAGTCATCGCCAATTGTTTGATAGATGCTAGAATTGGTTGTGCATGCTTTGCCACATATTTCATTTGCCATTTTATTGTGTGAGCATGTTGGTTGCATATTCTACTCATTCAAGGACATCCACTTGTTGCTTTGATTGATTGGTTTCTTTTTCCTTGGCCAAGTGGATGGACAAGAATGCCTAAGAACCTTCTCTAGCTATCTATGCTTTTCTCGTCTCAAACTCTATTCATGCTACATCACAAAATTTGATCAAGTCAGATTCAAACCACTCGATGTGAGGAGCACTCGGAGTCCCCGATTCGTCATAGACTTAAACTTCCAAAACTTCTTTGTGTGTTTCGGTCTGACCGATTCTTCCATTTCGGTCATACCGAGATCACTAAGTCGATCTAGGTTTTCAATCTCGGTGCAACCAATTTGAACATTTCGGTCACACCGAGTTGCTGTAACTGTCAACAGTTATGCATCTCGGGGCCACCGAGTTGTTCCACTCAGTCACACCGACAGGGTTAGGCTATATATACTCACGGGCAAAAAATTGGAAACTTTATCCAAACCCCTTCGCCCGCGCATAGCTCGCTCTGCCTCCAGGGTCTCCGGATTGTCCTCCTCGTCGCCAGCCGCCTCCAGTCGCTGGTCTCCGCCGCCGTCAACGGATTTCACCCCCACCGTTGCCGCCGTAGCGAGTTCATCGCCAAGCTAGGGTATGGACTCGATCACAGTGCTATCCCCGTCCGATTCCTAGCACATTGTGTTCATCATGATTCTTGCCACGTTTGAAACAATTCTATCCTGTCAAAACAATCCATAGATTAGTAATGAATTGAAAATTTAGGGTTAGGTTTCGGCCGAAACCATCTCGGACCCACCGAGTTGTTGAACTCGGTTCCACTGATTTGGTGAATGCCATTGCACAAGTGATTCTCGGTCTGACCGAGAATTGCAAATCGGTGTGACCGAGTTCAGGACTTTGTGAAACCCTAGCAGTCTCGATGCCACCGAACTGTGACTTGGTCTGACCGAGTTCACTAGTTTAGGTTCCAAAAGCCGCTTCGGTATCACCGAGTTTGCAAATCGGTTGATCCGAAATGCTTTCCGTGGAAAATAAAACTAAGTTTTTGAATCATTCTTTTGCAAAAACCTCTGTATTTTGTGATGCTCATCCACTCTTATCTCATCTACATCTATTCACAGGGTCAGCAGTCAGTGTTTGCAACATGTCTGATCAAAGTGACAGCCAGAACAGGGAAGAGGAGCAGGTTCAGATGAGTGAGGGCACTAGTCCCTCTAGTACCTCTGATGAGGGCAGCAGGAGCTCCCCAAGCAATTTTCCTAAAGCTGCCACCAGGGCCAGAAAGAAGAAAACTTCAGAATCTAAGGATGAATATTATGTGGCAGTTGAGGATGAGGCCACTTCCAAGAAGAAAGTGCTCAAAAAGGAGTATGGCACAGCTGCTGCCATTAAGCCTGGTATGAAGACCAAAGTACCTACAAAAAGAACTCCCATGTCTAGAGCCAGAGCCTCCACTCAAATACCTATGGAATCTCAACCCAAAGAGGCTGCTGCAGAAGGGAAGAAAAGGAAGGAAAGGGTCAGGAAGACCATGGCCAGAGTTGTTGGAAAGCCTTCCATGATGGAAGAGGAAGAGGAAGAAGAGGTTGCTGCACCAGCACCCAAGGCTCAGAAGCTTATGGGTGATGCTATTATGTCAGGGGCTGCATCATCAAAGCCCAAAGAAGCACCCAAAACTGCCTCCAAGCCCAAGATTGCACCAAAGAGGAATACGAGAAACATATCTGCTGCTGAGAAGAACAAGGCCCCAGTGCCTGAGACTGTTGCTGAAGAGGAAGAAGATGAAGAGCATGTTCTGAGAAAGTTGAAGCCAAAGATTCCAGACCACAATGATGCTCATCCTGTGGCTGAGAACATGAAGCTAAGGAAGGATGAAGGACTCAGACAGTGGAGGTTGCCTGATCCCTATGCTATCAGGAGAAAGACTGCTGTTGACTACATGTTCCATACTAAGGAACACCATGACTTCTATGAGACAGTGCTGCTGGACAAGAAGCCTATAGTTTGTGACATGAGGTGGGTCGACTGGACCTACATGAAGGAGAATGAGTAACACTATCCTAGAGTGCAAGATAGTTTTAGTGCTTGTGGAGTTGCAGACTTTGTTGGGAAGAAGCTCACAAAGTGGAATGATGAGCTCATTATGCAATTCTAGTCCACAACACATTTCTATCCAGATGGCAGGATAGTGTGGATGTCTAAAGGTACAAGGTACCAATCAACTATTGAGGAATGGGAAAATCTGATCAATGCACCTAAGGAGAAGGAAGATGACTTGGATGTCTATGCCAAGAAGAAGATGGATCACAACTCCATGGCTCATATGTACAAGGAGATCCCAGATGCTGCAGTTGAGACACATAAGTTTGGATCTGTACATTATCTTCTGTCAGGACTCCCAACTATCAACTGGATCCTCAGGCATACCTTATTGCCCTAGTCAGGTGACCACAACATGATAAGAGGTGATGCTATAAACTTGCTACACCTATTTGATGTGCCACAAAAATTCAAGGTCATGAGCCTCATTGTTGAGACTATCAAGAGGACAGCAGCTGACCAGAAGAGAAGTTGTGGGTATGCCCCACAGATTCAGGAGCTGATTAACTCCAAGATGGGCACAGGAACATATTTTCTGGACAAGGAACATTTTGCTATCTATCCAGACTTTGAGGATAACCAAGTGGTTATGGATGAAGATGAACCATCTTCTGTGCATGCTCAAGCCAAGAAGGAGAAGGCAAGGACAGAGAAGGCTACCAAGATGCCAACAATGGAAGAGGCATCTCAGTAATTTCTAAAGAGCAAACATGATCAACTAGGCTACTTGATTGCATCCACTCTGAGGATTGAGAAAGGGCCGGCCACCTTGACTCAAAACCAGGAGAGCCTGGAGAGGATCATGGAGCAGAAGTTCTCTAACTTGGATGTGAAGGTAACTGAGATCCAGTCTGTTGTTGAGCAGCTTCAGGATGACATGGAGGAGAGGAAGGGCAAGACAACCACTGATGCATTTGCTAGAGTGCCTAGAGCTCAGAGATCAGCTGTAGTGCCAGTGACAGACACCAGAGCCACTTCATCTACACCAGCCACAGCTCCTACAGCTCCAGTGCAACCAGCTTCAGCACCCACACCTCCAACTCCATTTACATCAACTGATGCTTTCGTCCTTGGTGTTTTATCTACACCACCACCTAAAGATCAAGCCTGAGAGTCGATCTAGTACTATACATTTTCTATGAACTTTTTGGTAACTTGTTGCCAAAGGGGGAGAAAAATGTATAGATCATAGGCTTCGAGAGAGAGTGTTGCTTTTTGTTCTCTCTTGCTTTGGTGGTTAAACTCTATTTGCTTGTTTGAGATACTCTATGTCTGTGTGATACTTGATGATCATGTGTTTGATCATATGCTACATTTATGCTTGTTGGATGACATTATCTCGTTTATCTCTATATGATCATTCACTTTGCTTGGTGATGAGTGCATATATTCAATTATTATCATTTTGAGCGCTCCACCAAGATGTATGTGACATGGAAGAGTTACCCATGAGCCTAACTCCTTGTGCATTTGCAGTCCAAAGCAAATCTTAAACTATGCACAAATTTAGGGGGAGCTCTTGCTTATCACATACTTCTCAAAGCGACTATGTTTTTCACTCTTATTATCATTTGTCGAAGCTTTGATCTATATGTTGTCATCAATTACCAAAAAGGGGGAGATTGAAAGTGCAACTATCCCTAGGTGGTTTTGGTAATTCCTAACAACATATAGCTCATTGCGCTAACATCATTCCAAGATGAATATTTCAGGAAAATCTCAATGAATGGCATGGCATGGATGAGAAAAGTGGATCCCTCAAAATGCTAAGGATAAAAGGATTGGCTCAAGCTCAAAAGCTCAAGACTCTACATTTTATATTTTAGTGATCCAAGATCACATTGAGTCTATAGGAAAAGCCAATACTATCAAGGAGGGATGAGGTGTTGCTTAATGAGTTTCTTGCTCCATAGTGCTTAGTGATATGATCCAAAACCCTCAACTACTTTCTCATATCCACATATGACCAAAACCAAAAGTCAAACTTGGCCCCACCGATTCTTTCTACCCGGCACCAATGAGTTCAGATGTCATAGCCACTGCCACAAACCCTAGGCAAATCGGTCTCACCGATAGGGATCTTGGTCTCACCAAGATGGTGTTGTAATCTCTCTGTTTCCCTTCGTAACGTTTCGGTACCACCGAGATGAGCGATCGGTCCCATCGAGATTGTAATGTAAACTCCCTGTTTCCTTTTCGTAACATTTCGGACCCACCGAAATGAGCGAACCGGTCCCACCGAGTTTACCTGACCAACTCCCTGGTTAGCTAATTACCAAAATCGGTCTCACCAAGTTTGTGTAATTGGTCTCACTGAGATTATGTTATTCCCTAACCCTAACCATATCAGTCCTACCGAGTTGCATGTCGGTCCCACCGAAAATCCTAACGGTCACTAGATTTGCTGAATCGGTCTAACCGAGTTTCCCAATTCGGTCCCACCGAGTTTGGCAAGTTGTGTGTAACGGTTAGATTTTGTGTGGAGGCTATATATACCCGTCCACCTCCTCTTCATTCATGAAGAGAGCCATCAGAACAAACCTACTCTTCCAACTTGCTGTTTCTGAGAAGGAACTACCTACTCATGTGTTGAGGCCAAGATATTCCATTCCTACCATATGAATCTTGATCTCTAGCCTTCCCCAAGTTGATTTCCACTCAAATCTTCTTTCCACCAAATCCAAATCCTGTGAGAGAGAGTTGAGTGTTGGAGAGACTATCATTTGAAGCACAAGAGCAAGGAGTTCATAATCAACACACCATTTGTTACTTCTTGGAGAGTGGTGTCTCTTGGATTGGCTAGGTGTCACTTGGGAGCCTTCGACAAGATTGTGGAGTTGAACCAAGGAGTTTGTAAGGGCAAGGAGATCGCCTACTTCGTGAAGATCTACCGCTAGTGAGGCAAGTCCTTCGTGGGCGACGACCATGGTGGGATAGACAAGGTTGCTTCTTCGTGGACCCTTCGTGGGCGGAGCCCTCCGTGGACTCGCGCAACCATTACCCTTCGTGGGTTGAAGTCTCCATCAATGTGGATGTACGATGGCACCACCTATCGGAACCACGGCTCAAAAATCACCGTGTCTCCAAATTGCGTTTGAATTCTCCAAACTCTTCCCTTTACATTCTTGCAAGTTGCATGCTTTACTTTCCGCTGCTCATATACTCTTTGCATGCTTGCCTGAATTGTGTTAAGATTACTTGACTTGTGCTAAGATAGCTAAAATCTGCCAAAGACTAAAATTGGGAAAAGGATAAGTTTTATTTGGCCAAGTAGTCTAATCACCCCCCCTCCAGACATACTTTCAATCCTACAGCGCGCCCACGGAAGAATTCAAGAGCAAGAACCTAAAAAGGGAGAAGCTTACCCGGATGGCTCACCGCGTTGCCAGGAACTCTTGGTTGTACTGCTTCAACATGGCGGCCTGGGACTGAAGCCGGTTTCGGACATCTTGCGCCGCCGCGTTCAATACGGCCGTCCCGCCACCCGGCGTCCACCCCGGTGAGCTAACGCTTGCCGTCTCCAGATCCTGCGCCGACGAGCTCGAGCCCGCGGCCTTCTGTGGGTTAAGCGCCGAGGTTGCCTTCCCTGCGCGCTGACGCGCCGAGGGCTGGACCACAAGGTCCGCCCTCGCAGCTGGCTCGCCTCCGGCCGGCGACACAGGCAGCATGCTGGGATGGCTGCCTTGGTCCGCCCCAGTCGGCGCGGTCGGAGCTACCTCCTTCTCCGGGGCGACGACGTCGCCCTCCTCCCTGTCCATCGTCGGCTGGTTGCCGCCGGCTCCCTCAGGCGGCGCCACGGGGATCTCAGGCGCCATGGAGCGGAGGGGGATCACGAGCTGTGGAGGCTGATTGCGCAAAGCCTCTTGCGCCTGCACCGCAGCCGCGACATCCGCCTGGGCCTTGGCCGTCGCGTTGGCCTGCGCCCTCATCGTCTCCTCCGCCGCCTCTTGCGTCGCCTTGGCGGCAACCGCCTTTTGCTGCTCCGCCTCCCGCTCCTCACGCGCCTCCCGCGTGTTCCTCTCTGTCGCCGCCTAAAGCTCGGCACGAGGGTCCACGCGGCAGGTGCTGTTGGAGCCGCTTGTCGCTCCAACCACGGAGGCGACAGTAGTCCACTCAAGAGAAAGCGGAGCCCTGTTTCCAAGGCAAGGGAAATAACAAGAGGGAAGAAAGAACACGCGAGGGAGTTGGCACTTACGCAGAAACCGTCTGCGGCTCCTTCACCACCTTGCAGAAGCGGTGGCCTTCGCGGCCGCTTCCTCCCGCTTGGTCGCCGCAGCCGAGCCCTTGGGCTTCTTTGGCCGGCTTCCAAACAAGTCCGATGTGGCCCGGCGCTTCGGCGCGCCGCCTCGGGCGGCCGGCGCGGCAGCTGAGCTCCTGCCCGGCCGGTCGGACGCCGGCTGGCGGCGCGGGGTGACTTCCCCCTCGTCATCATCCGGCCAATCTCCGAGGCCGGCTCCGAGCCCAGAGCTGCCTGCTTCGCCGCCTCCTCCCATGGTGTCGACGTCCAGGGCGACCGCCCCCAAGTCGGGGTCATGCACGTCGCTCTCTGTCGGTTGGGGAGGTATTCGTGCTCCGGCCCCGCGGCGTCGGCCGCTGGCTGGAGGAGGGGGCTTTGTTGAGAAGGGCCGCTTGGTCAAGCCGGCGGAGAAGAACTCAGCAACGAAAGGGAAAAAGAAGAGAAGGAAACTCACCATAGGCGGGGGGGGGGGGGGGGGTTGGCGCGTGAGTACGGCTCCTTGCCGAACTGCCACTCCTCCGTGAGCTTACAGTTGGCAAGGTAGTTCACCATGTGAGCCACCTTGTCGTGAGGCATCTCCTTGGTGCATAGCCGGCTGGGGTTGAGGTGCCCACTCATCTGATAGATTAGGTGAGGCCAGCCCTGGAGCGGAAGCACCCGGCGCGCCACAAAGGCGGTGAGCAGGTCGAGCCCGGTCAGGCCCTCCGACCTGATCAACACCCGGAGCCTCGCGATGGCAGCGGCTCCAGAAGGCGACAGCGACCCGGCCCGATATGACCAGTTGGGCCGCTTCCTAGTCGGCGGGCCGGCTACATAAGCCGGCAGATTGACCCAATCACGTAGAAGCAGGACTGTTACCACGTCTTCACTGACTCGATCAGCGCGATAGGTGGGAAGGGGTTGTCGGCCGCCGGCCTTTGCACCGCGACGAAGGCGCTGCACTGAGCCGGCATGCTCTTAACGACGGTGCCGAGCTTGGAGTAGAAGAACTCCCCCAGAGCTCGATGGTGGGGAGGACGCCGAGGAAGCCTTCGCACAAGGTGACGAAGGCGGACAGCACCACCGCCGTGTTCGGGGTGAGGTGGTGCGGTTGGAGATTGTAGAAGTCGAGGAAGGAACGGAGAAAACCGCTTGCCGGAAGGCCGAAGCTACGCAGGCAGTGCAAGGGGAAGATGACCCGCTCGCCCTCCTCCGGCACCGGCGAGATCTCCTCCTCCAGCGCAAGGCGTACCTTCACATAGTCCTCGCCGGGCAGCCGCCGCGTCTTGCGGAGGAAGTCGATGTGGTCCTCATGCACGTTGGAGCCATCCCAAGCCCTGGCGAGCGCCATGGCGGCGAGAGCTCGACGAAGAAGGCGCGGCAACGGCGGAAGCGCACCCTTGCAACAGCGAGGCTGCGGCGCTGCAAGGTCGCCGGAGAAGCAGAGCGGCAGCAGTGGCGGAGAGAAGACGAAGAAAGAAGAGAATGGTGGAGTAGGAGGCGAGAGCGCGTGCGTCTGCCGCTCCCCCACCTCCCCCTACTTATAGTCACGGTGCGGCGAAGCTGAGGGGGCAGGACGTGGGGGGCGTGGGATTAACTGCGCCCGCTCCCCCACGACCCGCGATTATTGCGCCTTAAAGGCGCGTGGCAACTGCCACTGGAAGGCAAACCGTCCGCCTCGGCCACAAAGGATCCGCGTGTGGGCCAAGGCGCGGTGGTGGAGGGCCTGGGCCTGCAGCAACGTCGCGTCACGCGCGTGGGCTGGCAGGCTGAACCAGCTAAAGGGTGCAACATGGCACGCGGACGGAGAGCGGCCGGCTCGCCGCCCGGCGCATGCGCCAGCTGGTTCCCGCTTTCGGACTCCAAATCTTTTCAGACGGTCCGTCTGATAGAGGCTGGCTCCTAGCCGCCGACTCTTCAAAATTGGAAGTTACACCGACTTCTCATCCCCCTTTCATCCGCGAAGCCCAGCCAGCTTCGGGGACTATTGTCGGAGTAAATGACCATGGGTAGCCTAACCAGCTCCCCTGGATCTTCAAAAAATATCGGGCCGACTACGCCCTCCAGCATCAAGGACACAGGGCCGCCTTCTCCTGGCCGGCTGTCCAACTGGCCGGCTGCCTGAAGGCGGCAAGGCTCTGCAAGCCCTCTCAACAAAGGCCGACTCCTTGCAGTCGGCCATCCGAGGGCCGACTCCTAGCAGCCGGCCCAGTTCACACCCTCAAAGTTTGCGCCCACATAACGGCGATGAGACGGGGTGTGGCTACAGCGAAGCCTGCCACCCCCGAATCCCGGAGCAAGCGTGGCCACAGTGCGCCGTATGGGGCGGCCACATCCCGTCTAGCGCGGCACTATTGCCATGTTGACCATGACATCACCCACGACAGGCCATCAGTACGGCCCGCAGGCGGCGGGACCCTCCGGCCAGAGAGATACCAGAAGGCAGCCAAGCTCCACCAGTCGGCCCAGGGGGGAGCCGGCTCCTAACAGCCGGCCCACTCCTACCCTGGAAGTTTGTGCACCATTAAGTAGATAAGACGGGGTAAGGCTACAGTGAAAGCCTGCCAGGCGGCGGCACTGTAGCCATGCTTATCCCGACAAAGCCATCGTCACCAAGAGTGAGGCTACAGTAACCAGCAGCCGACAGGGCCCTCAGGCGGTGGGCCCAGCCTATCGACCAGGAAGCCGGCAGTCGGTAGGACCCACCAGTCGGTGGGCCCCAGCGACCGGCGGAGAAGCCGGTGACTACATACACTAACGGCTTGGACCCGCATCCAGCTAGATTACCATTGTACCCCTAGGGGTAGGCCTATATAAATCCCCCAGGGCACCCATGCAAAGGGTTGATCTCTTAGAGTTTTAGACACCACATAGAGAGAAGAGGAGAGCTAGCCTTGCCCTTCTTCTTACTCTACCCGAACAGATCAAGGAGCCTCTTGTAGCTACTTGTCTTGATCCTGATCATGCGGAGACCCCACAGAGCAGGACTAGGGGTGTTATCTCCACGAAGAGCCCCGAACCTGGGTAAGATTCACCACGTGCATGTCTTCGCCTTATCCCATTTCCAGGCACCGGCGATGTCTTACTAGCTCCCACAATGATAAGCCACCCATTGGCATATGTCGCACCTACCACCCGACACTTACACTGAAGCTCTCATGACTACTTGTCACCATAACGAAAGCAGAGCCCATTTTCCCGCTGGAATTCATGCAGCTACCTCTTGCGGTCATACTCATCACTGCCCACCCGAGGGGGAGGTGTTGTGCATGCAGCCGGTAGTGGTGGTGGCGGTGGGCGACCGACAAGCATGGGGCAGTGGCGAGGCACTTGTTCCTGCTCCAGCTCTTCTTCCTAGATGTGGGCGAACACCACCGCATGCGTGATGCTGGTTGGTGCCCATAGATGAACGCCAAGTCCCAATTCATCCTTGAGTCGGAGGAATAATTAGGAGACAAAGATCCCAAGTTGCAGTTCATCCTTGAGTCAGAGGAGGGACCAGGAGAAAAATGACTTGGGGCATAGCGAGGGATCCAACAATAGCAAGTGGTACATGTGGGTCTCGAAATATTGGCGATAATCTTGTACATTGTTGGTTGACGTAATTGCACAAGGTTATGCATCTACACCTCAAATTCTTCAGGTCCAAATTCTTCCCCCAGTGCTGCTATGAAGACATGCCAAGTGAGCCTCGGATGTGTTTGACAAAATGCCTGCAGCCACATCGTGGCAAGTCCGTCCATTTACAACGCCACGGTGGTGAGCTAGCTGTGTGGCGGCATCCTATATGCTCAATGTAGGAGACGCATCTCATGAGCCAGATGCATGGGGGTGTTGCCCTTGAACCACGGAAAATCATGGTTGGGTAGTTTGGTGTAGTAGTCGCCTGCTTGGTCGTGATCTAAGCGGGTCGATGACTGTGCAAGAAGCAACGGTGGGCCATGGTTGAAGATCTGCGTGAACGTCAATTGTGTTGCGCAGTCGATATAGAGCGATGGCGGAGGTGGCGGGCGAGCCAGGGCGGGTGGTGTAGCCGCCGAGTTGGTGACGGGCGGAGGCTGCGGGTGGGTGGACGAGCCCATGGTTGTCGTGACCCCGAACGGAGACATGACCCTCGTAATTGTTGTTGCCGCGGGACCGATGGGTGGTGCTAACTTGCACACCTCGTCAACATCCGCCTGGGTTAGATCTATCCATTTTGAGATTTTTGAGCTTGTGGGAGACTTTCTTGTTGTAGGCAGGCTAGGCCTCGAGTCACTCGTGGGCGGTGGTCTGGTGCGCGTTGAGGCAGCGGATGACCGTCTCGAGCAAGCTCTTCTACTGATCTGTGGTTTCCAACATGGCCGCAAGAACATGGCGGGTCTGAGCGGATGGTTTGGACAAGGGTATTATCGTCTCACTCCAAATCAATCAATCCATGTGTAGGATTGCGAGCGAGTTCACCAGAATGAATTGCACCTAGCACGGTGAATGTTGCCTATTCTATTGAGAGGCTATAAGAATAGTAGTGGTGGAAATTGAAAGAGGGATAATTTTTTGGAGGTTCTGAATACCAGATTGTAATGCCCAGGCACAAAGAGGAATTGATCAGAGGGGATGAGGAATAACATCAAGGGTGTAGGTGAGGGAGGAGACTTAGGAGAGGGGAAAGATCCACTTAGTTATTCTTGCTTGCCCTTCTCGGCATCACACACGATACATATGTAGCAGTCACTTGGGACAACACATGCACAATCGGTGGGCCAATACACTCGCACTTACAAGGGCATAGTCGTCAGGTTGTTGCACGGTTCAGACTCTGAACCTGCACTTCACATTCTTATGCAGATGCACTCTCTTGATCTGCATGCACGGAAAATTATGGTCACTAGGTGCATTTAGTATGATTTTTGTTGCCACGACCAACATATCCTGGCATTTAGGTTTGCCCATTACTGCGTGGAAGTATGATGATTTTCATGACACTAAATCACACATACGAGACGCGCGGTACAACATAAAATGAGGCATGGGCGACACGACAGGCGACGAGTGCGGTGACTCGAGATGGGATCAGAACGGCGACAAGCCGTGAGACACAACCGCACTCTCTACGCCAGAGGAAGCACAATGGCCGGTCCTCTATATCTCGTGGCTGCCGATGGGAGGACTACTTCGATACAGGAGGGGTTCTCTCCTCGAGAAAAGTGCATCGCACAGATTGTTGCTGTTGAACGAGGATGACCATGTGTTTGACAGCCGCGGGATCTGCTCCGGTGAGTTGATTTCGTTGCACACGGTGGTTGAATTCTCGTGCCATGTCATGCACGTTGGGTGCACGTTGATATAGTGAGGCGCTGTGTACGGGGGGAAATTCCAGGTGAATGCCCGCCATGAATGGGAGGGGAAGGTGGGTAGTAAATCCCCTCCCCTCAATGGCCGGGCAATGCACTCAGTCACCAATCCACCCGAGCATCACGAGCAGAGACCAGATCTACTAGAGGGAGAGGAGATATCACGGAGAGATGGCGTAGTGGAGAATGAAGATGGAGCAGGTGATACGTCTCCGTCGTATCTATAATTTTTGTTTGTTCCATGCCAATATTATTCAACTTTCATATACTTTTGGCAACTTTTTATATTATTTATGGGACTACCATATTGATCCAGTGCCCAGTGACAGTTCCCGTTTGTTGCATGTTTTATGTTTTGCAGAAACCCCATATCAAACGGAGTCCAAACAGGATAAAAATAGACGGAGAATTATTTTGGAATATTTATGATTTTTGGGAAGTAAAATCAACGCGAGACGGTGCCCGAGGGGGCCAGGAGATAGGGGGGCGCGCCCTGGACTCTCCTGGGGCTCCCCGTAAGGCGGTTGACGCTCTTCTTTTGCCGCAAGAAAGCTAATTTTATGATAAATATCTGGTCGAAAGATTCACCCCAATCGGAGTGACGGATCTCCGGATATAAAAGAAACGATGAAGGGGTAGAATCTGAGAACACAGAAACAGAGAGATAGATCCAATCTCGGAGGGGCTCTCGCCCCTCCCAAGCCATGGGAGCCAAGGACCAGAGGGGAAACCCTTCTCCCATCTAGGGAGGAGGTCAAGGAAGAAGAAGAAGAAGGGGGCCTCTCTCCCCCTCGCTTCCGGTGGCACCGGAGCGCTGCCGGGGGCCATCATCATCACCGCGATCTTGACCAACACCTCCATCATCTTCACCAACATCTCCATCACCTTCCCCCATCTATATTCAGCGGTCCACTCTCCCGCAACCCGCTGTACCCTCTACTTGAACATGGTGCTTTATGCTTCATATTATTTTCCAATGATGTGTTGCCATCTTATGATGTCTGAGTAGATTTTCGTTGTCCTATTGGTGATTGATGAATTGCTATGATTGGTTTGAGTTGCATATTTTATTATTGGTGCTGTCCTATTGTGCCCTCCGTGTCGCACAAGCGTGAGGGATTCCCGTTGTAGGGTTTGCAATATGTTTATGATTTGCTTATGGTGGGTGGCGTGAGTGACAGAAGCATAGACCCGAGTAAGTAGGTTGTTTGTGCATGGGATAAAGGGGACTTGATACTTTAATGCTATGGTTGGGTTTTACCTTAATGAATCTTTAGTAGTTGCGGATGCTTGATAGAGTTCCAATCATAAGTGCATATGATCCAAGTAGAGAAAGTATGTTAGCTTATGCCTCTCCCTCAAATAGAATTGCAATAGTGATTACCGGTCTCGTAACGTAGTCAATTGCCTAGGGACAATTTCACAACTCCTACCACCACTTTTCCACACTCGCTATATTTACTTTATTGCTTCTTTATCTAAACAACCCCTACTTTATATTTACGTGCTCTTTATTATCTTGCAAACCTATCCAACAACACCTACAAAGTACCTCTAGTTTCATACTTGTTCTAGGTAAAGCGAACGTCAAGCGTGCGTAGAGTCGTATCAGTGGCCGATAGGACTTGAGAGAGTATTTGTTCTACCTTTAGCTCCTCGTTGAGTTCGACACTCTTACTTATCAAAAGAGGCTACAAATGTCCCGTATACTTGCGGGTTATCAAGACCTTTTTCTGGCGCCGTTGCCGGGGAGTCATAGCGTGGGGTGAATATTCTCGTGTGTGCTTGTTTACTTTATCACTAAGTAATTTTTATTTGCTGTTCCTAGTTGTTGTCTATATTTAGTTATGGATATGGAACACGAAATACCAAAAAAAATTAGGTGTAGATGCTACTCATGGAGATGGGGAACCTCCTAAAACCCTTGATGGTTGTTATGTGAAAGAAATTATGTACTACTTTAATAATCCTGAGAAAACCCCATTCCGTTATGTTATGGGAGACACGTTGGATCAACGTGAATACTTTAGGGATTATCGCTTGAAACAAAAAGGGAAACTATTATGGGATCAAATTTATATGTTGCATTGTTATGCTCGTCAACTACGCGTGATACATGACTATACTTTTTGCTCTAGGATGAAGGCTCCACACCTTCCCTTTTCATGCAAATTCAATGATAATGAAACCTTAGCTTCTTATGCTAATGGTATCTATGATTACTATGATGTGGAACAAATAGAAGAATTTGTTGCTTTTATGGGTGCTTATGAGGTTGAATCTATGTTTAAAGCGTTTGATGATTTTGATGATTCAGTTTATAGACCAGAAAATCTTGCTATACTTAGATATTGCTATGAAAATTATGAATACAATTACTATATTAATGCATTTATTGAGAAAGTCTCCGCTGTCCAAGAAGAGACTAATATTTTGCAGGAAGCTATGGAAGTAGAAATTGATGAAACTGTGAGCTCACTAGATGAAAAAGATGATGAGGAGAGCGAAGAACAAAAGGAGGAAGAGCGGATTGATCACCCGTGCCCACCTTCTAATGAGAGTAACTCTCCAACTCATACATTGTTTAATTCCCCTTCGTGCTTACCGAAGGATGATTGCTATGATGATTATTGCTATGATCCCGTTGATTCTCTCGAAATATCCCTTTTTGATGATGCTTGATATGCTTGTGGCCAAGATGCCAATATGAATTATGCTTATGGAGATGAACTTGCTATAGTTCCTTATGTTAAACATGAAATTGTTGCTATTGCACCCACACATGATAGTCCTATTTTCTTTTTGAATTCTCCCTACTACACTTTATCGAAGAAGTTTGTGCTTATTAAGGATTATATTGATGGGTTGCCTTTTACCATTGCACATGATGATTTTGATAGATATAATATGCATGTGCTTGCTGCTCCTACTTGCAATTATTATGAGAGAGGAACTACATCTCCGCCTCTTTATGTTTCCAACACGTTAGAATTGCAAGAAACTGCTTATACTAAGCATTGGCCTTTACTATGTGTGCATCAATTGTTCTTTTATGACATGCCGATGCATAGGAAGAGAGTTAGACTTCGCTGTTACATGATTTATGTTACTTTGTGCTCATTACTAAATCACAAATCATTGTTAATTAAAATTGGCTTTGATATACCTTGGGATCCGGGTGGATTCATTACTTGAGCACTAAATGCCTAGCTTAATGGCTTTAAGAAAGCGCTGCCAGGGAGACAAACCGGAAGTTTTAGAGAGTCACTTATTTCTGTTGAGTGCTTTTATATAGTTTAAAAACAAAAAAAATAAAGAGGGGAACCGAAAACTTTTCAAAAAGGAAAGTGAAAGTGAGAAAGACAAGCATTGTTGAAGTGGGAGAGCTCCTTGAACTTTGTTCATGCTCACGGAAACTTTGTGAATCTTGATTACAAAAACTTTTCATCAAAAATAATTATCCCCTTGTATAATTCCATTGTATTATAAAATAATGTGCTAAGGTTTGCCTTTAGGATGTTTACAATGCTTGTTGGTTTGTACGGTGCAGGACAGAAACTTTGGCTGTAGTGAGCGATTTTACATTTTTAACTGGAACATCAATTGGTTCTGATTCCTTTTGAACTGTCTTGCTATACAACTTCTTTATTTTTCCTAATTTTGGTAGAAGTTTTGGGGTACCATAAGTATGGTGGATGTTCAGATTGCTACAGACTGTTCTGTTTTTGACAGATTCTGTTTTTGATGCATAGTTTGCTTGTTTTGATGGATCTATCAATTTATATCAATGGATTAAGCCATGTAAAAGTTATATTACAGTAGACGCAATGCAAAAACAAAATATGAATTGGTTTGCAACAGTACTTAGAGTAGTGATTTTCTTTATTATACTAACGGATCTTACCGAGTTTTCTGTTGAAGTTTTATGTGGATGAAGTGTCTAAACGAGGAGGTATCGATATGAGGAAAAGGAGGAGAGGCAAGAGCTCAAGCTTGGGGATGCCTGAGGCACCCCAAGTAAATATTCAAGGAGACTCAAGCGTCTAAGCTTGGGGATGCCCCGTAAGGCATCCCCTCTTTCTTCAACAAGTATCGGTATGTTTTCGTATTCGTTTCGTTCATGCGATATGTGCAAGTCTTGGAGCGTCTTTTGAATTTAGTTTTCACTTTTCTTTTATGCACCATGCTGGTATGAGATAGTCCTTGGTTGATTTATAGAATGCTCATTGCACTTCACTTAAATCTTTTGAGTATGGCTTTATAGAATGCTTCATGTGCTTCACTTATATCATTTGAAGTCTGGATTGTATGTTTCTCTTCACATAGAAAACCGCCATTTGTAGAATGCTCTTTTGCTTCACTTATAATTGTTAGAGCGTGGGCATATCTTTTGTAGAAAGAATTAAACTCTCTTGCTTCACTTTTATCTATCTAGAGAGATGACAGGAATTGGTCATTCACATGGTTAGTCATAAAATCCTACATAAACTTGTAGATCGCTGAATATGATATGTTTGATTCCTTGCAATAGTTTTGCGACATAAAGGTGGTTGTCGGTGTCAAAACCGGCGGATCTCGAGTAGGGGGTCCCGAACTGTGCGTCTAGGCGGATGGTAACAAGAGACGAGGGACACGATGTTTTACCCAGGTTCGGGCCCTCTCGATGGAGGTAAAACCCTACGTCCTGCTTGATTAATATTGATGATATGGGTAGTACAAGAGTGGATCTACCACGAGATCAAGGAGGCTAAACCCTAAAGCTAGCCTATGGTATGATTGTTGTAATGTATGTCGTCCTACGGACTAAAGCCCTCCGGTTTATATAGACACCGGAGGAGGCTAGGGTTACACAGAGTCGGTTACAATGGTAGGGGATCTACATATCCGTATCGCCAAGCTTGCCTTCCACGCCAAGGAAAGTCCCATCCGGACACGGGACGGAGTCTTCAATCTTGTATCTTCGTAGTCTTGGAGTCCGGCGGACGATGATAGTCCAGCTGTCCGGACACCCCCTAGTCCAGGACTCCCTCAGTGGTGATATTAGAGTCATGCTAGTGGGTGGTTGTGGATTGTATAGACACTTGTGTTGAGGTTTACAAGTCCTGTAGCATGCACGTATGGTAACCGTTGTGTGACCAATTTGAAGCATGGGGTGTTTCTTTGATTATCTTCCTTATGAGTGGCGGTCGGGGACGAGCGATGGTCTTTTCCTACCAATCTATCCCCCTAGGGGCATGCGTAGTAGTACTTTGCTTCGAGGGATAATAAACTTTTGCAATAAGTATATGAGTTCTTTATGACTAATGTGAGTCCAAGGATTATACGCACTTTTACCTTTCCATCATTGCTAGCCTCTTCGGTACCGTGTATTGCCATTTCTCACCTCGAGAGTTGGTGCAAACTTCACCGGTGCATCCAAACCCTGTGATACGATATGCTCTATCACACATAAACTTCCTTATATCTTCCTCAAAACAGCCACCATACCTACCTATCATGGCATTTCCATAGCCATTCCGAGATATATTGCCATGCAACTTCCATCATCATCATATTCATGACTTGAGCACTCATTGTCATATTGCTTTGCATGATCGTAAGTTAGCTAGCATGATGTTTTCATGGCTTGTCCGTTTTTTGATGTCATTGCTACGCTAGATCATTTCACATCCCGATACACCGCCGGAAGCATTCATATAGAGTCATATCTCTGTTCTAGTATCGAGTTGTAATATTGGGTTGTAAGTAAATAAAAGTGTGATGATCATCATTATAGAGCATTGCCCCATAAAAAAAAGAAAAAGAAAAAATGAAAAAAAAAGGAAAGGCCAAAGAAGCCTAAATAAAAAAAGGGGGGGCAAAGAAGCCCACCGAAAGAAAAAAGGAAAAAAGAAAAAAAAGGAAAAAAAGAAAAAGAAAAGGGGCAATGCTACTATCCTTTTACCACACTTGTGCTTCAGAGTAGCACCATGTTCTTCATATAGAGAGTCTCCTATGTTGTCACTTTCACATACTAGTGGGAATTTTTCGTTATAGAACTTGGCTTGTATATTCCTACAATGGGCTTCCTCAAATGCCCTAGGTCTTCGTGAACAAGAAAGTTGGATGCACACCCACTAGTTTCTTTTGTTGAGCTTTCATACACTTATAGCTCTTAGTGCATCCGTTGCATGGCAATCCCTACTCCTCGCATTGACATCAATTGATGGGCATCTCCATAGCCCGTTGATTAGCCGCGTCGATGCGAGACTTTCTCCCTTTTTTGTCTTCTCCATATAAACCCCCATCATCATATTCTATTCCACCTATAGTGCTATATCCATGGCTTGAGCTCATATATTGTGTGAGGGTTGAAAAAGCTGAAGCGCGTTAAAAAAGTATGAACCAATTGCTCGGCTTGTCATCGGGGTTGTGCATGATGGGAGCATTTTTGTGTGACGAAAATGAAGCATGGCCAAACTATATGATTTTGTAGGGATAACCTTGCTTTGGCCTCGTTGTTTTGAAAAGACATGAGTGCTTTATTGGTACGCTCGAAGTATTATCATTTTTTATGTCAAATGATAGACTATTGCTTTGAATCACTCGTGTCTTGATATTCATGCCATGATTAGACATATGATCAAGATTATGCTAGGTAGCATTCCCCATCAACAATTATCTTTTTATCATTTACCTACTCGAGGACGAGCATGAATTAAGCTTGGGGATGCTGATACGTCTCCGTCGTATCTATAATTTTTGATTGTTCCATGCCAATATTATTCAACTTTCATATACTTTTGGCAACTTTTTATATTATTTATGGGACTAACATATTGATCCAGTGCCCAGTGCCAGTTCCTGTTTGTTGCATGTTTTATGTTTCGCAGAAACCCCATATCAAACGGAGTCCAAACGGGATAAAAATGTACGGAGAATTATTTTGGAATATTTATTATTTTTGGGAAGTAAAATCAACGTGAGACGGTGCCTGAGGGGGCCAGGAGATAGGGGGCACACCCCAGGGAGGCAGGCGCGCCCTGGACACTCCTGTGCCCCCCGTAAGGCGGTTGACGCTCTTCTTTTGCCGCAAGAAAGCTAATTTTATGAGAAAGATCTGGACGAAAGATTCACCCCAATTGGAGTTACGGATCTCCGGATATAAAAGAAACGATGAAGGGGTAGAATCTGAGAACGCAGAAATAGAGAGATAGATCCAATCTCGGAGGGGCTCTCGCCCCTCCCAAGCCATGGGAGCCAAGGACCAGAGGGGAAACCCTTCTCCCATCTAGGGAGGAGGTCAAGGAAGAAGAAGAAGAAGGGGGCCTGTCTCCCCCTCGCTTCCGGTGGCGCCGGAGCGCTGCCAGGGGCCATCATCATCACCGCGATCTTCACCAACACCTCCATCATCTTCACCAACATCTCCATCACCTTCCCCCATCTATATTCAGCGGTCCACTCTCCCGCAACCCGCTGTACCCTCTACTTGAACATGGTGCTTTATGCTTCATATTATTTTCCAATGATGTGTTGCCATCTTATGATGTCTGAGTAGATTTTTGTTGTCCTATTGGTGATTGATGAATTGCTATGATTGGTTTGAGTTGCATATTTTATTATTGGTGCTGTCCTATTGTACCCTCTATGTCGCGCAAGCGTGAGGGATTCCTGCTATAGTGTTTTCAATATGTTTATGATTTGCTTATGGTGGGTGGCGTGAGTGACAGAAGCATAGACCCGAGTAAGTAGGTTGTTTGTGCATGGGATAAAGGGGACTTGATACTTTAATGCTATGGTTGGGTTTTACCTTAATGAATCTTTAGTAGTTGTGGATGCTTGATAGAGTTCCAATCATAAGTGCATATGATCCAAGTAGAGAAAGTATGTTAGCTTATGCCTCTCCCTCAAATAGAATTGCAATAGTGATTACCGGTCTCGTAACGTAGTCAATTTCCTAGGGACAATTTCACAACTCCTACCACCACTTTTCCACACTCGCTATATTTACTTTATTGCTTCTTTATCTAAACAACCCCTAGTTTATATTTACGTGCTCTTTATTATCTTGCAAACCTATCCAACAACACCTACAAAGTACCTCTAGTTTCATACTTGTTCTAGGTAAAGCGAACGTCAAGCATGAGTAGAGTCGTATCAGTGGCCGATAGGACTTGAGAGAGTATTTGTTCTACCTTTAGCTCCTCGTTGGGTTCGACACTCTTACTTATCGAAAGAGGCTATAACTATCCCGTATACTTGCGGGTTATCAGTGGGCGATGGTGGATCTCGCCAGTAGCGACAAGAAGACGCTGGAGAGGGCTCGCGAGATCGTCTCGTGGTTCTCAAGATGGAAGGGCGTGCGGCGAAGGTGGTGTTTAGAAATCTGATGGTGGAGGAGGATGAACGGCTCACGTCGAATGAGTTCACCACCCCGTAGGGAGCTCCAGTGAGCTTGCTAGCCGCCCTGGTGTGGGCTATGGCAGAGACAGAAGGAGGAGATCCAATATAGAGAGAGAAGTGGTGGCCGTTCCGCTCCTGCCGCTGCTTCCTGACGGGCGTAGCAGAATTTTTGGTGGGTTCAGTCATGGCGATGCCCATGCGAGGGACTTGCTGGGTGCTGATCCAGATCAAAACAAGCGAGGAGGAAGAAGAGATGGCCGCCAAGGAGACTGTGGTGGAACAGGGGGAGGGGTCGGAGATGTAGAGGCGGCGGGGAAAAAAGCAGCGGAGCCAGGATTCGTGCCTCACCGTTCGCTGCGCTTTCCTCGACGTTCACCATGCCTCCTCAACCTTCCTCTATCCGTGATAGTGGAATAGGCTTCTTCCCCCGCCGGTAATCACTTTTTGGTTGCTGGCAGGGAAGGAGTCTGATGAGGGGACTAGGATCTCATCAGATGTTTCAGGTACGGAGATCTCTGATGCTGAGAAATATATTCATGTTGAAAATGGTTGTGATGATAGTAATGAGAAAGAGCATATCAAATATATTAAGAAAATTGAGAAGAAAATGAGGAATATTAGAAGCAATTTATTGGAGAGGATTGTGAAAATCATAAAAGGGGAGATGAAATCCTCTGTTGATAATAATCATATGAGTGAGTTTCAGAGAGATGATCTTGATTAATATGGATCTGATTGCATGTGTGATCGTGATGTTACAGAAAAGATGAATAGGACTCTAGCCATTCCTGATATTTGGTCAGGGATAGGACTGGAGACACATCTAATTATGGTTGATAATTGTGAGGTTAAAGCTATGATACACAACGATAAACCTGAGGGGAATACAAATAAAAAAAATAGCGATATGAGATGGGAATGTCGAAGAATGGGCCTTAAATTTGAGATGGCCCAGATAGGGACAAAAGCGGAAAAGCACAATGTGCTTTCCAGCTCTTTCCATAATATAAACCCACACCCCTTGTCGCTCCCGATAGAGAGAGGTGGGAGGGACAAGTTTTTAGGGTTCCTAGGGGAGCCGTCGGGGGAGGAAGAAGCCATAAACAAGAGATTTGGAAGATTTGGGGGAGGAGAAAGGTTCAACAGGGGTGGAGAGTGGGTTGGCAGTTGTGACGCCCGGGTAATTAAGCTATAGTGAACCTCTGCTAATGGTGCCACGTCACCTCGGTTACTGTTGATAAACTCGAGTTATTTAGAAACCATTTCAAAATTAATGTCAATAATAAAAGTTTTCAAAAGTTATAACAAAAATGTTCGGGTAGTGCCTAATATCACTTAGGTAGTTATCGTGAAGAAAACATAATTTTACAAAGTGCCTAAGTGCTTTAAATTAAATATAACAGAAGAGAATAAATAAATAAAAGAAAAGACTAAATAAGATTAAAATAAAACAAAACAAAGTAAAAGACCCCCCCCCAACTGGACCAGACGGCCCAGCTGGCCGACCCGACTGGCCCAGCCGGCCGGCCCAGCCGACCAGCCCGCTTGCCTGGCCTACTAAGGTCCCGCTACCCCCCACCGTAACCTAATCCCCCCACTATCCTCACTCTTCACACGCCTCTCCTCCTCCTTCCCCGTTCTGGATCTGGGCGGAGCGCCCGACCCCAACGTCCCTCGTTCCACCGTGGCCACCATGCGCCCCGCTGCCTAGGAGCTCGTCGCACGCCTCGTCGTCAACCACTTCCTCGCCCCCGACCACGCCTACGAGCCAGGACGCCCCCACGACGCGCACCGCGCCCAAGCACCGCCGCCTTCGCCCTGCAGCTCCTCCAGCGTCGCTCCACCGAGCCCTCCGCCGGACCCCCTCGTTCCGATCTGGATCGGCACCGGAGCCGATCCTTGACACCTCGCCGGACTGCTTCCTCGCCGGATCTCCTCCCCTGCGTCGCCTCGTCCCCGTCCTCCTCCTCGACCCCCACTGCCTAGACCCCATGACCGCCGGTGAGGCCCTGGCCTCCCTTCCTCCCCCTGCCACATCTGCTCCTCATGCCGTCGTGCACACGCGCGCCCGCACGGCCATAGACGCGCCCGCTCACCTATCCCGCATCACCACCGCGGCACTCGCCGCTCCGGCCGCTCGTCCTACGCGCACGCCCGCGCCGTGCTCGTTTGCACCGCGCCGCTCGACGCCCTCATTCCCCGCCCGCGCCCTTCGGGTTCGCTCGCTTGCGCCCAGCGCTCACTCGGGTGACACCGCACCCGAGAGCCCAAACCCAATAAGCCTTTGGCCCTATGACAAGTGGGGCCCATCCCCTGAACTTTAAAAATAATAATAAATAGAAATAACAATTCATTAATTAATTAAAGAATTAGTTAACTTAATTAATTTTGTATTAGATTAACCTAATCACTTAGTTAGCTAATTAATCATGATTAGTTAGTCTAGTCAATGACGAACGGGACCCACACGTCAGTTGACCAGTCAACGCCTCTGTTGACTGCTGACATCATGCTGACATCAGCGGGCACTGTTCTGGATAATGTTGGCTTTAGATAAATAATTAAAATCAGAAAATGATTTAAATCTTTAGAAAATCATATCTTTTAATCCGTAACTCGGATGAAAATACTTTCTACATGAAAGTTGCTCAGAACGACGAGACAAATCCGGATACGCAACCCGTTCATCCGTGACACACCCCTAGCATGCCGAACACGCAACTTTCCCCCTCCGGTACCTCTGCCCGAGAACACGGAACCCCGGGGATACTTTCCCGGATGTTTCCCCCATTCGTCGGTACCACCTACTACCGCGATTGGGCACACCTAGCATCGTTACTTGTCTTGTCATGCATCAATATGCATCTGTTTGCATGGTATTCATTGTCTCTTCCCCCTTTTTCTCTCCGGTAGACTACGAGACCAATGCTGCTGCTGCCTAGTTCGACTACGGTGTTGACGACCTCTCTCTCTTGCCAGAGCAACCAGGCAAGCCCCCCCCCCCTTGATCACCAGATATCGCCTATTCTCCTCTATACTGCTTGCATTAGAGTAGTGTAGCATGTTACTACTTTCCGTTGATCCTATTCTGATGCATAGCCTGACATTGTTACTATAGTCAATGATACCTTACCCGCAATCCTAAATGCTTAGTATAGGGTGCTAGTTTATCATCATTGGCCCTACATTCTTGTCAGTATGGCTTGCTATACTATCGGGCCGTGATCACTTGGGAGGTGATCACGGGTATATACTATACATACATACATACTATACAGATGGTGACTAGAGTCGGGTCCGCTCGAAGAGTACCCGCGAGTGATTCACGGATTGGGGGCTGAAAGGACCTTTGTCCCGACGGCCCTCTGTGTGGATCTTTGTGGCGGAGCGACACGGCAGGTTGAGACCACCTAGGCGAGAGGTGGGCCTGGCCCTGGTCGGCGTCCGCGGTTGCTTCATAATAACACGCTTAACGAGATCTTGGTATTTGATCTGAGTCTGGCCATTTGGTCTATACGCACTAACCATCTACGCGGGAGTAGTTATGGGTATCCCGGCGTCGTGGTATCAGCCGAAGCCTTCGTGACATCAGCGACTGAGTGGCGCGCGCCGGATTGGACTGGAACGCCACTAGGATAGGTTTGCTTCCGGCCGCGTTCGCAACGTGCAGGTGTGCAAAGGGCGATGGGCCCAGACCCCTGCGCCATAGGAGTTAGACCGGCGTGCTGACCTCTCTGTTGTGCCTAGGTGGGGCTGCGACGTGTTGATCTTCCGAGGCCGGGCATGACCCAGGAAAGTGTGTCCGGCCAAATGGGATCGAGCGTGTTGGGTTATGTGGTGCACCCCTGCAGGGAAGTTTATCTATTCGAATAGCCGTGTCCCTCGGTAAAAGGATGACCCGGAGTTGTACCTTGACCTTATGACAACTAGAACCGGATACTTAATAAAATACACCCAGATAAGTTCCACAGACAACCCGGTGATCGCTTTTCCACAGGGCGACGAGGAGAGGATTGCCGGGTAGGATTATGCTATGCGATGCTACTGGAGATGCTACTTGGAGATGCTACTTGGCGATGCTACTTGGAGGACTTCAGTCTACTCTCTTCTACATGCTGCAAGACGGAGACTGCCAGAAGCGTAGTCTTTGACATGATTAGCTATCCCCCTCTTATTCTGGCATTCTGCAGTTCAGTCCACCGATATGGCCCTTTACACATATACCCATGCATATGTAGTGTAGATCCTTGCTTGCGAGTACTTTGGATGAGTACTCACGGTTGCTTTCTCCCCCCTTTTCCTCCCTTTCCTTTCTTTCTGGTTGTCGCAACCAGATGATGGAGCTCAGGAGCCAGACGCCACCGTCGATGACGACTACTACACTGGAGGTGCCTACTACTACGTGCAGCCCGCTGACGACGACCAGGAGTAGTTTAGGAGGATCCCAGGCAGGAGGCCTGCGCCTCTTTCGATCTGTATCCCAGTTTGTGCTAGCCTTCTTAAGGCAAACTTGTTTAACTTATGTCTGTACTCAGATATTGTTGCTTCCGCTGACTCGTCTATGATCGAGCACTTGTATTCGAGCCCTCGAGGCCCCTGGCTTGTATTATGATGCTTGTATGACTTATTTATGTTTCAGAGTTGTGTTGTGATATCTTCCCGTGAGTCCCTGATCTTGATCGTACACATTTGTGTGCATGATTAGTGTACGATTGAATCGGGGGCGTCATAGCAGTAAACAAAAAGAGAGGAGGGGGAGACAACTACAATAACTGCAACTTTAGAGAGGAGAGAAAGGATTTGGCCCGAGGTGCAGGAAGCTTAAGAGGCCAAGATCGACAAGATGCAAAGTAAGACTCTAAGCATGCTCGGCTAGAGACCAACTTGGTGGGGTGGGGGTGGGTCTGGAGAAAGGAAAAGAAGTCAAAAATGGAGATAACCCTTCAAGTCACAATAATGGACATGTGAGTGATCTCAACCATGGGATCGGAGGGGCAGATCTGGGCCAACAACAAGTATGGCTTAGCAACCTGCTAGCACAGCTAGCCTAGAATAGTGCAGTGGGTGGAGGTGAAGGGAAGGTATGATCAGATGGCAATGTGATTCAGAACAAACAGGGCAATGAGAATGGATATACATGAGATGAGATTTATCGCAAAGGCGAAGAGAACAAGAACAAGGGGTGTGGTGGAAACCAAACTAATATCACCAGCAAAGGATATTTTTACGAGATGAACAGCCAATACAAAAACAATTTAGGTTCCAGACAAATCAAGATTTGTGTCAAAGGTGCTATAAGTGGGAATATTAAGATGGTGTGCAATAAATGAAAGGATACGAGACATGCTACAAAGGATTGTATGCTGGGACATTGTGTGATCTGCGGAAAAATAACCATTTGACTGATGACTGTAATTGGCTCAAACAAATGAAGTCTGTCCCTAAGTTTGTTGGTTATGCTGCTAAAGGTTTAGGAGTGCTATTGGTCCAGAACTCAAAAGAGGTGCTTGATATAGAAAAACCTAATCCTATGGCACTGGTGATAGTAGTTCTAAGAGAGATCAATGAGACATAGGTTGTTGACAGGCTGCACTACATGTTCAATTGGAATTGGAAGTGGAGATGCAAAAGACATGGTGAGAAGGCCTTTCTGGGGAAATTTCCTAGCAAAGGAAGATTGGTGGAGCTGATACAGTGCAAGGACTTCACTTTGTTGGGATCTGGGGCTGTTATTAATGTCACAAACTAGGGATTTGACTCTCTGGCTATTAGTAATCTACACATTGTTTGGGTGAAATTTGGAAAGGTGCTTGAATGCTTCAGACATTTTTTTAGGATGTGTGAAGTGGAAGCTACTTTAGGACCAGTGCTTGAGATTGATATGAATACTATTACTCTCAAGAAAAGATCAGTGCTAAAATTGGCATAAGGGATTATGAGAAAATTCTAGTTTACACAAAAATCACAGATAAAGACATGATGATACACAAGGTTCTACCTGAACTGGAAAGTGTGGTGGAACCAAGGTAGTATGGAGAGCACAAAAAACATTACATTGAGGGATATGATCTGGGCGGTCATGAAGAGGACATGAGGAAAAGGCAGAAAGGAGACAACTACCAAGAGGGGATAAACAAAGAGATTATCAATCTAGGGAGTCTGAGTCTAGTCCAGTATGAGGAATTCAAGAAGAAGAGTGACGAGATTATTGCTGCCCAGAAAGAACAACTCAAGGAGATGGAATCCAGTAAGAGAGTGGAAGCTAACTTGGAGCTGGTGTTCAAAATACTACAACATATGGAGGAAGATAAAGCCATGCAGATTGTATTAAAAGCAAAATAAGAGATGAAGATTGCTGAACTAAAAAAAGAAAGGAAACACTTACTTGAGCTGGTCAATAAGCAACAGATCATGATCACGAGATGCATGGACAAGATTGAAACCTGGGAAGTTAGAGAAAAAGAATTAGATGAGCTAACTGGCAATGAATTAAGAGGGATAGAAGACAATAAACCAGAAGAGGAAAACAACACTTATCTTGAGCCTGTGGACTATAATGCTAGTCAGGAGTCTGTATCTTTTGGAACCAAGTTGGGAATGAAAACTAGTGAAAATGGTCAAGCAAAAGGTGCATATAACTGTTTAGAAGATACACTAATGAGATGTGACAGACTAGTAGACAAACAAGACGAAAAATGAAGACCTGGCAAAGGAATGATCTGTTGCTAAAGACGACCATGGTATTGATTCTGATCTTAATTGTCATAATACTTCCTTGATGTTTATGGCTTCAAAAATTGGGATTGATTTGCGATGCTCTATTAGCATGATTGATCAAAACTTTGATAACATTAAAAAATGGAACAATGTAGGCCAACCTTCATCGTTTCCGGCCACCTAGGGCCTCCTTTCCACCTCTAGCCACCTCCACCGAGTCCCCCTCCTCCCGGCGGTCCTCCCCATCCCTCCTGTTTATCGCCGAAGCACTCATGGCCGTGCTTTCCCCTAGTCCGGCCACTGCGTTTGCCCCTGTCTCCGGCCGTCACCGCCAAACCGAGCCCCTCCAGTCTCCCCCATCCACGCCCTTGTCTTCCTACCTCCTGGAGGTCCGTACCAACCCCTCGACCTCGCCTCCCCATCGCCAGGGCTGCCTGTTGCCACTGCCGCCGGCCCCCTTGCTCCTCTCTGTCGCCAACCGCCGCTGCAGCCCCAAGCCTCACCAGCGCCTCCCTCTGCCGTGAATGGAAGCGGCCGGCCAAGCCGCGCCCTCCGGTGGCCTCGCCTTGGATGGCCGGGCCCCTCGCTGCGCCCCTCCCCTACTTCCCCTGCTCTGTCCCGATTGGGGCACGAGCAGGAGGAAGACGACGACGCCCTGGCCCACCTCCTGCCAGTGGGCACCGCCCCCACGTAAAACGTATTCGGCCCGAAGGCGCTTTCAATTTTTCCTCTAGGGGCCTGTTTGCTAAAAAAACTCACCAATAGGTCCCTGATCTTCTACACCTCATAACTCCGCAACGTAACTCCGATCGAGGTGAAACCAACGCCCACTTCATCATCTCGTTGAGCCTTTCTGCTAGTACCATTTTAACTAGGTGGTCCCACAATGAAAATGACCCTTTTGCCCTTGCTTCTAATCAGCCCCCTTTAAGAGAGAAAACGTCCGACAAATCGTTCCGTGGCTTCACCGCACTTCTCCCCGGAGTCCGTGCCACCTCCAGGCAAGCCACAACAGCCACTTGCATGGTAGCCATTGCAGTAGCCATGGTTCTACTTGAATAGTTAATAAAAGTTTGCCCATTATCCCTCTGCTGTTTGCTACTACTTTTGTTGTTTTGGTTATGCTCGTGGTTCCCATGTCATGCCTGGTTATGCATGTTTACCGTCTGTTATCAAGTATCGTTGTTATGCATGTTCCTTTGTGTCTAGCTGGTTACATGCTTACTTGGTAGTATTCTCATAATGTTCTTACATGGTATTTATTTATGATGCTAGTAGTCATGCTATGCTCATGGATAATGTCATGCTTTTGCTCGTCGGTATGCCATGCTCATTTGGTTAAATGCTCCATTGTGGTTATGCTCGATGATAATGTTGCACCTCCATGATTATGTTGATATCATGCATCATGCATTGCAGTTGTATCCTGTTAATTTAATATGGCTCAGCTCATTGCATTCAAGTTTGACTGGATAATAATGAACTTGAACAACTGTTGGCTGAGTCATGGTGCCACCAAATCGAGCTGACAAGTGCAACCACATTTGCCTTTTTTGGGAAGGCCGTAATGTGTTCTATTGTCATGCCTCTCGTCGGCGCCTCCAAAGAGGGAAGGTTATGGGTGTGTGCTACCCTGATTAGGTAGGCAGAGATGAACCTTGTGTGCCTGTTGTTGTTGTTTTGGTACCGGGTCCTCGTTTGGGATCGTTTATGTTTAGCCACGACGGTGGCGTTAGATGTCACTGGTTGACATCGGGGCCACCCATGGCTTAGCCCAAAGGGGAGTTGGTTGGAGTGGCCGGGAGAGTGCCATGGCAATAGGTCAGTTCTGTCGGAATACCGTTGGTCCACCCGAATGGGAGTGCTACGTCTTGAGCTTGCGTTGGTTTTCCTTTAAGAGGAAAGGGTGATGTAGCAAAGTAGCATAAGTATTTCCCTCAGTTTTTGAGAACCAAGGTATCAATCCAGTAGGAGGCTCCTCAAAAGTCCCACGCACCTACACAAACAAACAAAGAACTCGCAACCAACGCAATAAAGGGGTTGTCAATCCCTTCATGGCCACTTGCGAAAATGAGATCTGATAGACATAGTATGATAAGATAAATATATTTTTGGTATTTTATAATATAGATGCAAAAAGTAAAGATGCAAATAAAAGTAGAATGAAAGCAAATATGATAAAAGATAGACCCGGGGGCCATAGGTTTCGCTAGAGGCTTCTCTCAAGATAGCATAAGTATTACGGTGGGTGAACAAATTATTGTCGAGCAATTGATAGAAAAGCGCATAGTTATGAGATTATCTAGGCATGATCATGTATATAGGCATCAAGTCCATAACAAGTAGACCGACTCCTGCCTGCATCTAGAGTATTAAGTTCATAAGAACAGAGTAACGCATTAAGCAAGATGACATGATGTAGAGGGATAAACTCATGCAATATGATATAAACCCCATCTTTTTATCCTTGATGGCAACAATACAATACATGCCTTGCAACCCTTTCTGTCACTGGGTAAGGACACCACAAGATTGAACCCAAAGCTAAGCACTTCTCCCATGGCAAGAAAGACCAATCTAGTAGGCCAAACCAAACTGATAATTCGAAGAGACTTGCAAAAATAACTCAATCATACATAAAAGAATTCAGAGAAGATTCAAATATTATTCATAGATAAACTTGATCATAAACCCACAATTCATCGGATCTCGACAAACACACCGCAAAAAGAGTTTACATCGAATAGATCTCCACAAGAGAGGGGGAGAACATTGTATTGAGATCCAAAAAGAGAGAAGAAGCCATCTAGCTAATAACTATGGACCCAAAGGTCTGTGGTAAACTACTCACAACTCATCGGAGGGGCTATGGTGTTGATGTAGAAGTCCTCCGTGGTCGATTCCCCCTCCGGCGAAGCGCCGGCGAAGGCTCCAAGATGGGATCTCGTGGATACAGAAGGTTACGGCAGTGGAAATTGTGTTTCGTTGGCTCCCTGGATGTTTTTGGGGTACGTAGGCTTATATAGGAGGAAGAAGTACGTCGGTGGCCGCCCGAGGGGCCCATAAGACAGGTGCGCGCCCTCCTATCTCGTGGCTGCCTCGGCTGCTGCTTGGCTTGCACTCCAAGTCCTCTGGATCACGTTCGTTCCAAAAATCATGCTCCCGAAGGTTTCACTCCGTTTAAACTCCGTTTGATATTCCTTTTCTTCATAATACTGAAATAGGCAAAAACAATAGCAATACGGGCTGGGCCTCCGGTTAGTAGGTTAGTCCCAAAAATGATATAAATGTGTAAAATAAAGCCCATAAACATCCAAAAGGGGTAATATAATAGCATGGAACAATAAAAAATTATAGATACATTGGAGACGCATCAGGGAGTTTGAGGCCATTGATTCCATGGTGTGTGTACAGTGTCTAACCTCTGCAGAGTGTGTGTTTAAATCTATCGATAGCCGCGCCCGTGGATATGGGCCCAGTTTGTAGTCGGTCACACTATGAGCCAACTATAATAATAACTTGATTAATAATAACCCCGGTTCGATGATGAGAAAGAGTTTGGTTGTGATAGAGAGAGGATCACGGAGGTATCATGGATACCGATGTTGGTAAGTTGATGTATGAGATGGTTACTAGGTAACCGCCAAATAAGAGTAAGTTGGTGCCTGATATGGTTTACTTGTTACACATAGTATCGTCATGTTCATATGCTCATGCTATTGTTGTTCTAGCCGTATCATGTTCAGTTTGTGCATGCCATGTTATCCTGATAGTATCATGCTCATGATTTATTTAACCTGCTAATGCCATGTTGTTGCTTGTCTTGACTGCTTTTGGTTATTGTGAGCTTGCAAGTACATTCAATGTACTGACCTGGCGTGTCATGCCATTTTGCAGGTCGTGCCTGGATTGCTTGCTTGTTTGGTGAGGTTCCTGTGTTCGCGAGCTAGGATAAACGTTCCAGCCAGAGTCCCTGCGGATTGGGGTCCATCATCGTCGTTCGTTGTTCCGCTGCCAGTAGAGGTTCCGCTGCCTTGAGTTGTTATGCTGCTTGCATAGAGCAACTGTGGTTGGCATAGCGTCGCTGCGCCAGTGTTATTCATTGTAATATCGGAGACCTTGTACTTGTAATCATGTTGTAATAGAAATCTTGTTTGTTCTATGCTAAGGAGT
This sequence comes from Triticum timopheevii, assembly GCA_963921465.1. Classification (NCBI taxonomy): domain Eukaryota; kingdom Viridiplantae; phylum Streptophyta; class Magnoliopsida; order Poales; family Poaceae; genus Triticum; species Triticum timopheevii. The sequence continues at coordinate 169,838,065 of OY997274.1, read as the reverse complement.
GTCGTATTCCAGAAGACTTCACCTCGATCTCTGGGCTAGAATACGGGGCATTCCGGTTTCTCTGAGCCGGGGTGCCACAATGAATTCCATTCAAGCACTTTAGACATAACTAGACTCAATTATGGGATCATTACCTTATTCCAAAAGTTAAAGATGCTAAACAAATACAAAAATACAGATTAATTTGTCTACTTAATGTGAGTTTTAAAATTATCACCAAGGTGCTGATGAATAGGCTAGGCAAAGTCATTAAGCCCATCATTTCTCCAACATAAACTGCCTTTATTAATGGGAGATACATTATAGAAGGAGTGGTGGTGCTTCATGAAGCCCTAAACACTATAAACCAAAAAACGTAGTGATATTTTTATTTAAAGTAGATTTTGAGAAGGCCTATCACTGGTATAGCGAGGTGCTATACACACGGTTTTTAACCCCTTTCCGCGACGACATTTTAAACCGTCGCCAAGTGAGTGTGTGCGATAGGGGGTCCTTCCCACACGACCCAAAAAACCATCGGGTATAGGACCTCCGGTCACACACGCTAGATAAAATGAGCTTGTGTGCGACGGGCGAGCGATCAAATATGGTTATACGTATAGTTGTGTTAAAAAATACAATTATACAGGTCCAATCGTTTTCGGTCCTAAGTACATCCGACACAGTCAGTCAGACAAACGTTTCCGTACGTATGTACATTCCATACAGTCAATCCAAGGAATACGTTTCCTTTCATATGTACATCCACACAATCAATCCAAGAAGTATGTTTCCGTTCGTATGTACATCCCACACAGTTAATCCAGGGAAAATGTTTCCGTTCGTTCGTACATCACACACAATTTTACCCATTAAATCATTTTGATAGCGTTGTCATTGCAGATGATATTACCAATTTTAACGTTTGCGTTATTGAATGCATCAAACACGGTGCGTAGAAGAAACTGTGTGGCATCGGCTCTCCATCATGCACACTTTTTATGTGGTAAACGTTTGCGCATGGTGGCATAATGCAAACAGTTTTCAAGATGAAGTCATGTGTGATTGTTCATTGATCCAACACATTTTATTCCTAGAAACTGTGTGTGTTGTCTGAGGTCATTGTCCATGGTGTTTTACCAATAACCATTTGCAATATAAACCCGATTAGCAGGCTAATTAGCCTATTATTAATAATCCATTAATTAATCTAATTGAAATTTCATAAGTACACAACATATTTCATTTTCGTATTAAGGAAGCATGATTTCATAATTGAAATACACCAGAGTACAACATCATATAGCTTCAGCACTCACCCATTACACAACTGCACCAGCACCAAGTTTCACATGCAACATCTATAACCTTTCGAAATTAGCATCATAGACAGATGGATCTCCTTTGGACTGCTGAAGTGGAAGGCAAATATTAAGCCTTCATTGATGTTGAAGGTCTTTGCAACTTTAGACCAGTTCCTATGAATGATTGACCATCCATCCTTCGTCCTCTTTAGGAACACTTCAATATTGAATCGTGGATGTTGTACAAATACCTTCCTTGTCTCCTTCAATATTTAGTATGCAAGGTATAATAGTTAGTTCCATCCTGTAGTGAACTGATGTCTTCTTCAATGTGCAGACAAAGATTTTGTTGTTTTTTGTCGATAATTTCTTATCCTAATAATCTTTCTGAGTTTCTTGACTTGACTGATATTCATGGACAACTCATTTCCTGATGTCTACTATGCAACTTTATTCTTGTAGACTCGTGTTGGGCCTCCAAGCGCAGAGTTTTGTAGGACAGAAACAATTTTCCCTCAAATGGATGACCTAAGGTTTATCAATCCGTGGGAGGTGTAGGATGAAGATGGTCTCTCTCAAACAACCCTACAACCAAATAATAAAAAGTCTCTTGTGTCCCCAACACACCAAATACAATGGTAATTTGTATAGGTGCACTAGTTCGGTGAAGAGATGGTGATAAAAGTGTAGTAATGATAGTAGATATTATTTTTGTAATAGGAACAATAAAAAACAGCAAGGCAGCAAGTAACAAAAGTGAGCAAAAACGGTATTGCAATGCTTGAAAATGAGGCCTAGGGTCCGTACTTTCGCTAGTGCAACCTCTCAACAATTCTAATTGGATCATATAACCATCCCTCAAAGTGCGATGAAGAATCAATCCAAAGTTCTTATCTAGCAGAGAACATAAGAAGAAATTGTTTGTAGCTATTCTTTCCGATTGATCTATCCAAGAGTTCGTACTAAAATAATACCAAGTTATTATTTCTGATCGATCTATCAAGAGTTCGTACTAAAATAACACTAAGTTATTCTTTCAGATCGATCTATCAAGAGTTCATACTAAAATAACACCAAAGCAAATTCAGATTCATAATGCTCGATCCAACACAAAGAACCTCAAAGAGTGCCCCAAGATTTCTACTGGAGAAACAAAAGACGAGAACGTACATCAACCCCTATGCATAGATTACCCCAATGTCACCCCAAGAATTCACGAGACATATCTCAAGTGAATCAATATAATACCCCATTGTCACCACGGGTATTCATATGCAAGACATATATCAAGTGCTCTCAAATCCATAAAAGTATTCCATCCGATAAAAAGAAATCTCAAAGGGAAAACTAGATTCATCACAACAAGATAGAGAGGGAGAAACACCATATGATACAACTATTTTAACAAAGCCCGTGATACATCAAGATCGTGCCATCTCAAGAATATGAGAGAGAGATACTAAACACAAAGCTACTAGTACAAACCCTCAGCCCCAAGGGTGGACTACTCCCTCCTCATCGTGCTGGCCGCCGGGATGATGAAGATGGCCACCGGTGATAATTTCCCCCTCTGATGGAGTGTCTGAACGGGTTCTAGATTGGTTTTTCATGGCTACAGAGGCTTGCGGAGGTGGAACTTCTGATCTAGGATTATTTTTGATGGTTTCTCTATTTATAGGATTTTTTGGCGTTGGTTTCACGCGAAGATGGGCCTTGAGGTGAGCACAACCCACAGGGGCACAAACAAGGGCCCAGGCATGCCCTGTTGTCTTGTCCCCTACTCCTTCACCCTCTGGTCCATCCATGAAGCTTCGGGGGTCTCTTTTGTTCCAAATTTTTTTCAAAAAGATTCAGCTCATTTGGAGAACTTTCATTTCTGCACAAAAAACAAACCACGGTAGTTCTGCCGAAAATAGTGTCAGTTCGGGTTAGTTCCATGCAAATCATACCAAAACCATATAAAACTATTATAAACATGGCATGAATACTTCATAAATTATAGATACGTTGGAGACGTATCAACATCCCCAAGCTTAACTCCTACTCATCCTCGAGTAGGTAAATGAAAAAAATGAAGTGTGAATGCTAGCAAAGTGCATAGGTTTGATCAATGATAATTTCAATCACTTTTCCTAGCATCATAATAGCAAATATTTCTTATAAAACCTCTCATGTTAAAGTAGCAATTGAGAGCGGGATTTTTGTTGTGAAATGCTACCTATCATATTCATCATATATTCCTTTCTTTAGCAGCATGGTCATTTGGACTTTTAGATGGTTCAAAGCAATAGTCTATTTTTGACATGAACACTTCAATACTCAAGCATATCAACAAGCAACCATGTCTTTCAAAATATCAACACTAAAGAAAGTTATCCCTAGCCCATCATGCTCAATCATTGATCCATTCATGAGACACACTCGCATATTAGCTATACCCAATGCTCAAGCACGATCATAGTGCCCCTTAGTTGGTGCTTTATAAGAGAAGATGGAGACTCAAATAAAAATAAAAATTGCATAAAGTAAATAGAAAGGCCCTTCGCTGAGGGAAGTAGGGATTTGTAGAGGTGCTAGAGCTCAAGGCTTAAATTGAGAGATAAAATTTTTGAGAGGCATACTTTTCCCGTCAACGGAAACGACTGAGTAATTCCTGACACTTTCCATGCTAGATATATCATAGGCGGTTCCCAAACAAAAAATAAAGTTTATTCCTTTTTCCACCATACTTTCACACTCCACGGCTAGCCGTATCCACGGGTACCGTCCATACCGACACTTTCCAAGGAATTTATTATTTGATAACATAAAGTAAAATTCGTTTTCATTTCGGGACTGGGCATCCCTAATACCTTTGTCGTACTCTCAATGACAAGTGAATAAACACTCATATTTAGAATAACATATCTAGCATGTAAAATATTTTCCACCCCCTGCCGCTTCATGAGCGGTACGAGCACACAAAAAGGAAATTATTTTGAAAATTAGAGATGGCACATGCAAATTTGCTTAGAACGGCATGGGAATACCGCATATAGGTAGGTATGGTGGACTGATATGCGAAAAGTAGGTTTAAGGATTTTGGATGCACAAGTAGTATTTCTACTTATTACAAGTGAAGGGTAGCAAAAGTTTTAGAAGCATCCAACCAAGAAACGAAAAATCACATAAGCGAGCATTAAGCATAACTAACACCGAATAATGCACCACAAGTAGGATGAAACTTCATTGCATAATTATTGACTTTTGTGCTTGCATAGGGAATCACAAAACTTAACATCAATATTCTTAGTAAAGCATAATTACTCATTAACATGACTCACATATTACTATCTCCATATCTCAAAACTATTGTAAGGAATCAAACTTATCATATCCAATTATCTACATGAAAGTTTTTATTATATCCTTCTTGGATATTCCTAATATTAGGACAAATTTCAAAGCTTGTGCAAATTGTCATCACTAGTGTCAACTCTCAAAATAATATAAGTGAAGCACAAGAGCATTCGACAAACTACTCCAAAAAAATATAAGTGAAGATCAAATGAGTAGTGAAGTAAATAGGTAGCTATGTGAGAACTCTCTCTTATTTAAAAGTTCCACATCTAAGTATTTTATTAAAACAAGAACAAAAACAAAATAAAATGGCATTCCAAGAATAGCATAACTCATGTGAAGAAGCAAAAACTTAGGCTCAACCAATACTAACCGATAATTGTAGAAGAAGAAAGGTGGGATGCCTACCAGGGCATCCCCAAGCTTAGATGCTTGAGACTTCTTGGAATATTATCTTGGGATGCCTTGGGCATCTCCAAGGTTGAGCTTTTGTGTCTCCTTAATTCCTTTTTTATCACGGTTTTCCTAAATCTTAGAAACTTCATCCACACAAAACTCAACAAGAACTCATGAGATAAGTTAGTATAAGTCAATGCAATAACCTTATCATTCTCTACTGTAGCAAATCACTAAAATTATTATTCAACATTGCATACAAAATGCCACAGCATATTTAATACTCCTATCCTCAAATAGAATCATTAAACAAGCAAACATATGCAAACAATGCAAACATAACAGCAATCTGTCTAAACAGAACAGTTTGTAAAGAGTGCAATAGTCATCATACTTCCCTAACTCGAAACATTCTAAAAAATTACCAAACTGTATAAAATTTATTATAGCTTACTATGCAAAAAGTTTCAACATTTTATTACATTCTGACTTTTCTAGAGAATTTTTGAAACAGCCACAAGTAGACTCGCAAAATAAGTATGGCAAAGGCTATACTTGACATTTTTATTGAAATAAAAGATGCAAAACATTATTCTAAATAACAGCAAGCAAATCAAAACAAAATAAAATGACGCTCCATGCAAAACTCATATCATGTGACGAATGAAAACATAGCTCCAAGCGAGGTTACCAATAATGTTGGACACGAAAGAGGGCATGCCTTCCGGGGCATCCCCAAGCTTAGTTGCTTGGATCTTCCTTGAATATTACTTTGGGGTGCCTTCTTGTCACTCCTTATTCTCCTCATATTGACATCTCACCCAAAACTTGAAAACTTCAATCACACAAAACTTAACGGAACTTCATGAGATAGGTTAGTATGATAAAAAGCAAACCCTTTCACTTTCATACTGTCAAAGACAAGATCCATAATTTTTTCCACACAATGTCTACTGTATCATATCATTTCCACAATTTATATTGAGCAATATAAGCCATAGAAACTAGGAAACAAGCAAACTATGCATTAAGAACAGAATCTGTCAAAAACAGAACAGTCTGAAGTAATCTGTACTCCAACCGTACTTCTATAACTCCAACAATTCTGAAAACTTAGGACAACGTAGAGAATTTGTATATATATCACCTGTTAAAAATTCAGATCCAAAGCATGTTCCAGTGAATTTTAAAAATTCCTGGACTGAGTACAAAAGTTTCTGTTTTTGCACAGAACCAAGTCAACTATCATCCACACTATCCCAAAGGCTTTACTTGGCACTTTATGGAAACAAAAGCTATAAAACATGATTACTAAAGTATCCTAATCATGTGAACACACAAAAACAGTAGGGGTAAATGTTGGGTTGTCTCCCAACAAGCACTTTTCTTTAATGGCTTTTAGCTAGGCATGGTGTGTTCAATGATGCTCGCATAAAAGATAAGGATTGACACACAAAAAGAGAGCATATGAAGCATATGACTAGCACATTTAATTCTAACCCACTTCCTATGCATAGGGATTTTGTGAGCAAACAACTTATGGGAGCAATAATCCATAGGAAGGCAAAACAAGTATAACTTCAAAAAAAATAACACATAGAGAGGAATCGTGATATTATTGCATTTCCTACAAGCATATGTTCCTCCCTCATAATATTTTTCAGTAGCATCATGAATGAATTCAACAATATAACTATCACATAAAGCATTTTTTTCATGATGCACAAGCATAGAAATTTTATTACTCTCCACATAAACAAATTTCTTCTCATCAATAGTGGTGGGAGCAAACTCAACAAAATAACTATCATGAGATTGAAACTAAAATTGTGATGATAGGTTTCATGGTTATGATTACTCTTTGTAGCATACATGTCATCACCATAATCATCACAGATAGGAACTTTGTCATCATAGTCAATTTAAGCCTCATCCAAAATGGTGGATTCATCACTAAATAAAGTCATGACCTCTCCTAATCCACTTTCATCATTGTGATAAGATTCAACACCCTCCAAAATAGTGAGATCATTACCTAGAGTTGACACTCTTACATTGTAATCATCATAAATAGGAGGCATGCTACCATTATAACAAATTTTCACATCAAAACTTGGGGGAATAAAAATATCATCTTCATCAAACATAGCATCCCTAAGCTTATGGCTTTGCATATCACTAGCATGATGGATATTCAAAGAATTCATACTACCAACATTGCAATTGTTGGAAATATGCCCTAGAGGCAATAATAAATTAGTTATTATTATTATATTTCCTTGTTCATTATAATCATTTATAATCCATGCTATAATTGTATTGATAGGAAACTCAGATACATGTGTGGATACATAGACAACACCATGTCCCTAGTAAGCCTCTAGTTGACTAGCTCGTTGATCAATAGATGGTTACGGTTTCTTGACCATGGACATTGGATGTCGTTGATAACAGGATCACATCATTAGGAGAATGATGTGATGGACAAGACCCAATACTAAGCCTAGCACAAAGATCGTGTAGTTCGTATGCTAAAGCTTTTATAATGTCAAGTATCATTTCCTTAGACCATGAGATTGTGCAACTCTCGGATACCGTAGGAATGCTTTGGGTGTACCAAACGTCGCAATGTAACTGGGTGTCTATAAAGGTGCACTTCGGGTATCTCCGAAAGTGTCTATTGGGTTGGCACGAATCGAGACTGGGATTTGTCACTCCGTGTGACGGAGAGGTATCTCTGGGCCCACTCGGTAGGACATCATCATAATGTGCACAATGTGACCAAGGGGTTGATCACGGGATGATGTGTTACGGAACGAGTAAAGAGACTTGCCGGTAACGAGATTGAACAAGGTATCGGTATACCGACGATCGAATCTCGGGCAAGTACTATACCGGTAGACAAAGGGAATTGAATACGGGATTGATTGAATCCTCGACATCGTGGTTCATCCGATGAGATCATCGTGGAACATGTGGGAGCTAATATGGGTATCCAGATCCCGCTGTTGGTTATTGACCGGAGAACATCTTGGTCATGTCTGCATGGTTCCCGAACCCGTAGGGTCTACACACTTAAGGTTCGATGACGCTAGGGTTATAGGAAATATTTGTATGTGGTTAGAGAATGTTGTTCGGAGTCCCGGATGAGATCCCAGACGTCACGAGGAGTTCCGGAATGGACCGGAGGTAAAGATTTATATATAGGAAGTCCTGTTTTGGTCACCGGAAAAGTTTTGGGTGCTATCGGTAACGTACCGGGACCACCGGGAGGGTCCCGAGGGTCCACCAGGTGGGGCCACCGGCCCCAGAGGGCTGCGTGGGCCAAGTGTGGGAGGGGACCAGCCCCAGGTGGGCTGGTGCACCCCCACCAGGGCCCAAGGCGCCTAGGGTTTGGGGGAACCCTGAAAGGGGGCGCCCCTTGCCTTGGGGGGCAAGGCAACCCCCCTGGCCGCCGCCCCCTCCTAAGATTGGATCTGAGGGGGCTGGCCCCCCTCTCCCTTGCCCCTATATATATGTGGGGGGTGGGAGGGCAGCCGAACACAAGTTCTGGCGCAGCCCTCCCCCTCTCCCGCGGTGCTCGGCGAAGCCCTGCAGGATTGCCTCGCTCCTCCACCACCACCACGCCGTCGTGCTGCTGCTGGACGGAGTCTTCCCCAACCTCTCCCTCTCTCCTTGCTAGATCAAGTCATGGGAGACGTCACTGGGCTGCATGTGTGTTGAATGCGGAGGTGCCGTCCGTTCGGCACTAGGATCATCGGTGATTTGGATCACGACGAGTACGACTCCATCAACCCCGTTCACTTGAACGCTTCCGCTTAGCGATCTACAAGGGTATGTAGATGCACTCCCCTTTCCCTCATTGCTAGATTACTCTATAGATTGATCTTGGTGATGCGTAGAAAATTTTGAATTTATGGTATGTTCTCCAACAGTGGTATCAGAGCTAGGTCTATGTGTAGTTTCTATGCACGAGTAGAACACAAGTTGTTGTGGGCGTTGATTTTTGTTCAATATGCTTACCGTTACTAGTCCAATCTTGTTTCGATGGTATTGTGGGATTAAGCGGCCCGGACCGACCTTACACGTACACTTACGTGAGACAGGTTCCACCGACTGACATGCACTTGTTGGATAAGGTGGCTAGCGGGTGCCAGTCTCTCCCACTTTAGTCGGATCGGATTCGATGAAAAGGGTCCTTATGAAGGGTAAATAGCAATTGACATATCACGTTGTGGTTTTTGCGTAGGTAAGAAAAGTTCTTGCTAGAAACCCATAGCAGCCACGTAAAACATGCAAAAACCAATTAGAGGACGTCTAACTTGTTTTTGTAGGGTATGCTAAGTGATGTGATATGGCCAAAAGTATGTGATGAATGATATATGTGATGTATGAGATTGATCATGTTCTTGTAATAGGAATCACGACTTGCATGTCGATGAGTATGACAACCGGCAAGAGCCATAGGAGTTGTCTTAATTTATTGTATGACTTGCGTGTCATTGAACAACGCCATGTAATTAGTTTACTTTATTGCTAAACCGTTAGCCATAGTAGTAGAAGTAATAGTTGGCGAGACAACTTCATGGAGACACGATGATGGAGATCATGATGATGGAGATCATGGTGTCATGCCGGTGACGATGATGATCATGGAGCCCCGAAGATGGAGATCAAAAGGAGTAAAATGATATTGGCCATATCATGTCACTATTTGATTGCATGTGATGTTTATCATGTTTTAGATATTATTTGCTTAGAACGACGGTAGCTTAAATAAGATGATCACTCGCAATAATGTCAAGAAAAGTGTTCCCCCTAACTGTGCACCGTCGCGAAGGTTCGTTGTTTCGAAGTACCACGTGATGATCGGGTGTGATAGATTCTAACGTTCGAATACAATGGGTGTAAGCCAGATTTACACACGCAATACACTTAGGTTGACTTGACGAGCCTAGCATGTACAGACATGGCCTCGGAACACAGAATACCGAAAGGTCGAACATGAGTCTTATAGAAGATACGATCAACATGAAGATGTTCACCGATGATGACTAGTCCGTCTCATGTGATGATCGGACATGGCCTAGTTGACTCGGATCGTGTAATCACTTAGATGACTAGAGGGATGTCTATCTGAGTGGGAGTTCATAAGATGAACTTAAGTATCCTGAACATAGTCAAAAGGTCTTTGCAAATTATGTCGTAAGCTCGCGCTTTAGTTCTACTGTTTAGATATGTTCCTAGAGAAAATTGAGTTCAAAGTTAGTAGTAGCGATTATGCGGACTAGGTCCGTAAACTGAGGATTGTCCTTGTTGCTTCGTAGAAGGCTTATGTCCTTAATGCACCGCTCAGTGTGCTGAACCTCGAACGTCGTCTGTGGATGTTGCGAACATCTGACATACACGTTTTGATAACTACGTGATAGTTCAGTTAAACGGTTTAGAGTTGAGGCACCTAAGACGATTTCGAAATGTCGCGGAACATATGAGATGTTTCGAGGGCTGAAATTGGGATTTCTGGCTCGTGCCCACGTCAAGAGGTATAAGACCTCCGACGATTTTCTTAGCCTACAAACTAAGGGAGAAAAGATCAATCGTTGAGCTTGTGCTCAGATTGTCTGAGTACAACAATCACTTGAATCGAGTGGGAGTTGATCTTCCAGATGAGATAGTGATGTTTCTCCAAAGTCATTGCCACCAAGCTGCTAGAGCTTCGTGATGAACTATAACATATCAGGGATAGATATGATGATCCTTGAAATATTCGCGATGTTTGACACCGCGAAAGTAGAAATCAAGAAGGAGCATCAATTGTTGATGGTTAGTGAAACCATTAGTTTCAAGAAGGGCAAGGGCAAGAAGGGATACTTCATGAAACGGCAAATCAGCTGCTGCTCTAGTGGAGAAACCCAAGGTTGAACCCAAACCCGAGACTAAGTGCTTCTGTAATAAGAGGAACAGTCACTGAAGCAGAATTACCCTAGATACTTGGTAGATGAGAAGGCTCGCAAGGTCGATAGAAGTATATTGGATATACATTATGTTAATGTGTACTTTACTAGTACTCCTAGTAGCACCAGGGTATTAGTTACCGGTTCGGTTGCTAAGTGTTAGTAACTCGAAATAAAAGGCTACGGAATAAACTGAGACTAGCTAAAGGTGAGCTGACGATATGTGTTGGAAGGGTTTTCCAATCTTGATGTGATCAAGCATCGCACGCTCCCTCTACCATCGAGATTGGTGTTAAAACTAAATAATTGTTATTTGGCGTTTGCGTTGAGCATAGACATGATTGGATTATGTCTATCGCATTACGGTTATTCATTTAAGGAGAATAATGGTTACTCTGTTTATTTGAATAATACCTTCAATGGTCTTGCACCTAAAATGAATGGTTTATTGAATCTCGATCGTAGTGATACACATGTTCATGCCAAAAGATATAAGATAGTAATGATAGTACCACCTACTTGTGGCACTGCCATGTAAGTCATATTGGTATAAAACGCATGAAGAAGCTCCATGTTGATGGATCTTTGGACTCACTCATTTTTGAAAAGATTGAGACATGTGAACCATGTCTATTGGTATATACACATGAAGAAGCTCCATGCTGATGGATCTTTGGACTCACTCGTTTTTGAAAAGTTTGAGACATGCGAACCATGTCTATTGGTGTATATGCATGAAGAAACTCCACGCAGATGGATCGTTTGGACTCACTTGATTTTGAATCACTTGAGATATGCAAATCATACCACATGGGCAAGATGACTGAAAGCCTCATTTTCATTAAAATGGAACGAGAAAGCAACTTGTTGGAAGTAATACATTTTGATGTGTGCAGTCCAATGAGTGCTGAGGCACGCAGTGGATATCGTTATGTTCTTACTTCACAGATGATTTGAGTAGATACTGAGTATATTTACTTGATGAAACACAAGTCTGAATTATTGAATGGTTCAAGTAATTTCAGAGTGAAATTGAAGATCGACGTGACAAGAGGATAAAATGTCGATGATATGATCATAGAGATGAGTATCTGAGTTACGATTTTGGCATGCAATTAAGACATTGTGGAAATTGTTTCACAATTAATACCGCCTAGAACACCATAGTGTGATGGTGTGCCCTAACATCATAGTTGCACCCTATTGGATATGTGCGTACCATAATGTCTCTTATCGAATTACCACTATCATTCATGGGTTAGGCATTAGAGACAACCGCACTCACTTTAATAGGGCACCACGTAATTCCGTTGAGACGACACCGTTTGAAATATGGTTTGGAGAAACCTAAGTTTTCGTTTCTTAAAAGTTTGGGGCTGCGACGCTTATGTGAAAAAGTTTCAGGTTGATAAGCTCGGACCCAAAGCGGATAAAATTCATCTTCATAGGACACCCAAAACAGTTGGGTATACCTCCTAATTCAGATCCGAAAGCAATAGGGATTGTTTCTTGAATTGGGTCCTTTCTCGAGGAAATGTTTGTCTCGAAAAATTGAGTGGGAGGATGGTGGAGACTTGATATGGTTATTGAACCGTCACTTCAACTAGTGTGTAGCAGGGCACAGGAAGTTGTTCCTGTGGTACCTATACCAATTGAAGTGGAAGCTTATGATAATGATCATGAAACTTTGGATCAAGTCACTACCACACCTCATAGGTCGACAAGGATGCGTACTGCTTCAGAATGGTACGTAATCCTGTCTTGGAGGTCATGTTGATAGACAATAATGAACCTACGAGCTATGGAGAAGCGATGGTGGGCCTGGATTCCGGCAAATGGCTCAAGGTCATAAAATCCGAGAGAGGATCCATGTATGAAAACAAAGTGTAGACTTTGGAAGAACTACTTGATGGTCGTAAGGCTGTTGGGTACAGATGGGTTCTAAGAGGGAAGACCGACAATGATGGTATGTGTCACCATTAAGAAAGCTCAGCTTGTCGCTAAGATGTTTCCGACAAGTTCAAGGAGTTGACTACGATGAGACTTTCTCACTCGTAGTGATGCTAAGAGTCTGTTGGAATCTTATTAGCAGTAACTGCATTATTTATGAAATCTTGCAGATAGGATGTCAAAACATTGTTTCCTCGAAAATTTCTTGAGGAAAGGTTGCATGTGATACAAGTAGAAGGTTTTTGTCAATCCTAAAAGATGCTAACAAGTATGCAAAGCTCCAGCAATCCTTCTAAGGACTGGAGTAAGCATCTCGGAGTTGGAATATACACTTTGATGAGATGATCAAAGATTTTGGGTTTATACAAAGTTTATGAGAAACTTGTATCTCCAAAGAAGTGAGTGGGAGCACTATAGAATTTTTTATGAGTATATGTTGTTGACATATTGTTGATCAGAAATGATGTAGAATTTCTGGAAAGCATATAGGGTTATTTGAAAAGTGTTTTTCAAGGGAAAACATGGATTAAGCTGCTTGAATATTGAGCATCAAGATCTATAAGGATAGATCAAAACGCTTAATGGTACTTTCAAATGAGCACATACCTTGACATGATCTTGAAGGTGTTCAAGATGGATCAGTCAGAGAAGGAGTTCTTGCCTGAGTTGTAAGGTATGAAGTTAAGACTTAAAGCTCGACCATGGCAGAAGAGAGAGAAAGGACGAAGGTTGTCCCCTATGCTTTAGACGTAGGCTCTACAGTATGCTATGCTGAGTACCGCACCTGATGTGTACCTTGCCACGTGTCTGGCAAAAGGGGTACAAGAGTGATCCAGGAATGGATCATTGGACAGCGGTCAAAATTGTCCTTGGAGTAATAATGACATATTTCTCAATTATGGAGGTGATAAAGAGTTCGACGTAAAGGGTTACGTCGATGCAAGCTTTAACACCTATCCGAATGGCTCTGAGTAGCAAACCGGATATGTATAGTGGAGCAACCATTTGGGATAGCTCCAAGTGGAGCATGGAAGCAGCATTTACAATATGACCTAGAGATTTGCAAAGTACATACGGATCTGAATGTTGCAGACACATTGACTAAAACCCCTCTCACAAGAAAAACATGATCAAACCCCAGAACTCATTGAGTATTAATCACATGATGATGTGAACTAGTTTAGTGACACTAGTAAACTCTTTGGATGTTGGTCACATGGCGATGTGACCTGTGAGTGTTAATCACATGGCGATGTGAACTAGATTATTGACTCTAGTGCAAGTGGGAAACTGTTGGAAATATGCCCTAGAGGCAATAATAAATTAGTTATTATTATTATATTTCCTTGTTCATGATAATCGTTTACTATCCATGCTATAATTGTATTGATAGGAAACTCAGATACATGTGTGGATACATAGACAACACCATGTCCCTAGTAAGCCTCTAGTTGACTAGCTCGTTGATCAATAGATGGTTACGGTTTCCTGACCATGGACATTGGATGTCGTTGATAACGGGATCACATCATTAGGAGAATGATGTGATGGACAAGACCCAATCCTAAGCCTAGCACAAAGATCGTGTAGTTCGTATGCTAAAGCTTTTCTAATGTCAAGTATCATTTCCTTAGACCATGAGATTGTGCAACTCCCGGATACCGTAGGAATGCTTTGGGTGTACCAAAAGTCACCAACGTAACTGGGTGGCTATAAAAGTGCACTTCGGGTATCTCTGAAAGTATCTGTTGGGTTGGCACAAATCGAGACTGGGATTTGTCACTCTGTGTGACGGAGAGGTATCTTTGGGCCCACTCGGTAGGACATCATCATAATGTGCACAATGTGACCAAGGGGTTGATCACAGGATGATGTGTTATGGAAGGAGTAAAGAGACTTGCTGGTAACGAGATTGAACAAGGTATCGGGATACCGACGATCAAATCTCGGGCAAGTACTATACCGGTAGACAAAGAGAATTGAATACGGGATTGATTGAATCCTCGACATCGTGGTTCATCCGATGAGATCATCGTGGAACATGTGGGAGCCAACATGGGTATCCAGATCCCGCTGTTGGTTATTGACCGGAGAACGTCTCGGTCATGTCTACATGGTTCCCGAACCCGTAGGGTCTACACACTTAAGGTTCGATGACGCTAGGGTTATAGGGAATATTTGTATGTGATTACCGAATGTTGTTTGGAGTCCTGGATAAGATCCCAGACGTCATGAGGAGTTCCAGAATGGTCCGGAGGTAAAGATTTATATATGGGAAGTCCTGTTTTGGTCACCGGAAAAGTTTCGGGTGCTAACGGTAACGTACCGGGACCACCGGGAGGGTCCCGGGGGTTCACCAGGTGGGGCCACCAGCCCCAGAGGGCTGCGTGGGCCAAGTGTGGGAGGGGACTAGCCCCAGGTGGGCTGGTGCGCCCCCCACCAGGGCCCAAGGCGCCTAGGGTTTGGGGGAACCCTAAAAGGGGGCGCCCCCCCTTGCCTTGGGGGGCAAGGCAACCCCCCTAGCCGCCGCCCCCTCCTCAGATTGGATCTGAGGGGGCCGGCCCCCATATCCCTTGCCCCTATATATATGTGGGGGGTGGGAGGGCAGCCGAACCCAAGTTCTGGCGCAGCCCTCCCCCTCTCCCAAGTCCTCCTCCTCTCCCGCGGTGCTCGGCGAAGCCCTGCAGGATTGCCACACTACTCCACACCACCACGCCGTCGTGCTGCTGCTGGACGGCGTCTTCCCCAACCTCTCCCTCTCTCCTTGCTGGATCAAGTCATGGGAGACGTCACTGGGCTGCATGTGTGTTGAATGCGGAGGTGCCGTCCATTCGGCACTAGGATCATTGGTGATTTGGATCATGATGAGTACGACTCCATCAACCCCGTTCACTTGGACGCTTCCGCTTAGCAATCTACCAGGGTATGTAGATGCACTCCCCTTTCCCTCGTTGCTAGATTACTCCATAGATTGATCTTGGTGATGCGTAGAAAATTTTGAATTTATGCTACGTTCTCCAACAGTGGTATCAGAGCTAGGTCTATGTGTAGTTTCTATGCACGAGTAGAACACAAGTTGTTGTGGGCGTTGATTTTTGTTCAATATGCTTACCGTTACTAGTCCAATCTTGTTTCGATGGTATTGTGGGATGAAGCGGCCCGGACCGACCTTACACGTACACTCACGTGAGACAGGTTCCACCGACTGACATGCACTTGTTGGATAAGGTGGCTAGCGGGTGCCAGTCTCTCCCACTTTAGTCGAATCAGATTCGATGAAAAGGGTCCTTATGAAGGGTAAATAGCAATTGACATATCACGTTATGGTTTTTGCGTAGGTAAGAAACGTTCTTGCTAGAAACCCATAGCAGCCACGTAAAACATGCAAACAACAATTAGAGGACGTCTAACTTGTTTTTGCAGGGTATGCTATGTTATGTGATATGGCCAAAAGTATGTGATGAATGATATATGTGATGTATGAGATTGATCATGTTCTTGTAATAGGAATCACGACTTGCATCTCAATGAGTACGACAACCGGCAGGAGCCATAGGAGTTGTCTTAATTTACTGTATGACATGCGTGTCATTGAACAACGCCATGTAATTACTTTACTTTATTGCTAAATCGTTAGCCATAGTAGTAGAAGTAATAGTTGGCGCGACAACTTCATGGAGACACGATGATGGAGATCATGATGATGGAGATCATGGTGTCATGCCGGTGACGATGATGATCATGGAGCCCCGAAGATGGAGATCAAAAGGAGCAAAATGATATTGGCCATATCATGTCACAATTTGATTGCATGTGATGTTTATCATGTTTTACATCTTATTTGCTTAGAACGACGGTAGCTTAAATAAGATGGTCCCTCGCAATAATGTCAAGAAAAGTGCTACCCCTAACTGTGCACCGTTGCGAAGGTTCGTTGTTTCGAAGCACCACGTGATGATCGGGTGTGATAGATTCTAACGTTTGAATACAACGGGTGTAAGCCAGATTTACACACGCAATACACTTAGGTTGACTTGACGAGCCTAGCATGTACAGACATGGCCTCGAAACACGGAAGACCGAAAGGTCGAACATGAGTCGTATAGAAGATACGATCAACATGAAGATGTTCACCGATGATGACTAGTCTGTCTCATGTGATGATCGGACACGACCTAGTTGACTCGGATCGTGTAATCACTTAGATGACTAGAGGGATGTCTATCTGAGTGGGAGTTCATAAGATGAACTTAATTATCCTGAACATAGTCAAAAGGTCTTTGCAAATTATGTCGTAAGCTCGCGCTTTAGTTCTACTGTTTAGATATGTTCCTATAGAAAATTGAGTTGAAAGTTAATAGTAGCGATTATGGAGACTAGGTCTGTAAACTGAGGATTGTTCTCGTTGCTTCGTAGAAGGCTTATGTCCTTAATGCACCACTCAGTGTGCTGAACCTCGGAGTTATTCTTTCCGATCAATCTATCAAGAGTGCATACTAAAATAACACTAAGTTATTCGTTCGATCGATCTATCAAGACTTCGTACTAAAATAACACCAAAGCAAATTCAGATTCATAATACTCGATCCAACACAAAGAACCTCAAAGAGTGGCCCAAGATTTCTACCGGAGAAACAAAATACGAGAACGTGCATCAACCCCTATGCATAGATTACCCCAATGTCACCTCGGGAATCCGTGAGTTGAGTTCCAAAACATATATCAAGTGATTCAATATAATACCCCATTGTCTCCATGGGTGTTCATATGCAAGACATATATCAAGTGCTCTCAAATCCTTAAAAGTATTCAATCCGATAAAATGAAATCTCAAAGGGAAAACTCAATTCATCACAACAAGATAGAGACGGAGAAACACCATATGATCCAACTATATTAACAAAGCCCGTGATACATCAAGATCATGCCTTCTCGAGAACACGAGAGAGAGAGAGAGAGAGAGAGAGAGAGAGAAAGAGAGAGAGAGAGAGAGAGAGAGGGAGAGGGAGACTAAACACATAGCTACTGGTACAAACCCTCAGCCCCAAGGGTGGACTACTCCCACCTCATCATGGTGGCCGTCGGGATGATGAAGATGGCCACTGCGGATGATTTCCCCCTCTAGCGGAGTGCCAGAACAAGTTCTAGATTGGTTTTTCATGGCTACAGATGCTTGCGACGGTGGAACTACTGATCTAGGGTTAATTCTGATGGTTTCTCTATTTATAGGATTTTTTGGCGTTGGTTTCACGCGAAGATGGGCCTCAGGGTGAGCACAACCCACCAGGGCACGGACAAGGGCCCAGGCACGCCCCGATGTCTTGTGCCCTACTCCTTCACCTTCTGGTCCTTCCACGAAGCTTTGGGGTCTCTTTTGTTCCAAAATAAAATCGTCAAAAAGTTTCAGCTCATTTGGAGAACTTTCATTTCTGCACAAAAAACAACACCACGGTAGTTCTGCTGAAAACAACATTAGTCCGGGTTAGTTCCATGCAAATCATACCAAAACCATATAATACTATTGTAAACATGGCACGAATACTTCATAAATTATAGATACGTTGGAGATGTATCATTTTCCCATATGCAAAAAGGGTCGGACCGTGGGTTAAAACCTCTGACAGCAGGACCTACATGTGCAAGACCAAATTGTTAAAACCTAATATTTAAAAACAAGAAGTGCAAAGTGTGTTATTTACTTCAACATGCCTAATATTTTAAAAAAGCAAACATAGTCATTCAAACTTGTATTGTGCATGTTTAAGTACACTAGTTATTGGCCCTATCTGGATCCATGGGTTAGAGTTAGTTTGAGCTTGTTTGGGCTCAAATAGCCCTAAAGTATCCAAACTTAAGGGCTAGTTTGAGCTAGTTGGGTCTAACCCACCCAAAACAACTATCCCACCCAAGAGGTGCTAATTGGGGCTAGTTCTCCTAGTGCATTTATTGTCAATCTAACACTGTCTCCAAACACCTCTTTGGCTAGAGTTAGTTTAAGGTTAGTCATTGTTCAGTATCATTGTTATTTAGGAAACGTAGGATAGCGTAGGATTTATTCTACCTTGGCCTGTACTGCAACCATGTACTCCTATATATATGCCCATGAGGCTCAAGCAATACAATCAACTGTTCCACCAATCTCTCTCTCCCCTTTAACTGTCATGAGCTAGAAACTAACTATAACCTCTAGCTAAGTTAGAGCATCCAAAAAGTGCCATTATTAAATCGGATGGAAAGGCGTGTTAAATTGTCAGGACCCCGATCCTAAGTCACACTGATCTAGCATGTAACACATCATATCACTTTGCGACCTCATGCACAGTATTCCCACGGGTGCCACCTTACCAGGCCCGGGACCGTTTGCACCGTTTGGATCACGTATATGACAATGTCACTAGCATCCATATGACAGAGAACCCGGGCCAACATGACTAGTCATAAACCCAATGTGGCACTAACTTACAGGGACATGCATACATGACCCAGCAACGAACGTGTCGATCGTCAACAAATGAACCCAAGTCGTAGCAAGCTACAAGGACTTCAAGGAACAACGCGTGACATTTCCCCAAAGGGACAGACATAGGAACGAAGAAGGACACATGCCGGCCAGCCTAAGTGTTCCGGAGCAGTAGCAAGCTACCGTGGCTCAGTGGAAGCACTAGGAGACATTTACCCATAAGAGAGGCTACCAATAATAAACGACTAGGTTGTCGGATCCCACACATACCAAGCATTTCAAATCATACACACAATATGCTCGATATGTGCAAATATAACATGGCATCACAACAAAACTCTACAACTCAAAGTATTTATTTAAAAGGCTCCAAAGAGCCAGATATTACAAACATGGGTATGATGGCCCAGCATTCAATTCATACAAGCAACAAGCATAGGCGGAAGCATAAACATGTCTGAGTACAGATAACTACAAATGAAAAAGGCTGAGAAGCCTGACTATCTACGAGACCCTCCCAGGGGTACAAGACCGTATCTGAGGTAACAAGCTAAACGTCGAAGTCCACGCGTAACTACTAGAGAGACTGAAAACTCTCCGCAAAAAACATAAATTAAGCAAACGTGAGTACAAATGTACCCAACAAGACTTACATCAGAACTAGCTACATATGCATTAGTATCAACAAAGGGGGTGGTGGAGTTTAACTTCAGCAAGCTAGCTTTGACTCGGTGGCTATATTGTACTACGCCTGCTGAAAACTCGTTTGAGGTGGTGCACACGAGTCCACATATTCACCATATCAATACACCCCTATGGATCCGCTCCCGTCTCCCTACAAGAAGGCCATCCATAGCACTCACGCTTATCTTGCGCATTTTAGGGTATCCACTTTCACTTGTCTATGAACTGCATAAGCAACCCAGTAGTCCTTTACCGCGGTCGTGGCTATTCGAATATATCATTTATAACCCTGCAGGGGTGTACTTCTTCACACATGTTTCCACCACTTAGCGTCTGCACACGACATGTGCTCGGCAAACTTCAAGCGAAAGCCGACGTGGGTGTAGACCATGATTTGACTAACCACACAAGTCCCTAGTCCAGGTTTATCGCCTATGCAAGTTCCATCCACATGGAGTCCGGCCGAGGTTTCCACTACGGCCCCGAACGATGTGTGCATGGTTCTCGAGGCACCAAATGGGCGACTCGATACACCATGCCACTTGCTTGCGGCATCATAGCCCACCCCTCCGGTCAGCGCTACGCACGGCCTCCAGCACGCTGCAAGCACCAAAAACTACTTGCAACTCCTGGACAGAGGACAAGGGGAGTTAATAAGTCGAGCGGGGTCATATTTCAGGGCCCAACATGTGGTAGTAGCTGTTCTTGGATCACAAACACAGAACTCAGTTCCTGAGGACGGTTTCAATGAGACAACCCACCATGTACTCCTACTTGGCCTCTCACAGCTACCTTTACCAAATCGTGTTCACACACTTAGCTCTCAACAGTAGGACATGTTCACCACATTCCAACTCATCCCCGATGAACCAGACCTGACTCAACTCTAAGAAGTAGCAGGAATGACAAACAAGCATGAATGAGTAGGCACATTATGGCTCAAACAACTCCTACTCACGCTAGTGGGTTTCAACTATTTACTGTGGCAAAGACAGGTCATGCAGAGGAAAGGGGTTCAACTACCACAGCATGTAACAATTGAATCGTTGTTGTCCTAATGCAATAAAAGAGAGCAAGAGCGAGAGAGTGGGATTGTATCGGAATGAACAAGGGGATTTTGCTTGCCTGGCACTTCTGAAGCTCTTCATTGGTATCATCGAACTCATCGCCGGAACAACGTCTACTGGGGGGGGGGGGGGGGCAATTACCGGCAATAGAGAGGAAACACAACCAATGCAATGCAACAATATGATGCATGAATGTAACATGGAAATATGAGTGTGTTTGAGCTAATGCAACCAGCAACAATTTAAATGAAGTTGGTTTGAACCCATGGTTCAAATTCAAACTCCATATGTGGATATTCAAATGCCATTTATTTGATTTGCCCTAAGCAGTAGCCAAAAGTTGTTCTAACATGCATGATAATGGTACAAATGGAAAGATTGGATTTTTCTGATCATTTTTAATATATAAAATATTTCATTTGGAGTTATGGTTGAATTTCTATGAATTTTTCAGAGTTTAGTCAAATTTCTGGAATTTATAAATCATTTAAGACTTATTTAAAATCCAAAAATACTTATGACGTCAGCACTGCATTAGTGTGACGTCAGCATGTTAACACAGTCAAAGCTGACAGCCCATTTGTCATTGACACAGTCTTTAAACCTATTTAATTAAACCTAACTAAGTTAATCTGATGTTAATTAGCATGTGGGGCCCACCTGTTAGTGGCTCGGCGTGGGTGGTTAGTGGCTAAACAAACCAGCCACATCAGCAAATGGCGGCTAAATGCCGGCGACGCACAGACGCGACGGCGTCGCTCGTCCCGGCGATTCCGGCGACGAGAGGAGGCGGGGTTGGGCTCGTTGGAACGCTCGCGAGGTGGCGCGTCCAAAGGTAGTAGCGGCAGGTGCTGGGGCGGCCGGAGTTGAGCGTGACATCGACCTTGGCGGCGGCCGGAGTTCGGTCGTCGGCTAAATGGTGTCTACGACGAGAAGCTGAGCACAAGAGCGAGGGACGGGGCAGACGAGCTCACATCGGGGCCGTCGGAGGTCTCGGCGGGCTCGGGGACGACCGGCAAGCGGCGAATCGAGCGACGGCGGCTGGCGGGTCTGAGGTAGAAGATGAGCTTGGAGGCGTCTCTGTAGGGCGTCTGCGCCCTTGGTATTTGGTGTAGAGGTGCGCGGCAGAGAGGCAAAGCTCGTGGTCTAGCTGGATGCTCATGGGGAGGTCGGTGGACGCAACGGTGCACGATGCCGGCGACGGCATGCTCGGCCATTGGGGGGGCGGAGGAGCGAGGGGGAGAAAGGTCCAGAGAGTGGGCGAGAAGCAGAGGGGGACCCAGGGTGTTGTGGGCGACATCGCGCTGGTCAGGGGAGGGCAAAGCAGGCAGCCGCGTGCCAGCGGGCGCCGTGCTCGGCCTTGCCTCTGCCAGTAGGTAGAGGTTGAAGACAGGTATGCCCCTATTGGGTTGGGCTGCTAGTTGCTGGGCATTGCTACTGTAGCAGGCCACATGTAGGCTTCTCTCTCTTTTCTGTTTTCACTTATATTTCTGTTTTTTTATTTATCCATTTTGCCCTAGATTAAAATTCGAAATAATTTTAAAACAGGGCCAAACCTTGTGAAATTTTGTATGTGATCACTATGGACCCTTCCAAGTGCACATGCAAAGTTTCAGGTATTTTGATTTTATATTTTTATTTCATAGCAATATAAACTCAATCCAAATACAATATGATTTAAATTCAAAGTCCAAAAATAATCCTTAAAAATATTCCCTAATTTTGGTTTGAACTTTGAAGTATAATTCTTTCCAAAATTATCAAACATCAATGAAGGGATTTTTGGAAACATTGAATGAGATTTGGGGTTCTTTGCCCTTATTTAAATTTTGAGGTTTAAAATTCCTCAATTCAATTTTATGAAATTAGACATGATGCATGAATGCTCACTCATGCAACTAGTATAATTAATTATAGACAAATATTCTAGGGTTGTGACATAAATACTCGCTCCGGTCCTTTTTACTCTGTATATAAGAATTGTCTGAAGTCAAACTTCATAAAGTTTGACCTTATTTATATAAAAAAATATCAACATCTACCATACTAAAGTTATACAATATGAAAACTTAAGTCATGACACATCTACTGATATTGATTTTATATTGTGAATGTTGGTATTTTTTTTCTATAAAGTTGGTCAAACTTTACGAGGCTTGACTTTAGACAAATATTATATGCGAACTAAAAAGATTCGGAGGGAGTACAACATGCTTAACAGCAACCAAATATAGTCATTCATAGAGTTATTGTTAAAATTTGTATTGATGAAATTGAACTGCACAGTTTATACTAGCACATATAGAACATCAAATTGTGAATAGCTGACATAAACAAGGCATACTATGAACAACCAAAGATACAACCAAAGATGCAATTGAAACTGGACATATGCTAACTACAAACAAGTGAACAACCAAAAACTGTAGAAATAAACAAGGCATAATGCAAACAACCAAATATAGCAATAAATACTGGACAGGTTCTCACTACAAAAGGGGTTCGAGAAAACAGATCATGGGATTCTCCTGGTGAAGAGGCACGACAAAACAAATCATGGGTTTCCTAACTTGTCACAATTGGCTCCTCCTCGTGGTCGCCGTCGATGAGGTCTGACTTGCCAGCTGAGGATCCCAAGCCAGCGCCGGAGAAGGTGTCCTTCAGAAATGACAAAAGGGGCTCCATGGCGATGAAGGATGGCAAATTGTTCATAATGAGCCGCAGGAGATCAGCGGCAGGGCCATCGATGAGATCGGCGACTGTCGAACCCGAAGGGTTGGGGCGGACAACTTAACCTATGATATAGCCCGTGTCAAGCCATTGCTGTCGACGACCTCAATGTCGTAGCCGGCGTCCGCGACATGCCAGAATACTCTAGCCCGCTGATTGAAAGGCTTCGTCTAGGTCCAGTCATCATCGTCAGCTTCCTTGGCGGCCACCTCGCCGACGTCGGGCGAAGAGGCCATGGTAAAGCTCTTTGGGCCATTCGCTCCTCGAGATCCCTGGGAAGTGTACCCGAGCTTAGGCTGCGACGCTCTGGAGTGGGGACGGGGTGGGATGGGGATTCGTGGGAAAGGGGGCGTTTCGCGGTCATCATCTAAGAAACTCAGGGCGGCGAGGGTATGTATATCGGTGGGTAAACTTCACGAGCAGGCCAACAAAGGTTGATGATGGAGGCGGCGCGGCGGTGTGACGACCTAGCTAGGTTTCGTGCGAGGGAGGGGTGGTGTGTCTATGTGTGAGCGGGGGATTTGGAGTGAGCGAAGGATTTGGGGTGTGTGTGTGGAGGGGGTCCAAGGTGGTGTTTGAGGAAGTGCCGCGGGTACTGAAAATTTTACTAGGCGTGAGTAAAATGGCAGGGCTACCTAAAATTTGGATCAAGGGATTGAAGTAGAGCGGGGCGGGAGTAACGAACATCACACACTGTGAAAACATAATAATCGTGTGCTACCAAACAGAAAATCACTCCAGCCGAGCAGATATTTTTGAGATTGTGAGGGATGCAGGCGGGAGTAAATTGCCGGGGCTACTGAAAATTTGGATCTACTGATTGAAGTAGAGCGGGAGTAATAGACATCGCACACGGTCCACACATACTAAACGTGTGCTATCAAACAAAAAACATCTAGGCGGGTAGATATTTCAAGATTGCAAGGAGTAGATATTTTCAAGAGGGGGAGGGAAGCCTGGTGGAGCCCAATCTACTGTGATCATGTGGGTGACTGGGGCAGGGGCATGGCACATGGGTAGTCTTAGGGAACCGTGTCTGTTTCGTACCCGATCGCAGATGGTTGCTATGTCCGACTCGTCTGTTGTTTATAAATTTGGCAAAAAATACAGGAAAGGGTCAGAACACGAACACACTTTCATGTGGACCAAATATATGTATGAAAAGGGTGGTTTGATGTTCAAATACCTGATGCACAACTTTGATGTGGCACCTATCACACAAAGTGCACGTTATTATTGCTAGCCCCCCCCCCCCCACACACACACACACTTCATGTTGGCGAGAGGGGAATCCTAGCTATGAATGCATTCCCCCAGATAGCTAGGTCTGACATCTCACCCTACTGTAACACAAAACCAAAAGGAGTACATCATGGTCAAGCCCCCCCTTTGCTTCCGATCAAATGTGGACCGTGTGCGGGCCCAAATATGTGTTCTTCTCGCATTAGACGGGTGAGACCACATATGAACCACACATGCGGGTGGCCTGCTGTGTGTGTGTGTGTGTGTGTGTGTGAAAACGATGTGGTGTGATATTTAAATAACCAAATCAAAAATTTGATGCGGCACACCAAGGTTCTGAGATTGATGTTGCTATGACTTTGCTATGCTTAATGCTTGTCACTAGGTCCCGAGTGTCATGATTTCAGATCTGAACCTATTATGTTTTCATGAATATATGTGTGTTCTTGATCCTATCTTGCAAGTCTATAGTCACCTATTATGTGTTATGATCCGACAACCCCGAAGTGACAATAATCGGGATACTTCTCGGTGATGACCATAATTTGAGGAGTTCATGTATTCACTATGTGTTAATGCTTTGTCCGGTTCTCTATTAAAAGTAGGCCTTAATATCCCTTAGTTTCCACTAGGACCCCGCTGCCACGGGAGGGTAGGACAAAAGATGTCATGCAAGTTCTTTTCCATAAGCATGTATGACTATATACGGAATACATGCCTACATTACATTGATGAACTGGAGCTAGTTTTGTGTCACCCTATGTTATAGCTATTACATGAGGAATCGCATCCGACATAATTATACATCACTGATCCAATGCCTACAAGCTTTTCACATCTTGTGCTTCGCTTATTTACTTTTCCGTTGCTACTATTACAATCACTACAAAACTGTTATCTTTACTTTTGCCACTTTTACCTTTATTATCATACTACTTTGCTACTAAATACTTTGTTGCAGATACTAAGTTATCCAGGTGTGGTGGAATTGACAACTCAACTGCTAATGCTCAATAATATTTTTTGGCTCCCCTTGTGTCGAATCAATAAATTTGGGTTGAATACTTTACCCTCGAAAGCTGTTGCGATCCCCTACACTTGTGGGTTATCAAGACTAATTTCTGGCGCTGTTGCCGGGGAGCATAGCTCTATTCTTTGAGTCACTTGGGATTTATATTTGTTGATCACTATGAGAAAGTTGAAAGATGAGAGAACCAAGATTTTGCCCTCAACTACGAGGGGAGGTAAGGAACTGCCATCTAGCTCTGCACTAGATTCTCCTTCTGTTATGATTAGTAAGCTTCCAACACCTAAACCGGCTACTGCTATGAATTCTAATATGTCGCATGTTATTGATGATGCCACTTCTGCTATGCATGATACTTATGATGAAACTACTTCTATGCGTGATACTACTTTGCCATTAGGTGAATTTCTTGATGAACAACTTGCTAGGGCTAGAGAGAATGAAATTATTGAAGATGCTATTATTGATGATAGTGATGATGAAAGTTCTCCCCTTGATTATGAATTACCTATTGTTCCTGAGGGTTATGTTATGGAACAGGAAGCTGCTAGAGCTATCTTTGCTTGTAAAGATAGATATGATCTTAAAAAGTTATTAGCTAAATGGAAGCAGCAATCTCTTGATGCTAGAATGAAACCTGACCCCACTTTTGCTACTTCACCTATCTGTGTTACTGATAAGAATTATGAATTCTCTGTTGATCCTGAAATCATTACTTTAGTTGAATCTAATCCTTTTTATGGCCTTGAATCTGAAACTGTTGTGGCACATCTTACCAAGTTAAATGATATAGCCACCCTATTTACTAATGATGAGAAGTCTCGCTATTATTATATCCTTAAGATATTTTCGTTCTCATTAAAGGGTGATGCTAAGACTTGGTTTAATTCTCTTGCTCCTGGTTGTGTGCGTAGTCCCCAGGATATGATTTATTACTTCTCTGCTAAATATTTCCCTGCTCATAAGAAACAAGCTGCCTTGCGGGAAATATACAATTTTGTGCAAAACAAAGAAGAGAGTCTCCCACAAGCTTGGGGGAGGCTTCTCCGATTAGTTAATACTTTGCCTGATCATTCTCTTAAGAAAAATGAAATACTTGATATCTTTAATAATGGACTAACCGATGCTTCCAAGGACTACTTGGATAGTTGTGTTGGTTGTGTTTTAAGGGAAAGAACAGTCGACAAAGCTGGATTACTATTGAATAATATGTTGACTAATGAAAATAATTGGACTCTTCCTGAGCCAATTCCTGAGGCAATTCCTGAACCAATTGAGCCAACTCCTGAGCCTATTCCTAAACCCACTCCGAAGAAGAGAGGTGTTTTATTTCTCAGTCCTAAAGATATGCAAGAGGCAAAGAAATCAATGAAAGAAAAATGTATTAAAGCTGAAGATGTTAAGAATTTACCTCCTATTGAAGAAATACATGGTCTTAATATACCGCCTGTTGAAGAACCACATTGTCTTGATAACCCGACACAGGTAGTAAAGGTAAATTCTCTCTATAGATATGATAAAGTTGAAATTCCCTCTACTAAATTTCATAGGCCATGCTTAGATGAATTTGATGACTTTATGGCTAGACAAGAAAGTTTTAGTGCTTAGGTTGGTAGAGAATTAAAGAATAACGCTTTCGAGATAGGACACTTGAGTGATTATATGGCTAGAGTTAAAGGTGAACTTATACCCATTAGCAAATATGCTTCTATGGTTGCTACTCAAGCTGAGCAAGTACTTAAAGCTCAAAATGATTTGCTTGATGAATTAAATAATGAACCTGACTTTGCTATCAGAGTGGCTACTAGAACTAGTAGAATGACTCAGGAACCTTTGTATCCTGAAGGCCACCCTAAGGGAATCGAGCAAGATTCTCAGAGAAATAATTTAGAGGCACCTAGTTCTTCTAAAAAGAAGAAAAAGAAAAAGATAGAACTTTGCATGCTTCTAGTGAACCTGTCATAGACACACCTGAGAATCCCAATGATATTTCTATTTTTGATGCTGAAACTCAATCAGGTGATGAACATGAACCTGGTGACAATGTTAATGATAATGTTCATGTTGACGCTCAACCTAGCAAAAACAATGATGTAGATATTGAACCTGCTATTGATCTTGATAACCCACAATCAAAGAATCAACGTTATGATAAGAGAGATTTTATTGCTAGGAAGCACGATAGAGAAAGAGAACCATGGGTTCAGAATTCCATGCCCTTTCCTCCTAAACACTACAAAAAAAAGACACATCCATGACATTTTGGGCCGAACGGAATTTTTTTCTGTCATACATTTGACACTTCTATGACGATAATTGTGACAAAAACCTGGTACCATCATAGATGTGGTGGGCTCCTACTTCTTTGACAAAAAATCATGAGAGAAAACGGGCTTTTCGTCCTGGGCGGGCTAGAGACGCAGCTACATGACATTCTTTGGGCCGTCCATGACGGAAAAAACCGTGGTAGAAGCGAGGGCAAGGAAAATTTCGGAGAGTTGCCGGTTACGGTGGGAGGTCGGGGGCCGAGCGATGCGCGTTTTTCTCATGCACATACGCGCGTGTGTGCGAGGCGTTGGCTCTAACTAAACCCGAGCGAGGCATTGGGCTCTAACTGAACCCAAGCGATTGCACTGCAGGCTACGCGTTACTGAACCCGAGAGATCAATCGATGGCTGTTAACTGAATCCGATCGAGCGATTCCTTCGCTACTGCTGCTAACTGAAGCCGATCGATTGGATGAACAGTGAGTGTTGCGGGGGGGGGGGGGGGGTTGGATGAACAATGAGCGGTGGCATTGCCTCTGGATGAATAGGACCCCCGTGGTGTGGAGGGCTGGATGAACAGTAGACGGTGGAGGGGTGCCCGTGGAGGGGTGGTTGAACCCTAGCCGGTAGAGTAGCGTGCGGTGGAGGCTGGATAAACAGGAGCCCGTGGAGGCTAGAGGAGGTCGACGGTGGAGATGAACAGTATCCGTGGTGTCCCGTTTTGCAGTACGCCACAACCCTCCCGATGAACAAGACCCCCGTTTCGACCGTAGCGCTCCAACACAAGTCTGTTTCGTCCGTTTTGCGGTACGCCACATCCCTCCCGATCAACAAGACCCCCATTTCGTCCGTTTTGCGGTACGCCACACCCCTCCCTATCAACAGGACCCCCCGTTTCGACCGTAGGAGGTCTGTTTCCTCCATTTTGCGGTACGTCACACCCCTCCCGATCAACAGGACCCCGTTCCGAACGTAGGAGGTCCGTTTGCTCCGTTTTGCGGTACGCCAGGCCTCGTTGCCATCGCCTGTTCCGTCCAAGCCCTCTCGATGAACACGACCACGCATTTCGTTCCGACCCAGCCGGTTGGCTCCCACGCATTCTGTTGCCTCCCGATGAACACGACGCATTCCGTTGCCTCCCCATGAACACGACGCATTCCGTTGCCTCCCCATGAACACGATGACGACGCTGTTTCTCCGTTTCGACCCAGCCATGAACACGAGCCTTGCCGTACGTATGCGCGAGTAGGTGTTCAAGACCCCGCCCGTATGTACACATACGTTGCTGTATTTTCTTTCTTGCACCCTGGCCGCTGTACGTACGTGTACATGCTACGTGCGCACCTCTACTATGACACGTGCGCGCCTCTACATCGACCAGTATGTACGTACATGTTCGCGACCAGGATGACAACGCTACGTACGCTTCGACCAGGTGGGTCCCGACTGTCAGGCACTTCCTTGCATGCGAAGATGTAGCTGGTGGGTCCCAGCAGTCAAGGGGGCAAATCGTCTTGTTTTTTTTTGCCCGGACGCACTTCCTTGCGTGCGAAGGTGTAGCTGGTGGGTCCCAGTAGTCAGGGGGGCAAATCATTTTTTTTGCCCGGACGCACTTCCTTGCGTGCGAAGATGAAGCTGGTGGGTCCCAGCAGTCAGGGGGAAACGTTTTTTCCGTGAAATACAGTGGCCCGTCCGGTGGGTCCCAGCTGTCAGGTGGAGGAATCATTATTTTCCACGTAATAAGGAGGCACTTCCTTGCTGTGGCCATGGACCTAGCTGTCAGCCTCTCCATGTACAGTCCACGTCCGATGGAAGTCGTTCCTTGACCATGTTGACCAGGCCGCGCCGAGAGCACCACGGCGGTGGAGGACGGCGAGGCCTAGGAAGGGGATGACACGGAGCCGGGAAAGACGCGGCAGTGGAGGCCCGCGCGGAGAGGAGTACGAGGGTTCACTGGTTCGGCTGCGGTGTGAGGCTGCCGTCGCCGTAGGGCCTGGCCAGCGGTGGGAATAGTAGGGGGCAATGAGGCCTCCGCGGCAGCACAGCCGGCCACGGGAGGCAGGAGCATGCGGCACGACCGGCGCTGCTTTGGGCGGCTGGAGCAAGAAGACCAGAAGTTGAAGAAGCACTACGGCCATTGGATGGACATCGTACGGTCACTGGAGCTAGAATCGTTCATATTGACTAAGTTGACAAAGCCCTCCGTCCCCGTCAACTTAGTTGGCCCACAAGTCATCCTCCCACTATGGTGGGTCCCAGCTAGCAGGGTGGGTATTCATTTTTTTGTGCGTAATAAGGAGGCACTTCCTTGCATGCAAAGATATAGCTGGTGGGTCCGACATGTCAGTGGGGGGAACATTTTTTCACGAAATACAGAGGCCCTTCTGGTGGGTCCCAGCTGTCAGGTGGAGGAATCATTATTTTGCGCGTATAGTCCACGGCCGATGGATGTCATTCGTTGACCACATTGACCAGGCCGCGCCGAGAGCACCATGGCGGTGGACGATGGCGAGGCCTAGGAAGGGAATGACACGGAGCCGGGGAACACTTGGCAATGGTTGCCCATGTTGTGGGGAGTACGAGGGTTTACTGGTCCGGCTGCCGTCGCTGGAAAATAACAGGAGGTGTGGGAGAGTAGAGGAATGGCCTGGCCAGCAATGAAGTAGGGTGGGGCGGTGCGGCCTGTGCCGCAGCACAGCCGGCCATGGGAGGCGGGAGCAGGCAGTCCCACCGGAGCTGGTTTGGGTGGATGGAGCAAGAAGATCAGATATTGAAGAAGCAGCACGGCCGTTGGAGTAACATCCAACGGCCACTGCTGCTAGAATCGTTTGTGGACTAAGTTTACAAAGCCAAAGTACACGTCAACCTAGTAGACACACAAGTCAGCCTCCAAATCTGTCCCAAACAGCATACAACCCAAAATTTCTAGCCAGATTCAAATTAATTTTAAATCTAAATATACCTTAATTTATATTCAATGAAATTTTACCCGCACAAAAACAATGAAATTTAAAATATCAAAATCCGAAAGAAAACAGTATTTGGGAACTAATTGCCTGTTTGCTGTATTTTTTTCATTTTACAGCCCATTTATTATTACTTATTGACCATTTATTATTACTTATAGCCCATTTTTTGGGCAAAATGCATCCCTCCTCGTCTTGAAAGATTTTAGGCCCAGCAGGGCGTAGAAAAGCAAGTAGGCCTACGTTGGTTATTCTGCAAAGAAGAAAATACCTGGCTAGCCATTTTTCAGAAAGGAAAAAAACAAACTGGGCTGGTCATGTGCTAAACATATGAAATAAAAGCCTGGGCTAGATGGGCCATGGGTCCCGCACAGCCAGTTGATACCCTTCTCCATCCTGAAAAAAAATTATTACGCGCGCTGCTGGGTCCCTACTGTCATCCTCACCATGTACAGTCATCTCCTTATTCCACTCGGTTGTTGACCATGTTGACAACACCAGAGGGCAGCGCCGCGGTGAGCGAACCAAGGCAGAGGATGATGGCGAGGCCTCGGACGGGAACGAACAGGAGACGGGGAAGATCACAGCCAGCCGTGGGAGGCGGGAGCAGGCGGTCCCGTCGGCGCTGGTTTGGCTTTGGCGGCTCGAGGAAGAAGAGACTGAAGAAACGCGACAGACGTTGAATGTCAATCCAACGGTCAAGGTTGGCATAATCCTTTCTTGACTAAGCGGACACCAAGTAGCATACTTTTTATATATAGGAAGGAAACTGCGAGGAAAATGCGTTCGTCTGCCATCCTCCTCACAGGAAACGTTCGCCACATAAGTGACTAGCACCCTTGGTTTTCAAACGAGAGGTCTTGGGTTCGAGTCCGAGGAACTCTCAATTTTGTCCTCCTTCCTTCCTCGCAAAAAAGGGAAAGAAAATCAAAGACTTGGGAAGGCGTACAGAACAAGCTAGTGTACCAGTAAAGAGACGTTGCCAAGTTTTAGAAAAAAGAAAGACGTGCTCCTGTAGCTGGTTCGAATCCAAACCTAGACTACGACTATATATGGTGCTATGCTACTCTGCAAGTAATGAAACTGACATATCCAACGTTCTCTTCTCCACTTCTCTACTTACTCTGCCTAGCATCAGAAGCTCTGGCCGCAGCAACCATGTCCGCTGGCTGCTTGTCCACCTACTCTTCAGCAGGCAACAACCAGATATGCGCCAAGTCGCCACCCATACCATCGCCTGTGGGTCTCATCACACCCCCGCCGGAATGCGCACCGCAGCCAATTGCTTATCGCAACCCGCTGCCGTTGGTGTGGTGCCACTGCTGCAAATCACGCAGAGTCATCCGTCGCGTCTCAACCACAATCCGCAACCCTGGCCGAGTCCTCTACAAATGCCCGAATCATGGGGTAATAATATGTTTAAGTGTTGTTCTGCTGCTTTCAGTTGCTGATTCTTTTAATAGTTTGGTTGATGGTCTTCCAATTTGATTCATGGAGAAAAGGGAAGATTCGTGTGATTTGTATTTATGGGAAGTTGCTGATGTGGGGGAATGCAACTAGGCTGATTATTTGGTTAGCCGAGAAATCCCAATACCAGCAGGTTGGGGTGTTGGACAAGTAACTGAAGGAACGACAGAAGAGGAAGATGCAGAGCAGAAGGTTAAAGATGCAGTTCCTATGATCATGGCCAAGCAACAGCTGCTGAACGGCCTTGACAGCAATGAGGAGATGAAAGAGCTAGTGAAGATAATGGGCAAAATCGATGTGCTCTGTAGGATGATTGTCTCTTTATTTGCAGTGTATGTAGCACTCGTGATGTATTCAGTGGCTACGACATGAGCACTTTGCTGAAACTAGTAATGAATGAAACCTATGTAGCAGGCTGGGCATAGTGTTGTGAACATCTAATGATTTCTATTAACGGAAATCAGGGGTATCCCCTTTTGCTCATAAAAATAAATAAATAAATAGCAGAGGCCCTGTCGGGTCAGCTTTGTTCTCATTCGAAGAAGTCGAGCAAATTGCAGTCCAACAGAAAACTATGTCATCAAATTCAAGTTTCACAGCCACATATGACTACAAGTAAACAACAATGTCATCATGTTTTAGTTGTCATACAATCACCAAACACAAATCAGCATACATAACAAGTGATGTTCCCACAGCAAAATACTAAACAACATGTTCATCAGGTTTCAGTTGTCATAGCAAACGCAATTTCACATAGTAGATAAAAACGTCTTCTGACAGGCAAATACGACAAAAGCAATGTAATCATCATCCGCAGCAGCAGCGTTAACATCTTCGCCATGTGTATCAGTCTAAATCGTAATTCCCCACGGTATCTTCTTCTTC
This sequence comes from Triticum timopheevii, assembly GCA_963921465.1. NCBI lineage: Eukaryota > Viridiplantae > Streptophyta > Magnoliopsida > Poales > Poaceae > Triticum > Triticum timopheevii. The sequence goes on along the minus strand of OY997274.1, from coordinate 169,804,345 downwards.
TTCGTCCTCAACGTCCTCGAACGTTGGCTTCTTCTTGATCAACTCTTGTATGTCCACAGCACGACAGGCAATCTTTTCGCCGGCGTCATTGACGTGATGGTTCTCAAAGATATTAGGAACATCTGTGTTATCTTGTACATCAGGAGTAGTGTAAGCATCATCTTGTTGTGCAACTTCATTAAACAAATTCCTCTGCTCAAACCTTTGCAATACTCTCCAGTCATCGCTACGTGCAAATGTGTCTTCCAAGAAAAATATCTGTGTTGCTTGATTTGCCAAAAAAGGCTCGTTGGTCTGGTACGCCGCCTTGACATTGATGGATTTGAAATAATCTTCAACTCTGGGTTTTGCGATCCTGGAAAACAGGTTATACCAACGACAGCACAACAGAACCACACACCGATGATCCTCGAAACTAGAGATATACTGCAACTGAACAATGTCTGTTATGTTAGCATACATTTCAGTTGTCTCTTTGTCATATGTATCCGTGCTCATGATGGCACTGTTTTGTGTCTTCCTGCCTTTGTCTCATGCAAGGGTGTTGTAGCGCACATCTCCAACAATGCAAGATTCATAATGTCTTACTCGAGTATCAGGACCCATTGCTAGTGAGTAAAGGGCATCATCAACTGCCTGCCCATCCTCCCGCATCTTCTTAACCTTTGGTTAGAAAATAGACAAGTTGATCATCTTATGTACTCAATATATTAAAAAAACTAGCAGTGCACTTCAAAAGCTTACATGGTTCTTGAACCATTTCGCAAATCCTGCCATAACTAGTTTGTTAATGTTTCTTGGATTTTGCGGCAGTTTTTACTCCTATTTGTAGATGCTACACAACATAGTGATCGCGTCAAACATCTAAATATATAAGAATGTGCTGCAAGTTTAGTATATTATGATGTATAAGCTGCAGTACTGCACTTACTTGATATAAGGTAGTATCTCAGGACAGTTATTCAACACATACCAAACCATTTTGTCCAAATCTTTAGGTTTGTCCTCTTGTCGACTCTTCCCTATAACTCGAACAGAATAATCGAAAACATTGAGCCCACGATTGTCTTCAACCATCTCTTTGCTAAGCTGATCAGCTATTTCAATGTATTTTGAGCAGAATGTCAACGCTTCGGTAGCAATGTAGGCCTCCGCAATGGAACCCTCGGGTCTAGCTCTGTTCCTAACATAGCCCTTGAGAGTGCCTAGCCGCCTTTCAATAGGGTACATCCAGCCATACTGTACTGGACCTCTAAGTAGTGCCTCATCAGGTAGATGAACAGCCGAATGCACCATCACATCAAAGAAGGCTGGAGGATATATCTTCTCAAGGTCGCATAGGATAGTTGGTATCTTGTCTCTAAGACGCTCCAAAGCATCTATCCTGATATTTCTACTGCAGAGTTCCCTGAAGAATTGTCCCAACTCTGCAACTGCTCTGTATAAGTCTGGGCGGCCCAATCCTCTAAGGATAACAGGTAAAACCCTTTGAAGTAGCATGTGGCAGTCATGAGTTTTCAACCCTTGTACCTTGTTTCCATCTGCACTGACTCTCCTTTCAGGGTTGGAAGCAAATCCATGTGGGAATCTCACACGTGATAGGACCTCGCAGAATTCTTTTCTTTTTACCTTGTCCAAGACGTACACAGCTGGTGCCATATCCCGTGGTTTACCTTCATCTTGCACCTGCAAATCCTTTCTGATACCCAGGTGTGTCAAATCAATTATAGATTTTAAGGTATCTTTCGTCTTGCCTTCAATATTAAGAAGTGTGCCGATAATGCTGTCACATATATTTTTCTTGGTGTGCATCACATCAAGATTATGCCGCAGATCCAAATCTTTCCAATACTCCAAGTCCCACAAAGTGGACCTGCGGGTAAACAATAATCTCTCTTCTACCGTGCCACGCTTCCTTTTCCTGCTACCATTACCAGGATGGTTTCCTGGTGTAATATGCCTGACCTTCTCTAATTCCACTTGCAACTCATAGGCGGTGAGCCGCTTTGGCGCATCACGGTTTTCATGCTTTGCATTGAAGACATGTCTTCGGTATTTTCTAGGATGCGGCTTGTCCTTGGCAAGGAAACGACGGTGTCCAATGTAGCATATCTTGCTAAGTATTGCGTATGATAGCGGATTCATGTCACAGCGAACACATGCATTGTAACCATGTGTCGTTCGCCCTGACATAGTGCCCAAAGCCAGATAATCATGGATGCACCAAATTACCACAGCACGCAGAAAGAAATCAGCTGGTGGGCTACTATATAGGTCTCGAGTGAGAACACCCTTCCATAGCTATTGAACTTCCTCCACAAGAGGCTCCATGAACAAATCAAAATCCTTTCCAGGAATTTTTGGACCTAGGATGAGCAAGGCCATCATGTAGTTTGATTCTTTGGTGCAGACATTTGGAGGCATGTTGTAAGGGATAACAAGCACTGGCCACATGCTATATGTGGCGCTCTGGTGGCCAAATGGGTTAAATCCATCTGAAGCTAAGCCAAGTCTAATGTTTCTCGGGTCAGCAGCAAAATCTTTGTGTTTATCATTGAAGCTTTTCCACTCACTACCATGAGATGGATGGCTCATTACATTCTGATCTCTGTACTCCTGGTTCCTAGAATGCCACAGTACATCCTCTCTTGTTTCAGCATCATGAAACAACCTCTGCCATCTTGGTGTAATTGGAAATGTCTCAGAACATTATGAGGAACCCTCTTCACAGCATTGCCATCTTTCCATCTTGATGATTTGCATTTCGGGCATTCACTTAAGTTGGCATAATCCTTCCGGAACAGAACACAATTATTCTTACAAACATGGATCATATCATATTCAATTCCAACTGCACGAAGGAAATTCTTCGTTTTACTGTAGGTGTGTGGCAGCTCAGACGCATCTGGGAAAGATTTGCGGAAAGCAGCCAACATCGCATCGAATGATTTGTTGGCCATCCACTCAGATGTCTTCAGCTGAAGAAAGGTGACCATAGCTGAGAATACTGACAACTTATTTCCTGGGGTGACAGCAACGTTGCATTGTTCCAACATGCGGGCCCACCGTTTTTCTTCTGCAGGTGAAAGTTCACGGAATGCACGAGCATTTCGTAGCATTGTTTCAATGTTGGTCAAACTGACTGGCTCCGCCACCACCACCTCCTCATCTTCTTCCACCTGAGCATCAGGCAGATCAAGATGGTGATTTGCAGCTTCCACGTAGTCAATAACATTGACGTTCACAACTTCACCATGATGAACCCACCTAGTATATGTGACCGACATCCCATACAAGTGTAGATGATTTTGCACAGTTGACTGGGGTCTTGTAACTGAATTCATACAACTGCTACATGGGCAGAGCACATCTGATTTCGGACCACCGTACTCAGCTCTGATAAAGTTCATGAAGTTTTCAACCCCCTCGACATATGCAGCGGAGAATCTTCGAGCAGAAGTTATCCAAGTCTTGTCCATCTGTTAGACATAAAAATTAGTTCTTCTACTAGATATTACAGGAAAAACATATATGCTTTTTTATGAAGTCCAGAAAAAAATACCTAGGTCGATGTCTAAAGCTATGGCAAGATATTTGGACGAGCAGATCTAAGTAACGAAATATATGTAAAGCTAATTCAGCAAACAGATTTGAGTGCTAAATTATGGCAGGCTTTTTCAGCAGTCAATGAGGCCGAGCACACTGCCATCGAACTATCGAAGGACATCGCAGCAACAAATATTAGAGTATAAAACGGTGTAGAGCTATTTCACCTAACAGATTGGCTACTAGACCATGGCAATCTACGTCACAATAAATATATGGCAGGATATTTTAGCAACTAATCAGCCTTGGCATGCCATCTCAGCTAAGCAGATTGAGTGCAGAACAGGGCAAGGAAGCTTCTTAAGCAGAGCATATTGATAGTAAACTACTTCGGCAAACAGTGAGATTAACAGCGTCTATCAGCTAACATTCAGCGCTACACCGACATGAATGGGGCCTCAGTCTAGAATCCGCGTACCATGGGAGAAGCTGACCGCCGCGCGTCTCCACACAAATGTTGCCAGCGGTGGCGATGCTGACCGCCGTGCGCCTCAACAAGAACGTAGCAAGAGGTGGCGGTGCGACTAGAGGACGGCAGTCTACGAGAGCGTACTGTGAGAGCGAGAGGATCATCGTACGTCCCCTCGACGAACCGCGGCGCCGACGTATTGGCGCGACGGGGAGGGCGGCTTTGGCGGAGCGAATGGAGTGGAGGGGGGACGGGGGGAAGGGGGTTTGGGGAATATTTGGCCGAAGGGCGGTTGAATCGGATTTGGGGGGAATTTTTGTGTGTGTGGGGGGGGGGGAGGATTTTCGCGCGGTGGGCGGGGGGAGTTTGGCGCATGGTCGGTTTCTCCAAGTGCAGTCCCACGTGTCAGTGAAGAGGCATGGCGAAGCGTGTTCTGTTTGCGTGAGCCGTGTGCAGGACCGAACGTGTGTGGGGTGCAATGCGACCACTACAGGAGTGCTGTGAGTGTACCGCCTTTTTCCCTTTTAAACTAGGTGCTTCGCCCCCTCAAAAAAAATTATTGCTTCGCGTGATCCATTGATACTACTACTAGTAATCCGGTAATCCTGACTAAAATGGCGCCGGCCGGGTCTTTTCCCGCGTGATATGCTGGGAGGTTGGCTTAGTTGGGTTTTTTAGATTTGTCTCGGTTCAATAAAAAGCAAAGTTGGTGATGATGGTGTGCCTGTCATCCTGCAATATAGGCCGTCCGATCTATATCTAACGGATAGGAAGGAAACTATGACAATTTACCCGCACTCCTCTCCACATTTGCAGATAAGGCTTTCCCTCGTTCATCCTTTTCTCCCACAAGATCTTGATCTTCTGTGCAATGCACGGGCATCTTGCTAGTACTCCTACAATATGTATATTATTGTGAAAGTTCATATACACCGGCCGAGATTAATGCAAACACGGCAGATTTTCATTACATTTTCAGCTTTTATAGGATAGAAAAATAAAAGAAACCTGACCCTAAACCTATTCTACGGTGGCGACCGATGTCCTCCATCTGCAATCTCTATGTGCGGGGGCGGGGTTCAAGACCCGTGAAATGAAGGTGTGGTCTCCGGCGAGGAAAAGTAGAACACGGGATACGGGCTGGCCAGTTGGCACACCATGCCCTGCCGCCTCCCATGCCCTACTCATCCTCGGCGGAGTCCCTGACCTCGGCGGTGCCGGATGTTGGACGGCGGCAAGTAGGATGCGTGGCTGACGGTGCTCCCGTTGTCGGCCGCCAGCGTGGCCGCCGCTTGTGCGGTCGCGTCCGCATCTGGCTACGCCTCTATTGCGTCGCGAGAGGTGACTTGAGCGAGGGCGGCGACCTCGAGCTTCATCCCCGAAGACAAGCTCTCCCACAGAGCGTTCGCACTTGCGGTCATGGCGGATGTGGTGCCAGGTAGGAGGACGATGCGCTATGGTGTGGAGGTTAGCTGGGTGTTGCCGCTTTAAGTAGTGCATTCCGGTGAGGCCAAGCGTCCAGATGCGTCATTAAGTCGCCAGAGTTGGTTTCTCGGGCACCGAGCCTCTTAACGACGACATACGAACAGACGGCATGAATGTGGGCAGCTGGCGCCGGCTGGGAATGCACCACGCGACGGCGCGAGGGACGAGGGCCTTGGTGTGCCAGGGTAGTTAGCTGCGGTCGTGGCAACGTTGGAGATGCCCTTTGCTCAAATGCGATCCCCGCATGTCATTGAAAAAGCAAGACGACCCGCCATGGTCTCTGGTCCAGAAGATGCAGTTGGCCACGCTACACCACTCCGCGGACGCGTCGCGGCGCCCCGTGCATCCTCGACGAGCCGGGTGTTGGGGTGTGTTTGGATTGTGGCCAAAGTGCACCTTACCAAAATTTTGGTCATGACCCAAAGATTGGTCTTTGTTTGGATGGTTGCCATTTTTTTGGCATGCCAATGAACTCTAGCCAACTCTAGTCCATTTTTCTTGCCAATGTCGGCCAAATCATGGGCAACCAATAACTCAACCAAAATTTTGGTCATGACCCAAAGATTGGTCTTTGTTTGGATGGTTGCCATTTCTTTGGCATGCCAATGAACTCTAGCCAACTCTAGTTCATTTTTCTTGCCAATGTCGGCCAAATCATGGGCAACCAATACCTCAACCAAAATTTTGGTCATGACCCAAAGATTGGTGTTTGTTTGGATGATTGCCATTTCTTTGGCATGCCAATGAACTCTAGCCAACTCTAGTTCATTTTTCTTGCCAATGTCGGCCAAATCATGGGCAACCAATACCTCAACCAAAATTGTGGCTACCCAATGCTTTGATGGGGCAACCTTGGGCACAAACCAAACATACTATTAGTCGTGCCACAGCACTAACGCCACCCTCGGCACACTGAAACCGACCATGTCTAGCGACGATATGAGCGTGTCTCTCACCGCGGTCGCCGTGTCCAGAGGCGGTGCTGGAGCTGCGCCCTGTTGTTGGCCCCAATGACCCACATGAATGGTTGTCGGTGGCGAGGAGGTCGTGAGCCAGCTCCTCCATTGGACTAGTCTGCGCTACATCGTCCCGACGGGTGTGCCCCACATGTCGGTTTCCCTGTTTTCCCGGCCATATTCGAGCGTCAGTGCTCCGCGTTGCGCATTAGGCCTTTCACTATGTAGGCCAAGCGGACAACTTATTGTTTATTTGAGGCGTTCAAGTGTAATCATGTGGCGTTTGCTTACTTCTCATTCCTCTCCAACCCTCTTCTCCATCGATCATGTCGCCCTCCAGTCGAGTCCATCCTCCCGCATGCCTCATTTGAACATTCCGCCGAGTATCATTCACATGTACCCACCCTAGTCCTCTTTCAATAGATCTTCGGACCCCAAGATGAAATCGAGAGGGAACGAGTGGGGGCACGTGATACCTAAGGCGGATTATAAATTGTGAACCGGTGATCAGAGCATCCGCAAATCATATATAAAGGGTATTCAATGTTCGTTTCGTTTTTGAACGTACAATATACTCCCTCAAATCCTTTCTACTTTACATATAAGTTTCATGTGTAGTCAAAGTATCTCTACTATGATAAAAAAAGGTATCAACATTCAACAATGCCCAATCAATATTGTTAGATTTGTACGTACTCCTACATTTGTACTCGAGATGGTTTCCAATTTGACTATTGACAAGATTAATAGTACTCCCCCCGTCTAGGTGAGTAAGTCATCTTAGGTTGTGCACCGTGACCAAGGAGGAGGGGAAAACGAGAGACATTAATGTTTATTTGCTAATTAATAGTATTGCATGCAATGAATTAACCACTGCATGTCATGTTTGATAGTCTCAGGTCACTAAAAGCATGCACACCCTCATCTCTTATTGGTTAATATGTCAAGAAACAAGAAGTGAGGTAGAAGTTAATGCACCACGCCTACGTGTTTTGGGATTATTTGGTTTTCGTAAGATGACTTACACACCTAGACGGAGGGAGTACATGAGATGTATAATGTGAAAATTATATCATTGGAAACTCCTTTCACATACGAAATTGATCGTATGCTTTGTGTAAGTTGCATGTCATATATTATTACTCTAACATTTGGTCAAAGTTAGCCTCAAAAAATGCATTAGACCCTGTATGCTTTGTGTAAGTTGCATGTCATATATTATTACTCTAACATTTGTGTAAGTTGCATGTCATATATTATTACTCTAACATTTGTGTAAGTTGCATGTCATATATTATTACTCTAACATTTGGTCAAAGTAGTATAGTGGAAGTGGATCCTCTGACGTAGGTATCCCTGCCTTACCCTCCCATTCGGTCACTTACTGGCGGACCCCATGCTTGCTAGGCCCCGCATGTCAGTTACTCAATGGGTTCGTCCACATCAGGGGATCTTCATCCATAGTATACTCCCTCTGTTTTTATTTACTCTGCATAAAACGGAGGGAGTGGTGGTATAATAAATGACGCGGGCGGGGAAGGGGGAGGGACGTCGATTTGCTCTCAACTGCGGTCCCACAAGCGAGCGAAAACGCAAGACGAAGCGCGTTCCATTCGGTGAGCGACGTGGAGGGTCCAGCGTGCCGGGCTGCAACGCGAACGCAACAAGAGTGATATACAGTCAAAACCGATTGACCGGTCATCACCGGAACCACTATTCACACCAGAACCTTCACTGCTCGGCCTACGCCAGCCACTGCCCTAAAACCACACCAAATCTCCAGCCCATTCCCCCACCTTTCGATCCCCTAGCCCGCATCAAGCGTCCCCTAGTTTGTCGGAAAGCCATGGTGCGCTGCAAGATCACTTACTACAAGATGCTGACACCGGAGCGCCATGCAGAAATCGCGGTGGCGGTCGGCTGCCATCGAGGCCGTCCTGCAGGTGGAACCAGACATCCTGGACATGAACCGGACGGTAGAGGCTCGACTCGACGCAGAGCGTGCGGATGCCGCTCTCATCGACGCCCTCCTGCAGGCGGAACCGGACTTCCTGGACTTGAACCGGGCGGCGGAGGCTCGACTCGATGCGGAGCGCGCGAATGCCGCTGCCATCGAGGCCCTCCTGCAGGTGGAACCGCACGTCCTCGACTTGAACCGGGTTGTGCTCTCGTTCGTGCTGAGCGCCCGCACGCTCCGCTTGAACAAGTAGCTGGAGGCCGAGGACAACCACGGTGCGGAGACACACGTCGGCAGGGACGACTGGTTCGCGCCGGCAGCCAAAGATGACGAGGCTGTCTCTTTCCGCGAGCAGTGATAGTTTTTCTTTATGTTGTTGTTTTTATGGATATTTTGCTGCGTAAAAACATACTATATTTGTTATGCAAGTCGCCTAACTTGGGTCAGTCTACCATTTCAGGCGGTTGGATGAATATCCAACGTCTCCTAACCCTTCTTTCCTTCTTCCTCACCTCTTCTTCTTCCCCAGCAGACCACCGCACGGGCCGTACGGATACTCCCCAACATGCGGTTGGATAAACATACTCTATGAACGAAAATTATGTGTCAGCGATAGGATGGCTGAGTTTGGTTTGATCACATGCGACAACACGTGTCAGTGAGGGTGCGTTCCCTTGGTTGGGTTTGCGGCGTGCAAGAGCGACTGTGTGAGGGTGCGGTGCGACCGCGGCGTGCAGGAGCGACCGTGTGAGGGTGCGGTGCGACCGCGACAGCCATGCGCAAGTGTACCTCCTTCTCATTTTGAAAACTTTAGGCAAGCTTGGCAAAAATGTGTGGCGAAGTTTGGCAATGCAAGGCCTAGACCCAAACAGGATAAGTACATACGTACTAGGAGTACTAGTGTTAAAAAAGAAAGGTGGGGTTTTCCTTCGCGGGATTTAATCGATACAAATCCTCGTTTCACGTGTCAATTAATGCATATTTTTTTCTCGAAAGACCAAAGAGCTAACCATCTCACTCCTCATCACTTGATTAATGTAGCACCATGCAAACCAACCTTCTCACTTCCGCATGCATGCAGGGGATATCAATGCCCTTGGTTGCTAACCCCATCAATTTTGCCTCGATTAGTGTTAGTGGCCCTTTGCAAATTGTAATTTTGATATACTGGCCTTGTGTACAAAAAATGGAGTTAGTAACTATATTTGACTTCCTTCGCCATTGCGGTGACGTCGAAGTTTTTTTTGTGGTTTGGCGAAGTGCGTTCGACAGAGAACACCATTGAGGGAGACCACAGTAAGTCGTTCGCAAGTGCCGCCTGCAAGCCGAGACAACCGCCTTATTTGCATCCAGGAAGTCCTTTACTAGTACTACTACTAGGAGTACTAGTGCGGTGAGATGGTTTCTCGAAGAAGACGATGGAGAAGCGGAGTCAGCAAAGAGTGAAATGATGGTTGCTTCATCCGTGCTTTGTGATTTGACGCCTCACCGCTTTGTGATTTGTGATAGAGGGGACAGGGGAGTAGACTCTATGCTCTATACTGCACTACATGCGTCCAAGCATGGGAGAAAGAGGAGAGACGTTGCATTTTTCTATTCCTTTAATCAATCAATCAGGGAGCTTCGGTTCCATCTTTTTGGTTTTGGCAACACCGTCCATAATGGTTCCTGAGGGAGTCCTGGACTAGGGGGTGTCCGGACAGCCGGACTATCATCGCCAGCCGGACTCCAAGACTATGAAGATACAAGATTGAAGACTTCGTCCCATGTCCGGATGGGACTTTCCTTGGCGTGGAAGGCAAGCTTGGCGATACGGATATGTAGATCTCCTACCATTGTAACCGACTCTGTGTAACCCTAGCCCTCCCCGGTGTCTATATAAACCGGAGGGTTTTAGTCCGTAGGACGCAAAAAAAAACATTACAACAATCATACCATAGGCTAGCTTCTAGGGTTTAGCCTCCTTGATCTCGTGGTAGATCCACTCTTGTACTACCCATATCATCAATATCAATCAAGCAGGAGTAGGGTTTTACCTCCATCGAGAGGGCCCGAACCTGGGTAAAAACATTGTGTCCCTTGTCTCCTATTACCATCCGCCTAGACGCACAGTTCGGGACCCCCTACCCGAGATCCGCCGGTTTTGAAACCAACATTGGTGCTTTCATTGAGAGTTCCTCTGTGTCGTCACCGATAGGCTTGATGGCTTCTTCAATCAACGACAACGCCGTCCAGGGTGAGACTTTCCTCCCCGGACAGATCTTCGTATTCAGCGGCTTCGCACTGCGGGCCAATTCACTTGGCCATCTAGAGCAGATCGAAAGCTACGCCCCTGGCCACCAGGTCAGATTTGGGAGCCTAAACTCCACGGCGGACATCCACGGAGACTTGATCTTCGATGGATCCGAGCCGCAGCCGAGTGTGCCGCACTGTCTCGATGGGCATGACCTAACTCTGCCGCCGTACAGTACCTTGGAGGCCGCACACGAATCCGCTCCGACCCATAGTCCGGAGCCGATCGCGCAGATCGAGGACAGGTGGCTGGACACCGCCTCGGGACCTGCAACTTCCATGGCGATGGAGCCGAACACTGATCTCGTCCCTTACAAAAGCTCGTGACTCCAAGGTGCCGGACTACCTGCCGGACTCCGAGCCTCCTTTGCCCCTGCCGATCGAATCAGATTGGGCGCCGATCATGGAGTTCACCGCTACGGACATCTTTCAGCACTCACCCTTTGGCGACATCCTAAATTCGCTAAAACATCTCTCGCTATCCGGAGAACCCTGGCCGGACTATGGCCAGGATGGTTGGGATGCGGACGACGAAGAAATTCAAAGCCCACCCACCACCCACTTTGTAGCCACTGTCGACGATCTAACCGACATGCCAGACTACGACTCCGAAGACATCAACGATATGGACGACGATGCTGGAGACGATGAAGAACCAGCGCCTACAGGGCACTGGAAGACCACCCAAACGCATGACGTATATATGGTGGACACCCCAAAAGGAAGCAATACCGAGGAACAACGGGGCGCGGCAAAGGATAATCCCGCCGACAAACAACCAAAACGGCGTCGCAGACGCCGCCCTAAGTCCCGCCTCGACATAAACAACATTCCTAATGACCCAGCAATAGAGCAGGGCAAACCAGTGGACGACGAACATGCAATCAAGCAACCGTCCGAACAGGACGAACCGGATAATCAATCCATGCCCGGCAAAACCAACAGTCCGGACGACCTCACGTCGGGCACACCACCGGAGCACAAGAACCTTCACAAAAGACTCGTCGCCACTGCAAGAAGTCTGAAGAAGGAAAAACGGAAGCTCAAAACAGCGGAAGATATACTCAGAATGAGGTGGAGCAAAGTACTCAAGACCGCAGAAAAATATGGCAGTGGCCATCAAGCAAAGAGCTACCCGAAGCGCAAGCTGCTGCCAGAATTTGACGAGGAAGCCATAGAGCCCCCACAGTCAAAAAACAAAGAGATCGCCTGGCCGGATAGACGGCCAGATGACAGGCCAAAAGCGACGAGCGGCGCCGCACACAAGCCGACTCATGATCCTGGGAAAACAGACGGCCCAGCCAGGTCCATTTACGGGCCAAAAAAGAGGGCCCCAGGAAGCAACACAACATGCCAAGTGTTCGAAGACAACGACACACCCAAATACAGGGGCGCCACACACCCACTATGTTTCACCGATGAGGTGCTGGATCATGAATTTCCAGCAGGGTTCAAACCCATAAACATAGAGGCATACGATGGAACAACAGACCCTGGAGTCTGGATAGAGGATTACATACTACACATACACATGGCTAGAGGAGATGATCTCCACGCCATAAAATATCTACCCCTCAAGCTCAAAGGGCCAACTCGGCATTGGCTCAAAAGCCTCCCAGTAAACACTGTTGGAAGTTGGGAAGAGCTTGAGGACGCGTTTAGAGCAAATTTTCAAGGGACTTATGTCCGCCCTCCGGATGCAGATGATCTAAGTCACATAACTCAACAGCCCGGAGAGTCAGCGCGCAAATTTTGGAACAGGTTCCTTACCAAAAAGAACCAAATAGTCGACTGTCCGGACGCTGAAGCCTTAGCAGCCTTCAAACACAATGTCCGAGACGAATGGCTCGCCAGACACCTTGGCCAAGAGAAGCCAAGGACAATGGCCGTGCTAACAAGCCTTATGACCCGCTTTTGCGCGGGGGAAGACAGTTGGCTAGCAAGATGCAGCACCAGCAACCCAAGTACATCCAAGATCAGAGATGGAAATAGAAAATTACGGCGCAGAAAGATCAGCGCCGGAATAAAGAAAAAAGCCCAAAGAATACGGCGGTCAATGCCGGATTCAAAAGCTCGCGGCCAAACAATAAAACACTGCCTCTTAAGGACAACAGTGATGAGCTATCCAACTTAAACAAAATTTTGGATCGGATATGTCAAATCCACAGTACCCCCGGAAGGCCTGCAAACCACACCCACCGAGATTGTTGGGTTTTCAAACAGTCCGGCAAACTCAACGCCGAACACAAGGGGCTCGACACGCCAAGCGAGGATGATGACAAACCCCACCAGCAGAGCACCGAAAAACAAAAGACTTCCCCACAAGAAGTCAAAGCAGTAAACTCGCTTCATGTGATAATGCGGAAAAACAATGCGGCACCCGCTAAGATAGGTGTCGCACGGTCCACCCCAGCGGAACCTCGAGATTGGATGTCAAAACCAATCACTTTTGACCACCTGGATTATTCCAGAAGTGTTCGAAATGCAGGATGGAAGGCTCTGATATTGGATCCTATAATTAACGGACTACAATTTACACAAGTCCTGATGGACGGCGGCACCGATCTAAACCTGCTATATCCGAACATAATCTGCAAGTTGGGGATAGACCTTACTAAAATTCGACATAGCCACACTTCCTTTAAAGGAGTGACGCCAGGCCCTTACGCCAAGTGCACAGGCTCATTATTACTAGAAGTTGTGTTCGGGTCACCTGACAACTTCCGACGCGAAAAGCTAATCTTTCATGTCGCCCCATTCAAAACTGGCTATGAAGCATTACTGGACGTGAAGCTTTTGTCCGCTTTAACACAATACCACATTACGCGTCCCTTACACTTAAAATGCCTGGTCCACGTGGCATCATTTCATTAAGAGGGTCATTCAAAGACCCCGGACACGGCTAGACGAGTCTGGCATAAATAAGCTAGGGGCTCCCTAGCCGCACACCCCTTCACAAGGGGCTGTGCATATAATCAATAATGAGCTAATATAGGCTCAGCTTTATTAATTTATTAATATTTCAATTCTTTATGCACTTTTCGCACGATTTCTTTTCAAACTAATTTACTCTCCTTTTACAGATGAACAACGTGCACACCCGTCCAGGATACGGCACAACGGAGACACAGGCGCAGACGTGCAGTAGGGGCCCGTTTCAAGGATTCTTTTCAGATTAAGACCCTGCGTAAACCTTTCTTACTGTCTCTTGTTGCTATAATCCCCTGGTTTCACACTATAACCAGAAAGGAGACTGGCGTTTTGGCATCGGCCGCGTCAGAGGACCTCGCCCATACCTGGACACTAGGGGCTTAGGGCATTGTTTTGCCCGTTATTATAAGGACCGAACACCTTCGGGAGTGTTCGGCGTCTCGAGTTAGGCCTTATATGCATCAGCTCCGAATCATGTCTTTGGTCAAATGTTGGGTTTGCCCGGCTCCTGTGTTTTGCTGCCTTACGTTCCGTATCATCGTCTAACGCGGCACCAGGAGAACTACTGCGATTGTGCCCCAGTTCGGCTGGGCGAGCACCTCAGTAGAGAAAGTCGAAAACTGACTATCATGATACAGTGAGAGACTGGTCAACCACTTGATCGACCAATGGAATGTTTAGAATTCCTCCGCTTTGATGAAGGACCGTTTCCCGGCCAGGCACATACGCGCCCCAAATTCGGAGAGCGCGGTGCCCCCAGGGGCTATATAGTAGCCCCACCCTCGAACTCCCATGGCTAAGTGAAAGTGATAAAGCATTATAGTCCGGTTGCCTCGTTTGCTATGCTACCACCTCCTTCACAGGACCGAGACGTCGGATTAAGTGTGAAAACGCGCTATTTTTGCGAACACCCCCGCATCTTGTGCGTGAGGGCTGAAGCCGACGACTGCCATCTTTCAGGTTATACACACGTATACATAAACGGCCGCATAGGAGATATTTTAATACTTGAACACACAAGTATAAAAAGCGCCTAAATTATAAACATTGTTTCACAAAATAAAACGTTCATTTGAACGTGACATTTTTTGAGCACCGCGACTCTATCATACGAGCACCACGCAGAACTTCCCCGAAATAGTGCTCGGCGGGTAACCGGCTCTCATCCGAACCCTGGGTCGCAACAGTGGTGGCATCCATCTCTATCCAATGTGTCTTCACACGGGCGAGTGCCATCCGTGCACCCTCTATGCAGGCCGACCGCTTCATCGCCTTGATATGCGGCACCACCCCAAGAAATTGCTGCAATAAGCCAAAATAGCTCTTCGGCTTGGGCCTATCCGGCCAGACATGAGTCACGATATCCGTCATGGCAAGCCCGGACAACCTATTCAGCTCAGCCCACTCGGCCAACCGGTCGGTCAGCGGAAGTGAACGCTCCGGACTATGGATTTGAGACCAAAACAGCTCTTCCGTCTTGTGATCCTCCTGGCTTCGGAAGTGCACAACGGCATCCGCCGCACTCGCTGCTAAGTCCATATAAGGATCCTCCGGACCCCACAGCTGGCCAAGCTAAGCATACTTTGGATCCATAAACCTTCGGCGCAGCAGAAAAGGCTTGCCAGCCACAATGTCATCGGCCTGGCGCAGCTCTTCCTTTATAGCCCGCATTGCAGAACGGGCATCCTTGGCTTTGGCGGTGGCCTTCCCCAGGTCTTCTCGCCCCGCAAGGCGCTCCTTTTCAAGAGCCTCATTGCGGTCGGTAGCATCTTTTAACTTCACGGCCATTTCGGCCATCTCTTCCCTGCTTCGGCAGTGTGCAGCCCTTTCGGCTTCTAACTCCTCGGCCGCCCTCGAGGCTGCCGCATTACCCCTTCTGGCTTGCTCCTTGGCTTGAGCAAGTTTGGCCCGAAGGCTCTCCACAGCAGCGGCACCATCTGCATTTCACAGACACGTGTTGTAAGAAGTAGGCTTTGGCTCCCTTACTAAGTGACCGCAAAGAAACACTTACCTTGCGATTCATCAAGTCGCCTGTTGACTAGCGCGATGTCCGCATCCGCAACATCGAGTTGCCGCTTTAGTTCAGCAACTCCATCAGTCCGGCTGGCCCCCGGACGATCCGCCACCTGCATAGGAACGGCGAAAATTGAAATCTGCGATTTTGATCCTCGGCACGCTGTCACTTTCGACAACCTACCGAGTCTCAGGGGCTACTATCCATACAGGGCGCATGTTTATGTGCAAAACTGTCACAAAGGTGTGTCGTTTTTACGTACCTCAAACCCCGCCAGCAAACTCCTGACGGCATTATGCAATCCGCTTTCGGCGGACATTATCCTTCCAATCACCATACTCATCAGTGCATGGTGATCTTCTGAGACGGACGCCCTCTCAAGTAGATCCTTCAGCTCCCCCGGCCGAACTCTATTCAGCGCTGAACTCTTCGGCTCTGTCGGGCTCGGGGATACCCTCCGTGATGACACTTCAGGCTCGTCCGCCCTATCCGACGGTGCAGCGGACGGAGGCGTCTCGCTCTCCATCATCTCCGGACGAAGGTCCCCCGATGACGAGCTCATTTGCGAAGGACGGAGATCCGAACTACAAGGCAAACACTTGAGTTATCTTCAGAAACACAAATAGGGGTGTCCCTTATTATAAAACTCCCCTTTTTCTACTTACGGCTCGCTAGAGGGCTGATTCTTTAGGGGAGACTGTGCGGCCGGGGCCTCCCCGGACGCAGGACCCTCTGGTGAAGATTTTTTCCCCCGCTTAGGGGCTTTGGCCCCCGGGTCCTCGGAGGCGGTCCTCTTCTCCTCCTGGAGGGAGGGATTCTTGGTCCCCCCTTTCTCGAGAACCTCCTTGGACGAGGCGGTAGCTCCTCTATTTTCCCCTTCGCCTTCCTCTGAAGGTGCAACCTCCAGCATCCTGACCAGCACGGGATCTGGCGCGGTCTCTGCGAGGGGGGCGGACACCTTATCAGCTTTGCTATCGCTATCCACTCCTGTTTAGAGGGAAATCGGTCAAAAGGCGAATCATAGAAAGGCAGACAAGCGGTATATCCGGACTCGGAGCTACTTACTTGTGTATCCGGGCGATTGCAGCTTAGGCCAGCGTCCTCGGTCACTTCCGGACACGCCTCTCGTGATCCGAAGAATAATTTGTACATCTCCACGGATGTCATGCCCATGAAGTGTTGAAGAATCCATGGTCCCTCCGGATTAAACTCCCACGACCGGAGAGGGCGGCGTTTGCAGGGCAGGAGACGCCTAATCAGCATGACCTGCATTACCACAACTAGATCGATCTCCCTCGCTTGGAGGTCTCGAATCCGGCCCTGCAGGAGGGGCACGTCCTTTGACGGCCCCCAGTTAAGCCCTTGGTTGACCCACGACATCAACCGTCGTGGAGGTCCCGGGTGGTATAAGGGCGGCGGCTTCTGCCTGCTGCCCTTTCGAGCGGTAATATAGAACCACTCCTGCTGCCACAAGCCGAGCTCCTCTTGGAAGGAGCCCTCGGGCCACGGGGCATTGGCCCTCCTGCTTATGGCCGCCCCGCCACACTCTGCTTGACGCCCCTCGATCATCTTCGGCTCCACATTGAAGGTCTTCAGCCACAGGCCGAAGTGGGGGGTGACGCGGAGGAAGGCTTCGCAGACGACAATAAATGCGGAAATATGGAGGATGGACTCCGGAGCCAAGTCGTGGAATTCCAACCCATAGTAAAACATGAGCCCTCTCACAAAAGGATCCATCGGGAAGCCTAAACCCCGACGGAGGTGGGATACAAAAAGGACGTACTCGCCGGGCTCGGGGGTGGGGATGGCCTGCCCTTCGGCGGGCAACCTGTGCGAAATCTCGTAAGACAGGTACTTGGCCTCTCGCAGCTTTAGCACGTCCTCCTCCGTGACGGAGGAGGGCATCCACCGGCCCTGAAGGTCGGAGCCGGACATTGTTGAAGGTCCGAAGCGCTGGAATTTGGGGCTCTGGGTGTTGGAACTTGGAGCGAGGAGAGGATTCGATGGAGGATTGAAGAAAAGAAATGAGCCTTGGTCCCGTTATAAAGAGGGGGAATACCGAGAGCCGTTTCCGTGACCGTTCGGGACTCGCCTTCGATAGAGGGGGCGTGACGACGGGCGCGGTTGGGTTACCCACGTCCGTATTGATGAGAATCCCGGAATAAGGGGAATACGATCTCTGCTTCGACAAGACGTGCCAAGGAAACCGCTTCGCTAAACGCGCTGAGGTGGTATATTAAAAAACGATTCAAGTAAAGGCTTGGTAGTGGTGTGACGTCATGCCACGAAATACGTCAGCAGATAGAATTTGTGTACATATTATACTCTCTACGGTGGAATGTGGAAATTATTTTGCAGAGCCGGACACTATCCTGGTGTTCACAATCTTCTATGAATTATTCGGAGGAGGAACCCGCCTTGCAATGCCAAATAATATGCGCGCCGGACTCATCGTCATTGAAGCCTGGTTCAGGGGCTACTGAGGGAGTCCTGGACTAGGGGGTGTCCGGACAGCCGGAATATCATCGTCAGCCAGACTCCAAGACTATGAACATACAAGATTGAAGACTTCGTCTCGTGACCGGATGGGACTTTCCTTGGCGTGGAAGGCAAGCTTGGCGATATGGATATGTAGATCTCCTACCATTGTAACCGACTCTGTGTAACCCTAGCCCTCCCCGATGTCTATATAAACCGGAGGGTTTTAGTCCGTAGGACGCAAAAAAACATTACAACAATCATACCATAGGCTAGCTTCTAGGGTTTAGCCTCCTTGATCTCGTGGTAGATCCACTCTTGTACTACCCATATCATCAATATCAATCAAGCAGGAGTAGGGTTTTACCTCCATCGAGAGGGCCTGAACCTGGGTAAAAACATTGTGTCCCTTGTCTCCTGTTACCATCCGCCTAAACGCACAGTTCGGGACCCCCTACCCGAGATCCACCGGTTTTGACACCGATAGTTCCCACGATGCCAAAAGCTATTTTCACATTTGGCTACACATTGTGGATGCCCTTAACCATACCACTTGGTTTTGCTCCTTTGTGCTATCTATACAAATCTCAATTATATTGATCTAAAAAATTATAGAATCAAGATTAGTAAAAAGGAGGTGATTTTGCCGCGCGGATGGCGGGGGAGGTTTCTTATTTTCGGAGGACGTTGTCCTGGCGGTTTCCTAACATGCGGTCCCACGTGTTAGTGCTTTACCAAGCCGATCTGCGTCCCACATGAGGCAGAACAACAGCAGAAGCAACACGTGGTTAAGTTGAAGAAGATGAGGGAGAAGCGGATTCAGCAACGAGTGAAATGATGGTTGCTTCGTCCCTCCAACTTCTTTTTTAGCATTATTACTTCATCCCTCCAACTTAACTGCGGGAAAGGTGCATCTTTGTGATTTGACGCCTCATTACTCATTACTACGCCGGCGCCATGACTGGGGTGCTTCACCCCGGCTGCTCTGCACTGTATTCCGGTATGGCACGTGGACCCGGTAGCTTGATGTCCCACATGTCGGTGAAAGGGACTAGAAGATTTATGAAAGCAGCGCTCCACACTTACGAGGGAGGAGTAGACGACACGACGGCCCAGTGAACTGTCACTTGTACTGTATAGTACTATAGTTTTGTTGTTTCACACGATCCATCGATACAAACCTGATTAAACAGGAAAGGGTGGGATTTTTCCCGCGCGGTAGATGATACTGGCCATACATTTCAAAGGCAATTTTAATGTATGCAAACTTAATAATTATAAGTAACAATATGATATCTAGTAAAACTAAAAACACATATGATTTATTGTGTTAGAGTGTAGTAGTAGTAGTGCTATATTGCATACTACCTCCGTCATGGTTTATAGGTCCCCTTTGTAGTTTGTGCCAAATTTTGACTAAAGATTTAACTAACAAAAATGTTAATGCATGTCAAGAAAGTTTATCTCATTGGATTCGTATTTGAACATAGTTTTCAGAAATATAATGTTTGGTGACATGCGTGAACATTTTGTTAGTTTAATATATGGTCAAAATTTGGCACGAAATACAATGGAGACCAATAAACCCAGACAGAGGTAGTAGTTGTTAGATGTAACATGTGAGAACGTGTAGAGATGTAGTTTTGGAGGGCCTACAGAGAGAAAAGCGTAATACGGTCACCGAACTTCAGAATAAGCTGATTACAGTCACTATATACGTTTTGTGGTGATTATCCGGTCACTTGCTCACAGTTCAGCATCGGATTGCACTCTGTTGACCGCCAAATAGGCTGTGTGGCGCCATGTTGACTAGTTAAATTGACCATGTTCCTTGTTGGTCCCACCTGTCAGTTCTTATAGGGAAAAGGTCAGATAAACACAAATTTACGCAGGCACGACAAGGCTCCAACCCGTGCGCGGGAATCACCTGGTTGTGTATGTGTCTGTCAGGGCCTGATGTGTGCGCATGCACGTGTAGGTTGAACACTTGAGCGTGAGAGTGTGTATTGGTCGTGTTGTGTACTGGTGTGTGCATGCATGCGTGCGTGTGTGCGTGTGAGTGTTGCGTGCGTGCGTGGCTGCGTGTGTACGTGTGAGTGTTGCGTGCGTGCGTGGGTGCATGTGTTTGTGTGAGTGTTGCGTGGATGCAGTTCGCGTGCATGCGTGCGTGTGTGTATAATCACCACACCAGCTCCTGTGTGTTAAAACAGACGGCTTAGCATACCAATACAAGGCCACCTTGTCCGCTGTGCCCGCGGTCATGACTTCGAACCGCCGTCCAAATATTTTTTTGTCGTTTGTTTTCATTCTTACTAGCAAGATGCCCATGCATTGCACGTAACATCAAGATGCATTTGTATGACTTGTTTGTGAGAGAAAAGGATGAACGAGGGAAGGCCTTATTTGCAAATGTGGTGAGGTGTGTGGGTACCTTTTTGCAAAATTGCCATAGTTTCTTTCCTATTTGTCAGATATAAATCGGAATTGCAGGATGGCAGGCACACCATCATCACCAACTCTGTTTTCTATAAGAGTGTATTTTATGTATTTTATAAGAGTGTAGATGTAGAGTAGATACAAGTCGACAGGTGGGCACGGTGGTAGTGAGATAATGTGATGCAACACTAGAGGTGCCACGTGGAGCGTTTAACTGGTCAACTAGTCATGTCATGAGCAAATACAGAGTTGTACGGTGAGCCCATGACTGTATAATAACCACTAAACGTAAACGGTGACCGTAATGAGCGGATTATGAAGTCCAATGTATGTATTGTGCTTTCGCTTCAAATACAATGATCGTCATTGCATATATCGCAAGAGAAAGATGAAACACCCGTGAATTTTCTGGGGGCTTACTTTTAGAGGACCTGGAGATAGTTTTGTGTGCATACGTGAAAGGGGCGTACATGGGGGTATGCGATGGAGAGAGAGATGCTCTTCGTTTCTCTTTATTATGACTAACTTTGTATATAGTATAAAAATATACAAATTCACAGTGCGGAATAAATATCATTGTGGGCACCATGCAATGAAATTAGCATTCGTACTCCTCCATATAACTTGGTAATGTTGTATATATGTAGAAACTCTAAAATAATGTTTTGGCCACACTTTATTCAAAAGGAATGTTGTATGCGAAATAAACATGAAGAGAGGGCTTTTTAGATCAATGCGGTACGTGATGTAACATGTGTGAATGTGTAGTTGATGCATTTGGCGGGACCTAGAGAGGTATGTGTGTGTATTACGTATTCGAGAGAGGCATGGATAGAGGGGCCGACCGGGGGGCGTGGGAGAGATAGCACGAGAAATGAGAGTGGTCTAGAGAGAGAGAGACGAATATGACGTCACGACAAGAGATTCCATTCCCTTGAGTGTGTATATGCAAGGGGGGAGGGAATAGAGGCACCAGGAGAAATTTTCTGTGTGTGTAGTGTTTGTGTTGGTATGTGTGGGTGTGAGAAGATAATGAGACGTGGGGGCAGAGGGTGTGTCACCGTGTGAGGTCCAGTGGGTCGAGGTGAGGACCTTCGTTCGGTTCTGTCCTATGCCATATTGGTCGGCCCATGACACATTTAGGAAGACCCATGGATGGCTAGACGTACAGGACAAAGATAGCAGAATTGTGAAGGACTCTGTGTCCACTGACAAAGCCAGATAGGATTTGTAACCCTGGGTTCTCGGACTAAGGTAACCCCTTTATCTCTGATATTACTATTCATCCAACCTAACTTTAAGGGGCATCCTACAGAATGCTCTGCTAGAATCATACTCGTCGATTAGGAAGAGAGGTCTGAGACAATGCGTGAGAGACAGTCGTAAAGATAATGTGCGTACATGAGACACGTAGGCAGGTCCATGTATATAGAAAGGGTCGATGAGGATTCTGCATGTGTATGTTTGCGAGAGGAAGAGCGCTTGTGATAAAGGTTAGTGAAAATAGTTGTCAATGGTTACGAGAGGGAGGGAGGGTTATATCTAGAGCATGTGTGCGAGAAAGACACCTTGGGAGAGAGTGTGTGAGCATGTGTGAGAGACCACCGATGGAGAGTGAAACTACACGTAAAAGACTGCTCAACACATTGATTAAAGATATAAATTGTATCCAAATATTAGGATGGGATCATGATATTTGCAATTCGCGTAAGAAGAGGTCATTGATCCATTAGACATCTAGATTCTATCGAATTTGAGCATGTCTATGTAATTATTCGACACAATTGATCCACATAGTTAGTATTTTGAACTCCAGACAATGCATCGCTTTAGTAATCGAATATAAACGTGAGTATAGTTCATGTTGTGTGTGTAAAGCACATTATACATACGAAAGTTACACAATGGACATTATAAATAGCTACCTATGAACTAGCATACATTTGAATTCAACTTAAGGTGGTTTAAAAAATCAAATTCAACACGAAGTCCATGCAAATATTTGAATTTGATATCATGGCATTTGTAAACCATACCTAAATTATGGGGGCACCAATCTTTGCTCTGATTTTGTACATAATAGCATATGTAGTCGTGTACAAAATAGATTCAAATTTAGCTCCTCCATTCCAAAATAATCATAGTTATAGGATTTTAAAGTGTCAAAATTTCAAAAAGAAGCGGATAATTTAATGAGGTTTTCAAACATACAAGGTCAAATATAACGTTGTCTATTTAGGTCAATCCTCATAGTTCAAGAGTACTCTAAACGTGAATGCTTGTGTTTCAAAATTTCGAACGAAGCACCAAAAGAGCCTCTACTCGCCCGAAACCGCGTGAGACCAATGTTTGGTACTACAAGGAAATTACTTTTCTAATAACTCCGGCCCGTGAAACCTACCGGCCCGACGTCCAAAGGTCTAAACCGGGGTAGGTTTGTAGCTTCATCTAGACGCCACGCAACCGCCTCCGAAAAACATTCATACACAATGGCCGCCAAAGCACACATATGCGCGGCCAAAATCGCTCCCGCCCACTATTTGGGACACCTGGGATTACCATCCTACCCCCGACCTGCAGTAGGTCCAAAATTTAAGAGGAGGGCAAAGTTTGTACTTTCCCAAAATTTCAAACAAGCGCGTCCCATCTTCTGTTCAAAAAAGCCAAAAACAAGCGTGTCCCAGACTGAAACATGGTTCCCCCCACCCGTTCGATTCCCCATTCGTACTCCGTGGGCGTCAAAACTACCTCTCCACCAGCAGCGAAACCCCGGCATCCTCCGTCTGCCACCCCATCCCACCCATCAACCGCCTCCCTCCTCCATCACGCCGGAGCCGATACCCCGACGTCGTCGTCCACCGCAACCTCAACCGCAACACCCTCCACGGCTAGTAGTTGAAGCCGAGGTCGAGCCGTCCGTACCCGAGCCAGTTCAACCACGCCGTCCTGCGCCTCACCGCTGCCGCTCCAACTTCGCCACCCTCCACCGCACCAGAGTTGTTCCTGCTACGCCGTCCTTCGCCGCCTCGGATCTGCTTCCCCTCCGCCGACATACGGCCATGGAAACACATTCAACAATTTGGCCATGGGTTCGTCCAAGCCTGCACCCTCCAGAACATCGGTTTCCCCGGTAAAAAGAAGAAGATCGGCGCGACATGTGGAGGTGACCACACCGGCAACCGAATAAGGTATTCCTCTTCCCTTATTCGTGCAAATCTTACGTATCTACTTGCACAGTATTCATCCCACAGAAGACACAAGTTGACCGCTTCTTCTTGATACTAGATATTCCTAGTAACTCGCGATGCACAAGGTTTCTCCTCATATACTATTTCACCTTAGCTAGAGGTCTGTCGCCCCCCCTGAATTTCAATTTCGGGCCAGTTGATTCCCAATTAACGGAAGCATTCCCTAGCGTAACAGGCGCTAGTACGACTATTACACTGGGGAAGCCGTGCCTCGGTGTTTATCTTAGGGGCGCGTGCGGCCTAGAGCTACTGGCGCCCGATCTGGAGGTCGACCGGGATTAAAGGGATGGCTTGGGGGCGTTGCCAAGCACGGCGGTGGTGTGAGGTCGATGGGAGGGCAGGGCGGCGGAGGCAGGGGTCTGGGCCGGTGGTCGCTGGCGGTTCGAGAAAGATCGTCAACAGTGACCGGCGGGAGGTAGACGAAGGCCATCTGCCCGTTCCTTATAGATCGGACGGTTCATTAAAAAAAACCGACTGACCTATTTATTTTCAGTCGACTGTTATCTTAGATATGACCACATGTGGTGGTGTGCTGGAGGAGTACCTACATTTCCTGTGCTCATATATTACAAAATCATACGGAGTAGAATTTAATTTTGTTTGCCATGCAAAGTTGTAGAGCTATCACATGTCTCCTATCATTTATTTTTCAGCCACCTGCTATCTGCTACTTTTACAGTGCACTAGTTCTGCTCACACTTCACCCATACTCTCACTATTGTGTTTTTATTCAAGGGTATTTCAGAGTCTGTCGAAAGAGAAGCAAAAAATGAAAGAGACAAGTTGTGCCAGCTTTCTACGCGGCTAGGCACGGCACATTGCAACGCTATAAAGGGTGTAGTGTCAGCAGATGGAGACGGTAAACGTTGCTCTGGAGATGATGACCTCGCTCGCAATGAACCACCATCCCAGGTGCTTGCTTTAACTTCGCGGTGTCATATGTGGTTACATGTTCCATATGGTGTCTATCTTGTATTCGAAAGGCCGAAGTCAGTCTTTATTAAGATAAGGAAAGATATTTTTTACATGAACCACCATCCCGTGAGCACCATAAGACAAATAGCTAGTCAGGGCACTGGCCGAGCCAGTGACAAGCCCAGCAAAGACAGGCATCACCTGGAAGCCAACTAAAAAGCCGCGATGGTAGGGAAGCAGCCCGCCTCCCACCAGGCTCTCAGGTCCTAGATGATCATGTTCACCACTCCAGCCGGGTGTCTAACTTGTATTGCTTCCAATTTGGTTAAATTGCATCTTCTTAGCTTACACATTATACCTTTGAATATGACATGCCTTTTTGTTTTTGGTACATACTAGTACATCTGTGTATTAACCATGTTCTTACATCAAACTAATGTTCTTGTGTATCCCTCATCAATCACTTATGATGAGGCAGGCAGGCAAGGGGACTACTCCTCATTTAAAGAATGCAGCGTCAGCCTCCCGACATGATTCTCAAGAAACAGAAATGCTAGATGAAGATAGTGAACGTAGCTCTGTAGTTGATTATAGCATTTCCCCTACACTAGCATCACAGGTGCTTGCTCTAACTTGGCAGCGTGATATGTGGTTGCATGTTGCATATGGTGTCTAGATTGTAATTCTTCTAATCTGGTTAAACTGCATGTGCTAGTCTGCTTAGCTTATAGTACATTATACCTGTTAATGTGACATGCCTTCCTATATTTAGTACATATTACATCTATCTATTAAGCATGTCCTTACATAAAACTATTGTTTTTTTGTATCCCGCATCAATCAATATGACGAGACACCTTTAGTATATGCAGTGCAATATTAGTTGCATCTTTCATATGATTTATAGCATGCGCTGCTTCTAATTTTTTGAAATTCCATATATGATGGGATGCTTTTAACTTGGCAGAGTCATATTGGTTGCATCTTTCATGTGGTGTCTAGCTTGCATTGCTTCCTATTTGCTGGAATGGTTTCTGCTTAGTTTACACAAACAGTTGTGAACATGCCATGCCGTCCTGTTTTTTGTACATATTCCATCCTGGTATCATGTGTTTGCCTTACATCAAAGTAGTGATTGTCAGTATCATGCATGAATGAGTTTTGAAGAGAGAATTTTATTGCTTTTTCTTGTCGGTTTTACTTGACAATTCAAAATCAATAAAGCGGAAGGAAGTTAGCAAGGCAGCGGATAAAGGTGCTCCTTCCGAATGGAGGGCCTCTACAGTTTCTACTCCTCCACACCCGCAAGATGATTTCCAAGACAACACATGCATAGACACTCAACAAAGCTGTGTTTATGATGAGCACGTCTCCCCTAGTGCAGCATCACTGGTGCTCCCTCTAACTTGGCACTGTTATATGTGGTTGCATGTTATGTGTCATGTCTAGCTTGTATTGCTTCTAATTTTTTTGAATTCCATCTGCTTACTTTACACATTATACTTGAATAAGACACGTGTTCCTATTTCTAGAACATACAATGTCTGTCTATCACACCATGTTCTTACATCAAATTACTATTGTTGTGTAACCCGCAACAATCACTTATCATAAGACATGTTTGACTTTGGAGTGTGATATAGGTTACATCTCACATTCTTTTCTAGCTTCTACTACTAATTTGTTGAAATGGCACTTATGACGAGATAGCTTTAACTTGGTAGAGTGATATTCGTTGCATCTTTCATATGGTGTCTAGCTTTCATTGCTTCTAATTTGTTGATATGCCTTCTCCTTAGTTTACACATCATAAGCTGTGAATATGCAATGCTGTGAATATGCAATGGCACTAATGATGAGAGACCTCTAACATGGTAGTGTGATGTTGTTTGCATCTTGCATATGATTTATTTTTTGTACTGCTTCACATTTGTTTAAACGCCATTTATGATGAGACACTGTTAACTTGGCAGAGAGATATTTGTAGCATCTTTCATATGGTGTCTACCTTCCATTGCATTGCTTCTAATTTGGTGAAATGTCTTCTTCTTAGTTTACACATCATAGTTCTGGTTATCTCTTCCATCCTGTTTTTCATACATATTACATCCTCCTATCATGTGGTTGTCTAACATCAAAGTTTAGTTCGTCTGCATCATGCATCAATTTGTTCTGAAGAACTAAATTGTTATTCGTTTTTCTTGCCGGCTTGTCTTAACATGGCACAGAGAAAGAGGAAGAAACACAGAATGGCAGGGAATGAGAAGCGGATGAATCCTGCAGATTCTGCTGGTACTGATGGTGCAATAGAAGGTGAAAGTCCAGCGGAAAATTCTATAAACACGGCATCCCATGCTACACGAGCTGCAAAAAAAGCCAAACAGAAACAAATAGTTGCCACCAAACAAGCAGATACAGCCCTAGTTCTTGCAACACCTACCACAGTACTACCACCTGCACGACTTACTCGTGCGTCAACTGAGCTAGCAGCACGTTCCCAAGCTCCCTTGCCACCTGAGACTACTTCCCAAGCACTCTTGACACTAGACGAGTTGGCAATATCATATGAACCTTGTGAGCTTCAACAGCAAGAAGGTAGTTGCTGGAGTCAAGTTACAGTTGCATGCTTCTTTATATGTAGTCTCACAATTTGATGTACACTAACACTTCCTATGTTCGTTGTTGGACTAGCACCTAGGCGCAATAGGAAACAAACATCAAGGATAATGCTCGATAGGTTAACTAAATCTAGAGGAGGAAGAATGGAGATACGTTTTGAGTCAGGTTTAAAAAGGCCACGTAATGCTATAGAGTCAGCCAAGTTAGTATCAGAGGCAACGGTTGCCGTTAGGTGTCATGTACGTATCCTCCCAACATGGATTCAGTACATGAATGACAAAGACGAAAGCCAGTTCAACACCTTCCTCGACCATTTATCTATAAGTATGGTTATGTATGGAAACTAGTAATATCGTCTTGCTCTGTCCCATACTTTCTAGGTTGCTGATAATGAGACTCCCATAATTTTCAACAGATGAGGTTCAAGTTGGATAGCCAAGATGGTGCAACCAGACAAACTTGCACCCATGTTTTCAAGTCTGCTCTGCGACAGTATCGATATAACTTGAGGAAAACTCACTTTGAAGGCAAGGCTAACAGTGAACTTTCCCAAACGTCTCCAGTGGAAAATATATCGGATGAAGACTGGAGGGGCCTTATTAAACACTGGTCTGATCCAAAGTATCAGGTACATTATATATATGTGATCAGATCACATGTTGAAGTCCTATTTACGCATGTGCCACACAAATCTATCTTCTTGTAGGTGAACTATTCAAAGACGAAGGCCAACCATACGAAAGTGAAATTCCAACAGACGACAGGATCTTGTAGCTATATTGCACACTGCGAGGCTCTTGTAATTAGCTGCTATTTCACTCTTTTCGTTGTACCATATTATCATATCTATATTGACTTGTTCGAAATGCAGAGGAAAGCCCGCAAGGACGAAAAAGTACCTGAACCAAATGATGTGGAATCTTCAAGGATTGTCACACCAGCAAGAAGAAGGGCATGACTACACCAGTCAAAGCCGCTGTTGTAAGTCCTTAATCCTCATGCCTTTTAACTACTACTTACTCTGACTTATGCCTTGAACTGCATGGTTTGCAGCCAATGTCTATTACTCTTTTCAATTTTATACACAATCGTCTTAGCGTATCATTGCACCTTACAAGGTTTAAAAGAGAGGAGTGATGTTCCTTTGATCTTGACCCGTAATCTAGTTCCGTGCTGGACTTGCCCACACAATGTTACAATTGCCTGTTTGTCTGTTCTTAGTTGTTTTGTGATATGAATGATGTCATACTATGCTTACCGTATTATAAACTTCGTCTCTTTATCCTTAGCCCTCAATAAAATGTGAAGAAATAGACAATACATTATCAACGGCACATGGTCATATGTTTGGAACCTGGTTTTATTATGTACTTTGCAATAAAATACAACTAATATTTTACATGGGTTCACCAGAATAAGTTCTGTATATAGACCAAAGCTATTTTGTTTGGTTTTGCTGCCTCCTTGTTCTGGTACTACTAATGTAAAACCTCAACTTTTCAGCGAGCTATGGAAAAAATGGTGGAACCGCCACCTTCTGAAGGTGGTGAGGCAACTATAACCGCAATGTCAGCTCTTGCTGCAGTGGGTCAGTACCTGTCCACTAACAGTGTCTGTTGGGGATATGACTATTTGTGTAAGCCGCCATGAGGGGCCGGGTCACGCAAAGAGTACTCATCAGAGGAAGCCCAAGACCAAGCATGAAGATGGCGGTTCAATAAAGAGCTTAAGGCCCACGGGCGGCTTAAGCCCATTGTAGTAAACCGCCATGATGGCATGACTTGTAATGTAAGGTAGATTTAACTGGTCACCGAGCCGGACTCTGTTAATAAGCCGGCCGGGACTCTGTAAGCCGCAGGTGTCAACCCGTGTATATAAGGGGACGACCTGCGGTCGACTTAGGGCAAGAAACAACTCATCGAGAACCGGGCATAGCGTGTCTCGCTCCCTGGTTATCGAAACATCAATACCAACCCAACTAGACGTAGGCCTTACCTTCACCGTAAGGGGCCGAACTAGTATAAACTCTCTCGTGTCCCTTGTCCCAATTTAACCCCTTCAAGCTTCCTAGTTGCGATGGCTCCACAACTAAGTCCTTTCACGAGGACATCTGACGTGACTATTCCACGACAGTTGGCGCCCACCACGGGGCCAGTGCACGGTGGATTTGAGTTCTTGAAGGGCAACTTCGAAGGGCTCAAGGGGTACGTAGTGGGCCAGATGACCAAGAGTCGTCGCGGCAAGACCTACATCGACGACGAAGGCTGGGGCCCCGACACCGGCTCAATTGAGTACGAGTACCGGGTCCCCTTTGGCGGAATCCACGTCTTCATGGCCGGATCGGTGAGCCGGGCCCTGAGCCGGACAACTGCACCGACCTCGTCGAGATGGCTCAGCTTGCAAGGAAGACCCGGGCTCAGCCGGTCATGAGGCGTGCCTTCGTGGGCTGCGTCCATGGAGAGGAACTTTCTGGATCTGAAGATGGGGGTGAGACGGCCGTCCTTTCAGACGGTAACTCCTCCGCCGGCTCAACAGATTTGTTGTATCAGGTACAAGACGGCGCGCTCAGAGGCTGTTCCGATGGCATCAGTATTCCGGACCTCGATGAGCCGCCAGGATGGGCCGGAATCATCATGGCTGGAACTCAGCCTGGTTCAAATTCTACAGCGGCAGCAGCGATCACGTCCGGGTCAGGAGCAGCCGGGGCAGGAGGCCCTATGCGCCCACCGGCTCAGGTGCTGATAGATCTCATGGACAAGCTTATGGCCCTATTAACCGCCACGGTTATTCCTGCAGATAAGGATGAGCATGACGCAGCGGTAGCTCAAGTGCATGAGGAGATAGCTCAGGCCAAGGAGGCTTTGGCAGCTGAGGATACCAGACTAGCTGCGGAGCGGGCGGCTCTAGACGCCCGGGCTCAGCGCTTGCAGTCAGAAGCTTACCAGCTCACGATGAGCTTAAACGCCTCCAATGAGGTGATGAGGAGGAGACATCAGAAAACGCAGTCCCGTTTACCTCCGAATTACGACCCCCGGGTTCTCTTTGCTACACCCGGAGCCGGTCCTAGTAACCCGCCAGAAGCCGATCGGCTTATGACAGCTGGAACAGGAGGACCGGCTCAGCTTAGGGATGTGGTGCCACCTCATGTGAGCATGCCACCGCCGCGATATGTGCCGATTCCACCGGGTCACTTTTCCAACCCCATGGAGAACTTCATCGCAGCCTCAGCGCGTTTAGCGGCTCTTCCTATGGAAGGAGATGACCCGACGGCGGTGGAGACCCGAAGGGTCAGAGAGCTCCTCCAGATGGCCCTGGCCTAGCAGGAGAACTATTCTTATAGCCGGGACAGGATTCATTCCACTCCCCCGCCCTGGGGAGCGCCACCTCGCCAGAACCGGAGTCCGAGTTACAGCAGACGCATGGAGTCGGAAGCTTTGTCAAGTAATGCCCAGCGACGTAACCAGCCCGGGGGCTATAATCTGGCGCATGACCAAGTACATCAGGAGAATGATCACCCGGAGTATCCAATGACATCTGTTGAGGCGGGAGTAGCCACTAGAACCGGCGGTGTCCCATGCCTGGTGCCGGCTCTGCGTGACGTACGTCTGCCCAAGGACTTCAAGGGACCTCGAAAGGTACCAAATTACACGGCCGATTTACAGCCCGCGGCGTGGATCGAGAGTTATGAGATGTCCATGGAGTTGCTGGAAGTCAATGACGCAGCAATGGCTAAGTATTTCACCATGATGTTGGATGGAACGACCCGGTCTTGGCTAAAGGGCTTACCACCCAATTCCATTGGTTCATGGGGCGAGTTAAAGGCCCAGTTCATCCAGAACTTCAAGGATACCTGTAAACAATCTATGTCGATTGTGGACTTGACGGATTGCAAGCAGGAGGAAGGAGAATCCACCACCCATTGGGTACGCCAGGTCAAAGAGATAATTCATTCCTTTGATAAGATGGATGCCGGCTCTGCAGTTCTTATGCTGGAGAAAAATTGCCGTTTTGAGCCCCTGAGGATGAAACTGGGGCGCCTTAAGCGTGACCTCACAGATATGGGTACGCTGATGGCGGCTTTAGTCAAATATGTCGATTCTGATAGTACCAAGGATCCCGCGTCTGACGATGAGAAGACAGGGAAGGGAAAACGGAACGGCAATGGAAAGGGTCAGCAGCATAACCCGGGGAATCAAGGCGGCAATAAGCATAAGGCGAAAGGTAACACAGAGTTTGTGGCTAATGCCAACGCGTGGGGTAACAATAAGAGATATAAGGGTAAGCCGCCTCGGTCCGGCGGGTCAGGCCCGTCTCTTGAGCAGTTACTCAATGAGCCCTGCCCAAAACACGGCACCCGGGAGCGGCCGGCCACACATCTACGGAAGGAGTGTGCGATCATGAAGGCGTTTAAAAACTCCAACACCTTCGACGGCGGTCAAGGATCTGGTGGCGGCTCAGGGGCCGGAGGCTTTCATGGCCCAGGCGGCGGCTCAAATTCCGGTTTTCAGGGGCATCCAGGTGGCAATAGTCAGCAGCAGTCCGGTCAAGGCGGACAGCAGCAGCAACAGTCGGGTTATCAAAGTCATCCGAAGCAATTGAGTGGAGGACAGTATCACGTGTTTACCACTAGCTTGTGCAAATGTGACCAGAAGGTTCATAAGAGGGCTGTGAATTCCGTTGAGCCGGCAATCCCTCGTTATTAAAGGTGGTCAGAGCAGCCCATCATATGGAGCAGGGAGGATCATCCTCCGCGGGTCGATAACCCGGGTCAGTTGGCTTTGGTAGTGGCGCCTCAAGTTGGTGGGTATAAGTTCACCAAGGTGCTCATGGATGGGGGTAGTAGCATCAACATCCTTTACTATGAGACCTTTCAGCGCATGGGGTTGACTGATAAAAACCTGAGAACATCCAAAACTGTTTTTCATGGAGTTGTCCCTGGTAAGTCGGCTTACCCAGTTGGCAGGATTGAGCTGGAGGTGGCTTTTGGAGATGAACATGACTCCCGAGCTGAGAAGTTGATGTTTGAAGTGGTCAAGATCAGGAGCCCATACCACGCTCTGTTTGGACGGCCGGCTTATGCTAAGTTTATGGCCCGGCCGTGTTACGTTTATTTATAGCTCAAGATGTCGGGTTACAAGGGCACCATCACTGTACATGGCAGTCGTAAGGTGGCATTGGAGTGTGAAGAAGGTGACGCGGCTTATGCTGAGTTGGCCTGTGCAGCAGAGGAGCTCAAATTTTATAAAGATAATGTTAACCCGGCGGATATGACATCCCTGAAGAAGCCAACTACAGAGCATGACCCGGCGCTGAAGTTTAAGTCGGTGGCTGAGTCGAAGATTGTTGATTTCACCCCGGGTGATACTTCTAAACAGTTCAGCATCAGCAGCAACTTGGATCCCAAATAGGAAAGCGCGCTCATCGAGTTCATCCGTGAGAATCGGGACATCTTTGCATGGAAACCTTCTGACATGCCGGGTGTACCGAGGGAACTCGCTGAGCACACTCTCAATATTGATGCGAAGTATAAGCCGGTCAGGCAGTTTCTTCGCCGTTTTAACAAAGAGCGACGAAAAGCTATTGGAGAAGAAGTCGCCCGGCTCTTAGCGGCCGGGTTTATCATTGAGGTTTTTCACCCGGAGTGGTTGGCTAACCCGGTGCTCGTCCTTAAGAAGAATGGAACCTGGCGGATGTGTGTGGACTACACGAACTTAAACAAGGCTTGTCCGGCTGACCCTTTTGCCCTCCCCCGTATTGATCAAATCATTGATGCTACGGCGGGTTGTGAGCGCTTGAGCTTTTTGGATGCTTACTCCGGTTATCATCAGATTAAGATGGCAGTTAAGGACCAGGAGAAGACGGCTTTCATCACTCCGTTTGCAGCCTTCTGCTATGTATCTATGACATTTGGGCTCAAGAGTGCCAAGGCGACTTACCAGCGGTGTGTGCAGAATTGTTTGCATGACCAAATTGGGCGTAATGTCCATGCCTATGTGGATGACATTGTGGTGAAGTCCAGAGAAAAGGAGACCTTGATATCCGACTTAAAGGAGACCTTTGATAATCTCCGGGTCTACAAGATGATGCTTAACCCGGCCAAATGCGTGTTTGGTGTCCCTGCAGGCAAGCTTTTGGGCTTTCTACTGTCCAACAGAGGCATCGAAGCTAACCCGGAGAAGATCAAGGAGATTATCTCTCTGGCTAAACCGGCGTGCATCAATGATGTTCAACGACTGGCGGGTCGCGTCGCCGACTTAAGTCGGTTCATAAGTCGGCTCGGTGAGAAAGCCCTCCCATTGTATCAGATGATGAAGAAAACTGACACTTTTGTTTGGAGTGAGGCTGCTGATGCTACTTTTGAAGACTTAAAGAGACAGTTGTCTGAGCCACCGGTTCTTGCGGCTCCAATTGACAAGGAGCCTTTGCTATTATATGTGGCTGCCAATTCACGAGCCGTCAGCGTTGCCATCGTGGTGGAGTGTAAGGTAGCCGGTAAGGAGCATCCGGTTCAACTGCCGGTTTACTACATCAGTGAGGTGCTCATTGAATCCAAGCAAAGGTACCCTCATTGGCAGAAGCTTGTTTATGGGGTGTTCATGGCAAACCGGAAGTTGAGGCAGTATTTTCAAAGCCATCCTATAACTGTGGTAAGTTCTGCCCCTTTGGGAGACATTATTCAGAACAGAGAGGCCACAGGACGAGTCGCTAAGTGGGTTATTGAGCTTGGGCCTCATGGTTTGAAATACATGCCCCGGACGGCTATTAAGTCTCAGGCCTTGGTGGACTTCATCAATGATTGGACAGAGTTGCAAGCCCCTGAGGAGAAGCCGGATAACACATACTGGACTATTCACTTTGACGGGTCTAGGCAGCTAGAAGGCTCGGGGGCTGGAGTGGTGTTAACTTCCCCTCGAGGTGATAAATTTCGCTATGTACTCCGGCTTATGTTTCCATGTACTAACAATACAGCTGAATATGAGGCATTACTTCATGGTCTCCGGGTGGCTAAGGAGATGAACTTAAGCCGGGTACGATGTTTGGGCGATTCAGATTTGGTGGCTCAACAAGTGTCAGGCAAGTGGGATTCCAAGGACCCCCTCATGGCGGCTTATCATCATGAAGTAGATGTTGTGGCTGGTCACTTCACGGGTTATCAAGTGGAGCACATTGATCGAAGGAAGAACAATGCGGCTGATGCTTTAAGCCGGTTGGGATCCCAACATAAGCCGGTGCCGCCCAACACCTTTCTTGATGTGTTACACAACCCTTCTGTCAAGGTACCTACCGAGGAAGACTTAGCAGTGCCAGACCCGGAGGCACAGCTGGTGGCGGCTCTTCATGTTATCCCGGATTGGACGGTGCCTTACTTGGCTTATATGATCCGGGGTGAGTTGCCGGAGGATGAGACGTTGGCGAGACAAATCATCAGGCGCTCCAAATCCATGACGATTGTTAACG
Source organism: Triticum timopheevii (assembly GCA_963921465.1). Taxonomy (NCBI): domain Eukaryota; kingdom Viridiplantae; phylum Streptophyta; class Magnoliopsida; order Poales; family Poaceae; genus Triticum; species Triticum timopheevii. The sequence continues at coordinate 169,769,541 of OY997274.1, read as the reverse complement.
GCGAGTTACATCACCTCAGCGTCACGGGAGCGTTTCAACGCTGCGTATCACCTACAGAAGGCCAAGAAATACTCCGTGAGATCCATGAAGGAGATAGTGGCCATCACGCCGGGTCAAAATCCCTCGTAGCCAAGGCCTTTCGTCATGGTTTCTATTGGCTGACGGCTCATGCTGATGCAGAGGACCTGGTTAGTAAATGTGACGGGTGTCAAAAGTTCTCACGACAAGCTCATGTGCCGGCTCAAGAGTTGAGGATGATCCCAATTACTTGGTCGTTTGCAGTCTGGGGGCTTGACATGGTCGGACCTTTCAAAAGGTCTAAAGACAAAAAGACACATCTGCTGGTGGCAGTGGACAAGTTTACCAAGTGGGTTGAAGCAGAGCAGGTCAGTAAGTGTGATGCAGCCACGGCGGTTCAGTTCATAAAAAAGGTGATCTTTCGCTTTGGTTTTCCACATAGCATCATAACTGATAATGGCACTAATCTCTCTACGGGTGCCATGGAAGAATTCTGTCAAAGAGAACATATCCGGCTTGATGTTTTAGCTGTTGCTCATGCTCAATCCAATGGTCAAGCAGAGAGAGCTAATCAAGAGATCCTGAAAGGCATCAAGCCCCGGCTCTTGGTCCCTTTAGAGCGGACTCCGGGTTGTTGGGTGGAGGAGTTACCCTCCGTGTTATGGAGCATCAACACTACGCCTAACAGATCCACGGGATACACACCTTTTTTCATGGTTTATGGAGCAGAGGCGGTCCTGCCAAGTGACATCCGGCACGACTCACCCCGAGTGGCGGCTTATGTTGAGGCGGATAACGAAAAGGCTTGTCAGGATGCACTTGACTTGTTGGACGAGGAGCGAGACTTGGCAATAGCCCGCTCGGCGATTTACCAGCAAGACCTGCGCCGCTATCACAGCCGCCGGGTTAGAAGCAGAACCTTTCAGGAAGGCGACTTGGTGCTGCGGCTCATCCAGGATCAGTCTAATATGCACAAGCTATCCCCGCCTTGGGAAGGACCCTTTGTGGTCAGCAAGAATCTGCTCAACGGGTCATATTATCTCATCGATATTTGAGAGCGCAAGGACTCATTTAAATCGGAGGAGGAGACCCGCCGGTCGTGGAATATAGCTCATCTCCGGCCTTACTATACTTAAGTTTCTTCTTTAAGATACTTTTTATAATGTACATATTATATAAAGCAATAAAGCAGGACCTCTGTCCTTTTTCCCATAAAGAAATGTTTCATGTTTTCTTTATCAGGTGACGGACACTGCCAACAGGGGGACGGATCATATCTGAATCCGGCTTTCCCTTTGGTCCGGCTTATGATCATATCTGAATCTAGCTTTGGTCACTTGGGGGCTTCCTGTTCAAACATAGGTCGTATTCGAACCAAAGAGAACATAGCTGTCGATACCCACTTGATGGGCATATTGCCACACCCACTTGGGGGCTTCCTGGTCATATTTGAATCATAGCTTAACCCCTTTGGGTCTGACGTGGATCGTATTCGAATCAGCGTCATTAAACAACTCTTATGTTCACTTGGGGGCTTCCTGTTCAAACATAGGTCGTATTCGAACCAAAGAGAACATAGCTGTCGATACCCACTTGATCGGCATCGCCAAAGCCACTGGGGGCTATATGATCGTATCCAAATCTTAGCTTAACCCCTTTGGAACGGTTCTCTGATCGTATTCGAATCAGGAGCCTGTGAACATTTGCAAATATGAGTATTTTTACTATCATTGAAACCTTCTTGAAGAGATGGTTCTTTCCGGCTTTATATTAGTTACTTCAGGTTCTAACAAGTGCCAGGTAAAAACTTATATGAGCCGGAGAGGTTATTAAAAAAGGTGTCACAGGTAGCTGTTCTGATTATGTTTTAAACTAATCATGAACCGGCTTATATATTTGATTTTTTGATCATGTCCGGGTTACAATTATTCTATAACCCGCTGGTGCAGTGAATCTCCCAGGAAAGCCTTGCCTGTTTTATGTGTAGGTTAAAACGTAGCAAGGTGAAGGTCAAGGAAACACTTGATTAACATAAGCAAGATGAATTTAGTACTGACGGCTTAACAAAAGCAATAAGTACCATAACGCATGACAGGCATTAAGGAGTTTTTTCTATCCTATTACAAGACTCCCCGAGTCTGAATAAGTGAGGCATTGTTCTTTGCCAAGTTATAACCCGGCTGGCGGCTCATTCCTCCGGCTGGCTTGATGACTCCGGCTTATCCTTCCCCGCCTCTCCTTCGGTTGTTGTGTCTTGGAAGGTGGACGAGGCCCAGTCAATGTCGCTCAAAGCTTCAAATTCAGCTTCATCATCTATTAAACTGGCCGGGTCCACTTCAGGGGCAAAGGTATGCTTATGCTTTGGAGGGAGCAGGCTAACTTGGTCATAAGGGACATTTGGGATTCTCCGATTCTCGCTATCATAACCTGGTGAATACTTGGTGAGATCAGTATCCTCCCCAATGAGAGTCGCCAGAGGGCGTACGACTTTAACAAAGGCGGTGAAGTCCTGTTCGCCAAAAGTAGTGTCGTCCTCCTTACGACTTGGATATCCAAGAGAGAGGTCAGAAAGGTCAAGCTCTGGCACCTAGGCTTTTGCCCGACTCAGCGCAACCACGGCTCCGGCTCTCGCAGATGCCCGCCTTAAGTCTTGAATGCGTTGAGGTAGCACCGACAGATGTCTCAATATGTCTTGCAGGAGCCGGGGAGAGGTATTTGATAAAGCCACAACAGACAACGCACGCTGTGACCCGGAGTACAGCTGTTCTGTCAAGGTGTACACTGCCTTCAGCTTGACAAGCATGTTTTCCTTCAGATTAGTACTCCTGGGGCCTGCATATTCATAGGTATAACAATAAGCCGGAGGCAACTATCACGATAACTCTTGAAGCATTACAATATTTATGAGCGGCTTACCAAAGATAGCTGAGACCATTTGGGATATGTGCCGCTTTAAGCCAGACAGCTCATTGGTTGCCTCGGCAAGAGATGCCTCCGATGTTTCAGCCCGGGTCACCAGTGAAGCCCTCTCATCCACCCAAGCCCTCTTTTCCGATTCAAAATTTTTCTTCAGCTTCTCTTGTTCAGAGACACTGAATTCAAACTTGGAATTGGATTTCTGAGCCTCAAGCTCTTGGGTTTTCAACTGGCTCTTCAAATCAGCAATCTCCGCCTCAAATTGACTTGCGGTGGCCTGCATTGACATAAGGTTATGGTAAGAATCTTGGTAAGATAACATTTAAGTCCCAAGTATTTTACAAGTAAAGATGCTTGGCACTTGGGGGCTAATGTATGTTTAAAGAATTTTTAATTCTATTTTACCAAGTTACACATATTAAGTCTCAAGGACTTTACAAGTCAAAGTACTTGACACTTGGGGGCTAATGTGACCCAAATTTAACGTTTCATGTTATCTCCGGGTTAGACATATTCAATTTAAACCGGACAAAACTAATGGCTAGCAGATTACTAAGTCTACAGCATATTCAGTCATAAGCAATAGACTTGGGGGCTGGTACAGTAAGTAAGATTCAGAGTGAAAGCTTAAATTTTACCTCAGATTTTATGCTGTATTTGCTTCACCATGTCAATTTCCAGGTCATGACTGCTGTGTACTTGGTTTAGATAGCCCGAGACTATATCACCAATACTTAGATGAGAGTAATCGGTGATGTCTTATTTGGACCTCCGGCTCCGGGCAAACTCCTCCTTGCCGGTGCATTGGGCAAGGGCAGTAGGCCGGCCCGGTTCAACGTATTGGCTCTTCACAATCTCAACTTCCGGGTCAACCGTCTTGGCCGGGCTAGGAACTTCCGGGTCATCCAAGGTATGAATCACGTCTTCTGCAGGCGGGTCAAAAGTTGGCTGCGGGATGTCAGAAGCCGGTTCAGGCGGCGGCTGATGAGTGGAGCTGTCTGGAACGGATGAGTCAAACACTGGTTCAGTAACCACCGGGTCTTGGGATGGCTTATTTTTCTTTGCCTTCTAGCTGGGCTTTACTTGCCCGCTGTCAATTAAAGTGGAAGGATAAGTATCAAAGCATAAATATGGATAAACTCAAAGTAAGAAAGGTTGTATTACCCGGGAGCCATTTTGAAAACCGGCATGTTTGATTGCATCGACTCATCAGAAGAAGGAGAGGTATCCTCATAGTTGGAGTCAGATGAATTGAGAGGTTGGCGAATCAAACCCATCAAGGGTAAAACAAAACGTAAGTCGGAGATAACCTCAGTCCAATGCTTCCTGGTTACATCGGGTAAGCTGGAGGAAAGCTCTGCGTCCTGGTTGGCCCGAGTCTGCCTCCGGTTCTCAAGCTGCTGTTGCTTCAAAAGAAATTGAGGATCTTGGTAAGCGAGAGGGTGTGAAAACCTTACTTTCCGGGTCACCCTTTGTATTCTTTGTGTTGGCAAAGGCTCTGAGTCGAAGGAAATTATGTTACCTCTTCACCAGCTGCTTGGCTGTTTCTAGTATCCTCCTGAAAGGATCTAAATGTCAGTAAGGTAACGGTGAAGGAATTAAAGAAAATTAAAAAAGATTACCTCTTCCTCATCTGAAGAAGAGTCGTCCAATCTCATCATATCAGAGGCGCTGGGGTTCTTCTTTTTAGAGGTACCCATCCTGGCGGCTTTCCTTTCGGTCTTCTTGGCCGCCCGGGCCAGTTTTGCAGCCTCATGGTCATACTTGACCTTCCAGAAGTTGTCATTTGCCTATGGAAAAAGACAAGGAATCATAAGTACCAGAAGGTAACATATTAAAGAGTATTTGTGAAGACTAGTAACTTTCTGGAGGAGCCGGATTCTTCTTGCAGAAGGAAAGCAAACTGAACGTATTACTGGTTACAGTGCCCTCCTTCAATAGTGATTGGACTGTAGCGTCTGCTACATCATTTGGTAAGTCCTCAGGACTATGACGCATTGATTCATCCATCTCGCCTGTGTAAGTACACATTAAGCCGGAGCAGCGGCTTAATGGTAGTATCCGCCAGGTGACCCAGACCCGGACCAAATCAATGCCAGTTAACCCGTTGCCCAAAAGGGCCTTGATCTTTCTGATGGTGGGGTTAAGAGGCAGGCGCTCAACAGCAGTTAACTTGTCCGCCAGAGGATGATTGGACTCAAGGCGCAGGGCGCGAAAGCCGGGCAGAGGCTTCTCGTCAGCCGGAGAGGTGTCTTGGCAGTAGAACCACGTCTGGTTCCAGTTTTTGGGATGACTCGGCAGCTCAGTGTAAGGAAAAAGGCAGTCTCTCCGCCGCTGGATTGAGATGCTGCCAAGTTCAAGATTAGGTCCGCTGGCGCTCTCATTCTGCCGGTTCAAGTAAAAAAGCTCCCTGAACAGCAGCAGACTTGGTTCCTCTCCTAAATATACCTCGCAGAAGACTTGGAAATTGCATAGATTAGACACGGAATTGGGTCCGATGTCTTGAGGCCTCAGGTCAAAGAAAGCCAGAACTTCTCTGAAGAATTTTGAGCTGGGAGGGGCAAATCCCCAGTTCATATGGTCTGTGAAAACTACTACCTCTCCGTCTTTGGGTTGAGGTATCTCCTCAGACGGGTGGGGGCACGGTAGGACATGACCTCCTTTTTTGGCATATGGCCCGACGCTACAAACTCGGCAAGTTTGCTTTTGGTGACCGTGGATGGAGCCCAGTTGCAAGTCACAGAGGCCTTAGCTGCCTTAGGAGCCATAACAGCAGTGGCCTACGACAAAGTAAAAGTTTCAGTTCAAATTTAACCCGGCAGGAAATATTCAAATTTATTTAAAATAGCAGCTTAAGCAAGGGGTCTAATGATATAAGGGTGATTGTGCAGTAAAGTTTAAGCCGCTAGCCGGATCAACAGGGATTTAAAGATTTTTAAGGTCATGAGAGGAAGGCAAGGCTTATAGTTCAGTGTCACTTATTTAAGCCGGGCGCCTATACAGGGATGATAAAAGTAAGTTTTCCAGAAGAAGCTTTCCGGGTGATGGAAAGAAGTATCACGGATAACAATTATTATTATGGATCAAACTGTTGCTCTAAAGGAAAATTTTCTAGACCTAAAACAGGGCAGAGAAGTTCATGCATTCAAGGGAGGATTCCAAAATAGAGAATGAGATCTATTTCTATACAAGATCGACACAAACTACTACCGCAGCGTTTCTGCATAGTTTTTACAATCTAAACAGGTTGTGGAGGTGCATCTAGCAAGGATTCGCGTCGGGCAACGATGAACCTGATGAACTTGGCGGAGCTTCGAGATAGATCTAAGGAAAGGGAAGAAAAGAACTCACAGATGAGGTTGAGCTGCGGAGGCTCGCCGTTGATCTCTGGTTACAGACAGGTTGATGCAGCGGCCTGAGTCGACGAAGACGAGGGGGTCGACGGTGACGGCGGTGGAGCTTGAGCGGCAGAGAGGAGAGGAAGAAGACGATTGAAGGGGTAAAAGGGAAAGGACCCAAGTCGTGGCTATTTATAATGAGAAGATGACTGAGACGGCATGGGAAACGAGGAGATAACAATTATTATCCAGCGGCCCCGACGCCTCGATTTTTGGAATAGTTAGTAAAGAAGAGATCCGTTGAAGGATTCGGTGGAATAAAAAAATGAGTTAAAGGAAGGATGACGTCACGCCGGGTTAAGACGGATCCAGAAGATGACGTCATGGCGGGTTAACAAAAACCCTCTGTATAGTCAGAAGACTGAAGATTTAATTATTTACAAATATATTGTAGATTGACATGAACAGGTTCAAATCAATCCGGGGCCTAATGTTGGGGATATGACTATTTGTGTAAGCCGCCATGAGGGGCCGTGTTACGCAAATAGTACTCATCAGAGGAAGCCCAAGACCAAGCATGAAAATGGCGGTTCAATAAAGAGCTTAAGGCCCACGGGCGGCTTAATCCCATTGTAGTAAACCGCCATGATGGCATGACTTGTAATGTAAGGTAGATTTAACTGGTCACCGAGCCGGACTCTGTTAATAAGCCGGCCGGGACTCTGTAAGCCACAGGTGTCAACTCGTGTATATAAGGGGATGACCTGCGGGCGACTTAGGGCAAGAAACAACTCACCGAGAACCGGGCATAGCGTGTCTCGCTCCCTAGTTATCGAAACATCAATACCAACCCAACTAGACATAGGCCTTACCTTCACCGTAAGGGGCCGAACTAGTATAAACTGTCTCATGTCCCTTGTCCCGATTTAACCCCTTCAAGCTTCCTAGTTGCGATGGCTCCACAACTAAGTCCTTTCACGAGGACATCTGACGTGACTATTCCACGACAGTGACAAAAGCACGTTCCTGCGTAATACTGGGTTGGTTGTTAAGGCAATATCGTCCAAACTGCCTCATGATCAAGATATGCAAGCTCAAAGCAATGTTGTATCTGCGCTCCGGACACAAGTCCGTTCCCTAACAGAGGCCCTTTGTGAAACAAGGAGAAACATTGCTCAATGCCGTCAAGATATGCATGGTTTTGAAACCAGACTATCAGACATTTGCTATGTTGTTCAGGAGCCTAGGGGAAATGAAGGCGAGGGTTATGGTGCTCCATCGGACAATACAGCATGAAAACGTAACAGTCAGGTCAAATGAACCAAGCTTCTGAACTTCTGGTGGTGCATTTATCTGCTAGACTGTTAAGTTTTATGCCAACCTTCCTTTTGTTACAGAGTTGTAATTTGTTTTGGTGCGATACAAAATTTATTCTTAACGTGCAGCCACCGGCTGAAGAAAACAGCAAGCCATTTTTGTATAGTGTAGGGTGTTCCCTATATTTGCACTGGTGGCGATCTTTGATGCCAAGTGGATGTAATCTGTGCAATCGCCTTAATAGCCTAGCATTAGTTTCGGCCTTATTTATTTCCTAGTCTTCTTTTTCCCTGGTTTGCTAGTGGCCGCAACTACCATGGGCCATATACGGGCCGTAGGATCCATGGGTCTCCTACGGGTCGTCGATAAATGGGCCTGTAATCGGTGGGCCTCGGGCTGTCGATAAATGGGCTTGTAATGGGTGGGCCTCGGGCCGTCGGATAAATGGGTCTACATGGGCCGTAATCGGGTGTAATTGGTATCGGCCCAGCACGGTAACGGGCCATTAACAGGCCGTAGGACTGCAAAGGCTTAATTCTGTCACAGGCATAACGGGTCGTTAATGGGCCAGAATATAGGACGGGCTGGAAACGGCACAACGAATTAACAGGCCAGAAACGGGCCGACTCTTGCCATGGGCCGAATTTGGCCCATTAGGATAACAGGCCAGTAACGGGCCGACTCTTGCCATGGGCCGAATTTGGCCCATTTGGGGAACATGCCAGTAACGGGCCGACTCTTGCCATGGGCCGAATTTGGCCCATTAGGGGAACAGGCCAGTAACGAGCCGGAAGTAATCGAGGGCCAAAAAGGAGCCCAAGAATGTATGGGCCGTCAATAGGCCGAAAGCTAACATGGGCTGGAAACGGCCCATGTAAATCATGGACTGTTAACGGGTACAAAGAAAATTACTGTTCATAATGGGCTAGAGTCACCGTGGGCCTGTAAAGGGCCGAAAGATACGAAGGCCTCATATGGGCCGAAAGACGTCGTGGGCCATACATGGGCCGAAAGTGAAATGGGCTGGTTTTATATTCGACGGCCCACATGACGTTGTTGGGCCGATTTCCTTTAGGGCCTAACGGGCCATGAGTTAACGGGCCATAAAATGGGCTATTTGCAAAGAGACTGTTAACAGGCTTTTCATGGGCCAGCCCGTTAACTTTTGACCAAGTCAAACGGGTCGGCTTTGTAAGCTAAATGGGTCAGTGGTGGGCCGTGGCACGTGTCAACATATCATAGGTGCCTATCTGACCCACTGACAAGCTGACACGTGTTTCGTCCGGCCAATAAGAATTTTACACGTGGAAATTTCCCATTGGTCGAGGCTGTTAACGGGTTATCGGATCCAAAACCCGACCCGATAGCTTAACGGTGTTCTGTTACGGTGGATGCCACATGTCGGTCACCCTTGACGAAAGCACTTCTGTGACGCGTGATTTATCGTCATGGAAGTGGACACTTCCGTGATGATAATTTTGGTAATGTCATGGAACACTTATATGACAACACAGGTATGACTATCTTGATTCTGTCATAAAATCGTCATGGATGTACATGCATGACAAAAAATGCGACCTACTGTGACAAACACGTATCATCACGAAAGTGTATTTTTTTGTAGTGAAACCATCCAAGACAAAGGATGATGAGGATTTTGAGTGCTTTGCTGAAATGATTAGACCTATCTTCTTACGTATGCGCTTGACTGATATTCTTAAAGTAAATCCTTATGCTAAGTATATGAAGGATATCATTACAAATAAAAGAAAGGTACCGGAAGCTGAAACTTCCACCATGCTTGCTAATTACACTTTTAAGGGTGGAATACCAAAGAACTTGGAGACCCAGGGGTACCAACCATACCATGCTCCATTAAAAGAAACTATGTTAGAACTGCTTTATGTGATCTTGGAGCCGGTGTTAGTGGTATGCCTCTCTCTTTATATCATAGACTTGAATTGAATAAGTTGACACCTACTAAAATATCTTTGCAAATGGCTGATAAATCAACTTCTATACCTATTGGTATTTGTGAGGATGTGCCTGTTGTGGTTGCAAATGTCACTATCTTAACAGACTTTGTTATTCTTGATATTCCCGAGGATGATAGTATGTCGATTATCCTTGGTAGACCCTTTTTGAATACTGCAGGGGCTGTTATTGATTGCAACAAAGGCAATGTCACTTTTCATGTTAATGGTAATGAGCATACGGTACACTTTTGAATACTGCAGGGGCTTGTTTGAGGATTTTAGGCACTGAAATCACTGCAGGAGGGGCAAACACCAGGCCACGAGAGTGAAGGGCGCGCCCACCTTCCCTGGGCGCGCCCCCTGTCTCGTGGGCCCCTGGTGGCCACCTTCCACTTATGACAGCACCCACACACTCCATCTTCTTCCCAAAAAATCCCCATCCAGCTCAAGCACGAGTTCTAACTCATTTTGCTGCGATTTTCGATCTCCTTGCTCAAAGCTCCATTCACAAAACTGCTTTGGGAGATTGTTGCTTGGTATGTGACTCCTCCATTGGTCCAATTAGTTTTTGTTCTAGTGCTTTATTCATTGCAAATTTTGCTGCATAGGTGACCATGTTCTTCAGCTTGCATGTTAAATTTATGAGGTCCCAAGTAATTCTAATGCATGATATAGGCTCTAGGCACTTGTAGGAGTAGTTGCTATCAATCTTGTGTAGCTTCATTCACTTTTATTTTGAAGTTACTAAAATTTCAGAAATTTTTCAGAAAAAGAATTATGTCTAGGAGAATGTACCAAGGTGGTTCCTCGGTAAAGAAAGGACCCAGGATTGCTATACTTGAGCAAGACGATGAACTACCGAGGGACGCAGAAGTACGAGCTTGTGAGTGGCCATCCGTTGATTTTATGGTCGAGGCAGACTTTAAGGAGGAATTTGATGCGTATGTGCGTAATGCTAATCTGGAGGACTTCTTACAAGATAAGTGTCCTCAGTACTATCAATTGACTGATTCATTTGTGCGAAGGTTTAAAAATAAATGTACACGTAATTCTCCAATTGTCCTATTTGATATCTATGATACATCTTATACCATGAACTTAGAGGATTTTACAACTGCTTGAAAACTTCCGCAGTGGGGTAATATAAATGATCCCCACAAATCTGAATTTAGAGACTTTCTTGCTAGTATTACTGTGGGAGAATCTAGGGACATAGCACAAGCTACCATAGGGAGCATTCATTATCCTGCTATACATTATTTTGCTCTCTTCATTGGTAGATGCATTAACGGTAAAGACGAAGCATGTCATATGTGTGTCCCTGATCTTAGTGTCCTCAAGAGTGCCATGTTAGGTTATAAAGATTACAACTTGGGGGCAATAGTTGCACGTAGGTTGCATAATAATGGTAGGGCTGGAGATTTATTTGGAGGAATTTATGCGACCCGTGTGGCTAATTATCTTGGTATAGCCCCACGAGAGGGGGATATGATGTTACCTCCTGCTTATTTAGATTATGACGCTATGGTCCAGCATCATTTTCTTAAGAGGAATGAACATTCCTCCAGTATCGACTAATCTTTGACAAACGTAACGCTATCCATGTTACTCTTCCTGCTCCTCTCTTTTTTGATTACCAGGCAAAATGAAGATATGTTGTTACCAGGGAGGAAGCAGCTGAACACGAGGGGAGAGCGGAGGCGGCTCGCCAACGTGCCGCAGCTCAGGAGGCATTTGCTGCTGCATCTTAGTACGACCCCAGTTACAACTACGGATATCAGCCAGGCTACCCTTGGCATTAGACCAACTTAGGCCAAAAGCCTAAGCTTGGGGGAGTACGTATTTCTCACCGACTTTACATTCATGTTCACACACTATTCTAGTCGTCGGTGCTCATACTCTTTCATTGTATTATCCATGCTAGTTTAAATTTCTTTTTCTAGTTTTCTTCTTGTGTGTTTGATAAACCTTAAGAAAAACCAAAAATTAGTTAGTTTAATTTCTATGCTTGTAGTAGAAATTAAAATGAAAAACCAAAAAGATTTCTCGTTCTTCTTCTAACTTGTTGGGAACTTTCCCGTGGAAATATGCCTAGAGGCAAAAATAAAGTTATTATTTATTTCCTTATTTCATGATAAATGTTTATTATTCATGTTATAATTATATTAACCGGAAACATGATACAAGTGTGAATACATAGACAAACTTAAATTCCTCCAAATAAATTTCCTAACCATAGACATGAGTTGTCATTTGATTAACGGGATCACATCATTAGGAGAATGATGTGATTGACATGACCCATTCTGTTAGCTTAGGACTTGATCGTTTAGTATGTTGCTATTGCTTTCTTCATGACTTATACATGTTCCTATAACTATGAGATTATGCAACTCTCGTTTATCGGAGGAACACTTTGTGTTCTACCAAACGTCACAACATAACTGGGTGATTATAAAGGAGCTCTACAGGTGTCTCCAAAGGTACATGTTGAGTTGGCGTATTTCGAGATTAGGTTTTGTCACTCCGATTGTCGGAGAGGTATCTCTGGGCCCTCTCGGTAATGCACATCACTATAAGCCTTGCAAGCAATGTAGCTAATGAGTTAGTTACGGAATGATGCATTACGTAATGAGTAAAGAGACTTGCCGGTAACGAGATTGAACTAGGTATTGGGATACCGACGATCAAATCTCGGGCAAGTAACATACCGATGACAAAGGAAACAACGTATGTTGTTATGCGGTTTGACCGATAAAGATCTTCGTAGAATATGTAGGAGCCAATATGAGCATCCAGGTTCCTCTATTGGTTATTGACCGGAATCGTGTCTCGGTCATGTCTACATAGTTCTCGAACCCATAGGGTCCGCGCGCTTAAGGTTTCAATGATAGTTATATTATGAGTTTATGAGTTTTGATGTACCGAAGGAGTTCGGAGTCCCGGATGAGATCGGGGACATGACGAGGAGTCTTGAAATGGTCGAGACGTAAATATCAATATATTGGACGACTAATTAGGACATCGGAAAGGTTCCGAGTGATTCGGGTATTTTTCGGAGTACCAGAGAGTTACGGGAATTCGTAATGGGCCTTAATGGGCCATACGGGAAAGGAGAGAAAGGCCCCAAAGGGTGGCCACACCCCTCCCCATGGACTAGTCCGAATTGGACTAGGGAGGGGGGCGCCCCCTTCCTTCATTATCCTTCTCCCTTCCCTTTCCTTCTCTCCTACTCCTTTTACTTGGAAGGGTTCCTAGTTCTGCTAGGAAAAGGGGAATCCTACTCCCGGTGGGAGTAGGACTCCCCTAGGGCGCGCCTTAGAGAGAGGGCCGGCCCTCCCCCTCCTCCACTCCTGTATATACGGGGAGGGGGCACCCCTTGGAGACACAACAATTGATCTCTTGATCTCTCAGCCTTGTGCGGTGCCCCCTCCACCATAATCCTCGATAATATTGTAGCGGTGCTTAAGCGAATCCCTGCGACGGTAGATCATCAAGATCGTCACCACGCCTTCATGCTGACGAAACTCTTCCCCGACAATCTGCTGGATCGAGTACGGGGAACGTCATCGAGCTGAACGTGTGCTAGAACTCGGAGGTGCCGTAGTTTCGGTGCTTGATCGGTCGGGCCGTGAAGACGTACGACTACATCAACCGTGTTGTTCTAACGCTTCCGCTTTCGGTCTACGAGGGTACATGGACAACACTCTCCCCTCTCGTTGCTATGCATCACCATGATCTTGCGTGTGCGTAGGAATTTTTTTGAATTTACTATGTTCCCCAACAGTTAGTTGGAGGCACTCGTTGTTTCAAGCAAGCCATGGGTTGATGCTTGTTGGTGGTGGGGGAGTATAAACATTTACCATTCTGTTTGGGAACTGCGTATAATGCATGTAGTATGGAAGATACAGCCATCTCATAGTTGTTGCGTTGACAGTGAAAGTATGCCGCTCAAAATATTATTCAATCTCTATTTTAAAATCGAGCTCTGGCACCTCTACAAATCCCTGCTTCCCCCTGCGAAGGGCCTATCTATTTACTTTTATGTTGAGTCATCATCCCTCTTATTAAAAAGCACCCGCTGGAGAGCACACTATCATTTGCATTCATTACTATTGGTTTATATTGGGTATGACTTGACTGGATCTCTTTTACCATGAATTACAATGTTTAGTCAGACCTTGATCTTTAAAGGTGCTCTGCATTTATGTTTTGCGGTCTCAAAAAGGGCTAGCGAGATACCATTTTGTTATATCATGTTATGATTGTTTTGAGAAAGTGTTGTTATCTGAGTTTTATTATTATGGCTCGCTAGCTGATTATGCCATTGATATGAGTAATTGTGAGACCTAAGTGTTATTGTGAGTATGGTTAGTTCATAATATTTGCTGAAACCTGAATGCTAGCTTTGCATGTTTACAACAACAAGAGCAAATAGAGTTTGTAAAAGTTTTTCCTTTTCACTTTCAGTTTATCAACTGAATTGCTTGAGGACAAGCAAAGGTTTAAGCTTGGGGGAGTTGATATGTCTCCAACGTATATATTTTCCCAAACACTTTTGCCCTTGTTTTGGACTCTAACTTGCATGATTTGAATGAAACTAACCCGGACTGACGATGTTTTCAGCAGAACTGCCATGATGTTGTTTTATGTGTAGAAACAAAAGTTCTCGGAATGTCCTAAAAATCCACAGAGGCGCGTTTTGGAAAATATAAAAAATACTGGCGAAAGAATCAAGGCCAGGGGGCCCACACCCTGTCCACAAGGGTGGGGGCGCGCCCACCCCCCCTGGCGTGCCCCCTGTCTCCTGGGCCCCCTAAGGCTCCACCAACCTCAACTCCAACTCCATATATTTCGTTTCGCGGAGAAAAAAATCAAAGAGAAAGTTTCATTGCGTTTTACGATACGGAGCCGCCGCCAAGCCCTAATCTCTCTCGGGAGGGCTGATCTGGAGTCCGTTCGGGGCTCCGGAGAGGGGGATTTGTCGCCATCGTCATCATCAACCATCCTCCATCACCAATTTCATGATGCTCACGACCGTGCGTGAGTAATTCCATCGTAGGCTTGCTGGACGGTGATGGGTTGGATGTGATTTACCATGTAATCAAGTTAGTTTTGTTAGGGTTTGATCCCTAGTATCCACTACGTTCTGAGATTGATGTTGCTATGACTTTGCTATGCTTAATGCTTGTCACTAGGGCCCGAGTGCCATGATTTCAGATCTGAACCTATTATGTTTTCATGAATATATGTGTGTTCTTGATCCTATCTTGCAAGTCTATAGTCACCTATTATGTGTTATGATCCGACAACCCCGAAGTGACAATAATCGGGATACTTCTCGGTGATGACCGTAGTTTGAGGAGTTCATGTATTCACTATGTGTTAATGATTTGTTCCAGTTCTCTATTAAAAGGAGGCTTTAATATCCTTTAGTTTCCGCTAGGACCCCGCTGCCACGGAAGGGTAGGACAAAAGATGTCATGCAAGTTCTTTTCCATAAGCACGTATAACTATATACGGAATTGTTGGGGAACGTAGTAATTTCAAAAAAAATTCATACGCACACGCAAGATCATGGTGATGCATAGCAACGAGAGGGTAGAGTGTTGTCCATGTACCCTCGTAGACCGAAAGCGGAAGCGTTAGAACAACGCGGTTGATGTAGTCATACGTCTTCACGGCCCGACCGATCAAGCACCGAAACTACGACACCTCCGAGTTGTAGCACACGTTCAGCTCGATGACGATCCCCGGACTCTGATCCAGCAGAATGTCGGGGAAGAGTTCCGTCAGCACGATGGCGTGGTGACGATCTTGATGTTCTACCGTCACAGGGCTTCGCCTAAGCACTGCTACAATATTATCGAGGACTATGGTGGAGGGGGGCACCGCACACGGCTAAGAGATCAAGAGATCAATTGTTGTGTCTCCAAGGGGTGCCCCCTCCCCGTATATAATGGAGTGGAGGAGGGGGAGGGCCGTCCCTCTCTCTATGGCACGCCCTAGGGGAGTCCTACTCCCACCGGGAGTAGGATTCCCCCTTTCCTAGTAGAACTAGGAGCCCTTCCAAGTAGAAGGAGTAGGAGAGAAGGAAAGGGAAGGGAGAAGGAGAAGGAAGGAAGGGGGCGCCCCCCCCCTCCCTAGTCCAATTCGGACTAGTCCATGGGGAGGGGTGCGGCCACCCTTTGGGGCATTTCTCTCCTTTCCCGTATGGCCCATTAAGGCCCAATACGAATTCCCGCAACTCTCCGGTACTTCGAAAAATACCTGAATCACTCGGAACCTTTCCTATGTCCGAATATAGTCGTCCAATATATCAATCTTTACGTCTCGACCATTTTGAGACTCCTCGTCATGTCCCCAATCTCATCCGGGACTCCGAACTCCTTCGGTACATCAAAACTCATAAACTCATAATATAACTGTCATCGAAAATTTAAGCGTGCGGACTCTACGGGTTCGAGAACTATGTGGACATGACCTAGAACTGTTTCCGGTCAATAACCAATAGCGGAACCTGGATTCTCATATTGGCTCCTACATATTCTACAAAGATCTTTATCGGTCAAACCGCATAACAACATACGTTGTTCCCTTTGTCATCGGTATGTTACTTGCCCGAGATTCGATCGTCGGTATCTCAATACCTAGTTCAATCTCGTTACCGGCAAGTCTCTTTACTCGTTACGTAATGCATCATTCCGCAACTAACTCATTAGTCACATGGTTAGGAAACTCAACCATCTTTGATTAACGAGCTAGTCAAGTAGAGGTATACTAGTGACACTATGTTTGTCTATGTATTCACACATGTATTATGTTTCCGGTTAATACAATTCTAGCATGAATAATAAACATTTATCATGAAATAAGGAAATAAATAATAACTTTATTATTGCCTCTAGGGCATATTTCCTTCAGTCTCCCACTTGCACTAGGGTCAATAATCTAGTTCACATCATCATGTGATTTAACACCAATATTCACATCTGTATGTGATTAATACCCATAGTTCACATCGTCATGTGATCAACACCCAAAGGGTTACTAGAGTGAATAATCTACACATCGTTATGTGATTAACAACCAAAGAGCACTAAGGTATGATCATGTTTTGCTCGTGAGAGAAGCTTAGTCAACGGGTCTGTCACATTCAGAGCCGTATGTATTTTGCAAATATTCTATGTATACAATGCTCTGCACGGAGCTACTCTAGGTAATTGCTCCCACTTTCAATATGTATCCAGATTGAGACTTAGAGTCATCTGGATCGGTGTAAAAACTTGCACCGATGTAACTCTTTACGACGGGCTCTTTTATCACCTCCATAATCGAGAAATATTTCCTTAGTCCTCATTAAGGATATTATTGACCAATGTCCAGTGATCTACTCCTAGATCACTATTGTACTCCTTTGCCAAATACAGAGCAAGGTATACAATAGGTCTGGTACATTGCATAGCATACTTAATAGAACCTATGACTGAGGCATAGGGAATGACTTTCATTCTCTTTTCTATTTTGTGCCGTGGTCGGGATTTGAGTGTTACTCAACTTCACACCTTTGCAACACAAGCAAGAACTCTTTGGATTTGAGTGTTACTCAACTTCACACCTTTGCAACACAAGAAAGAACTCTTTCTTTGACATTTTGAACTATTTCAAATCTTGACAAGGTATGTACTTATTGAAAAACTTATCAAGCGTCTTGATCTATCTCAATAGATCTTCATACTCAATATGTAAGTAGCTTTACTAAGGTCTTTCTTTTAAAGAACTCCTTTCAAATACTCCTTTATGCTTTCTAGAAAAATTCTACATCATTTCTGATCAACAATATGTTACTCACATATATTTATCAGAAAGGCGGTAGTGCTCCCACTCACTTTATTGTAAATACAGGCTTTCTCCAAAAGTCTGTATAAAACCATATGCTTTTGATCAACTCATCAAAGCGTATATTCCAACTCCGAGATGCTTGCACCAGTCCATAGATGGATCGCTGGATCTTACACATTTTGTTAGCACCTTTAGGATTGACAAAACCTTCTGGTTGTATCATACACAACTCTTCTTTAATAAATCCATTAAGGAATGCAGTTTTGACATCCATTGCCAGATTTCATAGAATGTGGCAATTGCTAACATGATGGGGACAGACTTTAAGCATCGATACGAGTGAGAAAATCTCATCGTATTCAACACCTTGAACTTGTCGAAAAACCTTTTGCGACAAGTCGAGCTTTGTAAATAGTAACACTACTATCAGCGTCTGTCTTCCTCTTGAAGATCCATTTATACAATATGGCTTGCCGATCATTGGGCAACTCCACCAAAGTCCACACTTTGTTCTCATACATGGATCCCATCTCAGATTTCATGGCCTCAAGCCATTTCGCGGAATCTGGGCTCATCATCGCTTCCTCATAGTTCGCAGGTTCATCATGGTCTAGTAACATGACTTCCAAAACAGGATTACCGTACTACTCTGGTGCGGACTGTACTTTGGAAGACCTACGAGGTTCGGTAGAAACTTGATCTGAAGTTTCATGATCAATATCACTAGCTTCCTCACTAGTTGATGTAGTTGTCATAGGAACCAGTTTCTGTGATGAACTACTTTCCAATAAGGGAGCAGGTACAGTTACCTCATCAAGTTCTACTTTCCTCCCACTCACTTCTTTCGAGAGAAACTCCTTCTCTAGAAAGGATCCATTCTTAGCAACGAATGTTTTTCCTTCAGATCTGTGATAGAAGGTGTACCCAATAGTTTCCCTTGGGTATTCTATGAAGATGCACTTCTCCGATTTGGGTTTGAGCTTATCAGGTTGAAACTTTTTTACATAAGCATCACAGCCCCAAACTTTAAGAAACGACAGCTTAGGTTTACTGCTAAACCATAGTTCATACGGTGTCGTATCAACGGATTTAGATGGTGCCCTATTTAAAGTGAATGCAGCTATCTCTAATGCATAACCCCAAAATGATAATGGTAAATCGATAAGAGACATCATAGATCACACCATATCTAATAAAGTGTGGTTACGATGTTCGGACACACCATTATGTTGTGGTGTTCCAGGTGGCATGAGTTTGTGAAACTATTCCACATTATTTTAACCGAAGGCCAAACTCGTAACTCAAATATTCATCCCCATGATCAGATCACAGAAACTTTATTTTCTTGTTATGATGATTTTCCACTTCACTCTGAAATTCTTTGAACCTTTCAACTATTTCAGATTATGTTTCATCAAGTAGATATACCCATATCTACTCAAAGCATCTGTGAAGGCGAGAAAATAACGATACCCGCCACGAGCCTTAATACTCATTGGTCTGCATACATCAGTATGTATTATTTCCAACAAGTCAGTAGCTCGTTCCATTGTTCTGGAGAATGGAGTTTTAGTCATCTTGCCCAAAAGGCAAGGTTCGCAAGCATCAAATGATTCATAACCAAGTGATTCCGAAAATCTATCTTTTATGGAGTTTCTTCATGCGCTTTACACCGATATGACCCAAACGACAGTGCCACAAATAAGTTGCACTATCATTATTAACTTTTGGATCTTTTGGCATCAATATTATGAATATGTGTATCACTACGATCGAGATCCAACAAACTATTTTCATTGGGTGTATGACCATTGAAGGTTTCATTCATGTAAACAGAACAACAATTATTCTCTGACTTTAAATGAATAACCGTATTGCATAAACATGATCAAATCATATTCACGCTCAACGCAAATGCCAAATAACATTTATTTAGGTTTAACACTAATCCCAAAAGTATAGGGAGTGTGTGATGATGATCATATCAATCTTGGAACTACTTCCAACACTCATCGTCACTTCCCCTTCAACTAGTCTCTGTTTATTCTGTAACTTCCTATTTCGAGTTACTAATCTTAGCAACCAAACAAGTATCAAATACTCAGGGGCTACTATAAACACTAGTAAGGTACACATCAATAACCTGTATATCAAATATACCCTTGTTCACTTTGCCATCCGTCTTATACACAAATATTTGGAGTAGTTCCACTTCCAGTGACCATTTCCTTTGCAGTAGAAGCACTCATTTTCAGGCTTAGGTCCAGCTTTGGGCTTCTTCACGGGAGTGACAACTTGCTTGTCATTCTACTTGAAGTTCCCTTTCTTAACCTTTGCCCTTTTCTTCAAACTAGTGGTCTTGTCAATCATCAACACTTGATGCTCTTTCTAGATTTCTACCTTAGTAAATTTCAACATCACGAAGAGCTCGGGAATTATTTTCGTCATCCCTTGCATACTTTAGTTCATCACGAAGTTCTAGCAACTTGGTGATGGTGACTAGAGAACTCTGTCAATCACTATCTTATCTGGAAGATAAACTCCCACTTGATTCAAGCGATTGTAGTACCCAGACAATCTGAGCACATGCTCACTAGTTGAGCGATTCTCCTCCATCTTTTAGCTATAGAACTTGTTGGAGACTTCATATCTCTCAACTCGGGTATTTTCTTGAAATATTAACTTCAACTCCTGGAACATCTCATATGGCCCATGATGTTCAAAATGTCTTTTGAAGTCCCGATTCTAAGCCGTTAAGCATGGTGCACTAAACTATTAAGTAGTCATCATATTGAGCTAGCCAAACGTTCATAACGTCTGCATCTGCTCCTGCAATAGGTCCGTCACTTAGCGGTGCAGCAAGGACATAATTCTTCTGTGCAGCAATGAGGACAATCCTCAGATCATGGATCCAATCTCTATCATTGCTACTAACATCTTTCAACACAGTTTTCTCTAGGAACATATCAAAATAAACATATGAAAGAAATGAGCTATTGATCTACAACATAATTTGCAAAATACTATCAGGACTAAGTTCATGATAAATTTAAGTTCAATTAATCATATTACTAAAGAACTCCCACTTAGACAAACATCTCTCTAGTCATCTAAGTGATCACGTGATCCAAATCAACTAAACCATGTCCGATCATCACGTGAGATGGAGTAGTTTTCAATGGTGAACATCACTATGTTGATCATATCTACTATATGATTCACGTTCAACCTTTCGGTCTCCGTGTTCCGAGGCCATATCTGTATATGCTAGGCTCGTCAAGTTTAACCTGAGTATTCCGCGTGTGCAACTGTTTTGCACCCATTGTATTTGAACGTAGAGCCTATCACACCCGATCATCACGTGGTGTCTCAGCACGAAGAACTTTCACAAGGGTGCATACTCAGGGAGAACACTTCTTGATAATTACTGAGAGATCATCTTAAAATGCTACCGTCAATCAAAGCAAGATAAGATGCATAAAGGATAAACATCACATGCAATCAATATAAGTGATATGATATGGCCATCATCATCTTGTGCTTGTGATCTTCATCTCTGAAGCACCGTCGTGATCACCATCGTCACTGGCGCGACACCTTGATCTCCATCGTAGCATCGTTGTCGTTATGCCATCTATTGCTTCTACGACTACTGCTACCGCTTAGTGATAAAGTAAAGCAATTACATGGCGTTTGCATTTCATACAATAAAGCGACAACCATATGGCTCCTGCTAGTTGCCGATAACTTCGGTTACAAAACATGATCATCTCATACAATAAAATATAGCATCACGTCTTGACCATATCACATCACAACATGCCCTGCAAAAACAAGTTAGACGTCCTCTACTTTATTGTTGCAAATTTTACGTGGCTGCTACGGGCTGAGCAAGAACCGTTCTTACCTACACATCAAAACCACAACGATAGTTTGTCAAGTTAGTGTTGTTTTAACCTTCGCAAGGACCGGGCATAGCCACACTTGGTTCAACTAAAGTTGGAGAAACAGACACCCGCCAGCCACCTGTGTGCAAAGCACGTCGGTAGAACCAGTCTCGCGTAAGTGTACGTGTAAGGTCGGTCCGGGCCGCTTCATCCAACAATACCGCAGAACCAAAGTATGACATGCTGGTAAGCAGTATGACTTGTATCGCCCACAACTCACTTGTGTTCTACTCGTGCATATAACATCTACGCATAAAACCAGGCTCGGATGCCACTGTTGGGGAATGTATTATTTTCAAAAAAATTCTTACGCACACGCAAGATCATGGTGATGCATAGCAACGAGAGGGGAGAGTGTTGTCCACGTACCCTCGTAGACAGAAAGCGGAAGCGTTAGAACAACGCGGTTGATGTAGTCGTATGTCTTCACGGCCCGACCAATCAAGCGCCGAAACTACGGCACCTCCGAGTTCTAGCACACGTTCAGCTCGATGACGATCCCCAGACTCTGATCCAGCAGAATGTCGGGGAAGAGTTCCGTCAGCACAATGGCGTGGTGACGATCTTGATGTTCTACCGTCGCAGGGCTTCGCCTAAGCACCTCTACAATATTATCGAGGAATATGGTGGAGGGGGGCACCGTACACGGCTAAGAGATCAAGAGATCAATTGTTGTGTCTCCAAGGCGTGCCCCCCTCCCCGTATATAAAGGAGTGGAGGAGGGGGAGGGCCGGCCCTATCTCTATGGCGCGCCCTAGGGGAGTCCTACTCCCACCGGGAGTAGGATTCCTCCTTTCCTAGTAGAACTAGGAGCCCTTCCAAGTAGAAGGAGTAGGAGAGAAGGAAAGGGAAGGGAGAAGGAGAAGGAAGGAAGGGGGCGCCCCCCCCTCCCTAGTCCAATTCGGACTAGTCCATGGGGAGGGGTGCGGCCACCCTTTGGGGCCTTTCTCTCCTTTCCCGTGTGGCCCGTTAAGGCCCAATACGAATTCCCGTAACTCTCCGATACTCCGAAAAATATCCGAATCACTCGGAACCTTTTCGATGTCCGAATATAGTCGTCCAATATATCGATCTTTATGTCTCGACCATTTTGAGACTCCTCGTCATGTCCCTGATCTCATACGGGACTCCGAAATCCTTCGGTACATCAAAACTCATAAATTCATAATATAACTGTCATCGAAACCTTAAGCGTGCGGACCCTACGGGTTCGAGAACTATGTAGACATGACCTAGAACTGTTTCCGGTCAATAACCAATAGCGGAAGCTGGATGCTCATATTGGCTCCTACATATTCTACGAAGATCTTTATGGGTTAAACTGCATAACAACATCCATTGTTCCCTTTGTCATCGGTATGTTACTTGCCTGAGATTCGATCATCGGTATCTCAATACCTAGTTCAATCTCGTTACCGGCAAGTCTCTTTACTCGTCACGTAATGCATCATTCCGCAACTAACTCATTAGTCACATTGCTTGCAAGGCTTATAGTGATGTGCATTACTGAGAGGGCCCAGAGATACCTCTCCGACAATCGGAGTGACAAATCCTAATCTCGAAATACGCCAACCCAACATGTACCTTCGGAGACACCTGTAGAGCTCCTTTATAATCATCCAGTTACGTTGTGACATTTGGTAGCACACAAAGTGTTCCTCCGGTAAATGGGAGTTGCATAATCTCATAGTTGTAGGAACATGTATAAGTCATGAAGAAAGCAATAGCAACATACAAAACGATCAAGTGCTAAGCTAACAGAATGGGCCAAGTCAATCACATCATTCTCCTAATGATGTGATCCCATTAATCAAATGACAACTCATGTCTATGGTTAAGAAACTTAACCATCTTTGATTAACGAGCTAGTCAAGTAGAGGCATACTAGTGACACTATGTTTGTCTATGTATTCACACATGTATTATGTTTCCGGTTAATACAATTCTAGCATGAATAATAAACATTTATCATGAAATAAGGAAATAAATAATAACTTTATTATTGCCTCTAGGGCATATTTCCTTCAGGAATACATGCCTATATTACATTGATGAACTAGAGCTAGTTCTGTGTCACCCTATGTTATAGCTATTACATGAGGAATCGCATCCGACATAATTATCCATCACTGATCCAATGCCTACGAGCTTTTCACATCTTGTGCTTCGCTTATTTACTTTTCCGTTGCTACTGTTACAATCACTACAAAACTGTTATATTTACTTTTGCCACTATTACCTTTATTATCATACTACTTTGCTACTAAATACTTTGCTGCAGAAACTAAGTTATCCAGGTGTGGTTGAATTGACAACTCAAATGCTAATACTCAATAATATTCTTTGGCTCCCCTTATGTCGAATCAATAAATTTGGGTTGAATACTTTACCCTCGAAAGCTGTTGCGATCCCCTACACTTGTGGGTTATCACACATGTGCATCGCAAATTAACCAGACATCCCCGACCATGATGTCGCTTGAACTATGTTGGTATTTCGCCAAAGAGGAAGGGATGATGCAGTACAACTACGGTAGGTATTTCCCTTAGTTATGAAACCAAGGTATCAATCCAGTAGGATAACCAAGCAACACTATGTAAACGGTACCTGCACACAAAGAACAAATACTTGCAACCCGACACTTAGGAGGGGCTGTCAATCCCTCTACGGGTAACGACGCCAGAAGTTGTCAAGTTGATGGATAGTTTTTTTGATAGATTGGCTAAATAGATCTCGATAAAATGCGAAATAAAGTAAGTAATGAAAAAGTGCAGCAAGGTATTTTTGGGTTTTTGGAATAACAGATCTGAAAATAAAAGCAAATAAAAATAGATCTCAAAGCAAATATGATAAAGAATAGACCCGGGAGCCGTAGATTTCACTAGTGGCTTCTCTCGAGAAAATACCACACGGTGGGTAAACAAATTACTGTTGGGCAACTTATAGAACATCGAATAATTATGATGATATCCAGGCAATGATCATTATATAGGCATCACGTCCAAGATTAGTAGACCGACTCCTGCTTGCATATACTACTCACTACAAAAAAATACACTTCCTTGATGATACGTGTTTGTCATAGTAGGTCACGTTTTCTGTCATACATGTACATCCATGACGATTTTATGATAGAATCAAGATGGTCATACATGTGCTGTCGTAGAAGTGTTCCATGACATTACCAAAATTATCATCACGGAAGTGTCCACTTCCATGACGATAAATTGCGCGTCATAGAAGTGCTTTTGTCAAGGGTGACCGATACGTGGCATCCACCGTAACGGGTCGTCGTTAAGCTATCGGGTTCTAGTTGGATCCGATAACCTGTTAACAGCCCGGACCAATGGGGATTTTGGACGTGTAAAATCATCATTAGCTGGAGGAAACACGTGTCGGCTCCTCGGTGGGCCAGATGTCGCCCGTCCAATGGAGGACACATGCCTATGATACGTCGACACATGGCAGGGCCCAACCGAGGCCCATATAGGTTAAAAAGGCCGACCCAGTCAAAGGCCCGTAGTATTTACTTAGGTACTAGTGGGCCAGCCCAATAATGGCCTGTCTAAACATGGCCCATTTATGGCCCAAAGCCAGATCTGGCCCGTTAATTGTTCGCCGAATATTTGGGCCCATTTACGGCCTAGTGACATTACGGCCTGTTAGAGGCCCGATGTAGACATGGGCCCATTTCAGCCCTGTGTGTCTTTCGGCCCGGGAATGGCCCGTGCTGCCCATGGGCCATATATGGTCCTGATAACCCGCAAGTATACGGGATAGTTGTAGCCTCTTTCAATAAGTAAGAGTGTCCAACCCAACGAGGAGCTAAAGGTAGAACAAATACTCTCTCAAGTCCTATCAGCCACTGATACGACTCTACGCACGCTTGACGTTCGCTTTACCTAGAACAAGTATGAAACTAGAGGTACTTTGTAGGTGTGACAGGATAGGTTTGCAAGATAATGAAGAACACGTAAATATAAACTAGGGGCTGTTTAGATAAACAAGCAATAAAGTAAATATAGCGAGTGTGGAAAAGTGGTGGTAGGAGTTGTGAAAATTGTCCCTAAGCAATTGACTATGTTACTAGACCAATAATCACTATTGCAATTCTGTTTGAGGGAGAGGCATAAGCTAACATACTTTCTCTACTTGGATCATATGCACTTATGATTGGAACTCTAGCAAGCATCCGCAACTACTAAAGATTCATTAAGGTAAAAACCCAACCATAGCATTAAAGTATCAAGTCCCCTTTATCCCATACGCAACAATTCCCCTACTCGGGTTTGTGTTTCAGTCACTCACGCAACCCACTATAAGCGAATCATGAACGCATTGCAACACCCTACAGCGGGAATCCCTCACACTTGCGCGACACGGAGGTCACCATGGGACAGCACCAATAATAAAACATGCAACTCAAACCAATCATAGCAATTCATCAATCACCGGTAGGACAACGAAAATCTACTCAGACATCATAGGATGGCAACACATCATTGGAAAATAATACGAAGCATAAAGCACCATGTTCAAGTAGACCGTACAACGGGTTGCGGGAGAGTGGACCGCTGAATATAGATGGGGGAATGTGTTGGAGATGTTGTTGAAGATGGCAGAGGTGTTGGTGAAGATCGCGGTGATGATGATGGCCCCCGGCGGCGTTCCGGTGCCACCGGAAGCAAGGGGAGAGAGCCCCCCTTCTTCTTCTTCTTCCTTGACCTTCTCCCTAGATGGGAGAAGGGTTTCCCCTCTGGTCCTTGGCTCCCATGGCTTGGGAGGGGCGAGAGCCCCTCCGAGATTGGATCTATCTCTCTGTTTCTGCGCTCTCAGATTTACCCCTTCACCGTTTCTTTAATATCCGGAGATCCGTAACTCCGATTGGGGTGAATCTTTCGCCCAGATCTTTCTCGTAAAATTAGCTTTCTTGCGGCAAAAGAAGAGCGTCAACCGCCTTACGGGGGGGCCAGGAGAGTCCAGGGCGCGCCTGCCTCCCTGGGGCGCGCCTCCCTATCTCCTGGCCCCCTCGGGCACCGTCTCGCGTTGATTTTACTTCCCAAAAATCATAAATATTCCAAAAAAATCTCCATCCGTTTTTATTCCGTTTGGACTCCGTTTGATATGGGGTTTCTGCGAAACAAAAAACATGCAACAGACAGGAACTGGCACTGGGCACTGGATCAATATGTTAGTCCCAAAAAATAGTATAAAAAGTTGCCAAAAGTATATAAAAGTTGAATAATATTGGCATGGAACAATCAAAAATTATAGATACGACAGAGACGTATCAGGTCCAATGCGACATCCGGCCCTCTAACGGCCCGTGATAAAGGTGGCAACAATTCAGCCCAACGTGACTTTGGGCATGTTAACGGTCTGTCATATAATTCGGCTGGTTGATGCCTCTACTAAGCTTTCGGCCTCTTAAAGGCCCATGATATCAGTGGGCCAACTAAGGCCCGAAATATGTTTTGGCCTGGTAATGGCACGCCATATAACTGGGCCAAAAAAGGCCCGGTCTACATTTCAGCCTGCTAAAGGCCCGTCGACAACTAGTGAAAATTGAGGCCCAACATGCATTTCGGCCTGCTAAAGGCCCATGGTTTCTTTTGGGCCGTAACAAGCTAGCAGAATATTCAGCCTGTTAATGGCCCAAAGCTACAAGGGCCCAACTAAGTGCTAGGTCCACTAAAGGCCCAACTGAACTTTGGGCCGAATATAGGCCCATGTAAGTTGTGGGCCTGGCACAAAGTGTGAAGGCCCCAATGGCCTTTCAGGCCCAAGAAAGTTGCAGGCCGGCCCAATTGTGGCCCGCAAAAAGTTCGCCAGTTGCTGGCGAATGTTTCAGCCTGGTCGACTACATCAGATTTTCTCCATTTTTTTCAAATAGCGAATGATGGCAGTAATTAGTAGGAATTAAGAACAAACCTACTCTATACAATAAAGAAATCACGACATAGTAACTTAGAATAAACCTACACTATACAATACAGGATTTATGGTATATTACATCCACTGGGCATTGAAGTTCGCCACCAATGATCATAAAGCGCAACGAAGAAGCAGATTACAAAAACTGGGCGCCATTGCAGCGTAACAAAATAATACTGAACCAAGACCACTTCCAAGACAGTTCAAGAAAGGTTAGCCTTGCGGGAACTGCTGCGCAAGCTGCTGAGCAAGGCTGTGAGACCGGCCTAGCATGTCGGTCATAGCTTTCAGGTGTAGTTGTTTAGCAATGAGGTTCTCATTGGTGCTCTCCGCAATCTTTCTTAGAGATAGGACTTCAAGTTGAAGTTGAGTTGCAGAATGCCTTTCTGCTAGAACTTGGGACTGAAGAAGTCAAACTGCTAGGCCTATCTCTGACTTCAAGTAAAACCAAATTCCTTATTCAGACAATGAATTCTGTGAGCTTGTCTGACTGCTAGTATCAAGTAACTTAAACACTGCACTACTAGGAAAAGGGCTATAGATGGGATGGGCACTAATGTTGCACTGTACATGTGGTGCGCCATTACTAAATACTAATGGCGCACCATGTGTTGGTGCGCCATTAGTGTGCAAATACTAATGGCGCACCACATCCCACGGTGCGCCATTAGTAAAAAGAAATTTAAATTTTTTTCAAAACTACTAATGGCACACCGTGGGAGTGGTGCGCCATTACTAGTTGACATAGTAATGGCGCACCAAACCCATCGTGCGCCATTAGTAGTTTTGAAAAAAAAGTAAAAAAAATAAAAAAAATTGTTAGTAATGGCGCACCTGTGGATAGTGCGTCATTACTAGTTTTAACTAGTAATGGTGCACTGTACTAGTAATGGCGCACTATCCACAGGTGCGCCATTACTAAGTTTTTTTCAAAAAAAATTCAAAAAAACTTTCAATTTTTTTTATTTTTTTTTCAAAACAAGTTTAACTAGTAATGGCACACCACCCCACGGTGCGCCATTACTAACTTGGCCCAACACGCCATTACTAGTTAAACTAGTAATGGCGCACCACCCCACGGTGCGTCATTACTAACTTGGCCCAACACCGAATGCACCCCTCTCCCCCGTGGACCGCCTTTTCAGTTTTGAAAAAACTAAAAGAAAATGATGGAAATGTCAAAAAAATAAAAGAAAATAAGTTTCCCATGTGATATGTGTTCTAGTTGTTGGGAAAATTTACAAATATGAATTTCGACTTTATTTGCAAAAATTCTCCGGAAATTTGTAAAATGGGCATAACTTTTGCATACGAACTCGGATTAAAAAGTTTTTTATATGAAAAACCATCTACTCGAAAAGTTACATCCGAATTTAATTGGGGGAACCCCATTAAACATTTTCAAAATCCCCAAAAACCTAACAGAAAAAAAGTTATGGGGCTTTCAAGATCTAGAGGCAAAAAAAATCAAAAAATTTCAAACTTACTAGTGGCGCACCATGGATGTGGTGCGCCACTAGTAATAGAAAAAATAAATTGGTTTTGAATTATTTTTTTTAGTTGTTTTTCAAAAAATGATACGTAATATGACCGGGAAGTTTGAAATATTTTTCAAAATTTCATCATAGTCATGAACATGAACAAAGTCCTAGACATCAACAAGGTATAATAGGATTGATATGCTAGATATATCAACAAGTGCATGTGAAGTGAGCTGTTGCTGGGGTTGGATAAAACTCTGAAGTTAAGCGTGCTTGGGCTGGAGTAGTGTGAGGATGGGTGACCTTTCAGGAAGTTTGACCACGAAGTGCGATTTGACCCGAGATTAAGCCATAGTGACCGAGATTAAGAAAAAAATGAAAAAAAATTGGAAAAATAAATTGGAAAAAAAATTCTGAAAAAAAAATTGAAAAAAAAATGTTACTAATGGCGCACTTCTATGTGGTGCGCCATTAGTATACCAAATACTAATGGCGTACCGTGGGCTATACTAATGGCGCACTACGTGGTACTAATGGCGCACCGGTAGTAGTGCGCCATTAGTAGGCAAAACCGGTGCGCCATTAGTAGGCCTTTTCCTAGTAGTGATGCATCAAGACAAGACTTTGGGGTTGTCTCGCTATCTTCAAGATGGTTTGCCTCCTCTTCTGCAATATATGTTGGGTTTGTCTCACAGCCTTCAGTAGACTTGTGCATGCCATCAGGCATCTGACCCAGAAACAAGCAGAGAGATGACAGGTTTTGCATGTGTATAAACAAAGATGATAAATGTGCTGTTAATTCCATCCAATTTCAAATTAGAAAATAAAGAGTAAGTTCAAAATATCAATAGCATAATTTGGCATTGTTCATAATGCGGGGAGCTTCACCATACTACTTTATTACCATATCAACATAACAAGCATAGATGAAGGGCAAAGACAATCATTGTATCTATTTTGGTTAATGTGCATGGCATGTTGTTCATATCATCAGCCACATCAGTAAGGTAAAACAGGAGATGACAAGGTGCAAACATGGGGTGCTTCACCACACACTGGATTATAGATCCACAAAAACAAGCATACATATAGGGAGTATTGAGTAATGTGCATAGTATGAATAAGGAATTTGGTTTTACAAGTAAAACTTGAAACTTACAATTGTTGCGAACATGTATTTTGATAGAAACAACAAACTAAACAGTAATTAACGATAGGGAGTATGAGCAAATTAAACAACAGTTGAGGATAAAGGCTTTAGAAGGACTGGCTTACATTAACAGTTAACACCGGCTTTATAATGCCCTTCTCCATGTCAAGGGAAGGATAACTCAAGAATTTCAGCACAGAATCTTCTTCATAAGCATTGCATGTACTCTCCATGTCAAGGTTGTCTCGCTATCTTCAAGATGGTTTGCCTCCTCTTCTGCAATATATGTTGGGTTTGTCTCACAGCCTTCAGTAGACTTGTGCATGCCATCAGGCATCTGACCCAGAAACAAGCAGAGAGATGACAGGTTTTGCATGTGTATAAACAAAGATGATAAATGTGCTGTTAATTCCATCCAATTTCAAATTAGAAAATAAAGAGTAAGTTCAAAATATCAATAGCATAATTTGGCATTGTTCATAATGCGGGGAGCTTCACCATACTACTTTATTACCATATCAACATAACAAGCATAGATGAAGGGCAAAGACAATCATTGTATCTATTTTGGTTAATGTGCATGGCATGTTGTTCATATCATCAGCCACATCAGTAAGGTAAAACAGGAGATGACAAGGTGCAAACATGGGGTGCTTCACCACACACTGGATTATAGATCCACAAAAACAAGCATACATATAGGGAGTATTGAGTAATGTGCATAGTATGAATAAGGAATTTGGTTTTACAAGTAAAACTTGAAACTTACAATTGTTGCGAACATGTATTTTGATAGAAACAACAAACTAAACAGTAATTAACGATAGGGAGTATGAGCAAATTAAACAACAGTTGAGGATAAAGGCTTTAGAAGGACTGGCTTACATTAACAGTTAACACCGGCTTTATAATGCCCTTCTCCATGTCAAGGGAAGGATAACTCAAGAATTTCAGCACAGAATCTTCTTCATAAGCATTGCATGTACTCTACATTTTGTAGAGAGTAATTATAGATATGGTAATACTGGAAGGGATAGAGGATAATGAAGATAAGATGCAGATTGATGCTACATAATCAACTACAAATCCCTGGAACTACAAGCGTTACAGGACAAAATGTACTGACAAGAGCAATGGGCTACACTTTTGCACTGGCGTTGTCTGTGTATTCAACTTTTTGGTAAGATTAAACATAGATCTGATATTTTTTTAGTAAACGGTGGGCGAGGGAGATAAGATGCAGAATGCTACACAATGAACCAATCCCTCTAACCATAATATAAGTGTTTTAAACACTGGTGTACTGCACAAAACGTTCTTATATTATGGGATGGAGGGAGTAGCTATTAATGTAAGTACAGTGATAGACGACATTCAGTCCTTACAAGAGGACTGTAGAGCTAAACCTCTTCAAAAGCATTGGGTTGATTCTAAATTTTTGTAAGAGTCCATACGGATCTTACAATGTCCACAAAATGGACGATAACAAGGCTAACATGTGCAGTGATGCTACATAATCAACCAGCTATGAAAGTAAGTATGGTCATACAGGGCAAGAGGTACTCACAAGAGCAATGCAGTGTGCAGTATAGTTGCGAGATTCTGTGGTCCCTTGAGAATGATTGTTCTTCTGCAAACAATTTTGTACAAGTGAGACGTTAAGGCACATGTAGAAATGTAGTTCAAATTATGATGTGATATCATAGATAGTACCTTACACTGCAGACGAGACCAATGTGTAACAAGATTATTCCAGTCACTATCTGATAAATGTAGCATCGAAGAATTTACAGAAATTTCATTTAGAGACTTGCCATCGAAGTGCGCTTGCCTTAGGTAGGAATGATACTTCATCAATGAGTGCTTGAAAATCGCAACCAACCCTTGCTCGTCTTGACAATCTAGTTTGGTCCTTACCTATTTAAAAGAATGAAATCTTGTGTCTTCTGTCAGCAGAAACATATGCAGCAATCTAGTTTAGTAGATTACTTACGCTTAAGTTGCGGAGGAAGATTGGAAATTGTTCTTTGTCTTTGGTATAATCTTTCCATGAAAAGATGTACACAAAGTTCCTGACAACAATATAAGCTACATCTTGTAAACTGGGAAGAAGTGGAATAGGAGTCCTATTTGCTGCAATTGGGGCTCTCTCTCGTTCGAAAAGGGATTTGGCAACTAGATTTGGTGTACTATTTGCTGGAATGGGGGTTTTGCATCGTAGAGGTGGTGCTATGTCAACTGACATCATCATATTGTTTGCGGCAGTTGGGGTCTGCTGAGTTGGGGCATCAGAGATGGCAAGTGTAGTAGGGCTAGAGTCTGCTAGAGTTTTGGCCGTGTTTTCTGGGTCTGGTGATATTGCAACTACACCTAATGGGCTATTTGATTTATTAGGTGTCACTACCTTTTCCAAATACTTTGTTTGTGCTCCTCCGTGATCAGCAATCACCCTCTTTCTTTTGAACGTCTGATACACAAGAACAACATTTGAATGGATAAATATGGTATGATGACAGATGGAATATGTACTGAAAATGTATAGGCAGGGTGTATTCACATACACAATGTGTAAACTAAGCTAATGGTAGTGCAACAAAGTAGAAGTAATGCAAAGCATCAGTTGCAAGATATGTGCGACCAATATAACCTTGGAAAGTTAGAGCAAGCACCTTGATGGGTGAATAAGATAGGGCATCTGCCTCTGACTCCTCCACTAGGGAGCTACATTGACTTAGGTCTCCCTCTAGCTCAGAATCACTGTTAGCATCACATTCTGAGCATGAACTATAGGTGGAGAGCATTTGCATTGCATTGCATCCAGACTTGATTTCAGTCCTTAATGTCAAGTTTGACAGCCATGGCATTGTTCTGCTTTATTCTTTTCATGCGTGCAAGCTCATAATCACTATGATGTTGTTTAGTATCTGAGATTCATGAAAACATAAAAAGTAGTCAGATTATCCATGGAATGCATTGCGGATTCAACTCGAAGAGTGTCTCCCTATAAACCCCTGCATATGCAAAGTTCACCCCCAACCGTGCTGACCAGACCACACACAGAAATACCAACCTCTTATGTCTCTATAATAGGCAGACACACATTTCAAAACTGAAGTAGGAACATTAGAATCATATCAAATTCATATTTGAACAAATAAACTAAGGAATTATGAGTGGCATAATGTTTAGCTTCAAGGGTGGAGTGCTGGTAGTGCGACACAAAGCAAGTAGGCATATTGAATTCCATGTAAAATATCGTAGTCTATGTAAAAGGTGGAAATGACACTTTCTTTCTATACAATGTAGTGTTCGTTGCCCACACATGACGGAAGAGATCACACAGAGAAATACTATTCACTCATGTCCGTGGTTCCAGTATTTTGGAACATGGTGATCCACCCTAAAAGAATATTGACAAAAAATATGACAAGGCAAGCATAGATATAGTGAATCAATCATTACTTGTGAGCTTACTAGGACAAGTATGCAGAATTGTATAACTGCAGTAAGAGACCGTCCAAAATCTGAATCAAGAAGTTGGTCTAGCACTTATTGTTTGCAAGTAATCGACGTGAATAATTGGATATCATATCGAATGAGTAAGAAAGACAAGTAAAATTGTCAATAAACCTGGCCTGCAGTAGTAATCTGGGTCAATGTCACTATGACCAACAATCCAAAATGACTAGTGTTTGTTCCTAGGGCCGGAATTTTGAAACCCTATGAACTTTACAAGTACTAAATATTAATGAAATACATCTGAACCATTAAGTGTAGGTAGCACTCAGTACACAACAAAACCTAATGACAACCCTGCCTAATGAGTAATGTATCAATTAGAAAATGGGTGATGAGGAGTGGCTGCTGAGTGTTGAGGATGTATCTCAGGATAAATCAGGTTGGCTTAGTGGCTGCTGCACGCTTGAGCACTAAACGGACTGGGAAGATAGGCACGGCTACGCCCGGGCAGCTGTGACGCTGTTGGGCCAGCGGCTCCTGACCTCCTATTAGTCCGGCGTCTCCTCCTAGAGTCATGCCGTCCGGGGACGGCAAGTCGCCGGTGAGGCAGGCGGCTGGGGGCGAGTAGAGATCGGAAGCGCAGCAGAACAGAGGGGAATCGGGGCCTGGGCCGACCCAAAATCCCAGGGTGGGCCGCGACCCACCTTGGGCACCCTGTAGATACACACCCGAGCGATGTGCATGCATTTTTGAAACTAAATAAGGACCATTTAGCTGACCAATTAAACGACTCTATTTTAATAATATCATATTCATATTTGAACAACTAAGCTTGTTTAGCTTGATGGGTGGAGCAGTGCTATTATGACACGAAGCACGTATGTTGATCGTATAGTGATCATAAAAGGGGGGAGCCCTAAGCATTTTTTTAGCAAAAGAGGGTTTGCCCTCCGATTTCTTTAAAGAAACCACAGAACCAACATGATCAATTAAACCCTAAGCATGATCAATTAAACCCTAAGCATGATCAATTAAACCCTATTATGACTCTGCCATGGCAGATTTAAAGCTACAAACCACATAAATGCTATTTACCATCTATTGTTTGCTTTGAACTAAGAACTAAATTCTAAGAGCTGAAAAGAAAGTAGAGTAACCAAGTTACGATCTATTTTCTGGTTGAGATAAAAAAGTTGAGCAGATATGAAGTACCACCTCTCGGCGCCGTATAGGCATCAGGGGTGCGATGGCTGCCTGTGGCGTTGAAACAGATCTGCGATGGTAAACGGGTGCATCGTGGGATAAGTCCCTGATAACCCACAAGTGTAGGGGATCGCAACAGCTTTCGAGGGTAAAGTATTCAACCCAAATTTATTGATTCGACACAAGGGGATCCAAAGAATATTCTTGAGTGTTAGCAGTTGAGTTGTCAATTCAACCACACCTGGATAACTTAGTATCTGCAACAAAGTATTTAGTAGCAAAGTAGTATGATAATAAAGGTAGCAGTAGCAAAAGTAAAGATAATAGTTTTTGGGTTTTTGTAATAGTTGTAACAGTAGCAACGGAAAAGTAAATAAGCGAAGAACAATATGTGAAAAGCTCGTAGGCAATGGATCAATGATGGATAATTATGCCAGATGCGATTCCTCATGTAATAGCTATAACATAGGGTGACATAGAACTAGCTCCAGTTCATTAATGTAATGTAGGCATGTATCCCGTAAATAGTCATACGTGCTTATGGAAAAGAACTTGCATGACATATTTTGTCCTACCCTCCCGTGGCAGCGGGGTCCTAGTGGAAACTAAGGGATATTAAGGCCTCCTTTTAATAGAGAACCGGAACAAAGCATTAGCACATAGTGAATACATGAACTTCTCAAACTACGCTCATCACCGAGAAGTATCCTGATTATTGTCACTTCAGGGTTGTCGGATCATAACACATAATAGGTGACTATAGACTTGCAAGATAGGATCAAGAACACACATATATTCATGAAAACATAATAGGTTCAGATCTGAAATCATGGCACTCGGGCCCTAGTGACAAGCATTAAGCATAGCAAAGTCATAGCAACATCAATCTCAGAATATAGTGGATACTAGGGATCAAACCCTAACAAAACTAACTTGATTACATGGTAAATCTCATCCAACCCATCACCGTCCAGCAAGCCTACGATGGAATTACTCACTCAGGGCAGTGAGCATCATGAAATTGGTGATGGAGGATGGTTGATGATGACGACGGCGACGAATCCCCCTCTCCGGAGCCCCGAACGGACTCCAGATCAGCCCTCCCGAGAGAGATTAGGGCTTGGCGGCGGCTCCGTGTCGTAAAACGCGATGAAACTTTCTCTTTGATTTTTTTTCTCCCCGAACATGAATATATGGAGTTGGAGTTGAGGTCAGTGGAGGTCCAGGGGGCCCACGAGATAGGGGGGCGCGCCCAGGGGGAGGGGGCGCGCCCCCCACCCTCGTGGACAGGGTGTGGCCCCCCTAGTCTTGATTCTTTTGCCAGTATTTTTTATATTTTCCAAAAAGTCCCTTCGTGGATTTTCAGGACATTCTGAGAACTTTTCTTTTCTACACATAAAACAACATCTTGGCAGTTCTGCTGAAAACAACGTCAGTCCGGGTTAGTTTCATTCAAATCATGCAAGTTAGTCCAAAACAAGGGCAAAAGTGTTTGGAAAAGTAGATTCGTTGGAGACGTATCAACTCCCCCAAGCTTAAACCTTTGCTTGTGTAACATCCCAAAATTCTAAATTTTGGAATGTTATAATAAATAGATAGTTTTGATTGGTTGTTTGACTGTTGTGTGATTGATGGAGTGAAATTCGAAACTTTTTGAAAGTTAAATGAGAGGGAATAAAAGGACTTTCCCAAACTTTCATTTTGCTTTTATGATCTTCGTAAATTCAAATTCTTTTCATCACAAAACTCTGGAGAGAAGATGACATGACTTCTTCCATTTATTTAAATGACAAGGGGTGTTGAAAATATTTGAATTCCATTTGAAATTATTTCCAATTCATAAACTTCAAGCAACTCAATGATTTTCATGAGAGAAGATAAAATGACTTCTTCAAAACATATGAAATATGAGTTGGGAGTTTCAAAGAATTCTTTTGAATTTATTTTTCAATTTGGAGTTATTTGAGTTTAATTCAAATTGTTTTTCTCCAAAAATAAAATATACAGAAATTAGGGTAACACGATTCCCTACATCAGAAACTTGGAGAGAAATAAATTTGAATTAATTCTGGTATTTTTAAAATGATTTTACTGGATTTTACTAGGGCAGAAGCACTCTTTGCTTTATTTGAATTTGTGTGTATTTTATTTGACTATAGAAAAATGTTCATGTCGTAGAAAATCTTTTTCTTCAAATTTTGATATATTATATGCCTATGTAAAATTTTATTTATTTATCGTTTATTTTTGTTTTTGTTTTCTGGAAAAATGTTTAAAAAAAACTCCCCTCCGCCGAACTGGGCCGGCCCAGCTAGCCAGCCAGGTCGCGGCCCAGCCCGCGTCGCGGCGCCACCGACCTCGGCGTCCGTGCCAAGGCCGGGCACCTCTGCCCCCTCGCCCACGGCAGGCCCCGCCTCGCCCCTCCATAAATAGCGCGCCCCGCCGCCGCGCTGCTCTCCCCTCGCCTCGCCCCGCCGCCGCGCTGCTCTCCCCTCGCCTCGCCCCACCGCCCTTGCGCCGTAGATCCGCGCTGCTGCCGCCGCAAGCTGCCGCTCACTGCCGCACCACACACCGCACCCCGCCGCCCGCGCTGACGCCGTTGTTGCCCCGCTGCCGCGCCGTCCTGCCGCCGTCCGCTGGAGAGCGACCGGAGCCGCCTCCCCGCTCGCAGCCGACGCCGCCGCCGCCGTCTTCCTCGCTGGAGAACGCCGTCACCGCCGCCACCGGTTTCCCCCCTCCCGAACCGGTATAACCAGAGAAAACCGCCCGGTTTTTATTTTAAATCGGTTTTTCTGAAAACCCTAGACTAGATCTGTTTTCTTCTGGTTTTATTAAGCAGCGAACGTCCACTATTTATAGCTTATAAATGAACGTTCGTTATTTAGTTCTTTTCTTTTATTTTATTTTCGGCCAGGGACCCGTCTGTGAATATTTTATTTACAGATTAGCCCCTAGACTTCAAACACCCACAACTTTTTATTCGTTAATCCAAATCCAACGAAACCAATGCCCACGTCTTCGTTATGATCCCCTCTATCCAGTAAAACAACTCAAACATGTTTTTGAAAGTTTTAAAATTTGAATTAGATCAGATTTGAATTCAAACTTCGTTTAATCATAACTTGAGTTTCGTAGCTCCGTTTGAGTTGATTCTTTTTGCATATCGAAGCTCTTGACCTAAACTTTCTGATAAGGCCAAATTCATATAATTTTGGTACTGTTAGAAATTGTTTTATGTTGCAAGAGTTATTCGCTTGGATTTGATGTTTTCCGAATCAAACTCTTCGTTCTTTCCGATCTTTTGAGTGATTGCTTATGTATGGTTACTATTGCTTGATCGCGATAGATTGACCGGAGTGTGACGAGTAGAACTATCAAGAGTTTTGAGTGCGAATCATCTTCATCAACATTGCAGGCAAGTAACACTTGATCATACCTTTTTCTACTACCCAGTTTTTATTGCATTAGATCAATCCTCAAACATTGCATGATTAGGATCAAATTAAATTGTGGGATGGGAAGTAGATGAGGTAGTACCTATTACCTATTTTACTTATGAAACCTTTGGGAGTTACTCTACGTTGCTTATTATGCCATGCTATGCTAGTAGACGTGGATTGGGTGAGTGATATCCATGACAGATGTGAGTTTGTTAATTTTAATGGTTTACTTAAGGTGGCAACTTAAATACACATCTGGGTGGATTGAGGCACCTGGGGTATCCAGTGATTGCCTGTTTTTTTGGAAATCCCGGGGTTACCGTGTGAGTTTCCTATGGACCGCCACCCAGGCTCAAAGGGATCATAAGATAATTCATGCTAGTAACTTCCGTGTGCAACCAAAAGTCATTATGGGCTCTGGCATAGTTGACTAAGTCGTGCGAACTCTTATAGTGGTGGACTAGCAGATGTAGGGGATGTAGGTGTACGGGTCTACCCATCGTAAGGTGCTAGCACTTCTGAAAGACTGTGTCTCGGTCATCCGTTTCTCAAACACCATGTAGTGCGAGAAACCAAACGGAGGCGATCGAGTCTTGTGGGGAAAAGTGCGCAAACCTCTGCAGAGTGTACAAACTAATCATGATTAGCCGTGTCCCTGGTTATGGACATTTTGAGTATCTAGTACTTGAATATCATGTGAATCTCGACATGTTACTCTAATTTAATATAGTTGGATTTGTTAATGATTACTTTTAGTTGGGATTGAGGATGCTGTCAACCATTCTCAATGTTTAACAACCACCATGATAGTTAAATAAATTTATTCCTTTGTAGTAGGGAAAAATTGGCTTTTCGCAAAAACATTATAACCGTAGAGCTTTTCCACCAGCCAAATATACATGTAGTGATAGCCTTTATTCATCATTACTCTATGGTGTGAATTTGCCAGTACATTCAATGTACTGACCCTCTGTGGCTGCAACGTCTCATGTTGCAGGATCTTACGACGAGTAAGTGATACGTTAGGGTTACGATTTCCTATACTCAACTTTGCCGTTGGTGTTGATGGGAATCCACAACCTTGTTGCTTCCGCTATTTGGATTGAGGTAATAGTATTTCCTCTACTTTATACATGTGATTTACCTCTATTATAAATCCTCGAGTACTGTGTGTGTCAGCATACCGATCCAGGGATGACACGTAAGCACAGAGACTTGACCCATTCGGGTCGGGTCGCTCCAAGATGGTATTAGAGCACATGTTGACTGTAGGACGTGACCCCTAGAAACTGGCAAGCCCATAGGAAAGATTTTTTCTCTACAACTTTCTTTTCAAAAGAATCTTTTACCTCTCTTCTCTTCTGAGCTTATTCAAATATTCCCTTTTAGTGAGACTATACCCCTTTTCCCTTTTGACCCCTCGAAGATTCGACTGATGAGACCACTCCAAGAAGGACCAGATATCGGATAACTAAAGACCATTCGGAATGAAGAGGATTTTACAATACATTATGATGATGGAAACTACAACTGTTGAAGACTCTGAAGACTAGGAAAATTTGAAGGCTCTGAAGAATTTCCAGATTTTTATGACCAAAGAAGGCTACACTTATGGAACTTGGCAGACTATGGAAGCTGTCAATACCCGAGATCAAGGTGTATAGGAGAAAGACCGGAACATGGAGCATTAGAACTCAAAGTTTTGTGTCATCGTGCGGAGTTAAGCATGCATATGCATGGAAGGATTGGATGATAGAAGGCTGATGGAGCATCTGTCAGAAAAGAATGCAACTTTAACCTTAGCTGGTGTATTACTAGGATCTGGAGTGTTACATCAAGAAGTTAAGATGGATCTGCAGGAAGCAGTATTTGATGAGGAAGCGTTTCGTGAAGAACTCAGGACCCAGAAGCTGAAAGTAGCCAAGCTAGAGGAACAAAACCTCAAGATATTGGAGATTCGTCAGGAACTGAAGGACATTAGGGCCATGGTTCATGCCAAGGATGTTGAAACCCAGAAGTTTGGAATGCAACTCCAGAGATATTAAAGGACGTCATGATAGACTTCGCGTCAACAAAGATGATTTGGCGAAAGAACTTGAGAAGGACAAGCATGATCGGAAGAAGCCATCGGAGACATAAGCAAGACTTGAAGAGTTTGATGACGTTGAAGATTTATTGACCATTAGAAGACCAAACCCCTTTATACTTACGTTAGATGCGACGATTGTGAGCTGTCATTTGTTTGTTGTTTTTTTCGACAGCCACAATAAAATCTGCCCTTTTCAAAACTTTTGTTTGCATTGTGTGCATCCCTCTCTATCTCTCTTATCCCACCCCAAAACCATGGACCCCATAGAAGATGAATGGAGATGAGCTTGTATTTTCTGGACCGATGAGTCAATTGGAGATGGACCAATGGATTTAGAACATGGAGGATCATATGGAGAGTGACACTATGACCGGAAAGGATATGGCCCAGCATGCTCTTCCGTTCTTTGAAAGAGGTGCTACTACTTGGTGGAGGATGTAGCAAAACATCAATGGATGGCAAGGAATAACCACTTGGAAGGAATTAAAGTTGACCTTGCTAAAGTCTCGGTTTGCGTCCCAGAAATTGAAGCCTTATGGAAAGGATATGAAGAAACCCTATGCATACAAGCTTTATGGAGAAATGGGACACAACCATAAAGAACACCAGGATGAATACCCTCATAAGTGGGGATTTACCAAAGGAGTTAGCCAAGGATCTCAGGGAACTTCGGTTGGAGATTGTTCCCAAAGGTTTTGTTGCAGTAATGGAAGTTCAGTCTACATTGTTGGGAAAGATTCGTGAAGCTCAGAAGTATGACAAAGAGATTGTTGAGATAAAAGAGAGGATGAGCAAAGGAAAGGCCAAAGGTTTTTGTGAGGATGAGCACGACATCTTATGGTTCGAGGACCGTGTATATGTTCCCAATAATGCAAAGATCAGGAAGTAAACACTTCAAGAGGCTCATGACTCACCATACTCGATTCGCCCTGGAAACACCAAAAGGTATTTGGATTTGAAGGAGTGTTTCTGGTGAACTGGTATGAAGAAGGATATTGCGGAGTATGTAGGTGATGTATGCCAGAGAGAGTAAAAGCAGAGCATCAGAAGCCAGCCGGATTACTACAGCCTATGCTGATACCCGAATGGAAGTGGGATAAGCTTAGCATGGATTTCATTACCGGATTTCCCAGAACCCAATTGGGATATGATTCTATCTGGGTAGCAGCTGATTCGCTTGACCAAAGTGGCTCACGTTATCCCAGTGAATACCACCTATACAAGTGCGAAGTTGGCCAAGATATATTTGACTAGGATGTATGTCTGCATGGAGTTCCGAGGACCATCGATAGAGGAACACAGTTTACCTCAAAGTTTTGGAATCAGCTGCACCAGACTTTGGGTACTAGGCTAGAGTTCAGTACAGCCTTTCATCCGCAGACAGATGGATAAATCGAGAAAGTCAATCAGATTCGGGAGTACAGGTTGAGAGCGTATGCGCTAGATTATGGATCTAGTAGGGATGATAATCTACCTTACGTGGAGTTCTCATACAACAACAGTTACCAAGCTAGTTTGAAGATGGCCCCTTTTGAAGCTTTGTATGGGAGAAGGAGCCAGACACCGTTGATATGGGATGAAGTTGGAGACCGTCAGTTGTTTGGATAAAACGTGATCAAGGAGTCAGAAGAGGATGTTAAGATGCTTCGAGATAGACTGAAGGTAGCTCAGTTCTGGCAGAAGAGTTGTGTAGACTCAAAAACTCAAGGAGGTAGTCTATGAAATTGGAGACAGAGCATGTCTTCGTGTGTCCCCTCTGCGAGGAGTTAAACTATTTGGAGTTAAGGGAAAGTTAGCCCCGAGATTTGTAGGACCATACCGAGTTTGGAGCATATGGGAGAAGTGGCCAACAAGTTGGAGTCACCCGAAGGACTGTCAGGAGTTCATGATGTGTTTCACGTTTCCCAGTTGAAGAAGTGCCATGTAGAGATGGCCAATATTCCCCTATAAGGATGCTTGACCCTGGAAAGGATAATGACGTTCCACGAAGTGGAGTATGGACTTCATAAGTATAAGTTTTTATCTCAGTATGTGGGATATCCCACGAGGATGAAGAGATGTATTACTATTGGATATAAAGGAGGTATGATGTTGGAAATATGGATCAATGGAAATTCCATGATGAGTCTGAGTAATCATGTCCTAGTTTGGTGCCAACAGAAGGAAGCTGGAGACAGTACCATTGGATGGATTTAAGAATGCTAGGAAGTTGGAAGTTGGGATAATGATCAGTCGCCCGCGATGATGAGTTCAAGGTTTACAAGTGATGAGATGGGCCATAACCCACAGGCCCCAGGACCTGCCAAGAAGCAAGCACACTCTTATTGAAGGAAACCCTGAAGAAGTTACTATTTTATCGACCGACGATCCTATAGGAGTTTACGCAAAACTGAGAGTTGTGAAGGAACGATAGATGTTTGTTTGGCTTGCAGAATCAATGGATTTATCCGAACTTTGTTCGTTGACAAGAGAAATTCTGCAATGCTTGTGAGGATGACCGAGTGTTAGCATGCGAGATTCGCTAAACCATATACAAGATAATGATTTGGGTGCGGGATGGATTGATCACCATACCGACTTACTCTTATTATTCGCCTTGCTATGTGGGATGGTAAATCTGAGTGACTTACCTATAGTAGAGAGACGACGATCAAAACCTTGTTTAAACCTTAGAATGGTATAGGTATTTTCCCCTTGTACGCGGCAGTTGTTGCCAACCGTAGGTTATACGGTGAGGTTCAGCCCAGACCCGTTTTCTGCAGGAGAAACCATAAATTGTTGACCACCATGAAATATCGATAGTTGTTTAGCATTGGCGCCAGACCTGTCAGCTAAGAAGACCCAGTCTCGGAATAATCGTACCAAGATGAAAGGACAGAAGTATTGAGGAAAGGTTATGCCACCACCGAAAGAGCCAGAGAAGGAATTGTCTTGAAGATCTGAGAAGACCGACACTGTCAACAATAAGGATGCAGTATATGAGTTTTGATGGAACCGTAACCATGCTTCTAAGGGTGGTAGCACCCGAGACCCCGGAGACGATCGATAGATTTTGAAGACCCCTACCCTAACCTATTTCTTGCTAGCCTCTCCGAATCTCGAGGACGAGATTCATTTTAAGGGTGGTAGGTTTGTAACATCCCAAAATTCTAAATTTTGGAATGTTATAATAAATAGATAGTTTTGATTGGTTGTTTGACTGTTGTGTGATTGATGGAGTGAAATTCGAAACTTTTTGAAAGTTAAATGAGAGGGAATAAAAGGACTTTCCTAAACTTTCATTTTGCTTTTATGATCTTCGTAAATTCAAATTCTTTTCATCACAAAAGCCTGGAGAGAAGATGACATGACTTCTTCCATTTATTTAAATGACAAGGGGTGTTGAAAATATTTGAATTTCATTTGAAATTATTTCCAATTCATAAACTTCAGGCAACTCAATGATTTCCATGAGAGAAGATAAAATGACTTCTTCAAAACATATGAAATATGAGTTGGGAGTTTCAAAGAATTCTTTTGAATTTATTTTTCAATTTGGAGTTATTTGAGTTTTATTCAAATTGTTTTCTCCAAAAAGAAAATATACAGAAATTAGGGCAACATGATTCCCTACATCAGAAAATTGGAGAGAAATAAATTTGAATTAATTCTGGTATTTTTAAAATGATTTTACTGGATTTTACTAGGGCAGAAGCACTCTTTGCTTTATTTGAATTTGTGTGTATTTTATTTGACTATAGAAAAATGTTCATGTCGTAGAAAAACTTTTTCTGCAAATTTTGATATATTATATGCCTATGTAAAATTTTATTTATTTAGCGTTTATTTTTGTTTTTGTTTTCTGGAAAAATGTTTAAAAAAAAACTTCCCTCCGCCGAACTGGGCCGGCCCAGCCCGCATCGCGCCGCCACCGACCTCGGCGTCCGTGCCAAGACCGGGCACCTCTGCCCCCTCGCCCACGGCAGGCCCCGCCTCGCCCCTCCATAAATAGCGCGCCCCGCCGCCGCGCCGCTCTGCCCTCGCCTCGCCCCGCCGCCCTTGCGCCGCAGATCTGCGCCGCCGCCGCCGCAAGCCGCCGCTCCCCGCCGCCCGCTGCCGCACCACACGCCGCACCCCGCCGCCCGCGCTGACGCCGCTGTTGCCCCGCTGCCGCGCCGTCCTGCCGCCGTCCGCTGGAGAGCGACCGGAGCAGCCTCCCCGCTCGCAGCCGCCGCCGCCGCCGTCTTCCTCGCCGGAGAATGCCGTCACCGCCGCCGCCGGTTTCCCCCCCTCTCGAACCGGTATAACCCGAGAGAACCGCTCGGTTTTTATTTTAAATCGGTTTTTCTGAAAACCCTAGACTAGATCTGTTTTCTTCTGGTTTTATTAAGCAGCGAACGTCCACTGTTTATAGCTTATAAACGAACGTTCGTTATTTAGTTCTTTTCTTTTATTTTATTTTCGGCCAGGGACCCGTTTGTGAATATTTTATTTATAGATTAGCCCCTGGACTTCAAACACCCACAACTTTTTATTCGTTTATCCAAATCCAACGAAACCAACGCCCACGTCTTCGTTATGATCCCCTCTATCCAGT
Source organism: Triticum timopheevii (assembly GCA_963921465.1). Lineage (NCBI taxonomy): Eukaryota > Viridiplantae > Streptophyta > Magnoliopsida > Poales > Poaceae > Triticum > Triticum timopheevii. The sequence continues at coordinate 169,724,855 of OY997274.1, read as the reverse complement.
AAAACAACTCAAACATGTTTTTGAAAGTTTTAAAATTTGAATTAGATCAGATTTGAATTCAAACTTCGTTTGATCATAACTTGAGTTTCGTAGCTCCGTTTGAGTTGATTCTTTTTACATATCGAAGCTCTTGACCTAAACTTTCTGATAAGGCCAAATTCATATAATTTTGGTACTGTTAGAAATTGTTTTATGTTGCAAGAGTTATTCGCTTGGTTTTGATGTTTTCTGAATCGTACTCTTCGTTCTTTCCGATCTTTTGAGTGATTGCTTATGTATGGTTACTATTGCTTGATCGCGATAGATTGACCGGAGTGTGACGAGTAGAACTATCAAGAGTTTTGAGTGCGAATCATCTTCATCAACATTGCAGGCAAGTAACACTTGATCATACCTTTTTCTACTACCCAGTTTTTATTGCATTAGATCAATCCTCAAACATTGCATGATTAAGATCAAATTAAATTGTGGGATGGGAAGTAGATGAGGTAGTACCTATTACCTGTTTTACTTATGAAACCTTTGGGAGTTACTCTACGTTGCTTATTATGCCATGCTATGCTAGTAGACGTGGATTGGGTGAGTGATATCCATGACAGATGTGAGTTTGTTAATTTTAATGGTTTACTTAAGGTGGCAACTTAAATACACATCTGGGTGGATTGAGGCACCTGGGGTATCCAGTGATTGCCTGTTTTTTTGGAAATCCCGGGGTTACCGTGTGATTTTCCTATGGACCGCCACCCAGGCTCAAAGGGATCATAAGATAATTCATGCTAGTAACTTCCGTGTGCAGCCACAAGCCATTATGGGCTCTGGCATAGTTGACTAAGTCGTGCGAACTCTTATAGTGGTGGACTAGCAGATGTAGGGGATGTAGGTGTACGGGTCTACCCATCGTAAGGTGCTAGCACTTCTGAAAGACTGTGTCTCGGTCATCCGTTTCTCAAACACCATGTAGTGCGAGAAACCAAACGGAGGCGATCGAGTCTTGTGGGGAAAAGTGCGCAAACCTCTACAGACTGTACAAACTAATCATGATTAGCCGTGTCCCCGGTTATGGACATTTTGAGTATCTAGTACTTGAATATCATGTGAATCTCGACATGTTACTCTAATTTAATATTGTTGGATTTGTTAATGATTACTTTTAGTTGGGATTGAGGATGCTGTCAGCCATTCTCAATGTTTAACAACCACCATGATAGTTAAATAAATTTATTCCTTTGTAGTAGGGAAAAATTGGCTTTTCGCAAAAACATTATAACCGTAGAGCTTTTGCACTAGCCAAATATGCATGTAGTGATAGCCTTTATTCATCATTACTCTATGGTGTGAATTTGCCAGTACATTCAATGTACTGACCCTCTATGGCTGCAACGTCTCATGTTGCAGGATCTTACGACGAGTAAGTGATACGTTAGGGTTACGATTTCCTATACTCAACTTTGATGGGAATCCACAACCTTGTTGCTTCCACTATTTGGATTGAGGTAATAGTATTTCCGCTACTTTATACATGTGATTTACCTCTGTTATAAATCCTCGAGTACTGTGTGTGTCAGCATACCGATCCAGGGATGACACGTAAGCACAGAGACTTGACCCATTCGGGTCGGGTCGCAACAGCTTGTCCTCAAGCAATTCAGTTGATAAACTAAAAGTGATAAAGAAAAACTTTTACAAATCCTGTTTGCTCTTGTTGTTGTAAACATGAAAAGCCAGCATTCAAGTTTCAGCAAATATTATGAACTAACCATACTCACAATAACACTTAGGTCTCACAATTACTCATATCAATAGCATAATCAGCTAGCGAGCCATAATAATAAAACTCGGATGACAACACTTTCTCAAAACAATCATAACATGATATAACAAAATGGTATCTCGCTAGCCCTTTCTGAGACCGCAAAACATAAATGCAGAGCACCTTTAAAGATCAAGGACTGACTAAACATTGTAATTCATGGTAAAAGAGATCCAGTCAAGTCATACCCAATATAAACTAATAATAATGAATGCAAATGACAGTGTGCTCTCCAGCGGGTGCTTTTTAATAAGAGGGGTGATGACTCAACATAAAAGTAAATAGATAGGCCCTTCGCAGAGGGAAGCAGGGATATGTAGAGGTGCTAGAGCTCGATTTTAAAATAGAGATTGAATAACATTTTGAGCGGCATACTTTTGCTGTCAACGCAACAACTATGAGATGGATGTATCTTCCATACTACATGCATTATAGGCAGTTCCCAAACAGAATGGTAAAGGTTTATACTCCCCCAACCACCAACAAGCATCAATCCATGGCTTGCTCGAAACAACGAGTGCCTCCAACAAACAACAGCGCCTGGGGAGTTTTGTTTAATTATTTTGATTTGCATTGATCTTTTTGGATCTTGGGACTGGGCATCCCGGTTACCGGCCCTTTCTCGTGAATGAGGAGCGGAGTCCACTCCTCTTGAGAATAACCCACCTAGCATGGAAGATATAGGCAGCCCTAGTTGTAACATGAGTTGCTCGAGCATACAAAACAAAATTTCATTTGAAGGTTTGGAGTTTGGCACATACAAATTTACTTGGAACGGCAGGTAAATACCGCATACAGGAAGGTATGGTGGACTCATATGGAACAACTTTCGGGTTTATGGAGTTTAGATGCACAAGCAGCATTCCCGCTTAGTACAGGTGAAGGCTAGCAAAAGACTGGGAAACGACCAACTGAGAGAGCGACAACAGTCATAAACATGCATTAAAATTAATTTACACCGAGTGCAAGCATGAGTAGGATATAATATACCATGAACATAAATATCATGAAGGCTATATTGATTTGTTTCAACTACATGCGTGAACATGTGCCACGTCGAGTCACTCAATACATTCAAAGGAGGATACCATCCCATCATACCACATCATAATCATTCTAATAGCATGTTGGCATGCAAGGTAAACTATTATAACTCATAGCTAATCAAGCATGGCACAAGCAACTATAATCTCTAAATGTCATTGCAAATATGTTTACCTCATAATTGGCTGACTCAGAAACGATGAACTCATCATATTTACAAAAACAAGAGAGGTCGAGTTCATACCAGCTTTTCTCATCTCAATAAGTCCATCATATATCGTCATTATTGCCTTTCACTTGCACGACCGAACGATGTGTATAATAATAAGAGTGCACGTGCATTGGACTAAGCTGGAATCTGCAAGCATTCAACTCAAGAGAGAAGACAAGTAATATGGGCTATAAGTTAAATAAACAATCATGCATATGAGAGACACTAAACATTTTCAATATGGTCTTCTCGACCCCCAAAGGAAAGAAAAGAAAATAAAACTATTTACACGGGAAAGCTCCCAAAAAGTAAGAAGAAGAACTAGAAATCTTTTTGGGTTTTCATTTTAATTTCTACTACAAGCATGGAAATTAAACTAACTAATTTTTTGGTTTTTCTTAAGGTTTATCAAACACACAATAAGAAAACTAGAAGAAGAAATTTAAACTAGCATGGATAATACAATGAAAGAGTATGAGCACCGACGACTAGTGTGTGAACATGAATGTAAAGTCGGTGAGAAATACGTACTCCCCCAAGCTTAGGCTTTTGGCCTAAGTTGGTCTAGTACCAAGGACCGCCTGGCTGATATCCATAAGTAAAATTGGGGTCGTACTGAGATGCAGCGGCAATCGCCTCCTAAGCTGCGGCGTGTTGGCAAGCTGCCTCCGCTCTCCCCTCGTGTTCAGCTACTTCCTCCCTAGTGACAACATATCTTCATTTTGCCTGATAATCAAAAAGGTGGGGAGCAAGAAGAGTAACATGGACGACGTTGCGTCTGTCATAGATTAGTCGATATTGGAGGAATTGTTCATTCCTCCTTAGAAATTGATGATTGACCATAACTTCATAATCCAAATAAACAGGAGGTATCAACATATTTCGCTCTCGTGGGGCTATACCAAGATAACTAGCCACACGGGTTGCATAAACTCCTCCAAATAAATCTCCCTTTCTACTATTATTCTGCAACCTACGTGCAACTATTGCCCCCAAGTTATAACCTTTATAACCTGACACAACACTCTTGAGGGCACAAAGATCAGGGACACACATGTGACATGCTTCGTATTTACCGTTAATGCATCTACCAATAAAGAGAGCAAAATAATTTATAGCAGGAAAATGAATGCTCCCTATAGTAGCTTGTGCAATATCCCTGGATTCTCCCATAGTAATACTAGCAAGGAAATCTCTAAATTCAGATTTGTGAGGATCATTAATATTACCCCACTCTAGGAGTTTGCAAGCAGTTGTGAAATCCTCTAAGTCCATGGTATAAGATGTATCATTAATATCAAATATGACACTAGGATAATTACGCGCGCAGTTATATTTAAACCTCTGCACAAAGGAATCAGTCAATTGATAGTACTAAGGACACTTATCTTGTAAGAAGTCCTCTAGCTCGGCATTACACACAAACGCGTCAAATTCCTCCTTAAAGCCTGCTTCAACCATAAAATTATCGGATGGCCACTCACAAGCTCATACATCCGCGTCCCTCAGCAATTCAACATCTTGCTCACGTATGGCAATCCTAGGCCCTTTCTTCACTAAGGAACCACCTTGGTACATTCTTCTAAGCATAATTCTTTTTCTGAAATAATTCTGAAATTTGAGTAACTTCAAAATAAAAGTGAATAAAACTAAACAAGATTGGTAGCAACTACTCCTACAAGTGCCTAGAGCCTATATCATGCATTAGAATTGCTTGGGACCTCATAAATTCAACATGCAAGCTCAAGAACATGGTCACCTATACAGCAAAAATTTGCAATGAATAAAGAACTAGAACAAAAACTAGTTGGACCAATGGAGGAGTCACATACCAAGCAACAATCTCCCAAAGCAGTTTTGTGAATGGAGCTTTGAGCAAAGAGATCGAAAATCGCAGCAAAATGAGCTAGAACTCGTGCTTGAGCTGGATGGGGATTTTTTTGGGTAGAAGATGAAGTGTGTGGGTGCTGGCATAAGTGGAGGGGGACCACCAGGGGCCCACGAGACAGGGGGCGCGCCCAGGTGGGGTGGGCGCGCCCTCCACTCTCGTGGCCTGGTGCTTGCCCCTCCTGCAGTGTTTTCAGTGCCTAAAATCCTCAAATATTCCATAAAAAATCATACTAAATTTGCAGGGCATTTGGAGCACTTTTATTTTCAGGATATTTTTTTAATGCACGGATAATTCAGAAAAAAGACAGATAATACTATTTTTGCTTTATTTATTCTAAATAATAGAAAGTAAAAAGTGGGTACAGAAGGTTGTGCCTTCTAGTTTCATCCATCTCATGATCATCAAAATGAATCCACTAACAAGGTTGATCAAGTCTTGTTAACAAACTCATTCCGAATAACACGGAACTGGAGAAACTTTGAATAACACTAAGTTACCTCAATGGGGATATGAAAATCCCCAACAATAAGAATATCATACTTTTTCTTGACAGTAGGGAGAGGAAATTCAAAACCTCCAATAACGATAGTTGGAACTTCTCCAATAGAATTGATGCTATGAACTTGAGATTTGTTTCCTCGGAAAGTGTACCGTATGCTCATTACCATTAACATGAAAAGTGACATTGCCTTTGTTGCAATCAATAACAGCCCCTGCAGTATTCAAAAAAGGTCTACCAAGGATAATCGACATACTATCATCCTCGGGAATATCAAGAATGACAAAGTCCGTTAAGATAGTGACACTGCAACCACAACAGGCACATCCTCACAAATACCGACAGGTATAGCAGTTGATTTATCAGCCATTTGCAAAGATATTTCAGTAGGTGTCAACTTATTCAATTCAAGTCTACAATATAGAGAGAGAGGCATAACACTAACACCGGCTCCAAGATCACATGAAGCAGCTCTAACATAATTTATTTTAATGGAGCATGGTATAAATGGTACACCCGGATCTCCAAGTTTATTTGGTATTCCACCCTTAAGAGTGTAATTAGCAAGCATGGTGGAAATTTTAGCTTCCGGTATCTTTCTTTTATTTGTAATGATATCCTTCATATATTTAGCATAAGGATTTACTTTGAGCATATCAGTTAAATGCATACGTAAGAAAATAGGTCTAATCATTTCAGCAAAGCGCTCAAAATCATCATCATCCTTTGTTTTGGATGGTTTAGGAGGAAAGGGCATGGGTTTCTGAACCCATGGTTCTCTTTCTTTACCGTGCTTCCTAGCAACAAAATCTCTCTTATCATAACGTTGATTCTTTGATTGTGGGTTATCAAGATCAACAACAGGTTCAATCTCTACTTCATTGTTTTTGCTAGGTTGAGCATCAACATGAACATTATCATTAAAATTATCACCAGGTTCATGTTGATCACCTGATTGTGTTTCAGTATCAGAGATAGAAATATCATTGGGATTCTTAGGTGTGTCTACAGTAGGTTCACTAGAAGAATGCAAAGTTCTATTGTTTTTCTTTTTCTTCTTTTTAGAAGAACTAGGTGCCTCTAAATTATTTCTCTGAGAATCTTGCTCGATTCTCTTAGGGTGGCCTTCAGGATACAAAAGGTTCCTAAGTCATTCTACCAGTTCTAGTAGCCACTCTAACAGCAAAGTCATTTTTATTATTTAATTCATCAAGCAAATCATTTTGAGCTTTGAGTACTTGCTCAGCTTGAGTAGCAACCATAGAAGTATATTTGCTAATGACTTTGAGTTCACCTTTAACTCTAGCCATATTATCGCTCACGCGTCCTATCTCGAAAGCATTATTCTTTAACTCTCTACCAACATAAGCATTAAAACTTTCTTGACTAGCCATAAAGTTATCAAATTCATCTAAGCATGGGCTATGAAATTTAGTAGAGGGGACTTCAACTTTATCATATCTATAGAGAGCATTTACCTTTACTACCTGTGTCGGGTTATCAAGACAATATGGCTCTTCAACAGGCGGTATATTAAGACCATGTATTTCTTCAATAGGAGGTAAATTCTTAACATCTTCAGCTTTAATACCTTTTTCTTTCATTGATTTCTTTTCCTCTTGCATATCTTCAGGACTAAGGAATAAAACACCTCTATTCTTCGGAGTGGGTTTAGGAATAGGCTCAGGAGTTGGCTCAATTGGTTCAGGAATTGCCTCAGGAATTGGCTTAGGAAGAGTCCAATTATTTTCATTAGTCAACATATTATTCAATAATAATTCAGCTTCGCCGACTGTTCTTTCCCTGAAAACACAACCAACACAACTATCCAAGTAGTCCTTGGAAGCATCGGTTAGTCCATTATAAAAGATATCAAGTATTTCATTTTTCTTGAGAGGATGATTAGGCAAAGCATTTAGTAACCGGAGAAGCCTCCCCCAAGCTTGTGGGAGACTCTCTTCTTTGATTTGCACAAAATTATATATTTCCGGCAAGGCAGCTTGGTTCTTATGAGCAGGGAAATATTTAGCAGAGAAGTAATAAATCATATCCTGGGGACTATGCACACAACCAGGAGCAAGAGAATTATACCAAGTCTTAGCATCACCCTTTAACGAGAACGGAAATATCTTAAGGATATAAAAATAGTGAGATTTATCATCATGAGTAAACAGGGTGGCTATATCATTCAACTTGGTAAGATGTGCCACAACAGTTTCAGATTCAAGGCCATAAAAAGGATCAGATTCAACTAAAGTAATAATTTCAGGATCAACAGAGAATTCATAATCCTTATCAGTAACACAGATAGGTGAAGTAGCAAAAGCAGGGTCAGGTTTCATTCTAGCATTAAGAGACTGCTGCTTCCATTTAGCTAACAATTTCTTAAGATCATATCTATCATTGCAAGCAAAGATAGCTCTAGCAGCTTCTTCATTCATAACATAACCCTCAGGAACAACAGGCAATTCATAATCATTGGGAGAACTTTCATCATCACTATCATCAATAATAGCATCTTCAATAATTTCATTCCCCCTAACTCTAGCAAGTTGTTCATCAAGAAATTCACCTAATGGCAAAGTAGTATCACGCACAGAAGTAGTTTCATCACAAGTATCATGCATAGCAGAAGTGGCATCATCAATAACATGCGACATATAAGAATTCATAGCAGTAGCAGGTTTAGGTGTCACAAGCTTACTCAAAATAGAAGGAGAATCTAGTGCAGAGCTAGATGGCAGTTCCTTACCTCCCCTTGTAGTTGAGGGAAAAATCGTAGTTCTGTCGTCTTTCAAGTTCTTCATAGTGGTCAACAGATATAAATCCCAAGTGACTCAGAGAATAGAGCTATGCTCCCCGGCAACGGCGCCAGAAATTAGTCTTGATAACCCACAAGTGTAGGGGATCACAATAGCTTTCGAGGGTAAAGTATTCAACCCAAATTTATTGATTCGACACAAGGGGAGCCAAAGAATATTCTTGAGTGTTAGCAGTTGAGTTGTCAATTCAACCACACCTGGATAACTTAGTATCTACAGCAAAGTATTTAGTAGCAAAGTAGTATGATAATAAAGGTAACGGTAGCAAAAGTAAAGATAATAGTTTTTGGGTTTTTGTAGTAGTTGTAACAGTAGCAACGGAAAAGTAAATAAGCAAAGAACAATATGTGAAAAGCTCATAGGCAATGGATCAGTGATGGATAATTATGCCAGATGTGATTCCTCATCTAATAGCTATAACATAGGGTGACATAGAACTAGCTCCAGTTCATCAATGTAATGTAGGCATGTATCCCGTAAATAGTCATACGTGCTTATGGAAAAGAACTTGCATGACATATTTTGTCCTACCCTCCCGTGGCAGTGGGGTCCTAGTGGAAACTAAGGGATATTAAGGCCTCAGAGAACCGGAACAAAGCATTAGCACATAGTGAATACATGAACTCCTCAAACTACGGTCATCACCGAGAAGTATCCCGATTATTGTCACTTCGGGGTTGTCGGATCATAACACATAATAGGTGACTATAGACTTGCAAGATAGGATCAAGAACACACATATATTCATGAAAACATAATAGGTTCAGATCTGAAATCATGGCACTCGGGCCCTAGTGACAAGCATTAAGCATAGCAAATTCATAGCAACATCAATCTCAGAACATAGTGGATACTAGGGATCAAACCCTAACAAAACTAACTTGATTACATGGTAAATCTCATCCAACCCATCACCATCCAGCAAGCCTACGATGGAATTACTCACTCACGGCGGTGAGCATCATGAAATTCGTGATGGAGGATGGTTGATGATGACGACGGCGACGAATCCTCCTCTCCGGAGCCCCAAACGGACTCCAGATCAACCCTCCCGAGAGAGATTAGGGCTTGGCGGAGGCTCCGTGTCGTAAAACGTGATGAAACTTTCTGTCTAATTTTTTTCTCCCCGAATATGAATATATGGAGTTGGAGTTGAGGTCGGTGGAGGTCCAAGGGGCCCACGAGATAGGGGGGTGCGCCCAGGGGGAGGGGGCACGCCCCCCACCCTCGTGGACAGGGTGTGGGCCCCCTGGTGTTGATTCATTCGCCAGTATTTTTTATATTTTCCAAAAAGTCCCTCCGTGGATTTTCAGGACATTCCGAGAACTTTTCTTTTCTACACATAAAACAACATCGTGGTAGTTCTGCTGAAAACAGCATCAGTCCAGGTTAGTTTCATTCAAATCATGCAAGTTAGAGTCCAAAACAAGGGCAAAAGTGTTTGGAAAAGTAGATACGTTGGAGACGTATCAGTCTCGTTGTGGTTGACGAGAAGGTCGTTTGAGCAGCCCCGACAAAGAGGACGACGACGCCGATGAAGCGAGAGGACGCGATGCAAGGCTCCTGGTCCGTCGTCGTGGATGAGAAATGTCCATCTCTAGCAGTGGACGACGCGGTCTTGGTAGGCGCTCCGGCATGATGGAGGACGATGGCGATGGATGGGGTGGAGGACGGCGGCGATGGATGGGATGGCGGGTGGAGGAGGCTAGTGTGGGGATGGTGTTCATGCGCGGACGGTGTATGAATGGGAAAATGGAGGGAGAGGTACGGGGAACCATGTTTTTGGGACGTGCCTGTCTGAAATATGGGAAAGTTACAAACTTAGCCCCCGTTTAAAATTTGGACGTCTCGTCGGTTGGGGATAGGACGGTAATCTCGCATCTCCCAAATATTTGCCCAGAGAGATTTCGGGCAAGGAGAGGGTGTTTTGGCGCCCACGGTTGGCGCCCATGGTGTATGAACGGGGCTGACAGGTAGGGCGGTTGTGTCACGTTTGAGTGAAGTTACGAACCTACCCCCATTGAAAATATTTGCCTACATCGATTTTGGTCGAGTCGAGTTTGTTTTGCCACCCATCATGTATGAATGGGGAAATAGAGGGAGAGGCAGGCGTCTTTTGGATGAGCTTGAATCAAATGTGTTTTGCCGCCCATGTTTGGCGCCCACCGTGTCGGAATGGGCTCAGAGGCGGTCGTGTCACGTCTAGTTGAAGTTACTAACCTACCCCTATTGAGAGCAGTGGAAATTGGGCTGATGGGTTGTCCGTGTAAGGGGTAGACAGTAATTTCCATCTCCCAAACACTGGCTTCGGGCAACCGACATGGGAGTGGACATTTTGCTATTTTCACCATTGTCGATGCTATCATCATCATCACCATCACGCCTTCTCCCTTCACTGGCTTGATGCCAACTTGTAACTTGACCCTATCCTTTATGTTTGAGTAGTTGTATTTATTCTAGAGGATATGAATGAACTCTTTCATGATTAGAATTGTTATTATTCTGAAGCGATCCAATATGCTTGTACTCATGTTCAAGTTAGTATTCTTCACAGGTGTTGAGAGGAGGCCTTGCTCGCATTATCGTCGTGATTGGCCATCGAGGAACTACTATCCTTGTACGGGTTAGGATGTTGAAGTAATTTGAGGTGACAGTAAAATTTTCAATTCGTAGTCTTTGCAATTGATAGGGAAGTACAGGTAAACCAATATATGGCTGCATCCACAAGGAAACCCTTAATTGACCATATGTGATAACCAACATGGGGAAGCTATGGTCGATGGAGTTTGTGGCATGAAGTTTACGTTAGAGTAGAACATGTTCTGTACCAGGAACCGCCCACTTATGCATATGAAGGATGGATAGAGGATACAATAGAGAGGGTTTGCTCCGTACTTGTTGTGCATGTCATATTCATAGTGATGACTTTAGAATCCTAGAGAACACTTTATTTCTCAAGCACCACCCTACTTAGTCTCTTTTTATGCCTATTTTTACCTTCTTGTTCTTAGTGTAGTAAAGCTATTTATTCTGTTTCTCTAGCAACCGATAGAGTAAACTATTTCCAAACTTTGGTTTCGGTGCGTACGTGCATTAAGTGACATCGTAGTTACGGGGTTTGTGGTGCCTTCCTTTCCGCTCCCTATGGGTTCGACACTTTACTTATCACAAAAGTACTATAATAGCCATGCGCACTTGCAGGTCATCAAGCATTTTCTGGCGCCATTGCCGGGGAGCATAGCACTTGGTCATTACTTACCCACTCGCAGTTAGTTTTTTTGTTGCTATCAACCCAAAATACAAAAAAAAATATTTCTTACTTTGAGATGTCAACATGAGACATAGTTGCTGCGATAGAACGAGCCCTTGGAAGTGGCAGGCTATATGAAGAATAACGACGTTCCAACAACGGTATTGAAATGGGTGAGCAATTTTATGTGTTTAGTATTGTGGTTGGTTTAATCCCTAATGGTTGCATTAAATGCAAATCCATACGCTACATGAGCTTTTTCTGCAAAGATCATCCACGCCCAGTTGTGAGATCATATAGCCATGGTGACTACCCTTATGACAATGTTGAAGTCATTGAGGAGATGATTTTAATGCTTAGATCCCATGAGCTTTCAATGTGGGTACACAGATTTCTCAAAAATTATACATTGGTGACTAAGCATGAAGCCTTGTTGGAGAAAGTTCATGATTTTTGTTTAGATAATGATTTTTCATTAGAAACACTTATTCGTGGATTATAAGATGCATATGGACGCCATCTCCCAAGCCAATATTCCACAGGAACATAACCTTATGCTGGAACGTGAAGAAAATATCATCGATCCAAGAATGTTTGAAAAATGATGAGCCAGAGGAACACGAAGATGAAGCATGGAATGGCCATTGCCCGAAAAATCCCACCAATGGTAATTGTTTTGACATAACTATCATATTCTTGCGATGGAAAATCTTGAGAGACAAAATCTTCATCGGCAACATTTGCCGTGTGCATAAATGTGACATCATTAAGAATACAAGTGCACATACACACAATATCACATTTTATTCATATGAACATGACAAACGTACAGTAAAGTTTTTTTTACAATTATTTGTACCTTGGCACATTTTGTTGAGCATGTTGGAGATGGTGGTTGTGGCATCGACGGTTCTTGCATGGCCTGCGATGGCGCTTGAGGTGATGGGGAGGAGGCACGAAATCGACATCAACAATAGCTGCAGGCGATTGTGACAAGAAGGTAGCAGAAGGAGCCGCGCCTGCCGTTGTCTTCTTCAGTCGGGACGACATTGCGTTGGGGTTGCATGACGGCCGCTTTGTGCCGCCTCCATGTGGCTTGGTCATGGAAAATTTCTTCTTTGGTGACGCACCCATTCGGTAGCGGCCACAAGACAGGGGCGCAAATCTGGCACGGCGTTTTGGGGGTGGCATTGCAGCGACAACGGCGGGAGACGCGAGGGCGGCCATGGTGAGGTGCATCGGAGCTGCAGTGGTGACCGCGGGGTCGGGGGAGCCTTCCATGTGGTCCACTGGCGGGCGACGGGCGGTAGGAGGCGGGAGGGTGGGCATGTGATGGGAAATTTCACCATGGCAGTTGGGCATTCGGGTGCTGCACGTTTTTGCTCAGGCGGTGGCTGGTGATGCAAATTGGCATCACAGGTGATGTATTTAACATCTAGACCAAAACTTGAGATTTTTTTGTATCTACATCATTTGTTGGAGAACTGTTTTTGGGTCTTCATGATGTAAATTTTGGTATTTATACATCTACATAGACCTGATCATTCCCCGGGTCGAGCTTGGCAAAGCCCGATGAAACAATCCCAAGCCCGAGCCCGGCCCGGCCCAGCCCGAAGCACATGAACAGTGGCACTTTTTAATTAAATTAATTATATTCTTTATATTATATTAGTTCATTATACCTATATTTTGAATAAAAATAGCACATATTGTCATTTCGGGCTTATTTCGGGCTTTAGGGCCGGGCTTCGGGTGAGAAGTTGGAGCCCTAGCCCGTCCCGAATGTTGGGCTTCAGGTTCGGGCCTCCGGGCCGGGTTGTCCATGAATAGGTTTACATCTACATTGTCAATTGGAGATACTCTTATGGCACACATGTTGGGGAATGTAGCAGAAATTCAAAATTTTCCTACGTGTCACCAAGATCTATCTATGGAGAAACCAGCAACGAGGGAAGGAGAGTGCATCTACATACCCTTGTAGATCGCGAAGCGGAAGCGTTCAAGAGAACGGGGTTGAAGGAGTCGTACTCGTCGTGATCCAAATCACCGGAGATCCTAGTGCCGAACGGACGGCACCTCCGCGTTCAACACACGTACAGCCCAGTACGTCTCCCATGCCTTGATCCAGCAAGGAGAGAGGGAGAGGGTGAGGAAGACTTCCGGCAGCAGCACAACGGCATGGTGGTGGTGGAGGAGCGTGGCAATCCTGCAGGGCTTCGCCAAGCACCACGAGAGAGGAGGAGTACTTGGGAGAGGGGAGGGCTGCGCCAGAACTTGTGGTGCGGCTGCCCTCCCACCCCCCACATATATATAGGGGCAAGGGAGAGGGGGCCGGCCCCCTCAGATCCAATCTGAGGAGGGGGCGGCGGCCAGGGGGGTTGCCTTTGTCTAATCGGATGAACCACGATGTCAAGGACTCAATCAATCCCGTATACAATTCCCTTTGTCTAACGGTATTGTACTTGCCCGAGATTCAATCGTCGGTATAGCGATACCTTGTTCAATCTCGTTACCGGCAAGTCTCTTTACTCGTTCCGTAACACATCATCCCGTGATCAACCCCTTGGTCACATTGTGCACATTATGATGATGTCCTACCGAGTGGGCCCAGAGATACCTCTCCGTTTACACGGAGTGACAAATCCCAGTCTCGATTCGTGCCAACCCAACGGACACTTTCGGAGATACCTGTGATGCACCTTTATAGCCACCCAGTTACATTGTGACGTTTGGTACACCCAAAGCATTCCTACGGTATCCGGGAGTTGCACAATCTCATGGTCTAAGGAAAAGATACTTGACATTAGAAAAGCTTTAGCATACGAACTACACGATCTCTGTGCTAGGCTTAGGATTGGGTCTTGTCCATCACATCATTCTCCTAATGATGTGATCCCGTTATCAACGACATCCAATGTCCATGGTCAGGAAACCGTAACCATCTATTGATCAACGAGCTAGTCAACTAGAGGCTTACTAGGGACATGGTGTTGTCTATATATCCACACATGTATCTGAGTTTCCTATCAATACAATTATAGCATGGATAATAAACGATTATCATGAACAAGGAAATATAATAATAACCAATTTATTATTGCCTCTAGGGCATATTTCCAACAACACACCCCATAATAAAAGGGATGAGAGGGAGGGGCGAATCCTAGTTGTTCTTCTTTTGTGGTTTGTCTCCCCAGTGGGGTAAGTCCATCCAAGCGCGAGATAGCCACCCACCTAGCCACTAGACAGGCGTCCCATAGACTCTATGACTCGAGACACGTGATGGGGATAAAAAACCCTTTCATTCTACTATGAATGCAAAATCGATATCTTCAAGATATCGCGTAGGGCTCACCATTATTGTTCACCTTTAGTTCAAAATAAGATCAAAAACTATCCAAATATGGTGGAATTCCAATGAAGGCCTCGCATAGACAGACAAAACAAGAGAGAGAAACAATAGAATTGGGAGTCAGATGAAAAAGTTGGATCTTGTAGAAATCCAGAACGGAGCAAAGAAATGGAGGTAGAGGAAAATTTACCCACAAAGAAGATGGTTACTGAGAACCATCGCGCTCATATCCCCTGAGGCAAGAGGGACCTTCATCGACAAATCGATGCCCAACCGAGATAAATCCCACTCTTGCCTCAATGAAATTAGTGATATATCTGCGACGAACTAGAGACACACCAAAGGAGGGACGATGAAGAAGTGGCAGTCATTCTTGCTGATGAAGATGGTTTCTCTGAAGAAGGCAACCTCAAAAGAGAACGAGGGGCCTTGGGAAGGAGCGTACGTGACCTTAGCGGCTGCTGACAACCAGAGGACAAGCTCTCGACACTGGAAGGGTTCTCAGAAGAGTTCATATAAGAGGGAGATGCAAGCGGGTAAATTAGGTAAACATCGGAGCATTGGAGGAAGAAACATGAAATGAACAATGACCGAATGGGGTGTCGGTATATGTATTGTGAAGAGCGACATGGAAATCCAAATTATGTTTAGAGAAAGTGAAGAGGGACATGCGACTTCCAAAAAAATATATCACCACCCATAATTCATCATAAGGAACCGCTCCTAGATGGGACAAACTCATAGAAACAAATAAACGCCCGTTATAGGATAGGGTAAGCCCCGACAGTGTCGATGAGAAGTGGTGTTAGGTCCACATCTAGTCACGCATGAGTCCGGAGGAATCTTCTGGAGGCTTTAAGGCTGATTTCAGCAAGAGTCCGCAACCAAAAAGGAAAGGAACAAAACAGGCACGACTTAGACCCCTCAAAGGAGGCAGGAGGAATCACGACAAAGGGAGGTCGAACCGTCTGCGACCAGGAGACCTAGGAAGGAAGGCGCCACACCAACTAAAGCCGAGCTTAAGTACCTACACATCAATATTGGCAGGAGAAAACTTCTACCCTGATATCGAGGATGCCAAAGACGATGACCTAGTTCTAGACCAAGATTAGGTCTGATCTTGCACAACCCATTGATATCATCCACCAAATATCCCAACAACTTTGTGTGCAAGTCACTGGACTCCCTCA
Organism: Triticum timopheevii; assembly: GCA_963921465.1. NCBI lineage: Eukaryota > Viridiplantae > Streptophyta > Magnoliopsida > Poales > Poaceae > Triticum > Triticum timopheevii. The sequence goes on along the minus strand of OY997274.1, from coordinate 169,708,786 downwards.
TTGTACTCGTTGATATCTATAATTTCATACAAGTAGGATTATGGTTGTTACTCGCATCACAGAGGCCTGAACCTGAGTAAAATCTTGTCTACGTATGTCTGATAACTTGATGTTACGTTCCATTGTCACACAAATTCACTAATGTAATTGGGCCGTTGTTTGGTTACCTTGCAACTTAACGTCGTCTAGACGATTTAAAAGCATCTTCTAATATTTCCAATTGCGGTTATAATGTGGATTAGAAGGTGGATCTTATGCATAGAGGGGCTATAGAAATGAAGACCTCCTTCCCGATGAAGTGGAACAAACAACCTCCTTCCCGATGAAGTGGAACAAACAACCTCCTTCCCGATGAAGTGGAACAAACAACCTCCTTCCCGATGAAGTGTAACAAACAATCCCCTTCCTGATGTATTCTCTCCTCCTTAAATAACCCAACCCCTCTGGACTAGGGTTTCGGGAGTCTTGTGAATTAGAGTGGTTCAGGGTCCCCTCATGAAAGCTCCTTGGTTTGACTCGAGGGAGTGGACCCTGTCTAGTATGATCACTCATACGACCGAGTGCAGTCGTACTGATGCACGTCTTGTGTGATGGATTGGATGCTAGTGACGATCCACATATGGAAAATCCTCAATTTTCATAATGGGTCATGGATTTTTGTCCAGTTCCCTCTTTTGTACACCAGATCAGCAACATATGCCAGACCAAGGGGATTTACACATCTTGCATTTAAATAATGATTACTATGCATCTTGGAGTGATACTTCTAAGAAAGACCTTAGTTATATCAAGATTAAATTTTGTAAAATTTGAGTGTAAAATACATTCATCAATCATCAAAACAACAAACATGGTGGGCATGGCTGGTTGGACTGAGAGGGACATGTGCTACACCTCCGCTGCCACCGGACGAGCTCACAGCTGCCCCATGGACGAATGATCCGCAGTCGTACCCAGCTAGGCCAAGAAGGTCGTGGTTGTCGCCTCCTATGCTACATAAGCTACTCACTTTGGCATGCAATCGAAGGAATCACATCCACAACCACCCAGATCGAGATGGGAAAGATATCCACCTATGCGGTCGACCAGACTATATCACCGATGGGCCACCATTCGCCATGAGCAACACCCGCTAAACCTAGTCGGCATCGCCCGAGTCCGACCACATCTACTATGGGGATGTCACCTTCAGCTCATTAGCAATAACGCTTCAAACACCACCCACGTGCACGTCGCTTGCGTCATCTACTTGACAATATGATGGTTGATTTAGATCGAAAGAAGGCATTGCTAACGGAATTGAAAGTAGACGAATACAAAATTATGAACCGCAAAAGAAGGGATACTTATAAATATTTGGGATTTTTGCAAGCCCGACGCCATGGATGAATTTTTTGTAATGGTGCCATGGATCCAACTCCTCGTGAAAAAATTGGTGATCCGCGAGAGCTTAATTGCCAGTGCATGAGGAGGGGATCACACGTTTAATGGTTGTATGATTGCCATCCATGCAAGGGAGGTGGACAGATGAAATACAGGGCACGCTAAATCGATTTATTAATTCCCATGCATGTGAGAGCGGGAGCGGTATCCGAGGGATATTGTTGCAAAAGATTTTCCAGAGTAATTGCGAGTAAAGGGTATTAATGACTTGAGGTTGCCCTATTTCAAAACTCCCCTCTAATCTCGTGCTCGCTCCTTGGTTACGACAAATTAGCCGTCCGGTCTTAGATACCCGAATGAAAGGAGTACAATTTGTGTACGGACCTAATTGCTCCCACATGTTGTTTTTCTTTTTCTTAGATAAGGGAAATGCACTCATATTAGTTAAGACATACAAATCTGGTTGCTCCAGATTTGCAAATATAAATTGAGCCTAAGTTATTATATTAGATCTGATACAATCTAAAACCAGGTTAATATGTAAACAATCTTGAAGTATTTACATGCAAAAGTTATGGTTTAATTTTTATATGTTGTACGGTCCTTTGTCAAAGTTGAAAACTTTATTTGTAAAAATAATGTTCGCTCGATGACCTAGACAACTTGATGTATTCCCTCCAATCCATATTAATTGACGCTCTTTAGTACTCTCTTCATTCTAAAATAAGTGTTTTAATTTCAAATTTGTATTAATTCTGAAGTTGAGAAACTCATTTTAGGAGTGACGGAGTACATGGTTCAAGAGACACATACTTCAGATAAATGGAGTATAATGTTACTTCCTCCGTTCCGAAATATTTGTCTTTCTAGGCATTTCAAATAGACACAACATACGGATGTATGTAGACTTATTTTAGAATGTAGATTTATTCATTTTGTTCTGTATGTAGTCACTTGTTGAAATCTCTAGAAAGACAAATATTTAGAAACGGAGGGAGTACATTTGAGAGAGTAGTAATTTTTTCTAAGATGAGTATACTTCTAGTCACCCGCAAAAAGATACTTCTACTGAACTTTATTTTTTCTACTAATATACTCGTAGATCTGGAACCTCCTGAAAACTTCAGAAGAGACGGCGGATTTCATCGTCTTGCCACCACGGATCCTCTACTCCACCACGATCTCGCCGCGACGATCTTCCGTCCACGTGGCCCCGCCGCAGAGAATCCCGTGCGCGTGCCGGCCGCCATTATTTTCTCCGGCGTTAGGGTTAAAAGATTGCCCAGCTCAGCTGCCGCCTCCGTCAGTCAGCTGGTCAGAGCCCACCCCTGCCTGCTGCCCCCGCCCATGGCATTTCAGATCAGTCAAAACAGGAACCGATAGGAGGAGGGTAGGCGGCCGCAAATTATCTTCTCCTCTCCTCTCCCACGCGGTCTCCTCCTCGCGGTCGCCGCTCGGGTCAGGCTGGTATCCCCCCTAAGCCAGCCGCCGGTCTCGCCGGCCTTCGCGGACCCAGCGCATTGCCGCCCCCGCTTTAAACTAGGCCCTTAATAAGCTGCCGTCTGCAGCGTCTCCTGCCGTCCTCCGAGCAGGGGCAGCACGAGGAAGTCCTCCTCCCCTTTCTCCCGCTGCCACTTGGACGGCGAGCTGCTGGAGCTTTCCACCTCCGGCCTGGTAAGATCCGTCTTGGTTTGTCAGATTCTTCAGACAAAAACGCTTTCTTGGGGCCCCAGCTTCGCGGAACCGCATCCGGGACCGCGCATTTGCGGTTCTTGGCGGCGGCGCTGGTGCTGGCGCCCCTCTTTTAGGATTTATGCCGCGTCTGGGCTCAAGATTTGGGGGATTTCACACGTTGTATCTCCTTCCCCGATTTGGTAGCACTAGTTTTAACTGTCCGGGTGTTTGCAGCGGAAGGATTCAAACAGTGGACGGGCTACGGCAGCAAAGATTTGGAGAGCTGGGGGAGCGCACTGGGATGGCGTTTGCGGTCTCCGACGAGCTGCTGGGCACATTCGTGCCGATTGCGGTGTACTGGCTCTATTCGGGGCTGTACATCGTGATGGACAGGATGGAGATCGACGACTACCGGCTCCACCCCAAAGGGGAGGAGGAGGTGAAGAACGTCGTCTCCAAGTGGACGGTCGTCAAGGGCGTCCTCGTGCAGCAGGGCTTTCAGATTGCCGTCTCACTACTCCTGTTCACGGTAAATAATCCTCTTGACATATCATCTTACCATGGAAAGCTTGTTGATGTTGTTGAAGCCATGGTAGACTGATTCGATGTGCTGGTTTAGCTTCATAGGATGTCCACATACAGGGTGGTTAGAAAGATTATTGATCTATTTGGGTTAATATTCAGTTTAAATCAGCCATGACACAGTCAACAATTTTGAAACATAGGCTTTGATTAAGTCTTTGACAGTTTCTGAATGATGGTTAAACCAGCGAGTTCAAACCTTTCTGTTGAAAATAACAAGCAAGTTCAGACCCTTCTACAGAATAGCTTGCTGTTGGCAGTTTTAGCATGAAAAATAGCTGAGTAGCAAACAGTCTGGTGTTGATATGGAGATTGAAAGCGGGTCTTAGATTAATTATGGACCACGAGGATGTAGTGCTGTTTTTGTCGATTGAATATGTATTAACTGTTAGCTCTCTTGTCAAGAGTCACAATGGTCGTATTCACAATGGGGAATTTATTTGAAGGCAGTAAAGTTGCTTCCCGTGATTTTATTGGTTGAAGTAGATCTTGAAAGACTTGAAACCAGTGTATGTTGTTGATTTAAAACTAAGGCTTAGATTTATTTTCCGGTCATTTTGCTGTTTGTTTTGTAGATGGATTAGTGAACTATGCACCTAGGCCTGGCTTGTTTCAAACATTTTAGTTCTTCATTTAATGAATTCCAGAACTTCTGGTCGTGCTTTCCAAAACGAAGTTGAGTCTTAAATAGTACGGATATATCTCCATTATAAGTGGAAGTTATTTTTCTCTCTTTGAACAAAGTCTGGTTTTTAACACTGATTTTAGAATTACCTGATGAAATTCCATACGCGGGTACTGTACTAAGTCTGCAATGTGCTAAAATGCAGATAATTGGTGATGACAGTGGTACCGTGAGAAAGCAGCCTCCCGCCCTGGTGATAGCACTGCAATTTATCATCGCAATGTTTGTTATGGACACATGGCAGTACTTCATGCACAGATACATGCACATCAACAAGTTCTTGTACAAGCATATCCACTCGAAGCATCACACTCTTGTTGTTCCATATGCATTTGGCGCTCTTTACAACCATCCCCTTGAGGGCCTCATTTTGGACACGATTGGTGGCGCCCTCTCGTTCCTCGTCGCCGGAATGACTCCTAGGACGTCCATATTCTTCTTCTCATTCGCAACCATCAAGACCGTCGACGATCACTGTGGCCTGTGGCTTCCTGGGAATATCCTCCACATGCTGTTCAGCAACAACAGCGCTTACCATGACATCCACCACCAGCTCTACGGCAACAAGTACAACTTCTCGCAGCCGTTCTTCGTCATGTGGGACAAGATCCTCGGGACCTACATGCCATACACTCTGGAGGAACGCAAGGGAGGAGGTTTGGAGGCGCGCCCTGTTAATCTCGGCCTTGCAGCGCAGAGCAAGTCTGACTAGGTGGTTCGCTTTCTCCCGGTCTTCACTTGCCCGGTGAAGAATGCTCTACCTGATCTTTTCTAACTACATTTGTGTTGTAGAATTCTTTTCCTGTCCATATAGATAAAGTATCTTGCTGGAATGCCGTTGTGTACCAAGGTATAGCAAATAAAACACTGTGTAAAGATGATCCACTCTGATTTGCTCATGTGGGTTGTGTGTGAGCCTCATGCTGATGGCCAAAGTGAGCTGGTATTATTAGCACTACATACATTATGCAGCAGTGCGTTGGCCCTCACATTCTTAAAGCCTCTCTGTGCTGTCATGGACATTGTCTCTCTGACTAATGCTGATTCCTGATGCTTGGGCTCTTTTAGATTTTAAAAGGAGCTGTTGTTAATTTCTGTATGGACCAGGCTGTCTGATGGACAGTGCCAGCCTGAAAAAACGTGGTTAGGTTGTCTGCAAGGCTAGCATTTGGCAGCCATGAGCACACAGAGGTGACCTAAAAGAAGCAGAGAACCCACAGGAAAAAGCAGCCTGCAAACTACTTCAGGGCACACACAGCAGTTTCTACTGCGGGCATGTGTATCTATGATATTTTTATGTTTGAATAACTGCAAGCATGTACTTAGTCAAATGGGTGCCATGTGCATTCAGTACTCTTTTGCTATTTCAGGTTGCTTGTTGGAGAATAATAACAAATCTGGTTCCCTGTTATTCTCAAGTGTACCGTTCAGTCACAAAAGGGTGCCTGTTTTAGGCGTACGTGAGTGAACATTTCTCCAGACTGCAGTCTTTGCTATCTATGTATATTTACAAATATTTGGGAGGTGACTTCTTGCTTGTATTGGTGGGTGCAATACTGAGCAATATGAAAACACATACAAGTGCACATTGAAAAAAGATTATCTGTTTTTGCAACAACAACAAAATCTGAAAAAGCACATCGATGTGCTCCGTGTTAGTCATGTGCACCTACAAGAATTTCTGCCAAAATTGCTATTGCGTAGTACATAATGACAAGATCACATGTGTGAAAATATTTACATCAATACATGAGCGCTACAAGTTAAGAGCAAAGACGAGAGTCGTTCTAATGGTTTACAAGGCCTTCTAAATGTTTTTAGAGCAACTCTAGCAGAGGTGTCATATCGGCCGACGTAATAACCGTTAATATTAACCATTTTGGCCGAAAAGGCTACTAGCATAGTCGTCATCTGGCTCTGGATCGTGCTAATTTACGGAGGACGCTCCATATCAAGCGCGCGAGCTTCCATATTTGGAGGTTGTGGGTGTTAGTTTGGACTTTGGAGCGTTGGAGCGTATTCCATCCGCCGACTGCTCACGCGGGAGGAAAGTTTTACCTCCCTCCTCAACCTCTCGTGCGGCCCATCTCCGCTCCTTCTGCTTTCGCCTACCTCCTGCCCACAAGAATTAGCACCTCGTCGCCAAAATTGTTGCCTGGCCGCCCAGAATCGATACCAGGTCGCGAGAATCGCTACCTTGCTGATGGCACTGGCTCAGGGACGCCGCCGGGGGTGGGGCGTCCGCCGCGGCTCTCTCGCTGACTTTTCGCGTCCTCCCTCGGTACCCGGGCTACCTCGGAGAAGAAGGTGTTAATCGTAAATATCTCCATAGAACATAAATATCTCTAGAGAATGTAAATGTCTCCTGAGAAGATAAATACCTCCTCTGAACGTAAATCTATGGGCGATGTGCTTTGTGTGGTATGTGATGTGATGGTTTTCGTGCTCTATAGACTCATCTGTGATGGGTTTGGGTGGTGGACAGGAAGATTGGGAAAGAAAATTGGTTAAGAAGATAGGAGCCAATGACAGGTGGATCATAATTGCAGGGACTTTATGGAGGTTGAGATATGACGATTATGTATTTGCGCACAGTCGTCACGGCTTTCATATACGTATGGAGCACACTCCATATGAGATATGGCAACTCTGCTATCCAGGCCAGACTCCCTAAACTATGAACTTTGTATTTCCTCTTCCACGCAGGACCCACTCGTTAGTCAATTTCCCCCCCTCCCTACTCTCGTGTCCAACTCGGGTGCACAACCACAAGGAGGTCGTTCGGCTATGGATGCGTTGGGGACAACGGGCTGTGGAGGGCACCAACAAGCATAGGAGCATGGTCTTATCCTCCTAGGAACCGAAGCGGCGACAGGATGGTATAGTAGGTAGTGTGGACGGCGGGAAGCCACGGGGGAGGGAGGAGGCGACAATGTTGAATGGTTGACGTCGCTCAATGTACACCTATAGAAGGAGAGATATGGTGGAGCAAGCTAGGCGCGGGGCAACATGAGCTCGGGTGGCTCGACCATAGCAGCGGTCAGAAGGGCCCACGATGAGGACTGGTGTGCCCGTGAATGGAATGAGGACAATGAACGTGATGGCATGTTGGAAATATGTCCTAGAGGCAATAATAAAATGGTTACAATTATATTTCCTTGTTCATGATAATTGTCTGTTGTTCATGCTATAATTGTATTAACCTGAAACCGTAATACATGTGTGAATACATAGACCATAATATGTCCCTAGTAAGCCTCTAGTTGACTAGCTCATTGATCAATAGATGGTTGTGGTTTCCTGACCATGGACATTGGATGCCGTTGATAATGGGATCACATCATTAGGAAATGATGTGATGGACAAGACCCAATCCTAAGCATAGCACAAGATCATGTAGTTCGTTTGCTAAGAGCTTTTCTAATGTCAAGTATAATTTCCTTAGACCATGAGATTGTGCAACTCCCGGATACCGTAGGAATTCTTTGGGTGTACCAAACGTCACAACGTAACTGGGTGGCTATGAAGGTGCACTATAGGTATCTCCGAAAGTGTCTGTTGGGTTGGCACGAATCAAGACTGGGATTTGTCACTCCGTATGACGGAGAGGTATCTCTGGGCCCACTCGGTAATGCATCATCATAATGAGCTCACTGTGACTAAGGAGTTAGTCATGGGATCATGCATTACAGAACGAGTAAAGAGACTTGCCGATAACGAGATTGAACGAGGTATGGGGATGCCGACGATTGAATCTCGGGCAAGTAACATGCCGGTGGACAAAGGGAATTGTATACGGGATTGATTGAATCCCCGACATCGTGGTTCATCCGATGAGATCATCGTGGAACATGTGGGAGCCAACATGGGTATCCAGATCCCGTTGTTGGTTATTGGCCGGAGAGATATCTCGGTCATGTCTGCATGGTTCGCGAACCCGTAGGGTCTACACACTTAAGGTTCTGTGATGCTAGAGTTGTTATGGGAAATTGTATGTGGTTGCCGAAGGTTGTTCGGAGTCCCGAATGAGACCCCGGACGTCATGAGGAGTTCCGTAATGGTCCAAAGGTGAAGACTTATATATGGGAAGTTCAGTTTCAGTCACCGGAATGGTTTCGGGGGTTATCGGTATTGTACCGGGACCACCGAAAGGTGTCCGGGGGTCCACCGGGTGGGGCCACCTGCCCCGGGGGACTTAATGGGCTGAACAAGGGTGGGAACCATCCCCCTAGTGTAGGATCGAAAGTATGTCTAGAGGGGGGTGATTAGACTACTTGACCAAATAAAAATTTAACATTTTCCCAATTTTAGTTCTTGGCAGATTTTAACAACTTAGCACAAGTCAAGCAATCTTAACACAATTCAAGCAATCATGCAATGAGTATATGAGCAGCGGAAAGTAAAGCATGCAACTTGCAAGAATGTAAAGGGAAGGGTTTGAAGAGTGCAAACGCAATTGGAGACACAAATGTTTTTGTCGTGGTTCCGATAGGTGGTGCTATCGTACATCCACATTGATGGAGACTTCAACCCACGAAGGGTAACGGCTGCGCGAGTCCACAGAGGGCTCCACCCACGAAGGGTCCATGAAGAAGCAACCTTGTCTATCCCACCATGGCCATCGTCCATGAAGGACTTGCCTCACTAGGGTAGATCTTCACGAAGTAGGCGATCTCCTTGCCCTTACAAACTCCTTGGTTCACTCCACAATCTTGTCGGAGGCTCCCAAGTGACACCTAACCAATCTAGGAGACATCACTCTCCAAAAGGTAATAGATGGTGTGTTGATGATGAACTCCTTGCTCTTGTGCTTCAAATGATAGTCTCTTCAACACACAACTCACTCTCATAGGATTGGATTTGGTGGAAATATGATTTGAGTGGAAAGCAACCTAGGGAAGGCTAGAGATCAAGATTCATATGGTTGGATTGGAATGTCTTGGTCTCAACACATGAGTAGGTGGCTCTCTCTCAGAAAATGGGTAGTGGAAGCGTAGGCACGTTCTGATGGCTTCCCTCACGAATGAGGAGAGGGTGGAGGGGTATATATAGCCTCCACACAAAATCTAACCATTACACACATTATACTAAACTCGGTGGGACCGAATCAGAAAACTCGGTCGGACCGATTTAGTACATATGTGACCGTTAGGCAATTTCGGTGGGACCGCATGTCATCTCGGTGGGGCCAATATCATTAGGGTTAGGGCATAACGTAATCTCGGTTGGACCGATTACTCAAACTTGGTTGGACCGATTTTGGTAATAAGCTAACAGAGAGTTGGTCAGGCAAACTCGATGGGACCGATTCGCTCGTCTCGGTGGGACCAAAGCGTTACGAAGGAAACAAGGAGTTTGCATTGCAGACTCAGTGGGACCGATCGCTCATCTCAGTTAGATTGAAAAGTTACGAAGGGAAACAGAGAGTTTGGAACCCCATCTCGGTGAGATCGAGATCCCTATTGGTGAAACCGAAAAGATAAGGGTTTATGGCGGTGGCTATGTCAAATGAACTCGGTGGCGCCAGATGGATCAAATCGGTGGGGCCGAGTTTGACTTTTGGTTTGGGACATATGTGGATATGAGAAAGTGGTTGAGGGCTTTTGGAGCATATCACTAAGCATTTCGAGCAAGCAAGCCATTAAGCAACACCTCATCCCCTTTTAAGAGTATTGGCTTTCCTATAGACTCAATGTGATCTTGGATCACTAAAATAGAAAATATAGAGTCTTGGTCTTTAAAGCTTGAGCCAATCTTTTTCCTTAGCATTTTGAGGAGTCCACATTCCTTATCCATGCCATGCCAATCATTGAACTTTCCTGAAATATTTATCTTGAAATGGCATTAGTTCAATGACCTATATGTTGTTAATCATTACCAAAACCACCCAGGGATAGTTGCACTTTCAATCTCCCCCTTTTTAGTAATTGATGACAACATATGGATCAAAGCGTCAATAAATGATAATAAGAATGAAATACATTGTCGCTTTGAGAAGTATGTGACAAACAAGAGCTCCCCCTAAATTTGTGCATTATTTAAAATTTGCTTTGGACTGCAAATGCACAATGTGTTAGGATCATGGGTCACTCTTCCATGTCACATACATCTTGGTGGAGCGCTCAAAATTATAATAATTGAAATCATGCACTCATCACCAAGCAAAGTGAATGATCATAAATGGATATGAAGGATAATATCATTCAAGCACACATTAAAGTAGCATATGATCAAACACGTGATCATCCAAGTATCTCACAAAAGGCATAGTGTATCAAGCAAACACACAATAAAGTTCAAGCAAATAAAATGCAAAGAGAGACAAAACAACTCTCTCTCTCTCTCTCTCAGACTATGATCTATACATATTTCTCCCCCTTTGGCAACAAGTGCCAAAAAGTTAAAAATATGCATAGTGCTATGCGTCTCTCTCAGGCTTGGTCTTCATGATGTGGTGTAGAGATGACTCCAAGGACGAAAGATTTTGTAGATGTAGCTGGAGCTGGTGGAGTGGCTGCTGGAGCTGGTGGCACTGAAGCTGTGGCTGCTGGTGCAGATGTAGTAGCTCTTGTATCTGGGACATGTACTACAATAGACCTCTGACTTCTGGGCACTCTAGTGAAAGCATTTGTAGTAGACTTGCCCTTCTTCTCCTCCACTTCCTCCTGAAGTTGCTCAACCATTGACTGAATCTCAGTTACCTTGACATCAAGATCATAGAATTTCTGCTCAATGATCCTCTCCAAGCTCTCCTAGTTTGAGTTAGGGTGGCCAAGCTGAGGGAGTCCTGGACTAGGGGGTGTCCGGACAGCCGGACTATCATCGTCCGCCGGACTCCAAGACTACGAAGATACAAGATTGAAGACTTCGTCCCGTGTCCGGATGGGACTTTCCTTGGCGTGGAAGGCAAGCTTGGCAATACGGATATGTAGATCTCCTACCATTGTAACCGACTCTGTGTAACCCTAGCCTTCTCCGGTGTCTATAAACTGGAGGGCTTTAGTCCGTAGGACACAACATACATTACAACAATCATACCATAGGCTAGCTTTAGGGTTTAGCCTCCTTGATCTCGTGGTAGATCCACTCTTGTACTACCCATATCATCAATATTAATCAAGTAGGACGTAGGGTTTTACCTCCATTGAGAGGGCCCGAACCTGGGTAAAACATCGTGTCCCTTGTCTCCTGTTACCATCTGCCTAGACGCACAGTTCGGGACCCCCTACCTGAGATCCGCCGGTTTTGACACCGACATTGGTGCTTTCATTGAGAGTTCCTCTGTGTCGTCACCGATAGGCTCAATGGCATCTTCAATCAACAACGCTGTCCAGGGTGAGACTTTTCTCCCCGGACAGATCTTCGTATTCGGCGGCTTCGCACTGCGGGCTAATTCACTTGGCCATCTGGAGCAGATCGAAAGCTACGCCCCTGGCCATCAGGTCAGATTCAGAAGCCTAAACTTCACAGCCGACGTCCGCGGGGACTTGATCCTCGACGGGCTCGAGCCAAAGCCAAGCGTGCCGCACTGTTGCGATGGGCATGATCTAGCTCTGCCGCCGAACAGTGCCTTGGTGGCCGCACACGAAGCCGCTTCGGCCCTTAGTCCGGTGCCGATCGCCCAGATCGAGGACCGGTGGATGGACACCACCTCGGGGGCTCCAACTTCCACGGCGATGGAGCCGAACACTAGCCCTGTCCCTCGCGAAACTCGTGACTCTGAGGTCCCGGACTCCTTGCCGGACTCCGGACCTCCCGCGCCCCCGCCAATCGAATCAGATTGGGCGCCGGTTATGGAATTCACCGCCGCGGACATCTTCCAATACTCGCCCTTTGGCGACATCCTAAATTCGCTAAAGTATCTCTCGCTATCAGGAGAGTCTTGGCCGGACTATGGCCAGGATGGTTGGGATACGGACGACGAAGAAATTCAGAGCCCACCCACCACCCACTTTGTAGCCACTGTCGACGATCTAACCGACATGCTAGACTATGACTCCGAAGACATCGACGGCATGGACGACGATGCCGGAGATGAACAAGAACCAGCGCCTACAGGGCACTGGAAGACCACCTCGTCATACGACGTGTACATGGTGGATACCTCAAAAGGAAGCGATAACGAGGACCAATGGGGCGCGGCAGAAGATAATCCCGCCGACAAACAACCAAAACAGCGACGCAGACGCCGCCCTAAGTCCCGCCTCGACAACAACAGCGCTCCTAATGACCCAGCAATACAGCAGGGCAAACTAGTGGACGACAAACACGCAGACAAGCAACCGTCCGAACAAGACGAGTCAGACAATCAGTCCGGGCCCGGCGGAAAAAATAGTCCGGACGATCTCACGCCGGACACACCGCCGGAGAATAAAAACCTTCGGAAAAGACTCGTCAACACCGCAAGAAGCTTGAAGAAGGAAAAACGGAAGCTTAAAACAGCGGAAGATACACTCAGAATGAGGTGGAGCAAAGTGCTCAAAACCGCAGACAAATACGGCAATGGCCATCAATCAAAGAGCTACCCAAAGCGCAAGCTACTGCTAGAATTTGACGAGGAGGCCATAGAGCCCCCACTGTCAAAAAACAAAGAAGCCTCCTGGTTGGATAGACGGCCAGATGATAGGCCAAAATTTGAAAGCGGCGCAGCATATAAACCGACTAACGACCCTGGAAGGACAGATGGCCCAGCCAGGTCCATTTACGGGCCAAAGAAGAGGGCCCCAGGAGGCAATACAACACGCCAAGTGTCCGAAGACAGCGGTACACCCAAATACAGGGGCGCCGCACACCCACTATGTTTCACCAGTGAGGTGCTGGATCATGAATTCCCAGCAGGATTCAAATCCATAAACATAGAGGCCTACGACGGAACAACAGACCCCGGAGTCTGGATAGAAGATTATACACTACACATACACATGGCTAGAGGAGACGATCTCCACGCCATAAAATACCTACCCCTCAAGCTCAAAGGGCCAGCCCGTCATTGGCTCAAAAGCCTCCCAGAAAACACTGTTGGAAGTTGGGAGGAGCTCGAGGACGCGTTTAGAGCAAATTTTCAAGGAACTTATGTCCGCCCTCCGGATGCAGACGATCTAAGTCATATAACTCAACAGCCCGGAGAGTCAGCGCGCAAATTCTGGAACAGGTTCCTCACCAAAAAGAACCAAATAGTCGACTGTCCGGACGCCGAAGCCTTAGCAGCTTTCAAACACAACGTCCGAGACGAATGGCTCGCCAGACACCTCGGCCAAGAGAAGCCGAGGACAATGTCCGCGCTAACAAGCCTCATGACCCGCTTTTGTGCGGGAGAGGATAGCTGGCTAGCAAGATGCAGCACCAGTGACCCAAGTACATCCGAGATCAGAGATGGAAACGGAAAATCACGGCGCAAAAAAGAGCAGCACCGGAATAAGGAGAAAAGCCCAAAGGGCACGGCAGTCAACGCCGGATTCAAAAGCTCGCGGCCAAACAACAAAACACCGCCCCTTAAGGATAACAGCGATGAGCTATCCAGTTTAAACAAGATTTTGGGTCGGATATGTCAAATCCACAGTACCCCCGGAAGGCCTGCAAACCACACACACCGAGATTGTTGGGTTTTCAAATAGTCCGGCCGGCTAAACGCCGAACACAAGGGGCTCGACGCATCAAGCGAAGATGATGACAAACCCCACCAGCAGAGCACCGGAAAACAAAAGACTTTCCCACAAGAGGTCAAAGCAGTAAACTCACTTCATGTGATAATATGGAAAAATAGTGCGGCACCCTCTAATAAGGGTCTCGCACGGTCCAACCCAGCGGAACATAGAAATTGGACATCAAAACCAATCACTTTCGACCACCTGGATTATTCCAGAAGCGTTCGAAACGCAGGATGGACTGCCCTGATATTGGATCCTATAATCGATGGACTACAATTTACACAAGTCCTGATGGACGGAGGCAGCGACTTAAACCTGCTGTATTCAAACACAATCCGCAAGTTATGGATAGACCTTACTAAAATACGGCACAACCGCACTTCCGTTAAAGGAGTGATGCCAGGCCCTTACGCCAAGTGCACAGGCTCCCTATTACTAGAAGTTGTGTTCGGATCACTGAACAACTTTCGACGCGAAAAACTAATCTTTCATATCGTCCCATTCAAAAGTAGCTATCAAGCACTCCTGGGACGAGAAGCTTTTGTTCGCTTCAACGCCACACCACATTACGCGTCTCTTACACTTAAGATGCCCGGTCCACGTGGCATCATTTCAGTGCGAGGGTCATCTAAAGACCCCGGACACGGTCAGACGAGTCCGGCATAAGTAAGCTAGGGGCTCCCTAGCCGCACATCCCTTTACAATGGGCGGCGCGCACAAACAACAGCGATCTCACACAGACTCCGCTTTACCTATTTATATTTCTTCTTTCGTATATATTTTTTGCACAAAGTTCCTTTCAAGCTAAGTTCCTCTCTTTTTACAGATGAACAACGTGCACACCCGTCCAGGATAACGGCACGACGGAGACACAGGCGCAGACGTGCAGTAGGGACCCGTCGCGAGGATTCTTTTCAGATTAAGACCCTGCATAAACCTTTTTTACCGTCTCTTGTTGTTATAATCCCTTGGTTTCTCATTATAACCAAAGCGGAGCCTGACGTTTTGGCATCGGCCACGTCAGAAGACCTTGCCCGTACCTGGACACTAGGGGCTTAGGGCATTGTTCTGCCCATTATTACAAAGACCGAACACCTTAGGGAGTGTTCGGCATCTCGAGTTAGGCCTTATATGCATCAGCTCCGAATCATGTCTTTGGTCAAATGTTGGGTTTGCCCGGCTCCTGTGTTTTGCTGCCTTACGTTCCGTATCATCGGCTAATGCGGCACCAGGAGAACTACTGCGATTGTGCCCCAGTTCGGCTGGGCGAGCACCTCAGTAGAGAAAGCCGAAAACTGACTGTCATGATACAGCGAGAGACTGGTCAACCACTCGATCGACTACCGGAATGTTTAGAATTCCCCGCTTTGATGAAGGACCGTTTCCCGGTCAGGCACACACGCACCCCGAATTCGGAGAAGCGCGGTGCCCCAAGGGGCTATATCGTAGCCCCACCCTCGAACTCCACTGGCTAAGTGAAAGTGATAAAGCATTATAGTCCGGATTGCCTCGTTCGCTACGCTACCACCTCCTTAACAGGACCGAGACGTCGGATTAAGTGTGAAAACACGCTATTTTTGTGAACACCCCCGCACCTTGTGCGTGGGGGCTGAAGCCGAAGACTGCAATCTTTCAGGTTATACAAATGTATACATAAACGGCCGCATCGGAGATATTTTAACACTTGGAACGCACAAGTATAAAAAGCGGTTACATCATAATCATTGTCTTACAAGATAAAACGTTCATTTGAACGTGACATTTTTGGAGCACTGCGACTCTATTACACGAGCGCCACGCATAACTTCCCCAAAATAGTGCTCGGCGGGTAACCGGCTTTCGTCCGAACCCGGAGCGGCAATAGCGGCGGCATCCATCTCTGTCCAATGTGCTTTCACACGGGCAAGGGCCATCCGCGCGCCTTCTATGCAGGCCGACCGTTTCATCTCCTTGATGTGCGGCACCGCTCCAAGAAATTGCTGCAATAAGCCGAAATAGCTCGTCGCCTTGGGTCTCTCTGGCCAGACATGAGCCACGATATCAGTCATGGCAAGTCCGGACAGTCTATTTAGCTCAGCCCATTCGGCCAACCGATCGGTCAACGGAAGTGAACGATCCGGACTACAGAATTGAGACCAAAATAGCTCTTCCGTCTTGTGATCCTTCTGGCTCCGGAAGTGCTCAACGGCATCAGCCGCACTTGCCGCTAAGTCCATATATGGATCCTCCGGACCCCATAGCTTGCCAAGTTGGGCATATTTTTGATCCGTAAACCGGCGACGCAGCAAAAACGGCTTGCCAGCCACAATATCTCCGGCCTGGCGCAACTCCTCCTTCATAGCCCGCATTGCAGAACGGGCATCCTTGGCCTCGGCGGTGGCCTTCCCCAGATTTTCCTGCTCCGATAAGCGCTCCTTTCAAGAGCCTCGTTGCGGTCGGCAGCATCTTTTAATTCCACGGCCAATTCGGCCATTTTTTCCCTGCTTAGGCAGTGTGCAGCCTTTTCGGCTTTCAACTCCTCGCCTGCCCTCGAGGCAGCCGCATCACTCCTTCGGGCTTGCTCCTTAGCTTGAGCAAGCTCGGCCCGAAGGCTCTCCACAGCAGCAGCACCGTCTGTATCACAGCATATACATTATCAGAGGCGGGCTTTGACTCCCTTAAATAAGTGACTGCGGAGAATTTATTTACCTTGCGACTCGTCAAGTCACCGGTTGACAAGCGCGATGTCCGCATCCGCCACGTCAAGTTGCCGCATTAACTCGGCAACTCCATAAGTCCGGCTAGCCCCCGGACTATCCGCCACCTGCATAGGAATGGCGACACTCATTACCTAAGATTTTGATCCTCGGCACGCTGTCGCTTTCGACAACCTACCGAGTCTCAGGGGCTCCTATCTATACAGGGCGCACTTCTATGTGCCAAACTGTCAAAAAGGTGCGTCGTTCTTGCGTACCTCAAATCCCGTCAGTAAACTCCTGACGGCATTATACAATCCGCTTTCGGCGGACGAAATTCTTCCAATCACCATACGCATCAAAGCACGGTGATCTTCTGAGATGGACGCCCTCTCAAACAGATTCTTCAGCTCCCCCAGCCGGACACTAGTAGGCGCCGAACCCTCCGGCCCCTCCGGACTCTGGGATACCCTCCGTGACGATACTTCAGGCTCGTCCGCCCTATCCGACGGCGCAGCGGACGGAGGCGTTTCGCTCTCCATCATCTCCGGACGAAGATCCCCCGAAGACGAATTCATCTGAGAAGGCCGCAGATCCGAACTGCAAGGTAAAAATTTCGGTCATCCACAGAAGCACAAATAGGGGTATTTTCTCATTAATGAACCCCCTTTTTTTTGCTCATGGCTCGCTGGAGGGCTGATCCTTTAGAGACGATTGTACGTCCGGACTTTCCCCGGACGCAGGACCCTCCGGTAAAGATTTCTTCCCCCGCTTAGGGGCTTTGGCCTCCGGGTCTTCGGAGGCGGTCCTCTTCTCCCCCTGGAAGGAGGGATTGTCGATCCCCCCTTCTTCAGACGCCCCCTTGGGCGAGGTGATAGCTCTTCTATTTTCCCCATCGCCCCCTTCTACGGGTGCGACCCCCAACATTCTGACCAGCACGGGCTTCGGTGCGGTCTCTGGGAGGGGGGCCGGACACCTTATCAGCTTCGATCGCGCTACCCACTCCTGATGAAGAAGCAATGGGTCAGGAGGCGAACTCTAGAAAAGCAAATAAACAGAACGTCCGGACTCTGAGCTACTTACCCGAGTATCCGGGCGATTGCAGCTTAAGCCTGCGTCCTCGGTCAATTCCGGACACGCTACCTGCGGTCCGAAGAGCAACTTGTACATCTCCACGGATGTTGCACCCATGAAGTGTTGAAGAGTTTGTGGTCCCTCCGGATTGAACTCCCATAAGCGGAGAGGACATCGTTTGCAGGGCAGAAGACGCCTGATTAGCATAACCTGCATCACCACCACCAGATTGATCTCCCTCGCCTGGAGGTCTCGAATCCGGCCCTGCAATGAGGGCACGTCTTCGGACGGCACCCAATTAAGCCCTTGGTTGACCCACGACATCAGTCGGCGTGGAGGTCCCGCGCGGAATGAAGGCGGCGGCTTTTGCTTGCTGCCCTTCGGAGCGGTGATATAGAACCACTCCTGCTGCCACAAGCCGAGCTCCTCTTGGAAGGAGCCCTCGGGCCACGGGGCATCGGCCCTCCTGTTTATGGTCGCCCCGCCGCACTCTGCTTGACGCCCCCCCATCATCTTCAGCTCCACATTGAAGGTCTTCAGCCACAGGCCGAAGTGGGGGGTGACGCGGAGGAAGGCTTCGCAGACGATAATGAACGCGTAGATATGGAGGATGGACTCCGGAGCCAAGTCGTGAAAATCCAGCCCGTAGTAGAACATGAGCCCTCTCACGAAGGGGTCCGTCAGGAAGCCTAAACCCCGACGGAGGTGGGATACAAAGACGACATATTCACCAGGCTCGGGAGTGGGCACGACCTGCCCTTGGGCGGGCAACCTGTGTGAAATCTCGTAGGACAGGTACTTGGCCTCTCGCAGCTTTAATACGTCCTCCTCCGTGACGGAGGAAGGCATCCACCGGCCCTGAAGGTTGGAGGCGGACATTGTTGAAGATCCGAAGCGCTCGAATCTGGGGCTCTGGGTGTTGGAACTTGGGGCAAGGAGAAGATTCGGTGGAAGATTGAAGAAAAGAAACGAGCCTTGGTCCTCTTATAAAGGGGGAAAATACCAAGAGCCATCTCCGTGACCGTTCGTGATTCACCTTCGATAGAGGAGACGTGGCGACGGGCGCGGTTGGGTTACCCACGTCCATATTGATGAGAATCCCGAAATAAGGGGAGCACGATCTCTGCTTCGACAAGACGTGCCAAGGAAACTGCTTCGCTAAACGTGCTGAGGTGGTATAGTAAAAAACGATTCAAGTAAAAGCCTGGTAGCGGTGTGATGGCATGCCGCATAATACGTCAGCAGATTGGATTTATGTGCATTATTCTCTCTACGGTGGAATGTGGAATTTATTTTGCAGAGCCGGACACTATCCTGGTGTTCATGATCTTCTCTGGATTATTCAAGGGAGGAACCCGCCTTGCAATGCCAAACATTATGCGCGCCGGACTTATCGTCATTGAAGCCTGGTTCAGGGGCTACTGAGGGAGTCCTAGACTAGGGGGTGTCCGGACAGCCGGACTATCATCGTCCGCCGGACTCCAAGACTACGAAGATACAAGATTGAAGACTCCGTCCCGTGTCCGGATGGGACTTTCCTTGGCGTGGAAGGCAAGCTTGGCAATATGGATATGTAGATATCCTACCATTGTAACCGACTCTGTGTAACCCTAGCCTTCTCCGGTGTCTATATAAACTGGAGGGCTTTAGTCCGTAGGACACAACATACATTACAACAATCATACCATAGGCTAGCTTTAGGGTTTAGCCTCCTTGATCTCGTGGTAGATCCACTCTTGTACTACCCATATCATCAATATTAATCAAGCAGGACGTAGGGTTTTACCTCCATCGAGAGGGCCCGAAAGTGGGTAAAACATCGTGTCCCTTGTCTCCTGTTACCATCCGCCTAGACGCACAGTTCGGGACCCCCTACCCGAGATCCGCCGGTTTTGACACCGACACAAGCCCTTCTCAATCCTCAAGGTGGATTGGATCAGATATCCAAGCTGATCTTGCTTGCTCTTCAAGAACACCTGAGATTCCTCTTCAGCTGTTGGCATCTTTGCAGCTTTCTCAGCCCTTACCTTCTCTCTCTTTTCATGTGCTTGCACTGAGGAAGGATCTTCCTCATCCATGACAACAATGTTGTCCTCAAAGTCTAGCCTGAGGGTTAAATGCTCCTTGTCCAACAGATATGTGCCTGTCACCATCTTGGAGTTGATGAGAACCTGAATTTGTGGAGCATACCCACAAGACCTCTTCTGATCTGCGGCTGTCCTCTTGATTGTTTCCACAATCAGACTCATCACTTTGAACTTTTGAGGGACATCAAATATATGCAGCAAGTTGATGGAGTGTCCTCTAATCATTCTGTGATCTCCAGATTTTGGCAATAGAGTGTGCCTCAGAATGGTATTGATTGTTGGCAGTCCTGACAGCAAGTGCTTCACTGAGCCAAACTTGTGAGTCTCCAGGTCTGCATCAGGAATCTCCTTGTACATGCTTGCCATTAAGTTGTGATCCTTCTTCTTCTTGGCATAGACATCCAAGTCATCTTCATGAGCTTCTGGGGCATTAATCAGCCTAGCCCACTCATCAACTGTAGACTGGTACCTTGTACCCTCTGACATCCATACGATTCTTCCATCTGGATAGAAATGAGCAGTAGAGTAGAATTGCATGATCAGCTCTTCATTCCACTTTGTGAGCTTCTGGCCAACAAACTTGTCCACTTTACATGCCTTGAAGCTTTCATAAACACCTGGGAAGTGATCTTCATTCTCTCTAATGTAGGTCTAGTCAACCCATCTCATGTCACACACTATGGGCTTCTTGTCAAGCAGGATTGTCTCATAGAAATCTTGTTGTTCCTTTGTGTGGAACCTGTAATCCACAGCAGTTTTTCTCCTGACAGCATATGGATCAGCCTTCCTCCACTGTCTCAGTCCTGCACCCTTCCTGATCCTCATATCCTCTGCAACAGGATGTGCATCATTATGGTCTGGGATCTTTAGCTTTAGCTTCCTTAGCACTTGGGCTTCAGCTTCCTCTTCTTCAGCTTCAGACACTGGGGCCTTGTTCTTCTCCTCAGCAGGTATGTTCCTAGTACTCCTCTTGGGTGCAGTCTTGGGAACTGGAGCAGTAGCTTTGGGAGCAGATTTAGGCTTAGTAGAAGCACCTGACTTAATAGCATCTCCCATGAGCTTCTGTGCCTTAGGTGCTGGAGCATCATCCTCTTCCTCTTCATCATCAGATCTCACCATTGAAGATTTTCCAAGTACTTTAGCTATTGTTGTTCTTGCCCTCTTCTTCTTCTTGTCCTCACCAACTGCCTCTTCTTCAGACTCAATGGTGAACTTCATAGTTTCACCTGTGGCAACTTTCCTTGGCTTGGATGTAGGCACTCTCCTAGCTGGTGCCTTTCTGTTCATGCCTGGCCTAGTTGATGCAGCAGTGCCAAATTCTTTCTTCACCACCTTCTTCTTGGAAGTGGCCTCATCCTCAGCTGCGACATAGTCTTCATCCTCTGAATCAGAAGTTCTCTTCTTCCTTGTTCTAGTAGCTGCCTTGGGCAAGTTACTAGGTGTGCTCCTACTGCCCTCATCATAGCTACTGGAGGGACTAGTGCCCTCACTCAACTGCTCTTGTTGTTCAGACTTGTTCTGGCTATCACTCTGGTCAGACATCTTGCAGGCAAACTGTCAGCAGACCCTGCGAATAGGTTGTAGATGAGGTAGAGTAGATGAGCATCACAAAGTACAGAGGTTTTGTAAAACAAATTGAGTCAAAAAGCTTAGTTTCAGTTCTCTACAGAAATGATCTCGGAGCTACCGAATTGACAAACTCGGTGATACCGAAGCAACACTTGGAGCCTAAACTAGTGAACTCAGTCGGGCCGAGTCATAGTTCGGTGGCACCGAGATTGCTAGGGTTTCACAGAATCCTGAACTTGGTCACACCGATTTGCAATTTTTGGTTGGACCGAAAAGTGCATGTGCAATGGCATAAGCCGAATCGGTGAGACCGATTTCTACGACTCGGTCGGTCCGAGATGAGTTCTGCGGAGAGCTAACCCTAAAATTTTCGAATCAATCTAGACCTAAGGAAGTTTTAGCTGGATAGATTAATCTCATTAGTGGCAAGAAACATGGCATTGTCCTTGTGCTAGGAATCAGAGTGAAAATGACAGCACAAGGGGTCAAACACGTACCCTAGAATGGCGAGTGTTTGGTACAGCGGCGACGGTGGAGCAGAATCCTTCGACGGCGGCAGAATCCAACGGCAGGAGGTCGTTGGCGACGAGGAGATGATCCAGAGACCCGAGGGGGCAGAGCAGGACACGCACGGGCTGAGAGGATTTGAAGTAATTTCCGAAATCTCACCCATGGGTATATATATCCCGACCCTGTCGGTGTGACCGAGTGGAACAACTTGGTGGCACCGAGATTGCAGAATCGCAAGCGGTTGCTGCAACTTGGTGTGACCGAAGTGTTCAAATCGGTTGCACCAAGATGAAACCTAGATCAACTTAGTGAACTCGGTTTGACCGAATGGATTTCTCGGTCAGACCGAAATGCACAAAGAGGTTTTGGAAGTTTAAGTCTATGACGAATCGGGGACTCCGAGTGCTCCTCACACAGAGTGGTTCGAATCTGACTTGATCAAACTTTGCGATGTAGCATGAATAGAGTTTGAGACGAGAAAAGCATAGATAGCTAGAGAAGGTTCTTAGGCATTCTTTTCCATCCACTTGGCAAAAGAAAAAGAAACCAAACAAACAAAACAACAAGTGGATGTCCTCGAATGAGTAAGATATGCAAACGACATGCTCACACAATAGAATAGCAAATAAAACATGTGAAAAAGCATGCACAACCAATTCTAGCATCTATCAAACAATTGGCGATGACTAGGTCATCTATATATGAGTATATTGACTTAGGAGTCAAATTAGAACATTTGATCATAGGTCATACTCATCGTTTAAGCACAAGTGGGGTTACCACTTTTACATAAAGCATTGTTGTGTTCACACCATTAGAGTTGCTTTAGCTCAATTCTTTAGAGTAAAGCTCCCCCTAAATGTGAGATCCCCCCTAAGAGGGATGAACTAACCTTGGGTTTTTTCAATGATGACTTCATGTAGGTGTTGAAGATGTGGATGCTCAATGTTGTTGTAGATCATTTGGATCAATCCATTGGAGTGAGTTGCACTTTCAATACCTACACGGGTTAGTCCCACAAGGAACAAGCAAGGATATCCATAGACATAGAGTGGTGCACACACAAGATGATGTCCATGAAAGCATTAGGTTACCTTGTCCCTTGTCTTACCAACAAGAGGGTTTGTGACTCCTTGAACTAGTGCAAGATGTGGAAGTTGATTGCACTTGTCCTTGCCAAAATGATGTGAGTGAAGATTGTTGGCGGAGTCACCCTCAAGAGCTCTCTAGTCCTTCTTCTTTGGGATCCACATCATCTTGATGGGAATCCTTGGGGTTGTAGTGGAACTTGATGAAGTAGAACTTGATGTAGTCTTGGGAACCCACTTGACCAAGGCCTTGGAAGCTTCTTCAAATGCATCAATCTCCTCTTGAAGCTTGTCCTTGCCTTTTTGCTTGTGGTCTTGTGGTGGAAGATCATCTTGAGCTTGTGTCCCTTGGAAAGAAGTAGGATCGTACTTATCTTGTTGGGGAACAAACTTCATCTTGGGGTATTGATCTTCTTCCCACTCAACTCCATTGGCATTGAACTTTTGTTCAAAACCAACACCTTGATTCTTCCGGTGCCTTCCTTGCTTGTGTACAGTTTCCTCAAATTGCTTAATTCCGGCAAGGCTCTTGTGGACACCCTTCTCTATAATTCCCTTCAATAAGCTATTTTGTTGCTCAAGTGTAATTTGGCTAAGAGAATGATTAGTGGAATCAAGAGAACTACTAGAAGCAACAACATTGGATTTAGCATGATTATTGTTACTACTAGAAGAAGAATCTTTCTTACTCTTGTTACTAGACTTGACTTGTGGCATGTAAGTAGATAAGAGTAAACACTTGGCAATGTAAGGAGAACTTTTCTTGTGAAGATCATCATTGATTTCCTTTAAAAACTCATGCTCTTGCTCAAGGTTGAGCTTTTCAAAGTGTAACTTCTCATGATTCTTTAAAAGTTCTCGATGATCTTCCAAGGTAGCTTCATGAGATAACTTAAGAGTGTTTAGTTCTTTAGTTAGGCGCTCAATATTCTTCTTATCATTGTCATTCGTTTTATCTTGATTAGCATGATTAATTGACATTTCATCATAGTATTCATCACAAGAGTTGTCAACAAGTAAATCATCATCACCTAACAAGTCATCTTCATCACTATTGAAATCAACATACTTGGGGTGTGATACCTTTGGGCCTTTAGCCATGAAGCATCTTCCAATTCCTTCATTTGGTGAGTCAAATATGTCGTAGGAGTTGGTTGACACAAGTGCTAGACTGGCAACACCTTCATCTTGAGTATACTCGGAGTCGGAGTGATGGTCGGAGTCGGAGCCGGATACCCATTCACCAACATGAGCTTGATGTCTTCGCTTTGTGTAGCTCTTTGATGATTTGTACTTCCTTTCCGAATCCTTGCTTCTCCGGGAGGTTCTTCGTTCATAATGATCATCTCTACTCCTCCTCTCTCTTGGTGGTGATTCTTCTCTTCTACTTCTTCTTTTGGGTGAATCTTCTCTCCTTTTGTAAGGAGTCGTACACTCATTGGAATAGTGTCCGGGTCTTCCACAATTTTAGCAATTACGTTCACGACTCGACGATCTTTTATCATTGTAGGACCTTGACTTGGAACTTCTTTCCTTGCTTCTACTCTTGTAGAACTTGTTGAAGTTTTTCACCATTAAGCTCAATTCTTCATTGAAGGTTTGTTTCTCACTTGATGATGTAGGAGCATCACATGAGGCTTTGTAAACACCACTTGACTTGTTGTGAAGCTCTTCCTTATCCTTGAGTGACATCTCATGAGCAACAGTTCTTCCAATGACTTCTGTTGTCTTGAGATATTTGTAATTGGGCATCATTTGGGTCAATGTGCACACGGTATCATATTTTCCATCCAAGGCTCTTAGTATCTTCTTCATGATGAATTTGTCGGTCATCTCTTCACTTCCTAAGCCGACAATCTCATTTGTGATGAGAGCAAGCCTAGAGTACATTTCAGCGACACCTTCACCATCCTTCATTTTGAACTTGTCAAGTTGACTTTGAAGCACATCCAATTTGGATTCCTTGACGGAGTCGGTACCTTCGTGCATGTCAATCAAAGTATCCCAAATTTCCTTTGCATTCTCAAGATGACTGATTTTGTTGAATTCTTCGAGGCACAGTCTGTTGAATAGGATATCACAAGCTTGAGCATTGTATTGCAGCATCTTCAACTCTTCCACGGTAGCTTCACGGTTCGGTTCTCTCCCATCAAAGAATTCACCTTGCAAGCCAATACACACAATATCCCAAACGGCGGGGTTATGTCTAAGAATATGCATTTTCATCTTATGCTTCCAACTAGCAAAATTAGTACCATCAAAGTAAGGACCTCTACGGTGGTAATTTCCCTCGCTAGACGCCATACTCTCCTAGGTTGTGAAACCAAGGCTATGATCACCAAAAGCTATGGAAATCAAGGCAAATGGAGACCAAAGCTCCGATACCAATTATAGGATCGAAAGTATGTCTAGAGGGGGGTGATTAGCCTACTTGACCAAATAAAAACTTAACCTTTTCCCAATTTTAGTTCTTGGCAGTTTTTAACAACTTAGCACACGTCAAGCAATCTTAACACAATTCAAGGAAGCATGCAATGAGTATATGAGCAGCGGAAAGTAAAGCATGCAACTTGCAAGAATGTAAAGGGAAGGATTTGGAGAGTGCAAACGCAATAGGAGACACGGATGTTTTTGTCGTGGTTCCGATAGGTGGTGCTACCGTACATCCATGTTGATGGAGACTTCAACCCATGAAGGGTAATGGCTGCGCGAGTCCACGGAGGGCTCCACCCATGAAGGGTCCACAAAGAAGCAGCCTTGTCTATCCCACCATGGCCATCGTCCACGAAGGACTTGCCTCACTAGGGTAGATATTTACGAAGTAGGAGATCTCCTTGCCCTTACAAACTCCTTGGTTCACTCCACCATCTTGTCGTAGGCTCCCAAGTGACACCTAACCAATCTAGGAGACACCACTCTCCAAAAGGTAATAGATGGTGTGTTGATGATGAATTCCTTGCTCTTGTGCTTCAAATGATAGTCTCCCCAACACTCAACTCACTCTCATAGGATTGGATTTGGTGGAAAGATGATTTGAGTGGAAAGCAACTTGGGGAAGGCTAGAGATGAAGATTCATATGGTTGGATTGGAATGTCTTGGTCTCAACACATGAGTAGGTGGCTCTCTCTCAGAAATGGGTAGTGGAAGTGTAGGCACGTTCTGATGGCTTCCCTCACGAATGAGGAGAGGGTGGAGGGGTATATATAGCCTCCACACAAAATCTAACCATTACACACATTATACTAAACTCGGTGGGACCGAATTAGAAAACTCGGTCGGACCGATTAAGTACATATGTGACCGTTAGGCAATTTTGGTGGGACTGACATGTCATCTCGGTGGGATCGATATCATTAGGGTTAGGGGATAACGTAATCTAGGTTGGACCGATTACTCAAACTCGGTTGGACCGACTTTGGTAATAAGCTAACAGAGAGTTGGTCAGGCAAACTCGGTGGGACCGATTCGCTCGTCTCGGTGGGACCGAAGCGTCACGAAAAGGAAACAGGGAGTTTGCATTGCAGACTCGGTGGAACCGATCGCTCATCTTGGTTAGAATGAAATGTTACAAAAGGAAACAGAGAGTTTGCAACCCCATCTTGGTGAGACCGAGATCCCTATCGGTGAAACCGAAAAGACTAGGGTTTATGGCAGTGGCCATGTCAAATGAACTAGGTGGCGCCGGATGGATCAAATCGGTGGGGCCGAGTTTGACTTTTGGTTTGGGACATATGTGGATATGAGAAAGTGGTTGAGAGCTTTTGTTGCATATCACTAAGCATTTTGAGCAAGCAAGCCATTATGTAACATCTCATCCCCTTTTAATAGTATTGGCTTTCCTATAGACTCAATGTGATCTTGGATCACTAAAATAGAAAATGTAGAGTCTTGGTCTTTAAAGCTTGAGCCAATCTTTTTCGTGAGCATTTTGAGGGGTCCACATTTCTTATCCATGCCATGCCAATCATTGAACTTTCCTCAGATATTTATGTTGAAATGGCATTAGTTCAATGAGCTATATGTTGTTAATCATTACCAAAACCACCCAGGGATAGTTGCACTTTCACCTAGTGTGCTGGTGCGCCCCCCCCAAGGGCCCAAGGCGCCTAGGGTTGGAAACCCTAGGGGGTGGGAGCGCCTCCCACCAAACTTGGGGGGCAAGTCCCCCCTTGGCCGCCCCCCCTTGTAGATGGGATCTAAGGGGCCGTCCCCATCTCCCCTTCCCCTATATATAGTGGGGGTGGGAGGGCTGCCATACCCTTCCCCTGGCGCGGCCCCTCCCTCCTCCAACACCTCCTCCTCCTCCGTAGAGCTTGGCGAAGCCCTGCAGGAAAACCACAAGCTCCACCACCATGTCGTTGTGCTGCCGGAGCTCTCCCTCAACTTCTCCTCTCCCCTTGCTGGATCAAGAAGGAGGAGATGTCCCCGGGCTGTACGTGTGTTGAACGCGGAGGTGCCGTCCGTTTGGCGCTAGATCGGATCTTCCGCGATTTGAATCGCCACGAGTACGACTCCATCAACCGCATTCTTGTAACGTTCCGCTTAGCGATCTTCAAGGGTATGAAGATGCACTCCCTCTCTCTCTCTCTCGTTGCTAGCATCTCCTTGATTGATCTTGGTGACACGTAGGATTTTTTTTGAATTATTACTACGTTACCCAACAGTGGCATCATGATCTAGGTCCATGCATAGATTCTATGCACAAGTAGAACACAAGTAGTTGTGGGCGATGATTTGTTCAATTTGCCTACCATTACTAGTCCTATCTTTATTCGGCGGCATTGTGGGATGAAGCGGGCCGGACTGACCTTACACGTACGCTTATGTGAGACAGTTTCCACCGACTGACATGCTCTTGTTGCATAAGGTGTCTAGCGGGTGTCTGTCTCTCCCACTTTAGTCGGATCGGATTCGATGAAAAGGGTCCTTATGAAGGGTAAATAGCAATTGGCATATCACTGTTGTGGCTTTTGCGTAGGTAAGAAATGTTCTTGCTAGAAACCTGTAGTAGCCACGTAAAAACATGCAACAACAATTAGAGGACGTCTAACTTATTTTTGCAGGGTATGCTATGTGACATGGCCAAAAAGATGTGATGAATGATATATGTGATGTATGAGATTGATCATGTTCTTGTAATAGGAATCACAACTTGCATGTTGATGAGTATGACAACCGGCAAGAGCCATAGGAGTTGTCTTAATTTATTGTATGACCCGTAACTCTTTGGTACTCCGAAAAATACCCGAATCACTCGGAACCTTTCCGAAGTCCGAATATAGTCATCCAATATATCGACCTTTATGTCTTGACCATTTTGAGACTCCTCGTCATGTCCCCGATTTCATCCGGGACTCCGAACTACCTTCGGTACATCAAAACACATAAACTCATAATATAACCGCCATCGAACTTTAAGCATGCGGACCCTACGGGTTCGAGAACTATGTAGACATGACCGAGACACGTGTCCGGTCAATAACCAATAGCGGAACCTGGATGCTCATATTGGCTCCCAAATATTCTACGAAGATCTTTATCGGTCAAACCGCATAACAACATATGTTGTTCCCTTTATCATCGGTATGTTACTTGCCCGAGATTCGATCGTCGGTATCTCAATACCTAGTTCAATCTCGTTACCGGCAAGTCTCTTTACTCGTTATGTAATGCATCATCCCGCAACTAACTCATTAGTCACATTGCTTGCAAGGCTTATAGAGATGTGCATTACCGAGAGGGCCCAGGGATACCTCTCCGACAATTGGAGTGACTGATGTCTACTACACAACCTTCTTCTTGTAGACGTTGTTGGGCCTACAAGTGCACAGGTTTGTAGGACAGTAGAAAATTTCCCTCAAGTGGATGACCTAAGGTTTATCAATCCGTAGGAGGCGTAGGATGAAGATGGTCTCTCTCAAGCAACCCTACAACCAAATAACAAAGAGTCTCTTGTGTCCCCAACACACCCAATACAATGGTAAATTGTATAGGTGCACTAGTTCGGCGAAGAGATGGTGATACAAGTGCAAAATAGATAGTAGATAAAGGTATTTGTAATCTGAAATAATAAAAAACAGCAAGGTAACTAAAGGTAAAAGTCAGCGTAGACGGTATTGCAATGATAGGAAACAAGGCCTAGGGTTCATACTTTCACTAGTGCAAGTTCTCTCAAAAATAATAACATAGATAGATCATATAACAAGCCCTCAACATGCAACAAAGAGTCACTCCAAAGCCACTAATAGCGTAGAACAAACGTAGAGATTATGGTAGGGTACGAAACCACCTCAAAGTTATTCTTTTGGATCGATCAATAAAAGAGTTCGTACTAGAATAACACCTTAAGACACAAATCAACCAAAACCCTAATGTCACCTAGATACTCCACTGTCACCTCAAGTATCCATGGGCATGATTATATGATATCCATCACACAATCTCAGATTCATCCAACCAACACAAAGTACTTCAAAGAGTGCCCCCAAGTTTCTACTGGAGAGTCAAGAAAACGTGTGCCAACCCCTATGCATAGGTTCATGGGCGGAACCTGCAAGTCGGTCACCAAAACATACATCAAGAGGCACGTGATATCCCATTGTCACCACAGGTAAACATGGCAAGATAACTTCAAAGGGGAAACTCAATCCAATAAGATAACTTCAAAGGGGAAACTCAATTCATCACAAGAGAGTAGAGGGGGAGAAACATCATAAGATCCAACTACAATAGCAAAGCTCGGGATACATCAAGATCGTGCCATAGAGGGAACACGAGAGAGAACACGAGAGAGAGAGAGATCAAACACATAGCTACTGGTACATACCCTCAGCCCCGAGGGTGAACTACTCCCTCCTCGTCATGGAGAGCGCCGGGATGATGAAGATGGCCACCGGTGATGGGTTCCCCCTCCGGAAGGGTGCCGGAATGGGCTCCCGAGAGGTTTTTGGTGGCTACAGAGGCTTGCGGTGTAACGCCCCGGATTCGATGCGCCAGGTGTCTGCCAGTTATTTGCCGTCATTGCCATGTCATTTGCTTGCGTGTTGAACTTTGCCATGTCATCATATGCATTTCATATCCTGTCATCATGTGCATCTCATTTCGCATCCGTGTTCATCTCATGCATCCGAGCGTTTTCCCCGTTGTCCGTTTTGCAATCCGGCACTCCTATGTTCCCCGGCGTTCCCCTTTTGTCTCCTGTTGTGAGTGGGTGTTAAACTTTCTTGGAATGGCCCGAGGCTTGCCAAGTGGCCTTGGTATAGCACCGGTAGACCGCCTGTCAAGATTCGTGCCATTTGGAGGTCGTTTGATACTCCAACGGTTAACCGGGTAACCGTAAAAGGCCTCATTTGTTTGCAGCCCAACACCCCGTCCAAAGTGGCCCAAAACCCAGCAAACTCCCCTCTATGCTCTCGGTCATTCAATCACGATCGCGTGGCCGAAAACCGCTCCTCATTTGGACTCTCCTAGCTCCCTCTACCTATAAATATGTCTTCCTCCCCGAAATCCCGGCCTAAACCCTAGTCTTCTTCCCTCGCGCCGCCGGACAATTCCCGCGCCGACAGCCGGACATGTCCGCCGCCGCGCCCCAGCCTATCCGGAGCCGCCACGCGGCCCCGGCGCCCGCGCGCCGCCGCCGGCCCGCCAGGCCCGCGCGGGGGCCCCTGAAGCCCGTCCGCCTCCGCCTCCGTCGCCCCGCGGCTCGCCCGCGCGCCGCCGCGGATCTCCGCGCCGCCGTCCGTCGGACTTCGCCGCCTTCGCCGAACGTCGCCGCCCGGCCGCCCCGGCCGAACCGCGCCATCGCCGGCGCCGCCTGTCTTCTCCACCCCGCGCCGCCGGGCTCCTCCCGAGCGCGCCCGCGCCCGAGTCCCCGGCCTCCTCGCCGCCGCCTTCGCCTCGGCTTCCGCCGCACCTGGATCTGGCCGGCGCCGTCCGATACGGCTCTTCCCCGGCGTACCCGCGACCTCGCCGGCGTCGCCATCAGCCGCCGCCGCCCCTGCCTCCCAGATCCCGATCGGGATCGAGGGAGACAACCGCGCCTCGTCGCTCCCTCGCCCGCGTGGGCCGACCCGAACTCCCCCCCGGCCCAGCACGCCTCCCAGGCCCAAGCCGGCCTGCCTCCAGCCTCCCCGCGACCTGGGCCGAGCCCAATGGTGAGCGACCCGCTAAGCCCCGCCCCGCGCGCATCTTAGTTATATTGCGCCCGCATGTTTTTTTCCCTGAAAAATGCCTAAGTCCCGAAATATTTGACATAATCATGCCATGTTCATAATGCTGTATCTCTGCATCCGTAGCTCCGTTTCGTGCGTGTAATATGTCAAATTGTTTGTCTCAACGAGTACTTCATTTCATTCCATTGCATCATTTTCATTTGAGCTCATCTTGATGTCTGAAATGCTGTTGGAAGAGTGCATGTTGATGTTAATCTGCTGAAACTGTTATAACTTGCTCATTTGTCATTTTTGCCATGATTGATGTGTGCATCCTATGAGGTTGATGTCTACATATGTTTTGATATATGCTATGCCATATTTCCAGAGGTGCCAACCATGTATTTTTGTGAGTTGTGTGATGAGTGTATCAAGCTTGCTAAGTAGGGTAGTTGTTGTTGCTGTTTTCCTGTCAGATTCTGTTATATTTTGTTGCTATGTTAACATGCTTCCACTAGTCATTCTATGCATAATCTGGAGATGTCCTATAAACATGTTTTGATCTATATGTCGTGCTATATCCATTCATGCCCCTGGTTGCATTTATAGCTTGCTGCAGATTGTTCATATCTTGCTCTAAAGTTGCTTGATAATGTTGCTGTCAGCCTGTTAACATTAAGTTCAATGTTTCCATGATTGTTTGCTAGTGATCCATGCACCCTATGAACTTGTTCTTGCCACGCTTAGCTTCATAAACATGTCTTCTTACTGTTGGTTGTCTTGCCATGCCATGTATTGCTCTGTGGTGAGTGATTCAAGCTCACAAAGAGGCCTACTTATTGTTGTTTCTGCCATGTATGAATCTGTAATATAACTTGCCATGTTTACATGGGTGCCATCCTATCTTCGGATCCTTTTTGGCTCATGGTCAGTAAGGGACTTTTGATCTATGCTATTAGTAGATTCATTCCATGCCTTTGTTTGCCATGATATGTTCCTGTAACATGTTGTTTGCTTGCTCTAAACATTGCAACCTGATGTTATTTCTGCTAAAGTCTGAAACTGTTATTATTTGCCATCTTACCATGTGTTTTTGAGCATGTTCTAGTTGTTTCTGGAGATAGCTCAGTGTTCATGTTTTGTTATGCTTTACCTGTACTTCATGCCCATGCCTTTTGTTATTACGTTGGGGTGCTGTAGCTTATTGTTTTGATACTTGCAAGATGCCTAGTTGCTGTTATGGACAGATTGTTGTTATGACTTGTATAGAGTGTATGTGTTGCACCGTTGCTCCGTTTTGAGTGTGCTCTATTTGAAACTTGCTTGATTTTGAATGTAGCTTCATATTACCATGTTGCATCCTTGTTTTGGTGTGTTTGCTTAATGTTTGGGTGCATTTTGTATCAATGCCATGTTTAACTTGTTTTGCTCATATCTTCTAGGCCGTAGCTCCGAATTAAATGAACTTTATATGTAACTTGACTAGAATTTCGTGTAGATCATCTTGGTGCATCTTAACTTGTTGTTTGACAACTTCAACTTAATGTTTATTCAGTTCTGGACCAATTTCGAAATTTGCATATGAGGACTTACCGGAATTGTTATATGTTGTTTCCAGCCTCATTTAAACTTGCCTTGATGTGTTGGTCTTGTTTGCATCATCTCTTGCCATGAGTAGCTTCATGTAGCTTTGTCATGCATCATGCTTGTTGTGCATCATGTCTTGTTCATGTGCGGTGTGTTTACCATGTTGTGTGCTTCTTCTCGATAGTTCCCGTTTCGTCGCGATCGTGAGGATTCGTTCGTCTACGGTTGGTTCGGCTTCATCTGTTCATCTTCTTCATGGACTCGTTCTTCTTCCTTGCGGGACTTCAGGCAAGATGACCGCTACCCAGGATCTCACTACTATCATTGCTATGCTAGTTGCTTCGTTCTATCGCTATGCTGCGCTACCTATTACCTGTTTATTAAGCCATCCCATATTGCCATGAACCTCTAACCTTTGACACCTTTCCTATGCAAACCGTTGTTTGGCTATGTTACCGCTTTTGCTCAGCCCCTCTTATAGCGTTGCTAGTTGCAGGTGAAGTTGAAGATTGCTCCATGGTGGACAAGGTTATGTTGGGATATCACAATATCTCTTATATTATTAATGCATCTATATATTTGGTAAAGGGTGGAAGGCTCGGCCTTATGCCTGGTGTTTTGTTCCACTCTTGCCGCCCTAGTTTCCGTCATACCGGTGTTATGTTCCCGGATTTTGCGTTCCTTACACGGTCGGGTGATTTATGGGACCCCCCTGACAGTTCGCTTTGAATAAAACTTGTCCAACAAGGCCCAACCTTGGTTTTACCATTTGCCTCACCACCACCTACCTTTTCCCTTGGGAGTAATTAACCCAAGGGTCATCTTTATTCAGCCCCCCCGGGCCAATGCTTGTCTAAGTGTTGGTCCAAACTAGAGTCCTTTGCAGCGCCCCCTCAAGGAAACTTGAGGTCTGGTTTTAGTTGTACGGAGTGCTCATCCGGTGTTGCCCTGAGAACGAGATATGTGCAGCTCCTATCGGGATTGTCGGCGCATCGGGCGGTCTTGCTGGTCTTGTTTTACCATTGTCGAAATGTCTTGTAAACCGGGATTCCGAGACTGATCGGATCTTCCTGGGAGAAGGTCTATTCCTTCGTTGATCGCGAGAGCTTGTCATGGGCTAAGTTGGGACACCCCTGCAGGGTATAAACTTTCGAGAGCCGTGCCCGTGGTTATGTGGCAGATGGGAATTTGTTAATGTCCGGTTGTAGATAACTTGACACCAGATCCGAATTAAAACGCATCAACCGTGTGTAGCCGTGATGGTCTCTTCTCGGCGGAGTCCGGGAAGTGAACACGGTTTCTGGGTTATGTTTGACGTAAGTAGGTGTTCAGGATCACCTCTTGATCATTGCTAGCTTCACGACCGTTCCTTTGTTTCTCTTCCCGCTCTCATTTGCGTATGTTAGCCACCATATATGCTTAGTCGCTGCTGCAACCTCACCACTTTACCCCTTCCTTTCCCATTAAGCTTTGCTAGTCTTGATACCCATGGTAATGGGATTGCTGAGTCCTCGTGGCTCACAGATTACTACAACAACAGTTGCAGGTACAGGTTATGCGATGACCATGACACGAGAGCGATGTTTGCTTGTTTTGGAGTTCTCCTTCTGCTTCTTCGATCAGGGGATAGGTTCCAGGTCGGCAGCCTGGGCTAGCAGGGTGGATGTCGTTTGAGCTTCTGTTTGTGTTTCATCCGTAGTCGGATGTTGATCTTATGGATGATGTATTGTTGTATTCGGGTGGCAATGTATGCCTTTTGTATGTAACCCCATCTATTATGTAATGTTGATGTAATGATATCCACCTTGCAAAAGTGTCTCAATATGCGGGTCTATCCTTGGTGGGACCTTCGAGTTCCTTTTGGATAGGGTCGCATATTGGGCGTGACAAGTTGGTATCAGAGCCTCGACCGACCCTAGGAGCCCCCTTGATTGATCGTGTAGTTTGGCCGTTGTCGAGTCTAGAAGAAAACTATTTTTGGAGTCTAGTTATATCGGAGAGTAGGAATTCTTTTTACTCCTCAGCCCCCTTTGTCGCTCTGGTCAGGAATCGTGATATAGGTGTTTTGAATTACTCCTCTTCCCTTTCAAATTTTTCCTTAGGATCACGCAGTTGGTTTTCCGGTAGTTGTTCCTCAGCTCTTTTTATCCGGTGCATTTCTCGTCAAGTTGACTCGAGCCTCTTCATCTTTGAGTTCAATCCTCAGTTGTTTTATTTTCCCACCCGCCCTCCCTTTTTCATTTCGGAACCACAGTCCGTAATCGAGTATCCATCCTACTCGTGCGAAGTCTTTTTCTTCTTTCCTCATTGTTTTCAACCGTTGTTTTCTCTTCAAGATATTCGTCGTTTTCCCCTTCCAAGTTGCCTTTGTTTTTCCCTCCCTCCCACCCTCTTCTTCCCGGAGTTTGAGTCTCTTTTGACCATCTATTTCATTCGCACGGAGCCTCTTTAGTCTTCCCTCAATTATTTCAACCGGTGAATTCTCGTCTCGTTTGTCATTCTTCATCCTTTCTTTTTCCGGTGGATTCAATTCAAGTTTTTCGGTGTTGATCATATTCTTTTCCTCGGCTCAAGTGTTCTCCTTGCTCGTTTGCCTCTCGCCATTCAACCATTCCGGTGCATGATCTATCTGTTCAACATCCTTTCCAACGGTGTTTTTCTTTTAGTGGGCCCTAACCCACAGGTCTTTTCCCAGGATCTTACCTGACTCTTCTAATTCCCCCGGAGTTATTCTCAATTCTTTTCAATTGTGATGTAAGAATGGATCCCATCAGTCACATGCCTTCTCCAAGATCTCTTTCAAATTCTTTTCATTGTTGGTTCAACCTCTTTGCTTTTCATTCTACCGGAGGCCATCGTTCCAGAAGAATTCTTCATCCTCACATTTCAGCTACCGTTATCCAATCATCCCGGCGCTTCGTTCAAGTGTTCTTTAATCAGCTCGTGATCTCTTCGTTCTTTTGCATCTAAATCCCCTCTAGCTTATTGGTTCTTCTAATTCTTCCCGGTGATTCATTCTCTTTCATCAGTCATTTCCGAATTCTTATGGTGGTTCGTTCAAGATTCTTTTTCCTTGATTATCATATTAATTCATTTGTTCTTTTCAATCCTACCGGTGGTTCATGAAGACCTTCTCAAGTTTGCGATATGTCACTTCTCAATCCCTTTTCAAGAAGAATAAGTAGTATGCAAAATCCATTGCTTGTCATCAATTTAATTTGATGAAGGATAAGC
Organism: Triticum timopheevii; assembly: GCA_963921465.1. Taxonomy (NCBI): domain Eukaryota; kingdom Viridiplantae; phylum Streptophyta; class Magnoliopsida; order Poales; family Poaceae; genus Triticum; species Triticum timopheevii. Next base: position 169,672,840 of record OY997274.1, on the reverse strand, counting down.
ATACAATAAACCTTATTCTTATTTCATCCAAGTGAGTAATCCCTTCCTTCGGAGTTTGTTCTTGATGAATAAATTATAGTTCCAAGTGATATCATCTTTTCTTTTTCGGAGTTCAAATTTCCTCGGCCATTTCGTCGGAACCTCCATCTAAATCATCGCAAAGCTTTAATCTTATTCTTTCTTCCTTCATTCGATCTCATCGTCCTTTTGTCACCGGAGTTCTTCACGGTGGTTCTTCATGATTTAATTCATTCTTCTAGAGTTCATCAAGATTTTGTTGGTGGAATTCAAGTATCTTTTCTTCTCGCATCTCGAAGTGTAATTAATTCTCTGTATTCTATTGAAGTGGAGTTTTGCATTTCTTCGTTCTTCTCAGATATTCAACTCTATTCAATCTTTCCTTCTAAGTTCTTTCTATTCTTCCGGAGGCATTGCATTGTTCATCTCGTCAAGTGCCATCCCATCTTGTGGAGTTCATGTTCTACTCCTTTCATTTTCAACCGGAGTGCTGCCTAAATTCTTTCAGTCTCATCCGCTTCTTATCCCGTTCCAACCGGAGTCATTTCAGAGTCTATCTAATGCCGTGAGCTTTCGATTCTCGTCATTCTCGTCATTTCTCTCTTCTTCTCGAGTGCTCTCGATTCTTTACTTCCTCTCTTGAGTTCTTGTTTCACCTCATCCCTTTTCCCTTCCGTCTCGGTCCTAAGATCTCGGGACGAGATCTCTTGTTAGTGGAGGATTTTTGTAACGCCCCGGATTCGATGCGCCAGGTGTCTGCCAGTTATTCGCCGTCATTGCCATGTCATTTGCTTGCGTGTTGCACTTTGCCATGTCATCATATGCATTTCATATCCTGTCATCATGTGCATCTCATTTCGCATCCGTGTTCATCTCATGCATCCGAGCGTTTTCCCCGTTGTCCGTTTTGCAATCCGGCACTCCTATGTTCCCCGGCGTTCCCCTTTTGTCTCCTGTTGTGAGTGTGTGTTAAACTTTCTCAGAATGGCCCGAGGCTTGCCAAGTGGCCTTAGTATAGCACCGGTAGACCGCATGTCAAGTTTCGTGCCATTTGGAGGTCGTTTGATACTCCAACGGTTAACCGGGTAACCGTAAAAGGCCTCTTTTGTTTGCAGCCCAACACCCCGTCCAAAGTGGCCCAAAACCCAGCAAACTCCCCTCTATGCTCTCGGTCGTTCGATCACGATCGCGTGGCCGAAAACCGCTCCTCATTTGGACTCTCCTAACTCCCTCTACCTATAAATATGTCTTCCTCCCCGAAATCCCGGTCTAAACCCTAGTCTTCTTCCCCTCGCGCCGCCGGACAATTCCCCCGCCGACAGCCGGACATGTCCACCGCCGTGCCCCAGCCTATCCGGAGCCGCCACGTGGCCCCGGCGCCCGCACGCCGCCGCCGGCCCGCCAGGCCCGCGCGGGGCCCCCCGAAGCCCGTCCGCCTCCGCCTCCGTCGCCCCGCGGCTCGCCCGCGCGCCGCCGCGGATCTCCGCGCCGCCGTCCGTCGGACTTCGCCGCCTTCGCCGAACGTCGCCGCCCGGCCGCCCCGGCCGAACCGCGCCATCGCCGGCGCCGCCTGTCATCTCCACCCCGCGCCGCCGGGCTCCTCCCGAGCGCGACCGCGCCCGAGTCCCCGGCCTCCTCGCCGCCGCCTTCGCCTCCGCTTCCGCCCAGCCTGGATCTGGCCGGCGCCGCCCGATCCGGATCTTCCCCGGCGTACCCGCGACCTCGCCGGCGTCACCATCAGCCGCCGCCGCCCCTGCCTTCCCGATCCCGATCGGGATCGAGGGAGACGACTGCGCCTCGTCGCTCCCTCGCCCGCGTGGGCCGACCCGAACTCCCCCCCGGCCCAGCACGCCTCCCAGGCCCAAGCCGGCCTGCCTCCAGCCTCCCCGCGACCTGGGCCGAGCCCAATGGTGAGCGACCCGCTAAGCCCCACCCCGCGCGCATCTTAGTTATATTGCGCCCGCATGTTTTTTTCCCTGAAAAATGCCTAAGTCCTGAAATATTTGACATAATCATGCCATGTTCATCATATTGTATCTCTGCATCCGTAGCTCCATTTCGTGCGTGTAATATGTCAAAATGTTCGTATCAATGATTACTTCATTTCATTCCATTGCATCATTTTCATTTGAGCTCATCTTGATGCCCGAAATGCTGTTGGAAGAGTGCATGTTGATGTTAATCTGCTGAAACTGTTATAACTTGCTCATTTGTCATTTTTGCCATGATTGATGTGTGCATCCTATGAGGTTGATGTCTACATATGTTTTGATATATGCTATGCCATATTTCCAGAGGTGCCAACCATGTATTTTTGTGAGTTGTGTGATGAGTGTATCAAGCTTGCTAAGTAGGGTAGTTGCTGTTGCTGTTTTCCTGTCAGATTCTGTTATATTTTGTTGCTATGTTAACATGCTTCTACTAGTCATTCTATGCATAATCTGGAGATGTCCTATAAGCATGTTTTGATCTACATGTCATGCTATATCCATTCATGCCCCTGGTTGCATTTATAGCTTGCTGCAGATTGTTCATATCTTGCTCTAAAGTTGCTTGATAATGTTGCTGTCAGCCTGTTAACATTAAGTTCAATGTTTCCATGATTGTTTGCTAGTGATCCATGCACCCTATGAACTTGTTCTTGCCACGCTTAGCTTCATAAATATGTCTTCTTACTGTTGGTTGTCTTGCCATGTCATGTATTGCTCTGTGGTGAGTGATTCAAGCTCACAAACAGGCCTACTTATTGTTGTTTCTGCCATGTATGAATCTGTAATATAACTTGCCATGTTTACATGGGTGCCATCCTATCTTCGGTTCCTTTTTGGCTCATGGTCAGTAAGGGACTTTTGATCTATGCTATTAGTAGATTCATGCCATGCCTTTGTTTGCCATGATATGTTCCTGTAACATGTTGTTTGCTTGCTCTAAACATTGCAACCTGATATTATTTCTGCTAAAGTCTGAAACTGTTATTATTTGCCATCTTACCATGTGTTTTTGAGCATGTTCTAGTTGTTTCTGGAGATAGCTCAGTGTTCATGTTTTGTTATGCTTTACCTGTACTTCATGCCCATGCCTTTTGTTATTACGTTGGGGTGCTGTAGCTTATTGTTTTGATACTTGCAAGATGCCTAGTTGCTGTTATGGACAGATTGTTGTTATGACTTGTATAGAGTGTATGTGTTGCACCGTTGCTCCGTTTTGAGTGTGCTCTATATTAAACTTGCTTGATTTTGCATGTAGCTTCATATTACCATGTTGCATCCTTGTTTTGGTGTGTTTGCTTGATGTTTGGGTGCATTTTGCATCAATGCCATGTTTAACTTGTTTTGCTCATATCTTCTAGGCCGTAGCTCCGAATTAAATGAACTTTATATGTAACTTGACTAGAATTTCGTGTAGATCATCTTGGTGCATCTTAACTTGTTGTTTGACAACTTCAACTTATTGTTTATTCAGTTCAGGACCAATTTCGAAATTTGCATATGAGGACTTACCGGAATTGTTATATGTTGTTTCCGGCCTCATTTAAACTTGCCTTGATGTGTTGGTCTTGTTTGCATCATCTCTTGCCATGAGTAGCTTCATGTAGCTTTGTCATGCATCATGCTTGTTGTGCATCATGTCTTGTTCATGTGCGGTGTGTTTACCATGTTGTGTGCTTCTTCTCGATAGTTCCCGTTTCGTTGCGATCGTGAGGATTCGTTCGTCTACGGTTGGTTCGGCTTCATCCGTTCGTCTTCTTCATGGACTCGTTCTTCTTCCTTGCAGGACTTCAGGCAAGATGACCGCTACCCTGGATCTCACTACTAACATTGCTATGCTAGTTGCTTCGTTCTATCGCTATGCTGCGCTACCTATTACCTGTTTATCAAGCCATCCCATATTGCCATGAACCTCTAACCTTTGACACCTTTCCTATGCAAACCGTTGTTTGGCTATGTTACCGCTTTTGGTCAACCCCTCTTATAGCGTTGCTAGTTGCAGGTGAAGTTGAAGATTGCTCCATGGTGGACAGGGTTATGTTGGGATATCACAATATCTCTTATATTATTAATGCATCTATATATTTGGTAAAGGGTGGAAGGCTCGGCCTTATGCCTGGTGTTTTGTTCCACTCTTGCCGCCCTAGTTTCCGTCATACCGGTGTTATGTTCCCGGATTTTGCGTTCCTTACGCGGTCGGGTGATTTATGGGACCCCCCTGACAGTTCGCTTTGAATAAAACTTGTCCAGCAAGGCCCAACCTTGGTTTTACCATTTGCCTCACCACCACCTACCTTTTCCCTTGGGAGTAATTAACCCAAGGGTCATCTTTATTCAGCCCCCCCGGGCCAATGCTTGTCTAAGTGTTGGTCCAAACTAGAGTCCTTTGCAGCGCCCCCTCAAGGAAACTTGAGGTCTGGTTTTAGTTGTACGGAGTGCTCATCCGGTGTTGCCCTGAGAACGAGATATGTGCAGCTCCTATCGGGATTGTCGGCGCATCGGGCGGTCTTGCTGGTCTTGTTTTACCATTGTCGAAATGTCTTGTAAACCGGGATTCCGAGACTGATCGGGTCTTCCTGGGAGAAGGTCTATTCCTTCATTGATCGCGAGAGCTTGTCATGGGCTAAGTTGGGGCACCCCTGCAGGGTATAAACTTTCGAGAGCCATGCCCGCGGTTATGTGGCAGATGGGAATTTGTTAATGTCCGGTTGTAGATAACTTGACACTAGATCCGAATTAAAACGCATCAACCGTGTGTGTAGCCGTGATGGTCTCTTCTCGGCGGAGTCCGGGAAGTGAAAACAGTTTCTGGGTTATGTTTGACGTAAGTAGGTGTTCAGGATCACCTCTTGATCATTGCTAGCTTCACGACCGTTCCTTTGTTTCTCTTCCCGCTCTCATTTGCGTATGTTAGCCACCATATATGCTTAGTCGCTGCTGCAACCTCACCACTTTACCCCTTCCTTTCCCATTAAGCTTTGCTAGTCTTGATACCCATGGTAATGGGATTGCTGAGTCCTCGTGGCTCACAGATTACTACAACAACAGTTGCAGGTACAGGTTATGCGATGACCATGACGCGAGAGCGATGTTTGCTTGTTTTGGAGTTCTCCTTCTGCTTCTTCGATCAGGGGATAGGTTCCAGGTCGGCAGCCTGGGCTAGCAGGGTGGATGTCGTTTGAGCTTCTGTTTGTGTTTCATCCGTAGTCAGATGTTGATCTTATGGATGATGTATTGTTGTATTCGGGTGGCAATGTATGCCTTTTGTATGTAACCCCATCTATTATGTAATGTTGATGTAATGATATCCACCTTGCAAAAGCGTCTCAATATGCGGGTCTATCCTTGGTGGGACCTTCAAGTTCCTTTTGGATAGGGTCGCATATTGGGCGTGACATGCGGTGGCGGAACTCCCGATCTATCTTGATATTCGATGGTTTTAGGGTACGTAGGGTTATATAGGCGAAAGAAGTCGGTCGGGGGGTGCTCGAGGGGTCCATGAGACAGGGGGCGCGCCCTACAGGGGGGGCGCCCTCCTATCTCGTGGCTGCCTCGAGGATCTTCTGACATGAACTCCAAGTCTCCAGGATCATATTCTTCCAAAAAATCACGATGCCGAAGGTTTCATTCCGTTTGGACTCCATTTGATAGTCCTTTTCTTCGAAATACTGAAACAGGCAATAAAACAGCAATATGGGCTGGGCCTCCGGTTAGTAGGTTAGTCCCAAAAATGATATAAATATGTAAAATAAAGCCCATAAACATCCAAAAGGGGTAATATAATAGCATGGAACAACCAAAAATTATAGATACGTTGGAGACGTATCAAGCATCCCCAAGCTTAATTCTTGCTCGTCCTCGAGTAGGTAAATGATAAAAAGAGAATTTTTGATGTGGAATGCTACCTACCATAATTCATAATGTAATTTTCTTATTGTGGCATGAATGTTAAGATCCAAAAGATTCAAAATAAAAGTTCATATTGATAAAATAAATAGTAACACTTCAAGCATACTAATCAAAGTAATCATGTCTTCTCAAAATAACATGGCAAAAGAAAGTTCATCCCTACAAAATCATATAGTTAGGCTATGCTTCATTTTCGTCACACAAAGATGTTCCCAACTTCTATACCCCCGATGAGAAGCCAAGCAATTGTTTCATACTTAAATAATCTCAAACTTTTTCAACCTTCACGCAATACATGAGCGTGAGCCATGGCTATAGCACTATGGGTGGAATAGAATATGATGACGGGGATTGTGTGGAGAAGACAAAAAAGGAGAAAGTCTCACATTGACGAGGATACAACAGGCTATGGAGATGTCCATCAATTGATGTCAAAATGAGGAGTAGGGATTGCCATGCAACGGATGCACTCGATCTATAAATGAATGCTCAACAAAAGAAAACTAGTGGGTGTACATCCAACTTGCTTGCTCACGAAGACCTAGGGCATTTGAGGAAGCCCATCGTAGGAATATACAAGCCAAGTTCTATAATGAAAAATTCCCACTACTATGAAAAAGACAACTTATGAGACTCACTATATGAAAAACATGGTGCTACTCTGAAGCACAATATATGAGACTCACTACATGAAGAACAAGGTGCTACTTTGGAGCACAAGTGTGGAAAAGAGATAGTAACATTGCCCTTTTTATTTATTTTCTTTTTTTTCTTTTTTCTTTCTTTTCCCCCCTTTTTTTGGGCCTTTCTTTTTATTTTTATTTTTGGCCTTTTTTTTTTGGGCAATGTTCTAATAATCATCATCACACTTCTATTGATTACAACATAAGAATTACAACTCAAAACTAGAACAAGATATGACTCTATATGAATGCCTCCGGCGGTGTACCGGGATGGTGCAATGAATCAAGAGTGACATGTATGAAAAATAGTGCATGGTGGCTTTGCCACAAATATGATGTCAACTACATGATCTTGTAATGGCAATATGACAAAAGTAAAGTATGTCATGATGGTGAATGGCATGGTGGAAAGTTGCATGGCAATATATCTCGGAATGGCTATGGAAATGCCATAATAGGTAGGTATGGTGGCTGTTTTGAGGAAGATATAGGGAGGTTTATGTGTGATAGAGCGTATCGTATCACGGGGTTTGGATGCACCGGCGAAGTTTGCACCAACTCTCAAGGTGAGAAAGGGCAATGCACGGTACCGAAGAGGCTAGCAAAGGCGGAAAGGTAAAAGTGCGTATAATCCATGGACTCAACATTAGTCAAAAGAACTCATATACTTATTGCAAAAATTTAGAAGTCATTGAAAACCAAGTACTACGCGCATGCTCCTAGGGGGATAGATTGGTAGGAAAAGACCATCGCTCGTCCCCGACCGCCACTCATAAGGATGCACAAGCCAGGTACACTTCATGTTTCAAATTTGTTACACAACTTTAACCATACGTGCATGCTACGGGACTTGCTAACTTCAACACAAGCATTCTTTAAATTCATAATCACCCAACTAGCATGACTTTAATATCACTACCTCCATATCTCAAAACAATTATCAAGTATCAAATTGATCATAGCATCCAATTCACTTCCTATGATAGTTTTTATTATACCCAACTTGGATGCTCATCATTCTAGGACCAACTTTGTAACCATAGCAAATACCATGCTTTTCTAAAAGACTCTCAAAATAATATAAGTGAAGCATGAGAGACTAGCAATTTCTACAAAATATAACCACTGCTGTGCTCTAAAGGATATAAGTGATGCACTAGAGCAAATGAAAAACTACTCCGAAAGATGTAAATGAAGATCAATGAGTAGCTAAATAATTATGTAACTATGCAAAGACTCTCTCTCATTAAATAATTTCAGATCTTGGTATTGTATTCAAACAGCAAGCAAAACAAAATAGAATGGCATTGCAAGGATAGCACAACTCAAGTGAAGAAGCAAAAACTTAGGCTCAACCGATACTAACCGATAGTTGTTGAAGAAGAAAGGTGGGATGCCTACGAGGGCATCCCCAAGCTTAGATGCTTGAGACTTCTTGAAATGTTATCTTGGGGTGCCTTGGGAATCCCCAAGCTTGAACTTTTGTGTCTCCTTAATTCCTCTCATATCATGGTTTCTCTATTTCTCAAAAGCTTCATCCACAACAAACTCAACAAGAACTCGTGAGATGGGTTAGTATAAAGCAATGCAAAACCTTATCATTTTCTACTGTAACCAATCACTAAAATTATTATTCAACATTTAATACTAAATTTCTCTCCATATTTAATACTCCTATCCTCAAATAGAATCATTAAGCAAGCAAACATATGCAAACAGTGCAAACATAGCAGCAATCTGCCAAAACAGTACAGTCTGTAAAGAATGCAAGAGTACCAATACTTCCCTAACTCCAAAATTTATAAAATAAAAATACCAATTTAGTAAATTTATCATAGCTCAACATGCAAAAGGTTTCAACATTATACCATTCTCTGACTTTTCTAGGGAATTTTTGCAACAGCAGTAAACTTTCTGTTTTCAAACAGCAACATGTATACTAGCAAAATAAGCATGGCAAAGGCTATCCTTGACATTTTTATTGAAACTAAAGATGCAAAACATTATTCTAAATAACAGAAAGCAAATAATAACAAAATAAAATGACGCTCCAAGCAAAACACATATCATGTGGCGAATAAAAATATAGCTCCAAGTAAAGTTACCGATGAACGAAGACGAAAGAGGGGATGCCTTCCGGGGCATCCCCAAGCTTAGGCTCTTGGATATTATTGAATATTATCTTGGGGTGCCTTGGGCATCCCCAAGTTTAGGCTCTTTCCACTCCTTATTCCATAGTCCATCGAATATTTACCCAAAACTTGAAAACTCCACAACACAAAACTCAACAGAAAACTCGTAAGCTCCGTTTGTATAAGAAAATAAAACCACCACTTAGGTACTGTAATGAACTCATTATAAATTCATATTGGTGTAATATCTACTGTACTCCAACTTATCTATGGTTCATACCCTCCGATACTACTCATAGATTCATCAAAATAAGCAAACAACACATAGAAAACAGAATCTGTCAAAAACAGAACAGTCTGTAGTAATCTGTATCAAACGTATACTTCTGGAACTTCAAAACTCCTACAAAATTAGGAAGTCCTAAGAAATTTGTGTACCAATCCATATAAAAAAGAATCAGATCAAGATCACGTTTCTGTAAATTAACAAAACTAATTTACTGGGTGCAAAAGTTTCTGATTTTCAGCAGGATCAACACAACTATCACCGTAAGCTATCCTAAAGGTCTTACTTGGCACTTTATTGAAATAAAAGCTATAAAACATGATTATTACAGTAGAATAATCATGTGAACACACAAAAACAGTAAGTATAAATATTGGGTTGTCTCCCAACAAGCGCTTTTCTTTAATGCCTTTCTAGCTTGGCATGATGATGACAATGATGCTCACATAAAAGATAAGAATTGAAACATAACGGGAGCATCATGAAGCATATGACTAGCACATTTAAGTCTAACACACTTCCTATGCATAGGGGTTTTGTGAGAAAACAACTTATGGGAACAATAATCAACTAGCATAGGAAGGTAACATAAGCATAAGTTCAAAACTTGAAGCACATAGAGAGGAAACTTGACATTATTGCAATTCCTACAAGCATATATTCCTCCCTCATAATAATTTTCAGTAGCATCATGAATTAATTCAACAATATAACCAGCACCTAAAGCATTCATTTCATGATCTACAAGCATAGAAAATTTACTACTCTCCATATAAGCAAAATTCTTCTCATTAATGGTAGTTGGAGCAAACTCAACAAAATAATTATCATGTGAGGCATAATACAAGTCATCACAATAATCATCATAGATAGCAACTTTGTTCTCATAATCAATTGGAACCTCTTCCGAAATAGTGGATTCATCACTAAATAAAGTTGACACTCTTCCAAATCCACTTTCATATTCATCACAATAAGATTCAACATCCTCCAAAATAGTGGGATCACTACTTCCTAAAGTTGACACTCTTCCAAACCCACTTTCATCAATATAATCATCATAAATAGGGGGCATGCTATCATCATAATAAATTTGCTTATCAAAACTTGGGGGACTAAACATATCATCAAACATAGCTTCCCCAAGCTTGTGGCTTTGCATATCATTAGCATCATGGATATTCAAGGAAATCATACTAACAACATTGCAATCATGCTCATCATACAAAGATCTAGTACCAAATATTTTAATACATTCTTCTTCTAGCACTTGAGCACAATTTTCCTTTCCATCATACTCACGAAAGATATTGAAAAGACGAAACATATGAGACAAACTTAACTCAATTTTTTGTAGTTTTCTTTTATAAACTAAACTAGTGATAAAACAAGAAACAAAAAGATTCGATTGCAAGATCTAAAGATATACCGTCAAGCGCTAACCTCCCCGGCAACGGCGCCAGAAAAGAGCTTAGTTGACGGGGTGTGAGTGAGTGCCGCTTACCTAGCCTCCCCGACAACGGCGCCAAAAAAGAGCTTGATGTCTACTACACAACCATCTTCTTGTAGACGTTGTTGGGCCTGCAAGTGCACAGGTTTGTAGGATGATATGTATCCAACGTATCTATAATTTTTGATTGCTCCATGCTACTTTATCTACTGTTTTGGACTATACTGGGCTTTATTTTCCACTTTTATATTATTTTTGGGACTAACCTATTAACCGGAGGCCCAGCCCAGAATTGCTGGTTTTTTTGCCTATTTCAGTGTTTCGAAGAAACGGAATATCAAACGGAGTCCAAACGGAATGAAACCTTCGGGATCGTGATTTTCCAACCGAACGTGATCCATGAGACTTGGACCCTACTCCAAGCAGTGCCCGAGGAGGTCACGAGGGTGAAGGGCGCGCCCCCCCTAGGCGCGCCCCTACCTCATGGGCCCCTCGACGCTCCACCGACTTACTCCTTCCTCCTATATATACCTACGTATCCCCGAACGATCAGAACAGGAGCCAAAAACCTAATTCCACCGCCGCAACCTTCTGTATCCACGAGATCCCATCTTGGGGCCTGTTCCGGAGCTCCCCCGGAGGGGGCATCCACCACGGAGGGCTATCCACAAGTCCAATGTTCTCCCCCTCTCTCGTGGAGATCTATTCGATGTAATCTTCTTTTTGCGGTGTGTTTGTTGAGACCGATGAATTGTGGGTTTATGGTCCAGTATTATCTATGAAAAATATTTGATTCTTCTCTGAATTCTTTTATGTATTATTGAGTTATCTTTGCAAGTCTCTTCGAATTATCCTTTTTGGTTTGGCCAACTAGATTGGTAGTTCTTGCAATGGGAGAAGTGCTTAGCTTTGGGTTCAATCTTGCGGTGTCCTTACCCAGTGACAGAAGGGGAAGCAAGGCACGTATTGTATTGTTGCCATCGAGGATAACAAGATGGTTTTTTTTTATCATATTGCATGAATTTATCCCTCTACATCATGTCATCTTGCTTACGGCGTTACTCTGTTTTTAACTTAATACTCTAGATGCATGCTGGATAGCGGTCGATGAGTGGAGTAATAGTAGTGGATGCAGAATCGCTTTGATCTACTTGTTTTGGACGTGATGCCTATATACATGATCATTGCCTAGATATACTCATAACTATGCTCAATTCTGTTAATTTCTCAACAGTAATTTGTTCACCCACCGTAGAATACTTATGCTCTTGAGAGAAGCCACTAATGAAACCTATGCCCCCCCGGGTCTATTCTCATCATATCAATCTATATCACTTTATTTACTTGCTTTGTTTTTACTTTACCTTTACTTTTATTTTGCATCCATCTATCAAAAATACCAAAAATATTATCTCTATCAGATCTCACTCTCGTAAGTGACCGTGAAGGGATTGACAACCCCTAAGCGTTGGTTGCGAGTTGCTATCGTTTTGTGTAGGTACGAGGGACTTGTGCGTGGTCTCCTACTGGATTGATACCTTGGTTCTCAAAAACTAAGGGAAATACTTATGCTACTTTGCTGCATCATCCTCTCCTCTTCGGGGAAATCCAATGCAGTGCTCAAGAGGTAGCATAGGACAGTAGCAAATTTCCCTCAAGTGGATGACCTAAGGTTTATCAATCCATAGGAGGCGTAGGATGAAGATGGTCTCTCTCAAGCAACCCTGCAACCAAATAACAAAGAGTCTCTTGTGTCCCCAACACACCCAATACAATGGTAAATTGTATACATGCACTAGTTCGGCGAAGGGATGGTGATACAAGTGCAAAATAGATAGTAGATAAAGGTATTTGTAATCTGAAATAATAAAAAACAGCAAGGTAACTAAAGGTAAAAGTGAGCGTAAACGGTATTGCAATGATAGGAAACAAGGCCTAGGGTTCATACTTTCACTAGTGCCAGTTCTCTCAACAATAATAACATAGATAGATCATATAACAAGCCCTCAACATGCAACAAAGAGTCACTCCAAAGCCACTAATAGCGGAGAACAAACCTAGAGATTATGGTAGGGTACGAAACCACCTCAAAGTTATTCTTTCGGATTGATCTATAAGAGTTCGTACTAGAATAACACCTTAAGACACAAATCAACCAAAACCCTAATGTCACCTAGATACTCCATTGTCACCTCAAGTATCCGTGGGCATGATTATACGATATGCATCACACAATCTCAGATTCATCCAACCAACACAAAGTACTTCAAAGAATGCCCCCAAGTTTCTACTAGAGAGTCAAGAAAACGTGTGCCAACCCCTATGCATAGGTTCATGGGCGGAACCCGCAAGTTGGTCACCAAAACATACATCCAGAGGCACATGATATCCCATTGTCACCACAGATAAACACGGCAAGGCATACATAAAGTGTTCTCATCATAAAGACTCAATCCAATAAGATAACTTCAAAGGGGAAACTGAATTCATCACAAGAGAGTAGAGGGGGAGAAACATCATAAGATCCAACTACAATAGCAAAGCTCGGGATACATCAAGATCGTGCCATAGAGGGAACACGAGAGAGAACACGAGAGAGAGAGATCAAACACATAGCTACTGGTACATACCCTCAGCCCCGAGGGTGAACTACTCCCTCCTCATCATGGAGAGCACCGGGATGATGAAGATGGCCACCGGTGATGGGTTCCCCCTCCGGCAGGGTGCCGGAATGGGCTCCCGAGAGGTTTTTGGTGGCTACAGAGGCTTGCGGCGGCGGAACTCCCGATCTATCTTGATATTCGATGGTTTTAGGGTACGTAGGGTTATATAGGCAAAAGAAGTCGGTCGAGGGGTGCTCTAGGGGTCCATGAGACAGGGGGCGCCCTCCTATCTCATGGCTCCCACGAGGATCTTCTGACGTGAACTCCAAGTCTCCAGGATCATATTGTTCCAAAAAAATCACGATGCCGAAGGTTTCATTCTGTTTGGACTCCGTTTGATAGTCCTTTTCTTCAAAATACTGAAACAGGCAATAAAACAACAATATGGGCTGGGCCTCCGGTTAGTAGGTTAGTCCCAAAAATGATATAAATATGTAAAAAAAGCCCATAAACATCCAAAAGGGGTAATATAATAGCATGGAACAATCAAAAATTATAGATACGTTGGAGACGTATTAGTGACAAATCCTAATCTCGAAATACACCAACTCAACAAGTACCTTCCGAGACACCTGTAGAGCACCTTTATAATCAGCCAGTAACGTTGTGACGTTTGGTAGCGCACAAAGTGTTCCTCCGGTAAACGGGAGTTGCATAATCTCATAGTCATAGGAACATGTATAAGTCATGAAGAAAGCAATAGCAACATACTAAACGATCAAGTGCTAAGCTAACGGAATGGGTCAAGTCAATCACATCATTCTCCTAATGATGTGATCCCGTTAATCAAATGACAACTCATGTCTATGGTTAGGAAACATAACCATATTTGATTAATGAGCTAGTCAAGTAGAGGCATACTAGTGACACTATGTTTGTCTATGTATTCACACATGTATTATGTTTCCGGTTAATACAATTCTAGCATGAATAATAAACATTTATCATGAAATAAGGAAATAAATAATAACTTTATTATTGCCTCTAGGGCATATTTCCTTCAGTCTCCCACTTGCACTAGAGTCAATAATCTAGTTCACATCACCATGTGATTTAACACTAATATTCACATCTGCATGTGATTAATACCCAAAGGGTTTACTAAAGTCAATAATCTAGTTCACATTGATATGTGATTAACACCCAAAGAGTACGAAGGTGTGATCATGTTTTGCTCGTGAGAGAAGTTTAGTCAATGGGTATGTCACATTCAGAGCCGTATGTATTTTGCAAAATATTCTATGTCTACAATGCTCTGCATGGAGCTAGTCTAGCTAATTGCTCCCACTTTCAATATGTATCCAGATTGAGACTTAGAGTCATCTGGATTGGTGTAAAATCTTGCATCGATGTAACTCTTTACGACGAGCTCTTTTATCACCTCCATAATCGAGAAATATTTCCTTAGTCCTCACTAAGGATATTCTTGACCGTTGTCTAGTGATCTACTCCTAGATCAAAATTGTACTCCCTTGCCAAACTCAGAACAAGGTATACAATAGGTCTGGTACACAGCATAGCGTACTTTATAGAACCTATGACTGAGGTATAGGGAATGACTTTTCATTCTCTTTCTATTTTCTTCCATGGTCGGGTTTTGAGTCTTACTCAACTTCACACCTTTGCAACACAGGCAAGAACTCTTTCTTTGACTGTTCCATTTTGAACTACTTCAAAATCTTGTCAAGGTATGTACTCATTGAAAATCTTATCAAGCGTCTTGATCTATCTCAATAGATCTTGATGCTCAATATGCAAATAGCTTTACTGAGGTCTTTCTTTTAAAGAACTCCTTTCAAACACTTCTTTATGCTTTCCAGAAAAATTCTACATCATTTCTGATCAACAATATGTCACTCACATATACTTATCCGAAATTCTACAGAGCTCCCACTCACTTTCTTGTAAATACAGGCTTCTCCAGAAGTCTGTATAAAACCATATGCTTTGATCACACTATCAAAGCGTTTATTCCAACTCCGAGAGGCTTGCACCAGTCCATAAATGGATCGCTGGAGCTTGCACACTTTGTTAGCACCTTTCGGATCGACAAAACCTTCTGGTTGCATCATATACAACTCTTCTTCCAGAAATCCATTCAGGAATGCATTTTTGACATCCATTTGCCAAATTTCATAATCATAAAATGCGGCAATTGCTAACATGATTCGGACAGACTTAAGGATCGCTATGGGTGAGAAGGTCTCATCATAGTCAACCCCTTGAACTTGTCGAAAACCTTTCGCAACAAGTCGAGCTTTGTATATAGTAACACTATTATCAATGTCCGTCTTCCTCTTGAAGATCCATTTATCTATGGCTTACCGATCATCGGGAAAGTCCACCAAAGTCCACACTTTGTTCTCATACATGGATCCCATCTCAGATTTCATGGCCTCAAACCATTTCACGGAATCTGGGCTCATCATTGCTTCCTCATAGTTTGTAGGTTTATCATGGTCTAGTAACATGACTTCCAGAATAGGATTACCGTACCACTCTGGTGCGGACTGTACTCTGGAAGACCTACGAGGTTCTGTAGTAACTTGATTTGAAGTTTCATGATCATCATCATTAGCTTCCTCACTAATTGGTGTAGGCATCACTGGAACTGATTTCAGTGATGAACTATTTTCCAATTCGGGAGAAGGTACTATTACCTCATCAAGTTCTACTTTCTCCCACTCACTTCTTTCGAGAGAAACTTCTTCTCTAGAAACGATCCATTCTTGGCAACGAATGTCTTGCCTTCGGATCTGTGATAGAAGGTGTACCCAACAGTTTCCTTTGGGTATCCTATGAAGACACATTTCTCCGATTTGGGTTCGAGCTTATCAGGTTGAAACTTTTTCACATAAGCATCGCAACTCCAAACTTTAAGAATCGACATCTTAGGTTTACTGCTAAACCATAGTTCATACGGTGTCATCTCAATGGATTTGGATGGTGCCCTATTTAACGTGAATGCAGCTATCTCTAATGCATAACCCCAAAACGATATTGGTAAATCGGTAAGAGACATCATTGATCGCACCATATCAAATAAAGTGAGGTTATGACATTCGGACACACCGTTACGCTGTGGTAACACTACTATCAGCGTCTGTCTTCCTCTTGAAGATCCATTTATACAATATGGCTTGCCGATGATTGGGCAACTCCACCAAAGTCCACACTTTGTTCTCATACATGGATCCCATCTCAGATTTCATGGCCTCAAGCCATTTCGCGGAATTTGGGCTCATCATCGCTTCCTCATAGTTCGCAGGTTCATCATGGTCTAGTAACATGACTTCCAAAACAGGATTACCGTACTACTCTGGTGCGGACTGTACTTTGGAAGACCTACGAGGTTCGGTAGAAACTTGATCTGAAGTTTCATGATCAATATCACTAGCTTCCTCACTAGTTGATGTAGTTGTCATAGGAACCAGTTTCTGTGATGAACTACTTTCCAATAAGGGAGCAGGTACAGTTACCTCATCAAGTTCTACTTTCCTCCCACTCACTTCTTTCGAGAGAAACTCCTTCTCTAGAAAGGATCCATTCTTAGCAACGAATGTTTTTCCTTCAGATCTGTGATAGAAGGTGTACCCAATAGTTTCCCTTGGGTATTCTATGAAGACGCACTTCTCCGATTTGGGTTTGAGCTTATCAGGTTGAAACTTTTTTACATAAGCATCACAGCCCCAAACTTTAAGAAACGACAGCTTAGGTTTACTGCTAAACCATAGTTCATACGGTGTCGTATCAACAGATTTAGATGGTGCCCTATTTAAAGTGAATGCAGCTATCTCTAATGCATAACCCCAAAATGATAATGGTAAATCGATAAGAGACATCATAGATCACACCATATCTAATAAAGTGTGGTTACGATGTTCGGACACACCATTATGTTGTGGTGTTCCAGGTGGCATGAGTTTGTGAAACTATTCCACATTATTTTAACTGAAGGCCAAACTCGTAACTCAAATATTCATCTCCACGATCAGGATGCAGAAACTTTATTTTCTTGGTACGATGATTTTCCACTTCACTCTGAAATTCTTTGAACCTTTCAACTATTTCAGACTTATGTTTCATCAAGCAGATATACCCATATCTGCTCAAATCATCTGTGAAGGTCAGAAAATAACGATGCCACGAGCCTAAATACTCATCGGTCTGCATACATAAGTATGTATTATTTCCAACAAGTCACTAGCTCATTCCATTGTTCTGGAGAATGGAGTTTTAGTCATCTTGCCCAAAGGGCACGGTTCGCAAGCATCAAATGATTCATAACCGAGTGATTTTGAAAATCCATCTTTATGGAGTTCTTCATGCGCTTTACACCGATATGACCCAAATGATAGTGCCACAAATAAGTTGCACTATCATTATTAACTTTGCATCTTTTGGCATCAATATTATGAATATGTGTATCACTAAAATCGAGATCCAACAAACTATTTTCATTGGGTGTATGACCATCGAAGGTTTTATTCATGTAAACAGAACAACAATTATTCTCTGACTTTAAATGAATAACTGTATTGCAATAAACATGATCAAATCATATTCATGCTCAACGCAAATGCCAAATAACATTTATTTAGGTTTAACACTAATCCCGAAAGTATAGGGAGTGTGTGATGATGATCATATCAATCTTGTAACTACTTCCAACACTCATCGTCACTTCCCCTCAACTAGTCTCTGTTTATTATGTAACTCCTATTTCGAGTTACTAATCTTAGCAACCGAACAAGTATCAAATACTCAGGGGCTACTATAAACACTAGTAAGGAACACATCAATAACATGTACATCAATATACCCTTGTTCACTTTGCCAGCCTTCTTATCCACCAAATATTCAGGGCATTTCTGTTTCCAGTGACCATTTCCTTTGAAGTGTAAGCACTCAGTTTCAGGATTTGGTCCAGTTTTGGGCTTCTTCGCGGGAGTGACAACTTGCTTGTCATTCTACTTGAAGTTCCCTTTCTTTCCCTTTGCCCTTTTCTTGAAACTAGTGGTCTTGTCAATCATCAACACTTGATGCTCTTTCTTGATTTCTACCTTCGTTGATTTCAACATCGCGAAGAGCTCGGGAATCATTTTCGTCATCCTTTGCATACTATAGTTCATCACGAAGTTCTACTAACTTGGTGATGGTGACTAGAGAACTCTGTCAATCACTATCTTATCTGGAAGATTAACTCACTTGATTCAAGCGATTGTAGTACCTAGACAATCTGAGCACATGCTCACTAGTTGAGCAATTCTCCTCCATCTTTTAGCTATAGAACTTGTTGGAGACTTCATATCTCTCAACTCGGATATTTGCTTGAAATATTAACTTCAACTCCTGGAACATCTCATATGGCCCATGACGTTCGAAACGTCTTTGAAGTCCCGATTCTAAGCCGTTAAGCATGGTGCACTAAACTATCAAGTAGTCATCATATTGAGCTAGCCAAACGTTCATAACGTCTGCATCTGCTCCTGCAATAGGTCCGTCACCTAGCGGTGCATCAAGGAAATAATTCTTCTATGCAGCAATGTGGACAATCCTCAGATCATGGATCCAATCCGCATCATTGCTACTAACATCTTTCAACACAGTTTTCTCTAGGAACATATCAAAATAAACATATGAAAGCAACAATGCGAGCTATTGATCTACAACATAATTTGCAAAAATACTACTAGGACTAAGTTCATGACAAATTTAAGTTCAATTAATCATATTACTTAAGAACTCCCACTTAGATAGACATCTCTCTAATCATCTAAGTGATCACGTGATCCAAATCAACTAAATCATAACCGATCATCACGTGAAATGGAGTAGTTTTCAATGGTGAACATCACTATGGTGATCATATCTACTATATGATTCATGCTCGACCTTTCGGTCTCAGTGTTCCAAGGCCATATCTGCATATGCTAGGCTCGTCAAGTTTAACCTAAGTATTCTGCGTGTGCAAAACTGGCTTGTACCCGTTGTAGATGGGCGTAGAGCTTATCACACCCGATCGTCACGTGGTGTCTGGGCACGACGAACTTTGGCAACGGTGCATACTCAGGGAGAACACTTTTATCTTGAAACTTAGTGAGAGATCATCTTATAATGCTACCGTCAATCAAAGCAAGATAAGATGCATAAAAATAAACATCACATGCACTCAATATAAGTGATATGATATGGCCATCATCATCTTGTGCTTGTGATCTCCATCTCCAAAGCACCGTCATGATCACCATCGTCACAGGCACGACAACTTGATCTCCATTGTAGCATCGTTGTCATCTCGCCAACTATTGCTTCTACGACTATCTCTACCGCTTAGTGATAAAGTAAAGCAATTACAGGGCGATTGCATTGCATACAATAAAGCAACAACCATATGGCTCCTGCCAGTTGCCGATAACTCGGTTACAAAACATGATCATCTCATACAATAAAATATAGCATGATGCCTTGACCATATCACATTACAACATGCCCTGCAAAAACAAGTTAGACGTCCTCTACTTTGTTGTTGCAAGTTTTACGTGGCTGCTACGGGCTGAGCAATAATCGTTCTTACCTAAGCATCAAAACCACAATGATAGTTCGTCAAGCTAATGTTGTTTTAACCTTCTCAAGGACCGGGCGTAGCCACACTCAGTTCAACTAAAGTTGGAGAAACTGACACCCGCCAGCCACCTGTGCAAAGCACGTCGGTAGAACCAGTCTCGCGTAAGCGTATGCGTAATGTCGGTTCGGGCCGCTTCATCCAACAATACCGCCGAACCAAAGTATGACATGCTGGTAAGCAGTATGACTTGTATCACCCACAACTCACTTGTGTTCTACACGTGCATATAACATCTACGCACAAAACCAGGCTCTGATACCACTGTTGGGGAACGTAGTAATTTCAAAAAAGATTCTACACACTCGCAAGATCATGGTGGTGCATAGCAACAAGAGGGGAGAGTGTTGTCCACGTACCCTCGTAGATCGAAAGTGGAAGCGTTAGCACAACGCGGTTGATGTAGTCGTACGTCTTCACGGCCCGACCGATCAAGCACCGAAAGCACGGCACCTCCGAGTTCTTGCACACGTTCAGCTCGATGATGTCCCTCGAACTTCGATCCAGCCGAGTGTCAAGGGAGAGTTCCGTCAGCACGACGGCGTGGTGACGATGATGATGTTCTACCGACGTAGGGCTTCGCCTAAGCACTGCTACAATATTATCGAGGAGGACTATGGTGGAGGGGGGCACCACACACGGCTAAGAGATCAATTGTCAATTGTTGTGTCTATGGGGTGTCCCCCTGCCCCCGTATATAAAGGAGCAAGGGGGGAGGTGGCCGGCCTAGGAGGAGGGCGCGCCAAGGGTGGGGAGTCCTACTAGGACTCCCAAGTCCTAGTAGGATTCCCCTTTCCTTTCCGGAGTAGGAGAGAAGGAAAGAGGGGGAGAGAGAGAAGGAAAAGGGGGCTACACCCCTTGTCCAATTCGGACCAGAGGGGTGGGGGCGCACGCCTCCTTTCTTTTGGTCTCTCTCCTCTATTCCCGTATGGCCCAATAAGGCCCATATACTCCCCGGCGAATTCCTGTAACTCTCCGGTACTCCGAAAAATATCCGAATCACTCGAAACCTTTCCGAAGTCCGAATATAGTCGTCCAATATCTCGATCTTTACGTCTCGACCATTTCGAGACTCCTCGTCATGTCCCCGATCTCATCCGGGACTCCGAACTACCTTCGGTACATCAAAACACATAAACTTATAATATAACCGTCATCGAACATTAAGCGTGCGGACCCTACGGGTTCGAGAACTATGTAAACATGACCGAGACATGTCTCCGGTCAATAACCAATAGCGGAACCTGGATGCTCATATTGGCTCCCACATATTCTACGAAGATCTTTATCGGTCAAACCGCATAACAACATATGTTGTTCCCTTTGTCATCGGTATGTTACTTGCCCGAGATTCGGTCGTCGGTATCTCAATACCTAGTTCAATCTCGTTACCGGCAAGTCTCTTTACTCGTTATGTAATGCATATCCCGTAACTAACTCATTAGTCACATTGCTTGCAAGGCTTATAGTGATGTGCATTACCGAGAGGGCCCAGAGATACCTCTCCGACAATCGGAGTGACAAATCCTAATCTTGAAATATGCCAACTCAACAAGTACCTTTGGAGACACCTGTAGAGCACCTTTATAATCACCCAGTTATGTTGTGACATTTGGTAGCACACAAAGTGTTCCTCCGGTAAACGGGAGTTGCATAATCTCATAGCCATAGGAACATGTATAAGTCATGAAGAAAGCAATAGCAACATAGTAAACGATCAAGTGCTAAGCTAACGGAATGGGTCAAGTCAATCACATCATTCTCCTAATGATGTGATCCTGTTAATCAAATGACAACTCATGTCTATGGTTAGGAAACATAACCATCTTTGATTAACGAGCTAGTCAAGTAGAGGCATACTAGTGACACTATGTTTGTCCATGTATTCACACATGTATTATGTTTCCGGTTAATACAATTCTAGCATGAATAATAAACATTTATCATGAAATAAGGAAATAAATAATAACTTTATTATTGCCTCTAGGGCATATTTCCTTCAGTGTCATGCCGGTAACGAAGGTGATCATGCCGCGCCTCAAAGATGGAGATCAAAGGCGCAAGATGATATTGGCCACATCATGTCACTTTATGATTTGCATGTGATGTTTGTCATGTTTACATCTTTCTTGCTTAGAACGACGGTAGTATAAATAAGATGATCCCTCACTAAATTTTCAAGAGATGTGTTTCCCCTAACTATGCACCATTGCGAAGGTTCGTCATTTCGAAGCACCACGTGATGATCAGGTGTGATAGATTCTAACGTTCGCATACAACGAGTGTAAGCCAGATTTACACATGCAAAACACTTAGTTGACTTGACGAGCCTAGCATGTATAGACATGGCCTCGGAACACGAGAGACCGAAAGGTTGAACATGAGTCGTATAGCAGATACGATCAACATGGAGATGTTCACCGATGATGACTAGTCCATCTCACATGATGATCGGACACGGCCTAGTTGATTTGGATCATGTATCACTTAGATGACTAGAGGGCTATCTATCTGAGTGGGAGTTCATTATAATTTGATTAGATGAACTTAATTATCATGAACATAGTCTAAAATATCTTTACAATGTCTTGTAGGTCAAATGGCCCACGCTAATGTTGCCCTCAACTTCAACGCGTTCCTAGAGAAAACCTAGCTGAAAGACGATGGTAGCAACTATACGGACTAGGTCCGAAACTTGAGAATCATCCTCATAGCTGCCAAGAAAGCATATGTCCTTCAAGCACCGCTAGGTGATGCACCCATTTTCCTAGCAACTCAAGACGTTATGAACGCCTGGTAGTCGCATAGTGATGATTACTTCATGGTTCAGTGCGGCATGCTTTAAAGCTTAGAACTGGGGCTCCAAAAGCGTTTTGAGCAGCACGGAGCATATGAGATGTTCCAAGAGCTGAAAATGGTTTTCCAAGCTCATGCCCGGGTCGAGAGATATGAAGTCTTCGACAAGTTCTACAGTTGTAAGATGGAGGAAAACAGTTCTGTCAGCGAGCACATACTCAAAATGTCTGGGTTGCACAACCGTTTGTCTCAGCTGGGAGTTAATCTTCCAGATGACTAGGTCATTGACATGATCCTCCAGTCGCTCCCACCTAGCTACAAGAGCTTTGTGATGAACTACAATATGCAAGGGATGGAGAAGTCCATTCCTGAGTTACATTCAATGCTGAAATCAGCGGAGATGGAAATCAAAAAGGAACATCAGGTGTTGATGGTGAATAAGACCACTAGTTTCAAGAAAGGCAAGGGTAAAAAGAACTTTAAGAAGGACGGCAAGGGAGTTGCCGCGCCCGGTAAATCAGTTGTCGGGAAGAAGCCAAAGAATGGACCCAAGCCCGAGACTCAGTGCTTTTATTGCAAGGGAAATGGTCACTGGAAGCGGAAGTTTCCCAAGTACTTAGCGGATAAGAAGGCCGGCAATGCCAAAGGTATATGTGATATACATGTTATTGATGTGTACCTTACCAGCGCTCGTAGTAGCTCCTGGGTATTTGATACCGGTGCGGTTTCTCTTATTTGTAACTCAAAATAGGAGCTGCAGAATAAGAGGAGACTAGCGAAGGATGAGGTGGCGATGCGCGTCGGGAATGGTTCCAAGGTCGATGTGATCGTCGTCGGCACGCTACCTCTACATTTACCTACGGGATTAGTTTTAAACCTCAATAATTGTTATTTAGTGCCAGCTTTGAGCATGAACATTGTATCTGGATCTCGTTTAATGCGAGATGGCTACTCATTTAAATCCGAGAATAATGGTTGTTCTATTTATATGAGAGATATGTTTTATGGTCATGCCCCACTGTTCAATGGTTTATTTTTATTGAATCTCGAACGTGATGTTACACATATTTATAGTGTGAATGCCAAAAGATGTAAGGTTGATAATGATAGTCCCACATACTTGTGGCACTACCGCCTTGGTCACATTGGTGTCAAACGCATGAAGAAACTCCATGCAGATGGACTTTTGGAGTCTCTTGATTATGAACCATTTGACACGTGCGAACCATGCCTCGTGGGAAAAATGACCAAGACTCCGTTCTTCGGAACAATGGAGCGAGGAACTAACTTGTTGGAAATAATACATACTGATGTGTGCGGTCCAATGAGCGTTGAGGCTCGCGGTGGCTATCGTTATGTTCTCACCCTCACTGATGACTTAAGTAGATATGGGTATGTCTACTTAATGAAACACAAGTCCGAGACCTTTGAAAAGTTCAAGGAATTTCAGAGTGAGGTAGAGAATCAACGTGACAGGAAAATAAAGTTCTTATGATCAGATCGTGGAGGAGAATAATTGAGTCACGAGTTTGGTACGCACTTAAGGAAATGTGGAACTGTTTCACAACTCACACCACCTGGAACACCTCAGTGTAATGGTATGTCTGATCGTTGTAATCGCACTCTATTGGATATGATGCGATCTATGATGTCTCTTACCGATTTACCACTATCATTTTGGGGTTATGCTTTAGAGACAGCCGCAGTCACTTTTAATAGGGCACCGTCTAAATCCGTTGAGATGACACCGTATGAATTATGGTTTGGGAAGAAACCTAAGCTGTCGTTTCTAAAAGTTTGGGGATGCGATGCTTATGTCAAGAAACTTCAACCTGAAAAGCTCGAACCCAAGTCAGAAAAATGTGTCTTCATAGGATTCCCTAAGGAAACCATTGGGTATACCTTCTATCTCAGATTCGAAGGCAAGATCTTTGTTGCCAAGAATGGATCCTTTCTGGAGAAAGAGTTTCTCTCAAAAGAAGTAAGTGGGAGGAAAGTAGAACTTGATGAAGTACTGCCTCTTGAACCGACAGTAGCGCAGCTCAGGAAGATGTTTCTGTGGTGCCTGTGCCGACTAGAGAGGAAGTTAATGATGATGGTCATGAAACTTCGGATCAAGTTGCTACTGAACTTCGTAGGTCCACAAGGGCATGTTCCGCACCAGAGTGGTACGGCAACCCTGTCCTGGAAATCATGTTGTTAGACAACGGTGAACCTTTGAACTATGAAGAAGCGATGGCGGGCCCGGATTCCAACAATGCCTTGAAGCCATGAAATTCGAGATAGGATCCATGTATGAAAACAAAGTATGGACTTTGATAGACTTGCCCGATGATCGGCAAGCCATAGAAAATAAGTGGATCTTTAAGAAGAAGACTGACACGAATGGTAATGTGACCGTCTATAAGGCTTGGCTTGTCGCTAAGGGTTATCGACAAGTTCAAGGAGTTGACTACGATGAGACCTTCTCACCCGTAGCGATGCTGAAGTCCGTCCGAATCATGTTAGCAGTTGCTGCATTCTGTGATTATGAGATATGGCAAATGGACGTCAAAACGGCATTCCTTAACGGTTTCCTTAAGGAAGAATTGTATATGATGCAGCCGGAAGGTTTTGTCGATCCTAAGAATGCTGACAAGGTGTGCAAGCTCTAGCACTCCATCTATGGCTAGTGCAAGCATCTCGGAGTTGGAACATTCGCTTTAATGAAATGATCAAAGTGTTTGGGTTTATGTAGACTTATGGGGAAGGCTGTGTCTACAAGAAAGTGAGTGGGAGCTCTGTAGCATTTCTCATATTATATGTAGATGACATACTATTGATGGGAAATGATATAGAACTTTTGGAAAGCGTAAGGCCTACTTGAATAAGTGTTTTTCAATGAAGGACCTTGGAGAAGCTGCTTGCATATTAGGCATCAAGATCTATAGAGATAGACCGAGACGCCTCATTGGTCTTTGACAAACCACATACCTTGACAAGATATTGAAGAAGTTCAATATGGATCAGTCCAATAAGGGGTTCTTGCCTGTATTGCAAGGTGTGAGATTGAGCACGGCTCAATGCCCAACCTCGGCAGAAGATAGAGAAAAGATGAGTGTCATCCCCTATGCGTTGGCCATAGGGTCTATTATGTATGCCATGTTGTGTACCAGACCTGATGTGAACATTGCCATAAGTTTGGTAGGGAGGTACCAAAGTAATCCCGGCATGGAACACTGGACAGCGGTCAAGAATATCCTGAAGTACCTGGAAAGGACTAAGGATATGTTTCTCATTTATGGAGGTGACGAAGAGCTCGTCGTTAAGGGTTAAGTTGATGCTAGCTTCGACACAGATCTGGATGACTCCAAGTCACAAACCGGATACGTGTACATTTTGAATGGTGGGGTAGTCAGTTGGTGCAGTTGCAAGCAAAGCGTCGTGGCGGGATCTACATGTGAAGTGGAGTACATGGCAGCCTAGAAGGCAACACATGAAGCAATCTGGATGAAGGAGTTCATCACCGACCTAGGAGTTATTCCCAATGCATCGGGCCCGATGACTCTCTTTTGTGACAACACTGGAGCTATTGCCCTTGCCAGGGAGCCAAGGTTTCACAAGAAGACCAGGCATATCAAGCGTCGCTTCAACTCCATTCATGAAAATATTCAAGATGGAGACATAGCTATTTGTAAAGTGCATACGGGTCTGAATGTCACAGATCCGTTGACTAAGCCTCTTCCACGAGCAAAACATGATCAACACCAGAACTCTATGGGTATTCAATTCATCACAATGTAACTAGATTATTGACTCTAGTGCAAGTGGGAGACTGTTGGAAATATGCCCTAGATGTCGTGGTTCTAAGTCTGACAGTAGAATAGGGGGGTAGGAGTGGAGAGGCAAGATCCTAGCTATGGAGTAGTTGTATACGCAAGATGTTTACGAGTTCAGGCCCTTCTCGGAGGAAGTAACAGCCCTACGTCTCGGAGGTCGGAGGCGGTCGACTGGATTATGTGCATATGAGTTACAGGGGTGCGAACCCTTTACACTGAGGAGGGGGGTGGCTTATATAGAGTCCACCAGACCCCTCCGGCCCTCAGTTATGCAGGGTTTAAGGTACATTAAGATCTGGCGTTACTGGTAATGCCATACATAAAGTGCTATGATATCCATAAAGACTACTTAATGACCGAACGTTTGTGTGCAGAGTGACTCTAGATCTCTGGGTGGTCGAGTGAGTGGCTTCATGGTCGAGTGTCTTCGAGTCCGTCGAGTGGAATCTTTCCAGGTCGACTGAAAGGTAGCTTCTTCTAGAGATGTCCTTGGGGAGGGTATCTTGGATAGGTCCATGACCCTACCCTAGGTACATGGCTTCATCATTAGCCCCCGAATGGATCGAGGTTTGAGTGGGGAAGGAGTTGAGAACTCTTCCGACCCATTTTTCACGCTATGAGTATGTCTTGTTCTGGATCAATGAACTTAGGTGACGTCACCAACTTCTTTTTCAGTCGCCTTGATCCATTCTTTGTATCCGTCGAGTGAGTTTTCTGTACTTGGAGATCTCCGAACGACAGAGCGGAGGAAATCTCCAGTCTGACAAGCTGCTCTGCAGTTCGCGGATTTAGCGGGATCTGAATTTCGAGAAGCGCACGAGGCGGAGGAGGCCGTGGTACTCGAATGGGATAAGGCAGGAACGCCTCGATCTCCGCGCCACCTTTTTCGCCACGTATCGCGCGCGCGACTGTTGCAGGATGTGATAGGATCGTCCGGGCCTACCAGTCAGTCACTCGGAAGCAACCCCATATAAGGCGCCGGACGGGGGTTTTTGAACAATGCGCCCTCATTTTCTTCTCCCTCTTCCTCAGACTCATCCACCGCATTCGCCTCCATCCCAGCGCTGCTGCTCCGTGTGTGCTTCTCCAGCGACGATGGTGAAGGAAAAGACGGTGGCTTTGGAGCGCGCAAAGAAGCCGACGGCGAAGGCGAAGGGAAGGGCGACCAGTCGGGGCGGATCCTCGTCACGGGCCGGTCTGCCGCAGGGCTGGATCCAGGGCGACTGGATCCGCTCGACTATCCGTCGGAAGGATCTTGACGACCTGGCCAATGAACGACTGATCCCCCATGGATCAGCGAGGCTCCCGGGAAAGGAGTGGTAGCCGCAGCCTCAGGAGGGTGAGTGTGTCCTCTTGGCCACCCATGTTGACCGCGGGTTTTCTTTGCCGCCCCACCCTTTCTTTAGGGGATTTCTGAACTTCTTTGGGGCACAACTCCACCACTTCACACCCAACTCCATCGTGTATCTCGCTGCTTTCGTGTCCTTGTGTGAGAATTTCTTGGGTTGCCGGCCTCATTGGGGCCTTTTCAAACACATTTTCACCTATCGCTCCCAGATAGTGAAAAAGGCCAATCCGAGTGACGAGAAAACCCAAGTGATTCAGATGTGTGGGGGTCTTGGGGTTCAAATGAGGGGAAAAAGTGCCTTTCCAGCCATGGTCCTTCCCGAGTCGGTCCGAGGGTGGCAGTCGACCTGGTTCTACTGCCAAGACCAGCCGACGCCAGGGCAGTCGACTGGACTCCCTCCTTTTTCCATGGATCGAGTAAGCAAACCGTCCTCTTTGAAGGTGGTCCCAGAGGAGAAGGCGCAGGTTAAGGTGCTGGTCGAGCGTGTAGTCCAGCTTATCCATGACGGGGTGACCGGCATGGATCTCTTGGAGGTCTTCCTCCGAGGATGCATCCAGCCGCTTCAATATCGAGACCATCCGATGTGGATGTATTCTGGCACTGAAGACACCACTCGGATCCACCCGGAGGAGGTCGAGGATGCCACGCTAGAGAGGTGGATGACTGCCATCACAGGAAACAAGGATAACCCTCGAGGAGCTAGGAGGATTCCTCCACTCGACCAGTCATATGAAGTAGACAAGGTCCAATCTTGTATCTTTTACCGTGATCCTGCTTTCTCCATCTTGTTTGCTTAACAACAGTCGACTGACTTTTGTCTTGTTTGTTGTCTTCCAGGTTACTACCAAGATGTACTCGATGCCCAACGGGGCGCAAGAACAGATCGAGGAGGAGGAGGGAAGCGGAGGTGAAAGTCAGGAGGAGTGGCAATCTGATGGTGAGGAGGATGAAGAAGACGACAGCTCTGGTGAAGAGGAGGAGGAAGAAGAGGAGGAGGAAGTCGACCCTCCTCACACGGAAAGGCGATCCAAGCTCGCCCATGATCCCGCGGTTGAGCATGGCAAGGTTACCGCGCCTGTCGGGCAGTCGACGAAACGCCCTCGGATGACCTCTCCGGCGCCGACTGAAAAAGCGCCGAAGCAACCCCGAGCGGCATCATCAAAGCCGACGAAGGCCCTGCCCAAGATGAGGGTGGTGATTCCCACCATTTTCGGGTAATCATCAGAACTTGTGTTTTCTTGTTTAACATGGATACACTCTTGGTCGACTCATTAGCTGACCGACTGATTTCTGAAATCCGCAGTGCTGCTACCTCCGAGACCTCAGTCAGGAATGAAGACCAAGAAATGGAAGATGCTGCCACCTCCAACCTTGGTATGATCTCTGTAGTTTCACTTTTGGTCGACTGGATCTTCATTTTTGACTTTGAATCTTTCCTGTAGCCCCACCTCATGTCATTGATCTCCCTGATGATGACGATGAGGCGCCGCTGAGGCCGAGGAGGAATAAGAAGGCGCCTGCTGGCAAGACTGCTCAGGTTGCATCAGCACCTGAGACGCTAGTTCAGGAGGGAGGCAACGTCACTCGGACTTCTGTGTCCTTTGCTGTGCCACTGACAAGTGCTCGACCTTCGTCGTCGACTGCTGATCCACCTTCTCTTTTTGCCACACACCACGTTCCAGAGGACCAAGCGGGTGCTGCTAAGGAGGCTATACGCTAGGCGGGGGTCATGATGGAGCAGGTGAAGGCGATCCGGGACGCCAGCCAAGCAGCTTATGATGCAAGCTCAGCTCTTCAGAGCAACGTTCAGGTTAGTTGATCACCGCTTGTTCTGTTAGGATATGGTACCTGAAAACTCTTCTTTCTGAAGATCTTTGTATTTGTACACCCACTGGGTGTGTCGATTGAATCTTTAGATTGGTGGGGGCACGCTGAGTGCACCCACTGGGTGTAGTCCCCAAGACTATGGTGGACTGCTGGCAGTCGACTGTAGTCTTTATACTTTGAATTTGTTCACTCCACTCGGTCTGGTCGAATGGAATCTTGGAACCAGTGGGGGCACGCTGAGTGCACCTACTGGGTGTAGTCCCCGAGACCATGGTCGACTGCTAGCAGTCGACTAAGGTCTGAAGAACATCTCCCTCTTTTTTAGATCATGATGATACCGTGGCTAACTGCTGGTAGTTAACTATGGTTTAGGATCATAACTTTTTGTCTCTTTTGGTCGACTGATCGAACCGAGTCGGTAGGACCACTGGGGGCACGCTGAGTGCACCCACTGGGTGTAGCCCCTGAGACTACTGTTCAATATTTTGATTCGACTGTAGTCTTAGAAATGCTACAATTTTTCTCTTAGTCACTCGGAAGCAACTTATCTTTGATGTTTGTCGACTGACCTTTCACAAAAATCTTGCGAGCTTGTGGCTCGCTATACTGAATTGGAGAACAAGCATAACCAGCTCGAACTTGACTTGAAGCTTGTCCAGGAGAACTTCACGAAGGCGAAGGAGGAAGCAAAAGGTATGTTTGGTGAGAATCTTGACGACTGCCTTTATTTTTTTGTCCATTCCTGATTCTGATCTCATTGTCACTTTGCAGATAAACTAAAGGAGGCTCTGAAGAAGAAGGACCTTGACCTCGCCGAGGCGCAGAAAGCGGCTTCGGACAAGACGAAGCTCGCATAAGAAAAGCTGGCTTCAGTTGGTAAACTTGAAGAGGAGAATACCAATCTGAAAGCTGCCCTCAACGCGGCCAACAAGGAGGCCAGCCGTCTGAAGAATGACAAGATAGCTCTGAGTGACAAGGCTAGCGAACTGATGGGGAAGAAGAATGATCTGGAGGCTTATCTGGAAGGGCTCGCCAAGAAGTTATTCCTCATGCTTGAAGGTAATCTCTTTTCTCCGACTGACTTGTTATCCTCGACTCATCATAGAACTGTCGGCTTAACTCCAAACTGTGCTTACAGAATTCTGTCAAAACTTCGAGGAGGAGACCAGTCGACTGGAGACAAACTTGGACCCCATTAACTCTCCTGTGAAGGACGAGGCTGCTATGAACGTGTTCCGACTGGAGTCTCGCATTGCTGGTGTGGTGGACTATCACTACTAGGGAAAACCCTAGCAGTAGCACGTGTTTTGTGCCCACTAGTAGCGCGGGTGGCCGCGCTACTAATAAGGCGCTACAGCTATTGCTTAGCAGTAACGCGTGCCAACACGCGCTACTACTAGGACAAATAGCTGCAGTGCTTGTTCACTACCGCGCTACTGCTAAGGTATCTACTTGCAGCGTGTTTTCTTTCCATCGCTACTAGTATTTTTTTTATTTTTAGTGTATTTATGCGCCATCATACAAATATTGGTACAATACCAGCTGTTATGAGGTTTACATCATTATATCCATAACAGTGTATTAAATGAAGGTGGATTAGGTTCAAGTGGAGGCAATATGTGGTGCATGTCAAAAGTATACTACTAATCCAAACTTGATCTAGTTTGGACTAGTAGTACTTTCGATGTGCACCACATGTTGCCTCCACTTGAATCTAATCCACCAGCACAAGATATTTAATCATCATCATGGTCATTACCACCAACAATATTTATTTAATCACCACTAACACTAGCTAATAATAATCATCATAGTCATTACCACCAACACTAGCTATTTTATCATCATAGTAATAGTATAGCACATCATCATCCTTAAACTCATTTCTAGCCAGCTACTCACTCCTGCTGCTCTCTCTTAGGTAAAAGAACATAAAACATGTGTAGCTCTCCGCCTTGATCAAATTGGAGCATGCAGATGAACCTGTCTCCTAATCATGGAAGGCGCCTCTGTTTGCTGCTCCCTAGTACTTCTCTGCACTCCCCCAACACATATTTGGTCCAGTCTTGCACTATTAAGCATCCGTCGGTAATCTTGAATGCACTAAAGTAAGCTGTAGGATATCTTGGCCATAAGTTGATAATACTCATGATACCTTTAGTCTCGATCCCATAAGGCACAACATTCATCGGGAGTCCCTGTTGAAGAACATCGTATGGTAACATACTTAGCAATGAAGTTTAGCTTCAAAAATAATGTATGGAAAAGATGCAATGAGGACAAAAAGTAAAAATCTTACCATCCTTCCCAAATGGATGTGACCGTAGTTCATTACGAACACTATTGGTCGCACATTTTCAGTACTAACATTTCTAAATGCAGGAAGAAAATTTGTCTTGACAGTATCAAGATCCTCAAGCCATGAAAGATAATGACTGAGCTCCTCGCAGTTGAGTTCAGCCCCAGGACAGTATACGGTCCTGTCTACCAAGCGCTGGACATATTCTAGCACAAGTCATGCCAAAATTCACGGAAAAATCCGGCATGACCTTTGCTAAAATAGGACATATCGAGCGCCTGAAATTTGCCGGAACGGAAATGAATCAACACTCCGGCAAAACATAGGCCACTCGAAGGTGTACCTGCAAACATGACCGGCCACTTGGATATTGAGCAACACAAGATATACATTTCAAAAGTAGATCATCTCATGCATTCAATAAGCAAAAGTAGATCATCTCATGCGTAGTACATCGTCGAATATTATCACTAATACATCACGAATAGTGTCATACATATAACATCACTAATACAACTAAAACTCTAGCACACGACGGGTATCGGCGCGGGCGGTGGACACCCATAGAGAAGGCACCATCATGGGATCATAGCTCCAGTGAGATCCCCGGAGAACCTGCCAAGTATTGGAGAACGGCCTGTGCTCCAACGCCAACAAGTAGCGACGGACGTGCGCGTCCTCCTCACTGACACGGTGACGCACCACCTCCATGGAGTCCTCGAGCCTCTGGATCATCACTGGCCCACGCGACCGCCACCAAAGAAGGTTCGGGTCAACGACAGGCTGGCTCCTCACCAACCTACGCCCCCCGGTAGGTAGCGCCTCCCAGTACCACCCCGGCGGAGCCCAGTCCCGGACATGACCGATCTGGTCAAGCAGGTGTCGTCCTTCGCCGACTCGACGACGAGGATGCGGGATAGGCATCGTCCATGTCGAGGCGGGAAAAATTGCTTTAACTAAAAAATAGAAACAAGTTCTTACTAACTAGTTCTATTAATTCAACTAGTTCTTACTAAAAATAAGTACCTAGGAACTACTGCCCTAATTACCATCTAAGTAATTAACTAACTAGCACTAAAAATAGCCTAGGGTTCATACTAACTAGCACTAAATAGCTAGGGTTCATACTAAGCAGAGAAGAGGGATCGGAAGGGGAGAGTGCTTACAGAGGGCGGGGAGAGAGATGGGGTCGGGGGAGACGGCGGCACCGAGGCGCGGCGAGGCGGGGGCGGGGGAGACGGCGGCGAGGCGGGTCGAGGGAGACGGCGGCGAGGCGGGGTCGGGGGAGACGGCGGCGAGGCGGGGTCGGGGAAGACAACGGCAAGGCGGGGTCGGGGGAGACGGCGGCGAGGCGGGGTCGGGGGAGACGACAGCGAGGCGGGGTCGGGGGAGACGGCGGCGAGGCGGGGTTGGGGGAGACGGCGGCGAGGCGGAGGCGACGAGGAATAGTAGAGGAGAATTGGGGGAGGAAGCAGAGGAGAGGGAATCAGGCCGCGCGGGCTGGGGGGTTATGTGAAAATAGCTTTAACTGTAGCGTGGGGATGAAAAACGCGTTGCTGCTAAAATCCATAGTAGTAGCGCTGTTCGCAGAAGGGCGCTACTACTATACCTAGCACGTCGGAAACGGTGTGGCAATTATAGTAGTAGCGCTTTCTGTAACTGTCGCGCTACTGCTAAGTGGCTAACAGTAGCGCGGTTCTGCCGGACGCGCTACTGCTAAGTAGCAGTAGCGCCTCATTTTGACAAGCGCTACTGGTAACATTCTGTGTATAAGGTTTTCCCTAGTAGTGTACATCGCTCGACTGAAGGTTGCGGTGTCGCGGATCGACATGACACTCTGGCCAAGAGAGACGCTTCACAATGACCTCGAGTCTTTAATGACTCGACTGAATGACGTTCCAGGTCAAGTGCAGGAATGGAAGAAGTCTTCTGCCAGGTGTGGTGCTGATGTTGCTCTGTCCCTGGTACGTGTTCACTGCAAGGATGCGCGAGAGGACAAGCTGGCATCCATCAGGGTGGCCAATACCAAGAAGCATGACTTCCAATCTTTCATGGAGACCTTCATTGCTGCTGCCACTTGGATTGCTGACAGAATCGACCTGGACCAGTTTATCGCGCCTTCCAGTCCTCCACTTGAGGAGTAAAAAACTTCTATGCTTCGTCTTAAATTTTCCTCGGAATGCCGAGTGATTTTGTAACCGATAAACTTTTACAGGCTTGACGCCTGAGTACTTCCGAATCCGTTATCTGAACTTTGCTTATCGTTAAATATGCTTGCACTTGCCTTCGAGTGAATTTTGTCTTTCACTCGGAATACACTTCAACGCTTGAGATGCAGCTCTGAGGTGGAAAACCCAGTCGACCTGCACTTCACCGCTTTTGCAGGTAGGGATGGAGCACAGATGAAGTGCACATTGTATTTGTGGCGTAGCTCAGAGGGACAAGGTGGCAGTCGACCTGCGCCTCATCATCCTTGTAGAGCGCACGTTGTATTTGTGGCGTAGCTCAGAAGGAGAAGGTAGCAGTCGACCTGCACCTCGTCATCATTGTAGAGCGGAATAGATTAAGTACTTAGGCGAGCACTGGGCTGCAGCTAAGCCCCCGAGCGGGAGGATTGCTCTCCACTCGGTGGGATTTTCAAATACTTATGCTAGCACTGGACTGCAGCTAAGCCTCCGAGTGGGAGGTTTGCTCTCTACTCGGCAGGATTTTCGGATACTTAGGTGAGTATTGGACTGCAGCTAAGCCCCCGAGTGGGAGGTTTGCTCTCCACTCGGTAGGATTTTCAGATACTTAGGCGAGTACTGGACTGTAGCTAAGCCCCGAGTGGGAGGTCTGCTCTCCACTCGGTAGGATTTTCAAATACTTAGGCAAGTACTGGACTGCAGCTAAGCCCCCGAGTGGGAGGTTTGCTCTACACACGGTAGGATTTTTTGTGGCGCAGCTCCGAAGGAGAAGGTAGCAGTCGACCTGCACCTCGTCATCCTTGCAGAGCGCATGTTGTATTTGTGGTGTAGCTCGGAAGGAGAAGGTAGCAGTCGACCTGCACCTCGTCATCCTTGCAGAGCGCACATTGTATTTGTGGTGTAGCTCGGAAGGAGAAGGTAGCAGTCGACCTGCACCTCGTCATCCTTGCAGAGCGCACATTGTATTTGTGGCGTGGCTCGGAAGGAGAAGGTAGCAGTCGACCTGCACCTCGTCATCCTTGTAGAGTGCACATTGTATTAAATACTTAGGCGAGTACTGGACTGCAGCTAAGCCTCCGAGTGAGAGACTGGCTCATCACTCGGTAGGATTTCAAACACTTAGGCGAGTACTTGGACTGCAGCTAAGGCTCCGAGTGGGAGGCTGGCTCACCACTTGGTAGGATTTTAAACACTTAGGCGAGTACTTGGACTGCAGCTAAGCCTCCGAGTGGGAGGCTGGCTCATCACTCGGTAGGATTTTTTCTTAAACTTAGGCAAAACGGATTCGCAGCTAAGCCCCCGAGTGGGAGGCTGGCTCACCACTCGGCAGGGATTTTTTTTACAAACTTAGGTGAAACGGATTCGCAGCTAAGCCACCCACTGGGGGATTTCTCACGTAAACAAAATTAACAACAATCACTGGGAAAATTATAACACTCTTGTCTTTGAAAAACAAACTACAGACGTACTTTTATTACATCTCGTCCGAGTGAATACTTAAGTATAAAAGGGGCGGAGCAGCTCCGCGTTCCAAGCTCGTGGCTCGTCAATCTGGCGATCGACATTGTAAATACGGTACGCTCCATTGTGGAGGACTTTGGTGACGATGAAGGGACCTTCCCAAGTAGGATCAAGCTTGTGTGGCTTCTACTGATCCACTCGGAGAACCAAATCTCCTTCTTGGAAGGCTCGACTCTTCATGTTTCTGGCGTGGAATCGACGCAAGTCCTGCTGATAGACAGTTGATCGGATCATGGCGATCTCTCTTTCTTCTTCTAGAAGGTCGACTGCGTCCTGTCGGGCTTGCTCTGCTTCATCTTCAGTGTAGAGCTCGACTCGAGGTGCATTGTGACGCAGGTCACTCGGCAGGACTGCTTCAGCTCCATAGACCAGGAAGAATGGAGTTCTCCCAGTCGACCGATTAGGAGTGGTCCTTAATCCCCAAAGAACTGACGGAAGCTCGTTGACCCATGCGCCTGCTGCGTGTTTGAGATCGCGCATCAGTCAAGGTTTCAATCCTTTGAGAATTAGACCATTGGCTCGTTCAGCTTGTCCATTCGACTGGGGGTGAGCGACTGAAGCGTAGTCGACTCGTGTGCCTTGAGAGGCGCAAAAGGCTCTGAATTCATCGGAATCGAAGTTTGACCCATTATCAGTGATGATGCTGTGCGGCACTCCATATCTGAACACTAATTCTCTGATGAAGCTGATAGCGGTGCCGGCATCAAGGTTCTTGATAGGTTTAGCTTCAATCCACTTAGTAAACTTGTCGATTGCTACCAGTACATGGGTGAAGCCGCTCCTGCCAGTTCTCAGTGGTCCAACCATATCCAATCCCCAAACAGCGAAGGGCCAGACGAGTGGAATGGTCTTCAAGGCTGAGGCGGGTTTGTGCGATAGATTGGAATAGAACTGACACCCTTCACACTTGTCGACTATTTCCTTTGCCATTTCATTTGCTCTTGGCCAGTAAAATCCCGCTCGATATGCTTTAGCCACAATGGTCAGAGAAGACGCATGATGACCACAGGTCCCCGAGTGGATATTGTCAAGGATTATCCGACCTTCTTCTGGTGTTATACATTTCTGACCGACTATAGTCGCGCTTTCTCTGTACAACTGTCCCTTTATCACGGTAAAGGCTTTGGATCGACGGACGATCTGTCGAGCCTCTTCTTCATTCTCTGGGAGCTCTTTCCTTAGGATATACGCGATTTACGGTTCTGTCCAGTCGGGAGTGATCACCAAGACTTCCATGATCAGGTCGACCACAGCTGGAACTTCAACTTCAGTCGGATCTGTGACACTTTTTGGCTGTGGAGCTTCTTCGGTGAAAGGATCCTCTTGAACTGATGGTGTATGGATGTGTTCCAAAAACACATTACTGGGAATGGCTTCTCTTTTGGAACCTATCTTTGCCAAATCATCAGCCGCTTTATTTTTCAGTCGGGGTATATGATGGAGCTCTAACCCCTCAAATTTCTTCTCTAGCTTTCTCACTACATTGCAGTAACCAGTCATGGTTGGGCTTCTGATGTCCCACTCCTTCATCACCTGATTAACCACCAAATCTGAGTCGCCATAGACCATGAGGCGATGGACGCCGAGTGAAATGGCCATATGTAACACATACAGAAGTGCTTCGTATTCTGCTTCATTGTTGGAGGAATCAAAGTGGATCCGGACCATATATCTGAGCTTATCTCCTCGGGGGGAAACCAACACTACCCCAGCACCGAAACCATTCAGCATCTTAGAACCATCAAAGAACATGGTGTTGGGGAACGTAGTAATTTCAAAAAATTTCCTACGCACACGCAAGATCATGGTGATGGCATAGCAACGAGAGGGGAGAGTGTTGTCCACGTACCCTCGTAGACCGTAAGCGGAAGCGTTATGACAACGCGGTTGATGTAGTCGTACGTCTTCACGATCCGACCGATCCAAGCACCGAACGTACGGCACCTCCGAGTTCAGCACACGTTCAGCTCGATGACGATCCCCGGGCTCCGATCCAGCAAAGCTTCGGGGATGAGTTCTGTCAGCACGACGGCGTGGTGATGATTATGATGTTCTACCGGCGCAGGGCTTCGCCTAAACTCCGCGACGATATGACCGAGGTGGAATATGGTGGAGGGGAGCACCGCACACGGCTAAGGAACGATCCGTAGATCAACTTCTGTGTCCTAGGGTGCCCCCCCGCCCCCGTATATAAAGGAGCAAGGGGGGAGGCCGGCTGG
Source organism: Triticum timopheevii (assembly GCA_963921465.1). NCBI lineage: Eukaryota > Viridiplantae > Streptophyta > Magnoliopsida > Poales > Poaceae > Triticum > Triticum timopheevii. Next base: position 169,635,072 of record OY997274.1, on the reverse strand, counting down.
CCCTAGAGGGCGCCAAGGAGGAGGAGCCCTCCTCCTAGTAGGAGTACGACTCCCTCTTTCCTACTCCTACTAGGAGGGGGAAAGGAAGGGGGAGAGGGAGAGGGAAATAGGGGGGCGCCGCCCCCCTCCTAGTCCAATTCGGACCAGAGGGGAGGGGGCGCGCGGCCCATGCTGGCTGCCCCTCTCTCTCTCTCCACTAAGGCCCATAGGGCCCATTACTTCTCCCGGGGGGTTTCGGTAACCCTCCGGCACTCCGGTTTTCTCCGAAAACGTCTGGAACACTTCTGGTGTCCGAATATAGTCGTCCAATATATCAATATTTATGTCTCGACCATTTCGAGACTCCTCGTCATGTCCGGAATCACATCCGGGACTCCGAACAAACTTCGGTACATCAAAACTTATAAACTCATAATAAAACTGTCATCGTAACGTTAAGCGTGCGGACCCTACGGGTTCGAGAACTATGTAGACATGACCTAGAACTATTCTCGATCAATAACCAATAGCGGAACCTGGATGCCCATATTGGTTCCTACATATTCTATGAAGATCTTTATCGGTCAAAACTGCATAACAACATACGTTGTTCCCTTTGTCATCGGTATGTTACTTGCCCGAGATTCGATCATCGGTATCCAATACCTAGTTCAATCTCGTTATCGGCAAGTCTCTTTACTCGTTTACATAATGCATCATTCCGTAACTAACTCATTAGCTACATTGCTTGCAAGGCTTATAGTGATGTGCATTACCGAGAGGGCCCAGAGATACCTCTCCGACAATCGGAGTGACAAAACCTAATCTCGAAATACGCCAACCCAACATGTACCTTCGGAGACACCTGTAGTACTCCTTTATAATCACCCAGTTACGTTGTGACATTTGGTAGCACCCAAAGTGTTCCTCCGGTAAATGGGAGTTGCATAATCTCATAGTTACAAGAACATGCATAAGTCATGAAGAAAGCAATAGCAATATACTAAATGATCAAGTGCTAGGCTAACGGGATGGGTCATGTCAATCACATCATTCTCCTAATGATGTGATCCCATTAATCAAATGACAACACATGTCTATGGTTAGGAAACATAACCATCTTTGATTAATGAGCTAGTCAAGTAGAGGCATACTAGTGACGTTGTGTTTGTCTATGTATTCATACATGTATTATGTTTCCGGTTAATACAATTCTAGCATGAATAATAAACATTTATCATGATATGAGGAAATAAATAATAACTTTATTATTGCCTCTAGGGCATATTTCCTTCACATGGTCCAGTGCTCCGAGTGAACTTGAGTCGGTAGCTGCTGTTCAATCCACTCGGCGATGAAATCTGCTACTGCTTGGGACTTGATGGCTTTCTTTGCCTCAAACTTTATATCAAGGGGAAGGAGTTCAATCGCCCATTTCGCCACTCGACCAGTTGCATCTCTGTTGTGCAGAATCTCTGACAATGGGGCGTCGCTGACGATTGTAATGGAATGATCAGAGAAATAATGAGCAACCTTCTTCGTGGTCATATAAATCCTATATACAAGCTTCTGATAATGAGGGTATCTTTGCTTTGATGGGGTCAGTACTTCAGAAAGATAATATACTGGGCGCTGAACTTTGAAGGCTTTTCCTTCTTCTTCCCGCTCGACCGTAAGTACTGTACTGACGACTTGTCATGTGGCTGCAATGTAAAGTAGCAAAGGCTCTTTGCTGATTGGGGCAGCAAGCACCAGCTGTGTGGAGAGTAGAGCTTTTAGCTATGCAAATACTGCATCAGCTTCTGTAGTCCACTTGAACTTGTCTGACTTCTTCATCAGTCGGTAAAGAGGCAATGCCTTTTCACCGAGACGAGAGATGAATCGACTTAAAGCGGCCAAGCTTCCAGTAAGCTTCTAGACATCGTGCACACGCACAGGGCGTTTCATTCGGAGTATAGTGCCAACTTTTTTTGGGTTGGTGTCGATTCCTCGTTCGGAAACGAGAAAACTGAGTAACTTTCCGCCAGGAACTCCGAATGTGCACTTTGATGGATTAAGCTTGATATCATACCTCCTGAGATTGGCAAATGTTTCAGCGAGGTCAGTCAACAGGTCGGAACCCTTCCGTGATTTGACCACAATATCATCCATGTACGCTTCCACATTCCGACTGATTTGAGTGAGCAAACACTTCTGAATCATCCTCATGAACGTGGCTCCGGCATTTTTAAGGCCGAATGGCATGGTGACATAGCAGAAGCACCCGAATGGAGTGATGAAAGTTGTTTTAATCTCGTCGGGTCCATACAGACGGATCTGATGGTAACCGGAATAGGCGTCTAAAAAAGACAGGCGCTCACATCCCGCAGTTGAGTCGACTATTTGGCCGATGCGGGGGAGAGGAAAATGATCTTTCGGGCAGGCCCGATTGATATGTTTGAAATCAATGCACATGCGAAGTGACTTGTCCTTCTTGGGGACCATGACAACATTGGCGAGCCACTCGGAGTGGTAAATCTCTCGGATAAACTCTGCTGCTAAGAGTCGAGCCACCACCTCGCCAATGGCTTTTCTCTTCTGGACGGCGGACCGTCGAAGATGTTCTTTAACAGGTTTCACCTTTGAGTCGACTCGTAGACGATGCTCAGCCAGCCCCCTGGGAACACCCGGCATGTCAGCGGGCTTCCATGCGAAGATGTTCCAGTTCTCACGGAGGAACTGGATGAGCGCTTCTTCCTATTTGGAGTCGAGTGATGTGGAGATATGAGTCGGAGCAGCACTGGGGTTGGTCGGGTGAATGTGAACCGGCTTTGTCTCACCGGACGACTGAAACGCTGACTCTATAGCGGGCTTCTTGGCTCGCAACAAATCACTCGGATCTGCAGTTTTCTGGTATTCCTATAACTCTACCACTACTATCTGAGCATCAGCGATCTTTGAGCCCTTCTGAAAGCACTCTTCTGCCTTTTTCCGATTGCCAGTAATGGTGATCACACCTTTGGGACCAGGCATCTTCAATTTGAGGTACACATAACATGGTCGAGCCATGAAGCGTGCATAAGCTGGCCTACCTAAATTAGCGTGATAAGCACTCTGGAAATCCACAACTTCAAACGTCAACTTTTCTTTGTGGTAATGCTTTGAATCACCGAAAACCACATCGAGAGCAATTTGGCCGAGTGACTCAGCTTTCTTCCCAGGAATGACTCCATGGAAACTCATGTTGCAGGTACTGAGTCTGGACATCAGAATGCCCATTCCCTTCAGCGTCTCCGCATACAATATGTTCAGGCCACTGCCACCATCCATCAAGACTTTAGTCAGTCGAGTGCCTTCGATGACTGGGTCGACCACCAAAGCTTGCCTCCCAGGGGTGGCAATGTGTGTCGGATGATCGGACTGGTCGAATGTGATGGCAGTCTGAGACCATTTCAGATAACTGGGAGTTGTCGGAGCAACCATATTCACCTCACGGTTGATAACTTTCAATCGACTTTTGCTTTCAACATCAGCAAAAATCATCAAGGTGGAATTGACCTGGGGGTACCCATCATCACTATCTTCTTTGTCCTCAACTTTGTCCGACTCCTTTTCCTTATCTTTGGGCTATTTCCCCTGGAATTGCTGGATCAAGAGCCGACACTGTCGAGTGGTATGTTTCGGGTAAATGAATTTACCCTCCTCATCTTTCTTTGTGTGGATGTGGCACGGCAGATCCATCACGTCATTTCCTTCCTTATCCTTCACCTTCTTAGGGTTCCAAGACCCTTTGGTCTTCCCTTTAAACTTTCCTTGAGTCACGGCCAATGCTTCTCCAGGAGCAGCTGGCTCGGCTTTCCGCTTCTGCTTCCGACTGGAGTTCCCTCCCCCGGTTTCATGAGTGGTCGACTTGTACTTGCCACTCCGGAGCCGATCCTCTTCTTCACCATTGGCATACTTGGTGGCAATCTCCATCATTCGACTCAGGGTCATGTCTCTAGTCCGACCAAATTTCAAACTTAGCTCTCTGTTCTTAACGCCTTCCTTGAAGGCATAGACTGCCTGGTGATCAGATACATTCTCCACCGTGTGATGCAATGTGATCCACCTCTGGATGTAATCCCTCAGAGTCTCATTCGACTTTTGCACACAAACCTGCAGCTCTGTCAACCCTGCTGGTCGCTTGCAAGTTCCTTCAAATGTTCTGACAAACACTCGGGCAAGATCTTCCCAAGTGTAAATGCTGCTAGGTGCCAACTAATTCAGCCATGCTCTGGCTGAGCCCTCCAACATAAGAGGTAGGTGTTTCATGGCCACCTCATCATTGCCGCCGCCTATCTGAACGGCCACTCGGTAGTCCTCAAGCCAAGTATTGGGCTTGGACTCACCAGTGAACTTACTGACTCCAGTCGCCAACCTGAAGTTGGGAGGAATCACCGTGGCCCTGATGGCTCTGCTAAAACACTCTGGTCCTGAGACGTGAACTCTACTGCTGGTGGGCACATCTCTGTCATGGCCTTCTCAGTGAGCTCTGTTCTGATTGACCAAACCTTGAATGATAATGGTCTCGCATCAAAGCCTGGTTCTCTGGGGTCGACTGGAACCCTTCGCCCAACACTGTGCTGGCGTCTGTCATCTTGCTGTCGAGGAGCGTATGACCCACCCCTTGGGGGAGGAGTGGGCACTCGACATCGATCATCACGATCGAATCGGTCATCATACTGATCATGCCGACCTCCACGTCCCTCACGCCTCGGGGGCGATCTCGGGCTATGGGCCGACTGGACTGTATTCGCAGCGACGGATCTGCTGTGAATCCTGTTTCGCGACTGCGATACAGCTGATTTTTGATCTCCTGCTGCCCGGAGCAAATCTCTGATCTGTAACAAGCCTCTGCCAGCCTCTGACTGGGAGGGCTGAATCGACTCTGCTATACGGGTTGCAGCTGCTAGATTCTGAATCGGAGTTCGATATACCTGAGTCGGTGGTGGAAAGAGTTGACGTCGACTGGAGTCTGGAACTCATTGCCGCGCACGCTCGTCGAGTGCTCGCTGGAGGTTCTCCAGTCGAGTGCGCTCAGCCAAGTTGGCCAAACGCGCGTCCTCTAAGGCACGAGTCTCGGGGGTTTCTCCAACGATAGGAGTATGCAGCGCATCCATGTTCCGGCGGCGAAGATCTTCCCTTTGTAGCGACGTGAGTGGCTCGGGCTGATATTCTTCGTGGGCATGCGCCGGATCGCCTCCGCCATCAACTCTGTCGATGCGGGGAAAACCAGGAGGACTGCATGGTCCGTTGACCATCAACCTCCGCCGCCGGATCACTGCTGTCGCACTCGGATGCAGTCTCTACGGAGCCAGTCGACAGGTCGAACATGCCGTAGAGAGATTCGTCTGGCTCGATCGCCGCGACTTGGGGAGTGGCCGACTGGCGAGCCACCGCGTGCCTCACCCACCGCTGAAGCCTCGACCGACCGGAGCGCTTGCGCCGGCAGGAGATAGGGAGGGAGGACGACACAGGGGTCGACCGATACTGGGTCGACGGTTGCCGCAGGAGGACGCCGCGGACGCACGCACGGAAGTGCGTCGCCCCGCGGACGGGAAGCGCGTCGATGTCGAGTGGAGCCTCCTGAAGCCAAGCGGAGTCGTCAGCGATGAACGTGAGCGCGCCGAGATGGATCTCGCGGCCCTCAACCAAAACTCCACCTGAAACCATGATGAAGGAGATCAGAACAATTGCAACTTCTCCAATAGGTCGCTAAGACACCTGCCCCACGGTGGGCGCCAACTGTCGTGGTTCTAAGTCTGACAGTAGAATAGGGGGGTAGGAATGGAGAGGCAAGATCCTAGCTATGGAGTAGTTGTATACGCAAGATGTTTACGAGTTCAGGCCCTTCCCGGAGGAAGTAACAACCCTACGTCTCGGAGCCCGGAGGCGGTCGACTGGATTATGTGCGTATGAGTTACAGGGGTGCGAACCCTTTACACTTAGGAGGGGGTGGCTTATATAGAGTCCGCCAGACCCCTCCGGCCCTCAGTTATGCAGGGTTTAAGGTACATTAAGATCTGGCGTTACTGGTAACGCCATACATAAAGTGCTATGATCGCCATAAAGACTACTTAATGACCGACCGTTTGTGTGCAGAGTGACTCTAGATCTCCGGGTGGTCGAGTGAGTGGCTTCATGGTCGAGTGTCTTCGAGTCCGTCGAGTGGAATCCTTCCAGGTCGACTGAAAGGTAGCTTCTTCTAGAGATGTCCTTGGGGAGGGTATCTTGGACAGGTCCATGACCCTACCCTAGGTACATGGCTTCATCACTAGAGGCAATAATAAAATGGTTATTATTATATTTCCTTGTTCATGATAATTGTCTGTTGTTCATGCTATAATTGTATTAACCTGAAACCGTAATACATGTGTGAATACATAGACCGTAATATGTCCCTAGTAAGCCACTAGTTGATTAGCTCGTTGATCAATAGATGGTTGTGGTTTCCTGACCATGGATATTGGATGTCGTTGATAACGGGATCATATCATTAGAAGAATAATTTGATGGACAAGACCCAATCCTAAGCATAGCACAAGACCGTGTAGTTCGTTTGCTAAGAGATCTTCTAATGTCAAGCATCATTTCCTTAGACCATGAGATTGTTCAACTCCCGGATACCGTAGGAATGCTTTGGGTGTACCAAACGTCACAACGTAACTGGGTGGCTATAAAGGTGCACTACCGGTATCTCCAGAAGTGTCTGTTGCGTTGGCATGAATCGAGACTAGGATTTGTCACTCCGTATGACAGAGAGGTATCTCTGGGCCCACTCGGTAATGCATCATCATAATGAGCTCAATGTGACTAAGGAGTTAGTCACGAGATCATGCATTACGGAACGAGTAAAGAGACTTGCCAGTAACGAGATTGAACGAGGTATGGGGATGCCGACGATCGAATCTCGGGCAAGTAACATACCGGTGGACAAAGGGAATTGTATACGGGATTGATTGAATCCCCAGCATCGTGGTTCATCCGATGAGATCATCGTGGAACATGTGGGAGCCAACATGGGTATCCAGATCCCGCTGTTGGTTATTGGTCGGAGAGATGTCTCGGTCATGTCTGCATGGTTCCTGAACCCGTAGCGTCTACACACTTAAGGTTCGGTGACGCTAGAGTTGTTATGGGAAATTGTATGTGGTTGTTGAAGGTTGTTTGGAGTCCAGGATGAGATCCCGGATGTCACGAGGATTTCCGGAATGGTCCGGAGGTGAAGATTTATATATGGGAAGTCAGTTTCAGTCAGCGGAATGGTTTCGGGGGTTATCGGTATTGTACCGGGACCATTGAAAGCTGTCAGGGGGTCCACCGGGTGGGGCCACCTACCCCGGGGGACTTAATAGGCTGAACAAGGGTGGGAACCAGCCCCCTAGTGGGCTGGTGCGCCCCCAAAGGCCCAAGGCGCCTTGGGTTGGAAACCCTAGGGGTGGGGGCGCCTCCCACCAAACCTGGGGGGCAAGTCCCTCCCTTGGCCGCCGTCCCCCTTGTAGGATCTAAAGGGGCCGGCCCCCTCTCCCCTTCCCCTATAAATAGTGGGGGGGTGGGAGGGCTGCCATACCCTTCCCCTGGCGCAGCCCCTCCCTCCTCCAACACCTCCTCCTCCTCCGTAGAGCTTGGCGAAGCCCTGCAGGAAAACCACAAGCTCCACCACCACGCCGTCATGCTACCGGAGCTCTCCCTCAACTTCTCCTCTCCCCTTGCTGGATCAAGAAGGAGGAGACGTCCTCGTGCTGTATGTGTGTTGAATGGGGAGGCTCCGTCCATTCGGCGCTAGATCGGATCTTCCGCAATTCTTGTAATGCTTCCTCTTAGCGATCTTCAAGGGTATGAAGATGCACTCCCTCTCTCTCTCTCTCTCTCTCTCTCTCTCTCGTTGCTAGCATCTCCTAGATTGATCTTGGTGACACATATGCATTTTTTTGAATTATTACTACATTACCCAACAGGCAGCAGCCGACAGCGCGCATTATGGTCATTTGGTGGCACAAGGTGGTTGTTGCTTGTGAAACTTCATTAACACACACAAAAAACTAAGGTATATAGTGCTCTCTATTCCTCTTTCTTGTGTGGACACGACCTCACTGTGATCGACTCCCTCTTTCGTGTTTGACCACCTCCTTATGTGCGACATGGACCTAGCCCTAACGCCATGAAACTCCCTCAACCTACCGCCCACCTCTCTACTCCCCGTCTTGCCTTTCTCAAGGCAGGTCCAAGCTCGAGCTAGTCCATGACGACACCCCTCGTGAGTACCTCTCCCGAGCTTTGCTTCGCGCACCAGCTCGCCAACGACAACCAACAAACTCACCATGAGACCCTTCTCTGGTTGATCGGCGCGTAGCATGCTTGAATGCTGGCCATTGTTCTGTCACATCATCGGTAGCAACCGTATATAAACCCAGGGGACCCCTCCCGAGCTCCCATCCACGGAACATCTCACCAACGATAGCCAACAAGCTCGGTCATGACGCTACCACCCACTCCTACAGAGACCCTCTAGATCGTCGACGATGCCAATTCCGACGAGATTCCCGTAATCGGTCCTATCTCCTACGACAGAGATAGAAAAAATGTGAAACCAACCTTATACGTGGCTCGGGTTGCTGACCAGTGGGGCCCACTTCTCTGTCAAACCATTATGTTTTAGACTAGACCTGATCGTACCCCAAATTGGGCCCGCTTAACAAAGCCTAGTCTGGGAAATACCATTTCTCAGTCGGGCGAGCACATAAACAATGACTTTTCCAAATTACTTTAATTATTTTGGCATATGAAATAAACTTATAACTAAATTTTATATAAAAGCACTATATTTTAGTCCTTCCAGGCTTTTTCCATGCTTTTCGGATGAACTTGTGGCGAAAAAGCTTAACCCAAGCCCAACCCAGATGCCGAACTTTGGGTCGGGTTGGACCATGCCCATGTCTAGTTTAGACGTGTTTTTTTAACACAGTACGGACAGAAGCGCTCATATAAACGTGCATACACTCATCCTTATGAACACACACACGCCCACCCTACCCCTATGAGCACCTCTGAGAGACTGAGCCGACATATCATTTTGAAATTTTACGAAGTCACCGTAATAAATTCAGGATAAATGTGAACATCAGGACTTGAATCCTGGTGGACTGGGGATACCACTGTCCACCTAACCATCCCAACCGCGGGTTGGTTCGCAGTTTAGACGCGTTCTGTAAAATAGTTTTCAGTTTTCCCTAACACGCATTTCTCCATTTTGCATTGGGTGGGGCAATTCGGTCACATATGAAAATACGATTTGAAGTACAAACCTATATTGATATGAACTACTACCTTTGTCCTGGTTTATTAGTCTCCATTGTATTCTGTGCCAAAGTTTGACTTTAAACTTAACTAATAAAATGTTAACGCATGTCATAAAAATTAACATAATTGAAAACTACTTTCAAATACGAATCCAACCATATAATTTTTGGTGACATGCATTAATATTTTATTAATTAAATCTATAGTCAAATTTTGGTACAAAATATAAAAGGGACTTGTAAACCAGAACGGGGGTAGTAGCCGAAAAGGAGGAGTAATGGCATACGTAAAATTATGGGGAAGTTGTAATTATTATTTTTGAGTAATATTTTTGAAGACAAGACTTTTTTTTAAAACATCAGTACAGACACAAGCGTTCATATACACGCGCATACACTCATCCGTAGGTGCTTATAGGGGTAGGGTGTGCGAGACTTTTCTTTTAGAACTTTCGAAGACAAGAATTTGCAATGGCATTCCTTTTTATTTTTGAGCGTGTTGGCATTCTTCTAGAGTCGCAAAGTTGCAGCGCGGGCTTCTCGGCCCAGTCGTGTTAGCAGCCACATCTCGCTACTTTCCGTTTCCATTCTGTCCCCATTATTCTCACCAAAAAAAAAACATTCTGCCACCTCTTCTTCCCCTTCCGAACAGGTTCCAAACCCTAGGTCCTCGCCAATGTGAGCGCCGCCGGAGATTCCCAAACCGCCGGAGACTGTTCTGTTCAACTGCGGGCGACCGTATCGGGTCGCCACCCTCCCCTATCGACGACCAGGCCCTCAAGAGTCAAGAGTGAGGCCCTTTCTCCTTGCCTCCTCTATCTGCCTATGTAATTTTTACGGCTATGGTTCATTGACCAACCCTGTTTCTTTTAGTATATCTAATCTATGCTTGGTGATGTAGTATTCACCTGGTGTAAACTACAAGTTCTTAAATGGTGCTCTTTCGAAGATTGCTATTTTACCTAACAAAATTGTTTATTTTAGTGGATTTATACAACAACAACAACAACAAAGCCTTTAGTCCCAAGCAAGTTGGGGTAGGCTAGAGGTGAAACCCATAAGATCTCGCAACCAACTCATGGCTGTGGCACATGGATAGCAAGCTTCCATGCACCCCTGTCCATAGCTAGCTCTTCGGTGATACCCCAATCCTTCAGGTCTCTCTTAACGGACTCCTCCCATGTCAAATTCGGTCTACCCCGCCCTCTCTTGACATTCTCCGCACGCTTTAGCCATCCGCTATGCACTGGAGCTTCTGGAGGCCTGCGCTGGATATGCCCAAACCATCTCAGACGATGTTGGACAACCTTCTCTTCAATTGGTGCTACCCCAACTCTATCTCGTATATCATCATTCCGGACTCGATCCTTCCTCGTGTGGCCACACATCCATCTCAACATACGCATCTCCGCCACACCTAACTGTTGAACATGTCGCCTTTTAGTCGGCCAACACTCAGCGCCATACAACATTGCGGGTCGAACCGCCGTCCTGTAGAACTTGCCTTTTAGCTTTTGTGGCACTCTCTTGTCACAGAGAATGCCAGAAGCTTGGCGCCACTTCATCCATCCGGCTTTGATCCGATGGTTCACATCTTCATCAATACCCCCATCCTCCTGCAGCATTGACCCCAAATACCGAAAGGTGTCCTTCTGAGGTACCACCTGACCATCAAGGCTAACCTCCTCCTCCTCACACCTAGTAGTACTGAAACCGCACATCATGTACTCGGTTTTAGTCCTACTAAGCCTAAACCCTTTCGATTCCAAGGTTTGTCTCCATAACTCTAACTTCCTATTTACCCCCGCCCGACTATCGTCAACTAGCACCACATCATCCGCAAAGAGCATACACCATGGGATATCTCCTTGTATATCCCTTGTGACCTCATCCATCACCAATGCAAAAAGATAAGGGCTCAAAGCTGACCCCTGATGCAGTCCTATCTTAATCGGGAAGTCATCAGTGTCGACATCACTTGTTCGAACACTTGTCACAACATTATCGTACATGTCCTTGATGAGGGTAATGTACTTTGCTGAGACTTTGTGTTTCTCCAAGGCCCACCACATGACATTCCGCGGTATCTTATCATAGGCCTTCTCCAAGTCAATGAACACCATATGCAAGTCCTTCTTTTGCTCCCTATATCTCTCCATAAGCTGTCGTACCAAGAAAATGGCTTCCATGGTCGACCTCCCAGGCATGAAACCAAACTGGTTTTTGGTCACGCTTGTCATTCTTCTTAAGCGGTGCTCAATGACTCTCTCCCATAGCTTCATTGTACGGCTCATCAGCTTAATTCCACGGTAATTAGTACAACTCTGAACATCCCCCTTGTTCTTGAAGATTGGTACTAATATACTCCGTCTCCATTCTTCTGGCATCTTGTTTGCTCGAAAAATGAGATTGAAAAGCCGGGTTAGCCATACTATCGCTATGTCCCCGAGACCTTTCCACACCTCAATGGGGATACAATCCGGGCCCATCGCCTTGCCTCCCTTCATCCTTTTTAAAGCCTCCTTGACCTCAGACTCCTGGATTCGACGCACAAAACGCATGCTGGTCGAAGTACTCCCACCATCTATGCTTAATCTCCTCGTCCTTCACCAAGAGTTGGCCTGCTCCGTCCTTGATGCATTTGACTTGGCCAATATCCCTCGTCTTCTTCTCTCGGATCTTGGCCATCTTATAGATGTCCCTTTCGCCTTCCTTCGTGCCTAACCGTTGGTAGAGGTCCTCATACGCCCGACCCCTTGCTTCACCAACAGCTTGCTTTGCGGCCTTCTTCGCCATCTTGTACTTCTCTATGTTGTGTGCACTCCTATCCAGGTATAGGCGTCTAAAGCAATCTTTCTTCTCTTTAATCGCCTTCTGGACATCATCATTCCACCACCAGGTATCCTTATCTTCGCTTCTCCTTCCCCTGGACACTCCAAACTCCTCTGAGGCCACCTTACGAATGCAAGTCGCCATCTTCATCCACACATTGTCCGCATCCCCTCCTTCCTTCCAAGGGCCCTCCTTAATGACCCTCTCCTTGAACGCCTGAGCTACCTCCCCCTTGAGCTTCCACCACTTCGTTCTAGCGACTTTAGCCCGCTTATCCCGCTGGACACGAATCCGAAAGCGGAAGTCAGCAACCACCAGCTTATGCTGGGGTACAACACTCTCTCCAGGTATCACCTTACAGTCTAGGCACGCACGCCTGTGTTCCCTTCTCGAGAGGATGAAATCAATCTGGCTAGAGTGTTGGCCACTACTAAAAGTCACCAGATGTGATTCTCTCTTTCTAAAGAGGGTGTTGGCTACAATCATGTTGTAGGCTAGAGCAAAGCTTAAGACATCTTCTCCTTCTTGATTCCTGATGCCATAGCCAAAGCCCCCATGCGCCCCTTCAAAACCTGTGTTAGATGTACCCACGTGGCCATTGAGGTCTCCTCCTATGAAGAGCTTCTCACCAATCGGTACACTCCTAACCATGTCTTCCAGGCCTTCCCAGAACTCCCTCTTGGTGTTCTCATTGTGGCCTACTTGCGGGGCATACGCGCTGATAACATTGAGAACCAAGTCCTCAACTACCAGCTTGACCAGGATAATCCGGTCCCCACGTCTCTTGACGTCTACCACTCCATACTTGAGGCTCTTGTTAATCAAGATGCCTACGCCATTTCTGTTTGCAGCCGTCCCCGTGTACCATAGCTTGAAGCCGGTATCCTCCACCTCCTTCGCCTTCTGTCCTCTCCATTTGGTTTCTTGGACGCAAAGGATATCAACACCTCTCCTCACCGCTGCATCAACTAGCTCCCGAAGCTTCCCTGTCAGAGACCCTACGTTCCAGCTACCTAAGCGAATCCTCCTAGGCTCGGCTAGCTTCCTTACCCTTCGCACTCGTCGAGTCAAATGCGAAGACCCTTGCTCATTTTCCACTACATCCGGGCGCCGATGTAGCGCGCCACTAAGGATGCGACGACCCGATCCTCGCTCACTTGCCACCGTATCCGGATCAAGATACGGCGCGCCACCTGGGGGGTGACGGCCTGGCCCTTGCCCATTTTCCACCACACCCGGGTTCCGATGTGGCGCGTCGCTGAGAGGGTTACGCCCCAACGAAAATCTTTTGGGTTTCATCTCCATAAGAGTGGCTGAGTTTTTACGTTGGCTCGCCAAGCCTATCACAACCCTCCTCCTTTACCCGGGCTTGGGACCGGCTATGTTGAGACAACATAGGCGGAGTTTATTTTAGTGGATTTATGATTGGCACAAATGATTAGGCATATATGCTTGGTTCAGATGCGCACTTTTCGCTGTTTCTGCATGTCCTTCGGGAAGAAAATGGACCAATCGATCTAAGCTTGTTCCTGGAGTTTCGGTCTGATGTGGAACCACAGATATTCAGTAATAAACGTATCTCTGATGCACAACCTAAGTTTCAGCCTGTATTCCTTGAATAAGATGGCACGACACTTCTTTTTCTACACATTTTACTTAATAGATAGAATGCCCTCTTGCCTTCCATGTAAACAAATTTTAGTTAAAGTCGACGGCGTGCTATCACTAGGCGATTTATGTTTCACATGATGAACTGACAGCACAATTCCTTCACGTTTCGCATACTCATGTTGCTATGTTGGGATTTCTAGTTACAGGAAAGGAATCACATGATCCTCTTTCAGTTTTAGTCATGCGCCGCCACTTTATCCAATAAAAAGAAATATTCATACTCTAAAACAAGCATAAGCTTAGTCGCAGTTGTTACTTTACCATGACAAATAAGTGGCCCTGCAGCTGTTGTACTGTGTACTGCGCTGAGTACATGACTACGTGGTACTTCGAATGTAGTTGTACTAGTTATAGCCTCTTTGATTCACATAATTCTGCACATATGGAGATAGGAACAACATATGAATTGAAATTGACAGGAATACATGCACAAAACAGAGGATTGGGAAACACTGTACTTTTGTGAACTTGGGTGTTTGATTCACACTTTAACGGGGATAAAACATACAGAAACGTAATACACCAGTGAAATCATAGAAATTATAGCAAAGAGATCTGAGTGGATTGTAATATTACCGAGTTTAACTTAAAACTGGTATCAGAGGAAATTTTCCTCTATTTCTGTTTTGCTCTGTTCATTTCATCAAATGAGTGAATAGTGCCACCAAAGGAAACTGTCCTGTTTCAATGGGTTCCTGCATTTTTTTTTTGCTCCATCCATTTGAATCAAATGAATGAATGCTTCCACCAAAGGAATACGTTGAACTTCCTGAGCTTTCTTATAAGTTGAGCTGATAGCCTTTGATATTAGAATAGTGCAAGCATATGTATTGCTAGTTGCATTTTTGTACTGTACTTTACTATGATTTTGATGGCATTTCTGTAGACTGCATCATGAAGGCTCCACAGTTTCGGCCTTGGCCAGATCTTCAGCCGGAACTCCTGGGCCTTATCCTCAAGCGCCTCCCCGTCCTGGCTGATCGTGTTCGTCTAAGAGCAGTATGTCATCCATGGCGCTCTAATAGTTTGGAGCAGCACCTTCCCCTCCCATTCCCATGGCTCACTCTCCCTGATGGTACCTTCCTCAACATTCCCGGTGGTGAAATTCACCGCATGCCTATACCAGAAGGCGCTCGTTGCCAAGGCTCCATTGACAACTGGCTATTTCTCACACACAATGATGATGTATGCTCATTGATGAACCCTTTCTCCAATACCACGCTGGAGCTTCCTAAGCTAGGCAGAGAATGGGAGCGTGTGATAGGTCCCTGCTCTAGATTTAAGCCAGTTTTTTATAAGTTGGCGGTGCCCTCGCCGCTGGACTCATCACCCAATTCCTTGGTCGCGGCACTAATCACGGATAATTCTAATTGCCGCACACTTTGCATTAGCCAGCCCCCTATTGCTCCTGACTCACTCAGAGGTGACAAGTATCCAGTAACGCGCCTTGCAGATATTGCATTCTTTGATGGAAAGTTGTACACACTGTGGATTTGGCAAGCTTTTGATATTTGAGTTGGACGAGAACCTTGTTATTTCATCCGTTGAGAGCATAATTGACTCTTTGGGTGATTTAGGTGGAGTGCCTCAACCTTTGGCCCCAGAGAAGCCATATTCTGTAAGGGAGTATCTTGTTGAATGTGGTGGTAGACTGTTGATGGTGACACGATGGATTCACTGGGTGAATATTTCTGCAAGTGACGATGTCTTTGAAGATAAACGCACAGCTGCACTTGAGGTCTTTGAGGCAGATTTACAAAGCAGCCCCCGTCGTCGATGGAGAAGGGCCCATGATTTGGGTGGCCATGCGCTCTTTCTCGGCCAGCATGGCTCCAAGTCTCTGCCCGCTGGAGAATGCAGTGGATACGAAGAGGATTGCATCTACTTCATGTGCGACTATCCCTGGCCGAGCCCTTCTGCAAACCCTCTGTGTGACTCCGGTGTATACAACGTCAGGAATGGGAGGATCACACCATTGATGTCAGAGACGGCAGCTGCGCCGCTAGAGCGTGTTGGGCAGTGGCGTCCGGCATGGGTTTTTCCTTCGGCAGCTATGTGATCAACGAAGCAATGTTTGTTCTGCTTTCTTAGAATCCTCATGCGTACTCCCAACTTGCTCTGCTACAACTTTGGGACCAACCAATTCTGCTTATGTTTATCCCAGTGACCTGTGATCTCAGTTGGTACGTTTGTGTGTACGTTAAATCCTATGTATAATCTTATAATAATGGGAAATATTCGAACGTTCAAGTCTTTTGTTATAGCAACTTGATCTATTGTCTGAGTGGATATTACCTTTACATGAACAAACTTTTTTCCTCTGGTGAAAAAACTCAAGGAATCTCCTAGATCATGTTCACTGTGAGGAGAGCACCGTGTTGATGATAGGCCACGAAGATAATGATGTACCGCGTTTCTGTTCTGAAAAGTTGGAAGAATTTGGTACTGTACTGTACTGTTAGCATACAGGTACATGAGCGATTTCTTGGCACCACCGCCGCATCAACCTTTGCTGAAGACGACGACGGTGAGGTGAAGCTGACGCTTGGATCTCGGGTGAAGCTGACGCTTGGATCTCGTTATTTGATCAGTCTTGCTACGTCTCAGTCGACTAAAAGACTTAGGGCATGTACAATGGTTGATAAGATAGTCTTATCTTGAGTCTTGCATGTGATTTAGAGATGACCAAAAAAATTGTCCATAATGGGTCATCTCTTAGCCTTATCTTCAATAACTAGCAATTCCTAAAAATGTGGTGAGACATATTGTGCTAAGAGATCACCTCTTGTCTTCTCTTAAATAAGAGAAGGCAAGCCTTTTCTTATGAGTTCTCTCTCCTCCACCTCATCATCTATCCTACGTGGCACTCTTAAGATAGCACCACTGTACATGCCCTTATCTCTCCCTAATAATAAAGCACGGATTGGGTCTCCGGGTTCACCGTCGCGGCGTTATTGCAGAATAGTCCTTGTGTTTTTTTTTGCTATTTGACCCGCACTCCGTTGCCATCGAATAAGTTTTGAGTACGTAAAGAAAACGATTCGTCCAAGTAGTCTGCTTAGGCTGACTGGGCCATGGTGTGGGCCGGCTGGGCGCTGCAAGAGCTGGGTTTGGGGTGGCGCGGCTCGAACGCGGGCGAGCGGCTGGGCTGCCAGATCAAGCGCGTGGTCAACGCGGAGGTCGTCTCGCTCGATGCAGGGACCGAAGACGACGGTGCTCGGGATCGAAGCGGGCGGCGCTGGAGTTTTCATCCGGATCACGCCAGTTTCGGCGGGGAAGACGCGACAGAAGGCTTGGCTCGGTGGATCCGGTGTAGAGGGGGGGTCACGAGCGAGGTGGAGGAAGGCGGGGCACTGATCTCCATGGTCGCCCATGGCGGCGGCGTTCTCCGGTTCCTGTGGAGGGAGAGAAGAGAGAGTTTGGACAGGGAGAGATGCGAGGAAGGAGAGAAAGGAGCGGACGAGAGGCAGGGGTGGAGCGTCAGCTATAGTGGCAAAAGGATGCCCACGAGTCCCACGACGGTGGTGCCGTGGTGGTTTGACCTCGGCGGCTCGGCCATCCCTGCTAGCTCGAGCATAGTGGCAGGCCAAGCTCCGCCTCCTCCATATCGACATGTTAATTTTCTATATATATGCCATGAACTTTGTGCTATTTTTTTATGTTCTTGCCTGTTCTCTCGATCTGGAAGTAGGGAAGTCGGATCGGTATTCGTTGCTTCCTGCGTCCCTTGCGCCAAGCATCGGTTCAATGAAATTCGGCTCATTTCAAATTACTGAGATATGTCATGCATGTATGTGCAAATTGCAAGCTGCTCACGGATCGCACAGGTGCATTCCGAGGGGTGGTCTGCCACCTTTTCCAGTCTGTCACAGTTTTCACAAATCCTTGCATGCAGAATGGGAGTTCAACTAGCTGCGGAGTTGCATGTGCAGAAGCTGCATGTTGAGCTGGATAATAGAACGGTGGTGGGCACGCTGAATGCTATGGAGAAGAACCTAGCAGCTGTTGGACCGGTCATTGAAGAGATTAAAGCCATGCTTAAGAACTTTCAAGATACAAAGATTAGCTTTGCACGCCGTTCCGTTAATGGAGCTGCTCACGGGTTAGCTCGAGAGGGAGTTTGTAGGAATTAAACAATGTGTGGACTGATGATTTGCAGATCGTTGCCTTGGGGATGTTCGAGTTTTTTGAGTAAATAGATAAGTAAATTAAGTTATCCTAAAAAACAAAGTGTACTTATCCTTTTATATTCCACTAATACTCCCTCCGTAAACTAATATAAGAGCGTTTAGATCACTATTTTAGTGTTCTAAACACTCTTATATTAGTTTACAGAGGGAGTAGATGGGAAGGTGTGTCAGGTGATTTGTTAACAATTTAGGTTTTTGATGCAATTAATTATGTTTCTTTTTTTAATATATTACTCCAAATTTTAAGGTTAGTGCAGAACAAATTTTATTCCATTGATAGATGGAAAGGTGTATCAGGTTATTTCTTAACACTTTAGGTTTCACTATTAATTATGTTTCGTTTTTTAATAAATTTTTTAATTTTTAAGGTTGATGGAGTAATGTTTTTTACTGAATTGACGGAATATTGATTGTGAGAGAATTTTAATGGCATAGTAACCCATGGGCATCAGGGAGTAGATTGCCGAGGGCGGTCCTCACGTCTAGCTCGATGAGATTAGTTTTTTTTTATGTTTTATATGAACATTCCCTTGCGCAGGTGTGGTTCGGGCAGCGTCGTGGATGAGCTCGTCGCCTTGGCATCGACCATGTCCGGATATATTGTGATCAGGTGGTGAACGGCCGATGTGGGTTCGGGTGACATGTCAAAATAGAAGGCACATGCATGTGTGTGTATGTGTGTGAGAGAGAAGAGGGGTCTTGAGACATCACAGAAGCAGAACAAGTAATATTTCTTTTCTCCCATTGCAACGCATGGACATTTTTGCTAGTATTCATAAATATCTTATATACATCAAGATCCGCACAATTTCTTCTTTGATTCTTTCGTGCATAGCCTGGTCTCAACAGAAAATCCAACGAGAAAAACGGGATCGATCGGATCCGGAACGAGCTACGGGATCTTCTTTCACATAGTATGGTAGGTATATTGGGACGGACTCGCCCTCAGATCGATCGCTCTGTTTAAAGAGGACGTATCCCACGAGGCCACGACGATGGCCGCGTCGGGAGGCTCGTCCGGCGGGTGCACATGGCCGGATCTCCACCCGGAGATGTTGGGCGTCGTGCTCTCGCGGCTGCCGTCGCACGCCGACCGCGTCCGCCTCGCCGCCGTCTGCCGCCCATGGCGCTCCAGCGTGCGGCTGCTGCGTCCGCTACCCCCGCTGCTCCCGTGGCTCGCCCTCTGCGATGGCACCTTCCTCAGCCTCCCCGACGGCGCCATGCACCACCTTCCCATGGGGGACGACGTGTCCAGCCGATTCTCCACCGGCAGTGCGCTCTTCCTCGTGCATGGCGACGGCAAGTGCTCCCTGGTGAACCCTTCCCCCTCGACAACGACCTCTGTCCCCGAGGCCGCCGACTGGTTCCGAGAAAACCTGATCGTCCGGAAGGTGTTAATGTCCGACCACATCGTCGCCGTTCTGTTGGAGTCCAAAAAGCTCAACATCAACAGCTCCACGATGACAAAAATCATCATCTCTTCCCGTGGGCAGCCATGGGACACCACGAGTTGCTCCACGACGGAGTGGACAAAGCCTGAAGACAGCTTCGTCAACGACGTCGCGCTCTTCAAAGGAAAGCTCTACGTCCTCCTCGACACACAAGACGGGGAATACGGCCAGCAGCATGAGCTCCGTGTCCTGGACGACGGCCGCGAGCAGACAGCCATCCCCGGTACCCGAATCCTCCACGTGCACGAATCGTTTAATGCTTACGCGACCGACATGTACGTGCAGCGGAACTATCTCGTCGTCTCCGGCGACCGGCTGCTGATGGTGGAACGAAGGATCTACCAGCCGCCGATGTTCCCGGTAGACTCGGGGATTGAGAAGCGGACTCGTCTCTTCAAGGTCTTCGCGGCAACGGAGCTGAGCAGCGGCTGTGGGCTCTGGACCGAGGTCGATACATTGATGGGGCGTGCGCTCTTTGTCAGCGGAGGCTGCTCGCAGTCTCTCTCCGCCGGGGGTCAATCTAGCGGCGTCGGAGCTCGACAAGATTGCATCTACTTTGTGAACGAGGATCACGCAGATACAGACATCTCCGACTCCGAGGAGGAAATCTGTGAGAATCCCTTTCTAGACTCCGGCGTGTACAACATGGCAGATCAGACAGTGACGCCGTTGCCGTCGGAGGCTGTGGCGGCGCCCGCTGCCGGCGACGGACCATGGTCTCCGACTTGGCTTTTCCTAGAGACTTGAGTTAGGTTATATAGTTAAGGCGGTACTGTAATTAGGTTTTCTAATAAGATGTTTTTTTGGACACTTCTATTCTTCTATAAAGCATCATATGGTCGAGGCTGAAGAAATCATCTTCTGTGTGGTACGGGAATATGATATTGAGTCCAAAACTAGAAGCTGCAAATCTGCACCAGGAGGGTGTAGATCTTGTGCAACAAGCAGACCCACAAAAGCAAGGTATGTCAAAAATCATTTACAGATATGGGGCATTTCAGATATTTATTGGTAGTTCAGGAGGTCAACTGAAAGATTTTAGTGGGGTTTTACTCGCTGAGCTATGTCATCAAAATCCATGGAGTTCATATTGGTATGTTTGCATAGCTGGTTTATTGATGTCCAATTAATGATGGATCATGGTGAAATTTGATAGTTTCTGTCAGAAGTCAGAGCTAGCGACCAACTTGAAATTTCAGCATCTCTCGGATCAAAACCTCAGTAATCAAATGCCGCAAAATGTTGGTGTAATCATTGTCAAGTTTGAGGTTCCTAAGCATGAAACTTATCTCTACACATGTTACTCAAACTCGATCCGAATGTGCATAAGAACTGACTTTGCATGATTAGATTAAATTGCCAGGATGATATCAATATTAGTTCGCAAACAAAATTTAGAACACATATTAATTTGCAACTTAGCATCATATAAGACGTGCTCATTACCAAATACGGGGGACGTATAAGATCTGGAGTAGATTAATCTAATTAAACTAGTTATGCAAATTTGTTTGTTGTGGCAAATAAGCAGCATGATCGATTACAAAGTTATAGTTATAATTTAGTTGTCGATCAAAGATTATGTGGTTCATGCAACCATCGGTTTCTTTTATAGTCATATGAAAAGAAAATACACAGTACAAAAGTTTCCATGATAATGTCTATAGATGATACGGCAGAATGCTTCAACCTAAACTATTGACTACCCCTTGCAACATGTGACCACGGTCCAACATCCGATGTTTATAACATGACTACCCTGGTAATTGTTTGCACAACTGGCAACGGAGAAGGTTTCGGGTCACCATCTATTTCACGCAATGCGGATGAAAGTAGTTGGTAGACAGAAGCACAATGTTCCCTACCATGAAATTTTCTATGCATATGGTGCCCGTTGAAGGATCGATGTCAGTGTCGCGTGAAAGATATGACATGGTATGGAGACAAAGCATGTGAAGACTATGCCTTAGACAGAGCATCTTTACGAGCCATCAAGAACGATTTTAGTGCCCTATGTAGGATATGAAGTGGTATGGAGACATCACCGTGAGTACATAATTAAACCCATATAGCTCAGTCAACTATAAAGCGAATTGAATTGTAAAATCCCGACCATAGTTTTTTAGCTTAGATTGAAACCACGTGTATGATATATTTAAGGATCAATTGATTGTAAGAGGCAAGTCAAGTATAAGTTTGACAGAAAAACATAAATTCATTACCATCATTAAATTTTTGTAAAATGAATAATATAATATGGTTAACTTCAGCTCTAATAGCAATATTTTTTCTTAATACTTCATTTGCACTCACATTATAAAATTCATTTTAATCTTTGAAGTTGCTTTGATTATTACTGAGTGTGGTAGTAATTCTAGATTATGATTCTAAAATATATCTACTCTTACTATGTACTCCCTCCGATTCTAAAATAACATTTGAACTAAAAAAATTAGTGGGGTTTTACTTGCTGAGCTGTCATCAAATCCATCAAGTTCATATTTGATATGTTTGCAGCTGGTTAAATGCAATGTCCAAATTTATGGATCAATATGAAATCCATGGAGTAGTTTCGATTGATTAAGTCATATTCATGTGCTCACAAATATGATCGTTTTGGCTTCTTGAGGAAAACATAAAAAAGATACCCAAGGGAATCTATTGACAAAGGGTGAGGTGAAGCTGACGCTTGGATTTTGTTATTTGAGGACGTGTTTTGTTTGTGTCCTGGCCCAAACATGCCTGGCTTGAAGCCTCCCTGAAAGTCGCGTGGAGAACGTTTGGTTTACGGAAACAGTAACGCCGATACGTGTGGACTTCTCCAACTCGCCCACACGCCTGGATCGTCGTCCAGTGCAGTTTGCACGAATCTTGACACGAAAAGGTGGATTTGGTGTGCCACGTAGGACGGGGCTGGTGTGTGGGCGTTGGAGAGTTTGCCCACACGTCCCGCACCATGCTGTTTGCAAGCTGCGTGTGTGGGCAAACTAGTTTCTGCCCACACAACCACCACCTAGTCCATGTGCGTGTGGGCGAACTGCTTTTCGCCCACACGACACTCCTACGTTGTGGATGGCAATTGCAGTTACGCGAACGTGACAACTAGGTAGACACACATGGCAACTATAATTCGTTGCTAGACAGCAACTGCAGTTGCGCGTATGTGACAACCAGATAAACACACATGGCAACAGTGATTAACCATACATGACAACTATGGTTGGACCACACGTGACAGCTAGGTAAACACACATGCATGGCAACTACTGTTTGACCATATGTGGCAAGTAGTTAATCACATACGGCAACTACGGTTTGATTACACGCGGCAATTACCATAAATTAGACATGGCAACTATAGTTAACCAAAACAGATAGAGTTGCCATGCTTTTACAACTACACTTGCCATCCCGGATAACTACATCTGCCATCCCGGATGGCAACTAAATCGTTATCCTGCGGGTACCTAATGTAGCCCCGCCAGGACGTGTGCGCATTCTTGCTTCGTGCCACAGCGCGAGGTGAAGGTGAGTAGTACTTGTTGGACGTATGCACGAAGTAGCTGCGTCCACACGTGTAGGCAATTCTAATGTCCGCCCACACACAACCTGTGTGGACCGCCTCGTGCTCACGCCACACATGATGTGTGGACGGATGTCTAATATACCACACATATGGTGGATATCGGCATCCTTGGTTTATGTCCCGGAGAAAGAGAGGCTAGCCCTGATTCTTTCGCATATAGCCTGGACTCAACAGAAAAGCCACCGGAAAAACGGGATCGATCGGATCCGGAGTATATTGGAACGGACTCGTCCTCAGATCGATCGCTCTGTTCAAAGAGGACGCAGCCGCACGTATCACACGACGATGGCCGCGTCATCAAGCTCGTCCGGCGGGTGCACATGGCCGGACCTCCAGCCGGAGATGTTGGGCGTCGTGCTCTCGCGGCTGCCGTCGCACGCCGACCGCGTCCGCCTCGCCGCCGTCTGCCGCCCATGGCGCTCCAGCGCGCGTCTGCTGTGTCCGCTACCCCCGCTACTCCCATGGCTCGCCCTCTGCGATGGCACCTTCCTCAGCATCCCCGACGGCGTCGTGCACCGCCTGCCCGCGGCGGGACACGACGTCTCCGTCCGAGTCTCCACCGGCAGCACGCTCTTCCTCGTGCACGGCGACGACGACGGGTGCTCCCTGATGAACCCTTCCCCGGTAACGACGACCCCTGTCCCTGAGGCCGCTGGCTGGTTCCGAGAAAACCCGACCGTCCGGAAGGTGTTAATGTCCGAGCACCTCGTCGCCGCCCTGGTGGAGTCCAAAGAGCTCTACGGTTCCACGACCACGAAAGTCATCATCTCCACTCGTGGGCAGCCATGGGACATCACGAGGTGCTCCACGACGGAGTGGGCGGCGCCTGAAGAAAGCTGCGTCATAGATATTGCGCTCTTCAAAGGAAAGCTCTACGTCCTCCTCGACACAGTCCTCCTCGACGGAGACGAGGACGAGGGATATGGACAGAGGCATGAGCTTCGTGTCCTGGACGACGGCCACGAGCAGACAACCATCCAGGGCACCCCAGTCGCCGGGTTTGAGGACGACTTTGATCCTTACGACACCGACGAGTACGGGCAGCGGCACTACCTCGCCGTCTCCGGTGATCGGCTGCTGATGGTGCAACGATGGATCAACCTGCCGCCAATATTTCCGATCGACTCAGGGATTGAGGAGCGGACTCGACTCATCAAGGTCTTCCAAGCAACAGGCCTGAGCAGCGGCTGTGGACACTGGACCGAGGTCGATACGTTGCTGGGGCGCGCGCTCTTTGTCTGCGAAGGCTGCTCAGAGTCTCTCCCAGCCGGGGGTCAATCTAGCGGCGTCGGAGTTCGAGAAGACTGCATCTACTTCATGAACTGCGAAACTTGTGAGAATCCCTTTCGAGACTCCGGCGTGTACAACATGAGAGACCGGACAGTGACGCCGTTGCTGCCGGAGACGGTGGCGGTGCCCGCAGCCGGCTACGGTCCATGGTCTCCAACTTGGCTTTTCCCGGAGACTTGAGTTAAGCTACTAGGTACGCGGTATTACCAGTTAGGATTCCCTTAGATGTTGCAGTATGTATTGGTCATTTTTTTCCTTTTTCACAATACCCATTAAACACTTCTAAAGCATATGCTCGAGATTGTGAACAACTAATCTTCTGTGTGGTATATGGGGATATGGAATTGAATCCAGAACTAGTATCTGCAGATTTGCACAGGCACGGTGGAGAGCTTGTGCACAAGCAGACCCACAGAAGCAAGGTATGCCAAAACTCCTGTGAAGATATTGGGTATTGCAGTTTTTTAAGAAAAATACTCCCTCCCTCCCTCCCAAAATAAATGTCGTTCAAAGTTGTACCAAGTCAGCGATACTTATTTTGGGACGGAGGGAGTATAAACTAGAAAGAATTTGCTGCATGTGATATATCATCGGAAAAGGTAAAAAATTCAAAGCTATCAAATGATTTGACTGCGAAATAGTGAGGTAAATATATAGAAACCTAATGTAGGGAACTCCAGATATTTATTGGTAGTTTAGGAGGTCAACTGAAAGATGTTAGTGGGTTTTACTTGTTGAGCTGTGTAATCAAATCCTTTGAGTTCATATTTCATATGTTTGCATAGCTGGTTAATTGCAATGTCCAATCTATGACGGATCATGATGAAATGTAGATTCAGACAGAAGTCAGAACTAGAGATGTAAGTGGCAAATAAATGGTGTCCGCAATCCCGTTTAGTTAGTTTTTACTAGCTTGATAGTTCATTTTTCTCAAACAAACAAAAAACCTTTTTGAACTATCATATCATAAGTGGACTTTAAACGGGATTAAATGGGACCCGGTTGACATCCCTAGTCAGAACCAGTGGCCAATTTGAAATTCCAGCATCTATCAGATCAGCCTCCGTAATCAAATGCCATAAAAACAAACAATAATCATTGTCGAGTTTGAGATTCCTAATCTTATGCACTTCTATAATTCCTAACCATAAAACTTATCTTACACATGTTACTCAAACTGAATCCTTTAATGTGCACTCTGTACTACTAGAAAAACCCCTACTAATGGCGCACCTAATATGGCCATTAATGACGCATCTGTGGTGCGCCATTAACAGCACGCCATTAGTAATTTTTACTAATGGCGCACCACCTGGTGCGCCATTAGTATCTGGTATACTAATGGCGCACCGCGGGTGCGCCATTAGTATGCCTCCCAGGGGCCATGTATACCCAGGTGCTTTGGCATACTAATGGCGCACCACCACTGGATGCGCCATTAGTAACCGCGGCATACTAATGGCGCACTACCCTGTGATGCGCCATTAGTATGCACTGTCATACTAATGGCGCACTGTCATGTGATGCGCCATTAGTATGAATATTAGGTTTTTTTTATTTTTTTATTTTCTGTTTTTTGCACAGGTTACAAAATGTATAATTTGACAAAATATAGACAGCACACATCAACAACAGATTCATCGAATACAATAGAAGATTAGTCTTTGAATACAATTCATCATATTAGTCTCCGAATACAATTCATCATATTAGTCTCCGAATTAAAAAGACCGAACAAAGATAGAACATTATATTACAAGTCTCGAGACCGCGAGTAGCGAGTTTGTCTTCACATTACAAGTCGATATCGATCATCTAAACTACCATCACATAGAAGAGAGCTGCGGTCATCACGATGAGCATCATCACGATGAAACTCGTCTTCATCCGGTTCCTCCAACGCTCCCTCCCCTCTCCCGCTAGATAGCGGGCGTATCTAGATTCGGCCTCGGCCCTAGTGGTGTACCCTTTGTAACTGTTATCGCTGAATCGGTGAACCTGTCTCCGACACTCCTCCCAGTCATCGTAGACTCCGGAAACCTTACCCTTGTACACGACATACGTCGGCATCGCTATGCACTAGCCAAACGAAACGTTAGTATCAATTCACAGACAATACATAAGCAATATATAATTATGCAACAGAACGATCGGAAGAGAAAAGCAAGACATTAATAGCATCGATTACATCTAAGTTGAACGACTCTCGAAACCAAAGAGACATACTACAAGTTCATTAAAGTTTAATTACAACATGAACCAATCGATGTTTCAGAACTAGACAACTCGACTCAAGGGACCGGAGCGTGGATGAAGCCGCCGTCTATCGTGGGAGTCATGAAAGAACGGGCGTTGTCATCCTGCATTTGTAGCATTGTGTCGATGTCACTGTTGGACGGTTGATTTCTGAGGTAGAACTGCCCCGAGGTACGAAGGACATCTTGATGGATGATTTCCGCAAACTACGACTGGATGCGAAAGAATTCTTGTCGGAGGTCCGCGTCCTGGATTGCCGACACGCTCGCGGCCCAATCTTTGAGTTTACTCGGTAGCAGAAGTTGATGATGGTCCCGTACGATCGCCCGCATGTGATGGATGGCGTAGTAGGCACCCTTCTGACCGCTAGGCGGCTGCTTGACGCAGCAGAACGTCGTATTGTGGGAGAACACGTGCTTGCGTACTTACGAATAGGCCTGGTGAAGGTGCCTCCAGATTGGGCGTAGCCGGGGAGAACATCATCAAGAACCTTCTTGACATTTGTGTAGTCTACGTTCGACTGACGGTCCGGGTCGAAATACATGGCCATGGAATATTTGGGGCTTAGGAGGATGAGCGTGCAACGTGTGTCACTGCAGAAAACACGGAATGTTAAAAGAAAAACGATCAAAATGTAAGAATTCGTATGTTACGGGCCGGTTGAGGGGAGGACTTACTCGGGAAAGTAAGGCACGAGGAAGTTATCCTTATCTTGGTTTGCCAGAATGACGCCTTCGAGGTAAGAACTCGCGACTTGCCGGTCCCCAGCGCTGCCCAAGATCTTGGCATGCATGTAGAAGGGGTCGACTATCACGATGTCCGGGGTCTTGTCGCGAATGATCCGCATCTCCATACTCAGCGAAAATAGCCGAACGAAGGTGTAGTGCAGCGGATGAAGGTTCAACATAGCGTGGATGTCATCAAAATGCAGGACGATCGTACGCCCGATGGAGTTATCCACAAAGCCCTTGCCCTCTGGCACCTTGGCCGCGAAAACCGGGTATGCCACATCCTTCTCCCTAAGACGCCGCTTCTCCAAAGTAAGAACACTGTCATGCAGACTCCGCATAGCACCGGTTGCAGCATTGAGCATATTTGTCGGTAGCATCGCCCTACCCGCCACATGCACCCTCCTCGAGATATCCTGCGGTGAAGATGGCCCGACCTGAGCACGGATCGTACTCGGTGCGGGCTGGCTCGCACCCTTCTTAGTCTTTCTTTTGCGTGCCTTCTTCTTCTCCTGTAATGGGACCGAGTTCTGCTCACAGACCGCCTTCTTGAGTGTGTTGGGGCTGATAATATTTCGCACCTCGCCTATCTGAGGCTCGGTGAAGTCGGCAGCTGGAGGCGTCTCCTGAGAGCTGAACGCCAGACGGCGCCTGTTGCAACTTGGCTTCTCCGCGGTACGAGCTAGATCGCACACGTCTTTTGTTGGGTTTGGTTCTTGAGAAGGAGGCCCCATGAAGTCGCCATCGTACCCATGCTCGGCAAAGTACTGATCGACGTTGCCAAATGTATCATCGTCGTCGTCGTCGTCATTCTGATCCTGTGCCATATGCATGTTTGGATCCAGTGGCATAGGGATGTCCGGCACCGTTACGGCGGTCTTGCCATGGGGCCGACTTGGCACCGGCACGACTGGCGGTGTTGTCTTTGGGGTGGTGTCCCCCGCCCCCAAACGAATCTGGCTCTTCGGCCAAAGCAGGGGCCAGCTCAGGCAGGCGCTGAGGGTCATCACGTCTTCATCGTCGGCCCCGACGGGTCGAATCGGAGGTAACAAGTCGTCGCAGCCTGGCAGCACCCGAGCCAGTTGAACCCTAAACAAGTTGGGTGGCATCTGGGTACCGCGGAACAAGGGGTTGCCCGGTTGAACGATTTTGCCCTTGGCGACATCGACCAACTCGTTGTTCACGAAGTGGACGAGAGTGCACGGAACGTCGGCGGCGCCCTGCGAAAACATGTAGGGCGTCAGGGATGCCCAGTCAAAGGCAAGGAGATGAAGTCCTCGGCCCAGAGAGGCTTAATTAGTAACCGTGATGATGGCGTCGAGCTCGGCTAATGTCGAGGCATCGCCAACGGCGGGCGTGCAGTTGACGGAGGGGCCACTTGCTGAAGAGGTGCCGGCCGGCGTACACCCGGGTGCATTAAGCTCCCGTGCCGGTGTCGGAGACACCAATGCCGCCTCCGCCGGAGGCACCAATGGCCCCGCCATCGCATTATGCGAGTTGCTGGCCGTGATGCTAGGAATCGGGGGCGGCCCCTGTTGGCCGCCCGCAATCCACGCACTCAACCCAGAGATCAAGGTAGGCACAAGGGCGGTGATCGTCGCTCCGAGTCGTTGTTCCACTTGCTCTTGGACAATCTCCGGAATCCGCGCCACCTGTGCCTTGAGTTCTTGAACCTCTCGCGCCTGGCTTTCCGAGCTGGTCTTTTTCTCCTTCCGCACACCAGCGGTATAGTATGACCCCCATTTTGTCGACAAGCCTTTGCCGGCCACACGACCAGCTGACGTCGGCTTACTGAGCTTATCCTTGTTCTTCATTACATTCAACCCCCTATTTAGAGTGGTGTCCCAAGGGTTGCTCTTAGTCGACCCCGCGCTACTGCTTTCAGTCGCCTGCGGAACGAATGTGAACCATTTAGAAATTTGGCTTCATTAATTAGAATGCAACCATATGGAGCTAATTACGCGGGGGTGTATTCCTTACCAGAACAAGCTCAAGCTGCCTGGTCTTCGGATCCGTGGTAAGCTCCTTTGTTTTCGGGTCCTTCTTGTACCGGGCCCTAACAAAGTTCCTGGTCTGCTTGTCACCGTATTTATCGAAGAGGGGCGGTAGGCCTTGCTCGGCACGGTCCGCCTCCTCCTTGTCCCATATAGGCTCCGCCACTCTGTAACCGCCGGGACCGAGTGTGTGTTCCCCTATGTTCAGCTCCCGCATTTGTTTCCCCCACTCACTTGATTGGGAGCTTGCGGTGCTCGAGCAATTGATCTTGAAGTCGTTGTAGTCATCTTCGGTGATCGAAGGATTTTCTCCTTGATCTTCTGATAACTCTCACCTTTCTCGATCATTCTCTTCACATTGCTTTTCCAAGTAGACAGGGCCTTGCTCATCTTCGTGAGGGCAGCATTGTTCACTTTATTCCCTTTGAGGCTTGTGTTTTCAAATTCAGCGGGGAACTTGTATCGTTCGTGCAGCTTCGTGAAGAGGAGGTTGCGCAAATTCCCTCGGTCAGGATGCCTCAGGTTCTCGGTGTTGATCGAGACGGTGCTCCGGACAATGCACCCGAGCTGAAGCGAGTACCCCTTGACTATTCGTTCGGGCGCCGTTGGATTCCCGTTGGAGTCCACTTCAGTAACTTCCTCCTTGAGGGTGCGGAGCACGATCGGGCGCCGGTCCTTCCGTTGCCTCTTCGGTTGGCTGCCATCTGTGCGTGCGCCGCCATCATCAGTGGTGGCATCCTCGGCGGCACCATCAGTGGTGGCATCAGTGTGGTCATCCTCGGCGGCACCATCCGTGGTCTCAGGATCGGTGGGGAAGGCGGCGGCCTCATACAAGTGAGGTTGTTCCTCCATCTCCTGGGACAGCTCCCAGAATGCCTTGCCGCCCGAACCCCCGGCCTCATCGTTGTGGGCCATGTTTCTCTCTAAATAGAAACAAAGTTTGGTCAAAAAGTTGGTTATTGTCAAGGAACAATATCATGGTCTCATCATTTAGGGTTTGTCGACATCGAGGCATCCTAAAATCTGAGCTTTTATCATTGAGGGTTTTTCGACGCCGAGGCACCCTAAAAGCCTAACCTTTCATCATTTCGGTTTTTATCGACACCGAGGCACCCTAAAAGCCATGCATTAGTCACAAGTACGCCGGGGCACTTGATCCTACTTAATTAACTACTAAGATACCCCGGCCCATGCATTAGTCACAAGTACCCCATATGTCCTATTTTTAGCAAAGTCATGCTAAAATTCACGGAAAATTCCAGCATGACCTTTGCTGAAAATAGGACATATGGAGTACCCAAATTTGCCGGAACGGAAGTTAATCGACATTTCGGCAAACTCAAGGGCCTCTCGGGGTACCTGCAATATCATCACGACACGATGGTCGGAGACAAAACCCAGCAAACTAGCACCACAATGTGCCTCTACTTTCATATGGATGAAAAGGCCACAATGTGCCTCTACTAGCATCACAAAAAATCCCTTGAGTTAGAAGATGGTATCCTCCATTTTGTACATCTTTGCGACCGCACGGAGCTAATTTTCTCCATGCATGAAACATGACATATGAACATCAGTATGCATTGATTTATGAAAGAGACAGCCTAGCATGGGCAGCAAGAGCCACTCAGGCTAGCCAAGGAGACTGCCCATGAAACCACACCCCAAGGTAGAAGCCATCATTCATTACAAATTTGAATATATGATATTCCAGAAAATAATCTGTCTACAAAATGAGATACATTCCGTTTGAACTACCAAGTTACACAAAGAAAATGCACCTAAGTACCAAGAGGAACTGTTACAACTCCATAAGGTATATCCAAGTCACTGCTACTCATATTCAAAAAACCTAACTCCAATATAACCAGAAAGATTGTAAAACATTATATCTCCCTGCTGACATGAACTGAAAGCGTAACAAAAATATAACAGGGGGTGTGGGGCTTTGCCCTACTGCGCAACTCAAAACAAATGAACTGAATCGCATGAACATAAGGCATAAGATAAATTTATCCCCATGGAAATAGAAAACATTTTGAAAAAAATCACCAATTGCACAGACCATTACAGTTGTATCAACATCACAAGTAAACAACAATTTGTTTTCGTATTTTGAGCTTTGGACAGAGTTCTAATACATGAATAAAAAGTGGTATATTATAGTATTTCATAAAGTTTCTGGAACTTGTTGAGAAGAAATCATGCACACGGAGTGACATATATTAACACTAAAAATGACTAAATATATACTAATCAGCCAGCTTAACTGGCAGGATTTTCCCCAATTTTTTTGACAGAGCAGACACGAACACTAAAACAAGTCCAACACTGCAGAATGGAAATCGCATATTTTTTGACAAAGAATTCTGCATCTAATCAACTACTCTATGTATGTACGTACATGGCAGACAAAAACACCTAGCAATAGCAACAAGAGAACATAGTTTCGTCCCTTAGGAAAAAAACACGCCAGAGCATGAGAGATGGAGAGAGCAGAGAGAGAAAGAGGGGGGATGATACCTTGACGAGCTCCCCTGATGGCGTGGGTAGTAGGGTCGGGGCAGCGTCCTGGGAAGAACTAGGCACACGCGGTCCGAGGTGCGTGCAGCCTGCGCGCGAGAGGAACCAGCATCATCAGGGAACCTTGACGGCGGCACAATCGAATCGAACAAAGGGGGAGGGGGAGGAGAAGAGGACCTTGCGAGACCTTCAATGGCGGGGTCGCGGGAGAGAAGAAGCACGCGAGCAGCGGCGTGGTCGATGGGAGCAGCTCGAGCAGAGGTGGCGGCGGATCTGGCCGGCGTCGAGGGCGGCGGGGCGGCGGCGTCGGGAGAGGAGAGGGGAAGGGGATCGAGGGCGAGGGCGAGGGCGAGGGAGAGAGAGGGGATCGAGGGCGAGGGCTCGGGCAAGGGAGAGAGAGGGGATCGAGGGCGAGGGCTCGGGCGAGGGAGAGAGAGGGGATCAGAAGTAGGGGGGCACAATACTAATGGCGCACCACCCCTCGGTGCACCATAAGTATATACATGCTAATGGCGCACCTCGACCTGGTGCGCCATTAGTATTTTTTTTATTTCCGCTCGAGCCAACAGGTTATCTCCCACCTGACCTTATCGACATCAACTCCCCTCTACTAGCTCGACTGGTCAGGTGCCCGTTCTCACACCAGGAGGTCCTGGGTTCGATTCCTAGGCTCCACAAATTTTTTTTATGCATTTAAAATGCTGTTTGATACTTTTTTGTGTTTAAATATGTTCAAACTTGTTTAAATCATAACAGTAATTTTTTTTATAAGACAGTAATAATTTTTTTAAAAATATCATCAAACAGTAATGCCGGTGGAGCGGGGGAGGGTGCGGGGGGGTCGGTGGCGGCGGTTGAGTAGGGGAGGGGTGCGGGGGGTCGGCGGCGGCGGTTGAGTAGGGGAATCGAGGGTGCGGGGGGTCGGCGACGGCGGCCGGTGGACCGGGGGGTGCTCGGCGGCGAGGGGGACCGGATCTGGCGAGGTGGGATAGCGATCGAGATGGAGGGGGATCGAGATCGAGTGTCCATGAAATTTAAAAATATTCATGATAGTTCAAAAAGTGCCCATGAAATACAATTGAGAAATGAAGGCTACGATTTAAATACAATCGATCTTAGCTAGCTATCTGTTAACAATCTTCTTGCCCTTCTTTTTCGCAAATGGAGTTCTTCTGTGGAACGGACGTCCTTTAGGTAGGGTGGTCCTGCTTCTTCTCGTGGTGTATGCTGCTACTTCATCATCGTCGTCATGTTCGATCCTCGGGTCGCCGTACTTGTCGAAGTCTTGCTCATTGGCTACTCCATCCATTCCGATGATCTTCCTTTTGCCTCTCCTCACGACAACACGACTGGTCTTTGACGGGTCGGTAATGAAGAAGCATTGGTCCACTTGGGAAGCCAGTACCCATGGCTCATTTTTCGCGGTGACGTTTGCGCCCGCGGTCTTGGATTTGGCTTCGGGTATAACCATGGTGGTGAAATACCGGTCTTCTTTTAGGACGCTCTTGGCCCATCTGACACGGAACATCGGGACCTTCTCTCCAGCGTAGCTCAGCTCCCAGATCTCCTCGATCCTTCCGTAGTATCTGTCCTTGTCGTTACCGGTGTAGGATTCCATCGTTACCCCGGAGTTCTGATAACCATCGCTCTTCATGTCCTTGGCCTCGATGTAGAATGTGTAGCCGTTGATATCGTACGCCTCATAGGTCATCAGGTTGTGCTCGGCGCCCTGTGACAAGGCGAATATGAGTTGTTCTTCCGCGGAAGAATCCTCATGTAAAGGGTACAACAGAAGCTTCTGCTTGAACCAACGCGTGAAACATGAGTTGTGCTCTTTGAGTATATCTCCGTCCGTCCTCTGTTGGCCTCGGTCATTGTACGTCTTCTTAATAAAGGTTTTGTGCTCTACCACCCAAGGATCGACCACGTCTATGTGTTGTAGCGCGACTAGGTTTGCTCTTTCAAAGTCGGCGAGTCGACCCTCGAAGTCGACATGCATTTCGCGGCGACCCTCACGGTGACCCCATCCAGCGAGCCTGCCGAGGTGCCTGTTGACGGGCAGACCAACGGGGTTCTCGATGCCTAGATAATTCGTGCAGTAGGAGATGCACTCTTCGGTCAGAAAGCCCCTGGCTATGCTTCCCTCTGGACGTGACATGTTGCGAACGTATTCTTTGATGACACCATTCATCCTTTTGAACGACATCATGCTGTGCAGGAACGTCGGCCCAAGTTGGATGATATCCTCCACTATATGGACCAGCAGATGCACCATAACGTCGAAGAATGCGGGCGGGAAGTACATCTCAAGCTCGCATAGTATCACCACGATCTCTTCCTGTAGCCTTCTGAGTTGCCTCACGCCAATCGACTTTCGAGAGATGACGTCGAAGAAGTTGCATAGGCCAAATAGCGTTTCACGGACGTGCGCGTCCATGATCCCACGGATTGCAACTGGAAGTATCTGCGTCATCAGCACGTGACAGTCGTGAGACTTCATCCCGCTGAACTTCTGCTTCGCTGGGTCTAGGTATCTGCTTATCTTCCCCGCGTAACCGTAAGGAAGTTTTACTCCTAGGAGGCAGGTGAAAAACTGCTCGATCTCCTCCTGACTTAGAGTGAAGCACGCGGGAGGGTAGTCATTTCCGGTCTTCTTGGCCTTTTTGCCTTTGCGACGACTTTCTGTGTCCTGCTTCGCCTCATCATCATCATCATCATCATCATCATATATAGCGTGAAGCTCCTGCCTGATGCCAATTGATTTCAAGTCTGCCCTTGCTTTCGGCCCATCTTTGGTCCTCTCTGGCATGTTGAGCAGGGTACCAAGCAGACTCTCGCACACGTTCTTCGTGATATGCATGACATCAAGGCTGTGAGGCACACGGTGGATCTTCCAGTACGACAAGTCCCAGAAAACAGACCTCGTTTTCCATACCTTCAGCAACGGCTCTGGCGCCTTTTGCTTCTTTCCCGGCAGTGGGCAGTCTTTCCAATTTTTCAACAGCTTGTCTATTTCCTCGCCGCTCCTCGTACACGGGCGTTTTCGGGGTTCGGTTTCACCATCGAACAGATCCTTGCGTTTCCTCCACGGGTCATCGTCGCGAAGCCACCTTCGATGTCCCATGAACACGGTTTTCGAAGACCCGGGATCTCTATCTAGCTGGCGATACGTTGTGTCATCCATGCACCTTACGCATCCAGAAAATCCGTGGACTACCTGCCCCGCAAGATATTCGTAACCGAGATAGTCGTGCACCGTCGTGAGCAGTGCGGCTCTCATAGGGAAATATTCTTTCTCTGCGGCGTCCCACGTATTGGCTGGCGTTTTCCACAGTGTGTCAATCTCCTCTTTCAGCAGCCCCAGATACAGATTGATGTCGTTCCCTGGTTGTTTCGGCCCTTCAATTAGCATACTCATGTGAATGTACTTTCTCTTCATGCACAACCAGGGGGGAAGGTTGTACATCCACACGAACACAGGCCAGGTGCTATGTGTGCTTCTCTGGCTGCCAAACGGATTGACTCCATCGGTGCTCGCGCCCAGCATGATGTTCCTTGGATCGTTCCCAAATTCTGGGTATCGAAGTTCAACGCTTGCCACTGGCTCGCATCCTTAGGATGACTCAGCATCTTGTCTTTTTTATCTATCTCCGGATCATTTGCGTCATCTTCTCGCTTCTTCTCCTCCCTATCCGCGTGCCAACGCAAGAGCTTTGCTACCTTAGGGTCCGCGAAATACCGCTGCAGACGAGGAGTGATCGGAAAGTACCACACCACTTTTCGAGGAGCTTTCTTCCTTTTCTTGTATCGAGTGACACCGCACACCGGACATATGGTAGACTCCGCGTGCTCGTCCCGATAAATGATGCAATTGTTCATGCACACATGGTATTTCACGTGCGGTAAATCCAGAGGACACACGATTTTCTTCGCCTCCTCCAAACTGGTCGGGCACTTGTTCCCCTTGGGAAGACGTTCGTGCCAGAATGACATGTTCTCGTCGAAGCATGCGTCGGTCATTTTGTGTTTTACCTTCATCTCCAGAGCCATGAGCGTTACTTTCAGGCGGGCATCATCGGGCCTGCATCCTTCATACAATGGAGTAACCGCGTCTAACTCAAGTTGATCCATCTTGGCTTTCTCTCGGGCGGCAGCTCTTGCGTTATCCGTCTGTTTGAGAAGCAGCTCTTGAATATGAGGGTCCTGCACCCAGCCCATCGATGGTCCAGCGTCGTCTGCTCCGCCGACATCATCATCATGTCCTGCATCTTCTACATGATGACTGTGTAAAGCATCACCGTCGCGATCATCTCCTGGGGATTCTTCGTCTTCTCGCCCCCCCGAGCCGCGGTGGTTGTCTTGCTGCCCTTCCTCATTTCTTGCCCGGCCCCCATGGACGACTTCGTAGTCATCTTCATCACCTTGCCACCGATAGCCATCCATGAAACCACGCAAGAGCAGGTGGTCCCGCACCTGCCCGGAATCCGGGTCCGCAATAAGGCTATTCAGCTTGCATCTTCGACACGGACATCTTATCTCTGTCTCGTTCTTTTGAAGCATCTCGGCCTTCGCGGACCTCAAAAACCTATTCACGATGCCTTCGGTCATCGTGCGGACCATGGTCGCCTGCGGGGTAGAGCAAAACGATATTTTAGAACCAAGAAAAAATTTGGCATGACTTTCCCTAAAAATAGGACCAAAAAGAATGCTTAATGCCAAAATTCTCGCCGAAACGGAAATGAATCAACATTCCGGCAAAATATTGGCAACTATCGCATTTCAAATACCGGTACACCTCCAAACACAAACACATATGCAACACCACAAACATATGCAACACCACGAACATACATAGATCTAGCTAGGCCATAAAAAGTGCATGTGCACATTGTTGTAGGGAGAACAACATAAATATAGCTTCCCCCCTTACTTACCTAGCAAAACAAGGTAACTTAACCACTTAATTTGAATGAATCTATGGTGAAAATGAGGTGAAAAAGAGGAGGCACCCGAGACAAGGAGGAGGCGGTGGAGAGAATGAAGTGGGGAGAAAGTGAGTGTGGGAGGAGAGACTGTCCAAAATATCTTGTTGCTGCCCACTTACTAATGGCGCACCAGCAACAAATGCGCCATTAGTAATCCAGGTTACTAACGGCGCACCCCCTGGTGGTGCGCCATTAGAACTTTTGCAAAAAAAGGAATAAAAGCAATAATAAAAAAAATAACATTAGTGGCGCACCTTCTGGCTGGTGCGCCATTACTAGTTACAACTAGTAATGGCGCACCACCAGGGGATGCGCCATTAGTATGTTTGGACAGGCGCACTAGTTCAAAAAAAAAATTGGTACTAATGGCGCACCGTGGTCAAGGTGTGCCATTAGTAGTTTCAACACGAATGGCGCATCAGAAGGTGGTGCGCCATTAGTATATACTAATGGCGCACCACTTGTCTGGTGCGCCATTAGTGTCATTTCCATCTATAGCCCTTTTCCTAGTAGTGCTGGCGAAGACCCGAGTTAAGCTAATAAGATTGAGTGCAGCCGTGCAGGTAGCCAGGTACAAAAACTGACTTTGTATGATTAGATTAAATAAATTGCCAGGATGATGTCATATTAGTTTGCAAACAAAATTTAGAACACACATTAATTTGCAACTTTGCATCATATAAGACGTGTTCATTACCAAACACAGGGCCTAAAGCAACAAGCAATTAACATCGACCATAACTTCTGATGAAACAGACTACTGCAAAAGCGTGTTGCGAAACATTTGCATGTCATGCTGGAAATGTGATGAGATTCTAAAAGGTTTTCATCTCAAACATGAGCTACTAGAAGATGTTAATCTAATTTCCAGGTAAGGAGATTAATGATTAGATTAATTCACATGCTACTTCTGTGAATTTTTATTTACAGTGACCAAAAGGAATACCTCAGTTACACAAAAGAACCAAGGAATTCTGATTAGCAATCAATTCTACTTGATTTTTGCTTACAGAAATGTGGTCTATGATCCTGTTGATCTTTTCTTTGGGTAATAAAAAAAAAATAGGCAGATTATACAATTATACTAGTATAGACTGTTCTTTGACCTAATAAAAAAGGAAAAACAAGGTGAACTCGTTCTTAACCTTAATGTAACATCACAAAACAAATACCGAAACTACATTGATAGAGGTGAACAAGAACAGAATCAAATCTGAGATTTCTTACATGTTTAATCTTGTTCCTCTGCTCAGAGGTTACCTGATATTGCCCCAGAAGCACTATCCCACACCTCAATAGACCGCTTATCGACTCTAGCCAATGCCATCCTGCTGCCTCCGAAGGCCCAGCTCACAATCTTGGCCTTCTCCTCGCCGTCTGCAGTGACCATCGATGGCCCATTCCCTACCCAGTTCTTCCTCATCACCTTCTTCTCCCCAGCCTCTGATGTAATTTCCACCTGTGTCCACACCTCAACATAGGCGTCCCGTGCCACAAACACCCAATTACGGTAGCACTCAATTCTACAGTTATTCCCATCCTTCCTGCGAGATGCTGCGGCAGCTCCCGCCCTTTGTCGGTCTCCAATGCACACCCAAGGATCAACACTGGCGCCATCACCACTAAGCCTCCTCAAGTCAGCCATGAAAACCTCACCTGAGGCAGCCCCCACCTTAAACAATGCCGACAGCGAGTCTGATGCAGTAACATCTGCAAAGCAGTCCTCCTTCTCCCTCATCTCCCACACCGGCACCGTCGAGCTTGCCCGGACGTCCCACAGGCGTATGTCCCCCACCATTCCAGCCGGCCCAGAGTGTGACCCAGCAGCAAGCAAGAGACTGTGCCCAGGAAGCCAGCCGAGCTTGGTCGGTGGTATTGCTGCCTCAACGTCCGCACCGAACACCTCCTTCCGCCCAATTTCCACCACAGGTGACAGCGAATTCAGATCGAACGCCACCACGGCGCTCGAATTCCGTCGCGCAGACTCGAAGCTGGCAAATAGCCACTGTGACGCCGTTTCTGAGGCCGCTGTGGCGGCCATAGACAACACAGAAGAAGAAGGCGAGTCTGGCCAATATAGAGCATCGGAGGCTGTGGCAGGGGATTCGCCCGGGAACCGGCAGAGCTGGACGCCAGGAAAGTCCCGGGCGCCAGCGAGGGCGAGAGCGGGGGACACC
Source organism: Triticum timopheevii (assembly GCA_963921465.1). Classification (NCBI taxonomy): domain Eukaryota; kingdom Viridiplantae; phylum Streptophyta; class Magnoliopsida; order Poales; family Poaceae; genus Triticum; species Triticum timopheevii. The sequence goes on along the minus strand of OY997274.1, from coordinate 169,596,093 downwards.
GCGACGAGCGAGTCGATGGTGGGGAGCGGCGTTAGGACGCTGGTGCGGGAGGCGAGCGCGGCGTCAAAGCTGGTGACGACCCCGCCGTGCGCGGCGACGAGGGAGGCCGCGTGCGGGGAGGGGGATATGGCCACTGCGGAGGGAGCGACGCGGCCGGTGAGGGGAAGGAGGGCGGTGGGGAGCAGAGAGAGGGGGGAGAAGGCGGACGCGGGGGAGAGGGAGGCGAGGAGGAGGCCGTCGAGTGAGAAGTGCCGAGCCTCGGCGAGGAGAGCGGGGGAGGGAGGAGGGGATAGGAGGCGGCCACTGCGGAGGAAGGAGAGGATGGCGGCGAACAGGCGAGGGTCGCGGTCGAGGAAGTGTGGCGCGTCGGGGGACGAGGGGCCAAGGGAGGCGAGAGGGGAGGAAGCGCCGGCGCGGGAGAGGGTGGCTGCGGTGGTCTGGAAGAGCTCGCCGCCGACGTTGAGGGTGACGACGGAGGAGGACGTGGAGGTGGACGCCATGGGTGGGGATGGGGAATTCTCGGTGGATGCCATTGGCGTTGACTAGAGTGACATGTTTTTCTCTAGGGGGCGAGAGATTATTTTGGTTGGGCCGAAACATCTAATGGGCCCGATAGTCGGCCGCCGAAAGAGTTCGGTTCGATATATATTATTATACCATTTGATTTACTTTTTTAGTTTCGTTGCTTGCATGAGTTAGTAAATGTACAAGACAAAAAGCTAAAATTATTTTAATTACAAAACTGATGACTTCAATCAGTAGGAAATTTTCCTACAAAATGACGGTTTGAATCAAAGGGATAAGACCATCAAAAATTCATATACGCAAACTTAGCATAGCTCGGATGATTAGCTTCCCTATGATGGAACAAGAACACTCAAATTTAAGTCTTAGACTTGGCACGGGTGCTTACATTTTCCTTAATTACTTCAGATTTCTTGTGATGTTTAGTCAGTGACGACATTATGGTGACTTCTTCAATCTCAAAATTTGCTTGCTCAATATCTCGAAGGTAGCCTATAGCTATCTTCCTAACAACATCTCCCCTCCACTCCTAGCAAAGGGTTAATTGCTGATGAAATGGGAAAAAAATGGAAGACATGCTACATCACTACCTCTCTTAATTTTCTTCGCAAAGTCCCCCCCCCCCTCCCCCACCCAATCACAACTCAGTGGATTGGGCCCTTTTATGCTGCTTTCCTACAACTCTTTCTCATTGTCATTCCTTGCTCTTGTCCTCTCATTTTGTTCTAAGAGAAAAAACATATCCTCTCAACACAAAAAAAAATCACCACTTCACCTCTTGTTGTAAGCCATGTGTCCTACTTGTCTGTCTTGCACTCATGATGCACTAGTTTCGGGTGTTGTCACATCATGGCGCGTGGAGGTCGTCTTTTATCTTTCCTTAAATTTTCTTCACAACTCCCTAGGCAAGGATGAGGCACCACTATGCATGCGCACCCCTTCGAGATCTCCGGCATGGTCAGCCGCCTCTACTACAAGGCAACATTAGAAGTTCTTTTTACTACTTTTAACGTGTGTTTACAACAGGAGTTCAAAACTTAAAACATGTGATTCGTAAATCTCTTTTTTAAGTTGAAAAGTTCACTAGTTCTAGCTTGGAGGCTATGACTACTCACCATTCCGGAGGGCCAAAGCTATACATAGACTCTAGGATTTTGCTATTGATCAGTTTCGGTTTCTCAGTAATTTATATAAGTGTCTAACTTGACAACTCGTTTGGAACATGTGTTTACAACAGGAGTTCAAAACTTAAAACATGTGATTCGTAAATCTCTTTTTTAAGTTGAAAAGTTCACTAGTTCTAGCTTGGAGGCTATGACTACTCACCATTCCGGAGGGCCAAAGCTATACATAGACTCTAGGATTTTGCTATTGATCAGTTTTGGTTTCTCAGTAATTTATCTAAGTGTCTAACTTGACAACTCGTTTGGAACATGTGTTTACAACAGGAGTTCAAAACTTAAAACATGTGATTTGTAAATCTCTTTTTTAAGTTGAAAAGTTCACTAGTTCTAGCTTGGAGGCTATGACTACTCACCATTCCGAAGGGTCAAAGCTATACATAGACTCTAGGATTTTGCTATTGATCAGTTTCGGTTTCTCAGTAATTTATCTAAGTGTCTAACTTGACAACTCGTTTGGAACATGTGTTCACTCGGAGGAACCAGTGAGAGCAGAGACTCTAGAGACCTGAATGCAATTTTTGTTATGTTTGACGTGTAGTAATATATCTGGATTGAATGAGCTAGCCCTTTTCGTGTTTTTTTAAGGATCAAAAGTATTTATATCGGGCACCACTATGCGCACCCCTTCGAGATCTCCGCCATGGTCAGCCGCCTCTACTACAAGGCAACATTAGAAGTTCTTTTTACTACTTTTAACGTGTGTTTACAACAGGAGTTCAAAACTTAAAACATGTGATTCGTAAATCTCTTTTTTAAGTTGAAAAGTTCACTAGTTCTAGCTTGGAGGCTATGACTACTCACCATTCCGGAGGGCCAAAGCTATACATAGACTCTAGGATTTTGCTATTGATCAGTTTTGGTTTCTCAGTAATTTATCTAAGTGTCTAACTTGACAACTCGTTTGGAACATGTGTTTACAACAGGAGTTCAAAACTTAAAACATGTGATTTGTAAATCTCTTTTTTAAGTTGAAAAGTTCACTAGTTCTAGCTTGGAGGCTATGACTACTCACCATTCCGAAGGGTCAAAGCTATACATAGACTCTAGGATTTTGCTATTGATCAGTTTCGGTTTCTCAGTAATTTATCTAAGTGTCTAACTTGACAACTCGTTTGGAACATGTGTTCACTCGGAGGAACCAGTGAGAGCAGAGACTCTAGAGACCTGAATGCAATTTTTGTTATGTTTGACGTGTAGTAATATATCTGGATTGAATGAGCTAGCCCTTTTCGTGTTTTTTTAAGGATCAAAAGTATTTATATCGGGCACCACTATGCGCACCCCTTCGAGATCTCCGCCATGGTCAGCCGCCTCTACTACAAGGCAACATTAGAAGTTCTTTTTACTACTTTTAACGTGTGTTTACAACAGGAGTTCAAAACTTAAAACATGTGATTCGTAAATCTCTTTTTTAAGTTGAAAAGTTCACTAGTTCTAGCTTGGAGGCTATGACTACTCACCATTCCGGAGGGCCAAAGCTATACATAGACTCTAGGATTTTGCTATTGATCAGTTTTGGTTTCTCAGTAATTTATCTAAGTGTCTAACTTGACAACTCGTTTGGAACATGTGTTTACAACAGGAGTTCAAAACTTAAAACATGTGATTTGTAAATCTCTTTTTTAAGTTGAAAAGTTCACTAGTTCTAGCTTGGAGGCTATGACTACTCACCATTCCGAAGGGTCAAAGCTATACATAGACTCTAGGATTTTGCTATTGATCAGTTTCGGTTTCTCAGTAATTTATCTAAGTGTCTAACTTGACAACTCGTTTGGAACATGTGTTCACTCGGAGGAACCAGTGAGAGCAGAGACTCTAGAGACCTGAATGCAATTTTTGTTATGTTTGACGTGTAGTAATATATCTGGATTGAATGAGGTAGCCCTTTTCGTGTTTTTTTAAGGATCAAAAGTATTTATATCGGGCACCACTATGCGCACCCCTTCGAGATCTCCGCCATGGTCAGCCGCCTCTACTACAAGGCAACATTAGAAGTTCTTTTTACTACTTTTAACGTGTGTTTACAACAGGAGTTCAAAACTTAAAACATGTGATTCGTAAATCTCTTTTTTAAGTTGAAAAGTTCACTAGTTCTAGCTTGGAGGCTATGACTACTCACCATTCCGGAGGGCCAAAGCTATACATAGACTCTAGGATTTTGCTATTGATCAGTTTCGGTTTCTCAGTAATTTATCTAAGTGTCTAACTTGACAACTCGTTTGGAACATGTGTTTACAACAGGAGTTCAAAACTTAAAACATGTGATTCGTAAATCTCTTTTTTAAGTTGAAAAGTTCACTAGTTCTAGCTTGGAGGCTATGACTACTCACCATTCCGGAGGGCCAAAGCTATACATAGACTCTAGGATTTTGCTATTGATCAGTTTCGGTTTCTCAGTAATTTATCTAAGTGTCTAACTTGACAACTCGTTTGGAACATGTGTTTACAACAGGAGTTCAAAACTTAAAACATGTGATTCGTAAATCTCTTTTTTAAGTTGAAAAGTTCACTAGTTCTAGCTTGGAGTCTATGACTACTCACCATTCCGGAGGGCCAAAGCTATACATAGACTCTAGGATTTTGCTATTGATCAGTTTCGGTTTCTCAGTAATTTATCTAAGTGTCTAACTTGACAACTCATTTGGAACATGTGTTTACAACAGGAGTTCAAAACTTAAAACATGTGATTCGTAAATCTCTTTTTTAAGTTGAAAAGTTCACTAGTTCTAGCTTGGAGGCTATGACTACTCACCATTCCGGAGGGTCAAAGCTATACATAGACTCTAGGATTTTGCTATTGATCAGTTTCGGTTCCTCAGTAATTTATCTAAGTGTCTAACTTGACAACTCGTTTGGAACATGTGTTTACAACAGGAGTTCAAAACTTAAAACATGTGATTCGTAAATCTCTTTTTTAAGTTGAAAAGTTCACTAGTTCTAGCTTGGAGGCTATGACTACTCACCATTCCGGAGGGCCAAAGCTATACATAGACTCTAGGATTTTGCTATTGATCAGTTTCGGTTTCTCAGTAATTTATCTAAGTGTCTAACTTGACAACTCGTTTGGAACATGTGTTTACAACAGGAGTTCAAAACTTAAAACATGTGATTCGTAAATCTCTTTTTTAAGTTGAAAAGTTCACTAGTTCTAGCTTGGAGGCTATGACTACTCACCATTCCGGAGGGTCAAAGCTATACATAGACTCTAGGATTTTGCTATTGATCAGTTTCGGTTTCTCAGTAATTTATCTAAGTGTCTAACTTAAGAACTCGTTTGGAACATGTGTTTACAACAGGAGTTCAAAACTTAAAACATGTGATTCGTAAATCTCTTTTTTAAGTTGAAAAGTTCACTAGTTCTAGCTTGGAGGCTATGACTACTCACCATTCCGGAGGGTCAAAGCTATACATAGACTCTAGGATTTTGCTATTGATCAGTTTCGGTTTCTCAGTAATTTATCTAAGTGTCTAACTTGACAACTCGTTTGGAACATGTGTTTACAACAGGAGTTCAAAACTTAAAACATGTGATTCGTAAATCTCTTTTTTAAGTTGAAAAGTTCACTAGTTCTAGCTTGGAGGCTATGACTACTCACCATTCCGGAGGGCCAAAGCTATACATAGACTCTAGGATTTTGCTATTGATCAGTTTCAGTTTCTCAGTAATTTATCTAAGTGTCTAACTTGACAACTCGTTTGGAACATGTGTTTACAACAGGAGTTCAAAACTTAAAACATGTGATTCGTAAATCTCTTTTTTAAGTTGAAAAGTTCACTAGTTCTAGCTTGGAGGCTATGACTACTCACCATTCCGGAGGGTCAAAGCTATACATAGACTCTAGGATTTTGCTATTGATCAGTTTCGGTTTCTCAGTAATTTATCTAAGTCTCTAACTTGACAACTCGTTTGGAACATGTGTTCACTCGGAGGAACCAGTGAGAGCAGAGACTCTAGAGACCTGAATGCAATTTTTGTTATGTTTGACGTGTAGTAATATATCTGGATTGAATGAGGTAGCCCTTTTCGTGTTTTTTTTAAGGATCAAAAGTATTTATATCGGGCAACCCGATCCTTGACCCCGTAACCTCACCCCTTTTTTTTACGATAACAAAAAAAAGAACTCAGAGATTTAACCAAGCAATCCATATATTTGAAAACACAGAAATAGGATGCACGTTAAAAATAGTAAAAGAGACGTGGTCGGCAGGATTCGAACCTGCGCGGGCAAAGCCCACATGATTTCTAGTCATGCCCGATAACCACTCCGGCACGACCACCTTTTGCTGAACTGTCTAACAAATCGTCTCATAGCAGGCTAATGATGCACGAACCTATTGAGCCCCAAATTAAGGTTAGTTGCTGTCTGGCCTAAACGCATGTAGCCCAGCGGCCAGGTTACGGTGACCGCAAAGGCAGGCATTCCAAGAACGGCCCCATTGGTGAAGGGAAATCGACTTGACTCGGTCATGGTCGCCATAGTGGCACAAGCTTCTTGCCCGCGTCCAACCCCCCGGCTGAAGAGCCACGGAACGGATTGGCTCGCGGAATCAGCGAGCGAGATAGATGCCACATGATCCGGCCGGTCGTCTGACCCGGGAACCTCCTGTCAAAAATGGACGTCCCTGTCGTACGCTGGCGGTGGTCGATCCGATCCGACCGACGGCGACGTCCCGTGATCGCGACAATGACCCACGATTCATCATTGTTCAGCTCGTCACGGGCATGCGTGCTCAAATTTGGCGCGGGTACCCCTCCATTGTTTTTACACTGCTGGGTGAGCAGCTCCCCTGTTTACTCTCTCTCGCGCGATGCTGCTTAATCATTTTCCCTTCTTCTCAAGGAATTAAGTGCCTCCCCGCTCCCTCGACTGCGCTCCCGGAGCGGAACAAGCTGCAGCTCATTTTCACGAAGCGGCTCAAACCGAGCTCCACAGCTTCGCGGAGTGGAGAGATTCCAAACAGGGCCTAAATCACTCGTTCGATAAGAGTAATCCGAGGGGAGTATACTGTCCAGTAGCTAGTTCTGGCGTCCGTTTCTCTGCTTACGTGGTTTTCGAAATTACCATTCGATCCACCCCTTGCACAGCCTACAGCCCTACACCGCGAGTTCCTGTCCTGGCCAAGGACGGGTGCTTACGTAAGCAAAATGATACTCCTCCGCCTAACTTGTATTCTAACTAAATTCCTGCTGTGTCATTGTCGCTAGGCCGCAATAATCTAAGTACATATGATCATCGCTCGCTATACATCAAAACGGCGTGGACCACCCGAATCTAATTTAAAACGATTAGAGCCTTCTAAATCCAGTTACAGCGCGCCTAGGAAGAATATTGGTTAGCACGACACACTACCGGAAACACTAGATCAATCAGCACGTATACTGCTCGCATATGCATGGTGCTACGACGATCTCGCCTACCGGCTCCGATCGAGATGATTCCTTTCGGATACAAGCCACCAAAAACGCACTAAAATCCATGGCGCTTGAACCCTTTTTACTAAATAAAATGTTGACAAACCAACCACGTTATCGGCTCGTATCTGGCTATCTGTTGTTGGAAATGTTAGCACTTTTTCGATTAGACTAATCCATGAGTAAACAGTAAGCATATACCTAAGCATACTAGCACGTACAGAACATAGAAGCGAACCATCTATGAGCAGCACATATACGGCTACCACAAATACGAGTAAACGAGGGATGAATAGATCATACTCTCCGGTTGGCCAGGCCAACACGGCGGCGGCGGCAACAGCCTCGGCTTCGTCCATGGCTTTCTCTTGGCGGCGGCGACGTCGACCATGGTGTCGATGTAGGGGAAGTAGAGGCGGACGGAGCTGAGGACGGATCGGGAGTAGTCGCGTCGAGATGCTCCGCAAAAACTTTATTGCCGTTCTCCCGGGCAGGATCTCGAACGACAGGGTTCCGGAGGCACCTGCTCTCCCGACCAATCGTGCACGCGGTCGTCGGGATGGGGTCGCCGGAGGCAGCACAGAGCGAGGAACAGTAGATGGCGGCTAGGTTACGCGAGAGGGAGTGAGTGAACCGAACTAGGTCACTCCAGTGGCCAGAGCCTTCTTATATAGTCCGTCGGGTAGAAAGTCATGGGCCTGGGCGTAGGCCCATGACCCAGTCGCCGCACTCCCGGGAAGGGAGTTGTCGTTCCCGGGAACGCAAGTCACCCGCAAACGGAGTCGACGAATGTCTCGGACAGTGGCTCACCTGTTAGCGACTCCTTAATTAATCCCTGATTAGCTAATTCGTTCTTGAGCAGCAAAAATAAGCTCTGGCTCATTCCCCCGCGCGCGTCGTGGCGAGGCGAGGCGGGCGGCGGAGGAGGAGGAGCGCGCGTGTACCACTCCTCTTTCCAAGCTCCCAATGTCAAGTGGTAGAGCATCCCTTATAAAGGGGTCTCAACTCTCCTCAAATAGCAAGGTGGGACTAAACTTCCCACCACCTGCCATGCCATACATGGGCCTCAAGATTAACTAGGAATCATTGTTCATATGGGCCTAAAGCCCATGTATGATTCAACAACCCCCCACCAGATCTCGAGGCACATAAGTTTGTCAACTGTTCCAAATAGGGCTGGAAAAAAGCTCGAAGCTCGCGAGCTAAACAAGTAGCTCGTGACTCGGCTCGAATCGACTCGAACTCGAAGAATAGCGAGTCGAGCCGAGCTTTAGTTTAAGATCGTTTATAGATCAAGTTAATCAAGTCAATCTCACGAGTACTCGTGTAACTCGTTAGGCTCGATATAATAGATCAGTCACTCCCAATACAAAGAAAGATCAACCACTAAATAACCTACGTCCCAGGCGCACAACCCAAGGTTGAACAGTTGAAGGCCTAGCCTCCTAGGAGACTCTTGCGTTACAAGAAAATTACAATTGTTTAGTGATATATATGTTTAATATATACATAATCATTTTTATCATATTTGAGGGCTTTATGTTTATATCTTAAACGAGCTTAACAAGCTAAACGAGCCAGCTCGTGAGTTATACGAGTCAAGTCAATCTTGGATTTGAGCTCGTTATAGTAACGAGTCGAGCCGAGCTAGCTCGTTAACGAAACGAGCTCTAGTGAGTCGAACCGAGCTGGCTCGACTCGGCTCGAATTCCAGCCCTATCCATTGGCCTTCTACGGGCCGTAGGGTCCATGGGCCTTCTACGGGCCGTAGGATCCATGGGCCTTCTACGGGGCGTATCATCATTTCACCAATCATGGGCCGTACTATTCGTGGACCATAACGGGCCGTATTTGATAACTGTATGAAAACAGCCCAACGGGTTTTTTTTACATGAAAACGGCCCGGCGTATTAACGGTCCACAAATGGGCCGACTGTAACGACGGGCAGAATTTGGCCCACAGGCAGAAAATGATAGTAACGGGTCATAAGTAACCGAATGCTGCAAATGAGCCCAAGAATAAATGGGCCCTGAGAAGGCCGAAAGATAACTTGGGTTGGAAACGGCCCAGTGGAATAATGGGCCGTTAATGGGTATAAAGTAATACACTGTTCATTACGGGCCAGTTTCACCACGGACCGTTAATGGGCCAAGAGTTACAAAGGGCCTCATATGGGCCGAAAGAAGTCATGGGCCGCACATGGGCCGGAAGTTAAAACGGGCTGGAATCATATTGGACGGCCCAGATGACGCTACTGGGCCTAATTCGGATAGGGCGTAATGGGCCCTAGGTTAGCGGGTTGTAAATGGGCTATATGCGGACATGCCGTTAACAGGCTTTCCGTGGGCCAGCCCGCCACCTTTTGACCAAGTCAAATGGGCCGGCCTTTTGACAAGAATGGGCCTCTGTTGGGCCATGCCATGTGTCGACGTATCATAGGCGCCTTGGGTCCAATGAGAGGATGACATCTGTCCCAACGGTGAGCCGACACGTGTTTCCTCTAGCCAATGATGATTTTACACATGGAAAATCCCCATTAGTCGGGGCTGTTAACGGGTTATCGGATCCAAACCGGACCCGATAGCTTAATAGCGTTCCGTTACGGTGGATGCCACGTGTCGGTCACCCTTGACGAAAGCACTTCTGTGACGTGCGATTTATCGTCATGGAAGTGGACACTTCCGTGATGATAATTTTGGTAATGTCATGGAACACTTCTACGATAGCACAGGTATGACTATGTTGATTCTGTCATAAAATCGTCATGGATGTACATGCATGACAGAAAATGCAACCTACTGTGACAAACACGTATCATCACAGAAGTGTATTTTTTTGTAGTGCACGCGCGGACCTGGCTGAAGAGCATCGCCTGGAGCTGGAGCTACTCAAAGCCGAGCTCGAGGGCAGGACCGCCGCCCTGAAGGTGAAGCTGGAATCTACAGAACGGCGTGAGAATGTCGCCAAGGAGGCTCTGGCCTCTTCCGAATCTGCCTTGGCCTATACCCGTGCTGAGTTATCCTCCCTTCAGCAGCAGGTCAAGGATACCGCGTCCCTTGCGGAGAGGACCACGAACTAAGAGAACCATCGCCGGACGTTGGAGCGCGAGCACGGCTCGATGCTCAAGGATCTCAGAATCAGAGCTAACCGCGCCTTGGGAACCATCTGCGACGAGAGCGCTCCTCATCCGCACGAGAACGACTACTCCAGCCACCTCAACTTCTTCATTGGCGTTGTGACCCGCTTGGAGGATCGTGCCATGAGAGCTCGCGAGCTGGTTGGAGAGAGGAGCCGGGGTCTTCTTGGGCGCGCGTTCTCGCGTGTCTTCAGAACCTTCTCGACCGCGATTCCCACATTGACTTCAGGGCCGTGCTAGCCCCCGTGCCCGCGGCTACTCAGGACAGGCTGACCAGGTGGGTGGATGACCATGTGGACGCGTTGGTGGAGGAATTTGCTCTGGAGGATGACACAGTGGCGATTGCTGCCAGAGAAGGTGGCGTAGGCGGTGATGATGAAGAGGGTGGTCGTGACGACGCGATCCGCACGAGCAACGCGGATGAAGGTGATGAAGAGGGCGGATCCAGCTAGGCCCGCATTTCTTTTGCTTTAACCTGTATGACCAAAACATGGACGCCTCCTCGTGAGAGCATTTTGAAAGGGGGGGGGGGGGCCTTGCAATGTATATGATTATGAAATGCCTTTGAAGTAGTGTCTGTGGTACATCCCTACAGGTCTGCAGCCCCAGGCAGGGTGGTTGTTATGACTTATCTTTGGTCCCGCGGGTCTCGGTTAAGCCCTGATGCCGCAGCAACGCTTGTCTTCTCGCGAGGGTCTGATCTTCCTGAGGAGCCTGCCGACCTGTCCTGGAGTGCTTCGCGAGGGACTAACCGCCGGACCACGACAAGGTGCACGCGTGGTGGCCGCATCCCTGGTTCCCGGGGGAAGCCTTTGCATGCTCGGGGCCGGCCCAATCATGCCCGGCGCGTGCGCATCACACCCAGCCCCAGCTCGGGAGGCGCTCGAGGGAGGGGCAGTAGGCACGAGCCCCACTCAAAAACACGAAACCAGAAAAGCGAGAGTACGACGCAAGACAAGAAAACTCCCCCCTTTTTCTTTTGGTAAACGCACAAGAGCCAAGTTCATTCCAAAACGCCAGCGAATTGGGTACAAAAAGAGAGGCGAAAGCAAACGGCCGCATTCGGCGCCTGGCTAGTCTTCGGGTCTTATCACCAGCGCAGAGCTAAGTGCTTCCACTGGGCGTGGGCATAGTCATTGGGGGACAGTGTCGACGGCCAGCGCGGAGCATGGTGCTTCCACTTGGACGTGGGTGGGAGCCCCCGTGAGGCCCCAGGGCGGCGCTCAGGAGACTCCGGGGCATGTACAGCCCCACTCATTATTATGTGAGAGTGTCACGAACGGAGACCTTCACAGGTCGGAGCCTTGCTTCATGTCGCCCGACGAGGACCCCGCCCTGCGCCGCCCTCGACCACCGTTGGGGCGTCCAGAAACCAGGACGAGACCAAGGGGCAAGGGGGACGCTGGCGGTGCCCTCGGAGACCGTAGGCCCTCGGCCGGGTGGAAGGGCTCGTTGGTGCCTTCCCCGCCGGGTGACCTACCTCCAAGCAGCGTCTTGCTCCACGCAGCACGGGGTAGGCCCTGGCCCCGGGCTCCCCCCACGCTGTTCCCAAGGCCCTTCGTGCTTCTACGGCTGGGCCGCCTCCCTGGGAGCCCTGGCGGTGGCTGCGCCCTGGTTCACCTGCGATCCATGGTTAGCGCAAGCATGCTGCTGAGGCGTTAGCTGTACCCAGTGGTTGTTGCTGTCGAAGGCGTTGGAGGAGCCCTACAGCGGCTCGCAAAGAGCCCCGGCTTCGTGTACCTCCAGCGCCCAGCCTGGCGTGGGGGATCGGCCGGGGCCTTCTCCCGGCGCGTACCTCGGGTCCACTGCGACGGGCACGTAGGCTTCCGAGCTGGCCGCGCCTGAGTCGCTGCCCGGTTGCCTTGCGCTTCCGCCCCCCGCGGTTCATCATCAGGTCCTGGTGAATGAGGGTCGGTGCCCCAGCGCGGCCCTAGGGGAGGTTGCTCGGAGTCGCCCTGCCCCGAGGTGGTATGGTCGAAGCAGTGCAGGCTGCGCTGTGCGGTAGGCCGGCGCCGAGAGGCTCTTCAGGGGCCATGGGAGAGGGCGCGCGGGTGTGGCGAGGGTGACGCGCGCCCCTGCCACGACTTGCAATGTGGGTAGGGTGCAAAATGGTGTTGCGCCCCTGCATGCTGCATCCAGCAACTCGGCAACTCGCTCCAGCAAGGCGTTGCGGCCGCTTTCCGCCAGCCTGCACCTCAGCAGTTCTCGAGCCATGATGACCGCGGCCCGCATGTTCGCCTACTCCCGGCGAGTGTGTGATGCTATTGCCGTGGCGTAGCTTGAAGACTGCGTGGTGGCGCGGTTGCGACGCGATGCAAGAGGAGGGGGCTGCGGCCCGCGCCTCTCGCGGTCGACGGCACCAGGTAGAGCACGGGCCATGAGCAGCACGGAGTGGAGGTCTTCCTCGTCGGCAGGTGCTGTCGAAGAAGCCCATACAACCCAATGATCAACGTGGGTCCTCCGGGTGTCGGCCATGGTGTCGGTGGAGTAGCGGAGGACTGGTCGACGGAAGAGAAGATCCGACGCTCCCCTATACCTCGCGCGCCAAATGTCGGATTTCGGGTTCCGCAAACCCCTGAGAGGTTCAAACTCTGGGGTGCATGCAGAGATCTCAACCTACCCAGCCTACCTACTCGCGATTCTCATAGCCTAGCGCGTCGAACTCAAAGGGACAGAGAGACACAGCAGTTTATCCTGGTTCGGGCCACCTTGTGGTGTAATACCCTACTCCAGCTTTTTGGTGGATTGCCTCGAGGGGCTGAGGATGAACTAGTACAGTGGATGAACAGCCTCAGGAGGTGAGGTGTTCTTGAGCTTGAGAGAGCTGGTGAGGTGGTCGAGTGAGAATGGATTCGATCCCTCTCTATGGTGGTGGCTAAGTCCTATTTATAGTGGCCTTGGTCCTCTTCCCAAATGTTGGTGGGAAGGGATCCCACAATGGCCAAATTTGAAGGGGGACAAGAAGTACACCCTATCCTGACTAAAGTGGTCTTCGCCTGCAAAAGCCTCTAGTCATGACGCTGCGGTGGGCTCAGCGATGCCGTCCTGGCGGTCTTTGTTGTGGAACTGTCATGACAGATGTCCTAGTGTAAGTACTTAGTCGTGAGGCCAATGCATCAATGTGGTAGCTTGTGAGGGGTTGATCGGAATCGAGAGGTGCAACACAAGACAAGGATTTAGACATCATTCGGGCTCCGGGAAACATCATCCGGTAATAGCCCTACATGTTGTTTGTGGCTAGGTCTCATTATGCTCATGAGGGACTCGCCCCATAAGTCGGCTCCCCTTTAGTTGTGTCTAGCCTTAGATATTATTCTTCTTGCCCGTTTCTTTGGGGTTCCCTGCCCCTCCTTATATAAGTTGAAGGGGCGGGTTACATGACTAGTCCTAGTAGGATTAGGATTACTCTATTACAAGTGGAGTCCTAGTCTTGCTTCCTTTGTAAGGAAATATTTCTTATCGCTTTCCTCTTAAGGCGGCCCACGGTAACATGAACCAGCCTTCTGGGCCTTGGGCCTAGTCTTCTATCTGACCCGCCATCGGGGCCATCCATGAGTCGCCAGGCTCGTGAGTCGTCAGACTAGTGAGCCGCCGTACTCGTAAGTCACCGATCCTTCGGCGGTTACCAATGAAATGCCAAGTCCCAACCGGGTCATATATCCGGCCGGGTCATACCGTGGGGTATATCCCAACAGTCTTGGTCTTGTTGCACCAGAATGGAAACCTTTGGCTGATTCCTCGGGACTCCGCGCCTGCTGCTTGCCTCCTTTTGCACCAAAGAGGAAACTGGTACTCTGCGCCCGCTGGCGCCCGCCTGGCCTTGGTCGTCATGGCTCACGTCAGCTGAGCCTTGTGAGGTGCACCTTGCATAGAATTCTCCGCTCCTCGGGAGCAACCTGAGGAGGCCGATCCCCTTGGAGGTCTTAGCATCTCCCGCCTCGCGAGGCTTGGCCCCTCGCGGGGGTCTCGAGTTGTTGACGCAGAAGCTGGGCCGTACCAGGCCGTCGATGGGGCCACGCAGTGGGCCGCAGGCAAGCAAGTCTGGGTACCCCCGTATCCAGAACGCCGACATCGACATCAGCACCACAACACGCAGCTGACTTCTTCCACACCTACACTCGGTCAGGGATGCTGTTGAGTCGAGTCATCAGTGACTCGAGGTCATTCTGTTGCACAACCTCTGGCGGGAGCTCCTTGTCGACCCAAGACATCGCGGTTTTCAGGTCGGCGATGTAGTCCAAGACATTAGCAAGTCAGGCTTCCAGTCGGAACACATTCATGGCAGTTTCATCTTTGACAGGGGAGTTGATGGGTTCTACTCCAGTCTCGATCCGCCCAGTCTCCTCCTCGAAGTTCTGACAGAATTCTGCAAGTATGGAAAGTTAGTGAATTGACAGCAACATGGCATGGAAGTTTTTTAGTCGACTAAAGGGGAATACCTTCAAGCTTCCAGTTCATCCCTCTTCTTGGTCAGAGCTACTTGTTCATCCTTCAGTTGCACGGTTTCCTTCTTTGCTTCGCCAACAGCACTCTTCAGCTTGGCGTTCTCATCTTCCAACTTTCCGACTGAAGCCAGCTTCCGGTCGGCAAGCTCAGTCTTCTCATGAGCCGTCTTCTGCACCGCAGCAAGGTCAAGATCGTTTTGCTCCAAGGCCTGCTTCATTTTGTCTAAAGAAATAACATTCCTCAGACGTGCTTGGAGTTGATGATTTTCACTACGGACATCTGTTCGAGTGAAATCACTCGGTTCAAAGGATAGATAGGGAAAATGACAAGGCATGCAGTCAGCGAGTGGTTACCTCCCATCATTGCTACTTCATATTGGGCTTTCTTCATGTTCTCCTTGGCTAGTTCTAGCTCGAGCTTAAGATTGGTCTTCTCCTGCTCCACAGTGGAATATTGGGCCCCAAGCTCACAAGACTTCTGCAAACAACAACTGGACAAGTCAGTCGACAGTTACCTCCGAATGGAAAGATACACGAATGAATTACATAGCAAAAGAGTTCTAAGACTGCTACCGAATCAAACATCCAACAACAGTCTCGGGGACTACACCCAGTGGGTGCACTTAGCATGCCCCCACTGGTTTCATTTCCCACTTAGCATGGTCAGCCCAGCTAGAGTGGAAGGAGTAAAAAAACATCATTGGTTCTCAGACCACCGCCGACTGCCCGCAGTCGACCATGGTCTCGGGGACTACACCTTGTGGGTGCACTTCGCGTGCCCCCACTGGTTTCAATTCCCACTCGACAAGACCTGTCTAGGTCGAGTGGAAGTGCTACAAGAAAATATTTTGATAAGACCCCCGCCGAATCAAAAATTCGACGACGGTCTCGAGGACTACACCCGGTGGGTGCACTTAGCGTGCCCCCATTGGACCAAAAGTTTTTCACTCAGCACGACCTAGTCGACTCAAGTGAAGAAGATACACCGTGGAGATAAAACACCCAGTGGGTGAACAGGCACAAGTTGCAAAATTCAAGTTTGATGCATGAACATTTTACGAATAATAAAGCAGCAGTTTGCAGAGAGTGTGTCTGAATAGAGCAAAAGCCAAGACAGAGAAATCAATCGGAAATTAACTTACAATTCCACTTACTTGGACATTGGCTTGAAGAGCAGAGCTGGCATTGTATGCGGCCTTGTTGGTGTCATACACCACCTTTAGTCGCTCCATCATTAGACCTTCCTGAATCATGGCCTCCTTGGCAGCTCCTACTTTGTCCTCTGGGACAGGATAAGCAGCAAACATGCGAGATGACAGAGCAGGCGTCTGGACTGGTGGAGTAGGAGCTTGAGCTTGTACAATGGTCTCTAGAGCCTGAGCAGTCGATGCTGAAGGTTGGTCAGTCGGCAGAGGAGTAGCAAAGAGACAGAAGCCCGTGTTGGATCGTTGACCGGCTAGATCATAGGCTCAGAAGACGAGCGAGGCGTTCTGGATCCTGGCACCCTCCTGCTCAGAGTTCGACCTCTCCTCCCAGTATTCTTCGGAGGCACATCTTCATCATCATCATCAGGGAGCTGGATAACATTCGTTGGTGCTGTAAACACTCGACAATGAAATTCAGTCGACCCTAAAGTTCATTAACAGAATAAAGAGGCAGTCATGGAGTCATACCTTCTCAAGAAGTGGTCGCATCTTCAATTTCCGCATCGCCACGATCCTCGTCAACATCCATGGATGTCGCAGACGTAGTAGCAGCGCTGAAAATTCTAGATTTTACTCGGTCAAACAAGACAATGAGCTTACAGTAACACAAAAGAGCGCGGGAAAAGAGTGCTTACATTGAAGTCACGGGCACAACCACCTTGATCCATGGCAGGGCCTTCCGAGGCTTGGGCGGGGCAACCTTGGCTTGCTTCGTAGCCTTCTCTGTCGGCTCGGGAGTCGACGTTCGAGTGTGCTTCGGGACCTTGGCACTCGAAGCGGCGGCCTTGCCACGTCCCCTGCAGGGTCTTGTAACTATTTGGATCGACGCTCAGAACGAGGTGGGGAGTCGACTTCCTCGCTGCTGCTGCTTGAGTCCTCACTCTCATCTTCATTGTCTTCAACATAGCGGTTGTCGCTGCCCTCACTGTCGTTGTCGATCCCTTCCTGGTACTCTTCTCCGTTGGGCATCGAGTGCAGTTTGGTGAAAACCTACAAGACACAAGTTGTGCATATGAGTCAGATTCCGAAACCACCACTCGACAAACAGAAAGAATATTAAACACTCGGATATGTGAGCCTGACCTCTCCTGGAGTGTTGTCAGCGTCGAATGGCAGAATCCTTCTGGCCCCCCTTGGTTTGTCCTTGTTGCCAATGACGCTCCAGAGCCACTGGGCCACCATCTCCTCGCCGACCTCCTTTGGGTGGGTGCGAGCGGTGTCCTCTGGGCCCGAGTACATCCATATGGGGTGGTCAACAGGGGCTGGATCCGTCGACTGAGATACACCTCCAACAGATCCATCCACGTCACTCCTCCCTTCACCAACTCAACAACAGCTGCAACCAGCATCTGCACTTCCTCTTTCTCCTCCGGAGCTACCACTAGTGAGCAAGGGGTCTGGAGTCTCTCTAGAGTGAAAGGAGGGAGACCAGTCGGCTGACCAGGAGTCGGAACATCCTTGCAGTAAAACCATGCCGACTGCCACCCTCTAACTGATTCAGGAAAAGTCACAGGGGGGAAGCAGCTCCTACCCCTCATTTGAATCCCTACCCCCCCCCCCCCACACACACACATCTGGATCACGTGCGTTTTTTGGTCGACTGGGTTAGCTTTCTTCACCGTTTGAGATCGACAAGTGAATATATGCTTGAAGAGACCCCGGTGCGGGTAGCAGCCCAAGAAGTTTTCGCACATAGAAATGAATGCAGCAAGGTACAAGATGGTGTTGGGAGGGAAGTGATGAATCTGGGCTCCGAAAAATTTCAAGAATCCTCAAAAGAAAGGGTGCGGAGGCAAAGAAAAAGCACGCTCGACGTGGGTGGTGAGGAGAACACACTCACCATCGCGCGGTTGGGGCTCAAACTCATTTCCAGACAACCTCCAAGACCTAGGTTTAATAAAGCCGTCGTGAGCAAGATTCTCCAAGTCCTCCTGCGAGACCGTAGAGCGGGTCCAATCCCCATGGATCCAGCCAAACGGTAGAGCGGCACGCGACGACGAGCCTCGTGCCGTATTTTTCCCCTTCGCCGTCGTGGACGCCTTCTTCGTGCGCTCCAGAGCCGCAGTCTTCTCCTTCACCATTGTGTGGAGCTTGAGAGGGCCGAGGAGGGGCGTGGGGAGCAGGGAGAAAGGAGGCGGAGAAGAAGAGAGGATGAGGATCGATTGAAGGCACTGTGCTACGCATCGGCTGCGATGCCTTCTATGAGGCTGGCTTCGAGTGGCTGACCAGTAGCCCCCAGCGATCAAATCATATCCCGTCACAGGCGCAGGAGCGATACGTGGTGAAAAAGGCGGTGCAAAAATCGAGGAGTCCCGGTCCGATTCGTTCCGCTTATCGCGCCACGCCCCGCCCGGCGCGCTTCTCCAAAATTTCGAATCCCATAAAATCCGGAAACCGCAGAGCAGCCAATCATGTTTAAGATTTCGCGTCCTAATCCACTCGAAGGATTACCACATTTATTCACTCGACGACTTCAAGCTATCAAAATAGATCGAGCCAACTGAAGCAAGATTGAAGGTACCACTGTACTTCCCAAACCTCAATGGGATGCCTCTGTAGCACTGAATCGAGTCGGAGTCAACTTCAACTTTTCTCCACTCGGATCTCAATCCATTCGGGGGCTAATGACGAGGACATGTACCTAGGGTAGGGTCTTAGGCCTGACCTAGACACCCCACCCAAGGACACTAACCTACAATCAAAGGCATTCAAGGACCAACAGGGAATACCGACTGGAATCATCCCGAAGTGCAATTCACTCGACGGAAGACTCCACTCGGATACCCCAATTCCACTCGACCATAGCATAGTCACACGACCATATGAAAACCCACTCGGTATATAGAAGACCTAAAGTTATCCCAGGATAACAACGGTCAGGCGTTCACTCTGTAGTCTTAATGATCATTTATGGCTGGCGTTACCAGTAACGCCCCATCTTAACTCACGTTGAACCCTGTGTAATGGAGGTCTGAGAGAGTCCTGGCGCACTCTATATAAGCCACCCTCCCCCTCTAGCATAAGGGTTTGCACCCCTTGTAACATTCACGCATATCCAGTCGACACAACCTCAGGGCACCGAGGTAGGGCTTTTACCTCCTCCGAGAGGGGCCTGAACTCGTAAACTTGCGTGTACAACCTCACCATAGCTAGGACCTTGCCTCCTCATACGTACCCCCTATTCTTACTGTCAGACTTACTCCCACGACACCGTCTTCTGCTGTCCAGGGATGTTCCGCTTACTTTTAGTGGGGAAGGGGAGGGGGGTGTTTGCCGCTCTAGATGCTCTCACCACTTGAAATTTTATTAGCAAAAACAGAACATGCTAGTGGTAGACTTGATCAGCTAGGCATGGCCTCTCGGCTAGGCTGAATTTGATGTTTTGACCCTTTTTGTGAAAGTTTAGCCAAATCTGACCCTGGTTCAAAAAACTTCGGGATCTCGTCCTTTTCCTACCGCCAGAGTCGATGGTGGTAGAGTATAACAGCCCACACCCTACCGCAAATAATTTTAAGTATCAAATACAGTACATGTACCCATCTACCGCCGGGCACCTTGGCAGTAAGATTGCACAGGCTACCGTCGGCATATTTGGCGGTAGGTTTGCACTGCGCCGACGTGGATAAGTTGCCTACTGCCAGGGGCCTCGACGGTAGGCTGGTATACCCTACCGCCATTGACCCCGGCGGTAGGAAAATGGTCAGGTCCCGAATTTTTTACGAACCAATGTCAAATCTGGCTAAACTTTCGCAAAAGGGTCAAAAACACCTCTGGTGTCTATTGGCACATTGCAAATGTGCTGGCACGTAGGAGTAGTAGATAGAATGAGTTCGCAGATGACGACGCATGATGGACGGACGAGGTCGAGGACCAAGCTATAGCTGTAGCTCTTGTGAGGGAGGTCTCCCTCCCCGTGGCCGGCTCTGATGTTGACCTCGGCATAGCTCGCTAGGCTGGTCGCTTTTTGCAGGACTGGCGCGCGCATTCCTCTTTTCAAAAGATAGGCGGGCAGGCGGGCAGGAACTGGCAGGCGCATGTGTGCGTGCGTCCAGCCCGAGGAGCTAGCTAGCGCGATCGACAGCAAAATTACAGCCAGGGAATTCTTTCATAGGGATCATGAGTGTAAAGCAACGACTAAGCACTGCCGGCACGCACACCCACGGAGCACACATACGCCCACATAATGCGTCCCGCGTCGCGTCCTTTTCCTCCGCCTCCTCCTCCCTGCATCATTTGCGACAGAGAGGGAGGAGAGGAGAGAATCTCTGCATGCAGAGGGCGGGCACCGCTGCAAAACGCAGGCTAGCCGGCGGTGGCTTTTCCTCCTTTTATCACTTTCGTCGCCGGCCAGACCAGGCCGCCAGGCTAGACGGCCGGCCGGGGATCGACCGACGCATCATCGCCATCGATCTACCTATCGATGATCAGCGCATTCATGAACAGCAGCTTTGTCTCTGTAGCGGCAAGGAACACAACAGTCGCCACGCTGCGCGATGCCGATGCGTGTTACTATTGCTCTCGCTCATGCCCAGTCCACTCCAGCGCAGGGGCGGCTCCTTTTCTCGCGGCGCATGCATGCGGATGCGGTACGCTCCTCTTTTCCCTCCTCTACTGCCGCGCCATGGCGCTTTTCCAGAAAGAGCCATTTTGCGCCTCAGCTTTCATCTCATCCTCTGCTCCTGCATGCTGCCCGCCTGGCGTTCGCATATCGTCCCTCCTTTCTGCCTAGTTCGCCCTTGATCATGATTTGCCGCTGATGCACCGGTGACAGACATATACTCCAACCCTGCTTGCCGGTCATCCTGACGTCGTCGAAATGTACGTACGTTCTAATCGCATGTTTCGTCCGTCTGCACGCAGTAGCAGATGTTGAATCATAGATGGGCTTTAACCCATATGAACAATGATTTCTGGTTAATCTTGAGGCCCATGTATGGTATGGCAGGTGGTGGGAAGTTTAGTCTCACCTTGCTAGTTAAGGAGAGTTGAGTCTTGAGACCCTTTTATAAGGGCTGCTCTACCACTTGCCATTGAGAATTTGGGAAGAGGAGCGGTACACACGTGCTCCTCCTCCTCCGCCTGCCTTGCCTCGTCACGACGCGCGCACGCGTGCGTCGTGGGTTCTTGTTTTTGCCGTTCAGGAATGAATTAATTAATCAGGAATTAATTAAGGAGCCGCTAACAGGTGGATTGTGGACTGGCTTGCGTTCCCGGGATTCGTCGACTCCGTTCGCAGGTGACTTGCGTTCCCGGGAACGACGACTCCCTTCCCGGGAGTGCGTCGACTCGGTCGTGGGCCTATGCCCAGGCCCATGACTTCCTACCCGACGGACTATATCAGAAGGCTCTGGCCACTGGAGTGACCTAGTTCGGTTCACTCACTCCCTCTCGCGTAACCTAACCGCCATCTATTGTTCCTTGCTCTGTGCTGCCTCCGGCGACCCCATCCCAACGACCGCGTGCACGGTTGGTCGGGAGAGCAAGTGCCTCCAGAACCCTGTCGTTCGAGATCCTACCTGGGAGAACGGCAATAATTTTGGGGAGCGCCTCGACGCGACTGCTCCCAATCCGTCCCCAGCTCCGGCCGCCTCTACTTTCCCTACATCGACACCAACCGACAATGTCGCCGCCAAGAAGAAGGCCACGGACGAAGCCGAGGTTGCTGCTGCCGCCGCCGCGTTGGCCTAGCCAACCGGAGGGTATGATCTGTTCATCCCTTGTTTACTCGTATTTGTGCTAGCCGTATATGTGTTGCTCATAGATGGTTCTCTTCTATGTTTTGTACGTGCTATTATGCTTAGGTATCGCTATGAGATGCATACTGTTTATGCCATGCTTACTGTTTACTCGTGGATTAGTCTAATCAGAAAAGTGCTAATATTTCCAACAATCAGAAAACCTTATTTTAGACACTTTTCGATTCAAGGCTTTGCTGCTACTCTGAAGCCGGAAAAGATTACCGGGACGCATTTTAAGCATTGGCAGACAAGGACCACCTTGTGGCTCACAGCGATGAACGTGTTCTAGGTTGGTGGTATGCCCCCCACAGAAACGATTGCTCTTGAGCAGGAGAAGGCATTTAGGGAGGCAACCATAATATTTGTGTGAGCAGTTCTGAGTGTGATTGGAGACAAGTTGGTTGACGCATATATTCATATGCGGGTTGCCAAAAACTTGTGGGATGTGCTCGAAGTCAAATTCGGCGCAACTGATGCTGGCATTGAGTTGTATGCCATGGAGCAGTTCCATGATTACAAGATGGTTGATAACCGTCCTGTGTTGGACCAGGCTCATGAGGTACAGTGCATTGCTAAGGAGCTGGAGCTCTCGAAGTGTGAGTTACCGGACAAGTTTGTCAGGTTGCATTATTGCAAAACTCCCTCCTAGTTGGATGAACTTTACTACTTCTCTCAAGCACTTGAGACGTGAGTTCTCTGTTGAGGATGTCATCGGTCATCTCAGTGTTGAGGAGAACTCGAGAGCAAAGGACTCACACGTGAAGGAGGGGGGGGGGGGGGGGCAAAGGTTTCTTCTAGCGCCAATGTGGTGCAGAAGAACTTCCACAAGTTCAAGGGAAAGAACTCTGTCTAGCAGAATACTACCTTTAAGAAGAAGGGTAAGAAGAAAGACAAAAGGAGAGATGACTGCTTTACTTGTGGTTCAGAGGAACATTGGGCAAACAAGTGCCCAAACAAGTACAAGAAGTCAATACAGGACTCCAAGTCTATCAACATCACTCTGAGCAACAATGATGGGGCATCTGGGTATGGTAATCTATTTACCATACTTTCAGTTTGTCAGTCCATCGATTGGTGAGTTGACACTGGAGCCAATATTCATGTGTGTGCTGATGTGTCTTTGTTTTCTTCTTACAGGTCGCACGAGATTGTTCCGTCCTGATGGGGAATGGCTCGCATGCTTCTGTTCATGGTGCTGGCACGGTAGATCTGAAGTTTACTTCGGGAAAGATCGTGGAACTAAAGAACATGCAGCATGTCCCCGCCTTCAAGAAAAATCTCGTTAGTGGCTCCCTTCTATGTAAAGAAGGGTTTAAGTTAGTATTTGAGTCTAACAAAGTAATCATATCTAGGTATGGACTATTCGTTGGAAAAGGATATGATTGTGGTGGTTTAATTGTTCTGCCTTTCCCTGGAGGATTTCTGTAATAAAGTCGTGAACCAAATTCATTATAATGTGAACGAATCTAAAGTTTGGCATTCATGTCTTTGTCACAAAAATTTCGGTTGTATGACGCGGCTAGCTAAGATGGATTTAATCCCGAGTTTCACTTTAGCCAAAGGCTATAAGTGCCATGTGTGTGTGCAAGCTAAGCAACCTCGTAAGCCTCACAAGCTTGCGAAGGAGATACACCTGGCATCGTTAGAGCTCATACATTCAGATCTCTGTGAGATGAATGGTGTGTTGACTAAAGGTGGAAAGAAATACTTCATGGCTCTGATTGATGATTCCACTAGATTCTGCTATGTGTATTTGTTAAATACTAAGGATGGGGCTCTACACTACTTTAAAGTCTATAAGGCTGAAGTTGAGAACCAACTTGAGAAGAAAATAAAATGAGTCCGGTCTGATCGTGGTGGAGAGTACTTTTCTAATGAGTTTTATTGATTCTGTGTGAAACATGGTATTATTCATGAGAGGACGCCTCCCTACTCACCCCAGTCAAATAGGGTTGCCCAACGGAAAAACCTTACTCTAACTGATTTGGTTAACGTCATGTTAGATACATCGGTTTATCCAAGACATAGTGGGGGGAGGCTGTATTGACATCATGTCATGTCCTGAATAAAGTTCCCACAAAGGATAATGAAACTACTCCCTATGAGCAATGGGAAAAGAAAAGAACTACACTCTCTTACTTATGCACTTGGGGCTGCTTGGCGAAAGTCAACGTGTCGGTAACCAAAAAGCGCAAGTTGGGACCAAAGACTGTGGATTGTGTTTTTCTTGGCTATGCCAACAATGGATCCTACGACCGTAGAAGGCCCATGGATCATACGGCTCGCAGGAGGCCCATGGTTACAACAGTTTGTGTGCTGCCATGATTATTTTGTCCTAGTTACCAAAAATATGCTATTGTGGGCACTAGAAAAACACAGAAAAAGAACTGCAGTGACTACAAGCAAACAACTAAACAAGACAAAGAGGAAATAAATAAGCAAGCAATTAATGCTAGCCTATTACCACTATTGCACATATTACATCTATTGGGCATCAAAGTTCGCCACCAGTGCAAATATAGGGAACAAAGCAGCATATTACATACACTGGCCGTCAAAATTGGCCACCAGTGCAAATAAACGCGGTAGCAAAACAAGAGCATAACTGAAACAACTTCAGAAGAGCTCAAGAAACGTTATCCTGGGTATCCACCATGATGGCAATAAGCTTAGCAAGCTTATTAGCTTTGTCATGTTTGGCGCTAAAATCCTCCAACGCTTGCTGTTGCACCAGAAAGTATGCATCTGAATGCTCCAGGGACTTCCGCAGTCCTTCTGCTTCTTGTCGCAGCACAACTGATCGATGTCTTTTAGCTTGCAGTTGAGACTCAAGAAACCAAATTGATTCAGACAATGAGTTTGAATAGCTTGTGCAAGCGGTAGTGGCCAGTAACTCGAACACTAAACCAAGACAGGACTTTGGGGTTGTCTTACTGTCTTGAAGATAATCTTCCTTAGCTATTTTATCAGCTTTGTTGGAGACCAGCAAGGATGTGTCACTATCCTGAACCTTATCTGCATTACTTCCTTTACCATTGCTTAATAAGGCACTCTTCCCCAATATTCTGTCAGCGTTCTAAAAGAAGAAACAAGCAGACACATAACAGGTTTAGCATGTACTAGTATATGAAACTCATTTCGGTGAACCCGTTCATTAGTAAGGTGGACAAGATTAAACTAACAATTCTTCTATTTCCAAGTACTGGTACATAATAAAAGCATCAAACAAACATATATCTATGTCCTATGGTCACTGCATTGTCTTGCCAAATCAAAATAGAGACACGGTTCAAATCATATCAGTTCAAGACAAAGCAACAGTGAAAGAATACAAAGCGTGGGAAACTACACGACACAACAAGATTTCAGATGGGTACCACAGGTCTACATGTACAACAACACTATTGGCTCTGTTGTGATGCTAGTAATATGCATGATATGAGAAGTCAACTATATACACAATTGAAATTGAAATCAATGTTGATATTGATAAGAGCAAACCTATTAAAGAAACATGCGTGAACATACCTGTTGTGCCATTGGAGTTTCGATTGGATCCTTCAATTTTAAAATAAGTTTGTATGAGTAAATACAGTGATACAAGAGCAAAGCAGCATGCACAATAGCAATCATAGTTAAAAAAGGCGCGCCTAGGCTCTAGGTGTTGGCAAAACGCATTGCACATAACTATGCTTAATCTATGCATAACTGCGCATAAGCATGCGCTTTGGTTAGTAAAGCGCAAGGCGGTGGCAAAACGCACAATTAATGCCTAGCGCTTTTTTCAACTATGATAGCAATGGAATCTTAAATTAGAACAGATGTTCTTCAGGTTTAGGCACTTGTTCTACATGAATAGAGTACAGTAAGATGCAATAATATAGTACTTAAAAATAGAAAATGAGCTCATAGACCTTACCACGTTCTTGGTTCGGGACCAGTACAGAACAAGGAGTTCCCAGTCATCGTCCAGTAAATGTGTCTCAGGAGAACGTAAGGGAAATTGATGAGTTTCTTTGCCGGTGAAGTACGTTTTCTTCAGGTAATTCCGATACTGCCACCAAGCATTCTTGAAGATAGCAGAGGTATTAGCATAGGTTACCTCATCCTGAGTTTCCAAATCGGTCCTTCTCTATAGAGAAAAATAGGAAAATTTGTTGTATTATAACCATCATGGAGGTAGGATGTATGGGACAAAGCAAAGTAATTGCCATGAATAACATTACTTACACATAACTCCTGGACAAACACCTGCAACTGACATTTTCCTTCATCTTCAGTATAATATTTCCAAGATGGGAAGATACGCACAGACGATTTAACAACATCAAATGCGATAGCTGCTAAACTACGACTAGCTGGTTGTGCTTCCTCCACAAGAATAGGCGTACTAACTGGTGGAGTTGGGGTTCGCCGTGGTAGTACTGGCCCTTTGGGAACTGGAGCTGCCTTACTAACTGCTCTTGTTTGGGAGCTCTGTGGTGGAGATGGTGTTGTGTCAACAGGAACTGGGTTACTATCTGCTGGGGTTGGGGTTAGATTGGGTGAAGCTGGTTCTATGTCCATCACAGTAGGGGTACAATCTGCGAGAGTTTGGTTATGTGTGGTAGGGCTGGTTCTTGTGCATGTAAAACCGGGGTGCTATCTCCACCAAGAGGTAGCACTGTTTTATTTGAAGACCGTGTTTTTAGTCCGCTGGATACTGGCATCACCCGCTCCAATTCAAATGGCTGATAAACAGGAAACATAGTTGAATGTACAGACATTGCATGAGAGACATATGCAATAGATAGTGTGGAAAAAAGGCATGAAATAGTTGACATGTATATTGTTTAATTAAAACGGATAGCATGACATAATTTCACATATATGATGTCTATCTAAACTGGATAGCATAGCATAACATAATTCAAAGATATGATGAATAACTAAATAGGATCGCATGACATAATTCACCTACATGGTATCTAAGTAATCAGGATCGCATTATTTAATTCACATATGTGATTTATATGCTAAACAGAGGGCATTCGATATGATGTCTAAACTAAGAACATGGTGTTGGATATTGTGTATATGATGTCTAAACTATGCAATGCAAAATACCATATGCATGATATGAGCAGTATAACCGTGCCAAGTTTGAGCATACACCTCGGTGGGGGAATAGGACTGGTCATCTATCTCTGAACCCATCTCCGAGGAGCTATTGGGACCCAACAAGAGATCTGCTTCGACAGGTAGCACTGTCTGCTCTGAAGGCCTTGTTTTCACTCTAGATTTTTCCATCTCCCACCCAAATGGCTAATTCACAGGAAGAGTAGTGTAATGTACAAACATTGTCGACAAATGGAAATGTAATGAAGAAAAGGATGGGCAAGATATCATTCAAATATATGATGCCTGGTTAAACAGGATGGCATTGCACATTTCACATTTATTATGGCTGGCTAAAAGAAATGAGACTGCATAATTCCCATATATGATATAGAAACTAAACAGGTGGCATTACAGAATATGTCTAAACTAAGCAGATGACATATATGATGTCAAAAGTAGGCACGTCAAGGCAACATATGCATGATATGACTAACATCATGATGCCAAGGTAGAGCAAACACCTTGGGGGGGTAAATAGGAGTGGGCAGCGGCGTCTGAATCCGCCTCAGAACAGATATCTTCCTCTGGATTACAATCTGGAGAGGGGTGGGGAGGGTTTGCCATTGAACCCACCATGGAGCGATGTCTGCATGACATTGTATTGCCGCGCAAAACTCTTCTCTTTTTCTCTACATGTTCAACATGACTGTGTACAATATCTGACATGCATACGAAAAAAATATGGTGAGATTATGTAAGGAGAGCATGCAGAAATTTAGAGTGATGATAACAACCAGTGGATGGATCCAAAAATAATGATAGCAGGCTGATGATTGCTTTAAATTAATAAAAATACAAATGATGATTGCTTTACTATTTGTTTCCCACCCAAGATGAACAATGTTGGCATACCCTAGGTGAACCAGATATTAGTCAGACATACTATTCATTGCTGCCTCGATATGTGCTCCACAACTAATTTAGAACTCAAGTTTGAACATTAATTTGGACCTGACTTGGAGTTCAAGAGGTGAATAGGACGATAAAGTAGCAGGTAATTTTAAGCAATGCATAACATAAGTAGAAACAAAAGAGCGTGACCTCTCTTGTGGACCCATGTACTCCTCAGGTTCATCTGCTGAGTCGATGATGGTGATGTCGTTGCGGTGGGTGCTGGCGGCAGGGAAGGAGATCTGAGGCGGCGAAAGACGGTCAGGAATCACGATGTCTGGTTTGGTGGATGCTTCTGTCGATGGAGCAGCTCAGGTTTGGTGGACGACGTCGCGGCAGGAGTAGGACAAACCACACAAAGTTCCCTTCGACACGTACCTGTAACTGAAGTAATTTTGTAAGGGCTATTTGGCTTGCATGATTCTTAAAACGCAGGGATAGGAAAAACACCGGAATAGGATATGAATGCACAGAGCATTTGTAAACACAGGATTTCTGTCAACTTGGGTGTTTGGTTTATAGGAATTGGAAGAGCAGAGGAATGCAAAGAAACATGGCGAAAATAAAGTGAAACCATATGAAAGTGTGTACAGTTAGAATGTTATTCTGGCACTAATGCACTTGGTCTTGTTTTCATGCATAGGATTTTGAAAAGTAGGTCCAGGTGGATGTTTTTCTTCATTCCTTTCAACAAAATGCATGAATAATTGAATAGTAGAGTGCCATTGGAAAATTCCCTATTGCTATGTTTTTCCGTTGAACCAAAATAGCCATAATGGATCGACGTGAATGTATAGTAATAAGTGATGCAACAAGTGTACAACCTCTTTGCCGTAGTCGTGTTGACCTCAACATCATTAGGTTGGTCGCTGAAGCAGTTGAGGCAGAGGTGGCTGTCGGAGATGTGGAGGAAGATCTGAGGAATCTGTAGACGGCGTCCAGGGCACTGCTCTGTTGTGATGGATCGTTCTGTCGTTGGAGCAGCTCCGGTGAGCCGTAAGACGTCAAGGCTGAAGCAAAACAAGATAGACATCGTCAATCTCAAGTGGGATTCTAATAGCATCTCCAATTGATGATGTAAAATAGATGTAAAATTTACATCACCAAAAACCACCTGACTACAACAGATGAGGTAAAAACTGTTGACTCTGAACTTAACTGTCGAAACTGAAATTTACTGTGGAATCTAAATGCTACTGTCGAAACTGAACACAATGGTAGCAGAGAGGCACTTGACATGTAGTTTAGGGAGGGCCTGCAGTTCATCTTCAACCTGCAGCCCCCCCTGAGCCGCCAGGCACCACTGGCCGAACCGTCGGCCCCAGCGCCGCCTCGCCGCCACGAAACAACTCCCCACCGCCGCCCCGGCCAGCCCTCTAGGCCCCCCGCCCCCACCCTGAACCCTAAGATAGATAGTCGGGTACCTCTCCGGCGAGCCCCCGTCCTCGCTACGGGTGGTTCTTCCTTAACTCCGGTGAGCCCCCCTAACCCCTGAAAATCGACTGACCCAAAAGTCGATTCAGTCAACTGAAGTTTGGCTAAATCGGAGCAGAGCAGTAGCACGAGCGAGGGGGAGAGCAGCAGCAGCAGCAGCTGGGCGAGCGAGCGATCGAGCAAGAGCCGGAGTAGTAGCAGTAGCGCAAGCGAGCGAGCGAGAGCCGGAGCAGCAATAGCAGATCCGGCTGGTATGGACGGCGCCACCGAAGGGGCCTCGCACTGGGGGAGAGCCGCCGTAGAGATGTCACCCGCGGCGCCGGCTTCAAGGTAGCCGCTCCATGGGGGGTGCGGTATGGAGCACCGTCGGCGCCGGGAGGTCGAGTTAAGGAGAAGGTGCGTGCGATGAGTGTACAACCTCTTTGGTGGTGCAGAGTAGGCCTTGGCTTCGTTCGAGGAGTCGGTGAGAATGCTGCTAAGGCGGCGCTGTGGGGATGGAGCAGCCACGATAGGCGAGGCGATCGTCGGAGCAGCTCCTTGGAGGTGGAGGACGGGGCGGCTGAACCGGTGGGATGACGAGATGGATGACGGATCATCATCCGGGGAGGTGGACAAGGGATGTCGAGCTATTGCGGTGGACGACGTCGTCGGGGAAGAGGCTCCGGCTGGGCAACGATGAGGTGGTGGACGAAGGAGGGTGGGGTTTCACGGCTGGAGCGGAGAGGTTATGGTGGCATGGGATTTCGAATGGCGAAAAGGGGGCGATGGGAGGGGGTGAAGCATGACTTAGGGACACGCTTGTCCAAAATGTAGGGTGTGTTACAAAAGTACCCCCACCGATTTGAACTAGCGGCCCTTTCGGCTCAGGGTTAGAAGGAGGATTTCGCGTGTCAGGACTTGGCAGCTGGAGGGAGTTTTCGCGTGCGTTTTAATTTCGGGATAGCAAGGCGCGGGTTGTGAAGGCGCCAGTTTTGGGAGCACGATATCTGAATTTTCGGGATATAACAAGACGCGGGTTGAATTTTAGGGACAAGCCTAACATGTAGTAATATTGTACTTGTACGTACCAAATCTATTCGCACTTTCCTCAACCAAAAAGAAAACGAAAAAAATAAAACTATTCACACCACACAAAGAGAGAGTCTTGCCCTATTTTACTATACAAATGCTATTCAAAGCTACTCCCTCCTTCCATCTATATAGGTCCTAATGCGTTTTTTGATGCTAACTTTGACCAAATATTAGAGCAATAATATATGACATGCAACTTACACAAAGCACACTGTTAAATTCGTCTGTGAAAGGTTCTTTCAATGATATAATTTTCACATTGTGCATGTCATGTACTATTAATCTTGTCAATAGTCAAAGGCGGTCTTAAAAATCTCATTACGCCCTATACAGATGGAAGGAGGGAGTATGAATCCATGTTATGTCCGATTAATTTTTTTCGCTTGCTGTATAATGCGTGTAACCTACTCATACCAACATTTTAGTGCATTCCAAATGTCTATACTACCGCTGCAAATTCAAACTAAATTTGAATTCATTTCTCTATTTCAATAAGAATCTACAATGATGATTGTTGCCAACTTCAAGCATCATTCGTGTATTACCTTAATAATAGACCACATGATTACTATAGAGATATATATGAACTATGTGTACTACATGAACTCGAATTCTATTTTTTGAATACACTTGATGTTGATTCCAAATAATAGTACATCTGATGTACTAACTATATATTCATAATCTAAACCATGTTCCATACATACACCGTGTTTATCACACAGTATAGTGCCCCGCCCCCTACATTATGACAAGTATTTAGACCTGAGCTGCAAAAGCCACACATTAGCCCAAATTATAATCAATGTTCTATGTATTGTACGTAGTACTAGCAAGATGCCCATGCGTTCCACAGAACATCAACATGATCAAGGGGCCTAATTTGCAAATATGGAAAGGGGTGTGGGTATCCTTTTTCAAACTTGCCATAGTTTCCTTCCTATCCGCCAGATATAAATTGGACGGCCTATATTGCAGGATGGCAGGCACACCATCATCAACAACTCCATTTTTTATAAGAGTAGAGATAAAATATATTATATGTAGTATAACATGTTCATACCACACCATGTGTATCACCGTTATATATATTCACACATGCGTCGGTTTAAAACACTATGATAAATTCTTCAAATATCCGAATTCGCTTTTTGTAATGAAGTATGATCTCTATTCGTATTTTACACCCACACAATCCTCTTATCTTTGTAGCTAGCGCTAACTTTCTCTCGTGCATGCACACGCCCGCATCCCTCTCACCCTCCCTCAGCATTCTCTAGCTCCATCGCGCAAATTCGTCTTTTCACTTTAGGTCGTTCACCCGCGGTGTGTGTAGGCCCCCAGCTCCTTCTTTACGGTACACATCGATCAATATGCCTCTCAAGCCAGGTGTGCCTAGCACAAACACAAGCTTCCCCTGTTATCTTGTCACCGTCCATGCCTCACTCTCACCAATATTTTCATCGATCTCGTACTCGCACACTCCTTCCCCCTTGATATAGTATGCCTCTCGTACCACCTCTAAGATGCATCCCTCTTTCTCTCTATCCTTCTTCTCGTGCCTCATTTGCTTCTAACACACACATGCATGTATACCGATCGATCTCCCAACATATACCTAGATTGACTTTAACTATCCCCCCATCGATCGACGTACCTCACAAGTTATGTCTCTCCTTTCTCTAACAAAGGGCGATTGATCTTCCTATGTAGTTACGTCTGCTTACCACAGCCATATCGCCCCCCCTCATCATTCGTGCATGCCTCCTGACCCATCTCTCACACACACGTGCACAGACAACAAGCAGCCACCTCCTCTCTTATTGATCTTGCGAGCGTGCCCTCCGTTTGTCTAGCAAGCCTATCCCACCATTTGTTAGAAGCAACTCCACTAACACCCCCTCCAACACTCTAGCTCTATCTCTCTCCCAACCTTATTCCTCTCGTGCACATATGCATGGATGCCGATCGATCTCCCTTAATACATGAGGCAGATCGATCTCCTTAATACATGAGGTAGGCCTCTCTCCTCCTCCATACATATACCAGCCATTGTACCTCTATAGTTAATTGGGCCTCCCTCTTCCCCCACCACACACCGATAGTCGAGCGCTGCAGGTAGGTATCCATGCCACAGAGACAAACTGCACATGTCCCCTCTCATGTTCCAGTAGGCCGTCCACTCTATATCTTTGACGTGGGGACACACAAATTCGATGGCACTCTTTATCAATCGTGCGCGCACACACACACATCATCCCTCTCTTCGATTCTATGGACACCTCAAGCCGATGATACCTCCACTCTCTTCTCGTGGATCGCCCCCTCTATATATATGTTATATCCAGGACTCTATTTCACACACATTGCATATGTTACATTTTTTGATTGACCCCCCCCCCCCAAAAAAAACTCCCACGAACCCACACACTATATCTCTCTAGGTTTGTATCTCTCTCACACAACCCCATGTAGGTGGTGTACGTATACAAGAAGAGAATAGGTGCACCGTGCACGTACTCACGCTTCGTGCCCAGCCACACCCGCGCGGGTACGCGGTGGAGCTCATTTCTTTACGAAATGGCATCCCACGTGCTAATTTGAACTACTGTAGCGGTTGTTTACCTAGGGAGGTCGTGTACCACACGTGCACGAAACAAAGTTCGACTTGACGCGTTGCCGCGTTATTTTTAAATGAAGTTACAGCGCTCAATGGCACGTACACAGAATATAAAATGATTTTTATGGAGAAAAAGGTAGTCCGCTCCACTATATACAATGGAGCCTGCCTGCCTGGTTTGTCGCTCTTTAGAGTATCTCACACAAGGTTGCGGTGGCCTCTCTCTCTCTCATCGTTGGTCACTGATCCGGCCGCATCCCGTCCGCTTGGGGGAAGGGAGTGCGGTGGCCTCTCTCTCTCTCTCACCGTTGGTCACTGATCCGGCCGCATCCCGTCCATCGGGGGAAAGGGAGGAAGTGCACCGTTTCTCCGTTCGACAACACTGAGGCAGCACGTCCCGATCTGCGGTACACGCCGTTCTCTCTGACCAAGCTCCGGCGCGGCAGGGCCTACGCCACCTGCTTGCTGCTGCAGTATGGGAAGATTTCGCCCGCCACCGCTCACCTAGTTACATCCCGACGACCTCCAGGTATCCCCTCCGGCCTTGTTCCATTGCCCGTGTTCCCACGTCGCTGCATGTGGATCTTCCATAGTTCTTTGCCCAAAATGTAGCTCGTCCGGCGTACTTTCCATATTGCAATCTCGTCCTCACACCGTTTTAGACAAACATAACCGTGTTGTTATCTTCCCTTAGGACAAGAAATATGCTTCTTTTTTGTCGTCGCATGTGTCATCAACTGTTATTGGCCAGTAATTGTTTCCTTTCTACCTCTTTTTGTCAAACAGGGCTATCCATTTCACCTCGTTGCTATTGCGACCTTTTGGTGAACTACACAAATCACTTTTTTCTTAAGAGTGTTTTGTGCAGTTGTACTAAAATGTCACAAGGGCAATGTCTCTACATTTCAGTGCGACTGCACAAAGGGAGATTGGTTTTGCTCTATCCTCCTCATCCAACTCCGAGCCTAATCTTCTCCAACTAGTTAGTCTTAAGAGAGACTACAAAGGTGACCGGCTTCTATTTGTGTGTTTATTATTTCATCAGCAGTCCTCTATTATCGTAATCACACTTAATATCTTTGGAACAGGGACGCTCAGCTCTATTTTAGTGGAACTGCACAAAATGATCGGAATGTTGCATGCTCCAGACAGCTACTTTTGTTCCCAACATGCCTTGTTGATTTAGACAGAGCTGGGGGGACGTTGCTGCCAATGAAAGCATGGATCAATTTTAATTTAACACCTTCTCACAACTCTGTCTTCAGTTGTGATGTAAATATTAGCTCTGATCTGCTAATAATTGACATGCATTAGCAAGGAAGTTAGTTTTTATTGTTTCCGAAAGAGCATCGATGGCAAGACACACGAAACAAAAGCTGAAAGCTCACACCATTGTACAATTTCATGTCACTGGAAAATTATTTGTATAGTACGTCAATTATATAAACAAATGATGGAAGCTTGAAAGCATTGCTAGAAGCCTCTTCAGCATCCAGGTCCATGTGCCATGCACAAAATTATACTCCTTCGTTCCTAAATATTTGTCTTTGTACAAATTTCAAATGGGCATATTTTAGAGTGTAGATTCGCTCATTTTGCTTCGTATGTGTACTCCCTCCGTTCCTAAATACTCTATTCGTCTTTCTAGAGATTTCAACAAGTGACTACATATGGAGCAAAATGAGTGAATCTACACTCTAAAATATGTCAATATACATCCGTATGTAGTAGTCCATTTGAATCTCTAAAAAGACAAATATATGAGTAGTCACTCGTTGAAATCTCTAGAAAGACCAATACTCCGGAGTATATTTAAGAACCGAGGGGGTAGTGCACAACCACATGGGAGACTCAGCCCGGTCGTTACGCCGCATTAATAGTGAGTAATGAGCAGTCAAATCATAAGCCCCACCTTTCCCACTGTAAGTTGCTCGGAAGAAGCAACCATCAATACGCTCTTCTTTGAATCCGCTCATACTACTCCATCCGTCACTGTTTATAGAGCGCACTTCAGAAAAAAGAAAAAAAATCTGTGGGACCAAGGCGACTAGCGATCGGCCTGAAAAATAGCATTGGTAGTTATAGCACGGCGTCTATTACTAGAGGGAATAATGCGTACACACATGCATGTAGTGCTTCCACCCCGGGTACACACGTGCATGCACTTACTCCACTCCGTAGTACTACTCCCTCCTTTCCGGTTTATAATGCTCAATTCAAAATTCTCACCAATCAAGGTAGATGGCAAGTGGTGGAATATTTTTTGTATTTTTGCAAAAGCACCTAATTAATGCTCTTGTTTTCCTCAAAAAATTATGTTTATCAATGCATTAATTGCAATGCATGAATGCATGCATAAAGTACATGCATTGGTCAATTTTCTCTTAATACTTGCATGCAATGATTTAATGCACCTTGGAATCTGAACATGTGATGGAAAACAACCAAATTGAGCCTTATAAAATGGAAAAACTAAAATTTTGAGATAAGCCCTATAAACCGGAAAGGAGGGAGTACATCGAGAGAAAATTGTGGACTTGATTGCGGTTACCACGCCCTAATTAATTGAGCATTAAACCAAACGCGTCTAAAGTCTCTCTGGTGGTGGAAATGCATTGAGAGAAATGCATCGTAATGAAGCGTGCCCTGTAAACTGTGACGGAGGGAGGAGTAGTATGAAGGTGCAAAACCAAGTACGCGTATGGCCAGTCGGTCAACGCACCTCCTCTTGGCATATCACTGACATGTGGGACAGGAGTGTGAGTAAACCGATCTGAATTGATGGCAAAGAGCCAACCCACCGTTCCTTGAGAGAGACGAGGAGCGAGAACACACAGACGGGCTCGCACAGAGGCTAAGATATATTTGAGCATGGTTGGTTGATCGATATCATCATTACATGTTGGGCTGCTGTTTTCCGCCCTTCTCCGGAATAAACGTGTACTTTATCAGAGATAAAAAAATAAGAGTACAGATGCTCCACCATGCGGTTCTAGTAGTAGTACTACTCGTACTACTGCGCTTGGCTCTTCGCCTCTTCGTGAAGTTGAACAATGATGGTACTCCGCATGTTGGGTACTACAGTGTATGCCTCTGACAATCTGACACTGAATGAACTGATGCATGTCCACCAAGGGTAGGTTGCATTAGTCAAAAGGCGTAAGCGAGCTTCACCTTGTCCTGCAAGCTTCTCCTTGTTCTACGAGTTGGCGGGACACACCAAAAGTAGCACTAGTCCATACTCCCTCCTTTCCGGTTAATATGGCTTAATCTTTTTTGCGGGTAAATGAGAGAGCTTTATTCATATATAAGCATTCTAAGGACGATTAGCCAAGACACTAGTCACTATGAAGGGAGGTACCCCACAAAAAAAGAAGTAGAAAGCGAGGTGTTTCATCAAGCCAGCTCTCGGCCACATTCAAAGTGCAGCAAGCACGGTTCACACGAAGATGCGCCGCAATGTTTGCTGACCTATTTACATGCTGAATAACAAAAAAGGAGGAAATATTACCGAGCGCTCCTATTTGTAACAGGATATGAGCCAGAATTAAGCAAGAATTGTGGCGAGTGTTCCATGCAATCAACTTCCATTATCACATGCGAGAACCCTCGAAGAGAACCAAATGTGTTGAAGATTGCTTTATCACATTTTAAAATTATAATAAGAGTGCAGACGCTCCTCCATCCGGTTCCTAGTACTAGTATAGTACATACCTCTATAGACTATAGTAGTAGTACTAGTAC
Organism: Triticum timopheevii; assembly: GCA_963921465.1. NCBI lineage: Eukaryota > Viridiplantae > Streptophyta > Magnoliopsida > Poales > Poaceae > Triticum > Triticum timopheevii. Next base: position 169,559,526 of record OY997274.1, on the reverse strand, counting down.
TACTAGTAAACTTTGCGCTTGGCTGTTCGCCTATTTGGGAAGTCGAACAATAATAGCACTAGTAGTATAGTGTATGCTTCTGGCAATCTGACACCGAATTAACTGTTGCACGTCCACCGCCTGAGCGAGGGAGAGCTTGCATTAGTCAAAAGTTTCTCCTTGTACTGCGACCACCGCGCGCAAGCTTCTCCTGTCCTACAACCTTCTCCTTGTTCGGCAAGTTGACGGGACACAGCAAAGTAATGCTAGTCCATACCGCCTCCTCTCCGGTTAATATGGCTTAATTTCAAACGAGATAAATACACTATCTGTCACTGTATATTTGTAAAAATACGGTCAGTGGACTTCATAATACGCTCATTGCGCTCAATATATATATATTTTTCGGTGTTTATACGGTCACTAGCTCCCCCTGACTAAGCATGTCTGTGCATGTACGTGTAGGTTGAGCACTTGAGCGTGACCGTGTGTATTCCGTCGTGTGCTTGGACATGCATGCATTAGGGCATCGCACGCGTTTTTGCGTCCATGTGTACGCGTGACTGTTGCATACACGTAGGGGGAGTACGTGTAAGGGCCACTAAGGAGCAGTCAAATCACACAGTAAGTTAGTCGGAAGAAGCAACCATCATTTCACTCTTCAATGACACGTACGCAATATAAAATGGTTGATATGGAGAGAAAATGAAAACCACTATATATACACTAGCAGGAGCCTAAGCTACAAGCCTGCTTGCTTAGTTCGCTCTCTTCACAAGCATAGAACGACGGGCCTGATCCCGTGCTACGTCTTGAGCTTGCGTTGGTTTTCCTTGAAGAGGAAAGGGTGATGCAGCAATAGTAGCGTAAGTATTTGCCTCAGTTTTTGAGAACCAAGGTATCAATCTAGTAGGAGGCTCCTCAAAAGTCCCACGCACCTACACAAACAAACAAAGAACTCACAACCAACGCAATAAAGGGGTTGTCAATCCCTTCACAGCCACTTGCGGAAGTGAGATCTGATAGAGATAGTATGATAAGATAAATATATTTTTGGTATTTTATAATATAGATTGGAAAATTAAAGATGCAAATAAAAGTAGATTGAAACCTTATATGATAAAAGATAGACCCGGAGGCCATAGGTTTCACTAGTGGCTTCTCTCAAGATAGCATCAGTATTACGGTGGGTGAACAAATTACTGTCGAGCAATTGATAGAAAAGCAAATAATTATGAGATTATCTAGGCATGATCATGTATATAGGCATCACGTCTGTGATAAGTAGACCGACTCCTGCCTGCATCTACTACTATTACTCCACACATCGACCGCTATCCAGCATGCATCTAGGGTATTAAGTTCATAAGAACAGAGTAATGCATTAATAAAGATGACATGATGTAGAGGGATAAACTCAAGCGATATGATATAAACCCCATCTTTTTATCCTCGATGGAAACAATGCAATACGTGCCTTGCAACCCCTGCTGTCACTGGGTAAGGACACCGCAAGATTGAACCCAAAGCTAAGCACTTCTCCCATGGCAAGAAAGATCAATCTAGTAGGCCAAACCAAACTGATAATTCGAAGAGACTTGCAAAGATAACTCAATCATACATAAAAGAATTCAGAGAAGATTCAAATATTTCTCATAGATAAACTTGATCATAAACCCACAATTCATCGGATCTCGACAAACACACCGCAAAAAGAGTTACATCAAATAGATATCCACAAGAGAGGGGGAGAATATGGTATTGAGATCCAAAAAGAGAGAAGAAGCCATCTAGCTAATAACTATGGACCCGAAGGTCTGTGGTAAACTACTCACAACTCATCGGAGGGGCTATGGTGTTGATGTAGAAGCCCTCCGTGGTTGATTCCCCCTCCGACGGAGCGCCGTCGAAGGCTCCATGATGGGATCTCACGGATACAGAAGGTTACGGCGGTGGAAATTGTTTTTCGTTGCCTCCCTGGATGTAGGTCGGTGGCCACCCGAGGGGCCCACGAGACAGGGGCACGCCCTGTAGGGGTGGGCGCCCCCTCCTATCTCGTGGCCGCCTCGGCTGCTTCTTGGCTTGCACTCCAAATCCTCTGGATGATGTTCGTTCCAAAAATCACGCTCCCGAAGGTTTCATTCTGTTTGGACTCCGTTTGATATTCCTTTTCTTTGAAATACTGAAATAGGCAAAAAAAAACAACAATATGGGCTGGGCCTCCGGTTAGTAGGTTAGTCCCAAAAATGATATAAATGTGTAAAATAAATCCCATAAACATCCAAAAGGGGTAATATAATAGCATGGAACAATAAAAAATTATAGATACGTTGGAGACGTATCAAGCATCCCCAAGCTTAATTCCTGCTTGTCCTCGAGTAGGTAAATGATAAAAAACAGAATTTTTGATGTGGAATGCTACCTAGCATAATTCTCAATGTAATTTTCTTTATTGTGGCATGAATGTTCAGATCCAAATGATTCAAAATAAAAGTTCATATTGACAAAAGAAATAGTAATACTTCAAGCATACTAATCAAAGCAATCATGTCTTCTCAAAATAACATGGCTAAAGAAAGTTCATCCCTACAAAATCATATAGTTAGGCCATGCTTCATTTTCGTCACACAAAAATGTTCCCAAATTCTACACCCCCGATGACAAGCCAAGCAATTGTTTTGTACTTAAATAATCTCAAACTTTTTCAACTTTCACGCTATACATGAGCGTGAGCCATGGATATAGCACTATGGGTGGAATAGAATATGATGATGGGGATTGTGTGGAGAAGACAAAAAAGGAGAAAGTCTCACATTGACGAGGATAATCAACGGGCTATGGAGATGCGCATCAATTGATGTCAACATGAGGAGTAGGGATTTCCATGCAATGGATACACTAGAGCTATACATGAATGAAAGCTCAACAAAAGAAAACTAGTGGGTGTGCATCCAACTCGCTTGCTCACGAAGACCTAGGGCATTTGAGGAAGCCCATCGTAGGAATATACAAGCCAAGTTCTATAATGAAAAATTCCCACTAGTATATGAAAGTGACAACATATGAGACTCAATATATGAAAAACATGGTGCTACTTTGAAGCACAATATATGAGACTCGCTATATGAAAAACATGGTGCTACTTTGAAGCACAAGTGTGGAAAAAGATATAGTAACATTGCCCCTTTTTATTTATTTTTTATTTCTTTTTTTTCTTTTCTTTTCTTTGGCCTTTTTTTTATTTCTTTTGGCCTTCCTTTTTCTTTTCTTTTTGGGGACAATGCTCTAATAATGATGATCATCACACTTTTATTAATTACAACACATGAATTACAACTCGAAACTAGAACAAGATATGACTCTATATGAATGCCTCCGGCGGTCTATCGGGATGGTGCAATGAATCAAGAGTGACATGTATGAAAAATTATGCATGGTTGATTTGCCACAAATACGATGTCAACTACATGATCATGCAATGGCAATATGACAAAAGTAATGTGTGTCATGATGATAAACGGAACGGTGGAAAGTTGCATGGCAATATATCTCGGAATGGCTATGGAAATGCCATAATAGGTAGGTATGGTGTCTGTTTTTAGGAAGATATAAGGAGGTTTATGTGTGACAGATCGTATCATATCATAGGGTTTGGATGCACCGGCGAAGTCTGCACCAACTCTCAAGGTGAGAAAGGGCAATGCACGGTACCGAAGAGGCTAGCAATGGTGGAAAGGTAAAAGTGCGTATAATCCATGGACTCAACATTAGTCAAAAGAACTCATATACTTATTGCAAAAATTTAGAAGTCATCAAAAACCAAGCACTATGCGCATGCTTCTAGAGGGATAGATTGGTAGGAAAAGACCATCGCTCGTCCCCGACCACCACTCATAAGGATGCACAATCCAAGTACACTTCATGTTTCAAATTTGTTACACAACTTTAACCATACATGCATGCTGCGGGACTTGCTAACTTCAACACAAGCATTCTTTAAATTCATAATCACCCAACTAGCATGACTTTAATATCACTACCTCCATATCTCAAAACAATTATCAAGTATCAAATTGATCATAGCATCCAATTCACTTCCTATGATAGTTTTTATTATACCCAACTTGGGTGCCTACCATTCTAGGACCAATTTTATAACCATAGCAAATACCATGCTGTTCTAAGAGACTCTCAAAATAATATAAGTGAAGAATGAGAGACTAGCAATTTCTACAAAATTAAGCCACCGTCGTGCTCTAAAAAATATAAGTGAAGCACTAGAGCAAAAATTATCTAGCTCAAAAGATATAAGTGAAGCACATAGAGTATTCTAATAAATTTCAATCGAGTAGGCTTCTCCCAAAAGGTGTGTACACCAAGGATGATTGTGTAAAACTAAAAAGCAAATACTAATATCATACACGACGCTCCAAGCAAAACACATATCATGTGGCGAATAAAAATATAGCTCCAAGTAAAGTTACCAATGAACGAAGACGAAAGAGGGGATGGCTTCCCGGGGCATCCCCAAGCTTAGGTTTTTGGATATTCTTGAATATCTTGGGGTGCCATGGGCATCCCCAAGCTTAGGCTTTTGCCACTCCTTATTCCATTGTCCATTAAATCTTTACCCAAAACTTGAAAACTTCACAACACAAAACTCAACAGGAAATCTCATAAGCTCCGTTAGTGAAAGAAAACAAAACCACCACATAAGGTACTGTAATGAACTCATTATTTATTTATATTGGTGTTAAACCTACTGTATTCCAAGTTCTCCATGGTTCAAACCACTTAATACTAGCCATAGATGCATCAAAATAAGCAAACAACACACGAAAAACAGAATCTGTCAAAAACAGAACAGTCTGTAGCAATCTGTAACTACCGCAAACTTCTGGAACTCTAAAAGTCCTACAAAAATATGAAGTCCTGGACAATTTATCTATTGATTAGCAGAAAAAATAATCAATGCAAAATCAGTTTCTGTGATTTAACAAAACTAATTTCGTGCGCACAAAATTTCTGTTTTTCAGCAGAATCAAATTAACTATCATCATAGGTTATCCTATAGGTTCTACTCGGCACAAACACTAAATTAAACATATAAACACATCTAAACAGAAGGTAGATGCAAAATTTATTACTAAACAGAAACAAAAACAAAAACACAAATAAAATTGGGTTGCCCCCCAACTAGCGCTATCGTTTAACGCCCCTAGCTAGGCATAAAAGCGAAGATGGATCTAAGTAGTGCCATCTTTGGCACTCAATTCATAAGTAGCTCGCATGATAGATTCATAAGGTAATTTGACTTTCTTTCTTGGAAAGTGCTCCATGCCTTTCCTTAATGGAAATTGGAATCTAATATTCCCTTCCTTCATATCAATAATCGCACCAACCGTTCTAAGGAAAGGTCTACCAAGAATAATAGGGCAAGAAAGATTGCAATCTATATCAAGAACGATAAAATTGACGGGCACCAAATTTATATTTGCAACAATGAGAACATCATTGATCGTTCCCATTGGATTTTTAGTGGTGGAATCCGCAAGGTGCAAATTTAAAGAGCAATCATCAAGATCATGTAAACCTAGAATATCACATAAAGTTTTCGGAATCGTGGAAACACTAGCACCCAAATCACACAAAGCAAAACACTCATGATCTTTAATTTTAATCTTTATAGTTGGTTCCCACTCATCACTAAGTTTTCTAGGTATAGAAACTTCCAAATTAAGTTTTTCATCATAAGATTGCATCAAGGCATCAACAATATGTTTGGTAAAAGCTTTATTTTGACTAGAAGCATGATGAGAATTAACAACGGATTGCAACAAGGAAATGCAACCTTCTAAAGAACAATTATCATAATCAAATTCCTCGAAATCCGAGATAGTGGGTTCAATGCTATTTAAAGTCATGACCTCTCCAATCCCACTTTTACCAAATTTAGCATCAAGATCTAAAAACTCTGAATTATTGGGACGCCTTCTAACTAAAGTTGACTCATCTCTAGTCCCATTATTATTAAGATTCATATTGCAAAACAAAGATCTAATAGGGGAGACATCAATAACTTTAAGATCTTCATCATTACTTTCATGGAAACTAGAAGAACACGCCTTTACAAAGCAATCTTTCTTAGCACGCAATCTAGCGGTTCTTTCCTTGCACTCATCAATGGAAATTCTCATGGCTTTGAGAGACTCATTTATATCATGCTTAGGAGGAGTAGATCTAATTTTAAGAGAATCAACATCAAGCGAAAGTCTATCAACGTTCCTAGCCAAATCATCAACTTTGAGCAATTTTTCTTCAAGCAAAGCATTAAAATTCTTTTGAGAAATTATAAATTCTTTCACACTATTCTCAAAATCAGAGGGCATCTTATTAAAATTACCATAAGAATTATTGTAGGAATTTCCATAATTATTAGAGGAATTACTAGGGAACGGTCTAGGATTAACGTTTCCTCTATAAGCATTGTTTCCAAAACTATTCCTACCAACAAAATTCACATCCATAGATCATTATTATTCTCAATCAAAGTAGACAAAGGCATATCATTGGGATCAATAGGATCACTCTTTGTAGCAAATAATTTCATAAGTTCATCCATCTTTCCACTCAAAACATTGATTTCTTCTATAGCATGCACTTTTTTACTAGTAGATCTTTCGGTGTGCCATTGAGAATAATTAGCCATAATATTATCAAGAAGTTTTGTAGCATCTCCTAAAGTGATTTCCATAAACGTGCCTCCCGCGGCCGAATCTAAAAGATTTCTAGAAGCAAAGTTCAAACCGGCATAAAATTTTTGTATGATCATCCATAAATTCAAACCATGAGTAGGGCAATTGCGAATCATCAATTTCATTCTTTCCCAAGATTGGGCAACATGCTCATGATCAAGTTGTTTAAAATTCATAATATCGTTCCTAAGAGTGATAATCTTAGCGGGATGAAAATACTTAGAGATAAAAGCATCTTTGCACTTGTTCCAAGAATCAATACTATTTTTAGGCAAAGACAAAAACCAAACTTTAGCGCGATCTCTAAGTGAAAATGGAAATAACTTCAATTTAACAATATCATTATTCGTATCATTCTTCTTTTGCATATCACACAAATCAACAAAGTTGTTTAGATGGGTAGCGGCATCTTCACTAGGAAGGCCGACGAATTGATCTCTCATAACAAGATTCAGCAAATCAGTATTGATTTCACAAGACTCAACATCGTTAAGAGGAGCAATCAGAGTACTAAGGAAATCATTATTATTGGTATTGGAGAAATCACACAATTTGGCATTATCTTGCGCCATGTCAATAGGTAATCCAACATAGAAGCAAACAGAAAAAGGCAAGCGAAAAAGAGAGGAGAAGATTGGGAAAGAGAGGGCGAATAAAATGGCAAGGGTGAAGTGGGGGAGAGGATGCAAATGGCAAATAATGTAAATGCGAGGGAGATGAGTTTGTCATGGGTACTTGTTATGTCTTAACTTGAGCGAAGACCTCCCCAGCAACGGCGCCAGAAATCCTTCTTGCTACGTCTTGAGCTTGCGTTGGTTTTCCTTGAAGAGGAAAAGGTGATGCAGCAATAGTAGCGTAAGTATTTCCCTCGGTTTTTGAGAACCAAGGTATCAATCCAGTAGGGGGCTCCTCAAAAGTCCCATGAACCTACACAAACAAACAAAGAACTCACAACCAACGCAATAAAGGGGTTGTCAATTCCTTCACGGCCACTTGCGAAAGTGAGATCTGATAGAGATAGTATGATAAGATAAATATATTTTTGGTATTTTATAATATAGATTGGAAAAGTAAGATGCAAATAAAAGTAGATTGAAAGCTTATATGATAAAAGATAGACCCGGGGGCCATAGGTTTCACTAGTGGCTTCTCTCAAGATAGCATAAGTACTACGGTGGGTGATCAAATTACTGTCGAGCAATTGATAGAAAAGCGAATAGTTATGAGATTATCTAGGCATGATCATGTATATAGGCATCATGTCCGTGACAAGTAGAACGACTCCTGCCTGCATCTACTACTATTACTCCACACATCGACCGCTATCCAACATGCATCTAGAGTATTAAGTTCATAAGAACAGAGTAATGCATTAAGAAAGATGACATGATGTAGAGGGATAAATTCAAGGAATGTGATATAAACCCCATCTTTTTATCCTCAATAGAAACAATACAATACATGCCTTGCAACCCCTGCTGTCACTGGGTAAGGACACCGCAAGATTGAACCCAAAGCTAAGCACTTCTCCCATGGCAAGAAAGATCAATCTAGTAGGCCAAACCAAACTGATAATTCGAAGAGACTTCCAAAGATAACTCAATCATACATAAAAGAATTCAGAGAAGATTCAAATATTTCTCATAGATAAACTTGATCATAAACCCACAATTCATCGGATCTCGACAAACACACCGCAAAAAGAGTTACATCAAATAGATCTCCACAAGAGAGGGGGAGAACATGGTATTGAGATCCAAAAAGAGAGAAGAAGCCATCTAGCTAATAACTATGGACCTGAAGGTCTGTGGTAAACTACTCACAACTCATTAGAGGGGCTATGGTATTGATGTAGATGCCCTCCGTGGTCGATTCCCCCTCCGGTGGAGCGCCGGCGAAGGCTCCAAGATGGGATCTCGCGGATACAGAAGGTTATGGCGGTGGAAATTGTTTTTCATTGGCTCCCTGGATGTTTTTGGGGTACGTGGGTATATATAGGAGGATGAAGTAGGTCGGTGGCCGCCCGAGGGGCCCACGAGACAGGGGGGCGCACCCTGTAGGGGTGGGCGCGCCCTCCTATATCGTGGCCGCCTCGGCTGCTTCTTGGCTTACACTCCAAGTCCTCTGGATCACATTTGTTCCAAAAATCACTCTCCCGAAGGTTTTGTTCCGTTTGGACTTTGTTTGATATTCCTTTTCTTCGAAATACTGAAATAGGCAAAAAACAGCAATACGGGTTGGGCCTCCGGTTAGTAGGTTAGTCCCAAAAATGATATAAATGTGTCAAATAAAGCCCATCAACACCCAAAAGGGGTAATATAATAGCATGGAACAATAAAAAATTATAGATACGTTGGAGACGTATCATCCCGCAGCTGGGGGAAGGGAACAATGTTCTGCGTAGACGCGGTCGACATCGGCGAGGTAGAAAACCCATAGTCGGTGCATCCCAATCGGGGCTCACCGCGGTATGGGCCGATGCCACGTCCCAACCGCCCTTCTAGCTACAGCCCGATGTCCCAGGTAGTCCATCTTCCTTTTGGAGCTCGCTTCCTTCACTGCCGTAGCTCCATCTCCATGTCGATCTTTCTCTACTTCTACCGGCTTCTACTTGTGATGAGTTTATGTCTCATGAACTAGTGCCAGTACGATTATTCTAATCACACTTCTTCAATATCTTTGCCATCAGGGATGCTCAGGTCGATTTTAGTGGAACTGCACAAAAGCATCGTATGATCTGAGGGTGCCAGCCGTCTTTCCTTCGACAGGTTCTACCTGGCCAGGAAATTAAATCATGTTTAGGGTTTAGGGTTTAAGTCGTAGTGACCCCATCAGTAGTTTTTCTTTCGTACACGCTCTCACAACTTTTTTCTTTAGTTGTGAAGTAAATATTGGCTATGATCTTTGAATCATTCAGATGCATCAGCATGCGTGTTAGTTTTCCTTTGTATTTGATGGAATGTTGTAACGGGGAAACGTTGGAATAGGAATGAAAATGGAGTGGAAAGTTTCCGTTTTTCTGGAGAAAAAATGGAAACGGAGAGAAACCAACGTTTCGTTTCGTTGGATGGCGCCATCGAGCAAAACCAACGTTTAAATCACGTCTATCGTGTTCGTGTCTCACCCTCCACCACGGCTCGACCCCACACGGTCGCTCCGCATTCCACTCACCGCAAACCGAGTATACGATAACTTTCTCGCCTCCTTGTCGATGGATCGCGCCATGGAGTACTAGCACTACTGGAAGATATTGACGAGTTGGGGGAGGACAGCTAGCTGTAGCACGGACTCCCAAGAACTTTTTACATGCATGTTGTAGCCGGCTATTGCGACCTTTGAACGCGGAGCAGTCGCGTGCACCCGAAAGCGGCACGGGTGATGCTCTCTCGGCCGGCGCGCCGCTTCAATGCCGGTGCATGTGAGAGGTCGTGTCTGCTCTGGCCGGGCATCAATGCGGCACTGACCGTTTCGGGCGGGAAGCATGCGCGGGTGATGAAGAGGGTTCGGGTTGGTCAGGACTGACCGTGGCAGCAGTCCGGACGTCCGCAAACAAGAGATGCTGTACGTTAATATTGCTGCGTATATAATTATCAACCTAAATAATGTGTCAGTTGGATAGATATGATTGGAGATGGAGATGGAAATGGAATTTTACGTAAACACGGATATGCATGTCTATGTCTATGTGTGTGTGCACGACGACTCTAGCGACCTGGAAGCGGGGGCGTGTTTTTGATCGAGTTTTCTTTCTTGGTATGTTAAAAAATTGTCCGCCAGTTTTCGTTTCTTTTTTCCGGAAACATGTATTCTATTTAAAACCACTGCTATGGAGAGATTTTTTTACTCCATTATAGCCTCTTGTTTGATGGAGTTTCTCGCGTCTCGCTCTCTCACCCTCTCCATATCAAAACAAGATGACAGTGTCCACTCTATCTCTCTCCTCACCGGTGGTCACAGATCCGACCGAATCCCGTCCGCTGCGGGAGGTGAGGAGGAGCAGCATTTACATTGTCGCCGTCGGTGACGGAGGAAGCCGATGCGCACCATCCGCTCGGAGCCGGCACTGGCACGGACGAAGATCCTCCGCGCCCTTTTTCACTGCCGTTGTGTGGGAAGACCCCGCCCACCCGCCTAAACGACATGTCGCCCACCTGAGGTATAACTTCTTGTACTGGTCCAGCTCCCCAGGTCGCTGCGTGCGGGTTTTCTTCTATGCGACTACTCCCCAGCTCCCCATGTATAGTAGCTAGGGTTCGTCGGCTGGTCCAACATCACCTACTAGTACTATTATAGAGGAAATGCCACTCGAAAAGTTGTCCTGATTTATGCCTCGGTGGAGGTATACATGTTGTTTCGACAAAAAATACATGGTGGTTGTGCGGTCATTGTCTATATGGTGTAGTACTATCACTGGTTAAATGAAGAAATGCTTTTTTTTCTCAGGTATCCTGGTTTAGTTCCCATCAAGATAATTATGATGCTTCGTTTTGTTGGTGTACTTTTCATTAATTCTTATTGACAATTGAGATGTCGTTGCTAATCTTGTAAAACAAAGTAACAACACTATATCCCTTTTTTATATTTTTTGGAAACAGTGATGTGTATCTCCATACCCGGGCATGTCTTCCTCAATTTTAGTGGAACTCCACAAAATTGGATGGCCATTATTGTTCCGCCTCACTGTCCTCTGCCACGTGGTTCTTCCTTCCTCGATCTTCATTACTAAGAAGAAAAAGACCACATAGAGGATTTGTCGAACTTCATAGGTGCCTCACCCAAATTTGATGCCAAATGTATGATGCATCACCATGATGACCTATCGATGCTCATGGTTGCGCCTCATGGTTGTGTCGGCTGATGAAGCTGATCAATTTTCAATGAAAAACAAGCTGTCTTCCATCAGTGCTCTTTGCTTGTTACGCACAAAGATGATATCCTTCGTCAGTTCACCTTGGTTGCATTGGAGACGCAGTCGTCTTTCATGTTGGTGCAATTTTATCACACAATTGGCTATGAACCAAATGTTTCCTCGAAGAAGGATCGACGTTGGTACTAAGAGTATAAGTTTTGTATTGATTTCTAAGCCTTTGTGATGCCCGGATAATTAAGCTACAGTAATCCCACGTTAACGATACCACATCACCTCGGTTATTGTTGCTGATCTCGCGTTAGTTTGAAACTGATTCAAATTCAAAATTCAAAATCAAGCAAACAATAAAAGTTTTCCCATATTAAAACTAAAATGTTCAATAAATAGTAGATAAATCAGAGGCTAGGACAAAATTGTAAATAACATTATTGAAATTTGATAAGTCAGTTGAACAACCTCAAACAGTGGCTGAATACATTATTTAATAACCTTTTAATTAATCTAAATCTGATATGAAATAGTATTTCACTCCAAACTAGTTTTTGGTGCTAGGATCTAATGAACTGCAATTTATGAGCTAGCTCCCATATTTTATAAAAATCAATTAGGTGCTAAACATTTTTGAAAAACTGAAAAGGGAAAACAAAGAAAAGAAATATAAAAACAGAAAATAAAAGAAAAACAAAGAAAGGCCCCCCTGGCCCAACTGGGCTTTAGCCCAGTCAACCGGCCCACTAATGCCGGCCCACCCCACTCCCCTTATCCCCCCTCACCGAAACCCTAGCCACTACAGCAACCCCACTCCCCCCCACTCGCCTCTCCCTCTCCCCCTCCTCCCGATCCCATTTGGATTGAGGAGGGGCTCGACCTCAATGCGCTGACCGCACCACCTGTTCCCCCCCATGACCCATCGCTGTCGTCCTCTCCGTCGCCGCCCTCTTGGACTCCTCGCCTCTCCTCTCCCTCGTGCGACGCCTGCCTGAAGCCGCAGCCTTGCCACGTCACCGACCCGAGCCACCACCCACGGCCCCGCCATCGGATCGCTGCCGCCCGGAGCTGCCCTCACCCTGGAACCGCCACGCCGTCGCCAGACTGCCCTCATCTTCCCCTGCGCCACACGTCATCGCCGTCCTCCTCCCCAAAGGCCACCTCGAGCCTCGCCGCCCCCCTGGTCTCTACATCGCCGGTGAGGGCCTCGCCCCCCCGTCTCTCCCTCTGTCCCGTATTTTGCCGCGGTCCCCTCAACTGCTGCTCGCCGACCACCGCGCCCGCCTCGCCCTGTAGCCATCGCTGCCGCGCAATGTTCCTGCCCGCCGCGCTCAGCGCACCACCACGCGCTGCGCCGCTGGCCGCCGGTGCTCGCCCCCACGCGCGCGCCTCCTAAGGCGCATGTCGCCGGAGCCCCTGGATCACTCGACGTGCCCCACTGCATCTGCTCGCCTCGGCCCCCTCTACTCCGCCCTGACTCAGCCGCCGGAGCTCCACGTCGGCGCACTACCCTGGCCCTGCTCCCCGTGATCGCGCTCGGCGCCCCTTGGCCGCACCGGCCGGCGCCCGGGGCCACCGGGTTACGCCCGTATCCCCAGTGCCCGTGTGCCCGCACCCACGCCCAAAACCGCTATGGCCCCCTAGGGCCTATGACATATGGGCCCCGCCCGCAGAACGTGTTTAAAAAAATAGAATTAAAAGAATTAAAAAATATAATAAAAATAAATGTAATTAATTAATTAATTAACTAAGTTAATTAAGTTAATTAGTCCTAATTAATTAATCTAATTAACCTGTTAGTTTAAATAAACAGTAATTAGTTTAACCTAAACACTAATTAACCTAATCACTTTAATTAAATTAACTAATCTTGTTTGGTTAACTAAGTCAATGACCAGTGGGACCCACATGCCAGTTGACCAGTCAACACCTCTGTTGACTCCTGACGTCATGCTGACGTCAGCATGCACTGTTCTGGATAATGTTGAATTAAAATAATTAAATAAATGCTAAAAAGTGATTTAAATCTTTTAAAATCAATATAAAATAAACGGTAGCTCAGATGAAAAAACTTTGTACATGAAAGTTGCTCAAAACGACGAGACGAATCCGGATATGCAGCCCGTTCGTCCGCCACACACCCCTAGCATAGCAAACATGCAACTTTCCCCCTCCGGTTCATCTGTCCGAAAACGCGAAACACCGAGAATACTTTCCCCGGATGTTCCCCCATTCGTCGGTATCACCTACTACCGCGTTAGGGCACAACTAGCACCGCGTATTGCCATTTTACGCTTTGTGATGCTTTGATAGCTTTGTTATTTATTGTGTTCCCCCTCCGTTACTTCTTTCCGGTAGACCCTGAGACTGCCGGCGACCCCGATTCGTCTAGGGAGTTGATGACCCCCTCCTTGCCAGAGAAACCAGGCAAGCCCCCCCCCCTTGATCACCAGATATCGCCTATTCTTCTCTATACTGCTTGCATTATAGTAGTGTAGCATGTTACTGTTCAGTTACTCCTATTCTGTTGCATAGCTTGTCATTGTTGCTACAGTCATTGATACCTTACCCGCAATCCTAAATGCTTAGTATAGGATGCTAGTTTATCATCATTGGCCCTACATTCTTGTCAGTCTACATTGCTATACTATTGGGCCGCGATCACTCGGGAGGTGATCACGGGTGTATACTATACATATATACATACTATACAGATGGTGACTAAAGTCGGGTCGGCTCGTTGAGTGCCCGCAAGTGATTCGCGGATTGGGGGCTGAAAGGACCTTTGTCCCGACGGCCCTCTGTGTGGATCTTTGTGGCGGAGCGACAGGGTAGGTCGAGACCACCTAGGCGAGAGGTGGGCCTAGCCCTGGTCGGCATTCGTGGTTACTTCATAATAACACGCTTAACGAGATCTTGGTATTTGATCTGAGTCTGGCCACTGGCCTATACGCACTAACCAACTACGCGGGAACAGTTATGGTACTCAACGTCGTGGTGTCAGCCGAAGCCTTCGTGACGTCAGCGACTGAGCCGCGCGCGCCGGATTGGACTGGAATGCCTGCACTTGTATTAGGGGGCTAGGTCTGCTTCCGGCCGCGTTCGCAACATGCAGGTGTGCAATGGGTGATGGGCCCAGACCCCTGCGCCATAGGAGTTAGACCAGCGTGCTGACCTTTCTGTTGTGCCTAGGTGGGGCTGTGACGTGTTGATCTTCCGAGGCCGGGCATGACCCAGGAAAGTGTGTCCGGCCAAATGGGATCGAGCGTGTTGGGTTATGTGGTGCACCCCTGCAGTGAAGTTAATCTATTTGAATAGCCGTATCCCTCGGTAAAAGGATGACCCGGAGTTGTACCTTGACCTTATGACAACTAGTACTGGATACTTAATAAAACACACCCAGACAAGTTGCATAGACAACCCGGTGATTGCTTTTCCACAGGGCGACGAGGGGAGGATCGCCGGGTAGGATTATGCTATGCGTTGCTACTTGGAGGACTTCAATCTACTCTCTTCTACATGCTACAAGACGGAGGTTGCCAGAAGCGTAGTCTTCGATAGGACTAGCTATCCCCCTCTTATTCTGGCATTCTGCAGTTCAGTCCACTGATATGGCCTCCTTACACATATACCCATGCATATGTAGTGTAGCTCCTTGCTTGCGAGTACTTTGGATGAGTACTCACGGTTGCTTTGCTCCATCTTTTCCCCCGTTTTCCTCTTCTTCCCGGATGCCGCAACCAGATTTTGGGGCCCAGGAGCTAGATGCCACCGTCGACGACGACTACTACACTAGAGGTGCCTACTACTACGTGCAGGCTGCTGACGACGACCAGGAGTAGTTAGGAGGATCCCAGGTAGGAGGCCTGCGCCTCTTTTGATCTATATCCCAGTTTGTGCTAGCCATCTTATGGCAACTTATTTAACTTATGTCTGTACTCAGATGTTGTTGCTTCCGCTGACTCGTTTATGTTGAGCACTTGTATTCGAGCCCTCGAGGCCCCTGGCTTGTAATATGATGCTTGTATGACTTATTTTATTTTTAGAGTTGTGTTGTGATATCTTCCCATGAGTCCCTGATCTTGATCGTACACGTTTGCGTGCATGATTAGTGTACGATTGGATCGGGGGCGTCACAAGTTGGTATCAGAGCCGACTGCCTGTAGGAATCCCCCTTTCCAACTCCTTGGCCGAAGTCGAGTCTAGTCATTGGAAAAAACTTTTACTAACATGGCTATGCGGCTTACGGCCCACGTCGCCATTGGGTGGTAGTAGGATCTTTTATTCCTCGACCTTTACTCTGGGACTCTGAACTCTCTTCCATTCAGGTTAAATGATTTTGCTAAAATCTAACTTTAGGTTCTCGAAAATACTTCCTCCCGGAGAGCCCCTTTAGGCCAGATGATCGCCTGCTGCACCAGAAGATTCTGAAGACACTCTCTGATGCTTTCCCGAGACCCTTGTGCCCTTGGCCATTGCGATCCCTACAACCGATAAATCTTTATGGATAACTACATACACTTGTCGTCCATAGCTTCACTTCCAATTGTTCTTGTTATTACAAGATACCCTGAAATACTTCAGATATTCCGAGAATACTTTGTGCCTATTGCCTCAGTTACTAGCCACATAAATACCCCTACGGATAATTCCTCGCACTTGCCAAGTATCCGCTCATCCCTACCCGTTCATGTGTTTCACATAAGTCCTCGAAATACCATTCGATTTTCTAAAAATCCTCAGCAGCCCATTGCTCTTTATTTCCTTGCCTTCCTACATTATGGTTAATTCCATACTTCTAGTAATCTCCGTTGACATCCTCTGTCACTATCATTTTGGGTCACTTGATTCGATATGTTACGAATGCTCGCAATCCTCAATCAGATCCTAGAATTCATCCTTCTGGCTCAAACGTCATTTTGAACATGAGCTGGTCCTCGACCAATCAAGTTGTCGTCGAATGTACCCCTAAGTCTATTCAACTTATCCATCCCTAATCAGAGCATTTCTTCTGATCCCTTGTCTTGGAATTCATAATTCCTTTGCATTTGAGCCTCGAGTTAGTTAGTTGTTTCTATAATCAGATGCACATGCATTCCTTCTTCCTTTGGTAGAGTACTGATACTCACATCAGCTCCGTTGTAGACCACCAGACCTCTTGTTGGATTATTATCCGACAGTGTCCTTCATATTCAAGTAACCTTGTGAGCCTTTCCACGGATATATAAAGCCTTTGGTAAATTGTATCCTCTGATTCCTCAACCTTGCTCTGTTTTCGAGCTGGTGGTATTTACTATTGAAGCTTGTGGTATATGTTTCCACGATACCCTGACGGGTTGAACCTATGCCTTCCTTATTATGTGTGAACTCGAAAGTTTTCACAAGTCATACTGTTCTAATATTTTGCTAGATAAAATTTCTACACTACAACTTCATCAAAAGCGAGAAGTAAAATGAAAGGTTATGCATGGAAGAAGTGGGAGTCGACCTTGAGCCTTTGTGTTCATGCCCATGGACCCGATGTGAAACTTATCATGCAAGATTCTTGTAATAATAATTATTCTCTCATTATAAAATCATCTCGTATTTGGTTTTGGTCCTTTGCAGTCGTGGTTCTGACCATGATTGTTCTTCCTTGATCCCATTTCGCGGACAAGTTAAAGCACTTGTCTTTTACAAATCAATATGCTTGTCCAACCTCTATACCGAACTACCCCCTACTATCTCGAGGATATCATGCTATTGCACTACGTCTTATGAATTTCTAATGAAGTAGTACCTTCCCTGTCATAGTGACTCCACGGGTTCTGGGTTGTCGTCAACCGAGAAGATCCACAAGTGAATCAATTTCGTGCTCCGATACGATAACTCGAAGTAATTTTTGTTGCTTATGATTTTGATAATCCTTGAAGTCATTCTTAGCCTGATTGGCTAATATCATTATTGTGCTAAATTTTAAATTGTGCTACTTGGTCCTTCTTCCCAGAGCACAAATTTCGACGGTGAGCTAATCTTACGTCAATCTCCCTCGTCACATCATTTCTCCTTGAATAGCAAACATGCTTTCGAGTTTGTGTCGTACCCATGGTTCCAGTAACCTTTTGCTTCACCATTCCCTTGGTGTGATGTCGTCGCCGATCGATTACATCTTCTTGAAACCTCTCGATAAATGTGTCGTGATCATCGTCAACATTTTAACTTCTTCCGAGACGTACATTGAGTTCCTGATGAGGAATTCCATGCTTGCCCCCTCGACGATTTGTGTTATCATCGGCAACATTCTTGCTTTCCCTTCACCACAAACTTGTTCATGTTTTGTGTTGTACCTTGAGATCCTTGCTACCCAAGTTATGTTATATTCTACCTTGGAGTATTGCTATCTTCTATGTCAAGAATGTCATGGGAAATTCACCACCTCTTGAGAATTCTTGATATAGTAATACTTCTCGCCATATCCATTTGTTTTCTGATCCCCATGTTGTTTCTAACCTGAATACCGACAATTGAACTATGATGCGTGAATTCAAAACTTCTAGCAATCCTATTGCTTTGGAGTTAATGGTCGATAGTTCATTCTTAGACTATTGATTATTGAATCACCATTCCAATGTTGGCCGTGCAACCCAGCCCATATTTTGGGTGCACCTTTCAACCAATGTTTAATTGTGTATGTTTTCCTCGAGCATACAACATTATACCATTTGATCTGACAAATGCTATCTCCTTGTTCACATAATTGTGGAAATCCATCTTTTGAAAATCTCGGTGAATTGTCGCTGAGTTCATCAGCTACCTCCTCTTCCTCTCCTTGATTTAATGATGAACCCTTGTTTCAGAGCCTTGCTTCTGGACGCCATTTCCGAGAATCTTGCAACGTCAATTCGTCAATTGGTGTTGCACCTTTTCTTTTCAAGCACCCAGAGTTTGAGGTATCCTGACACCAATCAGATCTGAATCTTGGTCAGATATGATGGTTGGAACATATTCCTAGGAGTTATAACATTGGCCTTTAACCCAGTAGGGTGATGTCATGCCTAGCACACCTGATTGGAGGACTATTGTTATCGTTTCCTTTTCAGCAAGGTTATCCATTCTTCCATGAGGAAATTGTAAAACTTATTCTACAAGTTGTTCCTGATGGATCCTTCAGGCATCCAAATTCCGAACCTTAGTTGATAACCATGTCAATGCTATCTCGAAGCGTGTCTGTGGTAATCCGATTTTCAATAAGAGCATTTGAAGCACAATGCTAAATTTTCTATATCATTTATCCTAACACCGTTGTATGGGTAATATCTTGCGATTCCTCCCCCCTTACCTAAATGGTTTTCTACTTTCTATCCTGTCATGGATATCATGCTCCGCTTGTCCTTGGGAAGGAGATACCCCCGAAATATGGGTGTATACACATTTTCATTTCCATTGTTCTGTTTAAACCTAATAATCGCAATTTCCTTTCCATTGTCTTGTTTAAGCTTTCTTGTAATCTGACTTAACTGGGCAGTGATAATTCCCTGCTTAGTAAACACCTTGGTGTACAGCCGTGTCAGTAAGACCCTGTTGCATTTGTCGATAGCATTCCGGTAACCACCGATAGACGAGAACTTGCCTACTGGTCCGCCTCGTTCAACGAGCAGGAAAACGGTTCTCTTCGTTCCTCGCCCTTGGTACTGATATTGTTGCTGACATAACTGACAGGCGATACTCTGACCTGCCTTGCTATCTTAGCCGTGCAAATTGATTAGCACCTTCCTATCTTTAACCCACATGGTGGGTCCATAACCCACAGTTCCACATGATCGAAACCTGACTCCCCTGTACACCCCCTATTCCCAAAGTTATTCCTCGCGCGTGGCCTCGTATGTAATTCACGGGCCACCGTCCCAAGTGATCTATTTTGGTAACAGACGCATTACTCAATCTTGTTGCTCTGGAACCGTTTCGCATGTTGTTTCAGACATCGAACGATTGCCTATCCGTTTGAAACTTCTCATGGTACCTTCTTACTTTGCTCTCGATAACTTCTTAAGTTTCAATTCGAGAGATACTTATGCTTCTCCCCCTGAGTTAACCGTCCGATGATCAAGTTTGTTAAAATCCTGCCTTATAGAGTCCCCCCTTATCCTTTCGTAAGTCCGGTGAAGATCCTGAAGGAAGGACGACAATTTCATCATGATGCATTGAGGCATAGGAGTGAAGACATCAATGCTATAAATCGACCTCTTCGAGGAGAGCAACCAAAGACGAGAAGATCTGTTAGACTTTCATAACCAGAACTACCCCCCTTACACCCCTCTTAAATCTCGGGACGAGATTTCTTGTAGTGGAGGAGAATTGTGACGCCCGGATAATTAAGCTACAGCAATCCCATGCTAACGATACCACGTCACCTCGGTTATTGTTGCTGATCTCGCGTTAGTTCGAAACTGATTCAAATTCAAAATTCAAAATCAAGCAAACAATAAAAGTTTTCCCATATTAAAACTAAAATGTTCAATAAATAGTAGATAAATCAGAGGCTAGGATAAAATTGTAAACAACATTATTGAAATTTGATAAGTCATTTAAACAACCTCAAACAGTGGCTGAATACATTATTTAATAACCTTTTAATTAATCTAAATCTGATATGAAATAGTATTTCACCCCAAACTAGTTTTTGGTGATAGGATCTAATGCACTGCAATTTATGAGCTAGCTCCCATATTTTATAAAAATCAATTAGGTGCTAAACATTTTTGAAAAACTAAAAAGGGAAAACAAAGAAAAGAAATATAAAAACAGAAAACAAAAGAAAAACAAAGAAAGGCCCCCCTGGGCTTTAGCCCAGTCAACCGGCCCACCGATGCCGGCCAACCCCACTCCCCTTATCACCCCTCATCGAAACCCTAGCCACTACAGCAACCCCACTCCCCCACTCGCCTCTCCCTCTCCCCCTCCTCCCGATCCCATCTAGATCGAGGTGGGGCTCGACCTCGATGCGCCGACCGCACCACCTGTTCCCCCCCATGACCCATCACTATCGTCCTCTCCGTCGCCGCCCTCTCGGACTCCTCGGCTCTCCTCTCCCTCGTGTGACGCCCGCCTGAAGCCGCAGCCTCGCCACGTCACCGACCAGAGCCACCACCCGTGGCCCCGCCTTCGGATCGCCGCCGCCTGGAGCTGCCCTCGCCCTGGAACCGCCACGTCTTCGCCGGACTGCCTCCTCGTCTTCCCCTGCGCCACACGTCGTCCTCGTCCTCCTCCCCAAAGGCCACCTCGAGCCTCGCCACCCTCCCTGGTCTCTACATCGCCGGTGAGGGCCTCGCCCTCCCCCGTCTCTCCCTCCGTCCCGTATTTTGCCGCAGTCCCCTCAACTGCTGCTCGCCGACCATCGCGCCCGCCTCGCCCTGTAGCCATCGCTGCCGCGCCGTGGTCCTGCCCGCCGCGCTCAGCGCACCACCACGCGCTACGCCGCTGGCCGTCGGTGCTCGCCCCCACGCGCGCGCCTCCTCAGGCGCCTGTCGCCGGAGCCCCTGGATCACTCGCCGTGCCCCGCTGCATCTGCTCGCCGCGGCCCCCTCTACTCTGCCCTGACTCAGCCACCGGAGCTCCATGTCGGCGCACTGCCCTGGCCCTGCTCCCCGTGATCGCGCCCGGCGCCCCTTGGTCGCACCGACCGGCGCCCGGGGCCAACCGGGTTACGCCCGTATCCCCCATGCCCGCGTGCCCGCACCCGCGCCCAAAACCGCTATGGCCCCCTAGGGCCTATGACATATGGGCCCCGCCCACAGAACGTGTTTAAAAAAAACTAGAATTAAAAGAATTAAAAATAATAATAATAAACATAAATTTAATTAATAAATTAATTTATTAACTAAGTTAAATAAGTTAATTAGTCCTAATTAATTACTCTAATTAACCTGTTAGTTTAAATAAACAGTAATTAGTTTAACCTAAACCCTAATTAACCTAATCACTTTAATTAAGTTAACTAATCCTGTTTAGTTAACTAAGTCAATGACCAGTGGGCCCCACACTTCAGTTGACCAGTCAACACCTCTGTTGACTGCTGACGTCAGCATGCACTGTTCTGGATAATGTTGAATTAAATTAATTAAATAAATGCTAAAAAGTGATTTAAATCTTTTAAAATCAATATAAAATAAACCGTAGCTCGGACGGAAAAAGTTTGTACATGAAAGTTGCTCAAAACGACGAGACGAATTCGGATATGCAGCCCGTTCGTCCGCCACACACCCCTAGCATAGCAAACACGCAACTTTCCCCCTCCGGTTCATCTGTCCGAAAATGCGAAACACCGAGAATACTTTCCCGGATCTTCCCCCCGTTCATCGGTATCACCTACTACCGCGTTAGGGCACACCTAGCACTGCGTATTGCCATGTTACTCTTTGTGATGCTTTGATAGCTTCGTTATTTATTGTGTTCCCCCTCCGTTACTTCTTTCCGGTAGACCCCGAGACTTCTGGCGACCCCAGTTCGTCTACGGAGTTGATGACCCCCTCCTTGCCAGAGCAACCAGGCAAGCCGCCCCTGATCACCAGATATCGCCTATTCTTCTCTATACTGCTTGCATTAGAGTAGTGTAGCATGTTACTGTTCGGTTACTCCTATTCTGTTGCATAGCCTGTCATTGTTGCTACAGTCATTGATACCTTACCCGCAATCCTAAATGCTTAGTATAGGATGTTGGGGAACGTTGCAGAAAATAAATTTTTTCCTACGGTTTCACCAAGATCCATCTATGAGTTCATCTAGCAACGAGTGATAGGAGTGCATCTACATACCCTTGTAGATCGCGAGCGGAAGCGTTCAAGAGAACGGAGTTGAGGGAGTCGTACTCGTCGTGATCCAAATCACCGATGACCAAGTGCCGAACGGACAGCACCTCCGCGTTCAACACACGTACGGAGCGGATGACGCCTCCTCCTTCTTGATCCAGCAAGGGGTAAGGAGAGGTTGATGAAGATCCAGCAGCACAACGGCGTGGTGGTGGATGCAGCAGAGTTCCGGAAGAGCTTCGCCGAGCTTCTGCGAGAGGGAGAGGTGTAGCAGGGGAGAGGGAGGCGCCAAGACTTCAGGGTGCGGCTGCCCTCCCTCCCCCCTCCTTTATATAGGCCCCCAGGGGGCGGCGCCGGCCCTAGAGATGGGATCTCTAGGGGGGGGGGGGGCGGCCAAGGGGGTGGAGTGCCCCCCAAGGCAAGTGGAGGCGCCCCCTCCCCTAGGGTTCCCAACCCTAGGCACAGAGGGGGGCCCAGGGGGGCGCACCAGCCCACCAGGGGCTGGTCCCCTCCCCACTTCAGCCCACGGGGCCCTCCGGGATAGGTGGCCCCGCCCGGTGGTCCCCCGAGACCCTTCCGGTGGTCCCAGTACAATATCGGTGACCCCCGAAACTCTCCCGATGGCCGAAACTGCACTTCCTATATATTATTCTTTACCTCCGGACCATTTTGAAACTCCTTGTGACGTCCGGGATCTCATCGGGGACGCCGAACAACTTTCAGTTTGCTGCATACTCATATCTCTACAACCCTAGCATCACCGAACCTTAAGTGTGTAGGCCCTACGGGTTCGGGAGACACGTAGACATGACCGAGACGGCTCTCCGGTCAATAACCAACAACGGGATCTGGATACCCATGTTGGCTCCCACATGCTCCTCGATGATCTCATCGGATGAACCACGATGTCGAGGATTTAAGCAACCCCGTATACAATTCCCTTTGTCAATCGGTACGTTACTTGCCCGAGACTCGATCGTCGGTATCCCAATACCTCGTTCAGTCTCGTTACCGGCAAGTCACTTTACTCGTACCGTAATGCATGATCCCGTGACCAGACACTTGGTCACTTTGAGCTCATTATGATGATGCATTACCAAGTGGGCCCAGAGATACCTCTTCGTCATACGGAGTGACAAATCCCAGTCTCGATCCGTGTCAACCCAACAGACACTTTCGGAGATACCTGTAGTGCACCTTTATAGTCACCCAGTTACGTTGTGACGTTTGGTACACCCAAAGCACTCCTACGGTATCCGGGAGTTACACGATCTCATGGTCTAAGGAAAAGATACTTGACATTGGAAAAGCTCCAGCAAAACGAACTACACGATCTTGTGCTATGCTTAGAATTGGGTCTTGTCCATCACATCATTCTCCTAATGATGTGATCCCATTATCAACGACATCTAATGTCCATAGTCAGGAAACCATGACTATCTGTTGATTAACGAGCTAGTCAACTAGAGGCTTACTAGGGACATATTATGGTCTATGTATTCACACGTGTATTACGATTTCCGGATAATACAATTATAGCATGAATAAAGACAATTATCATGAACAAGGAAATATAATAATAATCCTTTTATTATTGCCTCTAGGGCATATTTCCAACAGTCTCCCACTTGCACTAGAGTCACTAATCTAGTTACATTGTGATGAATCGGACACCCATAGAATTCTGGTGTTGATCATGTTTTGCTCGCGAAAGAGGTTTAGTCAACGGATCTGCGACATTCAGATCCGTATGTACTTTGCAAATATCTATGTCTCCATCTTGAACATTTTCACGGATGGAGTTGAAACGACGCTTGATGTGCCTGGTCTTCTTATGAAACCTGGGCTCCTTGGCAAGGGCAATAGCTCTAGTGTTGTCACAGAAGAGTTTGATCGGCCCCGACGCATTGGGTATGACTCCTAGGTCGGTGATGAACTCCTTCACCCAAATTGCTTCATGCGCTGCCTCCGAGGCTGCCATGTACTCCGCTTCACACGTAGATCCCGCCACGACGCTCTGCTTGCAGCTGCACCAGCTTACTGCTCCACCATTCAACATATACACGTATCCGGTTTGTGACTTAGAGTCATCCAGATTTTTGTCGAAGCTAGCATCGACGTAACCCTTTACGACGAGCTCTTCGTCACCTCCATAAACGAGAAACATGGCCTTTGTCTTTTTCAGGTACTTCAGGATATTATTGACCGTTGTCTAGTGTTCCTTGCCGGGATTACTTTGGTACCTACCTACCAAACTTACGGCAAGGTTTACATCAGGTCTGGTACACAGCATGGCATACATAATGGATCCTATGGCTGAAGCATAGGGGATGCCACTCATCTCTTCTTTATCTTTTGCCGTGGTCGGGCATTGAGCCGAGCTCAATCTCACACCTTGCAATACAGTCAAGAACCCTTTCTTGGACTGATCCATTTTGAACTTCTTCAAAATCTTATCAAGGTATGTGCTTTGTGAAAGACCTATGAGGCGTCTCGATCTATCCCTATAGATCTTGATGCCTAATATGTAAGCAGCTTCTCCAAGGTCCTTCATTGAAAAACACTTATTCAAGTAGGCCTTAATGTTGTCCAAAAGTTCTATATCATTTCCCATCAAGAGTATGTCATCCACATATAATATGAGAAATGCTACAGAGCTCCCACTCAGTTTCTTGTAAACGCAGGCTTCTCCATAAGTCTGCATAAACCCAAACGCTTTGATCATCTCATCAAACCGAATGTTCCAACTCCGAGATGCTTGCACCAGCCCATAAATGGATTGCTGGAGCTTGCATACTTTGTTAGCATTCTTAGGATCGACAAAACCTTCCGGCTGCATCATATACAGTTCTTCCTCAAGATGTCCGTTAAGGAATTTCGTTTTGACGTCCATCTGCCATATCTCATAATCATAGTATGCGGCAATTGCTAACATGATTCGGACGGACTTCAGCTTCGCTACGGGAGAGAATGTCTCATCGTAGTCAACCCCTTGAACTTGTCGATAATCCTTAGTGACAAGTCGAGCTTTATAGATGGTAACATTACCATCCGCGTCCGTCTTCTTCTTAAAGATCCATTTGTTTTCTATCGCTCGCCGATCATCGGGCAAGTCTGTCAAAGTCCATACTTTGTTTTCATACATGGATTCTATCTCGGATTGCATGGCTTCAAGCCATTTGTTGGAATCTGGGCTTGCCATTGCTTCTTCATAGTTCGAAGGTTCACCGTTGTCTAACAACATTATTTCCAGGACAGGGTTGCCATACCACTCTGGTGTGGAACGTGTCCTTGTGGACCTATGAAGTTCAGTAGCAACTTGATCCGAAGTACCTTGATCATCATCATTAATTTCCTCTCCAGTTGGTGTAGGCACCACGGGAACATTTTCCTGAGCTGCACTACTTTCCGGTTCAAGAGGTAGTACTTCATCGAGTTCTACTTTCCTCCCACTTACTTCTTTCGAGAGAAACTCTTTTTCCAGAAAGGATCCGTTCTTGGCAACAAAGATCTTGCCCTCGGATCTTAAGTAGAAGGTATACCCAATGGTTTCCTTAGGGTATCCTATGAAGACACATTTTTCCGACTTGGGTTCGAGCCTTTCAGGTTGAAGTTTCTTGACATAAGCATCGCATCCCCAAACTTTTAGAAACGACAGCTTAGGTTTCTTCCCAAAACATAATTCATACGGTGTCGTCTCAACGGATTTAGACGGAGCCCTATTTAAAGTGAATGTAGCTGTCTCTCGAGCGTATCCCCAAAATGATAGCGGTAAATCGGTAAGAGACATCATAGACCGCACCATATCCAATAGAGTGCGATTACAATGTTCGGACAGACCGTTACGCCGAGGTGTTCTAGGCGGCGTGAGTTGTGAAATGATTCCACATTTCCTTAAGTGCGTACCAAATTCGTGACTTAAATATTCTCCTCCACGATCTGATCGTAGGAACTTTATCTTTCGGTCACGTTGATTCTCTACCTCATTCTGAAATTCCTTGAACTTTTCAAAGGTCTCAGACTTGTGTTTCATTAAGTAGACATACCCATATCTACTCAAGTCATCAGTGAGAGTGAGAACATAACGATATCCTCCGCGAGCCTCAACGCTCATTGGACCGCACACATCGGTATGTATGATTTCCAGTAAGTTGGTTGCTCGCTCCATTGTTCCGGAGAACGGAGTCTTGGTCATTTTGCCCATGAGGCATGGTTCGCATGTGTCAAATGATTCATAATCGAGAGACTCTAAAAGTCCATCAGCATGGAGCTTCTTCATGCGCCTGACACCAATGTGACCAAGGCGGCAGTGCCACAAGTATGTGGGACTATCGTTATCAACTTTACATCTTTTGGTATTCACACTATGAATATGTGTAACATTACGTTCGAGATTCATTAAGAATAAACCATTAACCATCTGGGCATGACCATAAAACATATCTCTCATATAAATAGAACAACCATTATTCTCGGATTTGAAGGAGTAGCCATCTCGTATCAAACGAGATCCAGATACAATGTTCATGCTCAAACTTGGCACTAAATAACAATTATTGAGGTTTAAAACTAATCCCGTAGGTAAATGTAGAGGTAGCGTGCCGACGACGATCACATCGACCTTGGAACCATTCCCGACGCGCATCGTCACCTCGTCCTTCGCCAGTCTCCGCTTATTCCGCAGCTCCTGCTGTGAGTTACAAATATGAGCAACGACACCGGTATCAAATACCCAGGAGTTACTACGAGTACTGGTAAGGTACACATCAATTACATGTATATCACATATACCTTTAGTGTTGCCGGCCTTCTTGTCTGCTAAGTATTTGGGGCAGTTCCGCTTCCAGTGACCCTTCCCCTTGCAATAAAAGCACTCAGTCTCAGGCTTGGGTCCATTCTTTGACTTCTTCCCGGCAACTGGCTTACCGGGCGCGGCAACATCCTTGCCGTCCTTCTTGAAGTTCTTCTTACCCTTGCCCTTCTTGAACTTGGTGGTTTTATTGACCATCAACACTTGATGTTCTTTCTTGATTTCTACCTCTGCCGACTTCAGCATTGAAAATACTTCAGGAATAGTTTTCACCATCCCCTGCATATTGTAGTTCATCACAAAGCTCTTGTAGCTCGGTGGGAGTGACTGAAGGATTCTGTCAATGACCGCCTCGTCCGGGAGGTTAATGTCCAGCTGGGACAGGCGGTTGTGCAACCCAGACATTTTGAGTATGTGCTCACTGAGAGAACTATTTTCCTCCATCTTACAACTATAGAACTTGTCAGAGACTTCATATCTCTCGACCCGGGCATGAGCTTGGAAAACCATTTTCAGCTCCTCGAACATCTCATATGCTCCGTGTTGCTCAAAACGCTTTTGGAGCCCTGGTTCTAGGCTGTAAAGCATGCCGCACTGAACGAGCGAGTAATCATCAGCACATGACTGCCAAGCGTTCATAACATCTTGGTTCTCTGGGATGGGTGCTTCACCTAGCGGTCCTTCTAGGACATATGCTTTCTTGGCAGCTATGAGGATGATCCTCAGGTTCCGGACCCAGTCCGTATAGTTGCTGCCATCATCTTTCAGCTTGGTTTTCTCTAGAAACGCGTTGAAGTTCATGTTGACATGAGCGTTGGCCATTTGATCTTCAAGACATATTTGCAAAGGTTTTAGACTAAGTTCATGATAATTAAGTTCATCTAATCAAATTATTTTAATGAACTCCCACTCAGATTAGACATCCCTCTAGTCATCTAAGTGTTACACGATCCGAGTCGACTAGGCCGTGTCCGATCATCACGTGAGACGGACTAGTCATCATCAGTGACCATCTCCATGTTGATCGTATTTCCATATGACTCATGTTCGACCTTTCGGTCTCCATGTTCCGAGGCCATGTCTGTACATGCTAGGCTCGTCAAGTTAGCCCTAAGTGTTTTTGCATGTGTAAAACTAACTTACACCCGTTGTATGTGAACGTAAGAATCTATCACACCCGATCATCACATGGTGCTTCGAAACGACGAACTTTAGCAATGGCGCACAGTTAGGGGAGAACACTTTCTTGAAATTATTATAAGGGATCATCTTATTTACTACCATCGTTCTAAGTAAACAAGATGCATAAACATAATAAACATCACATGCAATTATATAGTAGTGACATGATATGGCCAATATCATATAGCTCCTTTGATCTCCATCTTCGGGGCTCCATGATCATCTTCGTCACCGACATCACACCACGATCTCCATCATCATGATCTCCATCATCGTGTCTCCATGAAGTTGCTCGCCAACTATTACTTCTACTACTATGGCTAACGTTTTAGCAATAAAGTAAAGTAATTACATGGCGTTAAATCATTGACACGCAGGTCATACAATAATTAAGACAACTCCTATGGCTCCTGCCGGTTGTCATCCTTATCGACATGCAAGTCGTGATTCCTATTACAAGAACATGATCTCATACATCACAATATACTCATTCATCATTCATCACAACTTTTGGCCATATCACATCACAAGGCAATTGCTGCAAGAACAAGTTAGACGTCCTCTAATTGTTGTTGCATCTTTTACATGGCTGCAATAGGGTTCTAGCAAGAACGTTTTCTTACCTACGAAAAAGCCACAACGTGATTTGTCAACTTCTATTTACCCTTCATAAGGACCCTTTTCATCGAATCCGCTCCAACTAAAGTGGGAGGGACAGACACCCGCTAGCCACCTTATGCAACTAGTGCATGTCAGTCGGTGGAACCTGTCTCACGTAAGCGTACGTGTAAGGTCGGTCCAGGCCGCTTCATCCCACAATACCGCTGAAGAAAAATAAGACTAGTAGCGGCAAGAAAGTTGACAGCATCTACGCCCACAACAAATTTGTGTTCTACTCGTGCAATAGAGAACTACACATAGACCTAGCTCATGATGCCACTGTTGGGGAACGTTGCAGAAAATAAAAAATTTCCTACTGTTTCACCAAGATCCATCTATGAGTTCATCTAGCAACGAGTGATAGGAGTGCATCTACATACCCTTGTAGATCACGAGCGGAAGCGTTCAAGAGAACGGGGTTGAGGGAGTCTTACTCGTCGTGATCCAAATCACCGATGACCAAGTGCCGAACGGACAGCACCTCCGTGTTCAACACACATACGGAGTGGATGACGTCTCCTCCTTATTGATCCAGCAAGGGGGAAGGAGAGGTTGATGAAGATCTAGCAGCACGACGGTGTGGTGGTGGATGCAACAGAGTTCCGGCAGAGCTTCGCCGAGCTTCTGCGAGAGGGAGAGGTGTAGCAAGGGAGAGGGAGGCGCCAAGACTTCAGGGTGCGGCTGCCCTCCCTCCCCCCTCCTTTATATAGGCCCCCAGGGGGGGGCGCCGTCCCTAGAGATGGGATCTCTAGGGGGGCGGCCAAGGGGGTGGAGTGCCCCCCAAGGCCAGTGGAGGCGCCCCCTCCCCTAGGGTTCCCAACCCTAGGCACAGAGGGGGGCCCGGCGGGGGGGGGGGGGGCACCAGCCCACCAGGGGCTGGTCCCCTCCCCACTTCAGCCCACGGGGCCCTCCGGGATAGGTGGCCCCACCCGATGGACCCCCGGGACCCTTCCGGTGGTCTCGGTACAATACCGGTGACCCCCGAAACTCTCCCGATGGCCGAAACTGCACTTCCTATATATTATTCTTTACCTCCGGACCATTCCGAAACTCCTCGTGACGTCCGGGATCTCATCCGGGATGCCGAAAAACTTTCGGTTTGCTGCATACTCATATCTCTACAACCCTAGCGTCACCGAACCTTAAGTGTGTAGACCCTACGGGTTCGGGAGACACGTAGACATGACCAAGACGGATCTCCGGTCAATAACCAACAGCGGGATCTGGATATCCATGTTGGCTCCCACATGCTCCTCGATGATCTCATCGGATGAACCACGATGTCGAGGATTTAAGCAACCCCGTATACAATTCCCTTTGTCAATCGGTACGTTACTTGCCCGAGACTCGATCATCGGTATCCCAATACCTCGTTCAGTCTCGTTACCGGCAAGTCACTTTACTCGTACCGTAATGCATGATCCCGTGACCAGACACTTGGTCACATTGAGGTCATTATTTTGATGTATTACCGAGTGGGCCCAGAGATACCTCTCCATCATACGGAGTGACAAATCCCAGTCTCGATCCGTGTCAACCCAACAGACACTTTTGGAGATACCTTTAGTGCACCTTTATAGTCACCCAGTTACGTTGTGACGTTTGGTACACCCAAAGCACTCCTACGGTATCCGGGAGTTACACGATCTCATGGTCTAAGGAAAAGATACTTGACATTGGAAAAGCTCCAGCAAAACGAACTACACGATCTTGTGCTATGCTTAGAATTGGGTCTTGTCCATCACATCATTCTCCTAATGATGTGATCCCATTATCAACGACATCTAATGTCCATAGTCAGGAAACCATGACTATCTGTTGATTAACGAGCTAGTCAACTAGAGGCTTACTAGGGACATATTATGGTCTATGTATTCACAGGTGTATTACGATTTCCGTACAATACAATTATAGCATGAATAAAGACAATTATCATGAACAAGGAAATATAATAATAATCCTTTTATTATTGCCTCTAGGGCATATTTCCAACATAGGATGCTAGTTTATCATCATTGGCCCTACATTCTTGTCAGTCTGCCTTGCTATACTATTGGGCCGTGATCACTCGGGAGGTGATCAAGGGTATATACTATACATATATACATACTATACAGATGGTGACTAAAGTCGGGTCGGCTCATTGATTTCCCGCGAGTGATTCACGGATTGGGGGCTGAAAGGACCTTTGTCCCGACGGCCCTCTGTGTGGATCTTTATGGCGGAGCGACAGGGCAGGCTGAGACCACCTAGGCGAGAGGTGGGCCTGGCCCTGGTTGGCATTCGCGGTTACTTCATAATAACACGCTTAACGAGATCTTGGTATTTGATCTGAGTCTGGCCACTGGCCTATACGCACTAACCAACTACGCGGGAACAGTTATGGGCACTCGACGTCGTGGTATCAGCCGAAGCTTTCGTGACGTTAGCGATTGAGCGGCGCGCCCCGGATTGGACTGGAACGCCTGCACTTGTATTAGGGGGCTAGGTCTGCTTCTGGCCGCATTCGCAATGTGCAGGTGTGCAATCTACGATGGGCCCAGACCCCTGCGCCATAGGAGTTAGACCGGCGTGCTGACCTCTCTATTGTGCCTAGGTGGGGCTGCAACGTGTTGATCTTCCGAGGCCGGGCATGACCCAGGAAAGTGTGTCCGGCCAAATGGGATCAAGCGTTTTGGGTTATGTGGTGCACCCCTGCAGGGAAGTTAATCTATTCGAATAGCCGTGTCCCTCGGTAAAAGGACGACTCGGAGTTGTGCCTTGACCTTATGACAACTAGAAGTGGATACTAAATAAAACACACCCAGACAAGTTCCACAGACAACCCGGTGATCGCTTTTCCACAGGGCGACGAGGGGAGGATCGCCGGGTAGGATTATGCTATGCGTTGCTACTTGGAGGACTTCAATCTACTCTCTTCTACATGCTGCAAGACGGAGGCTGCCAGAAGCGTAGTCTTCGATAGGACTAGCTATCCCCCTCTTATTCTGGCATTCTGCAGTTTAATCCACTGATATGGCCTCCTTACACATATACCCATGCATATGTAGTGTAGCTCCTTGCTTGCGAGTACTTTGGATGAGTACTCACGGTTGCTTTGTTCCCACTTTTCCCCCGTTTTCCTCTTCTTCCCGGATGCCGCAACCAGATTTTGGGGCCCAGGAGCTAGACGCCACCGTCGACGACGACTACTGCACTGGAGGTGCCTACTACTACGTGCAGGCTGCTGATGACGACCAGGAGTAGTTAGGAGGATCCCAGGCAGGAGGCCTGCGCCTCTTTCGATCTGTATCCCAGTTTGTGCTAGCCATCTTATGGCAACTTGTTTAACTTATGTCTGTACTCAGATATTGTTTCCTCCGCTGACTCGTTTATGTCGAGCACTTGTATTCGAGCCCTCGAGGCCCCTGGCTTGTAATATGATGCTTGTATGACTTATTTTATTTTTAGAGTTGTGTTGTGATATCTTCCCGTGAGTCCCTAATCTTGATCGTACATGTTTGCGTGCATGATTAGTGTACGATTGAATCGGGGGTGTCACAGCCTTCTCACAACTTTTTCTCCAGCTCCCCTGTAATTTTATTTGTCCAGCTATTAACTTTGATTTAAAAAATGGTGTGGACTAAAAACCCGGATGGACGTAGTAGCCCTCCATTTTTATTTACTCCGCATATTAGATTTGACTGAAGTCAAACTTTGTAATACTCTCAAACCTTTCCGATAATTGAAATTAAAATTCTTCATTTGTACACACTCTCACATGTTTCCGATAATTTGGTGCATGTGTGGTTGTTCACTTAAGGGAGGGTAGTGTACCGCACGTGAAGGACAGGAAGTGCGACCAGGACGCGTGGGCGTGGATCGTTAGTTCATCGGAAGTAGTAGTAGTTTTCTTCACTGTATGTTAAATAAAGAGTTTCGTTTCGTACTTACACAATTTAAAACGATTGCTATGGAGAGAATAAGAAAACCACTCCACTATATATTAGTCGTATACACAAGAGTATTATATGGACGCAACTTCATTGACTTAGTGCACCTGCCTTTGGGTTTATGACAGGTGGGCCCAAAATGTGGCTGGCTCACCTGTCATACAGCCAAAAGCAGGTGCAATGAAGGCACCGAATCTCAGTCTGTACTACAGTAGTATATATATAAGCTGGAGCATCAACGCTTGTTTGCTACGGTTTGCACTCTCCACACTCTCGCCGCACTACATATATGTGTACACGCTGGAGGCTCAGAGTTCATTTGCTAGGGTTTGCTATATTCACAGTCTCTCACCCTCTCTTCACCAGATCTAAACAAGACTGCATTGGCCTCTTGTCTCTCTCCCCCCCACAGCTGGTGAAGGAGGCGTCCGTATCTCAGCGCACAGGGAAGGGGAGGAGGTGCAGCCTTCACTCTACTGCCTTCAGCGAGGGAGGCAATCCACTGCCGGCTGCGATGTTCTCTTTCACCCAGCGCCTGTGTGGGAGGGCCACCGACCCCTTCTTCCTCGCTGCCGTACATAGTGTGGGCAGATCCGGCATCCCGCCGCACGCCTTGCCACATCCCGACGACCCTAAGGTATACGTTTCTTTGAAACCGTCGTTGCTCTAGCTGCATGTGGATCTTTTTCGATCTGTAGTCGAATCTAGGTCTTGGTTCAAAGAGGAAAGAAGGGTGCGGTGGGCTAGAGCAAGAATCTAGGACGTGGTTCAATGAGGAAAGGAGGGATGAAAAGTAGTATAGACTGGCTATCCAGCCGCTTTGTTGGTCGAAAAGGAAAAAAGGGGGTAACCCAGTACACACATCTGTAAGGAACCGATCTCTTTGTTGAAAAGGGAAAGAAACGGGTGGGGGGGGGGGGTCGTGTAGTTTGTACAGGACTAGATTTGCTGCCCTCACATAGGAAAAAGGTTCAAAGAGAACAAATATGGGACCAACGCATATATGCTGCTTGGCTACATACTCTGCATCACCCATTTATACGTGTAGACGCACATGGTGCTGGCATGTCCCATACAGCTATTTTGCTGTTGTTAATCTAAGAATGCCGCCGAAAAATTGAAGCAATGCCACTGTTAAAATTAAATTACATTTTTTAACGAATGTTGTTTTAAGAGAATGTCTTTGTTAATATGAAAATGTGCAACCGTTTTAGAAATGCTACTATCCTACTTTGTTTTCCATCCAAGATAAGTTAGATGCTTCTTTCTGTCACCGTTTGTTTCATCCTCCTTTATCGGCAAGTAATTGTTTCCTTTTGTGCCTTTGTTAAAACAGGGGTATCTATTCAACTTGTTGCTATTGTGACATTTTGCTTCGCTACTCGAAACACTTTGCTTGATTTCAGTGCAACTACACAAAACGAGATTGGATTTCCTATTCGTGTTTGAAGATTCGTACGTGATCTTGTGAGCGTCATGATAGGTTGGTACTTGCCTTCATCCACATGATCATGCAGTGTGTTTTGAGATGCCGTGCTACTTGTATTGGTACTGTTTTAAATAAATGTTGAATTGAAGCTATTGTATTGCTCTCTTTTCCCATTAAGTAGTGAACAAAAATGGTACCAACCCAGACATGATGCTTGTTGCTTTGTTACAAGAAACTCTGCATCACCCCCTTTATAAGTAGATGGAAGCACATGGTGTTGTTGCGTCCACTCTCCCTAGAACTGTTTATGCGTTTTGTTAATCTAATGCCGCTGGTAAAATTAAGCAATGCCACTCTCAGAATTAACTACTGGATCTTATTTCAAAACTGCAACACTTGTTAGGGATTGGCGGGATTACCATTTTTGTGGCCGCATGCTTCATCCTCCTTTATTAGCCAGTAATTGATTCCTTTTTTGCCTCTGTTTAAATAGGGATATCTATTCAACATGTTGCTGTTGTGACATTTTGCTTCGCTATGCGAAACACTTTGCTTGATTTTAGTGCAACTGCACAAAACGAGATTGGATTTCTTATCCGTGTTGGTAGATTCGTATTTTATCATACTCTTCTCATGAAAGGTCAGTACAGGCCTTCATCCACATGATTGTGCAGTGTGCTTTGAGATGTTGTGCTACTTTTATTGGTACTGTTTTAAATAAATGTTGAATTGAAGCTATTGTATTGCTGTCTTTTCCCATTAAGTAGTGTACAAAAATGGGACCAACCCAGACATGATGCTTGTTGCTTTGTTACAACAAACTTTGCATCATCCCCTTTATAAGTAGATGGAAGCACATATTGTTGTTGTGTCCACTCTCCCCTGGTACTGCTTATGCTTTTCGTTAATATAATGTCGTTGGTAAAATTAAGCAATGCCACTCTCAGAATTAATTAACTACTGAATCTTAGTTCAAATCTGCAACACTTGTTAGGAATGGTACTATCCTGCTTTGTAGTTCTTTTTACATGTTTAACCAAGGTGTTGTTAAGATAATGTCTCTGTTAAAATGAATCAGTTGCATTGTTTTAGGAAAGGTACTTTTCTGCTTTGTGGTTCTTTATACATGTTGAAACAAGGCATTGTTAAGATAATGTCTCAGTCAATATGAATGAATCACACTGATGGAGAATTGCTACTCTCCTACTTTGTTTCCCATTAAGATAAGGTAGATCAGTAGATGCTTTTCTTCTAAGAGTACAAGTCATCAACCATTATTTCTCGGTAATTGTTTCCCTTATACCTATTGTTGCTTATAGGGATATCAAAATTAAAGCTCGGTTTTATTCCGACTTCGATTTTAGTTGAACTGCACAAAAGGAGCCAATGTGTCCAAGGCAAACTGCTGCATTAGTGGGTCCAGTTGGTCGTTCCACTTTGTAGAAAGAAGCAGTCACTATTTGTGCTACATTACAGAAGGAATGACCGATAAGCTTTACAGAGTATTATTAGACGCTGGTGACATGACTAGTCTGTAGAGAGCATTGGCAATTCTACAACACGTGGAGTGCACTGGGCAAAAAGTGCCCAAACAAGTACAAGAAGCTACGACAGGACTCCACGATCATAGGTATTACATATTTTGAATGGGGAAAGCTTGTCAAAGTTTAACAATTGATGTTAGCAAGAAGACGTTAGTTTAATATATTGGAATTGGAAAACCTTGTCAAAATTTGCTCATTGATGTTAGCCAGAAGACATGCATTTGATATTTTTGAGTGGGACGCCCTTGCTGTGAGTAGCGTCGATTGATTTTTCCTATTCCTGTGTTCCGTTTAGAAGTAAATAGTTACTCTGCTGAGATGTTCCTGTGTTAAGAGTTTGTTCTGAATATTGTCTATGTAATGCTAGGCCTTATGTTTGATTGCAAAGTTGAGCTTGGAATGTTGTGGCATGCGGCATCACGAGCTGTTCACCATGCCTCCTGAGAATAATGCTTCGTATTGTTTTGCATGTCGATCTAATGCAAGTGATTTGCTTGTTAAGAAGATCATCCTCTTTTGTTGTTTTTGTGCTTAAGAAGTTCATCGTCTTATGTTTCATTCATAGCCTATACGACAAGTCGGGTAGGTTAGACGTGAAACCATTTGATCTTCCGACCAACCCATGATATTAGGCCGTGATTGGATCATCGTTTTCCAACCAAAACCGCTTGTAAAACTGACGCTTGTAAATAAAAGCAGATGGTCTCGGGCGAAGCGCTTGGTTGGTCGATTTCTACTAGTAAAATATCGGAAGTACTTCACACCCGATAAAAACGCTGAACAACACTCGGACGATTGCTAATCTAGCCGTTAGCTGTTGTTTCAGCCTTGCCCATGGATGGCATGATACGCAGGTCGTGCATGTATCGTCTGGTAATGTCGTCCATATAGCAGTGCTCGTAAAATATACAATGGTCTCTCAAATTATAGGCGTAACCCGCCGGTTTTACTTACAGGCCTCGGGCCCTCGGTTTCATTATGCCTGTATTTTAGCATTGTTTCCGATGACGAGTAAATTACACTTGTATGTTAATACAGGTTTGAAATAAACCAGAGCTCCCAAGCGCGGCCTTACCGTTTCATGCCGTCTCAGTTTCTCGAAGGTGCTCATAGGTCTCCGATGATCCCGACTTCCTGAATGAGCAGCGGGCGCTGTATCAGACCATCCGTAGGGCCCGTGAGGCCCTCTCCGTCGTCCTTCGAGTTGTTGCACTTGCTGTGGCGCTGAGCATTGTTAACATCGTCAGCGAACATGAGGATTCAGGAGATGACTTTATTTTGACTGGATGACACTAGGGACCCACTAGGGCCATAGCCATACGTACGCAAGTGCCTCCTTATTATGTACAACTATTTTTTTTGCTTCCTCCTAGTTTCCTGACATCACGGTCCCACACCATTGTCAACCTATGTAGTCAATATAAACGAGAGAATTGCACAAGGTGCGACCAACAGCTGGGACCAAGCAACTCGAGCAGTATTTGTGTTTTTGAGGCGTGAGCACTGCAGAGTTTTTCTTGGTGATGATTTCGTTGTTGTTTAGAGGAGAGTAGGGTATTAACTGGGCGGGCTGTGGCCCGTCTAGCCCAGGCGAGATATTCAACCCAGATATTAATTTTTTCAAGATGAAAATGGCTAGCCCAGCTATACGTTTTTTTGAGGAATACCCAGGCAAGGTCAACTTGTTATTCTCCGCCCTGCTGAGCTACAAATCCTTCCTAGGAGGGATGCATTAGGCTTAACAGTAAAATGAGCTTTAAAAAATAATAAATGGGATGTAATTATAAAAGCTAGGCAGTAACTATAAAAAAATGCACCAAACACGAAATTAGTTTATAAAATATTATTTGTGGATTTTGAAAATCTTAAATTTTCATTGTTGTGCGCAATGTTTCGTTGTATTTTTATGTAATACAAATTTATATTTAACCTGACTAGAAATTTTGGGATAAAAATATTACGGATCCCATCAAAATGTGGGAAATTTTATTGAATTCTGTCTTCAACGGTTGGTTGAAATTATTAATCTTTGTCCTAGCTAGAAAATGGGCTGTACTTTTAACAAACTGTAAATGGGCTGTAGTAAATTCCATTAGAATTCCAAAATGGGCTGTACATTCTTACAAATCGCAGATGGGCTATAAGTTTTCTGCCACACACTTGTGGGCCTACCAAGTTGACGCGTCCCCTAAAAAAATAAGTTGACGTGTATTATAGTCAACACACGGTTCTAGCAGCAGTGGCCGTTGGATGTTTATCCAACGAATGTCGTGCTTCTTCTTCAATCTCGTATATTCTTAGCTTCGGCCGCCCAAAAAATGATTCCTCCCCTTGACATCTAGGGCGCACCGTTTCGGAGGCTGACCTGTGGGCCTACTAAGTTGGCACGTACCAAGGGCTTTGTGAACTTAGTCAATATAAACGATTCTAGCTTCAGTGACCATACTATGTCCATCCAACGACCGTAGTGCTTCTTCAACCTCTGGTCTTCTTGCTCCAGCTGCCTAAAGCAGCGCCGGTCGTGCCGCCTGCTCCTGCCTCTCGTGGCCGGCTATGCTGCCGTGGAGGCCTCACCGCCCCCAAACTACTCCCACCGCTGGACAGGCCATCCCTC
This sequence comes from Triticum timopheevii, assembly GCA_963921465.1. Lineage (NCBI taxonomy): Eukaryota > Viridiplantae > Streptophyta > Magnoliopsida > Poales > Poaceae > Triticum > Triticum timopheevii. Next base: position 169,520,979 of record OY997274.1, on the reverse strand, counting down.
CACTCACCCACACCGTACCCCCTGTTATTCTGCGGCGACTGCAGCCTCACACCGCATTCGAACCAGTGAACCCTTGTACTTCGCTCCGCGCGGGCTTCCACTACTGCTTCTTCCCCGGCTCCGCGTCGTCCCCTTCCTAGGCCTCGCCGTCGTCCACCGCCCTGGTGCTCTAGGTGCGGCGTGGTCAACGTGGTCAATGACCGACTTCCATTGGAAGAGTACTGTACGTGGAGAGGCCGACAGCTGGGTCCACGGCGACCGCAAGGAAGTGCCTCCTTATTACGCGCAAAATAATTATTCCTCCACCTGACAGCAGGGACCCATCGGACATGCCACCTTATTTTGCGAAAAAACATTTCCCCCTGACTACTGGGACCCACCGGACGGGCCACCGTATTTTGTGAAAAAACATTCCCGCCGTTGTCAGCTCGGACCCACCGGAAGTGCCTCCTTATTACGCAAAAAAAATGAATACTCCCCCTGCTAGCTGGTACCCACCTTGGTGGGAGGCTGACTTGTGGGCCTACTAAGTTGACGGGGACGGAGGGCTTTGTCAACTTAGTCAATATGAACGATTCTAGCTCCAGTGACCGTACGATGTCCATCCAACGGTCGTAGTGCTTCTTCAACCTCTGGTCTTCTTGCTCCAGCCGCCCAAAGCAGCGCCGGTCGTGCCGCCGGCTCCTGCCTCCCGTGGTCGGCTATGCTGCCGCGGAGGTCTCACCGCCCCTACTATTCCCACCGCTGGCCAGGCCCTGCGGCAACGGCAGCCTCACACTGCAGCCGAACGAGTGAACCTGCATACTCCTCTATGCGTGGTCATCCACTGCCGCGTCTTTCCCGGCTCCGCGTTGTCCCCTTCCTAGGCCTCGTTGTCGTCCACCGCCCTGGTGCTCTCGGCGCGACGTGGTCAACGTGGTCAAGGAACAACTTCCATCGGACGTGGACTATACGTGGAAAGGCTGACAGCTGGGTCCACGGCCGCAGCAAGGAAGTGCCTCCTTATTACGTGGAAAATAATGATACCTCCACTTGATAGCAGGGACCCACCGGACGGGCCACTGTATTTCGTGAAAAAAATGTTTCCCCCTTGACTGCTGGGACCCACCAGCTACATCTTCGCACACAAGGAAGTGTGTCTGGGCAAAAAAAATGATTCGCCCCCTGACTGCTGGGACCCACTAGCTACATCTTCGCACACAAGGAAGTGCCTGACAGTCGAGACCCACCTGGTCGAAGCGTACGTAGCATTGTCATTCTGGTCGCGAACGTGTACGTACATACTGGTCGATGTAGAGGCGCGCACGTGTCGTAGTAGAGGCGCGCACGTGTCGTAGTAGAGGCGCGCACATGTCATAGTAGAGGCACGCATGTAGCATGTACACGTACGTACAATGGCCAGTGTGCAAAAAACAAAATATGGCCACATATGTGTACATACGGGCGTGGTCTCGAACGCCTACTCGCGCATACGTACGGCCAGGGCTCGTGTACATGGCTGGGTCGGAACAGAGAAACAACGTCGTCATCGTGTTCATGGGGAGCCAACCGGCTGGGTCGGAACGGAATGCGTCGTTATTTTCATCGGGAGGGCTTGGATGGAATAGGCGATGGAAACGAGGCCTGGCGTACTGCAGAACGGAGGAAACGGCCTTGTGTTCGACCGGCCACGGTCCGAAACGGGATCCTGTTCATCGGGAGGGGTCTGGCGTACCGCAAAACGGAGGAAACAGACCTCCTATGGTCGAAACGGGGGTCCTGTTGATCGGGAGGGGTGTGGCGTACCGCAAAACGGACGAAATGGACTTGTGTTGGAGCGCTATGGTCGAAGCGGGGGTCCTGTTCATCGGGAGGGGTGTGGCGTACCGTAAAACGGGACTCCACAGGATACTGTTCATCTCCACCGTCGACCTCCTCCAGCCTCCACGGGCTACCGTCGACCTCCTCCAGCCTCCACGGGCTCTTGTTCATCCAGCCTCCACCGCGCGCTACTCCACCGGCTACTGTCAACCACCCCTCCACGAGCACCCCTCCACCGTCTACTGTTCATCCAGCCCTCCACGGGGCCGTCCTGTTCATCCAGCCCTCCACGGATTCCTGTTCATCCAGCCCCAACCGGCTCGATTGATCGGGGTCCTGTTCATCCAGAGGCAACGCCACGGGGTCCTCTTCATCCACCCCCACCGCTCACTGTTCATCCACCCCCCCGCAACACTCACTGTTCATCTAGAGGCAGCATCGCTCGATCGGGTTCAGTTAACAGCCATCGATCGATCGCTCGGGTTCAGTAATGTGTAGCCTGCAGTGCAATCACTTGGGTTCAGTTAGAGCCGAACGCCTCGCTCTAGTTCAGTTAGAGCCAATGCCTCGCACACACGCACGTATGTGTACGAGAGAAACGCACATCACTCGGCCCCCGACCACCCACTGTAACCGGGAACTCCCCGAAATTTTCCTCACCCTCGCTTCTACCATGGTTTTTTCCATCATGGACGGCCCAAAGAATGTCATGCAGCTATGTCTCCGGCCCGCCCAGGACGAAAAGCCCATTTTCTGTCATGATTTTTTGTCATAGAAGTAGGAGCCCACCACATCTATGATGATACCGGGTTTTGTCACAATTATCGTCATAGAAGTGTCATAAGTATGACAGAAAAAAATTTCGTTCGGCCCAAAATGTCACGGATGTGTCTTTTTTGTAGTGGTGCCTTCGCCGCCCTGTCCTCAATCTCCAGATGGACCCGGGCCTCTCGGGCGGCGACGGCGTCCTGAGCCGCAGCCGCCTGGCGCTCCCTCACTTCCAGCCGCTCCGACGCCACGCTAAGCTCCACAGGCTCTAGCACCAGGTCTTCTTGGCGCCTCAGAAGCTCCGCCTCAATGAGAGGCGCTTCGCCCGGCGACGCGGCCAGGAGGGCCCGCCGAGCCTTGATCTCCTGCTCGAGGGCGGCATTTGAAGACAGGAGCTCCCGCTCTCGCTCCTCGGCTACCTCGCGACGGCGGTTAGCGGCGTCGGCCTCCTCCAGGGTGCGAGCGCAAGCCTTGTGAGAAGTTGTGAGGGAGGCCGTGATACGTCTCCAACGTATCTATAATTTTTGATTGTTCAATGCTATTATATTACCCCTTTTGGATGTTTATGGTCTTTATTTTACATGTTTATATCATTTTTGGGACTAACCTACTAATCGGAGGCCCAGCCCGTATTGCTGTTTTTTTGCCTATTTCAGTATTTCGAAGAAAAGAAATATCAAACGGAGGCCAAACGGAATGAAACCTTCGGGAGCGTGATTTTTGGAACGAACGTGATCCGGAGAACTTGGAGTGCAAGTCAAGAAGTAAACGAGGCCTCCAGGAGATAGGAGGGCGCGCCCACCCCTCCTGGGCGCGCCCCCTGTCTCCTAGGCCTCATAGGCGGTCACCGACGTACTCCTTCCTCCTATATATACCTACGTACCCCGAAAACATCCAGGGAGCCAACGAAACACAATTTCCACCACCATAACCTTCTGTATCCGCGAGATCCCATCTTGGAGCCTTCGCCGGTGCTCCGCCAGAGGGGGAATTGACCACGGAGGGCTTCTACATCAACACCATAGCCCCTCCGATGAGTTGTGAGTAGTGTAGGAGATATGCCCTAGAGGCAATAATAAATGCTATTATTTATCTCCGAGTTGATAGTTATGTTTATGTTCCATGCTATAACTGCAATGATTCTCGAGTCTGCAATATCCACGAGGCTCGGAGGAAGACTCATATGCACGTGTGGAATAATAAACGGTAAGAAGTATTCCTAGTCTAGCCTCTAAGACTAGCTCAAGTGTTGCATGATGGTTCTGTTTTCCTGATCATGGGCATGTCTATGCCAGCAACTTTGAGGGCACAATGTTAAGAGAACATTTGTGTTGAATCGACCTAGTTTGATGTTATACTATGAGATTCATTCGTCACAAGTTAATGGTAAATAACACAGAGATGGTTAATGTTTGCATGATTCCTTAGACCATGAGAGTATCGAGTTTCTTCATGCTTGCTTCATGAACTTTGGGGTTTGTTAAACGTCATCCGTAAATGGGTGGTTATTACGGCGGCTTACGGGTTCATGGAAAAGTGTGTCAAGTAACTTGATAGCTCAAGATTGGGATTTGCTCCTCTGACGATGGAGAGATATTCTCGGGCCCTCTCGGTGTTACGGTATCCATCATCATCTGGCCAGACATAGTGTGATTTGATCACAGGGATGCCAGAACAAGGTAACGAGAAAAGAGAACAATACCGGTAACGAGGTAACTCGCATAGTGGACAAGTTGTTGATCCATGGGAATGCCAATATGTCTCACCTCGGGTATTTGTAACATATCGCAAAGCAACAGGAATAGCACACGGAAACTGGAGGTTCACTAGAATATTCATTCGTGTGGGTATAGGGGTCAATATGGGTGTCCACGGCTCCGATGTTGATCATCGATCGGAAGGGGTTCTGGGTCATGTCTATACTTCACCGAACCTATAGGGTCACACGCTTAAGGGTTATCTATCTGCTGAATACTAGATAGGGAGTCTGAGAGAAAATCACCAAAAAAAGTTTCGGACACCGGAATGGTTTCGGACAGCGGAATCGTACCGCAAAGAGAGGTCATCCGATAAGTTTCGATGATACCGAAAAGTTGTTTCGGGATATACCATTAAGTCAAATTGGTTTCGGCACATGCCTGATAATTCTTGGAGGGTGCCAGAATCATTCTGGAAGCTTTTTGGAATTTTCTGAGATAAAAACCGGAAATGTTCCGGAGCTGCCGGAACCACTTCAGATGCGTTTCGCAGATGAAAATCACTAAAATGGAATTGTTCCAGAACGCGTTGAAAATTATTATGGTGGGTATTGGAAATGTTCTAAGCCCACATAAATATTTTCAGTTTGAACGAACGCTGAAAAAAGTCGTCGTGAATAGTGAAAGTGCTTTTTGGGATATTTTATGGAAAGCCACCTTTTGGGGCTTTACCCAAAAGATCTAGGGATGACATGGATGGATTGGGAGGCCCTCATGGGGGGCCCCCAAGGGGTGTGGTCGGCCACACTTGGGGCTCCACCTTGGAGCCCCTCTTGTTCCTTGGTTTCACTCTTATGCCCTTGAGGAAGGACTTCATTCATGTGCATTTTGGGTTTTTGTGTTAAACTACCTTACCCCTTGGGATTTCCTATAAATAGAGGTGGAGGGGCAGCCCTCCACACTCATCCCTTCTCACATACAAGTGTCATGCAATGATCTGGCTTCTTCTCTCCCTCCCACGAAAAGAGTTTCGTAGAGCCGTAAGGCTGTCTGGGTTCCGGCAGGAACTAGTTCTGGACGGCGAAGCCCTGCTGGATAGATGACACCGTATGTGTGCAACTCTGTAGAGAGATCGTAGTTTCGGTCTTAGTTCGTGAGTGCCTCCCGAAGGGCTGTCCGTGTGACCGTCCGAGTTTTGAAGGTCCTCCCGAAGGGCTGTCCGAGTGACCGTTCGAGTTTCGAAGGTCCTCCTGAAGGGCTGTCCGCGACACCGTCCGGGGGGCTGTTCGACCGCCTCCCGAAGGGCTGTCTGAGGAGCAGATGAGGGTATACATCCTCGTGGTTGGGAGGTTGTAAATCCTAGCTGCGGGGATCTGCACCGCCGATCGTCATCGACTCTACTTCCCGCTGCGCTACGAGTCGGTAACGAAAAAGATCAAACCATGTATGCAGTCTCCATAGTGGTCCTGGGCTGGTGCGTAGGTCAGAAAATTTTTGTTTTCTGCTGCGTTCCCCTACAGTGGCATCATGAGCTGTGCTATGCATAGATGCAGGTTGCGATCTAGAATACATGGAGATGTATGGGTATTGCATGATATAATTTTGGAGTAGATGAGATCTATTGCTGAAAATTATTTATGCGAGTGACAGATGAAATCTGTTACCCGACGTTCTTGTTGCTTCCCTAGAATTTGCGTTTGCTCAATCTCGAGACATCATGGTGGAATTTGACAAAGTTCTGGCAATCCGTGATCCTGATTGATCATGGAAGTGCTATCAGTTCTTTGGGTTCTGCCGTAGTCAAAAGAAAGATGAAATTCGCAGATGAAAGGGCATTGTAGATATGATCTTCACGGGGGTCATGCGTATGACGAAGTTTAGTATGGGGTTCGAGATTTTATTATCTCGTGCTTCATACATCCCGAGATGTTAATCTAGCAACTTGAATAATCATACTTGATGATAAAACGTTGGTAGCTGTGGTTTAAAGTCGAAACCTTAGAAGCCACGAAAAACAAGTTTGCATGAACCGATTAGAAACGTCTAACTTGGTTTTGTAGGAGGGTTTTCATGTGCATGTGATGTGGTATAGCAATGCTCATATTCAATTTGATTATTTATGAGATGACTATATGATGTAAATTGATTAACATGACCTGCGTGTCATGATTCGGCATGATGGCTGGAGCCATATGATTGTCACTTTAGTGACCTGCGTGTCAACCTTAAGTAATGCACTTATTTTATTAGCTATAGAGATAGCAATATTATTTGGTGCATCGACAAGATGGTGGCAATCTTCACGAAGGTGAACACCGACGCGAATGCCGAAGACGAATAAATGAAAGACTTCTCCGTCAGAAAGGGCTATACCGTATCATGCTATTATGAATTGCCTGAGATGTTTATCCCTTATGATGCACCCTTCTTGATTGCGCGGTAGTCGCTTTTTATTAGGGTGATCTCTCACTAAAATATCAAGTAGTTAGTGTTCTCCCAAGTGTAGCACCGTCACGGCACCTATCTTTTCGGGGTGCGCCAAGGATGCATGGGTACGAACGATTAGAGAAGTGTGAGGCGGGTGAGGTCAGACCTCGTAGCAAGATCACTTGGTTGTCCTGACGTTCATGGCAGGATCGTCCTGAGCTCAGAACACACGCATCGAAAGATGAGCAAGGGTCACATAGAGATGTGATCAACAAGTTGGCCTACCGATTAAAATTCCCATTATGAGATGATGATTCTATGGCGATGAGTTGAATTCTGGATCTTGTATCACTCACAATCAATTATGAGAGATATTGATTTGAGTGGGTGCGCACTCTAGAATTAACTTGTTTAATTCTTAGTGCAATTAATTTTGAACACTGTCAAGTGTGATTTGCTAATATTTATTGAATAATGGCTCGCGTTTCCACCTTCCCTATTAAAATTAAATAGCTGTTAAATATCTGGTTAAAACTTTATAGTTGGTAACGTAATGTGAGGACTGTCCTCAAGAGTGCCGAGAAGGACTTTGTCCTATCGCATACTTTCGGTATTCTCCCGCTAATGCTATGGATCATGTGACTCTCGTCCTTCGATCCAAAAGCTAGAATTCCGTTTTTAGTCAAGTGCAATATGTTTGCTTCCATGAGACCCGAACTTCGAAAGTTTGGATAGTTATGTGATATTCATGGAATCTGAAAATCATTTTCAGACACAAACAAAGGCTAACAGATATGTCATATCCAAAGCAATGTTTGTTTTGCAAACTGTTTGTAAAAGTGTTTACTAGGCATTTGACTGATAAGAGAGGGATCCAGAAGAAAGCCTTTCATATGATGAAGTTGGATGCTTTTGCTGGAAGTAGGAGAAATACTAAAAGTTGAACTGTTAGAAATAAAATGGCAAAAAGAAAAGAAGACTGGAATATCCAGCTCATGTATGAATGTCATACAAGTTTTTGATGTATAGAAGGCTGGTCAAAGATATAGTTCTTGGGAATTATGATTAAATTGTTAATCATTGAGTTTTGGGTATTGTGAGTTAATCACAAAGATACCCACTCGATTGCATTCTGTTGCAACTCGATGTAAGAACTGCTATGGCCTGAAAGACTAGCCAGGAATGAGGTTTAGGTATACACAGGGAACATAGTAAATGTTACTATACTTTCCATCGGTGTATTACCATCTGTATTTATTTTCATAATTCATTTAGAGTTTCACACTTTAGCCCATTGCATAAGGTATCTTGCAAGAAGGTTGTTCATAAGAGAACTTTTCATGTTCGGTGTTATGAATAACATAAGGGCCATACTTTCATTATGAATGAGATGTATGTTATGAATATTGATAATAATACATTACCTCTAGGTTTATTTTCATAATTCATTTTAGAGTTTCATACACTCTAGCCCATTGCACAATGTTTTTGCAAGAGAGGTTATTCATAAAAACAACAATTGTTGTTCAGTATTATGAATAACATGAAGGGCCATGCTTCCATCCAAGATGGGATGTATGTTATGAATATTGATGGTAATATGATACATCCATAACACTGACGCTAAATGTCGCAAGACTAAAAGAATACCACACAAGTGTGGCACTACATTTGGTCACATTTGGGGAAACCCACATGGAAAATTCCATTATGATGGATTTTGAAGTCGTTTGATTTTGAATCATCTGACACGTGCAACTTTACTCCGAAAGGTGAAGTGACTGAAATACCGTTCACAGGCAATAAAGAATGAACAGCAAACTTATTGGTGATCATACATTTGATGTGTGTAGTCCGATAAATGTTGCAAGTAGTGGATTTATCTATCTTCAGAAATGGCTCAAGTAGATATATGGATATTTACTTGATGAGACGTAAGTCTGGATCTTTTGAAATCATTCGAAAGGTTTTCAAAAATGAAGTAGAAGTTATTGTAACAAGAAAATTATGTTTCTACAATTTGATTGCAGAAAGGAATATTTGAGTTACAAGTTTAGCGAATGTCTGATGAGTTGTGAAAGAGGTTTCATAACTTGCACTTCCCAGAATACCACTGCAAGTGGAAAGTCTGTGAAGATGTAATCAAACCATTTATGACATGGTAAGATCAAAGATGACATAAATAAAATTGCCATTATCCCTTTTAAAAGAGTGATGCTTTAGAGACTGCGGCTTTTACACTGAAAAGAGCTCCGTCGGGTTTGTTGAAATGACACCATGGTATGGTACGCCCAACCATGTTATATCTTTTCTTAAACATTTGGAATATGGGGTTTGTGTAAAGGTTACAGACCTATTCCAAATCAGACAAGTGCTACTTTGTAGGTTATCCCAAGTCATTGGGTATTCCCCCACCTCTATACCGAGGCAAATAGTTTTGCCGCAAAACGGTGTGCTTTTAAAGAGAATGGTTCTTCAAAAAGGTGAGTGGGAGAATAGTGCAACTCGATGAGATAAACAGTATCTTCGTCATCAGATCAAAGGAAAGAGACCTTGGAAGTAATTCCAGAGTTTCCTACTGCGACTGATACGGACGTCTCTACAATAAAATGTATGAACTTCGGTCAAACTTGCAGCTGAACCACGTAGGCAAGGCTCGTGCAAACCTCTCAGGTGCGCAAACGAGATCTTGTTGTTAGACAACATTATACCTACGATACACAAGGAAGCGTTGATGGGCCCTGACTCCGGAATTGGCTAAATGCCAATACAACCCGAGTTAGTTTCCATATAAGTGATTCAAGATTAAAACCTTGCTACACCTTTCGGAAGACTTAGAGTCTAACGAATATTTATGGAACTTAAAACCTATACGGATAAAAATGTTTTATCCATAAAGCTCGACTTGTTGAAATGACAAGTTCAAGGGTTGACTATGGTGAGGTTGTTTTCATCGTAGCGATGCTTAAAGTCGGTTTGGGTTGAACTAGCAACTAATACATATTTCAATCATGAGATATGAAACATGGATGACAATAGGATTTCCATCTGATGGAAATGAAACCAAGGACTTGCATGTGTTACAGTCCAAGGCATTTTGTTTATCCAGAGGATGCTAGAAAGGGTGCAAACTTCAGAGTTCCAGCGATGGACAGAAGAGAGCAAAATGGAGTTGGAATCTTCATGCTTTGATGAAATGGTCAAAGGGATTTGACTTCATCAATGGGTAATGAAGATGCTTGTAATTCAAGAAAGTAAGTGGGAGCATAATAATATTTCTAAAAACCTTGTGTGCTTGACACATTGTTAATTGGAAATAAATTTCTTGACACGAATTAGGACTTCATTTGAAAATAGTTTTTTGATGAAGTGCTTAGGCTAAATAGCCTTTATATTAGGCATAATGACCTATGGAGATAGATTTACCTAATAGGGCTAAGCAATAAATACATATTGACAAGATGCTCAAACCGTTTAGCACTAAGAACGACAAGGAGTGATTCTTGCCGAAGTCACATGGAAAGAGTTTTTGCAAGAATCAGTGTCCCAAAACACTGATGAGCAAAATACATGATGGAGATTCGACACACTAATGTGTTTGGATTAATCATGTATTCCATGGTATGTAAAACAACCAGATATGCCCAATACTCCCAAGATGTTGCGAGTATGGATACTAAAGTGATCAAAGTACTGATCGTGGGCCAACAGTGAAAGATATCATTGAGTACTAGAGTAAGTACTGATGATATGTTTTCTCGCAAGCGGAGATCATGAAGAGTTCGTTGTAAAATGTTACATCGATACAGTCTTCATCTTTTCTCCATGCGATTTTCGATTTAAGTTAAGGGTTTTGTGTAATACACAATATGGTGGCACGGTAGCTGGAAATTGTTCCCAACAGGATACTGTGGCGAATTCTATAACAAATGACTAAGAATGTTGACGCTTTAGAAGCGACAAACAAGATGTTGAATCATATAGTTCATTAATGAACTTAGTATGGTTCCAAGATGGCTTTTGTCAATGGGACACTACTGCAGGTAGTTTCTCCATAACTCAGTCTGAGGAATCCAGGTTCAACCTGTGATTCACATTTATACAAAGCCAAGTCCGCAAAAAATATGAATTTTGTGAAAGCGTGAAAACGCGAGGATATGCAAAGATAGACACGGAGCTGAAGTTGTCAGATCTGATGGACATCAAGCTATACCACATGCGAAGCATTTTTTACACCGGCATGCCATAGGTGTAAGGTGCATTAGCATTAACTAGATTATTGTCTCTAGTGCAAGTGGGAGTCCATAGGAGATATGCCCTAGAGGCAATAATAAATGCTATTATTTATCTCCGAGTTCATAGTTATGTTTATGTTCCATGCTATAACTGCAATGATTCTCGAGTCTGCAATATCCACGAGGCTCGGAGGAAGACTCATATGCACGTGTGGAATAATAAACGGTAAGAAGTATTCCTAGTCTAGCCTCTAAGACTAGCTCAAGTGTTGCATGATGGTTCTGTTTTCCTGATCATGGGCATGTCTATGCCAGCAACTTTGAGGGCACAATGTTAAGAGAACATTTGTGTTGAATCGACCTAGTTTGATGTTATGCTATGAGATTCATTCGTCACAAGTTAAAGGTAAATAACACAGAGATGGTTAATGTTTGCATGATTCCTTAGACCATGAGAGTATCGAGTTTCTTCATGCTTGCTTCATGAACTTTGGGGTTTGTTAAACGTCATCCGTAAATGGGTGGTTATTACGGCGGCTTACGGGTTCATGGAAAAGTGTGTCAAGTAACTTGATAGCTCAAGATTGGGATTTGCTCCTCCGACGATGGAGAGATATTCTCGGGCCCTCTCGGTGTTATGGTATCCATCATCGTCTGGCCAGACATAGTGTGATTTGATCACAGGGATGCCAGAACACGGTAACAAGAAAAGAGAACAATACCGGTAACGAGGTAACTGGCATAGTGGACAAGTTGTTGATCCATGGGAATGCCAATATGTCTCACCTCGGGTATTTGTAACATATCGCGAAGCAACAGGAATAGCACACGGAAACTGGAGGTTCACTTGAATATTCATTCGTGTGGGTATAGGGGTCAATATGGGTGTCCACGGCTCCGATGTTGATCATTGATCGGAAGGGGTTCCGGGTCATGTCTATACTTCACCGAACCTATAGGGTCACACGCTTAAGGGTCATCTATCTTCTGAATACTAGACAGGGAGTCTGAGAGAAAATCATCGAAAAAAGTTTCGGACACCGGAATGGTTTCGGACAGCGGAATCGTACCGCAAAGAGAGGTCATCAGATAAGTTTCGATGATACCGAAAAGTTGTTTCGGGATATACCATTAAGTCAAATTGGTTTTGGCACATGCCTGATAATTCTTGGAGGGTGCTAGAATCATTTTGGAAGCTTTTTGGAATTTTCTGAGATAAAAACAGGAAATGTTCCGGAGCTGCCGGAACCACTTCAGATGCGTTTCGCAGATGAAAATCACTAAAATGGAATTGTTCCAGAACGCGTTGAAAATTATTATTGTGGGTATTCGAAATGTTCTAAGCCCACATAAATATTTTCAGTTCGAACGGACGCTGAAAAAAGTCGTCATGAATAGTGAAAGTGCTTTTTGGGATATTTTATGGAAAGCCACCTTTTGGGGCTTTACCCAAAAGATCTAGGGATGACATGGATGGATTGGGAGGCCCTCATGGAGGCCCCCAAAGGGGTGTGGCCGGCCACACTTGGGGCTCCACCTTGGAGCCCCATCTTGTTCCTTGGTGTCACTCTTATGCCCTTGAGGAAGGACTTCATTCATGTGCATTTTGGGTTTTTGTGCTAAACTACCCTACCCCTTGGGATTTCCTATAAATAGAGGTGGAGGGGCAGCCCTCCACAATCATCCCTTCTCACATACAAGTGCCATGCAATGATCTGGCTTCTTCTCTCCCTCCCACGAAAAGAGTTTCGTAGAGCCGTAAGGCTGTCTGGGTTCCGGCAGGAACTAGTTCTGGACGGCGAAGCCCTGCTGGATAGATGACACCATATGTGTGCAACTCTGTAGAGAGATCGTAGTTTCGGTCTTAGTTCATGAGTGCCTCCCGAAGGGCTGTCCGTGTGACCGTCCGAGTTTTGAAGGTCCTCCCGAAGGGCTGTCCGAGTGACCGTTCGAGTTTCGAAGGTCCTCCTGAAGGGCTGTCCGCGACACCGTCCGGGGGGCTGTTGGATCGCCTCCCGAAGGGCTGTCTGAGGAGCAGATGAGGGTATACATCCTCGCGGTTGGGAGGTTGTAAATCCTAGCTGCGGGGATCTGCACCGCCGATCGTCATCGACTCTACTTCCCGCTGCGCTACGAGTCGGTAACGAAAAAGATCAAACCATGTATGCAGTCTCTATAGTGGTCCTGGGCTGGTGCGTAGGTCGGAAAATTTTTGTTTTTTGCTGCGTTCCCCTACAAGTAGTTTACCACAAACCTTCGGGTCCATAATTATTAGCTAGATGGCTTCTTCTCTCTTTTTGGATCTCAATACAATGTTCTCCCCCTCTCTTGTGGAGATCTATTCGATGTAACTTTTTTTGCTATGTGTTTGTCGAGATCCGATGAATTGTGGGTTTCTGATCAAGTTTATCTATGAGAAATATTTTGAATCTTCTTTGAATTCTTTTATGTATGATTGAGTTATCTTTGCAAGTATCTTCGAATTATCAGTTTGGTTTGGCCTACTAGATTGATCTTTCTTGCCATGGGAGAAGTGCTTAGCTTTGGGTTCAATCTTGCGGTGTCCTTACCCAGTGACAGAAAGGGTTGCAAGGCACGTATTGTATGGTTGCCATCAAGGATAAAAATATGGGGTTTATATCATATTGCTTGAGTTTATCCCTCTACATCATGTCATCTTTCTTAATGCGTTACTCTGTTCTTATGAACTTAATACTCTAGATGCATGCTGGATAACGGTCGATGTGTGGAGTAATAGTAGTAGATGCACGTAGGAGTTAGTCTACTTGTCATGGACGTGATGCCTATATACATGATCATGCCTAGATAATCTCATAATTATTCGTTTTTCTATCAATTTCTCGACAGTAATTTGTTCACCCACCGTAATATTTATGCTATCTTGGGAGAAGCCTCTAGTGAAACCTACACTAGTAGAAAAAGGGTCAAATGTGCAGCACATTAGTTCCGGTTTGTATTAGAGCCGGCACTAATGTATACATTAGTGCCGGTTCGAACGGATTTGCATTAATGCCGGTTCGTGTTGAACCTTTAGTACTGGTTCGTGGCACGAACCGGTACTAAAGGGGTGGTGGCAGGCTGGCGTCAGGCCGGGGCCCCACGATCACCTTTAGTACCGGTTCGTGGCACGAACCGCTACTAAAGGTTAGACCTTTAGTACCGGTTCGTGCCACGAACCGGTACTAAAGGGGTCTGACCTATAGTGCCGGTTCGTGCCACAAACCGGCACTATAGGGCAATTTTCGCATCCGATGGAAAAATGTAAAACAGCTATAACTTTTGCATATGATGTCGGAAAAAAACGTATAATATATCAAAAAATTCAGCACGAAAATCCGCATTCGATGGAGATAGCCTACGGCCTATTTCGAATTATTTAGAATCCTCAAATTCCAAAAGGAAAAAAAGATATGGTCAAATAATTTCAGTTTTTTTAAAAAAAAATTGGTTAAATCTGGTCAAACTACTTATTCAAGAAGTATTAATGTTACTACATAATTATTCAAGAATATTAGTGTTACTAAATAATTATTTCAATTTTTTGAATTTTGGTCAAATCTGGTCAAACTATGGTCAAACTGTGGTCAAGCTATGGTCAAACTTATTCAAGAAATATTAGCGTTACTAAATAATTACTGTTTTTTAGAATAATAGTTTCAAACTCAAACGGTGAAATGTGTGACTTCATGCTCAAGCTAAACTCCTGAGGGTTAATAGGATTAACATCTTACTATTGTCAGGAAAACAACAAGTGCAGACTCGGGAACGAAGGAGAATAGAACCCGAAAGTTAAGCGTGCTTGGGCTAGAGTAGTGAGAGGGATGGGTGACCGGTCGGGAAGTTAGATGATTTGGAATGAGTGATCCACACTTGAGCAATTAAGAGAGGTGATTAGAGACTAAATCATCAAATAATTCAGAAAAATTAAAAATCGAAAAAAATCAAAAAAAATTTCCAAAATTTTGAAAAAAAAATTCAAAAAAAACCTTTAGTGCCGATTGGTAACACGAACCGGTACTAAAGGTCCCCCATACCGGGGCGCGAGCTCACGCCACGTGGTGGCACTTTAGCGCCGGTTCGTGCCGAACCGGTACTAAGGGGGGGGGGGGGCTTTAGTGACCACCTTTTAGTGCCGGTTATGGAACCGGCACTAAAGGCCCTTACGAACCGGCGCTAAAGCTCCATTTTCTACTAGTGCTATGGCCCCCGGGTCTATCTTTTATCATATAAGCTTTCAATCTACTTTTATTTGCATCTTTAATTTTTGCATCTATATTATAAAATACCAAAAATATATTTATCTTATCATATTATCTCTATCAGATCTCACTTTCACAAGTGGCCGTGAAGGGATTGACAACCCCTTTATTGCGTTGGTTGCGAGTTCTTTGTTTGTTTGTGTATGTGCGTGGGACTTTTGAGGAGCCTCCTACGTGATTGATACCTTGGTTCTCAAAAATTGAGGGAAATACTTACGCTACTAGTGCTGCATCACCCTTTCCTCTTCAAGCAAAACCAATGCAAGCTCAAGACGTAGCAAGAAGGATTTCTGGCGCCGTTGCCGGGGAGGTATTCGCTCAAGTCAAGACATACCAAGTACCCATCACAAACTCATCTCCCTCGCATTTACATTATTTTCCATTTGCCTCTCGTTTTCCGCTCCCCACTTCACCCTTGCCGTTTTATTTGCCCTCTCTTTCCCAATATTCTACTCTCTTTTTCGCTTTCTTTTTTCTATTTGCTTGCGTGTTGGATTACTTGTTGCCATGGCACAAGATAATACCAAATTGTGTGATTTCTCCAATACCAATAATTATGATTTCCTTAGTACTCTGATTGCTCCTCTTAATGATGTTGAGTGTTGTGAAATCAATACTACTTTGCTGAATCTTGTTATGAAAGATCAATTAGCCGGCCTTCCTAGTGAAGATGCCGCTACTCATCTAAACAACTTTGTTGATTTGTGTGATATGCAAAAGAAGAAAGATACGAATAATGATATTGTTAAATTGAAGTTATTTCCGTTTTCACTTAGAGATCGCGCTAAAGTTTGGTTTTTGTCTTTGCCTAAACATAGTATTGATTCTTGGAACAAGTGCAAATATGCTTTAATCTCTAAATATTTTCCTCCCGCTAAGATTATCACTCTTAGGAACGATATTATGAATTTTAAACAACTTGATCATGAGCATGTTGCCTAATCTTGGGAAAGAATGAAATTGATGATTCAAAATTGCCCTACTCATGGTTTGAATTTATGGATGATCATACTAATTTTTTATGCTGGTTTGAACTTTGCTTCTAGAAATCTTTTAGATTCGGCCGCGGGAGGCACGTTTATGGAAATCACGTTAGGAGATGCTACAAAACTTCTTGATAATATTATGGCTAATTATTCTCAATGGCACACTGAAAGATCTTCTAGTAAAAAAGTGCATGCTATAGAAGAAATCAATGTTTTGAGTGGAAAGATGGATGAACTTATGAAGTTGTTTGCTACTAGAAATACTCCTCTTGATCCCAATGATATGCCTTTGTCTACTTTTATTGAGAATACTAATGAATCTATGGATGTGAATTTTGTTGGTAGGAATAGTTTTGGAAACAATGCTTATAGAGGAAACTTTAATTCTAGACCGTTCCCTAGTAATTCCTCTAATAATTATGGAAATTACTACAATAATTCTTATGGTAATTTTAATAAGATGCCCTCTGATTTTGAGAATAGTGTGAAAGAATTTATGATTTCTCAAAAGAATTTTAATGCTTTGCTTGAAGAAAAATTGCTCAAAGTTGATGATTTGGCTAGGAACGTTGATAGACTTTCGCTTGATGTTGATTCTCTTAAACTTAGATCTACTCCTCCTAAGCATGATATAAATGAGTCTCTCAAAGAATGAGAATTTCCATTGATGAGTGCAAGGAAAGAACCGCTAGATTGCATGCTAAGAAAGATTGCTTTGTAAAGGCATGTTCTTCTAGTTTCAATGAAAATAATGATGAATATCTTAAAGTTATTGATGTGTCCCCTATTAGATCATTGTTTTGCAATATGAATCTTGATAAAAATGGGACTGGAGATGAGTCAACTTTAGTTAGAAGGCGTCCCAAGAATTCGGAGTTTTTAGATCTTGATACTAAATTTGGTAAAAGTGGGATTGGAGAGGTCATGACTTTAAATAGTATTGAACCCACTATTTCGGATTTCAAGGAATTTGATTATGATAATTGTTCTTTAGAAGGTTGTATTTCCTTGTTGCAATCCGTTGTTAATTCTCCTCATGCTTATAGTCAAAATAAAGCTTTTACCAAACATATCGTTGATGCCTTGATGCAATCTTATGATGAAAAACTTAATTTAGAAGTTTCTATACCTAGAAAACTTAATGATGAGTGGGAACCTACTATAAAGATTAAAATTAAAGATCATGAGTGTTTTGCTTTGTGTGATTTGGGTGCTAGTGTTTCCACGATTCCGAAAACTTTATGTGATATTCTAGGTTTCCATGATCTTAATGATTGCTCTTTAAATTTGCATCTTGCGGATTCCACCATTAAAAAGCCAATGGGAAGGATCAACGATGTCCTCATTGTCGCAAATAGGAATTTGGTGCCCGTAGAATTTATCATTCTTGATATAGATTGCAATCTTTCTTGCCCTATTATTCTTGGTAGACCTTTCCTTAGAACGATTGGTGTGATTATTGATATGAAGGAAGGGAATATTAGATTCCAATTTCCATTAAAGAAAGGCATGGAGCACTTTCCAAGAAATAAAGTCAAATTACCTTATGAATCTATCATGCGAGCTACTTATGAATTGAGTGCCAAAGATGGCACTACTTAGATCTATCTTTGCTTTTATGCCTAGCTAGGGGTGTTAAACGATAGCGCTAGTTGGGAGGCAACCCAATTTTATTTGTGTTTTTTGTGTTTGTTTTTGTTTAGTAATAAATTTTGCATCTACCTTTTGTTTAGATTTTTTTATCTTTTAATTAGTGTTTGTGCCAAGTAGAACCTATAGGATAACCTATGATGATAGTTGATTTGATTCTGCTGAAAAACAGAAACTTTCCGCGCACGAAATTAGTTTTGTTAAATCACAGGAACGTGCTTTTGCGTTGATTCTTTTTGCTACTGATCAATAGACAAATTGTCCAGGACTTCCTATTGTGGTAGGATTTTTAGAGTTCTAGAAGTTTGCGTTAGTTATAGATTGCTCCAGACTGTTCTGTTTTTGATAGATTCTGTTTTTCGTGTGTTGTTTGCTTATTTTGATGCATCTATGGATAGTATTAAGTGGTATGAACCATAGAGAACTTGGAATACAGTAGGTTTAACACCAAAATAAATAAATAATTAGTTCATTACATTACCTTATGTGGTGGTTTTGTTTTCTTTCACTAACGGAGCTTGTAAGATTTCCTATTGAGTTTTGTGTTGTGAAGTTTTCATGTTTTTGGTAAAGATTTGATGGACTATGGAATAAGGAGTGGCAAGAGCCTAAGCTTGGGGATGCCCATGGCACACCAAGATATTTAGGGATAGCCAAAAGCCTAAGCTTGGGGATGCCCCGTGAAAGCATCCCCTCTTTCGTCTTCGTTCATTGGTAACTTTACTTGGAGCTATATTTTTATTTGCCACGTGATATGTGTTTTTCTTGGAGCGTCGTGTATTATATTAGTCTTTGCTTTTTAGTTTACCACAATCATCCTTGCTGTACACACCTTTTGGGAGAAGCCCACTTGAATAGAATTTGCTAGAATACTCTATGTGCTTCACTTATATCTTTTGAGCTTGATAGTTTTTGCTCTAGTGCTTCACTTATATCTTTTAGAGCACGGCGGTGGCTTAATTTTGTAGAAATTGCTAGTATCTCATGCTTCACTTATATTATTTTGAGAGTCTTTTAGAACAGCATGGTATTTGCTATGGTTATAATTTGGTCCTAGAATGGTAGGCATCCAAGTTGGGTATAATAAAAACTATCATAGGAAGTGAATTGGATGCTATGATAAATTTGATACTTGATAATTGTTTTGAGATATGGAGGTAGTGATATTAAAGTGATGCTAGTTGGGTGATTATGAATTTAAAGAATGCTTGTGTTGAAGTTAGCAAGTCTCGTAGCATGCACATATGGTTAAAGTTGTGTAACAAATTTGAAACATGAAGTGTACCTGGCTTGTGCATCCTTATGAGTGGAGGTCGGGGACGAGCGATGGTCTTTTCCTACCAATCTATCCCTCTACGAGCATGCACGTAGTGCTTGATTTTTGATGACTTATAATTTTTTGCAATAAGTATATGAGTTCTTATGACTAATGTTGAGTCCATGGATTATACGCACTTTTAGCTTTCCATCATTGCTAGCCTCTTCGGTACCGTGCATTGCCCTTTTTCACCCTGAGAGTTGGTGCAAACTTCGCCGGTGCATCGAAACCCCGTGATATGATACGCTCTATCACGCATAAACCTCCTTATATCTTCCTCAAAACAGCCACCATACCTACCTATTATGGCATTTCCATAGCCATTCCGAGATATATTGCCATGCAACTTTCCACCGTTTTGTTCATCATCATCATGACATACATTACTTTTGTCATATTGCCATTGCATGATCATGTAGTTGACATCGTATTTGTGGCAAAGCCACCATGCATAATTTTTCATACATTTCACTCTTGATTCATTGCACCATCCCGGTACACCGCTGGAGGCATTCAAATAGAGTCATATCTTGTTCTAGTTTTGAGTTGTAATTCATATGTTGTAATCAATGAAAGTGTGATGATCATCATTATTAGAGCATTGCCCAAAAAGGAAAAAAATAAAGGCCAAAAGAAAAAAAGGAAGGCCAAAGAAAAAACAGAAAAATAAAAAAAAAGAAAAAAGAAAAAAAGAAAAAAAAAGAAAATAAATAAAAAGGGGCAATGTTACTATCTCTTTTTCCACACTTGTGCTTCAAAGTAGCACCGTGTTCTTCATGTAGTGAGTCTCATATGTTGTGCTTCAAAGTAGCACCATGTTTTTCATATAGTGTGTCTCATATGTTGTCACTTTCATATACTAGTGGGAATTTTTCATTATAGAACTTGGCTTGTATATTCCTACGATGGGCTTCCTCAAATGCCCTAGGTCTTCATGAGCAAGCAAGTTGGATGCACACCCACTGGTTTTCTTTTGTTGAGCATTCATTTATAGCTCTAGTGCATCCGTTGCATGGCAATCCCTACTCCTCATATTGATATCAATTGATGGGCATCTCCATAGCCCGTTGATTATCCTTGTCAATGTGAGACTTTCTTTTTTTGTCTTCTCCACACAATCCCCATCATCATATTCTATTCCACCCATAGTGCTATATCCATGGCTCGTTCTCATGTATTGCGTGAAGGTTGAAAAAGTTTGAGATTATTTAAGTACGAAACAATTGCTTGGCTTGTCATCGGGGGTATAGAATCTGGGAACATCTTTGTGTGACGAAAATGAAGCATAGCCTAACTATATGATTTTGTAGGGATGAACTTTCTTTAGCCATGTTATTTTGAGAAGACATGATTACTTTGATTAGTATGCTTGAAGTGTTACTATTTCTTTTATCAGTATGAACTTTTATTTTGAATCATTTGGATATGAACATTCATGCCACAATAAAGAAAATTACATTGAGAATTATGCTAGGTAGCATTCCACATAAAAAATTCTGTTTTTATCATTTACCTACTCGAGGACGAGCAGGAATTAAGCTTGGGGATGGTTGATACGTCTCCAACGTATCTATAATTTTTGATTGTTCCATGCTATTATATTACCCCTTTTGGATGTTTATGGGCTTTATTTTACATGTTTATATCATTTTTGGGACTAACCTACTAACCGGAGGCCTAGCCCGTATTGCTGTTTTTTTGCCTACTTCAGTATTTTGAAGAAAAGGAATATCAAACGGAGTCCAAACGAAATGAAACCTTCGGGAGCGTGATTTTTGGAACGAACGTGATCCGGAGTTGGAGTGCAAGTCAAGAAGCAGACGAGGCCTCCAGGAGATAGGAGGACGCTCCACCCCTCCTGGGCGCGCCCCCTGTCTCCTGGGCCCCACGGGCAGCCACCGACGTAATCCTTCCTGCTATATATACCTACGTACCCAAAAAACATCTAGGGAGCCAACGAAACACAATTTCCACCACCGTAACCTTCTGTATCCGCGAGATCCCATCTTGGAGCCTTCAACGGCGCTCCACCAGAGGGGGAGTCGACCACGGAGGGCTTCTACATCAACACCAGAGCCCCTCCGATGAGTTGTGAGTAGTTTACCACAGACCTTCGGGTCCATAGTTATTAGCTAGATGGCTTCTTCTCTCTTTTTGGATCTCAATACAATGTTCTCCCCCTCTCTTGTGGAGATCTATTGGATGTAACTCTTTTTGCGGTGTGTTTGTCGAGATCCGATGAATTGTGTGTTTATGATCAAGTTTATCTATGAGAAAAATTTGAATCTTCTCTGGATTCTTTTATGTATGATTGAGTTATCTTTGCAAGTCTCTTCGAATTATTAGATTGGTTTGGCCTACTAGATTGATCTTTCTTGCCATGGGAGAAGTGCTTAGCTTTGGGTTCAATCTTGCGGTGTGCTTACCCAGTGACAGAAAGGGTTGCAAGGCACGTATTGTATTGTTGCCATCAAGGATAAAAATATGAGGTTTATATCACATTGCTTGAGTTTATCCCTCTACATCATGTCATCTTTCTTAATGCGTTAATCTATTCTTATGAACTTAATACTCTAGATGCATGCTGGATAGTGGTCAATGTGTGGAGTAATAGTAGTAGATGCAGGCAGGAGTCGGTCTACTTGTCACGGACGTGATGCCTATATACATGATCATGCCTAGATAATCTCATATTATTCACTTTTCTATCAATTGCTCGATAGTAATTTGTTCACCCACCGTAATACTTATGCTATCTTGAGAGAAGCCTCTAGTGAAACCTATGGCCCCCGGGTCTATCTTTTATCATATAAGCTTTCAATCTACTTTGATTTGCATCTTTACTTTTTGCATCTATATTATAAAATACTAAAAATATATTTATCTTATCATATTATCTCTACAAGATCTCACTTTCGCAAGTGGCCGTGAAGGGATTGACAACCCCTTTACTGCGTTGGTTGCGAGTTCTTTGTTTGTTTGTGTATGTGCATGGGACTTTTGAGGAGCCTCCTACTGGATTGATACCTTGGTTCTCAAAAACTGAGGGAAATACTTACACTACTATTGCTGCATCACCCTTTCCTCTTCAAGGAAAACCAATGAAAGCTCAAGACGTAGCAGGCCGCCGCACGCGCGTTGAACTGATTGCGCTGAAGCCGCCCAAGGTTGATGGCGACCTTCAGCTGGTGCCATTTGCGTGCCAACCGGCGGTCCTCTGCCTCGAGACGGGTGTCGACGTCGGCCAACTCTCCACCAAGCCGGATCATTGCGCGCATCGCCTCGCCGAAGAACTCAAAGCGGACGGCACTACACCCGCGCGTGAATGCCAACACGCGGCCAATCCTTTCTTCGGCCCTGGGAGCCGCCGAAGGGGTGTGGGACGTCCCGCCTACCTCCGGCCGGGGACTGGCCGAAGCAGCACCACAACCCGAAGACGAAGACGGCCCAAGGGGCACCCAACAGCCAGCAGTGATAAGTGGGAGAGCCGTCGGCGTTCCCCTCGCCCCCCAGGCCTGGTCGTGAAAGAAGGAGGTAGGAGGCTCGAGTCCGGGGCCCCCTTGCGGTGCCCTAGCAGCTAGGGTCAGCCCCGTGCCTTGGGCGGAGACTGAGCATGGGGGCTGTGTGTTGGGATCGAGCCAGGATCCTCGGAAGGATGCCTCTCCCGAGGCTTCACCGTCACAAGGACCCTGCGAGGCCCTATTCAAAAAAGAGCATGGCATGCAGGGAATCACAAAATGAGGTACTTACTCATCCATAGCCATGTACTTCCTCAGCTTCAGTGGTCGGCGGGTATCACCACTGCAGCTCAGAGATCCCTTCCTCTTGCGGAGCGCTTCAAGATTCAGGCGAAGCCGGCTGGGCCTCGAGGGATGTTCCCCAGGAGCAGGAGCGCTAGGCGGGGTGCCCTGGGCGGTAGCCTCTGGAGCGGGAGCGCTCGGCAGGATTCCCTGAGCGACAGGCTCAGTGGCACCAGGAGGCGCCTCCCCATCAGTAGCCACCTCAAAACCATTACCCCGAGCCTCAGGAGCCTCTGCCTCCGGAGCATCGGGTTGTGCTGACCCCGCGGTGGCCCTTTCCTGGGTCCCATGAGTCTCGGCCTCCGGAGCACTGGATAGCACAGGACCTCCAGAGGTTTCCTCGATAGCGGCTAGTGGTGTGCACCTCCTTGCTTCCACACTTGGGGCGGATGCCGCAGGATCAAGTAGTAGGGGAGCCACGAGGATGGGATTCTCGTGAGGCCCCTCAAGGCCCGCCGGGAGTAACCCCAACTCGTCAAAGAGGGGCATCTGCTCCCCGAAGGACACCTTGTTTGAGCATTGTTAGAGGAGGCAGCCATTTCCTGGAAGATCGGCGGGTTTGGAGTTGCCCTTGAGAAGCTCAAGCACCTTGTTTAGGGTCTTGGAAGGCAACGTCGGTTCTTGGAGCCTCATGGAGTCCTCGGCGCCGGTAAAGGCCCACATCAGGCGGGAATGGCGCTGAAGCGGGGCAATGCGCCACTGGATGAATTCCTTCACCAGCATTGGCGCTGTCACCCCCAGCTTCTGCAGCCTGGCTAGCCTCTTCTAGATGCGGGTAAGCCGGCGGTCGACAAGCTCCACGTGCCCCCAGCCGGAGCTGGGCTCTGCAGGCACCCGAGGGGTCAGTAGCAAGGGACTGCACGTACTAGTGTCTACGAACAGCCACTGCTTTCGGAACCCCCTTGCATTAGGCGATAGCTCGAAGTCGATCCCCGAGCCGGCAGTCGCCGCAACAGCTTCAAAGGTCACACACCCCGAGCATTGGCGGGCGTCGACCAGACGGAGCAAGAAGAAGTGGCGAAACAGGGCCACGGAAGGAGCAATGTTGACCATGGCCTCGCAAAGGAAGGCGAAGACAGCAAGGAGGATAATGGAGCATGGATCCAGATGCAGCAGGTGGATCTGGTAGTGCGAGATTACGGTGTTGAAGAAAGGAGAGAAAGGGGGAATCAGGCCAGCGAAGCGAGCATGAAGATAGATGGGAATCTCAATGGCGCTCATATCATCCACAAGCCAAGATGCGGGCTGTCCGGCCATCGCTTTCCGCTCCTTGGAGTCAGCTGCAAGAGTAGGGCGAACCTTGTTCAGCCCTTCCCGATTGATCACCGTCGACTACTCGAGAGCCGGCTCCAAGGCCGGCGGGGGTCCGACCGGGGCGCGCGAACTCCCCTTCTTCTTCCTCTGCTGCGGGGCCATGGTGAAAGCTAGGATGGGGGAGCGGCGCTGGCACTAGATCTGCGCAAAGAATTGCGAGCCTGGGAAGAGAAGGAGCGAAGGCCAAGCGCGACAATCTACAGGGGCGGACTGCTCTGGCAACGGGCAACCGCTAGGCCTGGCGGATTTCAAGGGAGCGTGGGGAAGTGGAGACGCCCACGTCCCATCAATCGCCACACGTCGTTCAAGGCCGCAGGCGGTTAGGTCTCGCGGCGCTCCGCACTTGCCCTTTGGCTTCACCAAAAGCCACGTCCGAGCGCGCCTTGGGCCCGGGGGCTACTGTCGGCGTTCTAGATACGGGGGAAACCAGGCTTGCCTGCCTGCAGCCCACTGCGTGGCTCCATCGACGGCCTGGTATGGCCTAGCTTTAGCATCAATAACTCAAGACCTCCAAGGGGATCAGCCTCCTTAGGTTGGCTCCCGAGGAGCGGAGACTTCTATGCAAGGTGCACCTCACGAGGCTCAACTGACGTGAGCCATGAAGACCAAGGCCAGGCGGGTGCCAGGCGGGCGCCAGCGGGCGCACAGTACCAGTTTTCTCTTTGGTGCAAAGGAGGCTAGCAGCAGGCGTAGAGTCCCGAGGTATCAGCCAAAGGTTTCCTTTCTGGTGCAACAAGACCAAGACCGTCGGGACAGCAGGATGGAGGTCATTGATGTCTACTATGCAACTTTATTCTTGTAGACATGTGTTGGGCCTCCAAGCGCAGAGTTTTGTAGGATAGTAGCAATTTTCCCTCAAGTAGATGACCTAAGGTTTATCAATCCATGATAGGTGTAGGATGAAAATGGTCTCTCTCAAACGAGCCTGCAACCAAATACAAGAAATCTCTTGTGTCCCCAACACAGCCAATACAATGGAAAATTGTATCGGTGCACTAGTTCGGCAAAGAGATGGTGATAATAGTGTAATATGGATGGTAGAAATATATTTTTATAATCTGAACAAATAAAAACAGCAAGGTAGCAAATAGTAAACGAGCACAAAAATGGTGTTGCAATGCTTAAAAATGAGGCCTAGGGTCCGTACTTTCGCTAGTGCAACCTCCCAACAATTCTAACATAGTTGGATCATATGATTATCCCTCAAAGTGCAACAAAGAATCATTCCCAAGTTCCTATTAGCGGACAACAAAAGATATGAATTGTTTGTAGGTCACGAAACCACCTCAAAGCTATTCTTTCCGTTCGATCTATTCAAGAGTTCGTACTAAAATAACACAAAGCTATTTTTTTGTTCGATCTATCCTAGAGTTCGTACTAGAATAACACCAAAGCAAATTCATATTCATAATACTCAATCCACACAAAGAACTATAAAGAGACCCCAAAGTTTCCGTCGGAGAAAAACGTGCATCAACCCCTATGCATAGATTACCCCAATATCACTGCGGGAATCCACGAGTTGAATGCCATAACACATATCAAGTGAATCAATAAGATACCTCATTGTCACCTCAAGTATTCATATTGCAATACATATATCATGTGTTCTCATCTCTGAATATTCAATCCGACAAGACAAAACTTTGAAGGGTAAAGATTCAATTCATCATAACAAGAGTATGGAGGGGAGAAACAACATATGATCCGACTATATTAATGAAGCCCATGATATTGATCACGAGAGAGAGAGAGAGAGAGAGATCAAACACATAGCTACTGGTACAAACCCTTAGCCTCGAGGGTGGACTACTCCCTCCTCATCGTGGTGGCCGCCGGGATGATGAAGATGGCCATCCATGATGATTCCCCCCTCCAGCAGGGTGCCGGAACAGGGTCTAGATTGGATCTCGTGGATACAGAGGCCTTCCGGCGGAGGAACTTCTGATCTAGGGCTATCCCGAAGGGTTTCGGAATATTTGGGAATTTATAGTGCAAAGAAGGGTGCGGGAGGCCACCGAGGTGGTCACAACCCACCTGGGCGCGCCTGGGGACCCAGGCGCGCCCTAGTGGGTTGTGCCCCCCTCGAGGCACCCCCCAGGTGCTGCTCTGGCCCATCCTGGGTGTTCTTGTCCATAAAAAATCTCCAAAATGTTACGCGGTGTTTGGACTCCATTTGATATTGATTTCCTATGATGTAAAAAACAAGCAAAAAGCAACAACTGGCACTGGGCACTAGGTCAATAGGTTAGTCCCAAAAATGATATAAAGTTGCTATAAAATGATTGTAAAACACTCAAGAATGATAATATAACAGCATGAATACTTCATAAATTATAGATACGTTGGAGACGTATCAGCATCCCCAAGTTTAATTCCTACTCATCCTCAAGTAGGTAAATGATAAAAGAAATAATTTATGAAGTGTGAATGCTAGCAAAGTGCATAAGTTTGATCAGTGATAATTTCAATCACCTTTTCTAGCATCATAACAACAATTCCTTCTTATAAAACTTCTCATGTTATAGTAGGAACCAATTCACATGTTAAGGTTTAAACAATGAACTCTCTTGAAACTCAACAACCTATGTTCTCAGTCACCAAGCAATTGCAATTCAACTTATTCAACAGAGTGTAAGTACGAGCTCCACATACGCAACCATCTTATAGTCTTCTATGATTGCTAACACTCACCGCATACACATGAGCAAAACGTTTCAACCGGACACATAGAAAGATAGGTCTTATAATTTCGCCTCCCAACGTATTCACCTTTGGGTGATGTCAACAATAATAACTCATGCTACCTATATTCAACTAGAAATATGTGCCTAGATCTTTCCTCACCACAAGATGCTTGCCAAAAGAGAAAAATAAAAAGGAATAGAGAGAAAAACTTTGACTCTTTGCATAAAAGTAAATACTGAAAAGTAAAAGATAGGCCCTTCGCAGAGGGAAGCAGAGGTTGCCATGCGCTTATTTTTCTGTATGCTCAACCCCTTAGTGCAAAAGAACATCACGTTATATTGCCCCTTATGATAGCAACCTTTATTATGCAGTCTGTCGCTTTTATTGCTTTGCCATCACACGTTCGTACAACGCTTAATTTTCTCTTACACTAAATGTTCTAACACTTTTAGAAGCAATTTTTATTGCCTTATTGCACCAATGACAACTTACTTGAAGGATCTTGCTCAATCCTTAGGTAGGTATTGTGGACTCTTGAAAATAAGATTTGTGTTTAAGGGTTTTTGGATGCACAAGTAGTATCTCTACTTGGTGCGGAATTTTTGGCTAGCAAAGATGGGGGGCAAGCACCGCCTGTTAAAGGATCTATGACAATATTACTTCTATGTGAATATGAGCAAATATAAATCATTGCATTGTCTTCCTTGTCCAATGTCAACAATTTTGGCATATAATATTTTGATGGTGGCTCACAATCACAAAAGATTTCCATGATAGTGTAATTATATGTGAAAGTTCTCTTCCTTATACTAATTATTCGTGAATTCCTTGTATGACCTATATTGTGATTATCAAGCCTCAAAATATTTCACTTTCTAAGCCCAATGTGAGGCTACCACTAGGCATGATATGATTTCAACTTCATGACATTCAATTTATTCAACAATTTACTCATAGGATAAAAGTGAAGCATAAGAGTAAATGACAGGCTACTCCAAAAAGATATAAGTGAAGATCATGAGCATAATATTTCTTTCTCTCAAATTAATTTAAGTGAAGCAAGAGATAATTTCTTCAAAAATACTAAAGCACACCGTGCTCAAAAAGATATAAGTGAAGCACTAGAGCAATTCCATAGAAAAGACCTTCGTTGATGGGATGTGAATGCCGCTTACCTAGCCTCCTATTTGAGGACTCTATTTCATTTAAAAACTTTCAGGTATAAGTATTTTATTAAAACTAGCAAGCAAAACAGAACAAAATGACATTCCAAGTATAGCACAACTAATGTGAAGAAGTAAAAACTTAGGCTCAACTGATACTAACCGATAATTGTTGAAGAAGAAAGGTGGGATGCCTACCGGGGCATCCCCAAGCTTAGGTGCTTGAGACTTATTGAATTATTTGCTTGTGATGCCTTGAGCATCCCCAAGCTTGAGCTTTTGTGTCTCCTTAATTCCTCTCATATCACGGTTTCCCTAAATCTCAAAAACTTCATCCACACAAAAGTCAACAAGAACTTGTGAGATAAGTTAGTATAAATCAATGCAATAACCTTATCATTCTCTACTGTAGAAAATCACTAAAATTATTATTCCACATTGCATACTAAATGCCTCTTCATATTTAATAGTCCTATCTTCAAGTAGAATCATTAAACAAGCAAACATATGCAAACAATGCAAACATAATAGCAATCTGCCAAAACAGTACAGTTTGTAAGGAATGCAAGATTCATCATACTTCCCTAATTCCAAAAATTATGAAACAAACTACACACTGTGAAAAAATTATCACATCCTATTTTGCAAAAAATTTCAACAATTTATCATATTCTGACTTTTCTAGGGAATTTTTGCAACAGCGATAAACTTTCTGTTTTCAAACAGCAACAAGTATACTTGCAAAATAAGCATGGCAAAGGCTATCATTGCCACTTTTATTGTAATAAAAGATGCAAAACATTATTCTAAATAACAGCAATAAAATCCTAGCAAAATGAATTGACGCTCCAATCAAAACACATATCATGTGACGAATGAAAACGTAGCTCCAAGTGAGGTTACCGATAATGTTGAAGGCAGAATAGGGGATGCCTTCCGGGGCATCCCCAAGCTTTGTTGCTTGGATCTTCTTTGAATATTACCTTGGGGGTGCCTTGGGCATCCCCAATCTTAGGGTCTTGTCACTCCTTATTCTCCTTATATCGACACAAAACTTAACGGAACCTAAGATTAATAATTGTTTCCACACAATTCCTACTGTAGCATATCATTGTGAGATAGGTTAGTATGATAAAGAGAAAACCATTTCACTTTTGGTACTGTCAAATACAATATTCATAATTGTTTCCACACAATTCCTACTGTAGCATATCATTTCTACAATTTATATTGAGCAATATAACCCATAGAAACAAGGAAACAAGCAAACTATGCATTGAAAACAGAATCTGTAAAAAACAGAAGTCTGTAGTAATCTGTACTCAAACCATACTTCTGCTACTGCAAAAATTATGAAAAAAATTGGACCACGCGAGCAATTTGTATATTAATCTTCTTCAAAAAGAATCAACTCAAAATCTCTATTTTGTTAAAAACTAGAGATATTTTCGTGAGGGCAAGAGTTTCTGTTTTTCAGCAAGATCAAATCAACTATCACCCACCATGATCCCAAAGACTTTACTTGGCACTTTATTGAAATGAAGACAATAAAGCATGATTACTACAGTAGCCTAATCATGTGAACATACAAAAACAGTAGGTAAAAGTGTTGGTTTTCCTCCCAACAAGCGCTTTTCTTTAATGTCTTTTATCTAGGCATGATGATTTCAATGATGCTCGCATAAAAGATAAGAATTGAAACATGAAAAAGAGCATCATGAATCACATGGCAAGCACATTTAAGCCTAAGCCACTTCCTATGCATAGGGATTGTGTGAGCAAATAATTCATGGGAACAAGAACGACTAGCATAGGAAGGCAAAACATGCATAACTTCAAAACTTTCAACACATAGAGAGGAAACTTGATATTATTGAGATATGTAAAAGCATATGTTCCTCTCTCATAATAATTTTCAGTAGCATCATGAATGAATTCAACAATATAACCATCACATAAAGAATTCTTTTCATGATCCACATGCATAAAAATTTTATTACTCTCCACATAAGCAATTTTCTTCTCATCAATAGTAGTGGGAGCAAACTCAACAAAATAATTATCATGAGATTGAAAATTAAAATCAAGATGACAAGTTTCATGGTTATCATTGTTCTTTATAGCATACATGTCATCACCATAATCATCATAGATAGCAACTTTGTTATCATAGTCAATTGGAGCCTCATCCAAAATGGTGGATTCATCACTAAATAAAGTCATGACCTCTCCAAATCCACTTTCATCATTATAATTATCATAAATAGCAGGCATGCTATCATCATAATAATTTATCTCATCAAAACTTGGGGGAGTGAAAATATCATATTCATCAAACATAGCATCCCCAAGCTTGTAGCTTTGCATATCATAAAAACCATGGATATTCAAAGAATTCATACTAACAACATTGCCATCAAGCTCATCATTCATGCCAATCATTTTATTAAATTCTTCTTCTATCAATTGAGCACAATTTTCCGATCCATCATTTTCAAGAAAGATATTATAAAGATGATCAATAATATGATGCAACCTTAATTCAATTTTTTGTAGTTTTTCTTTTATACACCAAACTAGTGATAAAACAAGAAACTAAAAGATTCAATTGCAAGATCTATAGATATGCCTTCAAGAACTCACCTGCCCGGCAACGGCGCCAGAAAAGAGCTTCATTGCCGGAGTGTGAGTGTCGGTTTCCTCACCTCTCCGGCAACGGCACCAGAAAATAGCTTGATGTCTACTACATAACTTTATTCCTGTAGACATGTGTTGGGCCTCCAAGCGCAGAGTTATGTAGGACAGTAGCAATTTTCCC
Organism: Triticum timopheevii; assembly: GCA_963921465.1. Classification (NCBI taxonomy): domain Eukaryota; kingdom Viridiplantae; phylum Streptophyta; class Magnoliopsida; order Poales; family Poaceae; genus Triticum; species Triticum timopheevii. The sequence goes on along the minus strand of OY997274.1, from coordinate 169,490,035 downwards.
TCAAGTGGATGGCATAAGGTTCATCAGTCCGTGAGAGGTGTAGGATGAAGATGGTCTCTCTCAAACGAGCCTGCAACCAAATACAAGAAATCTCTTGTGTCCCCAACACACCCAATACAATGGCAAATTGTATAGGTGCACTAGTTCGGCGAAGAGATGGTGATAAAAGTGTAATATGGATGGTAGAAATATATTTTTATAATCTGAATAAATAAAAAAGCAAGGTAGCAAATAGTAAACGAGCACAAAAACGGTGTTGCAATGCTTAAAAATGAGGCCTAGGGTCCGTACTTTCGCTACTGCAACCTCTCAACAATGCTAACATAGTTGGATCATATGATTATCCCTAAAAGTGCTATAAAGAATCACTCCCGAGTCCCTATTAGCGAAGAACAAAAGATAGGAATTGTTTGTAGGTCACGAAACCACCTCAAAGCTATTCTTTCCGTTCGATCTATTCAAGAGTTTGTACTATAATAACACAAAGCTATTTTTTCCGTTCGATCTATCCTAGAGTTCGTACTAGAGTAACACCAAAGCAAATTCATATTCATAATACTCAATCCTCTCAAAGAACTATAAAGACACCCCAAAGTTTCCGTCGGAGAAAAATGTGCATCAACCCCTATGCATAGATTACCCCAATATCACCGCGGGAATCCGCGAGTTGAATGCCATAACACATATCAAGTGAGTCAATAAGATACCTCATTGTCACCTCAAGTATTCATATTGCAAGACATATGTCATGTGTTCTCATCTTTGAATATCCAATCCGACAAGACAAAACTTTGAAGGGTAAAGATTCAATTCGTCATAACAAGAGTATAGAGGGGAGAAACATCATATGATCCGACTATATTAACAAAGCCCATGATATAGATCACGATAAAGAGAGATATGTCAAACACATAGCTACTGGTACAAACCCTCATCCCCGAGGGTGGACTATTCCCTCCTCACCGTGGTGGCCGCCAGGATGATGAAGATGGCCATCGGTGATGATTCCCCCCTCCGGCAGGGTGCCGGAATGGGGTCTAGATTGGATCTCGTGGATACAAAGGCCTTGAGGCGGTGGAACTTCTAATCTAGGGCTACCCCGAAGGGTTTCGGAATATTTGGGAATTTATAGTGCAAAGAAGGGGTGCTGAAGGCCACCGAGGTGGGCACAGCCCACCAGGGCGCACCTTGGGGCCCAGGCACGCCCTGGTGGGTTGTGCCCCCCTCGGGGCACCCCCCAGGTGCTGCTCTAGCCCATCCTAGGTGTTCTGGTCCATAAAAAATCTCCAAAAAGTTATGCGGTGTTTGGACTCCGTTTGATATTGATTTCCTGTGCTGTAAAAAACAAGCAAAAAACAACAACTGGCACTGGGCACTGGGTCAATAGGTTAGTCCCAAGAAATGATATAAAGTTGCTATAAAATGTTTGTAAAACACCCAAGGATCATAAAATAACAGCATGGATACTTCATAAATTATAGATACGCTGGAGCCGTATCAGTCATCGCCGAGCCCACCGCAACGTCTCGACCAGAGGCTTTTGCAGTTGAAGACCATTTAGTCAGGATAGGGTGTACTTCTTGTCCCCATTCAAATCTGGCTGTTGTGGGATCCCTTCCCACCAACATTTGGTAAGAGGACCAAGGCCACTATAAATTGGACTTAGCCACCACCATAGAGAGGGATCAAATCCATTCTCACTCGACCACCTCACCAGCTCTCTCGAGCTCAAGAACACCTCACCTCCTGAGGCTGTTCATCCACTGTACTAGTTCATCCTCATCCCCTCGAGGCAATCCGCCAAAAAGCTGTAGTAGGGTATTACACCGCAAGGTGGCCCGAACCAGGATAAACTGATGTGCCTCTCTGTCCCTTTGAGTACGACACGCTAGACTATGAGAATCATGAGTAGGCAGGCTGGGTAGGTTGAGATCCCCACACGCACCCCAGAGTTCGAAGCTCTTAGGGGTTTGCGGAACCTGAAATCAGACAGTCGCTTTATCCCTCATTCGTGTTCACTATAAGGACGTGAAAGAAGAGAAGCTGAAGGATCAGCAAGTAGCTCACACCAAGAAGCATCAATTCTGATCCTTCATGGAGACCTTCATCGATGCAGCCACTCGCATCACAAATGGCATTGACTTGGATTCATTTGTCGAGCCAGCCAGCCCTCCTCCCGATGAGTGAGAAACTTGATGACTTCATTTGACTCGGAATGCCAAATGGATTTTCTAATCGTTAAAACTCCTGTGAGCCTAATGCTCGAGTATTTTCGCTTGCAACTTCGAACCTTGCTAGGTTTATCCGAACTTGGTTGCTTTATTCGAATGCAGTTGCTTCGTTTCCACTATTCTTTGGATTTTCTTGGTTCAAGTGAATACGAGAGCATGATTGTTCCTCCGAGTGAGAGGGTTGCTCTACACTCGGAGTCGACGTTGTACTTGTGACGCAGCTCAGGGTGCATCCAGACGTTGTACTTGTGGTGCAGCTCAGGGTGCATCCAGACGTTGTACCAGTGACGCAGCTCAGAGTAAGCCTGTGAGTGTTTTTAACTTAGGCGAGTACAGGGTCGCAGCTAAGCCCCCGAGTGAGAGGATTGCTCTTCACTCGGATTGTTTTTAACTTAGGCGAGTATAGGGTCGTAGCTAAGCCCCCGAGTGAGAGGATTGCTCTTCACTCGGAGTGTTTCTGAAACTTAGGTGAGTACGTGATCGCAACTAAGCCCCCGAGTGAGAGGATTGCTCTTCACTCGAAGTGTTTTCGAAACTTAGGCGAGTACAAGGTCACAGCTAAGCCCCCGAGTGAGAGGATCGCTCTTCACTCGGAGTGTTTTTGAAACTTAGGCGAGTACAGGGTCACAGCTAAGCCCCCGAGTGAGAGGATCGCTCTTCGCTCGGAGTATTTTTAACTTAGGCGAGTACAGGGTCGCAGCTAAGCCCCCAAGTGAGAGGATCGCTCTTCACTCAGAGTGTTTTTGCAACTTAGGCGAATACGGGATCGCAGCTAAGCCCCTGAGTGAGAGGATTGCTCTTCAGTCGAAGTGTTTTTGAAACTTAGGCGAGTACGGGATCGCAGCTAGGCCCTCGAGTGAGAGGATTGCTCTTCACTCGAAGTGTTTTTAAAACTTAGGCAAGTACGGGATCACAACTAAGCCCCCGAGTGAGAGGATTGCTCTTCACTCGGAGTATTTTTGAAACTTAGGCGAGTACGGGGTCGCAGCTAAGCCCCCGAGTGAGAGGATCGCACTTCACTCGGAGTGTTTTTAACTTAGAAGACTACGGGGTCGCAGCTAAGCCCCCGAGTGAGAGGATCGCTCTTCACTCGGAGTGTTTTTGAAACTTAGGCGAGTACGAGATCACAGCTAAGCCCCCGAGTGATAGGATTGCTCTTCATTCGGAGTGTTTTTGAAACTTAGGCGAGTACAGGATCATAGCTAAGCCCCTGAGTGAGAGGATTGCTCTTCATTTGGAGTGTTTTTGAAACTTAGGTGAGTACGGGGTCGCAGCTAAGCCCCCGAGTGAGAGGACCGCTCTGGACTCGAAGTGTTTTTAACTTAGGCGAGTACGGGATCGCAGCTAAGCCCCTGGGTGAGAGGATCGCTCTTCACCCTAAGTGTTTTTGAAACTTAGGCGAGTACGGGATCACAGCTAAGCCCCCGAGTGAGACGATTGCTCTTCACTCGGAGTGTTTTTGAAACTTAGGCAAGTACGGGGTCGCGACTAAGCCCCCGAGTGAGAGGATTGCTCTTCACTCGGAGTGTTTTCAAACTTAGGCGAATCAGGTTCGTGGCTAAGCACCCACTTGGGGATTTCAACACAAGTATATGCGAAAAACAATCAACTTACGACTGCGGAAGTCATGTCTTTTATAAATAATCTGAAAAGTGCTTCTTATTACATCTCGTTGATCCGAGTGTTTTCAGGCATAAAAACGGTGGAGCAAATCTGCGTTTGAGGCGCGCGGCTCGTCCTTCCTCTTGGTCACGTTGTAAAGGTGGTACGCTCCGTTGGGCAGTACCTTGGTGACGATGAAGGGACCTTCCCATGCCGGGGCAAGCTTGTGAGGCCGTTGCTGATCCACTCGGAGCACAAGGTCTCTTTCCTGGAATGCACGACCTCTATTATTTCGCGCATGGAATTGATGAAGATCTTGATGATAAATGGTCAACCGGATCATAGCCATCTCCCTCTCCTCTTCCAGAAGGTCAACAGCGTCTTGACGTGCTTGTTCAGCTTTGGCTTCTGAGAAGAGTTCCACTCAGGGCGCATTGTGGAGCAAATCACTCGGATGCACTGCTTCGGCTCCATATACCATGAAGAAAGGAGTCCGACCAGTCGATTGGTTGTGGGTTGTCCTTAATCCCCACAGAACGAAAGGCAGCTCTGTCACCGAGGAACCTGCTGCATGCTTGAGGTCGCGCATCAATCTGGGTTTCAACCCTTGTAAGATCAAACCATTTGCTCTTTCTGCTTGCCCATGTGACTACGGATGAGCTACGGATGCATAGTCAACCCGAGTGCCTTTGGAAGCGCAAAAAGCTCTGAATTCATCGGAATCAAAGTTTGAACCAGTATCTGTGATGATGTTGTGTGGAACTCCATATCTGAATATTAGCTCTCTGATGAAAGTGATAGATGTGCTTGAATCGAGGTTCTTGATGGGTTTAGCTTCAATCCACTTAGTGAACTTGTCGATTGCCACGAGCAGATGGATGAAGCCGCTTCTGCCGGTCCTTAAGGGTCCCACCACGTCGAGTCCCCAGACAACGAATGGTCAGACGAGTGGAATAGTCTTCAAGGCGAATGCAGGTTTGTGAGACATGTTCGAGTAAAACTGGAAACCTTCACACTTCTCGACTATCTCCTTAGCCATTTCGTTTGCTCGTGGCCAATAGAATCCTGCTCGATATGCTTTGGCCACGATGGTCCGAGAGGACGCACAGTGACCACAGGTCCTGGGGTGAATCTCGTTTAGGATCAGTCGACCCACTTCTGGAGTAATGCACCGCTAAGCTACTCCAGTCGCACTTTCTCTGTAAAGTTGATCACCTATCACTATGAAGGCTTTGGATTTGCGAACGATCTGACGAGCTTCATCTTCATCCTCTGGGAGCTCTTGCCTAAGCATATATGCAATGTACGGCACTGTCCAGTAGGGGATGATCACCAAAACCTCCATGATTAGGTCGACAACTGCTGGGACTTCAACTTCAATCAGATTAGTTGAACTTATCGGTTGCGGGGGCTCCTTTGTAAAGGGATCTTCTTGAACTGACAGGGTGTGGAGATGCTCCCAGAACACATTATTGGGAATGAGCTTCTGAGTGGAGCCTATTTTAGCCAGATCATCAGCAACCTGATTCTTGAGTCAGGGTATGTGGTGAAGCTCTAACCCTTCAAACTTCTTTTCTAACTTCCTCACTGCATTGCAGTATCCTATCATGGTCGGGCTCCTGATATCCCATTCTTTCATCACTTGATTCACTACCAGATCTGAGTCGCCGTAGACCAGGCTATGGACGCCGAGTGAAATGGCCATAAGTAACCCACATAAAAGTGCTTCGTACTCAGCTCCGTCGTCTGAAGAATCAAAGTGAATCTGCAACACAAAGCTGAACTTGTCACCTCTCGGGGATACTAAAACCACTCCAGCACCAGAACCGTTCAACATCTTGGATCCATCAAAGAACATGGTCCAGTGTTTCGAGTGGACTTGACTCGGTTGTTGTTACTCAATCCACTCGGCCAAGAAATCTGCAATTACCTGAGATTTAATAGCCTTCTTTGCTTCGAACTTGATATCGAGAGAAAGGAGTTCAATAGCCCACTTAGCCACCCGACCAGTTGCGTCTCGATTGTTCAAAATTTCTGACAATGGGGCATCACTAACAACTGAAACTGAGTGATCTATGAAGTTGTGTGCAACTTTCTTCGTTGTCATATAGATTCCATAGACAAGCTTCTGGTAATGCGGATACCTTTGCTTGCCCAGAGTCAAAACTTCAGAAATGTAATACATTAGGCATTGAACCTTATAGGCTTTGCCTCTTCCTCCCGCTCGACTGTGAGCACTGTACTGACAACCTGTCCAGTGGCTGCAATATACAACAACAGAGGCTCCTTGCTGACTAGAGTAGCAAGCACCGACTAGGTGGAAAGCAGGGCTTTGAGCTCTACAAACACTGCTTCAGCTTCAGGAGTCCACTCGAATGTATCAGACTTTTTCATCAGTCGGTAAAGAGGCAATGCCTTTTCACCGAGGCGAGAAATAAATCGACTTAGCGCAGCCAAAGAACCTATAAGCTTTTGAACATCATGCACTCGCACAGGGCGTTTCATTCGTACGATTGCTCCAATCTTTTCTAGGTTTGCATCGATTCCTGGTCTAGAAACAAGAAAACCGAACAACTTCCCACCTGGAACCCCGAATGTGCACTTGGATGGATGTATCTTGATGTCGTATCTTCTCAGGTTGGCAAAGGTTTCAGCAAGGTCAGTCAGCAGGTCGGAACGCTTGTGTGACTTGATCACAATATCATCCATGTATGCTTCCACGTTCCGACTGATTTAAGTGAGCAGGCACTTTTGTATCATGCCCATGAACGTGGATCCAACATTCTTCATACCAAAAGGCATGGTAACATAGCAAAAACACCCGAATGGGGTGATGAAGGCTGTTTTTATTTTGTCAGACCCATACAGACGGATCTGATGGTACCCGGAATATGCATCCAAGAAGGATAAATGCTCACACCCCGCTGTCAAGTCAACTATCTGATCGATGCGGGGGAGAGGAAAATGATCTTTCGGGAAGGCCCGATTGATATGCTTGAAGTCAATAAACATACCAAGTGAATCATCTGTCTTAGGAACCATGACGACATTGGCAAGCCAATCGGAGTGGTAAATCTCGCGGATGAACTCAGCGGCCAAGAACCGAGCCACCTCCTCACCAATCGCCTTTCTCTTCTCAACGGCGGACCGTTGAAGATGCTCTTTGACTAGTTTTGCTTTCGGGTCGCATGCAAACGGTGCTCAGCCAGCCCCCTGGGTACACCTGGCATGTCAGAAAGTTTCCATGCAAAGATGTCCCAGTTCTCATGGAGGAACTGGATGAGCACGGCTTCCTATTTCCTATCGAGTGTCGTTGATATGTGATTTGGAGCTGCATTAGGGTCTTCCGGGTGAATATGAACAGGTTTGGTCTCTCCCACCGACTGGAATGCAGATTCTGAAGCAAGCTTCTTGGACCGCAGCAAATCGCTTGGATCTGCAGTTTTTTGGTACTCCTGGATCTCTACGGCTGCCATTTATTCATCTGCCATCTTGTAACCCTTCTGAAGGCACTCTTCTGCTCTCTGTTTATTTCCTGTAACTGTGATCACTCCTCTGGACCGGGCATCTTCAACTTGAGATATACGAAGCATGGTCGAGCCAGGAAACGAGCATACACAGGCCTGCCCAGAATTGCGTGATAAGCACTCTATAAATCTACCACCTCAAATGTCAACTTTTCCTTGCGGTAATTCTTGGAATCACTGAAAATGACATCAAGAGTAATCAACATGAGTGACTTTGCCTTCTTTCCAGGAATGACACCGTGGAATTGCATGTTGCTCTCACTGAGTTTTGACATCGGAATGCCCATCCCTTCCAGGGTCTCAGCGTACAAAATGTTTGGCCCACTTCCGCCATCCATAAGGACATTGGTCAGGTGCCCCCAACGACTGGGTCGACCACCAGCGCTTGCCGCCCAGGGGTAGCAACATGCGCCGGGTGGTCTGATTGGTCGAATGTAATGTGAGTCTTCGACCACTTCAAATATGTCATAGTTGCCGGAGCAACATATTCACCTCTCTGTTAATGACTTTCAGTCGATTTTGCTCTCTACATCAGCAAAAATCATCAAGGTAGCATTGGCATGAGGGTAACCATCTTCTTCCTCTTTCTCATCTTCCTTATCAGATTCTTTCCCACTGGACTGATTCTCTCAGAAGCTCTGAATCAGAAGTCGGCACTGTCGAGTGGTATGCTTGGGTTGAATCAGGTTACCCTCTTCATCTTTCTTCGTGTGTATGTAACATGGCAAATCTAGGACGTCTTGCCCTAACTGGTCCTTTACCTTCTTAGGTTTCCAGTGCGGTTTCGGTTTCCCTTTGAACTTTCCAACTCCTGCATTTAGGACCGCAGCCTCAGCAGGCCCTATAGGCTCAGCTTTATGCTTCTGCTTCCGACTGGAATTCCTAGCTCCGGAGTCCTGGATGACTATTTTCCCTTTGCCGTGGTGGAGTCGGTCCTCCTCTTCACCATTGGTGTATCGAGTGGCTATCTCCATCATTCGAGTCTGAGTCATATCTCTGGACCGACCAAATTTCAGGGTAAGCTCTCTGTACTTGACGCCCTATTTGAAGGCACAAACTACCTGGTGATCTGACACATTTTCCACCGTATGATGAAGGGTGGTCCATCTGTGGATGAAATCTCTCAAAGTCTCATTTGGTTTCTGGACACAATGTTGTAATTTAGTTAGCCCAGCAGGTCGCTTGCAAGTGCCCTCGAATGTTTTGATGAACACTCGAGCCAAGTCATCCCAATAGAAAATATTCCTAGGGGCTAACTGAGTCAACCAAGCTCCGGCCGAACCCTCGAGCATCAGGGAAGATGCTTCATAGCTACATCATCATTACCACCTCCGATCTGCACAGCCACTCGGTAGTCTTCCAGCCAAGTATCTGGCTTTCATTCACCGATGAACTTGCTCATGCCTGCTGCCAACCTGAAGTTGGGAGGGATCTCAGCTGATCGAATGGCCATACTGAAATATTTAGGTCCAGAAATGAAAGCTCTATTCCCAGTCGGATGATCTCTGCCTTGCCCTTCTCTATTCGCTCGGCCTCTATCGACCAAACCTTGGACAAGGAGTGATCTTGCATAGAATCCCAGATCTCTTGGGTCGACCGGGGCTCTCCGCTCGTCACCATACGCGTGCCTATCATCATAACGCCGGGGCACGTACGAACCTCCCCTCATAGGGGGCGTAAGCACTCGATGGTGGTCATCGCGAGAGAACTGACGATCAAACTGCCCGTGGCCCCACTCCAGGTACTGGTCCTGGCGGGGACCATGATCTTCCCGATGCCGGGGTGACCTTGGACTATGTGCCAACTGAACTTTGTCTACAACCACTGATCTACTATGAATTCTATTGCCCGACAAGGAAACAGTAGAGTTCTGTTCTCTAGTAGCCTTAAGCAGTGCTCGAATCTGTTCTAAACCTCTACCAGCTTCTGCACGTGATGGCTGAATTGACTCTGCTATGCGTGCTGCTACTGCAATATTTTGAATCGGAGTACACGGTATACCTGAGTTTCAGTCGGAAACAACCATCGCGCCCGTCGACTAGATTCGCGAACCCGCTGATGAGCACGCTCATCGAGTGCCTTCTGCATATTATCCAAATGCATACGCTCAAACAAAGTGGCCAAGCGCACAGCCTCCAAGGCCTGAGCCTCGGCGGTCTCCCCATTGATAGGGGTCTGGAGCGCCTGAACGTTGCGACGATGTAAATATTCCGTCTGCTCCGAAGCGATGGCCTCGGGAACGTACTCATCCTGCCCTTCTGACGGGCCAGCGCCGTTGTCACCGCCACCGTTGCAGAGGAATCCGGGTGAGCCGTGCTGGGAAGTGACCATGAGAACTTCTGCTGCTGTATCATTGCTCTCGCACTCGGGAAGGGAATCTGAGTGACCAATCGGTAGATCGAACAGACCATAAAGAGATCTATCGGGCTCGATCGCCGCGACTTGGAGAGTGGTCGATTGGCGAGCCACTGCATGCTTCAGCCACCGCTGGAGCCGCGAATGACCTGACCACTTGCAATGGCGATCTTTGGGGAGCGAAGATGTTCCCAGAGCCGACCGATACTGGGTCGGTGGCTGTCAAAGAAGAATGCCGCAAGCACTTGCACGGAAGTGCATCGCCCTGCGGACAGGGAGGGCCTCGACGTTGAGGGGGGTTCTTGAAGCAGGGCGGAGTCGTCGGCGATGAAAACGAGCGCGCCGAGACGGATCTCGCGGCCCAACGCAAGACCACCGCCAGAAACCATGTTGTCGGAGAACGAAATTTGCAACCTCACCGGAAGTTGCTTAGACGCCGGCCCCATGGTGGGTGCCAACTATTGTGGGATTAAGTCTGACAGTAAGAATAGGGGGTACATATGAGGAAGCAAGGTCCTAGCTATGATGAGGTTGTACATGCAAGTTTACGAGTTCAGGCCCCTCTCAGTGGAGGGTAAAGCCCTGCGTGTCGGTGCCCTGAGGCTGTGTCGACTGGATATGCGTGAATGTTACAAGGGGTGCTAACCCTTGTGCCAGAGGAGGAGGGTGGCTTATATAGAGTGCGCCAGGACTCTCTCAGACCTCCATTACACATGGTTCAATGTGAGTTATGAAGGAAATATGCCCTAGAGGCAATAATAAAGTTATTATTTATTTCCTCATATCATGATAAATGTTTATTATTCATGCTATAATTGTATTAACTGGAAACATGATACATGTGTGAATACATAGACAAACTTAATGTCACTAGTATGCCTCTACTTGACTAGCACATTAATCAAAGATGGTTATGTTTCCTAACCATAGACATGTGTTGTCATTTGATTAACGGGATCACATCATTAGGAGAATGATGTGATTGACTTGACCCATTCCGTTAGCACTTGATCATTTAGTATGTTGCTATTGCTTTCTTCATGACTTATACAAGTTCCTATAACTATGAGATTATGCAACTCCCGTTTACCGGAGCAACACTTTGTGTGCTACCAAACGTCACAACGTAACTGGGTGATTATAAAGGAGCTCTATAGGTGTCTCCAAAGGTACATGTTGAGTTGGCGTATTTCGAGATTAGGTTTTGTCACTCCGATTGTCGGAGAGGTATCTCTGGGCCCTCTCGGTAATGCACATCACTATAAGCCCTGCAAGCAATGTAGCTAATCAGTTAGTTACGGAATGATGCATTACGTAACGAGTAAAGAGACTTTCCGGTAACAAGATTGAACTAGGCATTGGATACCGACGATCGAATCTCGGCCAAGTAACATACCGATGACAAAGGGAACAACGTATGTTGTTATGCGGTTTGACCGATAAAAATCTTCGTAGAATATGTAGGAGCCAATATGAGCATCCAGGTTCCGCTGTTGTTTATTGACCGGAAACAGTTCTAGGTCATGTCTACATAGTTCTTGAACCCATAGGGTCCGCACGCTTAAGGTTTTGATGACAGTTTTATTATGAGTTTATGAGTTTTGATGTACTTAAGTTTGTTCGGAGTCCCGGATGAGATTATGGACATGACGAGGAGTCTCGAAATGGTCGAGATAGAAGATTGATATATTGGAAGCCTATATTTGGATATCGGAAGTGTTCCGGGTGAAATTGGTATTTTACCGGATTACCGGGAGGTTACCGGAACCCCCCGGGGGCTTAATGGGCCTACATGGGCCCTAGTGGAGAGGAAGAGAGGAGGCAAGGGCTGGGCCGCGCGCCCCTCCCCCCTAGTCCGAATAGGACAAGGAGAGGGGGCGACCCCCCCTTTCCTTCCTCTCTCCCTCCTCCTTCCCCCTTCTCCTATTCCAACTAGGAAAGAAGGGAGTCCTACTCCCGGTGGGAGTAGGACTCCCCTTGGCGCACCCCTCCTTGGCCGGCTGACCCCTCCCCCTTGGATCCTTTATATAAGGGGGCAGGGGGCACCTCTAGACACAACAATTGATCTCTTGATCTCTTAGCTGTGTGCGGTGCCCCCCTCCACCATAGTCCTCGATAATATTGTAGCGGTGCTTAGGCGAAGCCCTGCGACGGTATAACATCAAGATCGTTACCACGCCGTCGTGCTGACGAAACTCTTCCCCGACATTCTGCTGGATCGGAGTCCGGGGATCGTCATCAAGCTGAACGTGTGGTAGAACTCGGAGGTGCCGTAGTTTCGGTGCTTGATCGGTCGGGCCGTGAAGATGTACGACTACATCAACCGCGTTGTACTAACGCTTCTGCTTTCGGTCTATGAGGGTACATGGACAACACTCTCCCCTCTCGTTGCTATGCATCACCATGATCTTGCGTGTGTGTAGGAAATTTTTTGAAATTACTACGTTCCCCAACAGTGGCATCCGAGCCTGGTTTTATGCGTAGATGTTATATGCACGAGTACAACACAAGTGAGTTGTGGGCGATACAAGTCATACTGCTTACCAGCATGTCATACTTTGGTTCGGCAGTATTGTTGGATGAAGCGTCCCAGACCGACATTACGCGTAGGCTTACGCGAGACTGGTTCTACCGACGTGCTTCGCACACAGGTGGCTGGCGGGTGTCTGTTTCTCCAACTTTAGTTGAACCGAGTGTGGCTATGTCCGGTCCTTGCGAAGGTTAAAACAACACTAACTTGACGAACTATCGTTGTGGTTTTGATGTGTAGGTATGAACGGTTCTTGCTCAGCCTATAGCAGCCACGTAAAATTTGCAACAACAAAGTAGAGGATGTCTAACTTGTTTTTGCAGGGTATGTTGTGATGTGATATGGTCAAGACGTGATGCTATATTTTATTGTATGAGATGATCATGTTTTGTAACCGAAGTTATCGGCAACTGGCAGGAGCCATGTGGTTCTCGCTTTATTGTATGAAATGCAAACGCCCTGTAATTGCTTTACTTTATCACTAAGCGGTAGCGATAGTCGTAGAAGCAATAGATGGCGTAACAACAACGATGCTACGATGGAGATCAAGGTGTCACGCCGGTGATGATGGTGATCACGACGGTGCTTCGGAGATGGAGATCACAAGCACAAGATGATGATGGCCATATCATAATACTTATATTGATTGCATGTGATGTTTATCCTTTATGCATCTTATCTTGCTTTGATTGACGGTAGCATTTTAAGATGATCTCTCACTAATTATCAAGAAGTGTTCTCCCTGAGTATGCACCGTTGCGAAAGTTCTTCGTGCTGAGACACCACGTGATGATCAGGTGTGATAGGCTCTACATTAAAATATAACGGGTGCAAAACAGTTACACACGCGGAATACTCAGGTTAAACTTGACTAGCCTAGCATATACATATATGGCCTCGGAACATGGAGACCGAAAGGTCGAACATGAATCATATAGTAGATATGATCAACATAGTGATGTTCACCATTGAAACCACTCCATCTCACGTGATGATCGGACATGGTTTAGTTGATTTGGATCACGTGATCACTTAGATGACTAGAGAGATGTCTGTCTAAGTGGGAGTTCTTAAGTAATATGATTAATTGAACTTAAATTTATCATGAACTTAGTACCTGATAGTATTTTGCTTGTCTATGTTTGTTGTAGATAGAGGGCTCGTGTTGTTGTTCCGTTGAATTTTAATGCGCTCCTTGAGAAAGCTAAGTTGAATGATGATGGTAGCAATTACACGGACTGGGTCCGTAACTTGAGGATTATCCTCATTGCTGCACAGAAGAATTACGTCGTGGAAGCACCGTTGGGTGCCAGGCCTACTGCAGATGCAACTGACGACATTAAGAATGTCTGGCAGAGCAAAGCTGATGACTACTCGATAGTTCAGTGTGCCATGCTTTACGGCTTGGAACCAGGTCTTCAACGACGTTTTGAACGTCATGGAGCATATGAGATGTTCCAGCAGTTGAAGTTAATATTTCAAGCAAATGCCTGGATTGAGAGATATGATGTCTCCAGTAAGTTCTATAGCTATAAGATGGAGGAAAATAGTTCTGTCAGTGAACATATACTCAAAATGTCTGGGTATAATAATCACTTGATTCAACTGGGAGTTAATCTTCCTGATGATAGTGTCATTGATAGAATTCTTCAATCACTGCCACCAAGCTACAAGAGCTTCGTGATGAACTATAATATGCAAGGGATGGACAAGACTATTCCCGAGCTCTTCGCAATGCTAAAAGCTACGAAGGTAGAAATCAAGAAGGAGCATCAAGTGTTGATGGTCAATAAGACCACCAGTTTCAAGAAAAAGGCCAAAGGGGAGAAGAAGGGGAACTTCAAGAAGAACAGCAAACAAGTTGCTGCTCAAGAGAAGAAACCCAAGTCTGGACCTAATCCTGAAACTGAGTGCTTCTACTGCAAGCAGACTGGTCACTGGAAGCGGAACTACCCCAAGTATTTCGCGGATAAGAAGGATGGCAAGGTGAACAAAGGTATATGTGATATACATGTTATTGATGTGTACCTTACTAATGCTCACAGTAGCACCTGGGTATTTGATACTAGTTCTGTTGCTAATATTTGCAACTCAAAACAGGGACTACAGATTAAGCGAAGATTGGCTAAGGTCGAGGTGACGATGCACGTGGGAAATGGTTCCAAAGTCGATGTGATCGCGGTCGGCACGCTACCTCTACATCTACCATCGGGATTAGTTTTAGACCTGAATAATTGTTATTTGGTGCCAGTGTTGAGCATGAACATTATATCTGGATCTTGTTTGATGCGAGACGGTTATTCATTTAAATCAGAGAATAATGGTTATTCTATTTATATGAGTAATATCTTTTATGGTCATGCACCCTTGAAGAGTGGTCTATTTTTATTAAATCTCGATAGTAGTGATACACATATTCATAATGTTGAAGCCAAAAGATGCAGAGTTGATAATGATAGTGCAACTTATTTGTCGCACTGCTATTTGGGTCATATTGGTGTAAAGCGCATGAAGAAACTCCATACTGATGGACTTCTGGAATCACTTGATTATGAATCACTTGGTACTTGCGAACCGTGCCTCATGGGCAAGATGACTAAAACACCATTCTCCGGAACTATGGAGCGAGCAACTGATTTGCTGGAAATCATACATACTGATGTATGCGGTCCGATGAATATTGAGGCTCGCGGCGGGTATCGTTATTTTCTCGCCTTCACAGATGATTTGAGCAGATATGGGTATATCTACTTGATGAAACACAAGTCTAAAACATTTGAAAAGTTCAAAGAATTTCAGAGTAAAGTGGAAAATCATCGTAACAAGAAAATAAAATTTCTACGATCTGCTCGTGGAGGAGAATATTTGAGTTACGAGTTTGGTTTACATTTGAAACAATGCGGAATAGTTTCGCAACTCACGCCACCCAGAACACCACAACGAAATGGTGTGTCCGAATGTCGTAATCGTACTTTACTAGATATGGTGCGATCTATGATGTCTCTTACTGATTTACTGCTATCATTTTAGGGTTATGCTTTAGAGACGGCCGCATTCACGTTAAATAGGGCACCATCAAAATCCGTTGAGACGACGCCTTATGAACTATGGTTTGGCAAGAAACCAAAGTTGTCATTTCTTAAAGTTTGGGGCTGCGATGCTTATGTGAAGAAACTTCAACCAGATAAGCTCGAACCCAAATCGGAGAAATGTGTCTTCATAGGATACCCAAAAGAGACTATTGGGTACACCTTCTATCACAGATCTGAGGGCAAGATTTTTGTTGCTAAATTTGGATCCTTTCTAGAGAAGGAGTTTCCCTCGAAAGAAGTGAGTGGGAGGAAAGTAGAACTTGATGAGGTAATTGTACCTGCTCCCTTATTGGAAAGTAGTTCATCACAAGAACCGGTTCCTGTGACGACTACACCAATCAGTGAGGAAGCTAATGATAATGATCATGAAACTTCAGATCAAGTTACTACCGAACCTCGTAGGTCTACCAGAGTAAGATCTGCACCAGAGTGGTACAGTAATCCTATTCTAGAAGTCATGTTACTTGACCATGGCGAACCTACGAACTATGAGGAAGCGATGATGAGCCCAGATTCCGCAAAATGGCTTGAAGCCATGAAATCTAAGATGGGATCCATGTATGAGAACAAAGTATGGACTTTGGTTGACTTTCCCGATGATCGGCAAGCCATCGAGAATAAATGGATCTTCAAGAAGAAGACAGACGCTGATGGTAATGTAACTGTCTACAAAGTTTGACTTATTGCGAAAGGTTTTCGACAAGTTCAAGGGGTTGACTACGATGAGACTTTCTCACCCGTAGCGATGCTTAAGTCTGTCCGAATCATGTTAGCAATTGCCGCATTTTATGATTATGAAATTTGGCAAATGGATGTAAAAACTGCATTCCTGAATGGATTTCTGGAAGAAGAGTTGTATATGATGCAACCGGAAGGTTTTGTCGATCCAAAAGGTGCTAACAAAGTGTGCAAGCTCCAGCGATCCATTTATGGACTGGTGCAAGCATCTCGGAGTTGAAATAAATGCTTTGATAGGGTGATCAAAGCATATGGTTTTATACAGACTTTTGGAGAAGCCTGTATTTACAAGAAAGTGAGTGGGAGCTCTATAGCATTTCTAATATTATATGTAGATGACATATTGTTATAGGAAATGATATAGAATTTCTGGATAGCATAAAGGGATACTTGAATAAAAGTTTTTCGATGAAAGACCTCGGTGAAGCTGCCTACATATTGGGCATCAAGATCTATAGAGATAGATCAAGACGCTTAATTGGAATTTCACAAAGCACATACCTTGATAAAGTATTGAAAAAGTTCAAAATGGATCAGGCAAAGAAAGACTCAATGCCCGACCACAGCAGAAGATAGAGAGAAAATGAAAGATGTTCCCTATGCTTTAGCCATAGGCTCTATCATGTATGCAATGCTGTGTACCAGACCTAACGTATGCTTAGCAATAAGTTTGGCAGGGGTACCAAAGTAATCCAGGAGTGGATCACTGGACAACGGTCAATAATATCCTGAAATACCTGAAAAGGACTAAGGATATGTTTCTCGTTTATGGAGGTGACAAAGAGCTAGTCGTAAATGGTTAAGTCGATGCAAGCTTTGACACTGATCCGGACGATTCTAAACCGCAAACCGGATATGTGTTTACATTGAACGATGGAGCTGTCAGTTGGTGCAGTTCTAAACAAAGCATCGTGGCGGGATCTACATGCGAAGCAGAGTACATAGCTGCTTCGGAAGCAGCAAATGAAGGAGTCTGGATGAAAGAGTTCATTTCCGATCTAGGTGTCATACCTAGTGCATCGGGACCAATGAAGATCTTCTGTGACAATACTGGTGCAATTGCCTTGGCAAAGGAATCCAGATTTCACAAGAGGACCAAGCACATCAAGAGACGCTTCAATTCCATCCGGGACCAAGTCCAGGTGGGAGACATAGAGATTTGCAAGATACATACGGATCTGAATGTTGCAGACCCGTTGACTAAGCCTCTTCCACGAGCAAAACATGATCAGCACCAAGACTCCATGGGTGCTAGAATCATTACTGTGTAATCTAGATTATTGACTCTAGTGCAAGTGGGAGACTGAAGGAAATATGCCCTAGAGGCAATACTAAAGTTATTATTTATTTCCTCATATCATGATAAATGTTTATTATTCATGCTATAATTGTATTAACCGGAAACATGATACATGTGTGAATACATAGACAAACTTAATGTCACTAGTATGCCTCTACTTGACTAGCACATTAATCAAAGATGGTTATGTTTCCTAACCATAGACATGTGTTGTCATTTGATTAACGGGATCACATCATTAGGAGAATGATGTGATTGACTTGACCCATTCCGTTAGCTTAGCACATGATCGTTCAGTATGTTGCTATTGCTTTCTTCATGACTTATACAAGTTCCTATAACTATGAGATTATGCAACTCCCGTTTACCGGAGGAACACTTTGTGTGCTACCAAACGTCACAACGTAACTGGGTGATTATAAAGGAGCTCTACAGGTGTCTCCAAAGGTACATGTTGAGTTGGCGTAATGTAGCTAATGAGTTAGTTACGGAATGATGCATTACGTAACGAGTAAAGAGACTTGCCAGTAACGAGATTGAACTAGGTATTGGATACCTATGATCGAATCTCGGGCAAGTAACATACCGATGACAAAGGGAACAACGTATGTTGTTATGCGGTTTGACCGATAAAGATCTCCGTAGAATATGTAGGAGCCAATATGAGCATCCAGGTTCCGCTATTGGTTATTGACCGGAAACATTTCTAGGTCATGTCTACATAGTTCTCGAACCCGTAAGGTCCGCACGCTTAAGGTTTCGATGACAGTTTTATTATGAGTTTTGATGTACCGAAGTTTGTTCGGAGTATCGGATGAGATTACGGACATGACGAGGAGTCTCGAAATGGTCGAGACATGAAGATTGATATATTGGAAGCCTATATTTGGATATCGGAAGTGTTCCGGGTGAAATCGGGATTTTACCGGAGTACCGGGAGGTTACCGGAACTCCCAGGGGCTTAATGGGCCTACATGGGCCCTAGTGGAGAGGAAGAGAGGAGGCAAGGGCTGGGCCGCGCGCCCCTCCCCTCCTAGTCCGAATAGGACAAGGAGAGGGGGGCGGCGCCCCCCCCTTTCCTTCCTCTCTCCCTCCTCCTTCCCCCCTTCTCCTATTCCAACTAGGAAAGAAGGGAGTCCTACTCCCGGTGGGAGTAGGACTCCCCTTGGCGCACCCCTCCTTCACCGGCCCCCCCTTGGCTCCTTTATATACGGGGGCGGGGGGCACCTCTAGACACAACAATTGATCTCTTGATCTCTTAGCTGTGTGCGGTGCCCCCCTCCACCATAGTCCTCGATGATATTATAGCGGTGCTTAGGCGAAGCCCTGCGACTGTAGAACATCAAGATCGTTACCACGCCGTTGTGCTGACGAAACTCTTCCCCGACATTCTGCTGGATCGGAGTCCGGGGATCGTCATCGAGCTGAACGTGTGCTAGAACTTGGAGGTGTCGTAGTTTCGGTGCTTGATCGGTCGGGCCGTGAGGACGTATGACTACATCAACCGCGTTGTTCTAACGCTTCCGCTTTCGGTCTACGAGGGTACGTGGACAACACTCTCCCCTGTCGTTGCTATGCATCACCATGATCTTGCGTGTGCGTAGGAATTTTTTTGAAATTACTACGTTCCCCAACAAGTTAAGATAGGCCTAAGACCCTACCCTAGGTACATGTCCTCGTCAGACGGCTCCTCATTAGTCCTTCCCGATAATCACATCCCTCATAATCAACTCCACAAATCCATGTACATCATAATATAGCACAACTTCATCGTCAATCCACCAAATTCAACAGTCCAATAAAACAAACTAAGGCACTGTTCAACACATGCCAAGACAAACATATGACACTTCGTAGATAGGTGATACAAGAATGAATCATTCAACACTTGCATTGCGCATGTTAATCTCCTTCTTCTTCACCTCAAGGCACCTCTTGTCTTCCGGGTCCAAAAGGGAAGCGTCGGCCAATATGATCCTTGAATCCCAGTCACAACCGGGGCAGAAGAGTCCATGTCGACATCGACCACCTCATTGTCCACAGCTTCCTCTGCAGTAGCCTCCCGCTCACGCTACTTCCTTCGCCGCTCCCTCCAGGCGATGTTCCTCACCTTGCAACTAACCTCCACAGGTAAGACCCCCAAAGATGACGCTGATGCATCATCGTGCCAATGATGGGGGTGGGGTACTCAGGACGATATCTACAACGACTAATACGCGAGCAGCAGCGCAGACGGGGCAACAAGGGTGGACGATGGTCCAGACGTGATAACTGGAGTACGGAAGAGGGTGGTTGATTTTGGTGGAATAGGTACTTGGAGGGATTTGGCATGGGTTCGGTATGTGATATGTCAGATCCGACGTGGCGGGCGCGCCCGGACCTCCCCATATTCGCCTCAGATATGGGTTGGGTTTAAGGGGATCAGTTGGGTTGCATTTTTGTGATCGGTCACTGACTAGGCCACACATCGAGCAGATTTGAGGGCCAGGCCATAGATGCTCTTATAGTGCCTGCTGGAATTTAGTCTATTTCGGGCCAGCCCAATAGCCATTTCAGAATTCCTAATAAATTCTAGAGGCCCACTTAGCCCATTCGTGCAAGGCAAGAGGTGGGACTAAAGTTTACTCCCACATTGCTAGTTTGGTAGGAGTAGAACCTCCTTATAAGGAAGGATGTTTCCCCACATGTATGAGCATGAGAACAAGAGAGACATTCACGCGTGCTCCTCCTCCATCGCCCTCCTCGTCACGACGCGCCGAGTCGTTGTCTAAATTTTTGCTGTGGAAGCTGGAAAGTTTTGCTATAGTGGAGATTGAATGTGAACGTCCTTGGCTGCTGGCTGTTCACTTCGTCTCCCTCTCTTTGTTTCACCTCCCATCGCTGCCTGTTCACCACCTTCTCCTGTGCCTATAAAAGAAAGGTTGCTCCTCTCCAGGGAGACACACCAGAACATCATCTTCCTCTAGCCACCGAGTTCCAAATTCTGAGCTACTGCTAGGTCCTTCCCCATCCTGGCTTGCGGCGTGCACCGCAGGTCGGGACAGTAGACCTTCGGTACCCTGCCACTTCGAGTCCTGTACGGGAGAAGGGCGATAATGTTTTTAGGGAGTGCTCTGCACGACTACTCACTTCTTCATCACGGAAGCCACGGACGCCAATGGCCACTTCCCAAACAACGACTCCTTCCCCGACATCGACAACCCCTTTGACGACATGGCCGGCAAGGATGTCAACCTCAACACCTCTGCCGCAGCTCCGTACGTTTTCATGTTCTTTCTATTTAAGATCCCGTCACAGTTACTTGTTATAGTTTTTGTTCTAGATATGTTCATATCATATTCACTACTTCAGATGCCATTTGCATACCCTCTGTCGGATTGCATGACTTATCTTATCGCTGCTATGGTAGTCATGTTTTATCTACTATTACTGTTAATAAAATCATATGGTAAATTGCTCATATTTCTAAGAATCCAAAAACCTTATCATAGGCAATTTACCACGAGTGATTTTGCTGCTTCCATGAGGCCTCCTATGTTTGAGGGTGTGCACTATAAGAGGTGGCGTGTGAGAGCCATTCTATGGTTTGAAACCACGAGCTACTATGACGCCACTCTTGGCAAACATGAAGGAGTTCTTGATCCTCTACAAGAACAACCTTTTTCAGGAAACTAATACCTTGTTTAAGGCTGCTCTCTTGAGTGTTCTTGGTGAGAACATAGTTGATGCTTATGCATCAATTTATAATGGCAAAGATATGTGGGACACACTCGAGTCCAAGTTTGTGGTCTCAGATGTCGGCACTGAGTTGTATATCATGAACAATTCTATGACTACAGGATGACTGATGAGCGCTCCGTGGTTGAGCAAGCTCACGAGATACAATCAGTTGCTAGAGAACTTGAGCACTTCAATTGTATGTTATCAGACAAGTTTGCTACCGGAGGCACCATCACTAAGCTTCCTCTCTCGTGGAGGAACTTTTCTACCTCTGAAGCATAAGATGTGGGAGTCTTTCATTTTGGATCTCACTTGTACTCTTGATGTGGAAGAAAAGGCGAGAGGGAAAGACATACGTGCTCGAGGTATTGAGGGAGGGTCTAGTGCCAATCTGGTACAGAAGAAAAAGTTCTAGCCCCTTGATGGTAAAGGGAAGTTTGATGGGAAGAACAAGGCTTCGTAGCACACAAACTTCGAGAAGAAGACGGATAAGAAGAAAGGTGTTTGTCATGTGTGCGGAGATCCTGATCATTAGGCTCCTAGTTGCCCTAACCATTATGACAAGCATCAACATGAGAAAGGCGGCAGGACCTCTAATGTTGTCATTGGTGACATTGACATGAAGGATGCTGGGTATGGTATATTTCCCACTCTTCTTTCAGCATGTCATTCTCCTGATTTGTTGATTGACACTGGTGCTAATGTACATGTATGAAGTGATATTTCCATGTTTTCTTCTTATCAGGCCCCTAGGGCTTCCACCGTGCTGATGGGAAACTGTTCAAGTGCTTCTGTTCATGGTGTTGGCACAGTAGATCTGAAGTTTACTTCGGGGAAGATCGTTTGGCTGAAGAACGTGCATTATATCCCCTCCGTCAAGAGAAATCTTGTTAGCGAATCTCTTCTGTGTAGAGATGGCTAGCTTGTCTTAGAGTAAAATAAATTTGTAATATCCAAGTATGGAACCTTTGTTGGTAAAGGATACGAATCAAGAGGCTTGTTCCGCCTATCCTTGTCAGATGTTTGTAATAAAGTTGTTAATCACGTTTGCAACATTAGTGAATCAAATGTATGGCATTCACATCTTTGTCATATTAACTTTGGTTGCATGACGCGGCTGGCCAATTTGAGCTTAATCCCTAATTTCACCGCTATCAAGGGATCAATGTCAAGTTTGTGTGCAAGCAAATCAACCTCGCAGGTCTCATACAACCGCGGAAACAAGAAATCTTGTGCCACTAAAGCTCAGACATTTAGATCTTTGAAATGAATGGCGTTTTGACAAAAGGTGGAAAGAAATACTTCATGACGTTAATTGATGACTCCACTAGATACTGTCATGTGTATCTTCTAAAATCAAAAGGTGAGGCTTTCAACTTTTTCAAGATCTATAAAGGTGAAGCGGAAAACCAACTTGATTGAAAGATTAAGAGGCTTAGTCCGGTCGTGGTGGAGAGTGTTTTCCCAATGAATTTGATTATTTTTGTGTCGAACATGGTATAATCCATGAGAGGACGCCTCCCTATTCACCTCAGTAAAATGGGGTAGCCGAAAGAAAGAATTGTACTCTAGCTGATTTGGTTAATGCCATGTTAGACACATCGGTTCTCTCCAAGGCATGGTGGGGGGAGACAATATTGACTGCATGTTATGTTCTAAACCAAGTTCCCACAAAGAATTAAGAGATAAATCCATTCGAGGAATGGTAGAAGAGAATGATAAAAGTCTCTTACCTACAAACATGGGGCTGTTTGGTGAATGTCAATCTGCCAATTCCGAAGAAGCACAAGCTTGGACCAAAAACTATGGATTGTGTTTTCCTGGGATATGCTTTTCGTAGCATTGGTTATAGATTCTTGATTGTAAAATCCGAGGTATGTGACATGCATGTCGATACAATCATGGAGTCAAATGATGCGACTTTCTTTGAAGATATCTTTCCCATGAAGGATATGGCTAGCACATCAAATCAGGAGATGCATAATTCATTGAGTCAGGAATTAGTTACAATTTCTGAATCTACCATTTCGGTGGAACACTTTGAAAACTTTGTGGAGGACAATAATGAGATTCCTACAACGAGCAAGAAACGGGGGATTGCAATTTGTGATGATTTCCTTGTGCATCTCATAGATGACACACCCAGTTCAATTTTAGAGGCCTATGGATCGAAAGATGCAAACTACTAGAAGGAAGCGGTCCAAAGTAAGATGGATTCCATCTTGGCCAGTGAAACTTGGGAGATCACTGGTCATCCTTATGGGTGCAAACCTATAGGATGCAAATGGGTATTCAAGAAGAAGCTTAGGCCCGATGGTATCATTGAGAAGTATAAGGCACAACTCGTGGCCAAGGGCTATACCTGATACGTCTGCAGCGTATCTATAATTTTTGATTGTTCCATGTTGTTACATTTCATTCTTGGATGTTTTACAATCTTTTTATAGCAACTTTATATCATTTTTTGGGACTAACCTATTAACATAGTGCTCAGTGCCAGTTGTTGTTTTTTACTTCGCAGAATATCAGAACCAAACGGAGTCCAAACGCAGCGAAACTTTTTGGAGAATTTTTTTGGACCAGAAGACATCCAGTAAGAAGTACCAGAGGGGAGCCCCGAGGAGGGCACAATCCACCAGGGCACGCCTGGAGGCCCAGGCACACCCAGATGGGTTGTGCCCACCTCGGTGGCCTCCCACACCGCCTCTTTGCTCTATAAATACCCCAATATTCCAGAAACCCTAGGGGAGTCGGCAAAAAACAATTTCAGCCATCGCAAGTTCCAAAACCATGAGATCCAATCTAGACACCATCACGGAGAGGTTCATCATCTTCATTGGCGCCTCTCCGATGATGCGTGAGTAGTTCATCATAGACCTACGGGTCCGTAGGCAGTAGCTACATGGCTTATTCTCTCTTTTTGATTCTCAATACAATGGTCTCTTGGAGATCTATTTGATGTAACTCTTTTTGTGGTGTGTTTGTTGCGATCCGATGAACATGAGTTTATGATTAGATCTATATCCATCAAAGTTATTTTGAGTTTCTTTGATCTCTTATATGCATGATTACTTATAGCCTTGTATTTCTTCTTTGAATCTTTGGTTTAGTTAGGCCGATTAGATCAATTTTTCTTGCCATGGGAAGAGGTGCTTTGTGATGGCTTTGGTCGTGCGGTGTTCTTTCCTAGTGACAGAAGGGGCAGCAAGACACACATGTATCATTGCTATTAAGAATAACAAGATGGGGGATATTCCTACATGAATAGATATCATCTACATCATGTCATCGTTCTTATTGCATTACTCCGTTTCTTCATGAACTCAATACACTAGATGCATGTTGGATAGCGGTCAATGTGTGGAGTAATAGTAGTAGATGCAGGCAGGAGTCGGTCTACTAATATTGGACGTGTTGCCTATATAATGATCATTGCCTGTATTTCGTCATAATTATTTGATATTTTATCAATTTCTCAACAGTAATTTGCTTACCCACCGTGTGCTATTTTCTCGAGAGAAGCCACTAGTGAAATCTACGACCCCCGGGTCTATTATTTATCATATTTGCTTTGAGATCTATTTTTATTCACTTTTATTTTCAGATCTATTATTACAAAAACCCAAAAATACCTTGCTGCACTTTTTTATTACTTATTTTATTTCGCGTTTTATTGAGATCTATTTATCCATTCTACCACAAAACTATCTATCTTTTTACCGTGGAGGGATTGACAATCCCTCTTACGTGTCGGGTTGCAAGTATTTGTTCTTTGTGCGCAGGTACCATTTACATAGTGTTGCTTGGTTCTCCTTCTGGATTGATACCTTGGTTTCATAACTGAGGGAAATACCTACCATAGTTGTACTGCATCATCCCTTCCTCTTTGGGGAAATACCGACGTAGTTCAAGCGACATCAAAAGGATTTTCTGGCATCGTTGCCGGGGAGACATCATCAACATCTATCAGGTTCCTAATCACAAATCTCATCTCCTTGCAATATACATTATTTGCCATTTTCCTCTCTTTTTCATCTCCCCCACTCCACCAAAATTTGCCATTTTATTTGTCCTCTTTTTCGTTCGCATTTTTCTCGTCAGATCTGTTTGCGATCTTGTTTGCGTAGTCACGATGACTCAAGAAAACACCAAGTTGTGTGATTTTTTCAATACCAATAATAATGATTTTATTAGCACTCTGATTGCTCCTCCCGCCACAAGTGCGAAAT
Source organism: Triticum timopheevii (assembly GCA_963921465.1). Lineage (NCBI taxonomy): Eukaryota > Viridiplantae > Streptophyta > Magnoliopsida > Poales > Poaceae > Triticum > Triticum timopheevii. The sequence goes on along the minus strand of OY997274.1, from coordinate 169,464,711 downwards.
CTTGTGATATTAATGCCGCTTTGTTGAATCTTGTTATGGAAGATCAATTTTCTGGTACTCCTAATGAGGATGCCACATCCCATCTAAACATATTCGTAGAATTGTGTGATATGCAAAAGAAAAAAGATGTGGAAAATGATATTGTGAAGTTGAAATTATTTCCTTTCTCTTTGAGGGATCGTGCAAAAAATTGGTTTTCTTCTTTGCCTCGCAATAGTATTGATTCTTGGGATAAGTGCAAAGATGATTTTATTACTAAGTATTTTCCGCTCGCGAAAATTATTTCCCTTAGAAATCAAATCATCAATTTTAAACAACTTGAGCATGAACATGTTGCAAAATCATGGGAAAGAATGAAGTTGATGCTAAGAAATTATCCTACACATGGTTTAAATCTTTGGATGATTATACAAAAAATTTATGCGGGATTGAACTTTGTTTTTAGAAATCTTTTAGATTCCGCCACGGGTGGTACTTTTATGGAAATTACTTTGGGTGAAGCTACTAAATTACAAGATAATATCATGGCAAATTATTCACAATGGCATACTGAAAGAGCACCTACTAGTAAAAAGGTTAATTCGGTTGAAGAAATTAGCACGTTGAGTGAAAAAGTTGATGCTCTCATGAAATTGGTAGCTAATAAAAGTGCTCCTATTGATCTTAATGATGTGCCTTTGTCTACTTTGATTGAGAAAAATAGTGATCCCGTAGATGTGAACTTTATCTCGTGGAATAATTTCAATAAAAATACTTATAGAGGAAATTTTAATCCTAGGCCTTTTCTTGGAAATTCCTCTAATAATTATGGTAATATCTATGGTAATTCTTCCTACAATAATAATAGGAACCCCTCTGATCTTGAGAATAATATTAAAGAATTTATCAATGCTCAAATTTTTTTCAATACTACCATAGAAGAAAAGTTGAATAAGATTGACGATATGTCTAGAAGCACTGATAGGATTTCTCACGATATAGAAAATCTGAAGTTAAATTTTTTTGTACCCAAGGTTCATGAATAAATTTAAGCTTTATATGTTTCTATGGATGAAAGTAAGAAAAGGACCACTATGCTTAGAGCTAAAAGAGAATTTTCAGAAAGAGCGTTTTCTAGTGATTGCTTTCATAAAAATGATGAAGAACTTAAAGTAATTGGTGTTTATTCCATAGATTCTTTGTTTAGTAAAATTAAAATTGATGATAAAGGGACTAGTGAAGAGTCAACTTTAGCTACACTACAAAAAAAGATACATCTGTGACATTTTGGGCCGAACGAATTTTTTCTGTCATGCTTATGACACTTCTATGACGATAATTGGGACAAAAGCAAGTATCATCATAGATGTCGTGGGATCCTACTTCTATGACAAAAAATCATGATAGAAAATGGACTTTACATCCTGGGTGGGCCGGGGACGCACCTGCATGACATTCTTTGCATCGTCCATGATGAAAAAAATCGCAGTAGAAGCGAGGGCGAGGAAAATATCAGGGAGTTCCCTGTTATGGTGGGTGGTCGGGGCCGAGCGATGCACGGAGGTTTGCGCATTTCTCTCACACACGTACGCACATGTGTGCGAGGCGTTGGGCTCTAACTGAACCCGAGCGATTGTACTAGCTACGTTATTGAACCCGAGCGATCGATCCCTTTTTCTGTTAACCGAACCCGAGCGATTCCTTTGCTACTGCTGCTAGTTGAACCCGAGCGATCGATCGCTGCTGCTTACTAAAGCCGATCGAACCTGCTACCTCTTGATGAATAGTGAACGTGGGGGTTGGTTCAACGAGTCGAGACGTATGTGGTTGGGGTCAGATGAAAAGTTCCCGGTGGGGGTTGGATGAACCGGACCCCGTGGTAGTAGGCCATTGCCGCTGGATCAACAGGACCCCGAGAGGAGGCCACCACAGCCGAGCTGCTTGGGGATGGATGAACAGGACCCCATGGAGGGCTGGTTTAACAGTAGCCGGTGGAGGGCTGGATGAACAGTAGCCCTTGGATGAACAGTAGTTGGTGTAGGCAGTGGGAGGACGCGGTGGATGAACAGTGCAGGTGGAGGCTGAAGGAAGTCGGCAGTGGGTGAACAGTAGGCCGTGGAGTCCCGTTTTGCAGTAAGCCACACCCCTCCCGATGAACAGGATCCCTGTTTCGACCGTAGCGCTCCAACACAAGTCTGTTTCCTCCATTTTGCGGTACGCCAAACCCCTCCTAATGAATAGGATCCCGTTTTGACCGTAGCCGGTCGAACAGAATGCTGTTTCCTCCGTACTACGGTACGCCAGACCCCGTTTCGGCTGTTCCGTCCAAGCTGGTTGGCTCCTGATGAAGACGACGCATTCCATTGCCTCCCGATGAGCACGACGCAGGTTCTCGGGTCCGACCCAGCCGGTTGGCTTCCGATGAATAGGATGTCATTGCTGCCGTCCGTAGCCTCTCCATGTACACAAGCCCTGCTTGTACATATGCGTGAGTAGGCGTTCGAGACCCCGCCCGTATGTACGTACGTGGCCATATTTTTTGGCATATGGCTGTACGTACGTGTACATGGTTTAGAAGGGACTACCTGAACTAGTAGCATGAGTAGTTTACCTCAGACCTACGGGCCCATAGCTAGTAGCTAGACGGCTTCTTCTCTCTCTTTGATTCTCAATACCATGTTCTCCTCGATGTTCTTGGACATCTTCCGATGTAATATTCTTTTACGCTGTGTTTGTCGAGATCCGATGAATTGTGGATTTATGATCAGCTTATCTATGAATATTATTTGAATCTTCTCTGGATTCTTATATGCATGATTTGATATCTTTGTATTTCTCTTTGAATTATCAGTTTGGTTTGGCCAACTAGATTGGTTTTTCTTGCAGTGGGAGAGGTGCTTAGCTTTGGGTTCAGTCTTGCATGATTTCACCCAATGACAAAGTAGGGGTAGCGACACACGTATTGAATTGTTGCCATCAAGGATAAAAAGATGGGGTTTTCATCATATTGCTTGAGTTAATTCCTCTACATCATGTCATCTTATTTAAGGCGTTACTCCGTTCTTTACGAACTTAATACTCTAGGTGCATGCTGGATAGCGCTCAATGTGTGGAGTAATAGTAGTAGATGCATGCAGGAGTTGGTCTACTTGACACAGACGTGATGCCTATATTTCATAATCGTTTCCTTGGATATCGTCATAACTTTGTGCTTTTCTATCAATTCCTCGACAATAATTTGTTCACCCAACGTACTATTTGCCTTCATGAGAGAAGCCTCTAGTAAAACTTGTGGCCCCCTGGTCTATTTTCCATCATACTTCTTTCTGATCTACTATTTTTGCAATCTTTTATTTTCAGATCTATAAACCCAAAAAACGCAATAATATTTAGTTACATTTTTTATTTTATCTATCTCTATCAGATCTCACCTTTGCAATTGACCATGAAGGGATTGACAACCCCTTTATCGCGTTGGGTGCAAGTGTTTGATTGTTTCTGCAGGTGCATCGATTGGGGACTTGCTTGTACCTCCTACTGGATTGATACCTTGGTTCTCTAACCGAGGGAAATACTTATCTCTACTTTGCCGCATCACCCTTTCCTCTTCAAGGAAAAAGCCAACGTAAGCTCAAGAAGTAGCAGGAAGAATTTCTGGCACCGTTGCTGGGGAGGTCTACATCAAGCCTACCAAGTACCCACCATAAACTCTCATATGTTGCATTACATTATTTGCCATTTGCCTCTCGTTTTCCTCTCTCCGACTTCTAAAACAATTTTCAGAAAAATAAAAAAAAATTGCCTTTTTATTCGTCCTTCTTCCCGTATGCCTTTTTGCTCATTTGCTATCTTTGCTTTTGTTTCCATGTGCCCTCTATTTTCTTGCATCTTTGCTTGCTATGAAATTATTGATATGGATCCACTTAAAGTTTCTACTTGAATCATCTTCGATCCATATGTGCTCGTGCTGAACCCCAACTAGTTTAGTTGAGGGAAAATCTTTAGATGAGCATGCTCATTTTGTGCTTCACTATTCACAGAAAACTTGCAGTTCAAGGCCTGGTCTACTGTTCAAGTTGCTTACTAGTGTAGCATAGAGTTCTAGGTGGAAGTTCAACTTAACAGTCTCCACTTCGGTACCGGTATATAAAACAGTGTTTTGGAACCAAAGGCAAAATTTGTGTGCCTCTGGAATCTAGTGGGGATTGCTGGAATTTGGTCTATTTCTGGCCAGGTCAATAGCTATTTGAGAATTTCTAATAAATCCTAGTGTCCCACTTAGCCATTTCGTGCAAGACAAGAGGTGGGACTAAAGTTTAGTCCCATATTGCTAGTTTGGTAGGAGTTGGACCTCCTTATAAGGGAGGATGTTTACCCACATGTATGAGCATAAAAACAAGAGAGACATTCACGCACGCTCCTCCTCCGCCGACCGCCTCGCCACGCCTCATCACGACGTGCCGCACCGCGGGAATGAGCCGACCCCTTGTCTAAATTTTTGTTGCGCACGACTGGTATACGGATGGTCACACAGAAGCTGAAAAGCTTTTGCTATAGTGGATATTGGTTGTCTGCCTCATCTCCCTCTCTTCGTTTCACCTCCCATCGCTGCACGTTCACCTCCTTCTCCTATGCCTATAAAAGAGAGGTCGCTCCTCTCCAGAGATACACACCAGAACATCATCTTCCTCTCGCCACCAAGTTCCAAACTCCGAGATACTGCTAGGTCCTTCCCCATCCTGACTTGTGGCGTGCACCTGCAGGTCGGGACAGTAGGCCTCCGGAACCCCGCCGCTTCGAGTCATTTACGGGAGAAGGGTGATAAGATTTTTGGGGAGCGCTCTGCACGATTACTGACTTCTTCATCACGGAAGCCACGGACGCCGACGACCACTTCCTAAATGACGACTTCTTCCCCGACGTCGACAACCTCTTTGACGACATGATCAACGAGGACGCCAACCCCAACACGTCTGTCGCAGCTCCGTACGTCTTCGTGTTCTTTCAGTTTGAGACACTGCCACAATTTCTTGTTCTGTTTTCTGTTCTAGAGTTCTGTTCATATCATATTCACTACTTCAGATGCCATTTGCATACTCTCTTTCGGATTGCATGACTTATCTTATCTCTGTTATGATAGTCATGTTTTATCTATTATTTTCTGTTAATAAAATCACATGATAAATTGCTCTTATTTTCAATAGTGCCATCACCTCGGAGACCGGCACGAGCACTGTAGCAGACGGGTGAGGGAAGAGGATATTGTACATGTCATGTGGTCATGGCCGGGCACTGAAGCAGCAGCGGCACAAGGCAGAGCCATTAGCTTAGCTAGGTAGGGAGGGAGGGTAGGGCACTCAATGCGGCCAATCAGCCCAACATGTGAGGGGCTCCAATTTGGGTCAGAGAACAACCGACAGCTCCAGCACGTTATTGGCCTCATCCTGCAGCGCTAGCTAGCTCTCTTTTTCCCACCTGCACACTGCATGCGCCCGCCTGCATTGTGGCTAATTATGTGGCCATGCCCATGCATCATCCCGCCCATCCAAGGACCGAGAGACTGAACATATGTTTGCAGTTAAACCCATCATCATATCCCGCTCGATCCATCCATCGGCAAACCCTGCGTCAGTGGCCACACATGAATTATGGATGAATAGTTAGCCAGCTAGCTGTCTAGCTGCATGCATCGATCTACCAGTGTTAGTGTCAGTATGTTAATTCGCTTGCTTACTTTTCAACAGAAACTGTAGCTACTAATGTCGCCGACCAAACTCCATTAGTTAGTTAGTTGACGATGGTGGGTATTGCTACTACTGGTCGTCGGTGTAGGTTGACCGTGGATGTGTACGTACGCTCGCCACTTGGTGTGAGCGTGATGTACTGATGTCGAAACTCAAAATAATACAGTCCCCACGCGCGCTTTTCCTCTTGTCCTAGTCCACCGCACGCACGCACGCACGCACGCGGTCAAAGCGCGCGCGCAACTTGCACTGCGCACGCACGTACGTGCCGAGCTGTCGACGGTATATCTGCGTCTGCTAGATCTCACGAGGGCGCTGGTCCGTCCGTGTACCGCGCATGTGGGCTGCGGCTCGTAACCGGAACAAGCAGGATCGAGCGATCGAGCAGTGGTGGCTCGTGTACGTACCGCAGGCAGCGGCAATTCAACCCGGGCCCGTCCGTGGCGGGCGACAATAAGGGCAACCCTGGCGCGCAGCGAGGACCACCCCCACGCCCAGCTTTACATATGGGGTAAGTCGCAGGGCAGCCGCAGCAGCCCGCGCGTGGGCCTGTCGCCCGATCTCGCTCCCGTCCCGTGCGCGCGCACGGACCGCCTGCATCCCCGCGCGCGCGTCCATCCCTCGCACGTACACGGCTCCTTCCCCGGGCCGCGAGACCGTCGACCGGGCGAGCTCCTGCTCCCCGTCGGGTTGGTGATGCAAGGGCGATGAGTACGTACGTGCGGGAATCGTCGGTGGCGACGCGGGTTAATCCGCTGTCCGAAGCTTTGGCAATTATTTCATGGGCGTACGTAGTACGTTGCCCCGGCTCGCTCGGTGCGCGCCACTGTTGGGCGCCACTGTTGCACCTCGCCTCCTTCCGTTTTTTTGGCACGCTTCGCTGGTGGTGCTACAGTGGGGCAGTACCGGCCGCGCTCATATGCATTCAAACCAAAGGAGCTTTTTTACTAGGTATATACTAGATGCCGGCACAGTTCAAACCAAACATAGAGATTACACCACCCTACACCTAGCATGTCCTTGACGTTGAAACGTCGGCGGTGATGGTGTAGTGGTTTTCCTAGACAAAGCTAGCGCGGAGCCCTCACGGAGAGGACAGGGTACGTTTAACGTGTGAACTGTGAAGGATGGATGTTACGTACGTATACGTAATATGCTTGCACGTACAGTTTGACGAGACAAGAGTACAAAGTGCTGGGCAATGGCATCGGCATGGCAGCCATGCTTGTTAATGCTACTGTAGCTTCTCCAGTGGAGTTCAGACAGTGAAAGGGCCGATCGGCTCTCTATTACTACCTGTTTATTGGTTCCCATTATATTCTATGCCAAATTTTGACCATAAATTTAAGTAATAAAATGTTCATACCTGTCACCAAAAATTATATCATTAAAAACTACTCCCTCCGTTTCATAATGTAAGACGTTTTTTGACACTACACTAGTGTCAAAAAACGTTTTACATTATGGGACGGAGGGAGTATATTCAAATACGAATCCAACGATATAATTTTTATTGACATGCACTAACATTTATTAGTTAAATCTTTGGTCAAAATTTAGCACAAATTACAAAAGGGACTAATAAACCAGGACGGAGGTAGTAGTTGCCTGAAAAAAGAAAACAGTTCAATCAATCACTTTTTCCTCTGTCGTCTGATCTCCATCCAACGGTAGGGATGCCTTCTTCTTCCCTCAGAAGTGCCACCCTCCAATGTTGGCCTGACCACTTTGTCATGGATACCTGTGGCGGCATCAATCTGCCGCCGCCATCCCGGCCTTTCCTCTAAATCCCACTGTTCTCCACGCAGACGACCATCCTACAACCCACACACCCCGGCACCTGAACAAGTCAAGCCTCCGCCGCCTTCCGACCTTCCCACTAAACCCCATCGTCCTCCACGTCGGCGACCACCCCGCACCTGAACCAATCAAGCCTCCGCCTCACCTCCGTGGCCTATCATGTCGTCGTTGGCTCCGTCTCGTTGGCAGCTTACTCCTAGCTGAGCATGGATGTTGAAGTTAGTTGGAGTGTGGACGAGTGCGTGATAGATGGAACTCCTATTTATACATTTCTTCTTGCACTTCCAACTTGAGGAGGCATCCCTCATTACATCTTCAATAGATAGGAAAAATGATCTTGACCTGAAGCCTTCGACCAAGAAAAGGGAGACTTGGTGAAGTCAGAGGTGGTTTTCCTTCCCTAGATTCATGGAAGGACTTTTCGAATTTAAGGTTTCAAATTGATCGAGAAATGAATGATGAGTTGTTTAAGTTCCTACTGAATCCACTATTATCGAGCCCTAGCCTGGACGCCGCGACCCCTTTCCCGGGCCTAACTAGGTTCAGTGCGGGGGAGGAATTGACTGGCGTATCAAATTTTTTGCAAGTGTGGGCTTGTTACTCCCTCTGTAAAGAAATATAAGAGCGTTTAGATCAATACTCTAGTGATCTAAACGCTCTTATATTTAAACGCTCTTATATTTCTTTACGGAGTGAGTAGCAAACATGGAGAATCAATGGCAGCCATGCTGTGCATAATGTCTCTTCTCTCAAAGAATTTTGATAAAACCCTAATCGGCAAGATCCGGAGGATACAAATTCGATTGGCACTCCACCTATATAGCTTGCAAAGATTTTTATGGCAAATAATTTGCGGTGATGCAACGAAATGCAAGTTGCAACCGTATGAACCGTGCAAGAATTTGAGGAGGAACGAAGCCATAACAAGCGATCGAGTCAAGAACAGAAACAAACCAAAGAAGAACAAATCCAAAGACGAAAATTGGTAAGCCAAAGCTGTCGAACGGACCAGCGGTCACGAAGCCCTACGAGTCGCTGCCGCTCATGCTCTCGTTCGGCTCGCCACCCCCGTGCTGCAGATGTTGATGCTGGTTCTGATGTTGATGGTGAGTAGTCCCTTCAGCTGCTCCATTGTGCCCTGCCACGGTGACCTCCGACGCCGATGCATGCTGCCCGCGGTACGCGTTGAGCGCGGCGAGGATCCCCATGTGCCCCTCGCCCGCTGCTGCTGATCCACCTCCGCCGGCCTGGCCGAGTCCCAGCTGCTGCGCGTGCACTGCCATCGGCGCGGGGATGTTCATGAAATGTAGCCCGCTCGGCACGCCGCGGTACACGGTCGCCGAGCCGGCACCGCCGCCGCTTCCGGGTTGCGGGAACGTCCAGATCGACTCGCCGCCACCGGCAGGCGCCGCTCCGGCGCCCTGGGCGTTGCTCGTCGGCACCATCCACACAGTGCCCGGCATTTGGCTCTGTGTGTACCCGGCCATCTGCTGCTGGTACTGTTGCTGCTGTTGCTGTTGATGATGTTGTTGCTGCTGCTGCTGCATTTCTTGCTCCCAACGCCGCTTCCTGGACAGTTCCGTGTTGGCCGCGGCCGTCGCCGACGATGGCGAAACGTCGAGGCCGACGCTTCCGGAGTGGAAGCTCAGCAGCAGCGGGGACGAGGAGGAAGTGGTGGTGGAGGCCGGGCTCTCGAGGCCGCCACCGAACCCGAGACCCACGAAGCGGTCCCACGCGTCGGCCCGTGGGCCACCTCCAAAGCGAGTGCCCGGCAGGCCGGCGGCGCGGAGGTGGGCGGGTATGGTGGAGAGCATGGAGCCGGAGGAGCGGAGGGAGATGTTGAGAGAGGTGAAGTTGGCCGGGATGGTGCCTGTGCCGGTGGCCGCGATCACGGCGGGCTCCGCCTGCTGCAGGAGCCACTCGATGGTCTCGCCGTCCGTCTTGTGCCCCAGCTCCCTCGTCAGCTGAAACACCCGCGCCGCGCAGATCGCCGGCATCCGGATGCGGCGGCCGCGGCCGTCCACCTTCGTATGCCGGTCCTTGCTCGTGGTCCGCTTAGGCGGCGCCGCCTTCCGCACCTGCAGCTCCCCCGTCGCCGACCCATTCGTCCCGAGCCCAGCAGCCGGAGAGATTGAGCACGGATGCTCCTCCTTCTTCTCAAGGAGCTGCAGGGGGAAGTTGGGGCGGCGACCCCCACTGGCGTTCCCGGTAACGTCCATGGTCTCGATTAGGCCATGGACATATACACACAAGAACACACGGTGCTGTCTTTTGGTTGGGGGAAGTTGAGGAGTGGGTTCGGACGTTCGGTGACGTACCGAGCTGTTCTTGTGGGGTTTTGCTCAGCTGGGTAGGTGATGTGGGGACGGCGGTGGTGGCGGCGGCGGCGGCGCTAAGAGTGAGAAAGAGATCGAACAGGAGAGAGAGAGAGAGGGAGGGAGCTAGCTGTTAGGGAAACACTCTAGCTAGGTTGGCGAGAAATATTTTTCATATGGTAGTATGATGATGAGAGAGAGATGGGCGCCCGTGGAGATCAATCAACAAGCACTATTTTATGGTGTTTCGGTGGGTGTGCCTCGTCTGTGCGCTGCAGGGAAGACGATGGCTGGAGGAGGGGGAGGAGCATATGATAGGGGAGGGGAGAGAAGGTGGAGAGAGAGAGAAGGGGGGAGAGAGAGCGAGGGAGAACACCAAGGCAGGAGATGATGGTGTACTTTGTCGGGATTGGAGGAGAGAGACCACGACGCATTAAAGGTATGTTTTAGGGAGAGAGGATAAGGAGGGACGGGAGCGAAATCATTAGCTACACTTTAGCTCTTGTTGGCGGTAACGAAAAGGCCCCACAAAAAAAATGTCCCTTCTTTGTACAGGTTTCGCATACATGCAATTTTATTTTATAAAATACTCCCTCTGTAAATAAATATAAGATCATTTGAATCACTACTTTAGTGATCTAAACACTTTTATATTTTTTTACGGAGGGAGTACGTAATTCAATACCTGGGCTCCTATGAGTATCTTCGATCAACTGAGCCAGGTCTTATGATTAAGGTGTCTCGCTAACGACGGGAATATTGCCTCCCGATGGAAGAATATTCTGTCTTTATAAGACACCAACGCGTCAATTCTATGGTTTGATCCCTCATAGATTGGGGTACCACTACCCTCCAAGACATTCAACCACATATTGGTTCTCACATCAAGACGGATTATAAACATAATAAATGTCAAAACCGAATCTTTTGTAACCCCTACATCGTGGGCTAATGTTGAGCCGGCACGTTCTCTCCGCGGTGAAAGTAAAAGAGACGAAGGTTAGGCTCTCTCCCGACGGGAGGCCGTTGGAAGCCGAAAAACATCTAAGCTGGGATCGGTCTCCAGCCGACGCAATCCATGTCTGGCGTCCAACTGAGGGTGCAAAAATACGGCCGTACCCTTGGTAGGGTTGCTAACGTGGTTGGAAGTTTCAGATCGGTGGTCACGCAGGGGTTTTACCAAGGTTCGACCCTTCAGTGAGGAGTAATACCTGACGTCCTGCTTCGTGTTGTTAGGGCATCTCCAAAGCAAACCTGGCCAAATGGGCTGGTCCTAGCGTGCCAGCCCGATAGCTCGCTTGCCTGGCCTGTGGTAAGCCTGGCCCGCGAGGCTGGCACGAGTGTCGGCACGGCACGACCCATTAATTTTTTTTACAAATATATATTAGTCTAAAAACAACCGAAATAGGCTCAAAATTGCGAAAATTAGACGTGCTGATGGGCCAACCTGTTTCCTTACAGTGTCGTGCCTAGACCAGGAAGGCAGGGAGTCCAGCACGCGTGTCGGCTCTACACAACCTGTCTAGTTAGCGCGTGCCTGGTTGGGTCGTGTCATGCTTGGCCAGTATAAGTCAGGTTGTGTCGTGCCGTGCCGGACCGGCCCGGCCCATCTGCCCAGGTTTACTCCAAAACGGACCCTCAAACCACCCGCAACCGTCTGGACTGCACGATTCGGACTTGTTTAGCCATCCAACGTGGTCATGTGTCGATCCGCCGAGCGGTCCGGACGCGCTCCCCGCAAACCCGAGACAAGCCTGGGTGGCTTTGCGAGAGTACGAGAAGACACGTAGGACTCCAACACCCCCGCCCCACCCAAAAACCCCACCAAAACCTCTCCAGGACCCCACGCCTCCATCCTCCCATTTTCCCTCCTTCCCCTTTTCTCTCTTCCTTTTGGCACCGCTCCACCACCCCTGTTGCCTGATACTCCTCGAACATATCTATATTTTTTTAATAGTTTAATGCCATTATATTATTAATCTTGTGTGCTTTATTCGTCATTTTATATCATTTTTGAGAACTAACCTCTTAACTCAGTGCCGAGTGCTAGTTGTTGTTTTGTGCTAGCTTTTTATTTTACAGAAAATCCAAATCAAATTGAGTCCAAACACGACGAAACTTCGGGGGAGTCCAAACGAAAAAATGAGGCAACGACAAGGCAGGGGGCACGTCCTGCCTCCTAGTGGCCCCTGCCTCCGTTTACCCTAATTCCTGGCCTATAAATTCTCAAATATTCAAAATCCCGCAAAGGAGGTCCCGAAACAATTCTTCTGCCACCGCAAGCCTCTGTTCTTCTGCGATCCCATCTGGAGTCCTTTTCCGGTACTCTCCCGTAAGGGGAATCGATCGAGGAGGCCATCTTCTATAACCTTGCTGCCTCCATAATGATGTGTGAATAGTTCCTATAGGACCTACGGGTCCATAGCAGTAGCTAGATGTCTCTCTGTCTCTCTCTCTCTCTCTCTCTCTCTCTCTCTCTCTCTCTCTCTCTCTCTCTCTCTCTCGGTAGTCAGAATCCCGACTCGACTCCTAGAATCATATGACTTCACGACCCTAGAGAAGCATGCCGATCCAAGTCCCACCATGAATCCAGATCTGGTAGAATCCATGTTGAGCTGCGATCCAAAATCATAGAATCCTAAACAAAACTTTAGAATCATAACTACACTATGGACTATGTCCATTTCTACTAATTTATCCAAGCTATTTCTTTAGTTGTAGCAGAATAGTATGCCATCATCCAAACCCCTTTTCACATGTCTCATGGCCCTTTATTCCCCTCCCAAACCAAAACACTCAGCCGTCGACACCTTTGATCTAGCTCTCAGCGACCCTAGATCAAAACTGAGGATCGGGCTTGTCGACGAATGGAATTGGCATGAGAAGGAGGATGTGTCAAGACTGATTGGAGAAGGTGAGCCAGGCCCTTCAAGGTTCATCACTTCAGGTCAGCTATACAAGTGATTGACTATTCACATACTCTAAAAAACCTCCTAAGTAAATTTTGTGTGTTGTAGACTTAAATGTTCCATATATTTCCCTCTCATATATGTTCCACACGTGCAAGCTAGATAGTAGGTTAGCCGTAAAAGGAAGTGGAATACAACTAGCATTGATGTGTATGATTTTTTCTCTATATTTAGTGTTAAAACTCTATAGAACCCATATAAATTTTTGGCGTGGTTACAAAATATCTTATTTGAGTATATTAGTAGAGTCCTTGATTCTGTCTAAGGAAATTAAATCTCTCTCTCTCTCTCTCTCTCATTTGATCTTCAATACAACTCTAGAGACCTATACGATGTAATCATTGCGGTGTGTTTGTTGGGATCCGGTGGATTATGGGTTTATGATCAGATTATCCATTGAAAGTAGTTGAGTTTTTTCTAAGATTTATTATGCGTAATTTTATAGCCTTGTATTTCTCTCCGATTTATCCGTCTTATTTGGCCAAGTAGATTGATTTATCTTCAGTGGGAGAGGTGCTTGGTAGAAGGTTCAATCTTGCGGTGACCTTACTCTATGATAGGAGGGGTAGCAAGGCACGTATTGAATTGTGGATACTATGGGTAAAATGACGGGGTTCGAACATATTATTTTGTCTTACTTTATCTACATTATGTCATCATGCTCCAAGTATTACTCTGTTTGTTATGAACATAATACCTTAAGATGCATGCTGGATAGCGATCGAGGGGTGGAGTAATAGTAGTAGATGCAGATGGATGTCGGTCTATTTGTCTCGGACGTAATGTCTGTATATTGATCATGCCATGAATAACATCATAACTATGCCCAAGATTACTTTGATCACCCACCGTACTATGCTCATAAGAGAGATGCCTCTAGCGAACGTTGCCCGCGTGTCCATTCACTTTATGTTTACTAAAACCCTAGATATCCTTGCATAAATTTATTATCTTTTATTTTATTTTATATTTATCTTTCCATCACTACCAGAATAAATCCTTGAAATTAACGGGTACAAGGAGGTTGACAACTCTCTTGCACGCGTTGGGTCCTTGTATTTGTGTGTGTGTGTGTGTGTGTGTGTGTGTGTGTGTGTGTGTGTGTGTGCAGGTACTATTGAAGTTCGTTTGCACGAGTTTCCTTCTGGTTCGATAAACCCTAATTCCTAACTGAGGAAAATACTATTTGCTACTACACTACATCACCGTTCCTCTTCGGGGAAATCCCAAGGGCACAAATAACAGAAGAATTTCTACCGCCGTTGCCGGGGAGGCTTCACCAAACAAACACAAGTCCCTTCATAAACACTCAACATTTACTTGTTCTACCTTTATTTGCAATCTGCTTTTATTTGCCTTTGCTTCTCTAAAAAGAATAAAAATACCAAAAAATACCTTATGTGCTTTGTTTGCTTGCTGCTATGGCTAGTTCTTCGTTTGTTGCTTCTACCCCTGAAAATGAAGTGCTTAATTTTAAACAACCGGGGGGAGTTTAAAAGCTGCTTGGTATAGGATTTATGATACATCCATTTGCATCACAATTTATTATTATAATTCCCTCTTTATTATTGATGTTTTGAGAATTATTGCTTAATCCCAATATTGAGGATATCGCTTATCGTTAGCGTCTCGGTCGGCTGGGGATTAGAGATCAATCAGAAATTGGTCGATTAATCGATTTTGTTGGTCGACTATTAATTGACCATTTTTTTGCAAATATCAGGTTCCCAACACTAAAATATGCTATATTCAACACCAAAACCATATTGGACAGAATTGTTACCTTGATTCCTAGTGTTTGGATCCTGTTATAATGACAAACAAAATAGGACAAAGTACATATTGCAAAACAAGGTCCACAAAACACAAATAAACATAGTTTTTGCAAACATAATGTTAGGAATAGGCCCGATTTATTGTTAGATTCTTGGTAAATTGCTTGTCAGAGTGATAAATTGGCCCAAACGATAAATAGTGAAGATAAGGCATAATCTTATCAGTCACCCCATGAGTAGCGATAAATCAAACGATAAATCACTGAATCGAAAGATTTCTTGAACAATGCTTAATTCTAATGCTTTTCCCTTTAGTTTGAAGGAAACAAGCGGAGATGGAAATTATCAGGAAATTACCAGACAAGTAGAAAACATGAGCAAAATGTACGAGAAGAAAAATTAATTTTTGGAGCACCAAAGGAATCAAGAAAATTCCAGAAATTCTTTTGGAAGAAAAGAAGCCATGAATGTGAAGATGGGCTAGAGGGGGTCATCGGGCCTCCACGCACCCTACTAGGCAGTGTAGTGGGGCTATGTAGAGCCCCTAACCACCACCCTTCGACACCCTTTGGCCTATGTTTTCCTCTAACCTAAAACTAAGTCAGGGGATTTATTGGAGTTTTCGCTACCGACTCAAGGTGGAGCACTTTTGCCCTCCAGTAGGCTGGTTCTACGGGAGATTCATCCCTTCGGGAGGGGGAATTCAAAGCCATCATCACCAAAGCTCCGATCACGGACCTCTGACCTAAAGCTTCCATTCTGATTTTTTGGTATTTTTCTAATCTTTTCTGCAATTTTTTGACAATTTCCCCTCCTCCATTGTGGCATGCTAATTAAGAGGGAAAATGTATGTAATAATATGCAGAACATGGATAATTATGAGAAATTTATACTAAGAAATAGTGATGCAAAATGGACGTATTAAGGGGGGGGGGGGCAAGAACATCTTTCCCACTTGCATCTTTTGGGACTTAATGTGAAATATACTTGAACAAAGATGAGCCACCAACAATGAACCAAACCAAATGCCTTCCCCTCACTTCCCTTGTAGAATCAAAGTAATGATCATTTAAGCTCGACCATACTGACACAGAGGTTGTGATGTGCTCAACGCTCATGGTGTCCTCCATGGCACCACCGACCTCCATAACGCTGCATCGTCCAAGTTTGCCATGGGCAATGGTAGGGGGTGGCCAGCCAGGGCCAGGGCCCTCCGCAACATCCTAAATGTTTTAGTACTATGCATATGACCAGTGAGATTTTTACTGTTACATGCAGCTGGCCCTCCTCAACATCCGATTATATGCATTTCTGCCTTTGCCACTAGCCACGGGCTCGCTGGTCCGTCGTGTCGCAGGTTGTCTTGTCGTCCCTAGTTGTGCGAGCACGACTTGTGGTGTAGGCACAAGGGGCCATGTTTTTCCTCATGCGGGGAAGGGCGAGGGGCGAGAGAGGGTTGGGGAGCATCAGCGGTAGTGGAAATCCGTGGGGCTGTAATAGACGAAGACGTTGGGAGCAGTTTCGCCCAATGTTTCACTCATCCATTGGTCGATTAGGATAGAAGAACTTTCAATGCTCTCTCAAATTTGAGAGAGTCATTAGTAGAAAACTGACCTTCATCTAGAGCACTAGTCCCAGTCGGGTTTGGGCGTAGGACTAATGTGAGATTTAGTCCTGGTTCCAACGGCTAGGAGTGGGCGGGGGAACAAAATGGATTAGTCCCCGTTCAAATGGGACCTCTAGTCCCGGTTGGTGATACCAACCGGGACAAAAGGGGTTGCGGAATGTTGGGGCCCCTGTCAGCCCCTTTAGTCCTGGTTGGTATCACCCACTGGGACTAAAGATAGACCTTTAGTCCCAGTTGGTATATCCAACCAGGACTAAAGTCTTCCCTATATAAAGCTGCTTCATCCAGCCCGAGTCCAAGCTTTCTCTCCTCTCTGTTTCCTTCCCCAAGCTCGAGTTCATCCTCCATTTTTGCCAAGATTTGGCAAGATTGGAGGCACCCCATCCATCCAAGGTTCTAAAAGGTTGGCAACTTCATCCTTTCATCTCTCATTGCTAGTTTAGCTCATTTCATGCTCTATAAGTATAGTGATTTGTGGGTTTTAGTTTGGGAGTAATTATGTGGGAGTTTATTTGATTTCACTAGTAGAAAACCACCCATTAGTCCCGGTTCGTAAGGGCCTTTAGTCCCGGTTCATGAACCGGGACTAATGGGTCGTTACTAATGCCTCCACCCATTAGTCCCGGTTCAAACACGAACCGGGACCAATGTGCCTCCACGTGGCCCTGTGCGCCGAGCCCAGTCAGGGGGCCTTTGGTCCCGGTTGGTGGCTCCAACCGGGACCAAAAGGCATCCACGCGTCTGCATTCCAGTGGCTGGGGTTTTTGTTTTTTTTGAAAGGAGGGGGGTTGGGGGTTTTGGGGGGTTAATTTAGGTGTTTCGTATATTGTGTTAGCTAGCTAATTAATAGAGAGAAGTGTCCTCTCTTATGTCCGTGCTTGGTCGACGCTACGTAGTATATATACATAAGTGATTGAGAGAACCATTCAGTACAGAAGTTCGTCAAGCATACCGAGAGAAGATCGATCGACCTCTCCTTCTCCGAGAGATTGGTCGAACAACAAGTTTTTTACTGGCTACATACATGTATAATATCTCTTAATTACAAACCCCTAGCATTTGAAATCAAGTTCCACATGGTATTCTTCGGCTTTACTGATGACGTGTTCAAGAAAGAATCCCGCCAATTCCTCTTGAATTGCTTTCATGCGATCTGGTTCTAGGAGTTCATCCCGCATCTGCCATGTCTAATTTGAAGAAGGGGGTTAATTAATACATATATATGAATGAAACTCAACAGAAATGATGGTGTAATAAAATGAAATTGTGAATATTATTGCTTTCGCACTTCATATTGTTTTCTAGAGTAGCCCCGCTTGTTTTTCAAAGTCGCGTTGTGGATGAACTCGCACACGTAGTATCCACAGAAATCATTCCCTTCCTCCTGCCACAAGCACTTTACGAGAAATAGAGGTCAATCAAACTGATAATGAAGCATTATAAATGGCATTGATGAAAGTATAGCTATAGAATCAACGGGAGATGCGCGCAACTAGCTAGCCAGTAGTACTTACTTTCGGGTATGTATATCGCAGCTCTTTCGGCAGTCCCGGAGCTTGTGCGGTGAACTGTTTCCAAACCCTGCAAGACAAAGAAAATAATTATTATTACTTGAGATATCAGGAAATGAACAAAAAGTTGCCGATATGGTGCGATAATGATCGATTGAACTTACTTGCTGAGCATTTCAGTGATGTCCGCATAGTTTTCGGGATCTTTTCGTCTCGAGTCTAAGACGGTTACTAGTCCACGCTCAAGCTTAATCTCCAGAAGAATATAGTGGTACCTGCGCACACATGCATAACTCATCAATTACATTACTATAACCTCGCTCGAGTAATAAGGGAAACCGAATATGCACACGACAGTAACACTCACGGGCCGTTGTAAGGAAAGAGTATGGTATCTTTGTTTTGATTTTTGATCAACGATTGTAGCAAGTTGTCCTCGGCCTCTTCGACGTGCTTTTTAACCAGAAATACATCTATGATATTTGTGTTAATGAACCCAATATCATAGATTTCATTTTTTTGCACTCGACGATCCTCAATCTGCATAATATATTGGGGATAATTAATTATAAATACATGCAATGAAAGAGCCGAGCTATATATAGAGACTTAATGACAGAAATAGTACTTACAGGCAGTAGCAAAAGACCATTGATTTATCGAGGGCCTTTTGATTGAAGAACTCAAAGAACTCCTCAAATGGAACACACAACAGATCATTTGAAATGAGGTCGTGCTCCTCTTTAATGTTCAGATACAAACTGTTCTTCCCCTCATACTCTCTGCAGGTTTTCATGTACCAACTATGGAATCTTCGCATCATTGTTGTCAGAGATTTTTCATCTTTGACGAGAGGCTTCCCGTACTCGTATCTGAATTCGTCCACCTCCATGAAATCAGGAAGTGCATCCAACCGGTTCGTGCCACCAACCGGGATCAATGGTGGTGGGCCAGGAGCGAGGCCCATTGGTCCCGGTTCGCCCCACCAACCGGGACCAAAAGGTCCAGACGAACCGGGACCAATGGCCCACGTGGCCTGGCCGGCCCCCGGGGCTCACGAACCGGGTCCAATGCCCCCATTGGTCCCGGTTCTGGATTGAACCGGGACTAATCGGCTGGACCGGCCTGGACCATCGCCCCCTTTTCTACTAGTGTTTATATGCACTTTGAGCTCAAATTAACTTCTTAGTTTGCATATGTTTTGGTGTGGTTTACTTAATTTTTTCCCGTGCCCGTCCTCACCGCCGTCGATCGCCCGCGTCATCCTGTTGCGGGCACCACCTTGGTGAGCCTCTTGTGCTTATACTTTTTGTAAAAAAATATTATTTGTATGATTTAGATAGTTACTTGTATAATTTTCTTACTTGTATGATTGTTTATTATATACAATGCCATGGTTTTGATATCCGTCCCCGTCGGCCCTCGTCCAGTTTATGATTCGGATGTGGTATATTATCTTTTATAACTATTTGTTTCATTTCGTGTTTATGACAATTATGCCCATCAAGTTGATATAGATATTTTTATCTAGGAGGTATGTGAACCAGAAATTGCAAACGAACCTTGTTGAGAAGTTAAAATTAGTTGAAAAAGAAAACAACCACTTGAAAGAAAAATTGAAAATAATTGAAGAAGAGTAGATGAAATTGGAGTTGTATGTTGCCGATGTCGTCGATGATGACAAGATCAAGATGGATGCAATGCGCTCGAAGATTAGAAAGATTAGAAAATATGCCATTAATAAAGAGGCTTGGTATCATTATGCTGTTGGATCAATTATTACCTTAGTTGCGATTTTGATCGCATTTGTTGTTGCATTTAAATGCTTTAGATAGGTGTATGTTGTTTTATGAGAAGTATGTATGAACTTTATGTATATATTTTTGCAGTAATAACATTTGGTCACTACTCTACTTTGGATTTAATGTGATGAACTTGTATTAATTTGGTCACTTCGATGTTGTGTAATGAAGATGAGTCGACAAAGGATGTATGATGACCGACGCTCTCCTGAGTTCATTAATGGCCTGCATAATTTTATGCGTGTGGCTAAGGAAAACAAGAGGAATCGTTTTATGTGTTGTCCATGTGGTGTCGCTAAGAATAATAAGGATTACTCTACCTCAAAAAATCCTTCACAGCCACCTGCTTCAGTCCAGCTGTAACTGTTGGACCAAGCATGGAGAAAGAGGGGTTATAATGGAAGACAATGAAGAAGAGGATGATGGCAAGTATCCTAGGTTCCCTGAATACGATGGTACTACAATGGGGGAAGCTAAAGAGGCATTAGATGAGCCCGCTGATGATCTTGGTCGAGCCATTGTTGATGCAAAGAGAAACTGCGAAAGTGAAAAGGAGAGGTTGAAGTTGGAGCGCATGTTAGAGGATCACAAAAAATTGTTGTACCAAAATTGCGAAGATGACAAGAAAAAGCTAGGTACCACACCAGAATTGTTGCAATGGAAGGAAGAGAATGGTGTATCTAACAAGGGATTTGAAAACTTGCTGAATACGATAAAGAAGATGCTTCCAAAGGATAACAAATTGCCCAACAGTATGTACGAGGCAAAGAAGGTTGTCTACCCTCTAGTATTAGAGGTGCAGAAGATACATGCATGCCTTAATGACCGCATCCTCTACCGCGGTGAGGAATTACGAGAATTTGAATGCATGCCCGGTATGCGGTTTATTGCGCTATAAGATCAGCCGTGATAACCCTGGTGATGTTGAGGGCGAGCGCCCCAGGAGGAGGGTTCCTAGCAAGGTGATGTGGTATGCTCCTATAATACCACGGTTGAAACGTTTGTTCCAAAACAAAGAGCATGCCAAGTTGTTACAATGGCACAAACAAAACCGTAAGAAAGATGCAATGTTGAGATAACCCGCTCATGGGTCGTACTGGAGAAAAATCGAGAGAAAGTTCCCACACTTTGCAGTTGACGCAAGGAACTTATGGTATATATAACCTTCCTCCTTGGTTGTGTATGAAGTGAAAGTTCATTATGATGCCAGTGCTCATCCAAGGCTCTAAGCAACCCGACAACAACATTGATGTGTACCTAAGGCCATTTGTTGAAGAACTTCTATAGTTGTGGGATAAAAAAGATGTACGTGTGTGGGATGAGCACAAACATGAGGGATTTGACCTACGAGCATTGCTGTTTGTAACCATCAATTATTGGTCTGCTCTTAGTAACCTTTCAGGACAGACAAACAAGGGATACAATGCATGCACGCACTGTTTAGATGAGACTGAAAGTATGTCACATCCCTAGATTCTGGCAATGCACTAGTGCTAGCCTTTGGTGATGCATCATGTTTACTTTTTACACAAAGTTGAAATGGGGATTGCCTAAACCCTGGCATTAAAGGAATTCACTAGATTCACCTAAAAATTTTCAGTAAGTCCAAATGGCTTTCAAAAATGTTCATCATTTATGGAAAATACTGTAAACAGTAGCCAGAGGTGATGCACATTTTTCCATGACATATTTGGGCTCTGAATTAAATCATACTCTATTTGAATTTGGGCATTTAAATACTATTAAATATTTAAAATGTCCAAATAATCCTAAGCTGAAATGTTCCATGTTGGATATATTCCAAACAATGTCCATGAGAAGTTTGGTGATTTTTGAGTGTGCCTAAGTATTTTTAATAAAACCATCAAGTTACAGAAGAATTAGAAAACAGAAATAAAAGAATAGGACAGAAACCCACCTGGCTTACATGTGCCGCCCACCAGATCCAGCCCACCAGGCGGCCTAGCCCACCACTGCCTCCTCCTCTCTCATCTTCCTCCCCTGCCAGGAGGACGGCGCGTGCCGACATGCGCACGCACGCGCCCCGGCTACCTCCTCCCTCCCAGCCTGCCTACCTCCCACTCGACGCGCCTAGACGATGCCAGCGCGACGCCTGGACGCCTCGGACCTCTCTCTCCCTTCCCCGAACGCTCTTCCCTTGCTCTGTTCTCTCCACTGAGCGTTGCCGTCGCCGCCGATCGATGTTGCCGCGGCCACCGTGGTCCCCTCGCCTCACCGACGTGTCCCCGAGCTCCGTCACGACGCCATCGTCCTCTCCACCAAGCCACGCGAGCGGAAGCGCCCTGCAGCGTCGTCCCCGACCCCTTCTTCCTCCTTGGGTCGCTGGAGATCTTCGCCGCTACGACAGCTCCGGTTCCTCCCCGACCTCGCCGACCCATTCGTCGTGACCACTGTGAACTACTGGCCGTTCTCCCCTCTCCGTTCTCCTCCTCGCACGCCGTAGCAACTGCACCTAGCTCGACCGCACCCGCCATCGCCTGCGCTCGTCGTCGATGACGCTCCGATGACCATTTGGTCCCGGGCGTGCGACCAACCTGATCACCGCTGCGCATAGAGCCTCACTTCACTCGTTTGCGCACCGCAACATCGACCCCATGCACACTCGGGCTCCGGCCGCCGTAGCCGAGCTCGCTGGCGTCAACTCCGGCCACCCCAGCACCCGCCGTTTCCACTGTCCGGCGCGCCTCATCGCGCCGGTCCCGTAGAACCCACCCGCACGACCTCCCGTCGCCGGAAATGGCCGGGCAAGGACCTCCGCCGTGCCTGATTAGCGCCGGCAGCTAATCGTCGGTTAGCCGACATGGCCGTCATTAGATTAGGGGCTAACTAACCCTTTTCGACTAACATCAGGCACTGATAGTGGGACCCACTTTGTTAGGCTACTGGTTAACCAAAATAATTAGGCTAACTAATAAAATCACTGGACACACGTGTCAGCATTGACCGTGCTGACGTGGCCTTTGACCGGGCCCACATGTCTGTGAGCCTAGCCATCACTTTGAGACTGACCAGTGGGAACCTGCTGATGACCTAGCAATCAAGTTGACCTGCTGATGTCAAACTGATGTCATGCCGATGCAATAAGCTATTTTCTGGAATTAATTTAATTTAGGAAATTCCAGAAAATGTTATAAACTTCAAAAAATTCATAGAAAATCAACCATAACTCCAAATGAAATAAGTTATATATGAAAAATGATCAGAAAAATCCAATCTATCCATATGTACTGGTTTCATGCATGTTACAGCAACTTAAACCTGCTGTTTATATCAAAACATGATAATGCACTTTCTAAATTCATAGTTTGAGTTTGAACTTGAACCTTGGGTTCAAAATAACTCAAACCCATCTGGTTATAGTTGCATTAGGCCAACACACTCATATTGACATGTCATGAGCATGCATCATATTGTGCATTGCATTGATTGGGTTCTTCCTTGTTTGCCGGTGTTTGTCCCCTCTCAGTAGACGACGTACCGACGATGAGTTCGATGACACCGATGAAGATCTATACTATCTTCAGAAGTTCCAGGAAAGCAAAACCCCCTTGTTCATTTCGATACAATCCCACTCTCTCGCTCCTGCTCTCTTTTACTGCATTAGGACAACAACGATTCAACTGTTAGATGCTGCGGTAGTTGAACCCCTTTCCTCTGCATGACCTTTCATTGCCACAGTAAATAGATGAAACCCACTAGCATGAGTAGGAGTTGTTTGAGCCCTGATGTGCCTACTCATTCATGCTTGTTACCATGCCTGCTACTGCTTAGTGTTGAGTCCGGTCTGATTCATCAGGGATGAATTGGAGGTGTGTGAGCATGTCCTACTGTGTGTGAGCTAAATGTGTGAACATGATTTTGGTAAAGGTAGCGATGAGAGGCCATGTAGGAGTACATGGTGGGTTGTCTCATTGAAGCCGTCCTCAGGAACTGAGTTCTGTGTTTGTGATCCATGAACAACTACTACCGCTCATTGGGATCCTTAATTGACCCTCTCGGATTCTTAATCACCCTTGTTCTCTGTCCAGGAGTTGCAACTAGTTTTTGGTGTTTGTAGGTAGTGCTAGTAGTCTACCATGTGGCACCCGGTACAGGTGGGCTTGGGACAGACTAGGTGCAGTGGCACGATGTACCAAGTGGACCCGGATGGTGGGCTTGGGAACCCTACTCACATCATTTGGGGCCGTGAGCGACACCTCGGCCGGATCTCCTTGCGGATGGAACCCGAATAAGCGATAAACCTGGACTAGAGACTTGAGTGTTTAGGTAGGCCGTGGCCGACACCCTCGCTAGGCTTCCGCTTGAAGGTAGCCGAGATACATGACGTGTACATGGCGGCAAGTGGCGAGAGTGTGTGTGAAGAAGTACACCCCTGCAGGGTTAACATCATCTATTCGAATAGCCGTGTCCGCGGTAAAGGACTTCTGGGTTGGCTGTACAGTTCATAGACAAGTCAAAGTGGATACTCTAAAATACTCAAGATAAGTGTGAGTGATATGGATGGCGTTCTCGTAGAGAGACGGGAGCGGATCCATAGTGGTGTATTGATATGGTGAATATGTGGACTCATGTGCGCCACCTCAAAAGAGTTACTTGCAGTCGTAGTTCAGGATAGCCACTGAGTCAAAGATGGCTTGCTGCAGTTAAACCCCACCACCCCCTTTATTGATAATGATGCATGTGTAGTTAGTTCTGATGTAAGTCTTGCTGGGTACATTTGTACTGACGTTTGCCTATTTTATGTTTTGCAGAGAGACTTCGGTCTCGCTAGTAGTTCCGCGTGGACTTCAATGTTTAGCTTGTTACCTCAGCTACGATCTTGTGCCCTCAGCAGGATCTGGTAGATAGTCAGGCTTCTCAGCCTTTTTCATTTATAGATGTTTGTACCCAGACATGTTAAGCTTCCGCTTGTGCTTTGACTTGTATGATCTGAATGCTGGGTCGAGAGACCCATGTTTGTAATATCTCGCTCCTCGGAGCCTATTGAATAAAATACTTGAGTTGTAGAGCCATGTTGTGATGCCATGTTGTATTTGCACATATCGAGCATATTGTGTGTATGTTATTGAAATGCTTGGTATGTGTGGGATCTGACTATCTAATTGTTTATCCCTGGTAGCCTCTCTTACCGGGAAATGTCTCCTAGTGCTTCCACTAAGCCTTGGTAGCTTGCTACTGCTTCGGAACACTTAGGCTGGCCGGCATGTGTCCTTCTTCGTTCCTGTGTCTACCCCTTCGGGGAAATGTCACGCGGTGTCTACCGGAGTCCTGTTAGCCTGCTACAGTCCGGTTTACCGGAGTCCTGCTAGCCCAGTTGCTACAGCCCGGATTCACTCGCTGATGACCGACGTGTTCGCTGCTGGGTCATGTATGCATGTCCCTGTAAGTTAGTGCCACTTTGAGTTCACGACTAGCCATGTCAGCCCGGGCTCCTTGTCATATGGATGCTAGCGACACTATCATATACTTGTGCCAAAAGGTGCAAACAGTCCCGGGTAAGGTAAGGCGACACCCGTGGGAATATCGTGCGTGAGGCCGCAAAGTGATATGAGGTGTTACATGCTAGATCGGTGTGGCTTTGAGTCGGGGTCCTGACAGCTTTGGTATCAGAGTCTGACTGCCTGTAGGATTACCAAGCCAAACTGGTCGAAGTTGAGTTTAGAAATTCTTAGTTATATAAGGGAATTGATTGTGGGATGGAACGTAAGGCTCTTTTTACTCCTTATATCTTATGCCCTCCTAATCTGAGTCATCATATCTTTCCTACGGGGATAAGGAACTAGGCTATCTCTTCTTTCTATCAGGATCACGTGTTACTAATCCGTAGACTTATAAGATTGCTGGATTCAAGCCTCAATTCAGTTCCTATTATCTCCCTGTATTCATAGTTGATCTCAGAACCTTGATATTATGATGATCGAGTGGTTATGCTATTTTGCAGGATGTCTCAAATCTGTTGAGCATTTACAGCCGTTATGTTGTCCGAGTCATCCCAGGTTTCTAAATAGTCTGATGCATTTGCAAATCCTTTCCTTCCGTTCTCGATGTCCCTTTGGGCCAGATTAACCACACTAATCATCGAGTTGAGGTACTCCGTTACCTTGTCATATATGTTGGAGCTAGTATTATGACCCTAGGCATCCTAGAGAACCACTCAGTAATCTAGCAATGCTTTGTATCTCAGTGTGATGATTCTGGCAATTATTCTCGAAAGCATCCTGTGATGCTACCTAGTAGTAGGTATTCTACTCCTGGGTTCTTGAACCCGAGATTCACCCTACTTATTTCATGTTGATAGTGTTTGCTAGTTCCTTCCGGATATTAGTAACCTTTGCGATAGTCCTCGAGGTCTGTGGTGTTTCCTTCCTCCAAATACCATGTACTGCTTATGGCAGAAGTTCCTCGCTGAATCGAAAGATCACAATCAGTTTGCTCTTGTCGAGTTCTCGATTCTATGTTGTGACTCTGTCAGTTCTACCTCATTGCGTGGGTTATCCGGAAGAAATATGTTGAACTTGTTCGACATACTAATCTATACATCCACAACTCAGAAAGTTATATGCTTCTTGAGTTGTCCCTCTTTAGCTGTATTCTGACCTTCGCCGATCAATTGATAGTCAAGAGTATGTGTGCATTCGTTCATTGGTGCCTATCATTCTTATGTTCCGTCAAGCCATTCTAGTTCAGAATGAATAGGAGAAACAAACTCCAGAACCTCATCCATATCTAGGATTGGGTCAAAGCAATTGTATTCCGCAGATCAAAATGCCAATCCAGCTTCTGCTCTGCTCTACCTTGGAGTGTTACCATCTTTATGTCAAGAGTGTCATGAGAATTGCACCACCTCTTATGAATTCTTGACGCAGTAATGCTTCTTGCCATCATTGTTAATTCCTCGGTTCCCGTGTTATTGTAACCGGAATGCCGACAAGTGAATCGTGATGTGTGAAATCAATACTGCTAGCAACCCCGTTGCTTGGTAGTTAATGGACAATAATCTCATTCTTAGCATGTTGGTATTGAATTATCATTCTAAGATTGATCGTGCTACCTAGTCCATTTTCCCTGGTGCACTCCTCGATCTATGAGACAGGATTGTGTCAATCCATCACTCTCTTGATCACATCGTCTTGCCCTGAAAAGCAAGATTGATCTCGAGCTTAGTAACATACCGGTGGTTCATGATTTTCCGAATATCTTCTCGGAAGTGTTACCAGGTTATCCCCTGACTGTTATGTTGAGCTCGTGATCAAGTTGGTTTTTCTTATAAACCACCCCTTCTCCAAGAATCTGTGTTGGATACCCCTGAGCTAGTTGGTTAAGCTAAACATCAACTTGGAGAGTTGGAAGATTAAAGCTTGCCTAACTTAGTTCGTTCCAAAGGGATATTCTTGTGTAGTGTGTGTTGAAGAAAGATGATATCTTCATCGATTGGTCCCTGTGATCAGTTGTTGGACCTACTGTCTTATCAATCCTTTGATTTGAGTGTGGGATATCGTCAAATCAAATCAGAACCAATGATGTTTGTAATGTTGTCTTACTCGTGGTTGTTTCCTCAAGCATACATCATTATATCTTTTGGGTCCGACAAATACTATCACCGTGTTCCCATAATTATGGAATTCCACCTAGATGGAAGCCTAGATGGATTGTGGTTGAGCCCAACGACAACAATTTCATCTTGTCCATGATTCATGTTGAATATCTAAGCTAGTGTTGGAAACTTTATAAGTATTATCTTCATGTCCCGTTAATGAAGCATATGCCCGAATGAAAGAAGTGACTTCCTCTAATTCATGTGCATTTGATGCAAGTTGCGCTGTGAACTCGAGAAAGTTTGTTTTTGCTTCCTCTGGAATCATCCCAAGTTAGTCACGCATATGTGCCAAGTACTCTATGGTTTGATAGGTTGGCCGCCTCCACTCCATATGTGTTCCTAGCACGCCAAGCCACTGATTGATTTGCTCAAGGAAAAGGAGTTTATTGTGTTAATTCTAGATCATGCACAAGACTCTGATATCCCTGATGATGGTTCCCAACTAGAACTCGGTAGTGTTTGTTGTAAGACTTCTACGTGGTCATGCTTGTCTTGGACAGTGTGTTCACATGTATGTAGCAGAACCAGCTCATGTTTTGGAGCTTGCTATCGTAGTTCATTCCCTGAGAATCTTGCAACGTCTTCTTGTCGATTTGTGTTGCAAACTTTAATTTTGCTTTCTAGACTTGATGAGTCTAGAATATTTTGACACCAACCAGATCTGAATCTCAGGTAGATATGATGGTTGGAACGTTTCCCAAGAACTATAATGTTGGTATCTTTGTAAACCGGTAAAGTGGATGTCGTGGCCAACACACCCAGCCGGAAGACCTATTATTGTAGTATCTTGATAGAGGAAGTTGGCCACATCCCCGTAAGGATTTTGTATGATTTACTCCAGTAGTTGTTCCTTATGGATTTTTGAGCTCCCGAAGTTCGACCTTTAACTTGATGTCCTAGATACCAAACCATATCTACAAATGGGTTGTGCTAGCACATCAAGGAGACATTAGAAGTAGAGTGCTAAATGTCTCTCGGTCGATCATCCATATTTTGTTTCCTTGGCCTCGCTAAGGTGAAATCTGAGAAGGTGTTATCTTCCTTTGCATCTGCATTGTCCACCATTATTCATCACGGTAGTAAGTTGTGTTGCCAGGATCCTCGGCACGGATGTGGTAAGACCTTGATGGGTATGGAAATGCTCAAGTTCTTGAGAGCACACTCACTCACTAGGTTATATCCTAGGTATCAACTGGAATGTGCGTCCCGTTTGCCGAGTTGTTCTATAACCATAGTTTCCTTTTCGGTCTGAGTATGACATTCCTTCGAACTCCTTCAAACAATCATTGGTGAATTGTCTTAGCCTCGTATGGAGAGTTTCAATGATCCTTCCCGATAGAGTTTCTTTCTGACTTCATCGAGTTGGATGAAGATATCGAAAGCAATGACGTTAAGATCAAGATGATGCAATGAATCAACATCTTCGAGAAGAGCAATTGGATCATGAGGATTGTGTTAGTTTGTGTCCCCTTTGTCCTCTTACCTCACGTTTTGAATCTCGGGACGAGATTCTTGTTTAGTGGGGGTGAGTTGTCACATCCCTAGATTCTGGCAATGCACTAGTGCTAGCCTTTGGCGATGCATCATGTTTACTTTTTACAGAAAGTTGAAATGGGGATTGCCTAAACCCGAGCATTAAAGGAATTCACTAGGTTCACCTAAAATATTTTCAGTAAGTCCAAATGGCTTTAAAAAATGTTCATCATTTATGGAAAATACTGTAGACAGTAGCCAGAGGTGATGCACATTTTTCCTTGACATATTTGGGCTGTGAATTAAATCATACTCTATTTGAATTTGGGCATTTAAACACTATTAAATATTTAAAATGTCCAAATAATCATGAACTGAAATGTTCCATGTTGGATATATTCCAAACAGTGTCCATGAGAAGTTTGGTGATTTTTGAGTGTGCCTAAGTATTTTTAATAAAGCCATCAAGTTACAGAAGAATTAGAAAACAGAAATAAAAGAATAGGACATAAATCCACCTGGCTTACCTATGCCGCCCACCAGAGCCAGCCCACCAGGCGGCCTAGCCCACCACCGCCTACTCATCTATCTTCTTCCTCCCCTGCCAGGAGGACGGCGCGTGCCAACGCACGCACGCACGCGCCCCGGCCACCTCCTC
Organism: Triticum timopheevii; assembly: GCA_963921465.1. NCBI lineage: Eukaryota > Viridiplantae > Streptophyta > Magnoliopsida > Poales > Poaceae > Triticum > Triticum timopheevii. The sequence continues at coordinate 169,435,440 of OY997274.1, read as the reverse complement.
CCTTCCAGCCTGCCTGGCTCCCACTCGACGCGCCTAGAAGATGCCAGCACGACGCCTGGACGCCTCGGACCTCTCTCTCCCTTACCCGAACGCTCTTCCCCTGCTCTGTTCTCTCCATCGAGCGCTGCCGTCGCTGCCGATTGACGTTGCCACGGCCATCGTGCTCCCCTCGCCTCACCGACGTGTCCCCGAGCTCCGTCACGACGCCATCGTCCTCTCCGCCAAGCCACGCGAACAGAAGCGCCATGCAGCTTCGTCCCCGACCCCTTCTTCCTCCTCGGGTCGCCGGAGATCCCCTTCGCCGCTAGGACCGCTCCTATTCCTCCCCGACCTTGCCGACCCGTTCGTGACCGCTGTGACCTACTGGCCGTTCTCCCCCTCTCCGTTCTCCTCCTCGCACGCCGTAGTGACTGCACCTAGCTCGACCACACCTGCCACCGCCTGCGCTCGTCGCCGATGATGCTCCGGTGACCATTTGGTTCCGGGCGTGCGACCGACCTGCTCACCGCCGCGCATAGAGCCTCGCTAGCGCCTCGCTTCACTCGTTTGCGCACTGCAACATCGACCCCGTGCACACTCGGGCTCCGGCCGCCGCAACCGAGCTTGCCGGCTTTAACTCCGGCCACCCCAGCACCCGCCGTTGCCACTATCTGGCACGCCTCATCGCGCTGGTCCCGCAGAACCCACCCGCACGATCTCCCGTCGCCGGAAACGGCCGGACGAGGACCTCCGCCATGCCTGATTAGCACCGGCGGCTAATCATCGGTTAGGCGACGTGGTCGTCATTAGATTAGGGGCTAACTAACCCTTTTGGATTAACATCAGGCACTGATAGTGGGACCCACTTTGTTAGGCTACTGGTTAACCAAAATAATTAGGCTAACTAATAAAATCACTGGACCCACACGTCAGCATTGACCGTGCTGACGTTGCCTTTGACCGGGCCCACATGCCTGTGAGCCTAGCCATCACTTTGAGACTGACCAGTGGGACCCACTGGTTAGGTTTGACCTGGACCGGGCAAGTTGACCTGCTGATGTCACACTAATGTCATGCCGATGCAATAAGCTATTTTCTAGATTTAATTTAATTTAGGAAATTCCAGAAAGTGTTATAAACTTCAAAAAATTCATAAAAAATCAACCATAACTCCAAACGAAATAAGTTATATACGAAAAATGATCAAAAAAAAATCCAATCTATCCATCTGTACTGGTTTCATGCATGTTAAAGCAACTTAAACCTGCTGTTTATATTAGAACATGATAATGCACTTTATAAATTCATAGTTTGAGTTTGAACTTGAACCTTCGGTTCAAAATAACTCAAACGCATCTGGTTATAGTTGCATTAGGCCAACACACTCATATTGCCATGTCATGAGCATGCATCATATTGTGCATTGCATTGATTGGGTTCTTCCTTGTTTGCCGGTGTTTGTCCCCTCTCAGTAGACGACGTACCGACGATGAGTTCGATGACACCGATGAAGAGCTATACTATCTTCAGAAGTGCCAGGCAAGCAAAACCCCCTTGTTTATTCCGATACAATCCCACTCTCTCACTCTGCTCTCTTTTACTGCATTAGGACAACAACGATTCAACTGTTACATGCTGCGGTAGTTGAACCCCTTTCCTCTGCATGACCTGTCATTGCCACAGTAAATAGATGAAACCCACTAGCATGAGTAGGAGTTGTTTGAGTCCCGATGTGCCTACTCATTCATGCTTGTTATCATGCCTGCTACTACTTAGTGTTGAGTCCGGTCTGATTCATCGGGCATGAATTGGAGGTGTGTGAGCATGTCCTACTGTGTGTGAGCTAAATGTGTGAACACGATTTTGGTAAAGGTAGCGGCGAGAGGCCATGTAGGAGTACATGGTGGGTTGTCTCATTGAAGCCGTCCTCAGGAACTGAGTTCTATGTTTGTGATCCATGAACAACTACTACCACTCATTGGGATCCTTAATTGACCCTCTCGGCTTCTTAATCACCCTTGTTCTCTGTCCAGGAGTTGCAACTAGTTTCTAGTGTTTGTAGGTAGTGCTAGTAGTCTACCAAGTGGCACCCGGTACAGGTGGGCTTGGGACAGACTAGGTGCAGTGGCACGGTGTACCAAATGGCACCCGGATGGTGGGCTTGGGAACCCTGCTCACATCGTTTGGGGCCGTGAGCGACACCCAGGCCGGATCTCCTTGCGGATGCGAATAGGCGATAAACCTAGACTAGAGACTTGAGTGTTTAGGTAGGCCGTGGCCGACACCCTCGCAAGGCTTCCGCTTGAAGGTTGCCGAGATACATGAGTGTACATGGCGGCAAGTGGCGAGAGCGTGTGTGAATAAGTACACCCCTGCAGGGTTAACATCATCTATTCGAATAGCCGTGTCCGCGGTAAAGGAATTCTGGGTTGCCTGTACAGTTCATAGACAAGTGAAAGTGGATATTCTAAAATATGCAAGATAAGCGTGAGTGCTATGGATGGCGTTCTCGTAGGGAGACGGGAGCGAATCCATAGTGGTGTACTAATATGGTGAATATGTGGACTTGTGTGCGCCACCTCAAAAGAGTTACTTGCAGTCGTAGTTCAGGATAGCTGATACGTCCATTTTGCATCATGCTTTTATATCAACATTTATTGCATTATGGACTGTTATTACATATTATATCTCAATACTTATGGCTATTCTCTCTTATTTTACAAGGTTTACCATGAAGAGGGGTAGTGCCGGCAACTGGAATTCTGGCTAGAAAAGGAGCAAACGTTGGAAACCATTCTGCACAACTCCAAAAGTCTTGAAACTCCATGAAACATCTTTTTGGATTTAATAAGAATTTTTGAGCGAAAGAAATACACCATGGGGCCCACACCCTGTCAAGGAGAGAGGAGGGCGCGCCCCCTATCTCCTGGGCCCCCTGGTGGGCCTCTGGTGCCCATCTTCTGCTATATCAGAGCTTTTACCCTGGAAAAATCGTGGGCAAGCTTACGGGACGAAACTCCACCGCCACGATGCGGAACCTTGGCGGAATCAATCTAGGGCTCTGGCGGAGCTGTTCTGCCAGGGACACTTCCCTCCGGGAGGGGCAAATCATCACCAACGTCATCACCAACGATCCTCTCATCGGGAGTGGGTCAATCTCCATTAACATTTTCACCAGCACCATCTCCTCTCAAAACCCTAGTTCATCTCTTGTATCCAATCTTGTATCAAAACAAAAAATTGGTACCTGTGGGTTGCTAGTAGTGTTGATTACTCCATGTAGTTGATGCTAATTGGTTTACTTGGTGGAAGATCATATGTTCAGATCCTTTATGCATATTATTACTCCTCTGATTATGAACATGAATATGCTTTGTGAGTAGTTACGTTTGTTCCTGAGGACATGGGTGAAGTCTTGCTACTAGTAGTCATGTGAATTTGGTATTCGTTCGATATTTTGATGAGATGTATGTTGTCTTTTCCTCTAGTGGTGTTATGTGAACATCGACTACATGACACTTCGCCGTTATTTGGGCCTAGAGGAAGGCATGGGGAAGTAATAAGTATATGATGGGTTGCTAGACTGACAGAAGCTTAAACCCTAGTTTATGCGTTGCTTCGTTAGGGGCTGATATGGATCCATATGTTTACTGCTGTGGTTAGGTTTACCTTAATACTTCTTTTATAGTTGCGGACGCTTGCAATAGGGGTTAATCATAAATGGGATGCTTGTCCAAGTTAGGGCAGTACCCAAGTACCGGTCCACCCACATATCAAATTATCAAAGTGTCGAACGCGAATCATATGAACGTGATGAAAACTATCTTGACGATAATTCCCAATGTGTCCACGGGAGCTCCTTTCTCATTATTAGAAATTGTACAGTCTTGTCCTTTGCTACATAAAGGATTGGGCCACCTTGCTGCACTTTATTTACTTTAGTTACTTGCTACTCGTTGCTATTTATCTTATCACAAAACTATCTATCACCTACAATTTCAGTGCTGGCAGAGAACACCTTACTGAAAACCGCTTATCATTTCCTTCTGCTCCTCGTTGGGTTCGACACTCTTACTTATCGAAAGGACTATGATTGATTCCCTACACTTGTGGGTCATCAAGACTCTTTTCTGGCGCCGTTGCCGGGGAGTGTAGCGCTTTTGGTGAGTGGAACTTGGTAAGTAAACATTTATATTGTGTGCTGAAATTTTCTGTTACTTGTCTCTATGTAAACTAATCCTTTGAGGGGCTTGTTTGGGGTATCATCACCCCAACAAGAAGAGCAAAGAGTTGCTCCTAAACCTACTGAACTTTATGAAAATATTTACTTTTAGATTCCTTCGGGTATGATAGAAAAACTGCTAGCTAATCCATTTGCAGGAGATGGAACATTGCATCCCGATTTACACCTTATCTTTGTTGATGAAGTTTGTGGATTATTTAAGCTTGCAGGTATTCTCGATGATGTTGTCAAAAGGAAGGTCTTCCCTTTATCTTTGAAGGGAGATGCATTGACATGGTATAGGCTATGTGATGATACGAGATCTTGGAATGATAAGCGATTGAAGTTGGAATTTCACCAGAAGTTCTATCCTATGCATCTTGTTCATCGTGATCGTAATTACATATATAATTTCTGGCCTCACGAAGGAGAAAGCATCGCTCAATCTTGGGGGAGCCTTAAGTCAGTGTTATATTCATGCCCCAATCATGAGCTCTCTCGGGAAATGATTATTCAGAATTTTTATGCTCGGCTTTCTCTTGATAATCGCAACCTGCTCGATAATTCCTGTGCTGGTTCTTATATGCTGAAGACTATTGATTTCAAATGGGATTTATTGGAAAGAATTAAATGCAAATCTGAAGATTGGGGTTCCGACCATGGTAAGGAGTCAGGTATGACACCTAAGTTCGATTGTGTTAAATCTTTTATGGATACCGATGCTTTCCATGGATTTAGCTCTAAGTATGGACTTGACTCTGAGATAGTAGCTTCTTTCTGTGAATCTTTTGCTACTCACGTTGATCTCCCTAAAGATAAGTGGTTTAAATATAATCCTCCTGTTGAAGTAAAAGTAGTTGCACCTATTACAGTCGAAGAAAAGACTATTACCTATAGTGATCCTATTGTTCCTACTGCTTATGTTGAAAAACCTCCTTTTCCTGTTAGGATAAAGGATCATGCTAAGGCTTCGACAGTTGTTCGTAAGAGTAATACTAGGACTTATACACCTGTTGAGCAAATTAATGTTGAACGTAGTATTGCTATGGTTAAAGATCTCTTGGATGAGGATTTAGATGGGCATGTTATTTCTTTCTGTGGTGAGACTGCCAATATTGCTAGACCTAATACTAAGACACGTAGACCTGTCGTAGGCATGCCTGTTATTTCTGTTAAAATAGGAGATCATTGTTATCATGTGTCGGTGTCAAAACCGGCGGATCTCGGGTAGGGGGTCCCGAACTGTGCGTCTAGGCGGATGGTAACATGAGACGAGGGACACGATGTTTTACCCAGGTTCGGGCCCTCTCGATGGAGGTAAAACCCTACGTCCTGCTTGATTAATATTGATGATATGGGTAGTACAAGAGTGGACCTACCACGAGATCAAGGAGGCTAAACCCTAGAAGCTAGCCTATGGTATGATTGTTGTAATGTATGTTGTCCTACGGACTAAAGCCCTCCAGTTTATATAGACACCGGAGGAGGCTAGGGTTACACAGAGTCGGTTACAATGGTAGGAGATCTACATATCCGTATCGCCAAGCTTGCCTTCCACGCCAAGGAAAGTCCCATCCGGACACGGGACGGAGTCTTCAATCTTGTATCTTCGTAGTCTTGGAGTCCGGCGGACGATGATAGTCCGGCTGTCCGGACACCCCCTAGTCTAGGACTCCCTCAGTAGCCCCTGAACCAGGCTTCAATGACGATAATTCCGGCGCGCATAATGTTCGGCATTGCAAGGCGGGTTCCTCCCTTGAATAATCCAGAGAAGATCGTGAACACCAGGATAGTGTCCGGCTCTGCAAAATAAATTCCACATTCCACCGTAGAGAGAATAAAATGTACACTTAGTTCAATCTGCTGACGTATTATGCGGCGTGACATCATACCGCTACCAAGCCTTTGTTTGAATCGTTTTTTACTATACCACCTCAGCACGTTTAGCGAAGCGGTTTCCTTGGCACGTCTTGTCGAAGCAGAGATCGTGTTCCCCTTATTCCGGGATTCTCATCAATACAGACGTGGGTAACCCAACCGCGCCATTGATGGTGGTGCTTGGGAGATAAGCGAGTTTTACCAGGCCAGTGGGGGACGCACAGTTTCGTCCGCCTATATATAAGGGATAAGGATTTACCTTCTCACCTACGCCTTCTTCCTCCTTTGCTTATACATCTCTGCGCACTCAAGCTCCAACGCCCAAGCTCGCGCATCTCGCCTCAACCTTCTCCGAATATGTCCGGAGGAGGAGGCAAGTGGTTGGCCTCCACCGTTAAGGAGGAGCACATCACAAAGCTGCGCAACGCCGGATACCTCTCCGGCGATATCGCGCATCGGCTGCCCGACGAGGGGCAGCTCGTCCCTACCCCTGGGCCTAACGAGAGGGTCGTCTTCCTTCCCCACTTCCTCCGCGGACTAGGCTTTCCGCTCCATCCATTCGTCCGGGGGCTCATGTTCTATTACGGCCTGGATTTCCACGATCTGGCGCCGAACTTCATCCTCAACATCTCGGCGTTCATCGTCGTGTGTGAGGCCTTCCTCTGCATCCGGCCCCACTTCGGCCTGTGGCTCAAGACCTTCAACGTCAAGCCGAAGGTTGTGAAGGGCACGCAAGCGGAATGCGGAGGCGCCATGTTGGGTAAATTACCCAACATCCTTTGGCTCGAAGGGGCCTTTGTGGACTCCGTCAAGGGGTGGCAATCGGGGTGGTTCTACATCACCGAGCCGTGCAAGCCCACATGGGCGGCGGCCCCCGAGTTTAGATCTGGCGTCCCCACGCAGCTCACCTCCTGGAAATAGAAGGGCTTGCTGTGGGGCGATCCGAAGGAGGTGACTGGACTCCGAACCTGCATCCAGAAGCTGGTGAGCAATAAGCTCAGGCTCGTCGACGTGGTCCAAGTCATGCTCATCCGCCGGATTCTCCCATGCCAAGAACGGGCATTCAATCTGTGGGAGTTCAATTCGGAACAGCACCAGGCGCTGAGCGGGCTTTTCTATACGACATACGAAGGCGCCTGGAGGGTGCTGTTTAAGGGCGCCGAAGCCCCCGCATCCGCGACGGAAGATCGCGGATTCAGCTCGCAGTATCCAACTGACGAGGTAAGTGATTCAACCCCATTACGGGACACTTTGTAGTAATCGAATTGATTATAAGAGGGTTTCATCCCTTCCTTTCCTTTGACAGGAATGGATGGAGAAGGCCAGGCAGCTTATCAGCCCGGCTCCCATGCCAGAAGATCCAGTGGACGCCCGCTTAGCAGGGCTGCTAGTTCCGGCACCGCACGTGGTGCCGGAGAAGAAGGCCAAGAAGGTGGCCGCGGGGACTCGAAAGAGCTCCCGCAATCAGGCGTCTAACAATGATGCGAACTCCTCCCCCGAAGACGAGGAGGAGGAGGAGTACTCTCTCCCGGAGGGGGGGAGAGAAGAAGAGGAAGGCTTCCCCAATAGGGGAGGCCGAAGGGTCCAAGAGGGGGAGAGCTATCCCCCCGGACAGTTTCGCCAACACCAGCGTTGGCGAGGATGAGTGGCCTCCAAGGGCCAGGCGTCCGGCGAGATCGTAAGTATCCGGATCCTTTATATGCAATATCTTTTATGTCACGTAGTGTCCTTCTAATGCCGCATTCTGTCCGTAGTCCGGCCGATGACGATCTCCCCGACTCATCGAGCGGGTCGTTGGCCTCGTCGGATGTGAATTCACTTCCGACTGCCTCTACCCCACGCGCCGACGAGGACGCCGAGGTGGGATCCCAGAGAGGGACCCATCAGGAGGAGGCTCCAGAGGTGCCGTCAGGCAACCTCCCGGACTTTGCGCCGGACTCTACATCGGAACCCGTAGTGGTTCCAGAGTCCGGCAAGCGGCCCCTTCGAAAGAAGGGCAAGACCGTGACACCGGCGGCCTCCGTCCAACCGGAGGCGCCGGATAACCTGTTGGAGGCGCTTAAAGGCGCTTCCATCGAGGAAGAACACCGCACTATCATGAGTGCGGTGATTCAAAAGGTTCAGCTCGCCAAAAGCGGGCTGACCGAAGCCTGCAGCAGCCTTCTAACAGGCTTTGAGGTAAGAAGTTAAAATTATGTAATGTAATACCGCATAGACAGTAGCCCCTGATGCTTAGTTCGGTGTTCGGAAAGAAAAAGCCGGACTGAGGATCTAACAAGATATACGCAGGGTTGCTTAAAATATGTCAATATGTGTTTGCAGGCTGCGCTGCTGGCCTCTGCCGCATTAACGGTGGAGGTTGATGTGCTAAAGCAGGATCTCGAGCGGTCCGAGCGAGAGCTCGGCCATGCGAAGAAGCAGCTCGAGGACAAAGAAGGTGAGTAACACCACTTTGAATAGTTACCTTACAGAAAAGGATTTTGGTTGCAATAAAATTAACAAGGATAATATGTGTATTGCAGGGGCTACTAACGAGGTGGCAGCCCTGAAGGAGGCTGTGTCCGTGGCCGAACGCAGTGCGGCCGCGGAACGAGTAGAGAGAGAAAAGCAGGAGGCACGGGTGGCGGAAGTGCGGCAAGAGCTCCAGGCTCTCATGGAGAAACATGAGAGTTTGGAGCGTGACTCCAAGACTCGAGAGTCCGAGCTTGCCTCGGCTCTCGAAAGTGCCAAGTCCGCCAAGGCCGAAGCCCATAAGGCCCTTCAGGAGGTGGAAGATGTAAAGAAAATAGCGGCGGGTAAGGCATTTTTCATGCAAAGCAAGCATGTTAGTGTAAAATACCTGACACTTACCCGCATTCGGAGCTCTCCAGGGGCGTTTGCAGATCTGCCGTGTAGTGCGTCTGATGCCGCCGCATTCTATCGTGGAAAGGAGGGGAGCTCGACGGAAAAAGTCTTCTGGTCTCAGTATGCTAAGGCCGGACACCCGGTGCCCCCAAGCAACCAGCTAAAGCAGCTGGTCGAACCCCACAAGGTAGCTGAAGAGGCCATGAAGGGCCTTATAGTCCGACTGTGGCCTGGACAGGCCATGCCTGGGAGCTACTTTGGCCTCGTGCGGCGGTTGGTGGATGCATGCCCCTGGGTGGATGTCATCAAGCGCTCCGCCTGTATTGAAGGCGCTCGTCGGGCCCTCGCCCGCACGAAGGTGCAATGGGGCAAGCTGGATGCGGAGAAGCTTCTCACGGACCCACGGCCACCGGGCAAGGAATATCGCACGCCCGAAATGTATTATAAATCTGTCCTGAAGGGAGCCCGCGATATTGCGGATGAGTGCCCCAGAAATGTAATCTTTGAGTGAATTTGCTATGTATTATCCTGTGTGCTGAAACTTTGTTCATGTGCGCTTTGAGCAACACTTTTTTGATTTAAAATATTACCTTCTGTGCGGCCGTTTATAAAATCTGAGAGATGGCAAGTCGTTGGCTTCAGCCCCCAAGCCACGAGTGCTGGGGTGTTCGGGATAAACTTGAGCACTCTTGTTCCCATTGTTGGGTCCATCGAGGGAGGCGCTCAACACAACGAACAAGGCAACCGGACTTATAATGCTTGAACACTCTCACTTAGCCATAGAATTCTATAATTTTAAATTTCGGCGAAGCCCCTGGTATTCGGAAGACCGAATCCGGGGCGCTATCCACGCCTTCATCGGACATTGTCCGGAACTTCGCTCGAAGCGGCGTGAGTCTTTAAGGACCCGAAAAAACCTCTCGAACAGCGACCAGTCTCTCGCCTTATCATGCAAGTCAGTTTTAGCTTTCTCCACTGAGGCGCTCGCCCAGCTCAACCGGGGCGCAATCGCAGTGGTTCTCCCAGTGCCACCTTAGCCGACAGAACGGAACGTAAGGCACCAAAACGTGGGAGCCGGGCAAACCCAACTATTGACCCAAGACATGATTCGGAGCCGATTCATATAATGCTATAAGTTTGGGGTGCCGCACTTGTGAAAGTGTTCGGACTTATCACACCATAGAGTGGGGAACATAAGCCCCTGGTGTATTAGGCCGTACCAAAATATACGGGCGCAAGATGTCATATAATGAGCATATATATATATATATATAAAGTATTGAAATTGCAATCAAAAAGGTGCTGCATTATTTATGAAAGAAAGTCTGCTAGTAGAGCGGACTTATACAAATAGTGCGGTAAGCAAGGGATTTGAACTAAGTAAACATGTCCCCCTCCAGGGGTGAGCTGCAGACTTGGTGCATATAATCGAATTTAATGCTCGTAATTGAGATCACCTGAGTGTTCGTCGCAACCTTCTTGAGTCCCTGACTGTTGCATCATGAGTTCGGCAGGTTCGCCGCTGCGCAGGGCTTCTGGTTAACAGAGTCCTGTGTACGTAAAAGAAGAAAGATAAAAAATATAAGAAAAAGGGGGGCACACTTGCGAGCCCCCGGTGTGGTCGAACCGCACTCTGGGTCCGTTGCGATCGTGCCCCCTCCCCTGTGCCCATGGTATCTCCAAAGCGTAATGATGTACGCAGAGTGTTATTATTGCGATCATGCGCGGGCGAGGGTTGGGGCCGCATTGCTTCGCATGCTTTGATCGCGCCAGGTGGTCTTGGTTGGTATTGCTTCGGGCGCGTTTTGCTGTATCCGGCTGTTTAACGGCCGGATTGTAGAATTGCCTTAAGAGGCTACTCTGTACTTCTGCCGGAGAGCCGCTGTATGTTCCTCCGTTCGGAGGGAGCGTTCCGTATTCCCATTGACCGTGATGACTCCTGGAGGTCCTGGCATCTTGAGCTTTAGGTATGCATAATGCGGCACTGCGTTGAATTTTGCAAACGCGGTTCGTCCGAGCAGAGCGTGATAGCCGCTGCGAAACGGGACTATGTCGAAGATTAACTCTTCGCTCCGGAAATTATCCGGGGATCCGAAGACCACTTCCAGTGTGACTGAGCCTGTACGGTTGGCTTCCACTCCTGGTATGACACCTTTAAAGGTTGTCTTTGTAGGTTTAATCCTTGAGGGGTCTATGCCCATTTTGCGCACTGTATCCTGATAAAGCAGGTTCAGGCTACTGCCGCCGTCCATCAGGACTCTCGTGAGGTGAAATCCATCGACGATTGGGTCTAAAACCAACGCGGCGAATCCGCCATGGCGTATGCTGGTCGGATGGTCTCTTCGATCGAAAGTGATCGGACAAGAGGACCATGGATTGAACTTCGGGGCGACTGGCTCCATCGCATAGACGTCCCTTAGTGCGCGTTTCCTCTCCCTCTTGGGTATATGGGTCGCGTATATCATATTCACCGTCCGCACTTGTGGGGGAAAACCCTTCTTTCCTCTATTGTTCGGCAGTCGGGTCTCTTCCTCGTCGTCGCTGTTTAGCCCCTTGTCATTGTTTTCGGCAATTAACTTGCCAGCCTGCTTGAACACCCAGCAATCTCTATTAGTGTGGTTAGCTGGCTTTTCAGAGGTGCCATGTATCTGGCATAAGCGGTCGAGTATTCGGTCCAGATTGGACGGACCCGGAGTGGTTCTCTTGAATGGCTTCTTCCGCTGACCGGGTTTAGAGCCTCGGAATCCGGCATTGACTGCCGTATCCTCCTTATCATCGCCGTTAATGCGGCGTTTGTTTTTGTTTCGACGTGACCTGCCGTTGTTGTCCTTAGTATCCGGACTGCCAGAATTTTTACGGAGATTGTTGTTGCGGGCTAGCCAGCTGTCCTCTCCCGCGCAAAAGCGGGTCATTAACGATGTGAGGGCTGCCATGGATTTCGGCTTTTCCTGCCCCAGGTGCCGGGCTAGCCATTCGTCCCGGATGTTATGTTTGAAGGCTGCAAGGGCCTCCGCATCCGGACAGTCGATGATTTGGTTTTTCTTTGTCAAGAACCGTGTCCAGAATTGTCTGGCCGATTCGTCTGGCTGCTGAATAATGTGGCTTAGGTCATCGGCGTCTGGTGGTCGCACGTACGTGCCCTGGAAGTTGTCGAGGAATGCGGCTTCCAGGTCTTCCCAGCACCCAATTGACTCTGCGGGCAAGCTGTTTAGCCAATGCCGAGATGGTCCTTTAAGCTTGAGTGGGAGATACTTGATGGCATGGAGATCGTCGCCGCGGGCCATATGGATGTGGAGAAGATAGTCTTCGATCCAAACCGCGGGGTCTGTTGTGCCATCGTAAGATTCGATGTTTACGGGTTTAAACCCTTCGGGGATCTGATGATCCTTTACTTCGTCAATGAAGCATAGCGGGTGTGCAGCGCCTCTGTATTGAGCAATATCGCGACGCAGCTCGAGAGAGCGCTGTCTGCTGTGTTCGGCCCGGCCGGGTTTATTGTATCCGGCGCGACGGTGTTCGTCATGGGTCGTGGGGCGCCCACGTGATCCGTAGATGGATCTGGATTGCCTTGCTTTGTCCTCCAATATGTCTCGCAAATCCGGCGCGTTCCCTCTTGGCTTCATACTTTTGGAGCGATGCCGGGGTACGGTCTTGGCTGGAGGCCTGGATGCCTCTCTGTCACGACCACGGGGTGGTCGGTCAGCCATATCGTGCGCTGGTGATGATGGTATGTATGCTTCCTCCTCTAATCGGGGGAGCAGCTTGCATCTTGGGTAACTTTTGGAGGGGCGTTCGAGTTTATACTCTTCGGCCGCGAGGACCTCGGTCCATCGATCGGCTAGCAGGTCCTGATCAGCTTGAAGCTGTTGCTGCTTTTTCTTTAGGCTGTTTGCTGTGGCGATAAGCCTGCGCTTGAAGCGCTCTTGTTCGACGTGATCCTCAGGTACGACGAATTCATCATCGTTGAGGCTTACCTCGTCTTCGGAGGGAGGCATATAGTTATGATCCCAACCTCTTCGTCTGCCGCCCTCTCGTGAGGGCTTGCTTCTGCATCCTCCTGCGCTGAGTCTTGCTGGAGAGGATTGTCTTCGGCACTCTCTGGGGTATTATTGTCTCTTGTGCCGGAATCTCCATTCTTGCTGTGGCGGGATTTAGAGCGGCGCCGCTGACGCCGGCGTTTGGGCTGCTTCTTTAAAGAGTCTGCCTCCGCTGTTTCTTCGCCGTCCCCATCTTTTGGGGTATCCACCATGTATATGTCATATGACGAGGTGGTTTTCCAGTGCCCTGTAGGCGCTGGTTCCTGTTCATCTCCGGCATCGTCGTCCATAGCGTCGATGTCGTCGGAGTCGTAGTCTAGCATGTCGGTTAGATCGTCGACAGTGGCTACAAAGTGGGTGGTGGGTGGGCTCTGAATTTCTTCGTCGTCCGTACCCCAACCATTCTGGCCATAGTCCGGCCAGGACTCTCCTGATAACGAGAGATGCTTTAGTGAATTCAGGATATCGCCAAAAGGCGAGTATTGGAAGATGTCCGCGGCGGTGAATTCCATAACTGGCGCCCAATCTGAATCGATTGGTAGGGGCGCGGGAGGTTCGGAGTCCGGCAAGGAGTCCGGCGCCTCGGAATCACGAGTTTCGCAAGGGACAAGATTAGTGTTCGGCTCCATCGCCGTGGATGTTGAAGCCCCCGGGGCGGCGTCTATCCACCGGCCCTCGATCTGGGCGTTCGGCTCCGGACTAATGGCCGAAGCGGATTCGTGTGCGGCCACCAAGGCACTGTTCGGCGGCAGAGCTAAATCATGCCCGTCGTCGCAGTGCGGCGTGCTTGGCTGTGGCTCGAGTCCGTTGAAGATCAAGTCTCCGCGGACATCGGCCGTGAAGTTTAGGCTTCCGAATCTGACCTGACGGCCAGGGGCATAGCTTTCGATCTGCTCTAGATGGCCAAGTGAATTAGCCCGCAGTGCGAAGCCGCCGAATACGAAGATCTGTCCGGGGAGAAAAGTCTCACCCTGGACAGCGTCGTTGGTTAAAGATGCCATCAAGCCTATCGGTGACGACACAGAAGAACTCTTAATGAAAGCACCAATGTCGGTGTCAAAACCGGCGGATCTCGGGTAGGGGGTCCCGAACTGTGCGTCTAGGCGGATGGTAACAGGAGACGAGGGACACGATGTTTTACCCAGGTTCGGGCCCTCTCGATGGAGGTAAAACCCTACGTCCTGCTTGATTAATATTGATGATATGGGTAGTACAAGAGTGGATCTACCACGAGATCAAGGAGGCTAAACCCTAGAAGCTAGCCTATGGTATGATTGTTGTAATGTATGTTGTCCTACGGACTAAAGCCCTCCGGTTTATATAGACACTGGAGGAGGCTAGGGTTACACAGAGTCAGTTACAATGGTAGGAGATCTACATATCCGTATCGCCAAGCTTGCCTTCCACGCCAAGGAAAGTCCCATCCGGACACGGGACGGAGTCTTCAATCTTGTTTCTTCGTAGTCTTGGAGTCCGGCGGACGATGATAGTCCGGCTGTCCGGACACCCCCTAGTCCAGGACTCCCTCATCATGGCTTATGTGATATGGGTGCTAGTGCTAGTGCAATACCTTATACTTTATATCAAGAAATTATGCATGACATTGCACCCATTGAATTAGAAGACATTGATGTTACTATCTAGCTTGCTAATAGGGATACCATTAAACCCTTTGGGATTGTTAGAGATGTTGAAGTTTTGTGTGGGAAGGTTAAATACCCTGCTGATTTTCTTGTTCTTGGTTCCCCACAAGATGATTTTTGTCCCATTATTTTATGTAGACCCTTCTTGAATACGGCTAGTGCTAAGATTAATTGTGAAAAGAATACTGTCACCGTTGGCATAGATGGTATGTCTCATGAGTTTAATTTTGCTAAGTTTAGTAGACAACCTCGTGATAGGGAACCACCTAGCAAGGATGAAATTATTGGTCTTGCTTCCATTGCTGTTCCTCCAACTGATCCGTTAGAACAATATTTGCTAGACCATGAAAATGATATGTTTATGAAGGAAATGGAGGAAATAGATGAAGTGTTCCTTAAACAAGAACCTGTGCTGAAACATAACCTTCCCATCGAAATTCTTGGGGATCCCCCTCCACCCAAGGGTGATCCCGTGTTTGAACTCAAACCATTACCTGATAATCTTAAGTATGCTTATCTTGATGAAAAAGAAATATATCATGTTATTATTGGTGCTAACCTTTCAGAGAAAGAAGAAGAAAGATTATTGAAAACTTTGAAGAAGCACCGAGCAGCTATTGGATATACTCTGGATGATCTTAAGGGCATTAGTCCCACATTATGCCAACACAAAATTACAGTCGAGAAAGATGCCAAACTAGTTACAGATCCTCAAAGACGATTAAATCCCAAGATGAAGGAAGTGGTAAGAAAGGAGATACTAAAGCTCCTCGAGGCAGGTATTATTTATCCCGTTGCTGATAGTGAATGGGTAAGCCTTGTCCATTGTGTTCCTAAAAAGGGAGGTATTACCGTTGTCCCTAATGTCCGCAAAGAATTATTACAGGTTATAGGATGGTAATTGATTTCCGTAAGTTAAATAAAGCTACTAAGAAAGATCATTACCCCTTACCTTTTATTGATCAAATGCTAGAAAGACTATCCAAACACACACATTTCTGCTTTCTAGATGGTTATTCTGGTTTCTCTCAGATACCTGTGTTGGCGAAGGATCAATCTAAAACTACTTTTACTTGCCCTTTTGGTACTTTTGCTTATAGACGTATGCCTTTTGGTTTATGTAATGCACCTGCTACCTTTCAAAGATGCATGATGGCTATATTCTCTGATTTTGGTGAAAAGATTTGTGAGGTATTCATGGATGACTTTTTCGTTTATGGATCCTCTTCTGATGATTGTTTGAGCAACCCTGATCGAGTTTTGCAGAGATGCGAAGACACTAATCTCGTCCTGAATTGGGAAAAGTGTCACTTTATGGTTAATGAAGGCATTGTCTTGGGGCACAAGATTTCTGAGAGAGGTATTGAAGTTGATAAAGCCAAAGTTGATGCTATTGAAAAGATGCCATGTCCCAAGGACATAAAAGGTATAAGAAGTTTCCTCAGTCATGCCGGTTTTTATACGAGGTTCATTAAGGACTTTTCTAAAATCTCTAGGCCTCTAACTAATTTATTGCAAAAAGATATTCCTTTTGTCTTTGACGATGATTGTGTAGAAACATTTGAAATACTTAAGAAAGCTTTGATCACTGCACCTATTGTTCAGCCACCTGATTGGAATTTACCTTTTGAAATTATGTGCGATGCTAGTGATTATGCTGTAGGTGCTGTTCTAGGGCAAAGACTCGGTAAGAAATTGAATGTTATCCAGTATGCTAGTAAGACTCTTGATACTGCCCAGAGAAATTATGCTACTACTGAAAAAGAGTCTTAGCAGTTGTGTTTGCATGTGATAAGTTTAGACCTTATATTGTTGATTCCAAAGTTACTATTCACACTGATCATGCTGCTATTAAATATCTTATGGAAAGGAAAGATGCTAAGCCTAAACTCGTTAGATGGGTTCTCTTGCTCCAAGAATTTGACTTGCATATTATTGATAGAAAGGGAGCTGAGAACCCCGTTGCAGATAACTTGTCTAGGTTAGAGAATGTTCTTGATGACCCACTGCCTATTAATGATAGCTTCCCTGATGAACAATTAGCGGTCGTTAATGCTTCTCATACTGCTCCTTGGTATGCTGATTATGCTAATTACATTGTTGCTAAATCTATACCGCCTAGTTTCACATACCAGCAAAATAAAAAGTTCTTTTATGATTTAAGACATTACTTCTGGAATGATCCACACCTTTATAAAGAAGGAGTAGATGGTGTTATTAGATGTTGTGTGCCTGAGCATGAACAGGGACTGATTCTACGCAAGTGTCACTCTGAATCTTATGGAGGACACCACGCTGGAGATAGAACTGCACACAAGGTACTACAATCTGGTTTTTATTGGCCTACTCTCTTCAAAGATGCTCGTAAGTTTGTCTTATCTTGTGATGAATGCCAAAGAATAGGTAACATTAGTAGACGTCAAGAAATGCCTATGAATTATTCTCTTGTTATTGAACCGTTCGATGTTTGGGGCTTTGATCATATGGGACCTTTTCCTGCCTCTAATGGTTATACACACATTTTAGTTGCTGTTGATTACGTTACTAAGTGGGTAGAAGCTATTCCAACTAGTAGTGCTGATCATAACACTTCTATTAAAATGCTTAAAGAAGTTATTTTTCTGAGGTTTGGAGTCCCTAGATATCTTATGACTGATGGTGGTTCACATTTTATTCATGGTGCTTTCCGTAAGATGCTTGCTAAGTATGATGTCAATCATAGAATCACATCTCCTTATCATCGGCATTCTAGGGGTCAAGTAGAATTGAGCAATAGAGAGCTCAAATTAATTTTGCAAAAGACTGTGAATAGATCTAGAAAGAATTGGTCCAAAAAACTTGATGGTGCATTATGGGCCTATAGAACTGCATACAAAAATCCTATGGGTATGTCTCCATATAAGATGGTTTATGGAAAAGCGTGTCATTTACCTCTTGAACTTGAACATAAGGCATATTGGGCTATTAAAGAGCTCAACTATGACCTCAAACTTGCCTGTGAGAAGAGGTTATTTGATATTAGCTCACTTGATGAATGGAGAACCCAAGCGTATGAGAATGCCAAACTATTCAAAGAAAAAGTTAAACGCTGGCATGATAAGAGGATACAAAAGCGTGGTTTTAACGTAGGAGATTATGTATTATTATTCAACTCCCGTTTAAGTTTTTTTGCAGGAAAACTTCTCTCAAAATGGGAAGGTCCTTACGTTATCGAGGAGGTCTATCGTTCTGGTGCCATAAAAATCAACAACTTCAAAGGCACAAACCCGAGGGTGGTAAATGGTCAAAGAATTAAACATTATATTTCAGGTAATCCTATCAATGTTGAAACTAATATTATTGAAACCGTAACTCCTAAGGAATACATAAGGGACACTTTCCAGAATGTTCCAGACTCCAAAAAGGTATAGGTATGTGGTACGGTAAGTAAACCGACGCCAAAACAACTCCGATGGCAATTTTTATCAGTTTTGGAATATTTAAGAATTTTTAGGAAGAAAGAAGAAGTCCGAATGGGACACAAGGCTCCCACGAGAGTGGAGGGCGCGCCCCCCTACTGGGTGTGCCCCCTGTCTCGTGGGCACCTCGTGTGCCTCCTGGACTCTGTTTTCTTGCATATTACGTATTTTGGTCAGTAAAAATTCATTATTTATACTCCCGAAGGTTTTGACCACCGTATCACGCAAATATCCTCTGTTTTCGTTTCGACCTATTTCTGTTGCAGATTTAGAGCATTATGTCATCTCAGGATTCGGAAGGGGAAAGCTATGTGGCTGACTACCTTGCAGACCCTAAGGTCTACGGGGACTTGGAGAATGATGACTGGACCTCTGAAGAAGAAGAAGACTATGAGCCTAAGGGAAAAGAGGAGACGAGTTCAGACAAGGACGAAACCCCATTACCTCAACCTGGGGATATGCATGTGGAGTTTAAAAAGTCAAGCCTCCCTAAGGTCCAATCTATCCCACCACGTTTTTGCAGGACAGCAAGGCGGCATTATGCAAAAAGATAATGAAACTTGAACTCGAGAATGAGGATCTGAGGGAGGAAAATTTTAGCCTCAGATGCAAGCTAGAGAAGAAAAATGCAGCAACTCCACCATTACCACTTCCCGAAGAAAGGGACATAATCACATGGGTATGGGCACTCCCCTTGGCAATTGCCAAGCTTGGGGAGGTGCCTCGGTATCGTATCACCATCACACTCCTATCTTTTCTCCTTTATTTAGTTCGATCCTTTTAGTAGTATCTTGATCTAGTAGTTCGAAGTTTTGATATCAAGTAGTTTTGAGTTTTGCATTGTGATCTCTTTTTGTAATCGAGTCCGTGAGCTATCTATAATAAAGATTAGTGTTTAGTCAAGGGCTTTGCTATGTTGCTATGATCTTGAGAAAGTATAAAGAATAAAAGAGTTCATATTGATCTTATGGATAGTGATGACTTCACACACAGAAAGTATGAGGCATAAAAATTGTTGAGAGTTGATAAACTTAGCCTTGGTCATCGTTGCAATTAATAGGAAGTGATAAGGAAAGGGGGGTTCACATATAAATATATTATCTTGGACACCTTTTATAATTGGGAGCACTCATTAAGTATGACATGCTAAAAGAGTTGACGTTGGAGAAGGAAGACAACGTAATGGTTTATGTTTTCTGACATCTCAGTTAAAGTATATTGTCATTGACCTTCCAAACATGTTGAGCTTGCCTTACCCCCTCATGCTAGCCAAATTCCTTGCACCAAGTAGAGATACTACTTGTGCTTCCAAATATCCTTAAACCCAGTTTTGCCATGAGAGTCCACCATACCTACTTATGGATTGAGTAAGATCCTTCAAGTAAGTTGTCATGTTGCAAGCAATAAAAAATCGCTATCCAAATATGTATGACTTTTTAGTGTAGAGAAAATAAGCTTTGTACGAACTTGTTGTGGAAGTAATAAAAGCGACGGACTTCATAATAAAGGTCCACATACAAGGGGCAATATAAAGTGACGTTCTTTTGCATTAAGATTTTGTGCATCAACCCTAAACGCACATGACAACCTCTGCTTCCCTCTGCGAAGGGCCTATCTTTTACTTTATGTTTTTACTTTATGCTTGAGTCAAGGTGATCCTCACCTTTCCCTTTTTCATTTTATCCTTTGGCAAGCTCCTCGTGTTTGAAAGATCATGATACATATATCCAATTGGATGTAAGTTAGCATGGGCTATTATTGTTAACATCACCTAAAGGTGAATATGTTGGGAGGCAACACAATAAGCCCCTATCTTTCTCAGTGTCGGCCTGAAACCCCATAACCACAAGTACTGCGTGAGTGTTAGCAATTATAGAAGACTACAAGATAGTTGAGTATGTGAACTTGCTGAAAAGCTCTATTGTTGACTCTTTCTGATGTTATGATAAATTGCAATTGCTCTAATGACTGAGATTATAGTTTGTTAGTTCCCAATGAAGTTTTTGAACCATACTTGACATTGTGAATTGATTGTCACTTGAGCATAAGAAATCATATGATAAAATCTATATATGTTGCTGTTATAAGAATGATCATGATGCCCTCATGTCCGTATTACATTATTATCGACACCTCTACCTCTAAACATGTGGACATATTTCTCGATTTCGGCTTCCGCTTGACGACAAGCGAGGTCTAAGCTTGGGAGAGTTGATACGTCCATTTTGCATCATGCTTTTATATCAATATTTATTGCATTATGGGTTGTTATTACATATTATATCTCAATACTTATGGCTATTCTCTCTTATTTTACGAGGTTTACCATGAAGAGGGGTAATGCCGGCAGCTGGAATTCTGGCTGGAAAAGGAGCAAACGTTGGAAACCTATTCTGCACAAATCCAAAAGTCCTGAAACTCCATGAAACATCTTTTTGGATTTAATAAGAATTTTGAGCGAAAGAAATACACCAGGGGGCCCACACCCTGTCCAGGAGAGAGGAGGGCGCGCCCCTATCTCCTGGGCCCCCTGGTGGGCCTCCGGCGTCCATCTTCTGCTATATCAGAGCTTTTACCCTGGAAAAAATCGTGGGCAAGCTTACGGGATAAAACTCCGCCGCCACGAGGTGGAACCTTGGCGGAATCAATCTAGGGCTCTGGCGGAGCTGTTCTGCCAGGGACACTTCCCTCCGGGAGGGGGAAATCATCACAAACATCATCACCAATGATCCTCTCATCGGGAGGGGGTCAATCTCCATCAACATCTTCACCAGCACCATCTCCTCTCAAAACCCTAGTTCATCTCTTGTATCCAATCTTGTATCAAAACCACAAATTGGTACCTGTGGGTTGCTAGTAGTGTTGCTTACTCCTTGTAGTTGATGCTAAGTGGTTTACTTGGTGGAAGATCATATGTTCAGATCCTTTATGCATATTATTACTCCTCTGATTATGAACATGAATATGCTTTGTGAGTAGTTACGTTTGTTCCTGAGGACATGGGTGAAGTCTTGCTATTAGTAGTCATGTGAATTAGGTATTCGTTCGATATTTTGATGAGATGTATGTTGTCTTTTCCTCTGGTGGTGCTATGTGAACGTCGACTACATGACACTTCACCATTATTTGGGCCTAGAGGAAGGCATGGGGAAGTAATAAGTAGATGATGGGTTGCTAGAGTGATAGAAACTTAAACCCTAGTTTATGTGTTGTTTGTTAGGGGCTGATATGGATCCATATGTTTAATGCTGTGGTTAGGTTTACCTTAATACTTCTTTTGTAGTTGCGGACGCTTGCAATAGGGGTTAATCATAAGTGGGATGCTTGTCCAAGTTAGGGCAGTACCCAAGTACCGGTCCACCCACATATCAAATTATCAAAATACCGAACACGAATCATATGAACGTGATGAAAACTAGCTTGACGATAATTCCCAATGTGTCCTCGGGAGCTCCTTTCTCATTATTAGAAATTATCCAGGTTCATCCTTTGCTACATAAAGGATTGGGCCACCTTGCTGCACTTTATTTACTTTATTTACTTGTTACTCGTTGCTATTTATCTTATCACAAAACTATCTATCACCTACAATTTCAGTGCTTGTAGAGAACACCTTACTGAAAACCGCTTTTCATTTCCTTCTGCTCCTCCTTGGGTTCGACACTCTTACTTATCGAAAGGACTACGATTGATCCGCTATACTTTTGGGTCATCAAGACTCTTTTCTGGCGCCGTTGCCGGGGAGTGTAGCGCTTTTGGTGAGTGGAACTTGGTAAGGAAACAATTATATAGTGTGCTAAAATTTTCTGTTACTTGTCTCTATGGAAACTAATCCTTTGAGGGGCTTGTTTGGGGTATCTTCACCCCAACCAGAAGAGAAAAGAGTTGCTCCTCAACCTACTGAACTTTATGAAAATATTTACTTTGAGATTCCTTCGGGTATGATAGAAAAACTGCTAGCTAATCCATTTGCAGGAGATGGAACATTGCATCCCGATTTACACCTTATCTTTGTTGATGAAGTTTGTGGATTATTTAAGCTTGCAGGTATTTCTGATGATGTTGTCAAAAGGAAGGTCTTCCCTTTATCTTTGAAAGGAGATGCATTGACATGGTATAGGCTATGTGATGATACGAGATCTTGGAATTATAAGCGATTGAAGTTGGAATTTCACCAGAAGTTCTATCCTATGCATCTTGTTCATCGTGATCGTAATTACATATATAATTTCTGGCCTCACGAAGGAGAAAGCATCGCTCAAGCTTGGGGGAGGCTTAAGTCAGTGTTATATTCATGCCCCAATCATGAGCTCTCTCGGGAAATGATTATTCAGAATTTTTATGCTTGACTTTCTCTTGATAATCACAACCTGCTCGATACTTCCTATGCTGGTTCTTATATGCTGAAGACTATTGATTTCAAATGGGACTTATTGGAAATAATTAAACGCAACTTTGAAGATTGGGGTTTCGACGATGGTAAGGAGTCAGGTATGACACCTAAGTTCGATTGTGTTAAATCTTTTATGGATACCGATGCTTTCCGTGGATTTAGCGCTAAATATGGACTTGACTCTGAGATAGTAGCTTCTTTCTATGAATCTTTTGCTACTCACGTTGATCTCCCTAAAGAGAAGTGGTTTAAATATAATCCTCCTGTTGAAGTGAAAGTAGTTGCACCTATTACAGTCGAAGAAAAGACTATTACCTATAGTGATCCTATTGTTCCTACTGCTTATGTTGAAAAACCTCCTTTTCCTGTTAGGATAAAGGATCATGCTAAGGCTTCGACTGTTGTTCATAAGAGTAATACTAGGACTTATACACCTCCTGAGCAAATTAATGTTGAACCTAGTATTGCTGCAGTTAAACGCCACCACCCCCTTTGTTAATAATGATGCATATGTAGATAGTTCTGATGTAAGTCTTGCTGGGTACATTTGTACTCACGTTTGCTTAATTTATGTTTTGTAGAGAGACTTCAGTCTCACTAGTAGTTCCGCGTGAACTTCGACATTTAGCTTGTTACCTCAGCTACGATCTTGAGCCCTCGGCACGATCTAGTAGTTAGTCAGGCTTCTCAGCCTTTTTCATTTGTAGATGTCTGTACTCAGATATGTTAAGCTTCCGCTTGTGCTTTGACTTGTATGCTCTGAATGTTGGGTCATGAGACCTATGTTTGTAACATCTCTGTCCTTGGAGCCTATTGAATAAAATAATTGAGTTGTAGAGTCATGTTGTGATGCCATGTTGTATTTGCACATATCAAGCATATTGTGTGTATGTTATTGAAATGCTTGGTATGTGTGGGATCTGACTGTCTAGTTGTTTATCCTTGGTAGCCTCTCTTACCGGGAAATGTCTCCTAGTGCTTCCACTGAGCCTTGGTAGCTTGCTACTGCTCTGGAACACTTAGGCTGGCCGGCATGTGTCCTTCTTCGTTCATGTGTCTGTCCCTTCGGGGAAATATCACGCGATGTCAACCGGAGTCCTGTTAGCCTGCTACAGCCCGGTTTACCGGAGTCCTGCTAGCCCAGTTGCTACAACCCGGATTCACTCACTGATGACCGACACGTTCGTTGCTGGGTCATGTATGCTTGTTGCTACCTCTTGAGCACTGCATTGGATTTCCCCGAAGAGGAGAGGATGATGCAGCAAAGTAGCGTAAGTATTTCCCTCAGTTTTTGAGAACGAAGGTATCAATCCAGTAGGAGACCATGCACAAGTCCCACGTACCTACACAAAACGATAGCTACTCGCAACCAACGCGATTAGGGGTTGTCAATCCCTTCACGGTCACTTACGAGGGTGAGCTCTGATAGAGATGATAAATAATATTTTTGGTATTTTTGACAGATAGATGCAAAGTGAAAAGTAAAAAACCAAAGTAAAAGCAAAGCAAGTAAATAAAGCGATAGAGATTGATATGATGAGAATAGACCCGGGGCCATAAGTTTCACTAGTGGCTTCTCTCAAGAGCATAGATATTCTATGGTGGGTGAACAAATTACTGTTGAGCAATTGACAGAATTGAGCATAGTTATAAGTATATCTAGGAAATGATCATGTATATAGGCATCACGTCCGAGACAAGTAGATCGAAATGATTCTGCATCTACTACTATTACTCCACCCATCGACCGCTATCCAGCATGCATCTAGAGTATTAAGTTAATAACATAGTAACACTTTAAGCAAGATGACAAGATGTACAGGGATAAATTCATGCAATATGATAAAAACCCCATCTTGTTATCCTCGATGGCAACAATACAATACATGCCTTGCTGCCCCTACTGTCACTGGGAAAGGACACCGCAAGATTGAACCCAAAGCTAAGCACTTCTCCCATTGCAAGAACTACCAATCTAGTTGGCCAAACCAAAAAGGATAATTCGAAGAGACTTGCAAAGATAACTCAATCATACATAAAAGAATTCAGAGAAGATTCAAATATTTTCCATAGATAAGTTGGATCATAAACCCACAATTCATCGGTCTCAACAAACACACCGCAAAAAGAAGATTACATCGAGTAGATCTCCATGAGAGAGGGGGAGAACATTGTATTGAGATCGAAAAAGAGAGAAGCCATCTAGCTACTAGCTATGGACCCGAAGGTCTGAAGTAAACTACTCACACTTCATCGGAGGGGCTATGGTGTTGATGTAGAAGACCTCCGTGGTGGATGCCCCCTCCGGCGGAGCTCCGGAACAGGCCCCAAGATGGGATCTCGTGGATACAGAAGGTTGCGGCGGTGGAATTAGGTTTTTGGCTCCTCTGCTGATCGTTTGGGGATACGTAGGTATATATAGGAGGAAGGAGTACGGGGGGAGCAACAGGGGGCCCACGAGGGCGCGCCTAGGGGGGCGCCCTCCACCCTCATGACTGCCTCTGGCACTTCTTGGAGTAGGGTCCAAGTCTCCTGGATCACGTTCGGTGAGAAAACCACGTTCCCGAAGGTTTCATTCCGTTTGGACTCCGTTTGATATTCCGTTTCTTTGAAACACTGAAATAGGCAAAAAAAACAACATTCTGGGCTGGGCCTCCGGTTAATAGGTTAGTGCCAAAAATAATATAAAAGTGGAAAATAAAGCCCAATATAGTCCAAAACAGTAGATAAAGTAGCATGGAGCAATCAAAAATTATAGATACGGTGGAGACGTATCAGGCATCCCCAAGCTTAATTCCTGCTCGTCCTCGAGTAGGTAAATGATAAAAAAATAATTTTTGATGCGGAGTGATACTTTGGCATAATTTCAATGTAAATCTTCTTAATTGTGATACGAATATTCAGATCCAAAAGATTCAAGACAAAAGTTCATATTGACATAAAAAATAATAATACTTCAAGCATACTAATCAAAGCAATCATGTCTTCTCAAAATAACGTGGCCAAAGAAAGTTATCCCTACAAAATCATATATTCTGGCTATGCTCCATCTTCCCCACATAAAATATTTAAATCATGCACAACCCCGATGACAAGCCAAGCAATTGTTTCATACTTATGACATTCTCAAAACTTTTTCAATCTTCACGCAATACATGAGCGTGAGCCATGGATATATCACTATATGTGGAATAGAAGGGTGGTTGTGGAGAAGACAAAAAGAGGGAAGATAGTCTCACATCAACTAGGCGTATCAACGGGCTATGGAGATGCCCATCAATAGATATCAATGTGAGTGAGTAGGGATTGCCATGCAACGGATGCACTAGAGCTATAAGTATATGAAATCTCTACGAAAGAAACTAAGTGGGTGTGCATCCAACTCGCTTGCTCATGAAGACCTAGGGCATTTTGAGGAAGCCCGTCATTGGAATATACAAGCCAAGTTCTATAATGAAAAATTCCCACTAGTATATGAAAGTGACAAAACGAGAGACTCTTTATGATGAAGATCTTGGTGCTACTTTGAAGCACAAGTGTGGTGAAAGGATAGTAGCATTGTCCCTTCTCTCTTTTTCTCTCATTTTTTTGTTTGGGCCTTTCTCTTCTTTTTTTTGGCCTCTTTTTTTCGTCCGGAGTCTCATCCCGACTTATGGGGGAATCATAGTCTGCATCATCCTTTCCTCACTTGGGACAATGCTCTAATAATGATGATCATCACAGTTTTATTTTTCTTACAACTCAACAATTACAACTCGATACTTAGAACAAAGTATGACTCTATATGAATGCCTCCGGTGGTGTACCGGGATATGCAATGAATCATGAGTGACATGTATGAAAGAATTATGAACGGTGGCTTTGCCACAAATACAATGTCAACTACATGATCATGCTAGCAGTATGACAATGATGGAGCGTGTCATAATAAACGGAATGGTGGAAGGTTGCATGGCAATATATCTCAGAATGGCTATGGAAATGCGATGATAGGTAGGTATGGTGGCTGTTTTGAGGAAGGTATATGGTGGTGTATGATACCGGCGAAAAGTGCGCGGTGTTAGAGAGTCTAGCAAAGGTGGAAGGATGGGAAAAAGTGCATATAATCCATGGACTCAACATTAGTCATAAAGAACTCATATACTTCTTGCAAAAATCTAGAAGTTATAAAAGAAAAATATTACGCGCATGCTCCTAGGGGGATAGATTGGTAGGAAAAGACCATCGCTCGTCCCCGACCGCCACTCATATGGAAGACAATCAATAAAGAAATCATGCTCCGAGTTCATCACATAACGGTTCACCATACGTGCATGCTACGGGAATCACAAACTTCAACACAAGTATTCTTTGAATTCACAACTACTGAACTAGCATGACTCTAATATCACCATCTTCATATCTCAAAACAATTATCAAGCATCAAACTTATCTTAGTATTCAACGCACTCAAAAGAAAGTTTCACATATCTTGAACACCAAGTATATAAACATTAATCGAATTACCATGCTATTAACGACTCTCAAAATAATCTAAGTGAAGCATGAGAGATCAATAGTTTCTTTAAAACAAATCCACCACTGTGCTCTAAAAGATATAAGTGAAGCACTAGAGCAAAAATTATCATGCTCAAAAGATATAAGTGAAGCACTATGAGCAAAACTATCAAGCTCAAAAGATATAAGTGAAGCATATAGAGTATTCTAACAAATTCCAATTCATGTATGGCTCTCTCAAAAAGGTGTGTACAGCAAGGATGATTGTGGTAAACTAACAAGCAAAGACGCAAATAATACAAGACGCTCCAAGCAAAACACATATCATGTGGTGAATAAAAATATAGCTCCAAGTAAATTACCGATGGAAGTGGACGAAAGAGGGGATGCCTTCCGGGGCGTCCCCAAGCTTTGACTTTTTGGTGTCCTTGTATTATCTTGGGGGTGCCATGGGCATCCCCAAGCTTAGGCTCTTGCCACTCCTTGTTCCATAATCCATCAAAAGAATTCACCCAAAACTTGAAAACTTCACAACACAAAACTCAACAGAAATCTCGTGAGCTCCGTTAGAGAAATAAAACAAAAGACTACTTCAAGGTACTGTAATGAACTCATTCTTTATTTATATTGGTTTTAAACCTTCTGTATTCCAACTTCTCTATGGTTTATAAACTATTTTACTAGCCATAGATTCATCAAAATAAGCAAACAACACACATAAAACAGAATCTGCCAAAAACAGAACAGTCTGTAGCAATCTGTAACTAACGCAAACTTATGGAACTCTAAAAATTCTACCAAAATAGGAAATCCTGGAAAATTTGTTTATTGAACAGCAGAAAAAAGAATCAACGCAAAAGCACGTCCCTGTGATTTAAAAAAATTATAATCGTGCGTGCAAAGTTTCTGTTTTTCAGCAGAATCAAATCAACTATCATCGTAGGTTATCCTATAGGTTCTACTTGGCACAAACACTAATTAAAACATAAAACAACATACAAACAGAAGGTATATGGGTTATTTATTTCTAAACAGAAGCAAAATTAAAAAACACAAATAAAATTGGGTTGCCTCCCAACAAGCGCTATCGTTTAATGCCCCTAGCTAGGCATAAAAGCAAGGATAGATCTAGGTATTGCCATCTTTGGTAGGCAATCCATAAGTGGCTCTCATGATAGATTCATATGGTAATTTTATTTTCTTTCTAGGTAAGTGTTCCATACCCTTCTTCAAGGGAAATTGGAATATAATATTTCCTTCCTTCATATCAATAATTGCGCCAATCGTTCTAAGGAAAGGTCTACCAAGAATAATAGGACATGAAGGATTGCAATCTATATCAAGAACGATAAAATCTACGGGCACATAATTCCTATTTGCAAAAATAATAACATAATTAATTCTTCCCGTAGGTTTTTTAAAAGTGGAATCCGCAAGATGCAAGTTTAGAGAGCAATCATCAAAATCACGGAAATCTAGCAAATCACATAAAGTTTTGGGAATAGTAGAGACACTAGCACCCAAATCACACAAAGCATGAAACTCATAATCTTTAATTTTAATTTAGGTTCCCACTAATCATAGAGTTTTCTAGGGATAGAAACTTTCAACTCAAGTTTTTCTTCATAAGATTGCATCAAGGCATCAACAATGTGTTCGGTAAAGGCCTTATTTTGACTATAAGCATGAGGAGAATCTAGCACGGATTGCAACAAGGAAATACAACCAATCAAAGAGCAATTTTCATAATTAAATTCCTTGAGATCCAAAATAGTGGGTTTAGCAACATCTAGATTTTTATTTCTTTCAATCCCACTTTCATCAATTTCATCATCAAGATCTAGAAACTCCGAATTCTTAGAACGCCTTCTAGGTAAAGGAAGATCATATTCAGTTTCATCAAGATTCATATTGCAAAACAAAGATTTAATGGGGGACACAGCAATAACTTTTAGATCTTCATCTTGATTTTCATAGGAATTGGAAGAACACGCTTTAATAAAGGCATCTTTGGAAGCACGCATCCTAGCGGTTCTTTCCTTGCACTCATCAATGGAAATTCTCATGGCTTTGAGAGACTCACTGATATCATGCTTAGGAGGAATAGATCTAAGCTTTAAAGAATCAATTTCAAGAGAAATTCTATCAATGTTCCTAGCCAAATCATCAACTTTAAGCAATTTCTCTTCAAGCAAAGCATTATAATTCTTTTGTGAATTCATAAACTCTTTAACACTACTGTCAAATTCAGAGGGCGTATTATTAAAATTTCCATAAGAGTTGTTGTAGGAATTTCAATTATTAGTAGAAGGATTACTCGGATAAGGCCTAGGATTAAAATTCCCTCTATACGCGTTGTTTCCAAAACTATTCCTACCAACAAAATTCACATCCATAGATTCATTATTATTCTCAAGCAAAGTAGACAAAGGCATATCATTGGGATCAAGAGGAGTATTTTTAGGAGCAAACATCTTCATAAGTTCATCCATCTTTTCACTCAAAACATTGATTTCTTCTATAGCATGCACTTTTTTACTAGAAGATCTTTCGGTGTGCCATTGAGAATAAGTAGCCATAATATTATCAAGCAATTTTGTAGCATCCCCTAACGTAATTTCCATAAACGTGCCTCCCGCGGCTGAATCTAAAAGATTTCTAGAAGCAAAATTCAATCCAGCATAAAAATTTTGTATGATCATCCATAAATTCAAACCACGAGTAGGGCAATTGCGAAGCATCAATTTCATTCTTTCCCAAGATTGGGCAACATGCTCATGATCAAGTTGTTTAAAATTCATGATATCATTCCTAAGAGTGATGATCTTAGCGGGAGGAAAATACTTAGAGATAAAAGCATCTTTGCACTTGTTCCAAGGATCAATACTATTTTTAGGCAAAGATGAAAACTAAACTTTAGCATGATCTCTAAGTGAAAACGGAAATAACTTCAATTTGACAATATTGTTATCCGTATCTTTCTTCTTTTGCATATCACACAAATCAACAAAATTATTTAGATGAGTAGCGGCATCTTCACTAGGAAGGCGGGCAAATTGATCTTTCATAACAAGATTCAGCAAAGCAGTATTGATTTCACAAGACTCATCATTATTAAGAGGAGCAATCGAAGTACTAAGGAAATCATTATTATTGGTATTCGAGAAATCACACAATTTGGTATTATCTTGCGCCATGGCAACAAGTAATCCAACACACAAGCAAACAGGAAGGCAACGGAAAAAAGGCAAACGGGAAAGAGAGGAGGAGATTGGGAAAGATAGGGCAAATAAAACGGCAAGGGTGAAGTGGGGGAGAGGAAAACGAGAGGCAAATGGAAAATAATGTAATGCGAGAGATAGGAATTGCGATGGGTACTTGGTTTTGTTGACTTGCTTGCGTGAGCCTCCTCGGCAACGGCGCCAGAAATTCTTATTGCTACCTCTTGAGCACTGCGTTGGATTTCACCGAAGAGGAGAGGATGATGCAGCAAATTAGCATAAGTATTTCCCTCAGTTTTTGAGAACCAAGGTATCAATCCAGTAGGAGACCACGCACAAGTCCCACATACCTACACAAAACGATAGCTACTCGCAACCAACACGATTAGGGGTTGTCAATCCTTTCACGGTCACTTACGAGGGTTAGATTTGATAGAGATGATAAATAATATTTTTGGTATTTTTTATAGATAGATGCAAAGTGAAAAATAAAAAGCAAAGTAAAAGCAAAGCAAGTAAATAAAGCGATAGAGATTGATATGATGAGAATAGACCCGGGGGCCATAGGTTTCACTAGTGGCTTCTCTCAAGAGCATAGATATTCTACGGTGGGTGAACAAATTACTGTTGAGCAATTGACAGAATTGAGCATAGTTATGAGTATATCTCGGCAATGATCATGTATATAGGCATCACGTCCGAGACAAGTAGATCCAAACGATTCTGCATCTACTACTATTACTCCACTCATCGACCGCTATCTAGCATGCATCTAGAGTATTAAGTTAAAAACAGAGTAACACTTTAAGCAAGATGACAAGATGTAGAGGGATAAATTCATGCAATATGATAAAAACCCCATCTTGTTATCCTCGATGGCAACAATATAATACGTTCCTTGCTGCCCCTGCTGTCACTGGGAAAGGACACCGCAAGATTGAACCCAAAGCTAAGCACTTCTCCCATTGCAAGAACTACCAATCTAGTTGGCCAAACCAAAAAGGATAATTTGAAGAGACTTGAAAAGATAACTAAATCATACATAAAAGTATTCCGAGAAGATTCAAATATTTTCCATAGATAAGTTGGATCATAAACCCACAATTCATCGGTCTCAACAAACACACCGCAAAAAGAAGATTACATCGAATAGATCTCCACGAGAGAGGGGGAGAACATTGTATTGAGATCCAAAAAGAGAGAAGAAGCCATCTAGCTACTAGCTATGGACCTGAAGGCCTGAAGTAAACTACTCACACTTCATCGGAGGGGCTATGGTGTTGATGTAGAAGCCCTCTGTGGTGGATGCCCCCTCCGGTGGAGCTTTGGAACAGGCCCCAAGATGGGATCTCGTGGATACAGAAGGTTGCGGCCGTGGAATGAGGTTTTTGCCTCCTCTGCTGATCGTTTGGGGAAACGTAGGTATATATAGGAGGAAGGAGTACGTCGGTGGAGCAACAGGGGGCCCATGAGATAGGGAGGCGCGCCTAGGGGGTGCCCTCCACCCTCGTTACCGCCTCTGGCACTTCTTGGTGTAGGTTCCAAGTCTCCTGGATCACGTTCGGTGAGAAAATCACGTTCCCGAAGGTTTCATTCCGTTTGGACTCCGTTTGATATTTCGTTTCTTCGAAACACTCAAATAGGCAAAAAAACAACAATTCTGGGCTGGGCCTCTGGTTAATAGGTTAGTCCCAAAAATAATATAAAAGTGGAAAATAAAGCCCAATATAGTCCAAAACAGTAGATAAAGTAGCATGGAGCAATAAAAATTATAGATACATTGGAGACGTATCACTTGTCCCTGTAAGTTAGTGCCACTTTGGGTTCACGACTAGCCATGTCAGCCCGGGCTCCTTGTCATATGGATGCTAGCGACACTATTATATATGTGTGCCAAAAGGTGCAAACGGTCCCGGGCAAGGTAAGGCGACACCCGTGGGAATACCGTGCGTGAGGCCGCAAAGTGATATGAGGTGTTTCATGCTAGATTGGTGTGGCTTTGAGTCGGGGTCCTGACAATGTATATATGATAAATGTAAGGAGAATGTGTACCCGGGACATCGTTGATTTCTTCAGATCAGGCATCTCTTAAGAAAGAAAGGCAATCATTTCAAAGGTGAGGCAGATCATTGAAAGAAGCCTGACCACCGTACTGGTAATGATATATTTGATATGGTCAAGGATTTAAAAGTAATCTTTGGAAAGGATCCTAGCGGACAATCTGTTCCGAATGACGCTAACGGACACGCACCCATGTGGAAGAAGAAATCTATATTTTGGGAGCTACCCTACTGGAAAGCCCCAGAGGTCCGCTCTGCAATCAACGTGATGCATGTGATGAAGAATCTTTGCGTGAACCTGATAGGCTTCTTGGGCATGTATGGGAAGATAAAAGATACCAAGTGTAATCATGTGGTCTTTATTTTAGATGAGTTGGAGGAATGGAGGCCCCTGTTTAGACAGGAGTTCAATTTCAGGAAAATTGTAAAGGTTCATTTGGAAAAGCTTCTACACTTGCACTGTATGTACTGGAAAAAGAGATGCACTATCAGGTATATTAAGGTTGGGGGTGAGAATACCAAGTTTTTTCATGCCATGGCCACTGAGAGGCACAGGAGAAATTCAATTGCTAGTCTCAAACTACCTGATGGCTCTGTGGTTTTTGTCCATGAACAAATGGCTGGCATTATTTGGAGCTGTTTTAAAAACAGAATGGGCACCTCCAGAGGGATTGTCATGGGTTTTGATTTAGCATCTCTTATAACTCCAGTGGAGGGCCTGGATGTGCTTACTGAGCCCTTTGGAAAAGAGGAAATGGATGATGTGGTCAAGCACATGCCTGTGGATAAAGCTCCTGGACCTGATGGTTTTAATGGTCTATTCTTCAAGAGGTGTTGGCACATCATATCAGGGGACTTCTATGAGCTGGCTCATGCTTTTCATGAGGGGACTGCAGTGCTGGAAAACATTAATAGTTCCTTCATTACTCTGATTCCCAAGAAATTGTCTCCTGAGGAAGTGGGAGATTATAGGCCCATTTCTCTCACAAGCATGGGTCTGAAATTTCTTTCTAAGATGGCTGCCAATAGATTTCAGAGTATGCATTCATAAGAACCAATATGGGTTCATTAAGAGCAGAACAATTCAGGACTGCATTGGTTGGACCTTTGAGTATCTGCATCAATGCCATCAGTCAAAGAGGCCCATTGTCATCCTCAAATTGGACTTTGAGAAGGCTTTTGACTCTGTTGAGCATGAAGCTATATTCCAAATCCTAAGACACAAAGGCTTTAATGAAAAGTGGATTTTATGGATGAAGCAGCTCCTTGCCACTGGTACCTCTTCTGTCCTTCTGAATGGTGTGCCTGGGAGGAAGTTTATTTGCAAAAAAGGAGTTAGATAGGGGGACCCTGTTTCTCCCCTTCTATTTGTGATAGCTGCTGATCTTCTGCAAACAGTCATTAATGATATGTTCAGAAAGGGAATCCTAAAGCTACCTATACCTTCCCATGATCAAGACTACCCTATCATTCAATATGCTAATGATACCTTGATCATCCTCCCTGCTGACAGGCATCAACTTCTAGCTCTGAAGGAGATGCTGTTGGTGTTCTCTCAGTCCACAGGTCTTGATGTTAACTATCATAAATCCTTTATCATTCCTATAAATGTTGAAAATGCAGTCATGACTGAGCTTGCTTCTGCTTTTGGATGTCAAATTGGAAAGATGCCTTTTACTTACCTTGGTTTGCCTGTGGGTACTACAAGGCCAAAGATGGTAGACTTTATGCCTCTGGTGGACTGTATGGAGAGGAGAATGACTACCAGTTCCTCCTTCCTCAATCAAGGTGAGAGACTGCAGTTTCTAAATTCTGCTTTGTCTTCCATGCCAATCTTCTTTATGGGCAGCCTGGCTGTTCCTGCTGGAATCCTCAAGCAGCTGGAAAGGATCCAAAGGCAATGTCTGTGGAGAAAAAATAGGGACGAGCCTGCTCCATCTCTTGCTGCCTGGAATTTGATTTGTAGACCAAAAAGTAAGGGTGGTCTTGGTATTTTGAACCTGGGTGTTCAAAATGTGGGTTTGCTCCTCAAGCATGCTAGCAACTTTCTCAACAGGAAAGACCTACCTTGGGTGTCCCTAATTTGGGACTCATATTATCATGATGGCATGCCCCAGGGAACAACTTCTTGTGGCTCCTTTTGGTGGAAGGATATTTGCAAGGTCTTGCAGAACTTTAGGGACTGCTCCTGGGTGCAGGTCAATGCTGGGGACACTGCTCTTTTTTGGTCTGATAACTGGAATCTTGGCTCTGAAGTCTCTACCTTGCAGTCTAGATTCCCTAGACTATTCTCTTTTGCCAAGGATCCATGGATTTCTGTTAAGGACATCTTCAACTCAGATGATTTATACAAATACTTTAATCTACCTTTGTCTGCTCAAGCTTTTGATGAGTTAAACTTGATAAGAAATATGTTGTCCTCCCATACCAGAGATAACACTACCAAGGATGTATGGTTATGGCAGGGTTCTTCCAAGGTTTACAAACCTAAGCTGTTCTATGATCATGTTTTCCAGAATGAAACATTCAACCACCTGCTGCGCTGGATCTGGAAATCCTCTTGCACCGTCAAGATCAAGGTTTTCGCATGGATGCTCACCATGGACAGACTAAACACAAAGGATATGGTTGATAGAAGACACTGGCACATGGATGATGGTGTTTCCTGTAGGCTATGCCCCCTGCAAGTGAGAGAAACCAGAGACCATCTCTTCTTCAATTGCAATTTCAGTGTCAGAGTGTGGAATTATTTGCAGATTGATTGGTCGTCTGGAACCTCAATGTCTGACCTAGTCATCCAGGCAAGGAGAAATTTTGATAAGCCCTTTTTCACTGAAGTAGTATTTATTGCCTGCTAGAATATTTGGATCGTCAGAAATGCCAAAGTGTTCAGAGGTGAAAGGGCCAGTTTTAACAAATGGAGAGGAGCTTTCAGGCATGACATAACTCTGATGCAGCATAGGATCAAGTCTGGATACAAGGATGAGCTACTCAAGTGGATTTCCTTCTTGCCCCCTTAATTTTGCTCTTTGCTTTTTTGTTCTTTTTGTTTTTCTCCTTCTTTTTGGTTACCTCTTGTAATCATGTTGTTGTAACTGTTGTCTGGCTTTAATAAAGTTTTGATATGCTGTGGGGGTTTTACCCCACAGTTCACAGTCAAAAAAAATATAAAAGATACACCGAGGCATGGGAGGACCAGCAACCTATGACCAAAAAAGACGCCATGCATCCAAAGTAGTATCAAGGTCATGCTGACTACACTCTTACCAAAGAAGAGAAGGAAATCTTTTTTGAATGCTTGAGCAGTATGAAGGTCCCGTCTGGCTTCTCGTCGAATATAAAGGCAATAATAAATATGGCAGAGAAAAAATTTCCAAAACCTAAAGTCTCATGACTGCCATGTGATTATGACGCAATTACTTCCGGTTGCATTGAGGGGGATTCTATCGGAAAATGTTCGATTAGCCATTGTGAAGCTATGTGCATTCCTCAATGCAATTTCTCAGAAGGTAATCAATCCAGAAATCCTACCAGGTTATACAATGACTTGATCCAATGCCTTGTCAGTTTTGAGATGGTGTTACCACCATCCTTCTTCAATATTATGACACACGTCCTAGTTCACTTAGTCGAAGAGATTGCCATTCCGGGTCATGTATTTCTACACAATATGTTCCCCTTTGAGAGGTTCATGGGGGTCTTAAAGAAATAAATTCATAACCTTGCTAGGCCAGAAGGAAGCATCTCAAAGGGCTATGGAACAGCGGAGGTTATTGAGTCTTGTGTTGACTTTATTCCTGACCTCGCGGCATGAGGGGAGACTCAGTGGAAAAGGCACACTAGGAGAGAAAGCAGTAATAAGTATGGATGGGCATTCTTTCACTCAAGCACACTACACAATTATACAAAATTCACCTTGGTGGCTCCGTATATCGAGGAACGCATGGATATTGTACACTCCAAGAACCTGGAGCAGTCTGACTCCTGGATTAAACGTACACACATGGCGACTTTCGGTGGTTGGTTGCAAACACATCTCATGAAAAAGGCCATTGTTGGAGATCAACTGTACTTGTTGGCTAGGTCACCATCTTCGAGTATATTGACTTTCAAAGGGTATGAGATAATTGGGAATACATTTTACACGATCACCCAAGATAAAAAAGAGCACCAACCAAAACAATGGTGTCTGCTTTGATGCAACAAATTACAAAAGGAAAAAGGACACATATTATGGTTACATAGAGGAGATATGGGAACTTGACTATGGACCTTCTTTTAAGGTCCCTTTGTTTCGGTGCAAATGGGTCAATCTTACAGGAGGTGTGGTAAAGGTAGACCCGCAGTACAGAATGACAACAGTGAATCTCAACAATATTGGGTACACAAACGAACCATTCGTCCTAGCCAATGATGTGGCTCAGGTTTTCTATGTGAAGGGCATGTCTACCAAACGGAGAAAAAGAAATGATAAGGAAGTGAATACATCATACGATGAGCCAAAGCACCACATAGTTCTTTCAGGGAAAATAAACATCGTGGGAGTGGAGGACAAGACTGACATGTTAGAAGATTATAATAAGTTTGATGAAATTCCTCCCTTCATAGTGAGCACTGACCCAAGCATCCTGTTAAATGATGAAGATTCTCCATGGTTACGGTGCAATCATAAGCAAGGGACATACGCGAAGAAAAAGTTTTATACCCCAAGATCCCACTCTGGGATGTGACCGGCTTCACCGTCATCACTTTCTATCTAGTGACTTTCTGGACTTATAGCTGGAAAGTCCCACTTTGGACAAACCAGAGGGAATCTTTGTAAGAGTTAGGGTATATATGTGTTTTGGGTGTTTATAGGTGGACTCTAAAGCATAGGAATCCAACAAAAAGCTAGGGCATTTTGGCATTTGAAACATGATTTTTGAATAATTATTTATTAAGTTATGAATTTTTAGTTATTCTTGTCCTTTTAGTATTTTAATTATATAGAGGAGTTAATCAATGCAATTATGTCCAAACAAAATACGAGTGTGTAGGTTATGTTAAGGCAAACAATTTGACGTCTTGTTTGCTCCATTTGGCTTATTAGGACCGAAGATATGAATTTTAGAGTTTAAAATAATGTCTTCAATCACTGTATTTAATTAATAAGTGCAAAATTAATTATGCAATTTCCTGTCAAAATGATACTAGTTGATAGAAATCTTCAAGATGAATCCAAAGAAATTTGAATCAACTCATTTGGTTTAGATTTCAAATTGTAATGCATTTTACAAGAATTAATTTCAATTTATAAAATTAAATTTGTCAAATAATTTCTTCAAAATAAAAATTAATTAAAAGACACCTTTAGGCCCGGTTGCAACCACCAACCGAGACTAAAGGTTTCAGCTCCCACGCAGAATTTTGGCCGCTAAAAAGGTTGGCCTTTAGTCCCGGTTCGTGGCTGGAGCAGGGACTAAAGGTTGCGGGTATAAAACTGGTGTCCCAGTGCCGGCCACCGCCCGGGAGAAGGAACAGAACCATGCGCCGTCAGATATTCGCATTTCACCGCTATCCCCGGTCTTCTCCACCACGGTCGCCGTCGTCCGTCTCCAGATCTCGCTACTGCAGCCGTCCCCAACCCTCCTCGAGCTCGCCTACGTCCTCTCAGTGAGCTTCTCCCATGTTTCCCCCCTTTAGCCCCTCGATCTATCTCCGTCCATGTCGCCGATGTCATTCTAGTCACCGGAGCTCGCGTCCGCGTGCGTCACCGTGCTTAGCACAGGTCCACGAGCATGTAGCAACCATCTGTTGCTCCTGTTGTGCGTTGTGTCATTGTAGCCGTCGTTGCCGAACTCTGGCCGTCGCCAAGGTCGATGCTACCTTCGCCTCTGGCCACCCCAAGGCCTCCCGCGCATCCCACTAGATGCGCACGAGCCTGGGCTTCGCGTAGGTGGTCTCCGCCGCGCGAATGGTCATTGGAGGGCAATTTCTGAGCGCCTTGGCCGCCTCGGCTCATCGTCGGCGGTTTAACTCTGGTTAAACACCAGTTAATACTAAGCTAATGACCCCGTGGGTCACAGACATGTGGGCCCTGCCTGCTGATACTTTTTAGTTAGGACAAAGAATAACACTAATTAGGTTTTTAATTAAGCGAGTCACTGACGAGTGGGCCCTAGTGGTCAAGTTTGACTCGGCTGACCGGTTGATTAGCTGACGCAAGCATGACACACTGCTGGTGTCATTAACTCTATTCTAGTTTTTAATAAGTTAGAAATGATTTAATAAATTTCAGAAATTTGACTAAACTTCAAAAAATCGTAGAAATTAAACTGTAGCTCAGATTGAAATAATTTATATATGAAAATTATCAGAAAAATTCAATCTATCCATTTGTACCATTTTCATGCATTAAAAATCAACTTATAGATTGCTACTGTATAAGTGAAAAAAACTAAATGGCATTTTAAGTGCTTAACTTTGGAGTTGCATTTGAACCAAAGATTCAAATGGACTCGATCCAAATTGATGTTAGTTGCATAAGCTCAAACCACATCATATCTCCATGTCATGATCATGCATCATATTGTTGCATTGCTGTGTATTGATTGCATCTCTGGTATTGTTCTTCTTGATACTATGATTCAATTTTTGCTTATTGAATCCATTATCATTTAAATACTAAATTGTTTTATCTTTCTTCTAGATTAGTTAAGCTATGGACGATAGCGACAAATACCATGAAGAGGATATCTTTGACATCATACGCTCCTCCCAAAACCAAGAGAATGAACAAGACGAAGGCTCACAATTTCTTAATGACTCCGATTAGGGACTTGAGCAAGAACCAAGAGACGAAGGGCAAACAAACAATTATGGTGAAGAAAATGTTAGACAATTAACAAACTCCAGCAAGGTATATATATTAAGCCTCTGGTGATCGTTAGATGTATTAATATATATATATATATATATATATATATATATATATATATATATATATAAGAATCTTTCTTCTTTTAGCACTCCGGATTGGGCCAATCTCCTAGATGGGTATGAGGCCAGGCCAAAAAGTTGGGCGATGACATAAAGTTCAACATCAATGAAGTCGCACAAGATGGGAAACTGATTGCTCATGAACAGTATGCCCGTAAATTTTAAATCAATGCAGAGTTATTGTTAGGGACAACATCCCGATTGATACGTCTCCAACATATCTATAATTTTTATTGTTCCATGCTATTATATTATCTGTTTCGAATGTTTAATGGGCTCTATTATACACTTTTATACTATTTTTGGGACTAACCTATTAACCGGAGACCCAGTCCAAATTGCTAATTTTTTTTGCCTATTTTAGTGTTTCGCAGAAAAGGAATATCAAACGGAGTCCAAATGGAATGAAACCTTCGGGGGAGTCGTTTTTGGAACAAACTCAATCCAGGAGACTTGGAGTGGACGTCAAGGAAGCAACGAGGAGGCCACGAGGTAGGAGGGCGTGCCCAGGGGGTAGGCGCGCCCCTATTGGAAATATGCCCTAGAGGCAATAATAAATTAGATATTATTATATTTCCTTGTTCATGATAATCGTTTATTATCCATGCTATAATAGTATTGATAGGAAACTCAGATACATGCGTGGATACATAGACAACACCATGTCCCTAGTAAGCCTCTAGTTGACTATCTCGTTGATCAACAGATGGTTACGGTTTCCTGACCATGGACATTAGATGTCGTTGATAACGGGATCACATCATTAGGAGAATGATGTGATGGACAAGACCCAATCCTAAGCCTAGAACAAAGATCGTGTAGTTCGTATGCTAAAGCTTTTCAATGTCAAGTATCTTTTCCTTAGACCATGAGATTGTGCAACTCCCGGATACTGTAGGAATGCTTTGGGTGTACCAAACACCACAACACAACTGGGTGGCTATAAAGGTGCACTACAGGTATCTCCAAAAGTGTCTGTTGGGTTGGCACGAATCGAGACTGGGATTTGTCACTCCGGTAAACGGAGAGGTATCTCTGGGCCCACTCGATAGGACATCATCATAATGTGCACAATGTGACCAAGGGGTTGACCACGGGATGATGTGTTATGGAACGAGTAA
The DNA here is from genome assembly GCA_963921465.1 of Triticum timopheevii. Lineage (NCBI taxonomy): Eukaryota > Viridiplantae > Streptophyta > Magnoliopsida > Poales > Poaceae > Triticum > Triticum timopheevii. The sequence continues at coordinate 169,395,109 of OY997274.1, read as the reverse complement.
AGAGACTTGCCGGTAACGAGGTTGAACAAGGTATCGGTATACCGACGATCGAATCTCGAGCAAGTATAATACCGCTAGACAAAGGGAATTGTATACGGGATCGACTGAGTCCTTGACATCGTGGTTCATCCGATGAGATCATCATGGAACATGTGGGAGCCAACATGGGTATCCAGATCCCGCTGTTGGTTATTGACCGGAGAACGTCTCGGTCATGTCTACATGTCTCCCGAACCCGTAGGGTCTACACACTTAAGGTTCGATGATGCTAGGGTTATAAAGGAAGTTTGTATGTGGTTACTGAATGTTGTTCAGAGTCCCGGATGAGATCTCGGACGTCACGAGGAGTTCCGGAATGGTCCGGAGGTAAAGATTTATATATGGAAAGTTGTTGTTCGGGTTCCGGAAAAAGTTCGGGTTTTTTCGGTATTGTACCGGGAAGCTTCCAGAAGGTTCCGGAGGATTCCGGAGGGGTCCGGTGGTCCGGAAATTGTTCCACCACGTCCAATACAGTAGCATGGGCTGTAGGGGGGCGCCCTAGCCTTAATGGGCCAGGGGCACCAGCCCCCCCAAGGCCCATGAGCATGGGAGAGGGAAAACCCTAAGGGGGAGGGCCTCCACTTGACTTGGGAGGCACTTCTCCCCCCCTTGGCCGCCGCCCCCTCCTTAGATTGGATCTGAGGGGGCCAGCCCCCTCTCCCTTGCCCCTATATATATGTGGGGGGTGGGAGGGCAGCCGCACCACAAGTTCTAGCGCAGCCCTCCCCCTCTCCCAAGTACTCCTCCTCTCCCACGGTGCTTGGCGAAGCCCTGTAAGATTGCCACACTCCTCCACCACCACCACGCCGTTGTGCTACAGCTGGATGGAGTCTTCCTCAACCTCTCCCTCTCTCCTTGCTGGATCAAGGCATGGGAGACGTCACCGGGCTGTACGTGTGTTGAACGCGGAGGTGCCGTCCGTTCGGCACTAGGATCTCCGGTGATTTGGATCACGACGAGTACGACTCCTTCAACCCCGTTCTCTTGAACGCTTCCGCTTAGCGATCTACAAGGGTATGTAGATGCACTCTCCTTCCCCTCGTTGCTAGTTTCTCCATAGATAGATCTTGGTGACACGTAGGAAAATTTTGAATTTCTGCTACGTTCCCCAACAGTGGCATCATGAGCTAGGTCTATTGCGTAGATTCTTTGCACGAGTAGAACACAAAGTAGTTGTGGGCGTTGATTTTGTTCAATATTCTTACCGTTACTAGTCCAATCTTGTTTCGACGGTATTGTGGGATGAAGCGGCCCGGACCGACCTTACACGTACTCTTACGTGAGACAGGTTCCACCGATTGACATGCACTTGGTGCATAAGGTGGCTAGCGGGTGCCAGTCTCTCCCACTTTAGTCGGAACGGATTCGATGAAAAGGGTCCTTATGAAGGGTAAATAGAAATTGGCATATCACGTTGTGGTTTTGCGTAGGTAAGAAACGTTCTTGCTAGAAACCCATAGCAGCCACGTAAAACATGCAACAACAATTAGAGGACGTCTAACTTGTTTTTGCAGGGTATGCTATGTGATGTGATATGGCCAAGAAGAATGTGATGAATGATATGTGATGTATGAGATTGATCATGTTCTTGTAATAGGAATTACGACTTGCATGTCGATGAGTATGACAACCGGCAGGATCCATAGGAGTTGTCTTTATTTATTGTATGACCTGCGTGTCATTGAACAATGCCATGTAATTACTTTACTTTATTGCTAATCGGTAGCCATAGTAGTAGAAGTAATAAGTTGGCAAGACAACTTCATGGAGACACGATGATGGAGATCATGATGATGGAGATCATGGTGTCATGCCGGTGACGATGATGATCATGGAGCCCCGAAGATGGAGATCAAAAGGAGCAAAATGATGTTGGCCATATCATGTCACTATTTGATTGCATGTGATGTTTATCATGTTTATGCATCTTGTTTACTTAGAACGACGGTAGTAAATAAGATGATCCCTTACAACAATTTCAAGAAGTGTTCTCCCCTAACTGTGCACCGTTGCTAAAGTTCATCGTTTCGAAGCACCACGTGATGATCGGGTGTGATAGATTCTTACGTTCACATACAATGGGTGTAAGACAGTTTTACACATGCAAAACACTTAGGGTTAACTTGACGAGCCTAGCATGTACAGACATGGCCTCGGAACACAGAGACCGAAAGGTCAAGCATGAGTCGTATAGTAGATACGATCAACATGAAGATGTTCACCGATGATGACTAGTCCGTCTCACGTGATGATCGAACACGGCCTAGTTGACTCGGATCATGTAAACACTTAGATGACTAGAAAGATGTCTATCTGAGTGGGAGTTCATAAGATGAACTTAATTATCCTGAACATAGTCAAAAGATCTTTGCAAATTATGTCGTAAGCTCGCGCTTTAGTTCCACTGTTTAGATATGTTCCTAGAGAAAATATAGTTGAAAGTTGACAGTAGCGATTATGCGGACAGTAGAAAGCTTATGTCCTTAATGCACCGCTCAGTGTGCTGAACCCCAAACGTCGTTTGTGGATGTTGTGAACATCGGACATACACTTTTTGATAACTACGTGATAGTTCAGTTAAACGGTTTAGAGTTGAGGCACCAAAGACGTTTTCGAAACGTCGCGGAACATATGAGATGTTTCGAGGGCTGAAATTGAGATTTTAGGCTCGTGCCCACGTCAAGAGGTATGAGACCTCCGACAATTTTCTTAACCTGCAAACTAAGGGAGAAAAGCTCAATCGTTGAGCTTGTGCTCAGATTGTCTGAGTGCAACAATCACTTGAATCGAGTGGGAGTTGATCTTCCAGATGAGATAGTGATGTTTCTCCAAAGTCATTGCCACCAAGCTGCTAGAGCTTCGTGATGAGCTATAACATATCATGGATAGATATGATGATCCTTGAGGTATTCGCAATGTTTGACACCGCGAAAGTAGAAATCAAGAAGGAGCATCAATTGTTGATGGTTGGTGAAACCACTAGTTTCAAGAAGGGCAAGGGCAAGAAGGGATACTTCATGAAACGGCAAATCAGCTGCTGCTCTATGAAGAAACCCAAGGTTGAACCCAAACCCGAGACTAAGTGCTTCTGTAATAAGGGGAACAACCACTGGAGCGGAATTGCTCTAGATACTTGGTAGATGAGAAGGCTGGCAAGGTCGATAGAAGTATATTGGATATACATTATGTTAATGTGTACTTTACTAGTACTCCTAGTAGCACCAGGGTATTAGATACCGGTTCGGTTGCTAAGTGCTAGTAACTCGAAATAAAATCTACGGAATAAACGGAGACTAGCTAAAGGTGAGCTGACGATATGTGTTGGAAGTGTTTCCAAGGTTGATGTGATCAAGCATCGCACGCTCCCTCTACCATCGAGATTTGGTGTTTGCGTTGAGCATAGACATGATTGGATTATGTCTATCGCAATACGGTTATTCATTTAAGGAGAATAATGGTTACTCTATTTATTTGAATAATACCTTCAATGGTCTTGCAACTAAAGTAATGGTTTATTGAATCTCGATCGTAGTGATACACATTTTCATGCCAAAAAGATATAAGATAGTAATGATAGTACCACTTACTTGTGGCACTGCCATGTAAGTCATATTGGTGTAAAACGCATGAAGAAGCTCCATGTTGATGGATCTTTGGACTCACTCGTTTTGAAAAGTTTGAGACATGCGAACCATGTCTATTGGTGTATACGCATGAAGAAACTCCATGCTGATGGATCGTTTGGACTCACTTGATTTTGAATCACTTGAGATATGCAAATCATACCACATGGGCAAGATGACTAAAAAGCCTCGTTTTTCAGTAAAATGGAACAAGATAGCAACTTGTTGAAAGTAACACATTTTGATGTGTGCAGTCCAATGAGTGCTGAGGCATGCAGTGAATATCGTTATGTTCTTACTTCACAGATGATTCGAGTAGATGTAGAGTATATTTACTTGATGAAACACAAGTTTGAATTATTGAATGGTTCAAGTAATTTCAGAGTGAAGTTGAAGATCATCGTGACAAGAGGATGAAATGTCTATGATATGATCATAGAGATGAGTATCTGAGTTACAAGCTTTGGCACGCAATTAAGACATTGTGGAAATTGTTTCACAATTAATACCGCCTGGAACACCATAGTTTGATGGTGTGTCCGAACATCATAGTTGCACCCTATTGGATATGGTGCGTACCATGATGTCTCTTATCGAATTACCACTATCGTTTATGGGTTAGGCATTAGAGACAACCACATTCACTTTAAATAGGGCACCACGTAATTCCGTTGAGATGACACCGTATGAACTATGGTTTAGAGAAACCTAAGCTGTCATTTCTTAAAGGTTTGGGGCTGCGACGCTTAGTGAAAAAGTTTCAGGTTGATAAGCTCGAACCCAAAGCGGATAAAATGCATCTTCATAGGACACCCAAAACAGTTGGGTATACCTCCTAATTCAGATCCGAAAGCAATAGGGATTGTTTCTTGAATCGGGTCCTTTCTCGAGGAAAAGTTTGTCTTGAAAAGTTGAGTGGGAGGATGGTGGAGACTTGATATGGTTATTGAACCGTCACTACAACTAGTGTGTAGCAGGGCACAGGAAGTTGTTCCTGTGGCACCTACACCAATTGAAGTAGAAGCTTATGATAGTGATCATGAAACTTCGGATCAAGTCACTGCCGTACCTCGTAGGGTGACAAGGATGCGTACTGCTTCAGAGTGGTACAGTAATCTTGTCTTGAAGGTCATGTTGCTAGACAACAATGAACCTACGAGCTATGGAGAAGCAATGGTGGGCCCAAATTCCGACAAATGGTTAGAAGCCATGAAATCCGAGATAGGATCCATGTATCAGAACAAAGCATGGACTTTGGTGGACTTGCCGGATGATCGGCAAGCCATTGAGATAAATGGATCTTTAAGAAGAAGACGGACGTGGACGGTGATGTCACCATCTATGAAGCTCGACTTGTGGCGAAGAGTTTTTCACAAGTTCAAGGAGTTGAATATGATGAGATTTTCTCATCCGTAGCGACGCTTAAGTCCGTCGAAATCATGTTTGCATTAGCTGCATTTATGAAATCTGGCAGATGGATGTCAAAACGAGTTTCCTTACCAGTCTTCATAAGGAAAGGTTGTATGTGATACAATCCGAAAGTTTTTGTCGATCCTAAGGATGCTAAAAGGTATGCTGGCTCCAGCGATCCTTCTAAGGACTGGAGTAAGCATCTCGGAGTTGGAATGTACGTTTTGATGAGATGATCAAAGATTTTGGGTTTATACAAAAGTTTATGAGAAACTTGTATCTCCAAAGAAGTGAGTGGGAGCACTATAGAATTTCTGATGAGTATATGTTGTTGACATATTGTTGATCAAAAATGATGTAGAATTTCTAGAAAGCATATAGGGTTATTTGAAAAGTGTTTTTCAATGGAAAACCTGGATTAAGCTACTTGAACATTGAGCATCAAGATCTATGAGGATAGATCAAAAAACGCTAAATGGTACTTTCAAAATGAGCACATACCTTGACATGATCTTGAAGGTGTTCACAGTCAAAGAAGGAGTTCTTGCCTGAGTTGTAAGGTATGAAGTTAAGAGTTAAAGCTCGACCACGGCAGAAGAGAGAGAAAGGATGAATGTCGTCCCCTATGCTTCAGACGTAGGCTCTATAGTATGCTATGTTGTGTACCGCACCGGAAGTGTGCCTTGCCATGAGTTAGTCAAGGGGTACAAGAATGATCCAGGAATGGATCATTGGACAACGATCAAAATTGTCCTTGTAACAAATTAAGGACATGTTTCTCTATTATGGAGGTGATAAAGAGTTCGGCGTAAAGGGTTACGTTGATGCAAGCTTTAACACCTATCCGAGTGGCTCTGAGTAGCAAACCGGATACGTATAGTGGAGTAACCATTTGGAATAGCTCCAAGTGGAGCGTGGAAGCAGCATTTACAATATGACCTAGAGATTTGCGAAGTACATACGGATCTGAATGTTGCAGACCCGTTGACTACAACCTCTCTTACAAGCAAAACATGATCAAACCCCAGAACTCATTGAGTCTTAATCACATGATGATGTGAACTAGTTTAATGACACTAGTAAACTCTTTGGATGTTGGTCACATGGTGATGTGACCTGTGAGTGTTAATCACATGGCGATGTGAACTAGATTATTGACTCTAGTGCAAATGGGAGACTGTTGGAAATATGCCCTAGAGGCAATAATAAATTAGATATTATTATATTTCCTTGTTCATGATAATCGTTTATTATCCATGCTATAATTGTATTGACAGGAAACTCAGATACATGTTTGGATACATAGACAACACCATGTCCCTAGTAAGCCTCTAGTTGACTAGCTCGTTGATCAACAGATGGTTACGGTTTCCTGACCATGGACATTAGATGTCATTGATAACGGGATCACATCATTAGGAGAATGATGTGATGGACAAGACCCAATCCTAAGCCTAGCACAAAGATCGTGTAGTTCGTATGCTAAAGCTTTTCAATGTCAAGTATCTTTTCCTTAGACCATGAGATTGTGCAAGTCCCGAATACCATAGGAATGCTTTGGGTGTACCAAACACCACAACATAACTGGGTGGCTATAAAGGTGCACTACAGGTATCTCCGAAAGTGTCTGTTGGGTTGGCACGAATCGAGACTGGGATTTGTCACTCCGGTAAACGGAGAGGTATCTCTGGGCCCACTCGGTAGGTCATCATCATAATGTGCACAATGTGACCAAGGGGTTGATCACAGGATGATGTGTTACGGAACGAGTAAAGAGACTTGCCGGTAACGAGATTAAACAAGGTATCGGTATACCGATGATCGAATCTCGGGCAAGTATAATACCGCTAGACAAAGGGAATTGTATACGGGATCGACTGAGTCCTTGACATCGTGGTTCATCCGATGAGATCATCGTGGAACATGTGGGAGCCAACATGGGTATCCAGATCCCGCTGTTTGTTATTGACCGGAGAACGTCTCGGTCATGTCTACATGTCTCCCGAACCCGTAGGGTCTACACACTTAAGGTTCGATGACGCTAGGGTTATAAAGGAAGTTTGTATGTGGTTACCGAATGTTGTTCGGAGTCCCGGATGAGATCCCGGACATCACGAGGAGTTCTGGAATGGTCCGGAGGTAAAGATTTATATATGGAAAGTTGTTGTTCGGGTTCCGGAAAAAGTTCGGGTTTTTTCGGTATTGTACCGGGAAGCTTCCAGAAGGTTCCGGAGGATTCCGGAGGGGTCCGAAGGTCCGGAAATTGTTCCACCACGTCCAATACAGTATCATGGGCTGTAGGGGGGCGCCCTAGCCTTAATGGGCCAGGGGCACCAGCCCCCCCAAGGCCCATGCGCATGGGAGAGGGAACACCCTAAGGGGGAGGGCCTCCACTTGACTTGGGAGGCACACCTCCCCCCCTTGGCCGCCGCCCCCTCCTCAGATTGGATCTGAGGGGGCCGGCCCCCCTCTCCCTTGCCCCTATATATATGTGGGGGGTGGGAGGGCAGCCGCACCACAAGTTCTGGCGCAGTCCTCCCCCTCTCCCAAGTACTCCTCCTCTCCCGCGGTGCTTGGCGAAGCCCTGCAGGATTGCCACGCTCCTCCACCACCACCACGCCGTTGTGCTGCTGCTGGACGGAGTATTCCTCAACCTATCTCTCTCTCCTTGCTGGATCAAGGCATGGGAGATGTCACCGGGTTGTACGTGTGTTGAACACGGAGGTGCCGTCCGTTCGGCACTAGGATCTCCGGTGATTTGGATCACGACGAGTACGACTCCTTCAACCCCGTTCTCTTGAACGCTTCCGCTTAGCGATCTACAAGGGTATGTAGATGCACTCTCCTTCCCCTCGTTGTTGGTTTCTCCATAGATAGATCTTGGTGACACGTAGGAAAATTTTGAATTTCTGCTACGTTCCCCAACAACCCCCACCCTCGTGGGCCCCTCGTGGCTCCCCTGACCGACTTCTATGGCCTATATATACTCATATACCCTGAAAACCTCTGAGATCACCATGAAACCCTAGTTCCGCCGCCGCAAGCCTCTGTAGCCACCAAAAACCAATCGGGACCCTGTTCCGGCACCCTGCCGAAGGGGGGATCCATCACAGATGGCCATCTTCATCATCCCGTCGCTCTCCATGAGGAGGAGGGAGTAGTTCACCCTCGGGGCTGAGGTTATGTACCAGTAGCTATGTATTTGATCTCTCTCTCTCTCTCTCTGGTGTTCTTGATATGGCAAGATCTTGATGTACCACGAGCTTTGCTATTATAGTTGGATCTTATGATGTTTCTCCCCCTCTACTCTCTTGTAATGGATTGAGTTTTCCCTTTGAAGTTGTCTTATCGGATTGAGTCTTTAAGGATTTGAGAACATTTGATGTATGTCTTGCATATCTGTGGTGACAATGGGATATTCACGTGATCTACTTGATGTATGTTTTGGTGATCAACTTGCGGGTACAGACCTTGTGAACCTATGCATAGGGGTTGGCACACGTTTTCGTCTTAACTCTCCGGTAGAAACTTTGGGGCACTATTTGAAGTTCTTTGTGTTGGTTTAATAGATGAATCTGAGATTGTGTGATGCATATCGTATAATCATACCCATGGATACTTGCGGTGACATTGGAGTATCTAGGTGACATTAGGATTTTGGTTGATTTGTGTCTTAAGGTGTTATTCTAGTATGAACTCTAGTATAGATCGAACGGAAAGAATAGCTTTGTGTTATTTTACTACGAACTCTTGAATAGATCGATCAGAAAGGATAACTTTGAGGTGGTTTCGTACCCTGCAATAATCTCTTCATTTGTTCTCTGCTACTAGTGACTTCGGAGTGACTCTTTGTTGCATGTTGAGAGATTGTTATATAATCCAATTATGTTATTATTGTTGAGAGAACTTGCACTAGTGAAAGTATGAACCTTAGGCCTTGTTTCCTAGCATTTGCAATACCGTTTACGCTCACTTTTACCACTTGCTACCTTGCTGTTTTTATATTTTCAGATTACAAAAACCTATATCTACCATCCATATTGCACTTGTATCACCATCTCTTCACCGAACTAGTGCACCTATACAATTTACCATTGTATTGGGTGTGTTGGGGACACAAGAGACTCTTTGTTATTTGGTTGCAGGGTTGCTTGAGAGAGACCATCTTCATCCTACGCCTCCCACGGATTGATAAACCTTAGGTCATCCACTTGAGGGAAATTTGCTACTGTCCTACAAACCTCTGCACTTGGAGGCCCAACAAAGTCTACAAGAAGAATGTTGCATAGTAGACATCACCGATCACCATTCGAGAATGCAATAAGCCAAAGGTAGATCGAGTAGTTAGTTATGTCGACAAAAGATTGAAACAATTGCTTTGGGATACGCTCATGTCACATTTCAACCTACCAAAGGGTCTCATAGATGGCAAACGGTTGAAAGTCAAGCAGTTTGCTCTTAAGAAGATGGCCACACAATTCTATAGATGGAAGAAAATATTATACATTGACTACATCCAGGCAAAAAAGAAGACTGGGAATTCACTGGAGCACTAGAGAAGATAAAAGATCACTAAGACACATTTGTGAAGTACAAGGACTCAGGTGAAGCTCTGGAAAGGTCGAGAAAAATAAGATAAGTGTTGAGAAAAAGAAGTATCACCATGTTTTGGAGACAGGTGGCTACAAAAGAGTCATGCCTAAGTGGGAAGCAACTGAGGCCAAGATGCTTGCTGAAGGGGTCATTCCAGCTATAGCAGATTGGCCCCAGAGGTCCAAGCATTAGTTTTAAGCGCATGGGGGACAGTTGGACCTAGCGGCAAGGCAGATTATTGAAAAGGCAGATCTTAAAACAGCCTCGGACGCTTTACTTAAATCAGTAGAAGATGCTCGAAAGGGGTTGTTCCAGCCTGAGAGAGATCACGATAAGCTTACACGTGCCCTCAAGAATCCTGAACACGGAAGACGAACGCGAGGCAAAGGCGTTATTTCATGGGTTGAGGGGTTTTCGGAGTGGAACATCACTTATAGAAGCCATCAGAGAAAAAAGAAGCAGGATGCAGACCGACTTCAGAAGATAGAACCAAAGAACGAGGAGTTGGAATGCATGTTAAAGCGGCAGCAGGAGCAACTAGACAAAATTAGCCTGCAAAGGGCATCTCCGCAGCAGGAGTAAGGAGAACCAACATTGGATAATACCGTCCCATGTATGTGGAAAAACAGCATGGGTTCCACGAGGGTCTGGGCCGATGATGCACTGCTGGCTCACTACCCCGTGGATGATATCAAAGAGAGGACAAACTGTGAGCTACACCAAGAAATGAAGAACATATCCATGAAGGTGGCGACCGACGTTGCTTTACTGAATGCACTTGAAGCAACAATCCATGGAATTCCTATTCCAGCTGGCTATGCTTGTGTCGGGGTGGATGAAGTTCTACCGGGATATGACTCACTAGATTTGACATTCCTGGAGGTGAATGGGAGCAGACACTAGGAGAAGTCATACATGGTGTCATTGTATGGAGAAAGGAATGCATCGTGTTTCCAAACTCGGCGCCAAGGCCACCGACTCCTCCGAGTAGGAATACACCTCTTAGTCCACCCCACCTCAAGAGGGAGCCCAGCACGAGTCCATATAGATCTCTGCCGCGTCAGCCGACTCCACTCCCTATGTCCCAGCAATACCAAAAACGAAAGAAATCTACAATGAAGAAAGCCAAAGATGAGCCTCCTGCCAAAAAGAAGTTAGCTTATGATATGACTGATGAGAAAACCAAAACGGTCGTGGTTTCCAAAGTGAAGTCCCATTTTGCACCGAACCGCCCCCGCCTCCAAAGGAGATAATACCTATGAAAACTGTAAAGCAGTTTGTGGACTTTCTTGAGCGACACCCAACACATGTGGAGAATAGGCCATTAAACTATGACTGCTCTATTAGGAAGTCATATGAGGAAAAAATGCAGCTTTCGAGAAGTAGAAGTAGTAATAAAAGCTGGAAAATAGTTTCCCAGCTCGGAGAACAGGCGATGCAATCGACCATCCCCCCCCCCCCCCCCCCACCCCCGCTCAAGGTGATTATCGAAAAGGTAACCGACGCTGCTAGAAACATTGGTACTAGTGTTGATCAACTCCTAGGCATCGAGGAAGTCCCCGTGGCTGATGTAGCATGGCAATATGCCCCCGGGAAAACTCTGGTCAGACCTGAGTAGGTCCGGCATCTATCAACACAAATGTGAATATTGTATGAGTGGCACATGAAAGAAGTAAAGAACGGACGAGTGATGCTCATGGTGAAAGTCAAGGAAGAGCATTACCTCTATTAAAACGAGCTATGCGCCGAGTTTCCAGAATTTTTTCAATTATACAATCAAGACTCACTCAACAAATCTATCGTCAGTTGCTATTGTCTGTAAGTGATTCCTTTCTGTAATTTAAGTCTCTAGCTCAGCTCGTTCATTGCCTGTAATTATCCTCACTATATTCTTTTGTACGCTATTCTACAGAATGAAGATTCTCGAATGCAAAAGAGATAGAATCTATGACATTGGGTTCGTTGACCCTATATCATTAATGAAAAATGATACAAGACCACCCCAAGACACAGAGGATAACTTGCTAAGGTTTATGAAGGCACAAAATACGAGAACAAAAATACTATTTCCTTACAACTTAAAGTGAGTGTTACGGTCTTATACTAAAAATTATATTTCTCTTACTCGATATTAAGTGTAGTTGATGAGTTATGCATGCCTGCTTATATAAACGTGCGCAGGTACCAATGGATCCCGCTAATCATTGAAGTTGATGCTCAAACTGTTGAAACCCCGGACTCACTAGGTAAAGACCGTCGAGAATACACCAACAAGTTTTGGATGCTCGACAGGTAATATCAACCATTATTGCACTATATTGGCCTCTTTCTTTCTTTTCCTGATATCAAGTAATTAATAATTCCTTTATTCATTTTCTTTGCCAGGCAGTGTTTGGAAATGGTTCATCAATGATGTTCTTGGTGAATGGAAACCGGAGCTGCATTGGCGACGGCCCAAGGTAATTAAGTTGTACTAGCTAGCTCTATGCATCTCTTTAATTATAGTTTCAAAATCATTATCATGCTTAATTATTATCTGATTGAATTCTATTCTTGCAAGGTGCATGAGGCGGAAACAAGGGACTAATTTATGTGCATTCTACGTTTGCGAGAACATTCGAATGATAATCGAATGGCGTAGAGATGTAAGACAACTTCAAGTCCGTAAATACTATTCATATTTTTTATGACGATCTAACGTATATACACACAATTAATATATTCATATTGATCCCCTCATTTAAATATGGAAGACATGCAGGAGAAGCTCCTACCAGAGAACCACATATGAGCAATTCAAGAGGAAATTGCGGGATTTTTGCTTATGAAGGTCATATCTAAAAGCGGAGAATACCATTGCCGCTAATGCCTGCATTTAATGACCTCCAAAGGAGAAATCGTATATACCAAATTGTATATATATATATATATATGTATGGTCGTATAAGAAATTATATTATATAAGTATGGTCGTATGAGAAATTATATTATATATGCATAATGCGTACATTATGTAATAGCGTAAACTATGTTTGAAATGAAAAAAAATTAATGGAAAAAACAAAATGAAAAGGAAAAAAACCATAGGCACAAAACCCTAAAACCCTAAACCGCAACACAAAATCCTTAGTCCCAGTTGGTGTCACCAACCAGGACTAAACGTCCTCCAGCCCCCTGTGCTAGCTCGCGGCCACGTCACTACTAGAATCAGAGAATTTGCCACCAGCCAGTTCTTTGTCGGCTGCTAGCAAACGACAAAGAAGGTCTTTGCCGACAACTTAGAAAAAACAGATGGCAACGAACGAGATGATGGCGAAGACACTATTTGCCATCAGCCAGTTCTTTGTTGTCTGCTAGCGGACGACAAATAAATGTTGCCGTCCGCTAGCAGACGACAAATAGGTGGGGGTGGGGTCTAGTGGAGGCCAGCTTATTTCAATGGCCCACCCCACATATTTGCCGTCTGCTAGTGGACGACAAAGTTTCTTTGTCGTACGCTAGCAGAAGGCAAAGAGGCCACTACCTTACGGCCCACCCCCTCATCTCTATCTCTTCTCTTCTCTTCTCTCTCTCTCTCTCTCTCTCTCTCTCTCTCTTGCTCGCTCTCTCTCTCTCTCCGACCGCACCCCATCGTCGCCCCAACCGCACCCCACCCCCCGGTCCTGACCACACGCCGCCCTGACGACCCACCCGCTGCAACCGACGCCCCGCCGCTCCTGCACACGGCTCCCCCCGACACCCTGCTGTGCCGACACACCGCCCCGGCCTGCCCCCCTGACGCCCTGTCGCTCCGGATCCACCCCCACGACGCCTCACCGCTCCAGTCCGGCCGCCCCGCCCGCCGCCCCGCTGCCCGGGCTCCCCGACGTCCCCCGTGACGCCCCACCGCCCGACACACCTGTGTCGGCCTCCTCCACCCCCACTCCGGTTATCCCCCTTCCCCTCTCTTTTTTTCATTTTTTCTCTTTTAATTAGTATAGTTTGCTAAGTGTAGTCAGTGTACTTCAGGTTTAGTTTAGGTTTTTTCTTCTATTTTTTAGGTTTAGGATTAGATTTAGTTTAGTTTAGGTTTTTTTCTTCTGTTTTTTGGTCTAGGTTTAGATTTAGTTTACTTTAGGTTTAGTTAAGAAGAATAAGAAAGATGAAAAAAGAAAATAATAATAATAATAATAATAATAATAATAATAATAATAATAATAATAATAATAATAATAATAATAATAATAAGAAGAAGAAGAAGAAGAAGAATAAGAAGAAGAAGAAGAAGAAGAAGGAGACGAAGAAGAAGAAGAAGAAGAAGAAGAAGAAGAAGAAGAAGAAGAAGAAGTGAACGAGGAGGAGGAGGTTAGGGGTGCATCGACACCGACGGAACCGGGTCGACGTTAGGGTTGCATCGGCACCGATAGAACCTGGTCGAGGATCGCCGGTTGCCAAGGGGTCGAGGGTCGGGGCAGAGGGTCGAGGACCGAGGGTCACCAAGGGGTCGAGGGACGACGAGGTGTCAAGGTTCGCCGAGGGTCAAGGGGTCGCCGAGGGGTTGAGGGGTCAATGGTGGAGGATCTTCTGGTCCGATTGCTGACCGACTGGTGTCGTAGCTGTTGGGAAACGTAGGATGCAATTTCAAAAAAATTCCTACGCTCACGCAAGATCTATCTAGGATATGCATAGCAACGAGAGGGGGACAGTGTGTCCACGTAGCCTCGTAGACCGAAAGTGGAAGCGTTTGCTAACGCGATTGATGTAGTCGAACTTCTTCGTGTTCCAACCAATCAAGTACCAAACATACGACACCTCCGAGTTCTGCACATGTTCAGCGCGATGACATCCCTCGAGCTCTTGGTCCAGCAGAGTGTCGAGGAAGTAGATGAGTTCCGTCAGCACGGCGGGTGGTGACGGTGATGGTGAAGTGATCGGCGCAGGGCTTCGCCTAAGCACTACGAGAATATGACCGGAGGCGTAAACTGTGGAAGGGGCGCCGCACATGGCTAGGAATAGTTGATGTGTGTTCTAGGTGCCCTCTCCCCATGTATATAAAGGAGGGAGGGGGAGGGAGGCAGACCTAGGCGCTCCCCAGGTAGGAGGAGTCCTACTTGGGCTCCTAGTAGGATTCGGCCTCCCCCCTTTCCCTTTACCGGAAGGGGGAGAAAGGAAGAGAGGGGGGGAAGGAAAGAGGGGGCGCCGCCCCCTCCTCCTAATGCTATTTGGCATCCTTCCTTGGGGTTGCGCCACCCCTTTGTAGGCTAGCGTGCTACCTCCTAGGGCCCATATGGCCCATATCTTCCGCCGGGGGGTTCCGGTAACCCCCCCCCCCCCGGTACTCTGATATGTACCCGATACATTCCGGAACACTTCCGGTGTCCGAATACTATCATCCAATATATCAATCTTTACCTCTTGACCATTTAGAGACCCCTCGTGATGTCTGTGATATCATCTAGGACTCCGAACAACATTCGGTCACCAAATCACATAACTCATATAATACAAATCGCCATCAAACATTAAGCATGCGGACCCTACTGGTTCAAGAACTATGTAGACATGACCGAGACACCTCTCTGGTCAATAACCGATAGCGCAACCTTGATGCTCATATCGGATCAAACATATTCTATGAATATCTTTATCGGTCGAACCGTTATGAGAACATACGTTATTCTCTTTATCATCGGTATGTTACTTGCCCAAGATTCTATTGTCGGTATCTTCATACCTAGTTCAATCTCATTACCGACAAGTCTCTTTACTCATTCTGTAATGCATCATCCTACAACTAACTCATTAGTCACATTGCTTGCAAGGCTTCTTGTGATGTGGTCTACCGAGAGGGCCCAGAGATACCTCTCCAATAAGCGGAGTGACAAATCCTAATCTCAATCTATGCCAACCCAACAAACACCTTCAGAGATACCTGTAGAGCATCTTTATAATCACCTAGTTACATTGTCACGTTAGATAGAACACAAGGCATTCCTCCGGTATCCGGGAGTTGAATAATATCATAGTCGGAGGAATATGTATTTGACATGAAGAAAGCAGTAGAAATAAAACTGAACGATAAGCTAATGGATGGGTCTTGTTCATCACATCATTCTCCTAATGATGTGATCCCGTTCATCAAATGACAACACATGTCTATGGCTAGGAAACTTTAACAATCTTTGATCAATGAGCTAGTCACGTAGAGGCATACTAGGGACATGGTGTTTTGTCTATGTATTCACACATGTATCAAGTTTCCAGTTAATACAATTCTAGGATGAATAATAAATATTTATCATGAATAAGGAAATATAAAATAACAACTTTATTATTGCCTCTAGGGCATATTTCCTTCAGTAGCTTAAGATGAGGACGTCCCCGAGGTGAAGGTCAAGAGCGTGGGTGAACTGCTTCCATCCGTGCACGAAGAACGGATGGAAGCAGTTTGCCCGCGCTGATGACCTTCAGCTCGGGCACGTACGCATCTTAAGCTACGATACTAGCCGCACCATGCTCACAGTGAAGGTGTTCGACAGGACCGCCGAGGGGTCGAGGGTCAAGGATTGCCGAGGGGTCAAGAGTCAAGGAGTCGAGGGTTGCCGAGGGGTCGACGGGCAAGGGGTCGAGGGTCAAGGGGTCGAGGGTCGAGGATCTTCTGGTCCGAGAACTAACCGACTGGTGTCATAGCTTAAGATGAGGATGTCCACGAGCTATAGGTCATGAGCGTGAGTGAACTGCTTCCATCTGTGCATGAAGAACGGATGGAAGTAGTTCGCCCGCACTGATGAATTTCAGCTCGGGCATGTATGCATCTTAAGCTACGACAACAGCCGCACCCTGCTCATAGTGAAGGTGTTCGACAAGACCGCTGAGGGGTCGAGGGTCATAGGTTGAGGATTGCCGAGGGGTCGAGGGTCGCCGAGGGGTCGAGGGTTCAAGGGGGACGGGTCGAGGGTCGAGGGGTCGATGGTCGAGGATCTTCCGGTTCGAGTGCTGACCGACTGGTGTCGTAGCTTAAGATGAGGACGTCCCCGAGGTGAAGGTCATGAGCGTGGGTGAACTTCTTCCATCCGTGCGTGAAGAATGGATGGAAGCAGTTTGCCCGTGCTGATAACCTTCAGCTCAGGCACGTCCGCATCTTAAGCTACGACAACAGCTGCACCATGCTCATAGTGAAGGCGTTCGACAGGACCGCCAAGGTGTCGAGGGTCAAGGATTTCCGAGGGGTCAGGGGTCGAGGGGTTGACAGTCGCCGAGGGTTCGAGGATCGCTGAGGGGTCGAGGGGTCGATGGTCGAGGATCTTCCAGTCCGAGTGCTGACCGACTGGTGTTGTGGCTTAAGATGAGGATGTCCCCGAGTTGAAGGTCATGAGTGTGGGTGAACTGCTTCCATCTATGCACGAAGAACGGATGGAAGTAATTCTCCCATGCTGATGACCTTTAGCTCGGGCACGTCCGCATCTTAAGCTAAGACAACGGCCGCACCATGCTCACAGTGAAAGTGTTCGACAGGACCATCGAGGGGTCGAGGGTCGAGAGTCAAGGATTGCTGAGGGGTCAGGGGTCGACGGTTGCCGTGGGGTCGACGGTCGAGGGGTCTATGGTCGAGGATCACCGAGGGGCCAAGGGTCGCCAAGGGGTCGAGGGTAGAGGATTGGTCGAGGGGTCGAGGGGCGAGGGGTCGAGGGTCGATGGTCGAGGATGGGTTCCTAAGTTATGTTGTGCTTGATGATTATACACTAGTTATATGCATATTATTATTAATGTCGGTATTAAAAAATTTATGCTAGACTAATTTCGTTTACTCTATGTCATGGCAGGTGTTGAAAGATGGTGGGCGCGGGTAAGGAGCACTCCGAGGCTCCTTCTTCGTTGGCGCGTGGTTGGAGGGGTACTTCCATTCCACCCCAGACTCTCCGGAGAGCGTTGGTCGACAGTATGAAGACACTGGTGGGCGCTTCTTCGTCGACGTTGTTGCCCACCAGGGGAGGAGGTCGAGGAGGGAAGAAGAGAGGAGGTCGGGGAGGACGTGTCCGTGGGAGAGCTATGCAGGCTCCTACGCCTTCCTCGCGGACACCCCTAGTGGATTCACCCGAACACAGGACTGATAGGGTGGACAAGTTTGAGGAGGAGGCTACGCGGACTCTGGTCCACGAGGCTCGTGTCGACGAGACTTCGGCCCACAAGACTTCAGCCCATGAGACTCCGGAATAGGGTACGTCCTAGGAGATGTACGGATGGGATACCTGGCCAGAACCGCCTGAGGGGCCGAGTGGCCATGCTGCCAGTGGCGGGGATACAACTGATAGCGAGGGCGAGGTGGTTGAGGGGGCCACCGTCTACCAGCGTGGTTGTACATGGCTCCCGCCCGTGCCGCCGACCTGCGAGCAGAGGTGATTGATTTTCCCTATGGGGAGAGGTAAGTGCATTTACTCTTTTTGTACGATTTTCCTTCATGTTTCTTCAAATATCTAATGCGTTGGCCTTGTCATACTACAGGGGTTGGCACCACGCTAATGGTGTGCGTAGGCCCAACAGCGTCCTTGGTGTGCTTTGCCGGCAAAACTTCCCGGGGTTTCTCACATTGCCCGGTGAGAGTCCGGTTCCTGAGCTAGGATTGAGCTGGGAGCACTACTTGGCTACCCCGGCCCCACTGGAGGAGATGATCAACGGTGTATTGTGCCATACGAGGGCAGAGATGATGATCAGAAAGTTTTGGGTAATTTCTCCTTTACACAATTAAAAATCTTCAAATAGCTAGTTATTGTACTAATCAATGTTGTCTCGTTTGATTGTAGACCTTCTACGGGTGTGAGGAGGGATACAAGGAGGCCGCGACACAGGTTATCGATACTGAGTGCAGGCGCCTACTACAAAACTTACGGCTCGAGTGCACCGTCTACCAGCGTGGTTGTACATGGCTCCCGCCCGTGTCGCCGACCTGCGAGCAAAGGTGGTTGATTTTCCCTCATGGGGAGAGGTAAGTGCATTTACTCTTTTGTACAATTTTCCTTCATGTTTCTTCAAATATCTAATGCGTTGGCCTTGTCATACTGTAGGGGTTGGCACCACACTAATGGTGTGCACTGGCCCAGCAGTGTCCTTAGTGTGCTTTGCCGGCAAAACTTCCTAGGGTTTCTCACATTCAGGTTCCTGAGCTAGGATTGAGCTGGGAGCACTACTTGGCTACCTCGGCCCCACCAGAGGAGATGACCAACGGTGTCCTGTGCCACACGAGGTCAGAGATGGTGATCAGAAAGTTTTGGGTAATTTCTCCTTTACACAATTAAAAATCTTCAAATAGCTAGTTATTGTACTAATCAATGTTGTCTCGTTTGATTGTAGACCTTCTATGGGTGTGAGGAGGGATACGAGGAGGCCGCGGCACAGGTTATCGATACCGAGTGCATGCGCCTAATACAAAACTTACGGCACGAGGCTCGGGTGCAGGCTGTTTGAGACTACTATGCCTCATGTGGTATAAGAAGACCAAGCCGACGTGCTGCGGAGAGTTTCTAAAGAAGGAGCAGTACATGACGGTAATTACCTATTCTTAAGGCCTTGTACTAGTTTATTTGATTTAATTCATAGGCGTAGCGCTCAAGTACATTTCTATTTACTAACTTAGGTGCCCCCGAGATGGTGTGCGGATCAGATGGATTGTTGGGAGGTGTTGGTGGATGAGTGGTGTTTAGACCAATGGCGCGCCATCCACAACCACTACAAAAAAATACACTTCCATGTTGATACATGTTTGTCACAGTAGGTCACGTTTTTTGTCATGCATGTACATCCATGACGATTTTATGACAGAATCAAGATAGTCATACTTGTGCTATCATAGAAGTATTCCATGACATTACCAAAATTATCATCACGAAAGTGTCCACTTTGATGATGATAAATCACGTGTCATACAAGTGCTTTCGTCAAGGGTGACCGACATGTGGCATCCACCGTAATGGGTAGCCGTTAAGCTATCGGGTTCCGGTATGGATCTAATAACCCATTAACAGCCCCGACCAATGAGGATTTTCCACGTGTAAAATTCTCATTCATCGGATAATGCACGTTCAGCTCATCGTTGGGACAGATGTCATCCCTACAATGGACGGAAGAAGCCTATGATATGCCGACACGTGGTACAACCCAACAGTGGCCCATTTAAGGTAAAAAAGGTCGGCCCAGCTAAAGGCCCACCATATTTTTTCAGACACTAGTGGGCTGGCCCGTTAACAGCCTGCCATGTTTTGGGTCAAATTGAGGCCCATATCAGATCAGGCCCGTTGACAGCCTATCATGTTTTGGGCCAAATTATGGCCCATATAGGATCAGGCCCGTTAACTGGCCACTGTTCTTTTGGGCCCATTCTAAGCCAGGTTTGTATTTCAGCCTGTTAAATGCCCGTTTACCAGTTCGGCCCGATAATAGTTTTGGCCTGTTAGCGGCCCATGGTGCATCTCGGACGTTGTCTGCCCGTTTAACTTTAGGCCATTTAACAGCCCATGCAGAAACTGGGCTATTTCTTATCTGAAGTAACTTTAGGCCTCTTAACGGCCCATGGTCTTCTTGGATAATTTCAGCCGAACTGGCATATCGGCCTGTTAATGGCCCGTGTAATAGTTGGGCCTAATTACAACCCACGTTGAATCCAGCCTGCTTACAGCCCATCTGATAATGGCCCATGACACTGTTGGGCCTACGGCCCGTGTTGATACCGACCTGCTTAAAGCCCACAATTTTATTGGCCCAAACAGGGCCCGAGATATATTTTAGCCTGTTAACGGCTCGTCCTATTTGGGCCAAACATGGGCCTTAGGCAGTTTTGGCCTGTATTGGCCCGTGAATTTTTCGGCTCAACGCTAGCCCAGTCTAGTTTTTAGCCTGTTAAAAGCCCATGGTATTCTCTAGCCCAGTTGGCCAGTACTTTAATCGGCCTGTTAAAGGCGGAAAACTATTGTACGTTTAGACCTGCTAATGGCCCAAGATGATTATAGGCCCATGTTTTGGCCTAAATTATATCATACCGACCAAGAATAAACCTAGACTATACAATAAATAAATTTACGGCATATTACATACATCGGGAATCAAAATTCGCCATCGGTGATAATAAAGCGCAACGTGACCGCGGATTACATACATTGGGCATCAAAGGTCACCACCAATGCATATAAACGCGCCGACAAAAGAGTATACAAAACTGAGAGCACTTCAGAAGGCATTAGGCCTGGCCGGGACAGCACCGCAAGTAGCCGAACAAGCTGATGAGACCTCAGTTATGTCAACAATAGATGCTCTATCCCTAGCTGTATATCACCAAACCCTGCAAGGTAGTCCTCTGATATCTTCATTGCATCATTGACATCAAGTCAGAGCTGAGCTGAAGCAAGCCTTTCCGCTTTAACTTGAGACTGAAGAAGTTGAACTGATTGATGCAGCGACTGCATAGAGGTTGTCTCACAGCTGCTGGTGAGTATCTTCAACTCACTCTCTTCATCAAGACAAGACCTTGGGGTCATCTCGCTCTCTTCAAGATGGTTTGGCTCACTATCTTCCCTAAAGTTCTACCTGGCATAAGAGATACAACTCTGAAAGAGAAACAAGGAGACACGTAACAGGTTTCATAATTATACCAGGAAATAAAATGGACCTGTTCTGCATAAGGAACATGTTTTTACAACTACAATATAAAACTGGTAGTTGTTGCAAACATCCAATCAGATGTAAACACCAAAGTAAACAGAAGTGGATGAAATGATGCCTATCCAAATCTATACTAGAACAAAGTATGAAGGCTTGAGAAGGATGAACTTACATTACATGTTAACACGGGCTGGACAAAGCCCTTCTCCATGTCGATGGAAGGATAATTCAATAAATTCCCAAAGAAACATCTTTATAAGTGTTGACATTATTCTACATTTTGCAAAGAGTAAATATAGATCAAATAATATTGGAAAAATAGAGGATAATGAAGCTCAGGTGCAGAGTGATGATACATAATCAAATAGCAATTAATTAAGTACAACATTACAAGGCAAAAGGTACTGACAAGAGGAATGCAGACATCAATGTGTGCAGTGTCATTGGCTTTATTCAACATTTTGGTAAGAGTAAATGTAGATCTGATAATTTGGAGAAAGTGGAGGGCAGGGCAGATAAGATGCAGAGTAATGCTAGAGAATCAACTATCTCGCAATGCAAGTACAGTAATACCACCACCGTCTGTTATTACTTGTCGCTCAAATGGATGTATCTGGCACTATTAAGTTCTAAATACATCCAATTAATCAACAATTAATTCGATACAGAGGGAGTACATGACAACAGGTACTATCGGCGTTCTGGGAACGGGGGTA
The DNA here is from genome assembly GCA_963921465.1 of Triticum timopheevii. Lineage (NCBI taxonomy): Eukaryota > Viridiplantae > Streptophyta > Magnoliopsida > Poales > Poaceae > Triticum > Triticum timopheevii. The sequence goes on along the minus strand of OY997274.1, from coordinate 169,373,100 downwards.
CCCAGACTTGCCTGCTTGCGGCCCACGGCATGGCTCCATCGGCGGCCTGGTACGGCCCGGCTTCGACATCGACAACTCAAGACCCTCGCAAGGGCCGAATCCTTGCGAAGCGGACGACACCAAGACCTCCAAAGGGAGAAGCCTCCTCAGGCCGGCTCCCGAGGAGACGAGATTTCTATGCAAGGCTCACCTCGTGAGGTTCGGGTGATGTTAGCCATGACGACCAAGGCCAGGCGGGCGCCTGCGGGCGCATTGTACTAGTTTCCTCTTTGCTGCAAAGGAGGCAAGCAGTAGGCGCGAAGTCCCGAGGAAGCAGCCAAAGGTTTTCATTCCCATGCAACAAGACCAAGACCGCCAGGATGGCAGGACGGAGGTCATCACCGAGCCCACCACGGCGTCACGACCAGAAGCTTTTGCAGGCAGAGACCACTTTCATCGGGATAAGATATACTAGTTGTCTCCCTTCAAATTATGCCGTTGGGGGATGCCTTCTTGCGTTCATTTGGGAAGAGGACCAATGCCACTATAAATAGGACCTAGCCACCACCATGGAGGGGGGATCAAGTCGAGCAAATCCATTCCACCCTCACCAGCTCACTTGAGCTCAAGAACACACCTCCTGAGGTTGTTCACCACTGTACAAGTTCAACCTCAGCACCAAGAAGCAAATCCACCAAAAAGCAGGAGTAGGGTTTTACACCGCTAGGTGGCCCGAACCTGGGTAAACTGCTGAGACCCCTTTCCTTCGAGTTCGTTGTGCTAAGCTGTGAGATTTGCAAGCAGGCACACCAGGGAGGTTGAGATCTCCGCGTGCACCCCAGAGTTCAAATCTCTCAAGGGTTTGCGGAACCCTAAATCCGACATTTGGCATGCCAGGTAGGGGTGCGTCGAAGATCCGCCGCTCCGTTCGCTGCGCTCCGCTATCGGCTCTCATGGCAGGCGCTCCTCCGTCGACCGGATTGTCACGCACCTTCAGAGGAGCCATCGGTCTCCGGGATTTCACCCTCGCCCTGTGGCGGGTGCAGTGGCCACCCAAGTTCGGGCCGGAGTTGATGCCCCACTACGACGGCGCGGCAGATCCGGCAGGCTTCCTCCAAGCGTACGAGGAGGCAGTTTTGGCAGCCGGCGGTGACGACAAGGTCATGGACGACTGGCTCCCCATGGCCCTTGTGGGCACGCTGCGCGCGTGGCTGCTCAACTTGTGAGACTCTTTAGTGGCCTCCTGAGAGGAGCTGCGCGGCCTTTTCATCGCGCACTTCGCGGCACCGGCACCCCACGCCGTCACTGCCCTCCTCGATCGCTCGCAGGCGCTGCTGTTGGGCCGCCACGTCAAGCAGTTCTTCCGCCAAGTGGGTGCCGCCCAGGTGGGCACCCAAGGCCGACCTCACCTTCGACTCAGGGGATCACCCTGCTATCACCGCAGGCGCAGGCGCGCTCCCGATGCTCTGCACCCCCACCATCTACAATGTGGCGTTCACCAAGACCCTCATCGACGGTAGAGCCTGCCTCAATGTGCTCTTCGTGAAGGCATTCGGCTTGCTTCACGTGCCCCATGGCCGGCTTCGCCCCACAAAGCCTTTCTCCGGAGTCGTCGACGGCTCCACCAGCCCCCTGTGGCAGATCCGCCTCCCCGTCACCTTCGGCACCTGCGACAACTACCGCATCGAGCTCATCGACTCCGACATCGCCCGAATCAGCCTCCCATACAACTCCATCCTCGGCTACCCAGCCCTGGCCAAGTTCATGGCATCGACACATCCAGCCTACAACCTCATGAAGATGCCGAGAAGTAGCGGCGTCCTCACTGTGGCAGGTGACACCAAGGACGCATTGTTGGTCCTCAAGCTCGCCTTCAGGTCTGCGGCGACCGCACAGTTGAGTGAAAAAGGAGCCCAGAGGCTCCAGGGGCTGCACCAGCCAAGAAGAAATAGTTGTTTTCCCAAGACCGAGCCGATACAAAGAAAGTACTAGTTGATGAAGATGGAGCATCAGGCACCACCTTTACCATAGGTGCCGGCCTCCCTCCGGACCAAGAGAGGGCGTTGGTCAGCTTTTTGCGCGCCAACAAGGAAGTGTTCGCATGGGAGCCCAAGGACCTGGTTGGGATTCTGAAAGGAATAATCGAGCATCACCTGAGGGTGTGCCCTAACATGCGCCCGGTGAAGCAGAAGGCACGACGGCAGTCCACGGAGAAGCAGGCGTTCATCGTCCAAGAGACCCGCAAGCTGCAGGATGCCGATGTCATTCGAGAGGTGCGTTGCCCGGAGTGGCTGGCGAACCCAGTTATCATCCCTAAGAAGGGCGGGAAGGAGCGTATGTGCATCGACTTCACCAACCTCAACAAGGCTTGCCGGCAGGACCCCTTCCCGCTCCCGCGCATCGACCAGATAGTCGACTCCACCGCGGGCTGTACTGCTACACATGCATGTTGTTAGGGCTGCATAATGTTGGAGCAACATTTCAGTGGCTAATGCATATCGCTCTGGGCCAACAGCTCAGGAGGAACGCTGAGGCTTACGTCGATGACATAGTATTGAAGTCTCGGGAGGCAAGAACCCTGATCGGGGACCTGGAGGAAACATTTGCCAGCCTGCGCAAAGTGGACCTGCGGCTCAACCCCGAGAAGTGTGTGTTTGGCATCCCCTCTGACAAGCTGTTGGGTTTTCTGGTGTCACACAGGGGGATCAAGGCCAACCCAGAGAAAGTCAAGGCCATAGAAGACATGAGCCCGCCACAAACCCTCAAGGAAATGCAGAAGCTGGAAGGCTGTGTGACCTTGTTGGGGCTCACGCTCATGTATTGCGTGAAGATTGAAAAAGTTTTGAAAATGTTAAAGTATGAAACAATTGTTTGGCTTGTCATCGGGGTTGTGCATGATTATATACTTTGTGTGGGGAAGATGGAGCATAGCCAGACTATATGATTTTGTACGGATAACTTTCTTTGGCCATGTTATTTTGAGAAGACATAATTGCTTTGTTAGTATGCTTGAAGTATTATTATTTTTATGTCAATATGGACTTTTGTCTTCAATCTTTCGGATCTGAATATTCATACCATGATTAAGAAGATTTACATTGAGAATTATGCCAAAGTATCACTCCGCATCATAAATTCTTTTTTATCATTTACCTACTCGAGGACGAGCAGGAATTAAGCTTGGGGATGCCTGATACGTCTCCAACGTATCTATAATTTTTGATTGATCCATGCTACTTTATCTACTGTATTGGACTATATCGGGCTTTATTTTTCACTTTTATATTACTTTTGGGACTAACCTATTAACCGGAGGCCCAGCCCAGAATTGCTGTTTTTTGCCTTTTTCAGTATTTCGAAGAAACAGAATATCAAACGGAGTCCAAACGGAATGAAACCTTCGAGATCGTGATTTTCCAACCGAACGTGATCCAGGAGACTTGGACCCTACTCCAGGAAGTCTCCGAGGAGGTCACGAGGGTGGAGGGCGCCCCCCTGTGCGCGCCCCCTACCTCGTGGGCCCCTCGGGGGCCCACCGACGCACCCCCTGCACCCATATATACCTACGTACCCTAAAACTTCCAGAACAGAAGATAGATCGGGAGTTCCTCCGCCGCAAGCCTCTGTAGCCACCAAAAACCAATCGGGACCCTATTCCGGCACCCTGCCGGAGGGGGATCCCATCACCGGTGGCCATCTTCATCATCCCGGTGCTATCCATGACGAGGAGGGAGTAGTTCACCCTCGGGCCTGAGGGTATGTACCAGTAGCTATGTGTTTGATCTCTCTCTCTCTCTCGTGTTCCTCGATGGCACGATCTTGATGTATCCCAAGCTTTGCTATTGTAGTTGGATCTTATGATGTTTTTCCCCCTCTACTCCCTTGTGATGAATTGAGTTTCCCCTTTGAAGTTTTCTTATCGGATTAGCTTTGTGGTGGTTTCGTACCCGACCATAATCTCTACGTTTGTTCTCCGCTATTAGTGTCTTTGGAGTGACTTTGTTGCATGTTGAGGGATTGTCATATGTTCTATCTATGTTATTATTGTTGAGATAACTTACACTAGTGAAAGTATGAACCCTAGGCCTTCTTTCCTATCATTGCAATACCGTTTACGCTCACTTTTACCGCTTGTTACCTTGCTGTTTTTATTGGTTACAAAAACCTATATCTACTATCTATTTTGCACTTGTATCACCATCTCTTCGCCGAACTAGTGCACCTATACAATTTGCCATTGTATTGGGTGTGTTGGGGACACAAGAGACTTTTTGTTATTTGGTTGCAGGGTTGCTTGAGAGAGACCATCTTCATCCTACGCCTCCTACGGATTGATAAACCTTAGGTCATCCACTTGAGGGAAATTTGCTACTGTCCTACAAACCTGTGCACTTGCAGGCCCAACAACGTCTACAAGAAGAAGGTTGTGTAGTAGACATCAAGGACCTTCAATAAGAAGCTCGAGGCCTGTGGCAGGGGCTGTCTCGATGAGCTCCAGTCCGTGCTGTGGTCCATCCGCACCACCGCAACCAAGCCAATGGGCGAGACCATGTTCTTCCTCGTCTACGGAGCTGAAGTGGTTCTCCCACACGAGGTCAAGCATCGCTCCATGTGGGTCTTGGCGTTTGAAGAGGCACGCCAAGACACCACGCGGGGGATGGATCTCATGCCGGGGGAGGAATGCCGCCATCAAACCTCGCTCCATGTGGCAAGGTACCAGCAAGCGCTGCGGCGGTACCACTGTCGCAGCGTCCGCCCCAAGACGCTCGAGGTGGGTGATCTCGTCATGAGGTGGGTGCTCTCCAGGGAAGGCCTGCACAAGCTCTCACCCATGTGGGAGGGCCTGTTTAGGATTGCCCGTGTCTCCAGGCCTGGCGCCGCGCGCCTGGAGACACAGGACGAGATCCCCATCCAGAACGCCTGGAACATCCAGCACCTCCGGACGTTCTACCCATGAAGCAAGGCTCATGCCTATGAAGGTCTCCGCATGACACTCTCACGTAATAATGAGTGCGGCTGTACACGCCCCGAAATCTCTTGAGTGTCACCGGCGGGCCTCACGGGGACTCCCTCCCACGTCCTAGTGGCAGCACTTTGCTCTGCGCTGGTGAGAAGACTAGACTAGGTGCCAGACGCGGCTTTTCTTTTGCTTGCTTTCTGTAGTTGGTTCATAGTTTCTTAATGGAATTTGGAGTTTTCACATTTTGATTCCCAAAGTTGGATTTTCTCTCCTCTCTCTTTGCTCATTCCCAACCTTGGCTAGGGAAGAACGACAGTTGCCCGCCCCTCCTCCTCACGCATCCCGGCGTGGGATCACCGCACGCAAGCATGCCTCGTCGAAACCCCGTTGCCCCAGTGCTTCGTCCTTCTTAATCCTCGCGAGATGCCCTCGACTGAGCTCGCGGGCATGCGCACCCTCTTATGTTTGTGCCCCTCGGGAAGCGCGACACGGTGCATTAAGCCACAGCTAAACCCATGATAGGGAGCTCATGCAAGGAGGAATGAGATGCCCCATCAAGATTTTTTAACAACCCCAGGGCAGCTCTACAACGTCTCCTGAGACCGATGGCTCCTGAGTCAACAGGAAGGGGGCTCTGCCGGGCACCAAGAGCCACGCCCTCACGAAGTGGGAAGCTGCTGCGAGCATATCAAGCTAAGTTACCCTACCCGTGCCCACTCGGAATACAGATATCATGGCATAACATCAAGATAATAAGCATAGCATAATGGCATAACTGCCACAGTTCATCACACACCGCAGTGGGTCACTCTACTTTTTCAAAATGGAGGAGAAAGGAAATGTTAAACAGAAGCGGCCCGCATGACCCCAACAGCTCCTGAAGCCAGGCTCAGCAGCCCTGGGCTCAGTTTGGGCCCTTCTCCTGCTTCACCAGGGCGCGGCGGCGAGATGACCTGTTGCCTTCCCCGATGCGAGCTCGGCGGCGTGGAGGTTGGTCGTAGCCGCCGCTGCTAGAGCTCTCACCTGTAGAGGAGCTGCTACTACTGGAGGAAGCATGGTCGTCGTCAAGGGCAAGCTCACCCTCGTCGTTGTCGCGGCAGTCATCAAGACCAAGCTCATCGTCGCCGCTGCCATCTTATGGGCAGCACCGCGCACAGCACCCGTCCTCCGTGAACACCCTCATGAAGAGGGTCATGAGGCAATTGTACTTGAAGGGAGGGTGCACCTCCTGCTCAGGCCTCGTGCGCAGGTGAACGCATGCCAGCCACGGGTCAAGATCACACTACCTGTCGTGGTGACCTCAACCCCGACCCACGAGGCCCTGCTGCAGCAGCCGTCAGCCTGCAGCCAGAGGCCGTCGAGCCCCATGGCCGGCAGCTCGCCGGTGAAGAAGCGCGGAAGCTGGAGCAAGGTACCGGCGGGCTTCTCTAACCACATGACAAACTCCGGGAGCACATCCACCGAGGGGAAGTGCGGCCGAGGAGGCCGGGTGACCATGGCACGCCTCCCCTCATCGCAGGGGCAGCCTCATTCCCTGTGACCCCGCCACGAGAAGAAGCGCCGCCACAGCCGCTAAGAGAGACACCAGGTCCCGTAGAAGTGCGCCTGCGCCCCCAGGAAGCTGCTGGCGGGGTCGCAACATGCCTGCGAGGGCGGCTGCGGCCCCTCTTGGGCAGTGGCAAAGCTGGCCCTTCCTTGGGGGCCTTCCCCTTCTCAACGGCGGTGAACCTCCTTGTTGGTGCCATGGGATCTGCAACTACAGCAAGGCAGAGAGGAAGAATGAACAGGCAGCAAGAAGATGAAGATGGAGATGAGCGAGGGGGCTCCGCCCCTCCCCTCATTTATAGCCAAAGGAAGGCCAACCGCCGGTCTCCACAATCCCACGCAATGATGTTTTTTCCCTGCATGCAGCAACGACTCGTCAAGTCGAACGGTTGCCGAGGCAGCATGGGGAAGCGGAGACGCCCACGTCCCATCAGTCGCCATGCGTCGCCCAAGGCAGCAGGCGGTTAGGCCCCGCGGCACTCCGCACTTTCCTTTGGCTTCGCTTCGAAGCCAAGTCCGAGCGCGCCTTGGGCCCCGGGGCTACTTTCGGTGTTCTGGGAACGGGGTTACCTAGACTTGCCAACCTACGGCCCACAGCGTGGCTCCATCGGTGGCCTGGTACGGCCCGGCTTCGACATCGACAACTCAAGACCCTCGCGAGGGGCCAAGCCTCGCGAGGCGGACGACACCAAGACCTCCAAAGGGAGCAGCCTCCTCAGGCCAGCTCCCGAGGAGCGGAGATTTCTATGCAAGGCTCACCTCGTGAGGTTCGGGTGACGTGAGCCATGACGACCAAGGCCAGGCGGGTGCCAGCGGGCACAGTGTACCAGTTTCTCTTTGGTGCAAAGGAGGCCAGCAGCAGGCGCGGAGTCCCGAGGAAGTAGCCAAAGGTTTCCATTCCCATGCAACAAGACCAAGACCGCCAGGACGATAGGACGGAGGTCATCACCAAGCCCACCACGGCGTCACGACTAGAAGCTTTTGCAGACGAAGACCACTTTCGTCAGGATAAGATGTACTAGTTGTCTCCCTTCAAATTTGGCCGTTGTTGGATCCCTTCCCACCTTCATTTCGGAAGAGGACCAAGGCCACTATAAAAAGGACCTGGCCACCACCATGGAGGGGAGATCAAGTCGGCCAAATTGATTCCACCCTCACCATCTCACTTGAGCTCAAGAACACACCTCCTGAGGTTGTTCACCACTGTACTAGTTCATCCTCAGCCCCACGAGGCAAATCCACCACAAAGTAGGAGTAGGGTTTTACACCGCTAGGTGGCCCAAACCTGGGTAAACTATTGTGTCCCCTTTCCTTCGAGTTTGTCGTGCTAGGCTGTGAGTTTGCGAGCAGGCAGACTCGGGAGGTTAATATCTCCGCACGCACCCCAGAGTTCGAACCTCTCAAGGGTTTATGGAACCCAAAATCCGACAGGTACTTACATGAGCAATCCAAAACTTCATAATCATTGTGTTAATTCTACATTTATCTAAGAGTAAATATAGATCTTATAATTGTGAGCAAAGGGAGGATAAAGAAGCGAACATTTACAATGATGCTACATAATCAAACAACAATGAGTGTAAGTACGCTGACAAAGGGCAAGAGGTTCTGACAAGAGCAATGCAGTGCCACTACTGCAGGAGGCTGCTAACGCGACACTACGATCAGAGACCCTTTGACGAAACTGTGTGTGGTGCATTAATCACAAACGATGGTGTAAAAAACATCAAAACAGGTGCAAAATGTTTGCGATGGCGGAGCCATCAAACATGGTTCAGATTTTAGTTGTGTGTGCAATGCAGGGCACACGGTTAATCCATTCAAACTGTTTGCGATGAGGTAGAACAACAGAAGCGGGCAACCATATCAATGTGTGTGCGATATACGGCATACAGTTCGCTCCAATGAACTGTTTGTTATTAGACAGAAACGGTTAGCCAGATCAAGGTGTGTGTGATATACGACATAAGTTCACTCGAACGAACTATTTTCGATTAGGGAAGACAACAAAACGGTTCAACTTGACAAGATATGTGTGATATGCGGCATACAGTTCACATGGATGAACTGTTTGCGATGAGCCAAAAGAACACAAATGAGTCGTGTAAACAAGATGTGTGTGATATGCAGCAAACGGCCGACTCGGATGAACTTTTTGAGGTGAGAAATTACAACACAGACGGTTAATACAGTTTGTTCGTGTGCGATTCTCTGTGTACACAAAACTTTGAAAAAAGCAAACTAGTTGCTTGCGGTGGCTAGGAGTATCGCACATGATGTGTCTGCGAGTACTCGTGTATGATGATTAGTATGGTACACATACGTTTCCTTATGTTAACATGTGTGTGAGTTTGCAATATGGATAGTTAATATGCAAATGCCTTCTGGACATCGGGCACATGCTTAAACTCAATGAACTATGTATGATACTAATACTTTCCATGAAAATTTAAGAACTTGGCTAACAACACTTGAGTAACATATATATAGTGGTTACACCATTCGACAAAAGGAGGATCTTCATAACATGGTTTTGACAACCATTTGGCCCATAACTACATACTTAACATATTAACAACTACCACATTTTAAGAGGCTAAGGGCCAACAACCATATGGTCCATATCTACATACTTAACCTAGTAACAGCAAGCACATTTTAAGAGGCTGAGGGCCAACAACCACAACTATCCGCTGCAATCAGCTTGATCATGGCGACTCGACATCTCGTTAGTTAAAAGGAAGAGCCCTCCTGAGCATGAGTAGAACAGTGTCTCCAATTTTCCAATATGGATGCATTGCCATGACAAGCGAGAACTTGTTAATTTGAATGGTTCCATTTTTGTGGGACACATAGTACGGTGCAATCACTTTGGCATTATTAGCAGGCACAAGTGTAATTCGACCACGCCGGGAAATCGATCCAGGAACTGCTACAGCGGGCAATTTCTGTTGAAATGTAGAATAAAAACCAATTGTAACATATCATTGAAGATATATATAGTTTATGAGCATCAACATTAAAATAAGACTTTTTACCAACGTTTTGTGCACACAATTGGTCTTGTTCAATGTGTGCACCATAGGTATAATTAATCCCATCCAAAATCCAGTGTTCATATGCTGTGCTATCTCTGCCATATTATCAACAAAGTTTATGGCATGCTTCAAGTCCTTGCAGTGAAATTTGGTACGCTGAGTAACATACAGATCATTCACTATGCATCAAACATATCATGCTTAAAAGGTGGAAAGGTATTATCTATCGAGAACATGGCAGAAGAATATATAGTGTGCATAAATTGGTAAACAGAATTTATTACTGCCTAGGAGATCAATAGTTAGAAAATGAAATCACATTAGGTTGCTTAAATAGTGATCAATTAGTCAGAACAAATACCCCGATTTTGCAAAGTAATATGATAGCATGGAGAAAGTTGAAAGGACACTAACATCGATCAGACTTTGATCGACTGATGACGTTGGGGAAGTAAACATCCATGTTAATTAGACCAGGCCGGGGTGCATGCACTAGAATTTTATTGCCAGCTTTTAGTTGATAACACTTATATAGTTTTCTCGAAAGGTCCGCATTAAAATAGGAGTGACCATCTTTATCAAGTTTTACGCTAACCATCATTGTAAATCCATGCTGCGTTGTCAATATGACATCCTGGGAGTGATCGACAAAGTAAAGCCCAAGATTTCCTTCTACTCCTGTTCTTGCAAAGCAAGGGATGTACTGCATGAAATAAAAATTAAGATCGTAAATTAGATATATTGAAATAGCAGAGCAAGATGCAAATATGGGAGTAACTGATAGAACAGATTAACATATAGATGAAAGCAAAGTACAAAAAAATATAATTAAAAATAGATAATGTAACAAAGGTTTGATGCAAATATGAGAGTAACTGAATGAACAATACATCATGTATTTGCCAAATATAGTGGGGGGATCGGCTTCGACATCTAGGTTGCACGTGGCACCATACCTTTTATCCAAATATAGCAACAGATAGTATATGTTCACCAATTTGGGACCTGCCAGAGATGGTAGGTTGAGATTGAACATACCGAGCGCTCCCTGAGGTCATCCGGAATGGTGAGATAGAACTTCGTTTCCGACTGGTCGCGACCACACTTGCCTAATTTGTGCTCGCACTGTGGACACATGAATGAACACCCAGGAATCAGCTAGAACAAAAATGAATCCACGGTGATTTCTGCCGGTTGATTAACAACGATGGATGAACTGCGATAAGAGGGGAGTGAATATTTTGCTAAGTTGATTACCTTCTCCATGAGAAAAATCCCCAGCCCAATCCCGCAAAAAACCCCAATCGACCAGTGTCTAGAATGTTGGTGCAGATAGGTGGCGGAAAGCAGTAGGGGCAAAATCTCGTGTCGTTTGGAGTGTGACCTCCGCCCGCTGAAAATAGCCGTTGAGCTTAGGGTGGCCGCCGCGATAGCAGTTGATGAGGTGCAGAGTTGTGGAGGAGTCCGCGGCGAGTGGATGGGGACGAAGTGGGCGAGGGTTTTCTTTTTTCCTTTTGCATGTGGGGGTGAACACACATGGTTCGCAAAGGCGATGGAGATGAATCATGTGTGATAGTAAATCACCGAGATTGAATGGGAACCAAATTTCCTTTGTCCTTTGTCCATGAGTTTTTTCTACGATGAACATAAACCCTGCAGATCACCGTGTTCAAATTTGGCACCTTTTCGGGCTAATTTACAATATTTAGGGGATTATGTGCATTTCTAGGCATTAATGCACATAATTCAAATTCAAACAATCGATGGTTGAAAAGATGCACGAGAACGGTCTAGAAAACCATAATCGTGCTATTTAGTAAATTCTCATGCCTTTTACAAGGAATGGGCAGATATTTCAAGGAAATGTGTTTACTGGGTTCTAGACAAAAATGACATACATGCTTCGAAAACATGACACCTGGCGTGGTGCCATGGTATGGCCTCACCATGCCCTGGTAAAAATTTGAGAATGTTTGTCTTATGTCATCTTGCACGCCATTCATAAATCAAACTATCACCAAGGAAATTTCATGGTTTCGAGGGGGAAATCAGCAAGATTGAAGGGGTTGGGAATCCAAATTTCCTTCCTAGCTTGTCATTCAGTTTTTTCTACAATCAACATACATCCTTAAATGCAACATGTTCAAATTAGGCATTTTTCTGGGCTCATTTACCATATTAGGGGATTATGTGCATTTTCTAGGCATTAATCTACATAATTCAAATTCAAACAATCGGTGCATGAAAAGGTGCACAAGAACGGTCTGGAAAAACCATACTCGTGGTATTTTGTAAATTCTCAAGCCTTTTACAAGGAATGGGCAGAGATTTCAAGGGAATGCATGGCAATAGTCAACCACAAACGCGTCATTTACTGGGTTATCAACTATAGAAAAATGAAATACCTGCTTGAAAAACATGATGCCTGGCATGGTGCCATGGTATCGCCTCACCGTGCCCTGGTTAAAAGTTGAGAAGGTTTGATTTATGTCATCATGCACACACTTCATAAATTGAACCATCACCGAGGATGTTTCATGCTTTCAAGAGGGAAATCACCAAGATTGAAGGGGAATCCAAATTTCTGTCCTAGTTTGTCATTCAGTTTTTTTTCAACGATCAACATACCGCCCCAAATGCACCTTGTTCAATTTGACATTTTTCCGGGCTCATTTACCATATTTAGGGGATTATTTGCATTTTCTAGGCATTAATGCACATAATTCAAATTTGAACAGTCGGTGTATGAAAAGGTGCACAAGAACGGTCTGGAAAACCATGCTCATTCTATTTAGTACATTCTCATGCCTTTTACAAGGAATGGGCAGATATCTCAAGGAAATGTGTGGCCATACTCAACCATAAACGTGTCATTTACTGGGTTAACAACTATACAAAAATGAAATACATGCTTGGAAAATATGACGCTTGCGCGTGGTGCTATGGTATGGCCTCACCTTGCCCTGGTAAAAATTTGAAAAGGGTTGGCTTATGTCGTCATGCACGCCCTTCATAAATCGAACCATCACCAAGTTCCATGCTTTCGAGAGGGAAATCACCAAGATTTAAGGGGAATCCAAATTTTCTTCGTTCTTTGCCCTGGAGTTTTTTTGTACGACCAACATACACCCTGCAAATCACCGTGTTCAAATTTGGCATTTTTCCGGGCTCATTTACCATATTTAAGGGATTATGTGCATTTTCTAGGCATTTAGCGCATATAAATCCAACCAGCTATAGCTGCACTGGTGTGATGTGAGGGACGTGGATTGCCGTTCGATCACAGCGCATCCTACGGTGCACACGCGTGATCCACGTGGCTTGGGTTCTGGCCAATCATAACGCAACACACAATAGGCTCAGTGCACACTGTTTCCGGAAGCGACAGAGATGAACCGTGTGCGATAATGAACGAGCAAAATTGTAAGGGAAGCCAAATTTCCTTTGTCGTTTGTTGTTGAGCTCTTAAAAACCACCACACTGTACAGCTGCCCGGCCCCTCCGTCCCAGAGCTCTCTCCAAGCGTCGTTCATGGCACCGCGGTGCACAGTAACTGGTAAGGAAGCGATGGCATCCCGCCGCGCCGCATTCCTCGCCGCCCGCGACCGCACACATGGTAAGGAAGCGATGGCATCTTGGCGTGCATGGTTCATCGCCGCCGGCTGACACACAGTTACGTGGGCAGACTTTGAGGCTGCCATGGCCGAATGGGCGGTGGATCTAGAGGCGGCGAAAGCCGCACAGAAGGAGCGGAAAAGGCAGAAAGCATTCAAGAAAAGAGAGTCCCACCACCGCAAGAAAGAAGAGGCCGCATGCCGTGGTGAGGAGAGCTTGGCTGAGATCGAAGCACGGTGGGCTGCCGCCTACACGGCCGGGAAGGAGAACGCCGACGTCTGGCCAGCATGCCCCGATGGTAGTATGTGAGAAGTAGTTTAAGTTTGTAGTATTAGAGCAAATTACCAGTAGTACTTTATGTTTGTAGAATTAACGTACAATGTCGGTAAGAGCATCCTTTTAGGGCTTGGAGCGTTGATTAGCATGTGTGCCTGTGTGCGTTTTTTTGCGCTAATCATTAGAAGATCACAAAACACACGGTTTCTATGTTGTACCCATGTGTGTTTTTTGCGTTAATGATCCATAAGTGAGTTGCCAGTGCCATGTTTCCTAATAAACCAGGCGTACCATTGACCCAATCAAATACACGTGTACATTTTTTTGGAGACAGGATCTGCCAATTTTCTGTTTTCTCGCACACGAGTATTTTACGTGCTTCGTTTATGTTGTGTGTTTCCCCCGCCCAAGTTTCAAGTTTCTCAGTGAAATTTTCATTAGGCGCGCGATTTCAGAATTTATTCCCTCAACCACATCCCCACCCATCAAATTTCCTTAGTATCTCCCCCCCCCCCCCCCCCCCGCACGTCCTCCTACCGGTGGCTCAAACCGCCGTCGCGGCAACCACAGCTTCAACCACATATACATTATGCTTGGATCCAGTCAGGTAACCCATCGATCTCTATCACGGCCTCGACCTGATTGCTTAAATGGCGCCTACGAAACATCCTCATGCCTCCAAATCCCCACCACCCCTACCTCCAGAGCATCGCCGCGCAAGCCCAACCACATATCATGTGGAGGTCGAGGAGCTGATGGCAATCCATGGCATGATGGCTGCTATGCGTGTTGACCCGGAGGAACACATCACCTCCGCCGCCGCCAACATGGTGCAGGCTCTGGCCCAGATGAAGTGCCCCAGCGACTACCCCCAGGACTTAAAAGGTATGATCTGACCAGCTAAATCTTACAAATACCACTTGCAATGGCTATGTTTTGTATGGTTGATGTATTAAGCATGTTTGTGCCTTGTTTATTTCAGTACTGCACACTGTGTGATGTTCAAGTATTAACTATCCAGCTTAATTTCACCAATACCAGCAACAAACTTACAATACATGACTCAGGATATCACTAGAGATCCTCCCCATTTGCTATTTTTGGTGGATGCTAACCCTCTTGTACTTAACATGCCTGTCCATGTACTTAGGCAGGGTCATAACGGCCGATGCTGTTGTTTGCCGTTGAGGTTAGCTACATCCCATGTCTTACAGTATTTCACATCATTTGTGCATTTGCAGTTTAACTTCTACCATTTACTGGTTGCCTCTAGGTACACATCTCAGTGGAACTGATCCATGATTCAACCCAAAGGAACAACTTGCCTCCACCGCCGCTAACTTTGGGCGGGCTCTGGCCAAGTTGAAGTGCCCCAGCAACTACCTCTCAGGACTTACTGAGTATGTACTCACCAGTTCAATCGTACCAATACTAGTTGCAATTAATGGCTATGTTTTGTACGGTTGATGTATTAAGCATGTTCTAGTAACACATGCCTAACATGGTTTAGCTACTTCCCCTACCTTTTTACAGACAACTGGGCCATTCTCTGCTCTGGCAACACCTGCCTTGTGACATTTAACACTGCCAATTACATTTTATTAGTACTGATTTCAATGGCTATTAAGCCGATTGCAATTAACAGTTGAATCCATTTTTAAGCAGTTATATTTCAATGGCTACAAACTTACAAAACATGACTTAGGATGTTGTTAAGCCTGTTGCAATTAACAGTTGTATCCATTTTTTAATCTGTCCCTTTGCTACCATGATACTCTCCGCAATGAAGATATACTAAAGATGGTGCCCATTTGCTATTTTTGCTCAATGCTAACCCTGTTGTACTTAACATGCCTTTCCATGTACTTACGCAGGGCCATAACGGGCGATGCTATTGTTTGCCGTCGAGGTTAGCTGCATCCCATCTCTTATAGTATTTTACATCATTTGTGCAATTGCAGTTTGGCTTCTAACATTTACTTGCTTCTTGTAGTATACATATTGGCGGCACTGATCCACGCTTGGACCCGAAGGAGCTCGCCTCCGCTACCGGTGACTTTGCGCGGGCTCTGGCCAAGATGGAGTGCCCCAGCAACTACCTCTCAGGACTTACCAAGTATGAACTCACCAGTTCAATCTTACCAATACCAGATGCCATTAATGGCTATGTTTTGTACGGTCGATGTATTAAGCATGTTGTAGTAAACATGCCTAACACATTTTAGCTATTTTCGCTACCTTTTTATAGACAACTGGGCCATTATCTGCTCTGGCAGCACCTGCCTTGTGATGTTTAACTCTGCCAATTGCATTTTATCAGTACTGGTTGCAATGGCCATTAAGCCTGTTGCAATTAACAGTTGTATCCATTTTTAAACATTTGTATTTCAATGGATACAAACTTACAAAACATGAATTAGGATGTTGTTAAGCTTGTTGTAATTAACAGTTGTATCCATTTTTAATCCGTCCCTTTGCTACCGTGCTACTCTTTCGCAATGAAGATATCACTACAAATGTTGCTGTTTTATTACCATTTGCTATTTTTGGTGGATGCTAACCTTGTTATAGTTAATATTGTCTTTCCATGTACTTACATAGGGCTACAATGGGTGATGCTGTTGTTTGCCGTCGAGGTTAGCTGCATCCCATGTCTTATACACCATCTGTTCCTAAATATAAGTATTTTTAGAGATTCCAATATAGACTACATAAGGAGCAAAATGAGTGAATCTAGATTCTAATCTAAACTATATCTCTAAAAATACTTGTACTTAGGAACGTAGGTAGTTGTATTTTACATCATTTGTGCAATCTCAGTTTAGCTTCTAACATTTACTGGTTGCTTGTACGTACATATATGAGCGGTACTGATCCACGCTTTGATCCCTTTTGCGTATGGGGCAATGAGATATTCATGAACAAGCGTCAAGTAAGGAAACTAAGAATAATTGTTAGGCGAAAGAAACGGGTGATGGGAATTAAGCTCTTTATTTACACTTTGTCCAAGATAACAGTGAACTTTAGGATGGTAAGTGATAACTGATTGAACTACGTCGGTATTTCCCCAAAGAGAAAGGGATGATGCAGCACAGCGACGGTAGGTATTTCCCTTAGTGATGAGTCCAAGGTTATCGCACCAGTAGGAGAACCAAGCAACACAACGTAAACAGCCGTAGCACACAAATAACAAATACTCGCAACCCGACGTGTTAAAGGGGTTGTCAATCCCGTTCGGGTAACGATGCCTCAGATTGGCGAGAAGACGTGATAAAGTTGTGATAGATAGAATAAATAGATCGCAAAATAAACAAAGTGCAGCAAGGTATTTTTGTATTTTTGGTTTACTAGATCTAAAAATAAAAGCAAAGGAAAATAGATCGCAAAGGCAAATATGATAAAAGAGACTCGGGGGCCGTAGGTTTCACTAGTGGCTTCTCTCGAGAAAAATAGCAAACGGTGGGAAAACGATTATTGTTGGGCAATTGATAGAACTTCAAATAATCATGACTTCAAAGAACTACTCACGCATCATCGAAGAGGCACCAATGGACATGATGAACCCCTCCGAGATGGTGTCTAGATTGGATCTGGTGGTTCTGGAACTTGTGGCGGCCGGAATTGATTTTCCTCATCTCCCCTAGGGTTTCTCGAATATTGGGGTATTTATAGAGCAAAGAGGTGGTGCGGGAGGCCACCGAGGTGGGCACAACCCACCTTGGCGCGTATGGGCCTCTAGGCGCGCCCTAGTGGGTTGTGCTCCCCTCGGAGCTCTCCTTAGGTACTTTCTTGGCCCACTGGATGTCTTCTGGTCCAAAAAAAATCCACAAATAGTTTTGCTGTGTTTGGACTCCGCTTGGTATTGATTTCCTGCGATGTAAAAAACATGCAGAAAATAGCAACTGGCACTGGGCACTATGTCAATAGGTTAGTACCAAAAAATGATATAAAATGACTATAAAATGATTGTAAAACATCCAAGAATGATAATATAACAGCACAGAACAATAAAAAAATTATATATATGTTGGAGACGTATCAGCATCCCCAAGCTTAATTCCTACTCGTCCTCGAGTAGGTAAATGATAAAAACAGAATTTTTGATGTGGAATGCTGCCTAGCATGTTCATCACGTTTTCTTTTCTTTGTAGCATGGACATTTGGACTTTTATATGGTTCAAAGCAATGGTCTAGTTTTGACATGAAGATTTTAATACTCAAGCATACCAACAAGCAACCATGTCTTTCAAAATATCAACACTAAAGCGAGTTATCCCTAGCCCATTATGCTCAACCATTGACCCATTCGTGAAACACACTCGAATATTAGTTACACCCAATGCTCAAATACGATCATAGTGCCCCTTAGTTGGTGCTTTCTAAGAGAAGATGGAGATTCAATATTCAAAATAAAAATTGCATAAAGTAAAAGAAAGGCCCTTCGCAGAGGGAAGTAGGGATTCATAAAGGTGCCAGAGCTCAAAGAAAAAGTTGAGAGATAAAAGCATTTTGGGAGGCATACTTTTCCCACCAAGGAAAACGACTTAGAGCTCCCAACACTTTCCATGCTAGATACATCATAGGCGGTTACCAAACAGAAAATAAAGTTTATTCCCATTTCCACCATTATTTCACTTTCCATGGCTAACCGTATCCACGGGTGCCCTCCATACCAACACTTTTCAAGGAATCTATTATTTGACAACATAAAGTAAATTCATTTTTCATTTTGGTACTGGGCATCCCTAGTACCTTTGTCGTACTCTCGTGCAATGACAAGTGAATAAACACTCATCGTGAGAATAACACATCTAGCATGGAAAATATTGGCCACCCCTCACCTCCTCGCGAGTGGTACGGGCACACAAAAGATAAATTTATTTTGAAAATTAGAGATGGCACATGCAAATTTGCTTAGAACAACATGGAAATACCGCATATAGGTAGGTATAGTGGACTCATATGGCAAAACTGGTTTAAAGGATTATGCACAAGTAGTGATCATACTTAGTGCAAAATGAAGGCTAGCAAAAAGATTGAGAAGCAACCAACCAAGAAACGAAAAATCACGTACGCAAGCATTAAGCATAAGTAACACCGAATAATGCACCACAAGTAGGATATAAATTGCACTGCATAACTATTGACTTTCGTGCTTGCATAGGGAATCACAAACCTTAAAATCAATATTCTTACTAAAGCATAATTACTCATCAACATGGCTCACATATCATGTTGTCATTTCTCAAAACCATTACTAAGAATCAAGTTTATTTTGCACAATGATCTTCATGAAAGTTTTTATTATGTCCTCCTTGGATATCTATCTCTTTGGGACTATTTTCATATGTTGATTTTGATAAGCTCAAACAAATTTAAGTGAAGAACAAGAGCATAATTTTTCTTTCTCAAAAAATAATCTAAGTGAAGCAAGAGAGAATTTCTTAACATTTTTACTAACTCCCAAATAAATTTAAGAGAAGCATGAGAGCATTTCTTCAAAAATAACAACACAAATTGTGCTCAAAAAGACATAAGTGAAGTACTAGAGCAATTCCATGGCTCTAAAAATTAAAGTGAAGCATACGAGCAAGCATAACATAATTTTTCGCTCTCTCAAAAAGGT
Organism: Triticum timopheevii; assembly: GCA_963921465.1. Taxonomy (NCBI): domain Eukaryota; kingdom Viridiplantae; phylum Streptophyta; class Magnoliopsida; order Poales; family Poaceae; genus Triticum; species Triticum timopheevii. The sequence continues at coordinate 169,354,061 of OY997274.1, read as the reverse complement.
GTGTCCAGCAAGGATTCAAGACTTAAAACACAAAGCAAAACAAGCAAAGACTCATATCATACGAGATGCTCCAAGCAAAACTCATAACATGTGATGAATAAAAATATAGCTCCAAGTAAAATACCGATGGTTGTTAGAAGATAGAGGGGATGCCACTCGGGGGCATCCCCAAGCTTAGTTGCTTGCTACTTCTTTGAATATTATTTTGGGGTGCCTCGGGCATCCCCAAGCTTAGCCTTTTGCTAATCCTTATTCCTCATCCATCGTGAGATCACCCAAACTTGAAAACTTCAATCACACAAAACTCAATAAAACCTTCGTGAGATCCGTTAGTATAAGAAAGCAAACCACTACTATAAGTGTTAATTCAAACCGATTCATATTTTATTTTTGCATTATATCTACTGTATTCCAACTTTTCTATGGCGAAAAATCTTCAAAGAAAACCATACAATCATCAAAACAAGTACACAACGCAAAGAAAACAGAATCTGTCAAAAACATAACAGTCTGTAGCAATCTGACTACTTCGAATACTTCTGTAACTCCAAATATTCTCAAAAATTAGTATGACGTGAATAATGTATTTATTAATCTTCTATAAAAAGAATCAAATCAAAATCACTCTTCTGATAAAAATGAAAAATAATTTCGTGAGTGCAAAAGTTTATGTTTTTCAGCAAGATCAAATCAACTTTCACCCAAATCATCCCAAAGGCCTTGCTTGGCACAAACACTAATTTAAACCATAAAAACACATCTAATCAGAGGAATACTTGTGTATTTTATTGAAAACAACAAGAAAACCAAAAAGCAAAAAGATACAAGTTGGGTTGTCTCCCAACGAGCAGTATCGTTTGACGCCCCTAGCTAGGCATAACACGTAGGATCTAAGTGTTGTCATCTTTGGCCTCCAACTCTTTTATTGAATACTTAAGAGCTTTTCAAGGGCTTTGCATATAAATTTTCAATGATAATACTTCTAGGCACGAGATTGAAAAACTCTTTTTTAGAAAGAGGGTCTCTTATAACTTCAATAAAATTGGGATGGATACTAATCATCTTAAGATCCCCTTTATCATTGCTAGAAGTTGCACCATTGTTTTTAGTAACTTGAATAGTATTACTAATTTTTACGGGAGTTTTAGTGGAAGCAAAAGTCATACTTAGATTAGAAAAAAATTCTTCCAGTTTATCAATCCTAGACGGGCTTTCTTCGATTCTTTCATGAATTATAGTCCCCTTTTATTTTAGCAACTTAAAAACTTCTCCCGCTTTTGACCCAATTTTAGTAGCATAACTTTGCATTTTTCTATCCAAGTTTTCAATACGTTCTTCGGTAAGCTTTTCTTTTTGATAACATCTAGTCTTTCCATAACATGCTCGAGGGTAACGATTGTTCCATTGATCATGAGAGGGGGTGAACCCACTAAATTTCCCAAAGCATTAAAAGCATCAAGAGAAGGACACATCAAGATATTTCCACCAGTAATCGTATCAAGGACGAATCTATACCAAGTGGTGATGCTCACATAAAAACAACAAAGAAGAACAACGGTAGATTGCTTACGGATAGATCTATTATGAGCATTGCAAATCCTATACCGAGCATCTTTTAAATTCTCCCCTCCCCTTTGTTTAAAGTTAAGAACCTCGTTCTCGGGGGTGTATGCAATAGAGGAAGAGCTACCCATAACGAAAAAAAGTGGTAAACAAAATTGCACACAAAAACAGATCTGGCGAGAAAAATGGTGAACGAAAAAAGAGGGCGAATAAAACGGCAAATTTTTGTGAAGTGGGGGATAGGAAAACGAGAGGCAAATGGAAAATAATGTAAATTGCAGGGAGATGAGATTTGTGATTAGGAACCTGGTTGATGTTGAAGATCCTCCCTAGCAACGTTGCCAGAAATTCCTTTTGATGCCTGCTTGAACTACGTCGGTATTTCCCCAAAGAGGAAGGGATGATGCAGCACAGCGATGGTAGATATTTCCGTCAGTGATGAGACCAAGGTTATCGAACCAGTAGGATAATCAAGCAACACAACGTAAACAACCCCTGCACACAAATAACAAATACCCGCAACCCGACGTGTTAAAGGGGTTGTCAATCCCTTTCGGGTAAGGATGCCTCAAATAGGCGAGAAGACGTGATAATGTTGTGATAGATAGGATAATAGATCGCAAAATAAATAAAGTGCAGCAAGGTATTTTTGTATTTTTGGTTTAATAGATCTGAAAATAAAAGCAAAGGAAAATAGATCGCAAAGGCAAATATGATAAAAAGAGACCCTATGGCCGTAGGTTTCACCAGTGGCTTCTCTCGGGAAAAATTGCGAAGGTGGGAAAACAATTAATGTTGGGCAATTGATAGAACTTCAAATAATCATGACGATATCCAGGCCGTGATCATTATATAGGAATCACGTCCAAGATTAGTAGACTGACTCCTGCCTGCATCTACTACTATTACTCCACACATCGACTGCTATCCAGCATGCATCTAGTGTATTAAGTTCATGGAAAAATGGAGTAATGCAATAAGAACGATGACATGATGTAGACAAGATCTATTTATGTAGAAATAGACCCCATCTTGTTATCCTTAATAGCAATGATACATACGTGTCATTTCCTCTTCTGTCACTCGGATCAAGCACCGTAAGATCCAACCGATCATAAAGCACCTCTTCCCATTGCAAGATGAATAGATCAAGTTGGCCAAACAAAACCCAAATATCAGAGAAGAAATACGAGGCTATAATCAATCATGCATATAAGAGATCAAAGAAGACTCAAATAACTTTCATGGATAAAAACATAGATTTGATCATAAAATCAAAGTTCATCGGATCCCAACAAACAGACTGCAAAAAGACTTACGTCATATGGATCTCCAAGAGACCATTATATTGATAATCAAGAGAGGGAGAGGAAGCCATCTAGCTACTAACTACGGACCCGTAGGTCTATAAAGAACTACTCATGCATCGTCAAAGAGGCACCAATGGACATGATGAACCCCTCCGAGATGGTGTCTAGATTGGATCTGGTGGTTCTGGAACTTGCAGCGGCTAGAATTGATTTTCGTTGTCTCCCCTAGGGTTTGTGGAATATTGGGGTATTTATAGAGCAAAGAGGCAGTGCGGGAGGCCACCGAGGTGGGCACAACCCACCTTGGCGCACCTAGGCCTCCAGGCGTGCCTTGGTGGGTTGTGCTCCCCTTGGAGCTCCCCTTAGGTACTTTCTTGTCCCACTGGATGTCTTCTAGTCCAAAAAAAAAATCCATAAAAAGTTTCGCTGCGTTTCGACTCCGTTTGGTATTGATTTCCTACGATGTAAAAAACATGTAGAAAACATCAACTGGCACTGGGCACTATGTCAATAGGTTAGTACCAAAAAAGATATAAAATGAATGTAAAACATCCAAGAATGATAATATAACAGCATGGAACAATCAAAAGTTATAGATACGTTGGATACGTATCAGTATGTAATATGTTGCCTTTCACCCTGCCCACAACAAGTTACTCTATTAGACCTCAGTATCTGATATTTTTCTCTTTTTAGTGGTTTCCGAAGCTTTTTACTAATGATTACCTTGCAAAATACATGACCGGAGTGGAGGCAACTAAGGTTAAAGTATATAATTCATGCTACCATGATAATGCTCTAGAAGTCTTCCTGAAGGCGGTGAAGGATGGGCGGGCGATCATCACAAGGGGTTGGACAAAAGTTGTTCGTGCCTATGGAATGCAGGAAGGCACATTATAGGCATTCCGCTTCTTCAACCATCCGTAGTCAAAATGATTTACACTTGTCTCTTCACTTTTACCGCCTCCAATTATTGTGGTTCATCATAGTTAATTGTTGTCTAATCCTGTAATTACTGAACATATTGTACTGACAGTTTTATTTATGGATTCGTTGTTGAACCATTGTGCTGAGAATTTGAATTGCACGTTTCATATTTCAAAATTTCCAATTCGAATTATAAATTACAGGAAAAAATATACAGGAGCGAATAAAATAATGTGCACACTGTTAGAAAGAAAACAGCGTGTGCGATAAAAAAGAGAACAGACGGTTCTTTGATGTGAAACGTTCGCGATGCCCGACGGACGCACACACGGTTTCGTCTCATATACGTGTACGATTCATGGTAATACGGCAAATGTTTCAAACCAGTGTGCGTGTGTGATAGGAATACCAATCGCACACAGTGATGAAAATGGACACGTTGGCATTAGTATAGGCACCACACACATTTTACATTCTTGAAACGGTAGCGATAACGTACCTATCAAAAACATATCGGCAGATTAAATGTTGGTGTCCACCTTTTTCCCATGACTATAGCAGCATAATCGTTTGGAATGTCTCTCTGATCAGAAACATAACATCAAGATGTAACGTGTGGGACTGGGGCGGCTTCTCATACGTTTATTCTATGGCGGTCGTCAGTAGCCACTCACCCATCCCCGACGGTTTTTGGGTCGTGTGGGAAGTACCCCCCCTATCGCCCACACTCACTTGGCGACGGTTCCAAATGTCGTCATGTATAGGGGTTAAAAACCGTTTGTACAGTTGGGTCTATGTTTTCTATGGCTGCTGATCTATCTGATTTAACAGGTATCACTACCTTTTCCAAATACCTAGTTTGTACTCCTTGAGGATCTGCACTCACCCTCTTCCTTTTGGACATCTATTACGAAAGAACAACATTTGACTGGAAAAACTTAGTATGATGACACATGGAATAGGTACAGAAAATGGATAGGTATGCCATATACTCCTATATGATGCTTAAACTAAGAAGATGGTGATGTAACAAAGTATAAGTAATGCAAGAGGTCATATGCAAAATATGTGCGACCAATACAACCTTGCCAAGTTAGAGCAAGCACCTTGATGGGTGAATCAGATAGTCCATCCTCCACCATGCCAAGTTTGTTAGCCAGTGGATTGTTCCACAATATTCCTCTCGTGCGCTCATTCTCATATTCATTTTGATCATGTTCAATACCTGACATGCATGAAAACATAAAAACGAGTGAGATTATCTTTGTAATGCAAAAGTGATTCTAGTCCAATACTGCCTCCCTGTAAACCCCTTTATGCTACCTCTGCAATTCTTCTGAGAGATGGCATGCATGCTGTAATTTGGTGTGTGCATTAGTATAATGTGGCCTACTACTCAAAATATGAGAGCTCCATAAGTGATGATACTTCATAGATGACATCTTCAACATATAGTAAAGAAGAACAAGTCGACCTGACCTGACAGATTCAAAATATACTAAAGGAGAACAACTCGACCTGACTAGTCGACCGCAAATTTCTCTGCTACTCTTCCCAACAAGGAACATACTTATTAAAGAAGAGAATAGGATCATGTTAAAGAAGAGCAGAAGAGCAAGCAGATTGAAGATATTACAAGTCTTTCTATACAATGTCTGTTGCCCACCCATGATGAACCAGAGCGCACAGATAAGTACTATTCCTTCTGGTCTCTCCATATGTGGCTCACATGCATTTAGAAACAAAATTAGGAGCATTTAACTGACCAATTAAACATGTTTCAGTTTTACTAATTTTAGCATAATATCAAAATCGAATTTGTACAACTAAGCTTGTTTAGCTCGATGGGTGGAGCAGTGCTATTCTGACATGAACCATGTAGGCTGATCATGGTCATCATAAAATGGGGAAACCATAAGCATGATGATTATAGTGTTGACCGTGGCAGTGGGATGGCAGATCTGAAGCTGCAAACCGTGCAAAGGGTAGTTAGCAACTGATGTTTGCTTTGAAATAACTACTAAGATTTGGTATGGACAAGAAAGTACAGTCAACAACTGACAAAGAAATGCAATTCTACTGTCTCTCTATATGTCATGACATGCATTTGGAAACTCAAGTGGGACCTTTAGCTAACCAACTAAATGTTTCTATTAACTAATATTAGTATCATAACTTCGCCTATGTATTCTAGGCATAGCCTATCCCAGGCACGGGTAAAGGAGGAGGGTCGTGATAGGATTGGTGAGCCAACATAATAACTAGCCAGTTCCATGGGTATGAAACCCATTTGAGCGAGAGAAGTACAAGGATGGGTGAGCTCCTAGGAAGTCATCGTGAAAGGGTTTCATATCTAAGGGTTGTGATAGGCTTGGCGAACCAACGTAAAAACTAGCCAGTCCTTTGGCTATGAAACCCATTTGGGCGAGAGTAGTACTAGGATGGGTGACCTCCTGGGAAGTCCTCGTGAAAGGGTTTCATATCTAGCCTACCCCAACTTGTTTGGGACAGAAGGCTTAGTAAGTTGTAAGTTGTAACTAATATCAGTATCATATCACAATCATATTTGAACAACTAAGCTTTGGAATTATGAGTGTTGTGTTGTTTAGCTTGAAGGGTGGAGTACTGCTAGTACGACAGAAAGCACCTACGCAGATTAATGTAGAGTAGATAAAAGGGGAAAATCCTAAGCATCAAGAGTAAAATTAGGAAAGAGGAACTAGCTGGACCATATGGGCTTGTATGCCGGTACGACAAGAAAGGGTTTGGAAAGGCTTCAGCCCCAAAAGGGGGCAGTTCTATTCAACTAAAGGCACAATATTGTTACTATCAGTCTAGACTATCAAAGACGACATAACTCCCATCATTTCTCGGATATTATGGAAGACCATCTAGAACCGTTGAAAGCATCCATATGAAGCTACGAAATAGACCCGTCGATTGCAAATGTCCCTACTCCACTTCCCGACAAGGAACATACTGTACTACTCCCTTCGTTCTTAAATATAAATCTCTTAGAGATTCGAATGCGGACTACATACGGAGCAAAATGAGTGAATGTACACTCTAAAATATGTCTATATACATCTGTATGTAGTTCTTATGGGAATATCTAAAAAAATTATATTTTACCCAAAAAGGCTTCCGCCCCGCTTTATAAATAAAGCAACGATGAACAACACCCGGTACAAACGCACGCCACCACAACACACGCACGCACCCAAGGTAGTTTAGGAATGGAGGAAGTAATATACTTATTAAGAAGAATAGAAGAGGAACATGATAACAAAGAGCAAGCAGATTTCTCTACTCTTATACTCTTATCTCTATCTCTCTATCTCTACTCTTATAAAAGTCTTATAAAAGCGCAGAGTTGGTGATGATGGTGTTCCTGCCATCCCGCAATATAGGCTATCTGATCTATATCTGACGGATAGGAAGGAAACTATGACAATTTACTCGCACTCCTCTCCACATTTGCAGATAAGGCCTTCCCTCATTCATCCTTTTCTCCCACAAGATAAACTACTCACACAAATGCATCTTGATATTCCATGCAACGCACGAGCATCTTGCTAGTTAGATAATACAATGTGTGTTGCCCACCCATGATGAACCAGAGCGCACAGAGAAATGCAAATCCCTGTTGTCTCTCTATATGTGGTGCCAATGGTGGAGCTACATAAGAACAAAACAATGCCATGGCCCGTCCAGTCCTAGTCCAATATACAAAGGAGTGAAGGTAAATTTGTACCAAAATTTGTGACCCCCTGTAGCTTAAGCCATCTGGCACGCCCAATCTTTTAACTGTAGCTCCACCAGTGTGTGGCGCACATGCTTTTCGAAACGAATATAGGAACATTAGGTGACCAATTAAATGTTCTCTGTTTTAGTAATATGAGCATCATATCATATTTGTATTTCAACAACTAAGCTTTGGAATTATGAGTGGCATGTTGTTTCGCTTGATGGGTTGAGGTCTTGAGGAGCAGTGCTAGCACGACACGAAGCACCTACGATGATGGTAATGAATATAAAAGGGAAACCATAAGCTTTACGAGTATAGTGACCGTGCCATGGCGAATCTGAAGGTGCAAACCGGACAAAGGCTACTTTCACAACCAATGTTTGCTTTCAACTAGCCACTACAATTTTGTATAGACAAGAAAAGTACAGTAAACAAGTTAGGATCTATTTTCTGGGTGAGATCGATAACTTAAGTAGATATGAAAGAGTACCACATCTCTTGCGACATCGTGTAGGCCCTAGCTGATACGTTGAGGGTGCTGCGGGTGCGATGGCTGTCGGCGGTGTGGAAGAAGACTTTAGACGGCAGACGGCCGGGTCAGGGGATAAGTGGATGAGGCGGCCGTAGGAGCAGCAACGGTAAGGTGGACGGCGGCACCTATGAAGCGAGAGGACGTGATGAAAGGATCCTGATCTGGCACAATGGATGAGAGACATCCATCTCTTGCAGTGGATGACCGGGTAGGGGTAGCAGTTCCGGCAAGGTGGAGGATGGGGTGGCGGACGGAGGAGGCTGGCCGCAGTGGGGAGGTTGTTGTGGTGCCAACGGTGTATGAATGGGGAAGTGGAGGGGGAGGGGGATCTCAAACTTTTGGACATGCTTGACTGAAATGTGGGAAAGTTACGTACTTATCCCCCGTTTAAAATTTCGGACATCACGTCGGTTGGGGATAGGACGGTAATCTTGCATCTCCCCAATATTTGCCGGTAGCGATTTTGGGCGAGGAGAGGGTGTTTTGCCTCCCACGGTGTATGAACGGCGCTAACAGGTAGGGCAGTTGTGTCACGTCTGAGGGAAGTTACACATCTGCCCCTATTTAAATTATTTGCCTACATCAATATCCGACGAGGAGAGTTTGTTTTGCCGCCCACAGTGTATGAATGGGGAAATGGAGGGAGAGACACATGTCTTTCAAAAGAGCTTGAATCAAATGTGTTTTCCTGCCCACATTTGGTGCCCACCCTGTTGGAATGGGCCCAGAGACGGTCGTGTCACGTTTGATTGAAGTTACTAGTCTACCCCTACCGATAGCAGTGGAAATCGGGTCGATTAGAATGTGAAGTGTCAGGGGTAGACAGTAATTTCCATCTCGCAAACACTTGCTTCGGGCAGCCGACAAATGATAGTCGGTGTTTTGCCGCTTTGTTCAAAATTTGGGAGAATTAGCATTCATGTTTACCCTGGGCCCTGGCAACTAAATTGAAATCCAATTTGTATTCGATTACGAATATCCATAGATCATTCTACATTTTGTTATTTATTTCTTCAAAACCACGACAAAGATTTACTCCTTTAGAACTATCGTGAACTTCGAATTTAGTAGGTTGGATACACTTTGAATCAAACGGTTATTTCATCCAATACAATATGCTCGCACGAAAAATAGTTCACCTTATGTCAATCATACAAGTACTGAGGATTACCTCGCCTAAAAAATTCAGATCATTACAACACATGGACAACATAGGGGGTGTTACAACATAGTCCATCCAGAGACATGACACATGCAAGTATAATAATCTAATGAGAATTTCAACTGGTATCTAAAGAAGAACTGGGATTACCCTGGGCATGAGATAGCAGAAGCAGCAGGACCTCCCCCGTCTTCAAATGCAACATTCTTACTTCCTCCAATTCTTTGGTTGCTTGAATAATGCGTGCAGCTAATTGCATAATTTCCAGCCTCAAGATCAAGATTACCTCACTAATGGAAGCAACACCATCTCTTTCTGCCTCTAGTAGAGCCTGTAGAACTATAATATATGTGCTCAGACTGCTCTCCAGCAGTGTTACCTCTGAACTGCTACTATCTGGTAACATGGATGGCGCACTGCTTCCACAAATAGATTCCGAGGTTGTACATTGTGTCCTAGTGTGAATGACATCCTAAAAGGTTTCCGCTGGGCATAAGTAAGAGATAGTTATCGCATGATCCAGGCAGTAAGCTTACATTGTTAACGACATACGAATTATTGCCGAGCACGGCAAGCTATATTTAAATGGTTCGAAGCAGCATCTGCCGAAAAGAAATTAAAATGGTAAAATGAAACTAGGGATGTCAGTGGCAAATAAACGACATCCGCTAGTCCCATATAGTTAGTTTTTCCTAGCTCCCTAGTTCATTTTCCTCCAAAAAACAAAAACTCTTTTGAACTATCGTACCACTAGTGGACTTTAATCGGGATTAAATGGGACCCAGTTGACATCCCTAGTTGAAAGGGAGTGTACCACCGCTATATTTAAGTTGCCAAGGCATCTAAGCAGTTGAAATAATCTGAGAAAGCACTTAACAGTGTGGCCTCATATAAACTACGAAGATAGTCTTGTGATGAAGTTCATAGGAAAAGTTAAGGATTCAAATGAACTAGGCATGCATTTCTTTATGATAGTATAGCAGGCACTACTGACATATTGGCCAACTCAGGTATAGCCTAACAAGTAACAAACAAGCATTCGAATCAAGCAATACAGCAAAGCAGACAACTGAACTATTTGTAATTCTATAGGATTACAGGTTGAGGGCACAAGCCAATAAAGCAGCCCACACGCATTACATTTCACATGTACTAAAACACACTGGCTTACCATATGTTGCTGTGAAGCCTCGTTGTTGTTGCAATGTTCTTTGAAGATATCGTCAGCATCACGTGGTTGCAAATCTAGTTGTTGTAGTTTATTCTGCACCCTCTATCTAGGTAAAATTAATTTTAATCACATGCACTGGTTTGAATTGATCATCAATGGTTCATCTAAACTAATGAAAGAAGGGTGTGTGCTTACACGACAATATATGTGCTTCACTCTATTATTATGCTTGTTTGAGGTGCCAGCCCCAAAAGAACAAATATTTTGCTTGATGGGGTTGGCAGCTCCATAATTAATAGAAGCATCAAATTAGTCATGCAACTTGGGAAGATCAAGAACGCACAAAAAAGTATGGTCTGTTTGGTTGGAGACTAGCATGGCCAAGCCAAAGTGTGGCCAGCCACACAAGTATGGCAAGCCACACAAGTGTGGCTGAGAAATTGGACGCCAAACTTTAGCAAAAGTTGGCAAAAAAATTTCTCTATGACCTAAGTTAGTTCCAAAATGATCCATTTTAGCTAGGTTAGCTCATAAATGATCCATTTTACTTAGGTTAGCTCATCAATGTCATTTTTACGTAGGTTATCTCCAAAATGACCCATTTTAGCTAATTTAGCTCCAAAATGATCCATTTTGCCTAAGTTAGCTCATAAATGTCATTTTCACCTAAGTTAGCTCATAAATGTCATATACTTCTTCTTCTTCTTCTTCTTCTTCTTCTTCTTCTTCTTCTTCTTCTTCTTCTTCTTCTTCTAGTTTTTTGTTTCCCATTTTGCATATTTCATTAACTTCACGGAAGCTTTGCATTGATGGAGGGCTTGTCTTCCCTTTGTGTTTTCATTTTCGAACAATGTGGAACTTGCGTTGTGGAACTTTCTTTGTGGAGCTTGTAACATGTATATATGGATGAACTATGTATGTTGAACTTGCTATGTATTTGGATATGTCATATCTATGTGGAACTTGCTATTTATGTGTTAGATATCTCATATGTTTGGTGTGAAATATATAAATATTTGCTATGAAATACCATATATTTGTTGTGAAAATGGTTGGATATAAGAAAATAAACAGAACAAAAAGAGGCAATGCAGCCTCTTTGCTGTCTGCCACCGATGACAAAGGGACCTTTGCCGTCCGCCACAGACGGCAAAGAGGCCACGTGGCAGCAACCTGTGCAACCTGGGACCTGAGCCATTTGATTACTTTGCCGTCTGTGGCAGACGGCAAAGGCTGTGAGAGTTTGCAGTCTGCTGGCAGACGGTAAAGGCAGGGGAGGGCATGACGTGTGGGTGATGTCAGATAGCAGACGGCAAAGGGGAGAGCATGTTTGCCGTCTGCTGGCAGACGGCAAAGCCTCCCGTTAGCCATCCTAATGTGGCTAACGCATGTTATTTACCGTCCACATTCTTTACCGTCTGCCACCGACGACAAAGGGTCTTTGCCGTCCGCTTTGAGAAAGCGGACGACAAAGAACCTGTTTACCATAGCTTTATTTGCCAGGCAGCTTTGCCTTCTAGGGCTGACGGCAAAGATGTTTGCCGTCGCTTTCGGTTCCTTTGCCGTCTGCCATGGCAGACGGCAAAGAAGCTGATTCCTGTAGTGCGTGGAGGGTCACCAACCGGGACTAAAGGTCCTCCATCCCCCTGCGCGAGCTCGCGGCCACGTGGAGGGACTTTAGTCCTGAGTTGTGGCCAACCAGGACTAAAGGGTGCCTTTAGTCCCAATTTCATTGTCCTGGTTGGTGACCCGGGACTAAAGGTCGTTGCCAACCGGGGACTAAAGCCCCGTTTCCACTAGTGAGTGGTGAGGGTTTTGGGTGTTCATCACAGATGTGAGAGTGTTCAGGGGGTGCCCATTGAATGTGGTGGGGTGGGGGAGTGAGGGGGTTGGGCATTGCCCTTGCAGATGCCCTAAGTTCGGGGGTTATTCCTCGTAAACAAAATCCTCTCGCTTGTACCAAGACCAACAATACAAACATGGGTGTGGCTAGGTCTCAGTCGACTGAGACTTAACTAAGTCTAAGTCAAGTGATATGATATGTAAGAAGAAGAAAGAAAAACTGAAAATAATTTTTTGCATGAATCTCCATGCAAAATCAAAGGAAGATACTATCGACTGAGACATAACGAAGTCTAAGTCGACTGAGACTTAGCAAAACTGTACAAACATCCGCTCCGGGAAGCTATGGACTATAGCATCTTTTATAGCTCATAGAAAACTAGGATCTGGTGAAGCTTTCATAAAAGAGAGTCTCTCTTTTAGGTGAACATCTGGTTGGAATTTGCTGGTGTGGCCCGGGAGTTTCTCAGTCATTGGATAACCTCAACAGGCCAAATGTTTCTTTCTTCCTTATTGGAGCCATTTTAAGGATGTCTCCAGACCAAGCACTAAGCAGCTAGCATGACACAGACACACAAGGCACGATCACCGGGCCCCTTCCTCCAAGCCCCATATGCCAAGTCGATCTCAAGGTACACGTTTCCCCGATCTCACCATCTTGGTGTGGGCCACTCTCTCACGCTGTCACAGTGTCACACGCAGAAACACATGCACCTGTTGGCCTTCCACAACACTACAACAGTGAATAGTTGGACCTGTTTTTTATAATGGACCATTTTGTTGATGCCTTAACAGTGAAGAGATGGATGCGAGAGAGATAAGATTCAGTAGCTATTAGCTAAAGATAGAAGGAAAATTGACGCATTTCTGTTGCAGACGTACATCACCAAAGGCAGATCTGGTTCCTCCAGTCCGCTGGTATATGCAGAAATCTACTCTAATTCACAAGAGAGAGCTGGGGATGCATGCATGCATGGTTGGATCTTGGATGCAGGCTAACATGCATGAATGATAAAAGCAAAAGTTGTTGGTTGTCTCAGGTACCAAGACATGCAACAACTAATCGCTCCAATTAATTAGCACTGATGAGCCTTTCCTTTTCATCCCATATTTTTAGTGCGCACATACACACGGAAGTAGAGTATGTTGAACTATGTACTCACCCGTTGTAGCATCTGAACTATAAGGTCATCTCTAGCATACACGTGAGATATGGAGAGTTAGACTTGGGGTGAGATGCTCTAGATTGCTGTTTGCCAAAATCCTTACTCATGCAGTACCATCAAGATTTGCATGTACACCTAAAAGAAAACATTCGCATGTTACTAGACTAGCTCCAAGGATATTGGTGTGTACGCAGCAATATTCTACTTTTTTCGTTGGGTGGGGATGGATGGCCACCAGTTTTTAAAGGCTAAAGGGCACGTTGAATTCCATATCACCTTTTAGAAAAAGAGTGGAAAGAAGGGAAAAGACGATGAAACACAATCTACAGTTTCTAAGCTTTTTGTTATTCCAGCAGTACTGCAGTAACAGTGTTTGGTTTGGTACTAAATAATACAGTACTACTGTGCATTATTGTTATGAAGGTCCATAACTATAATTGTGAAACTTTCTTGTCGGCCCCAAGCTTAATAATTAGTAGGGCAAGTTGTGAGATGAAGTCCTCCTAGAAGGCAAATTAGTGCATGGTGGCAAGCTGGACACTAAACTATTTAGGCTAGGGTACGTATGTGCTCTTGGTGGGTTGAACCGTATTTTTTATTTTATTTTATTTTATTGTGCGAATAATTCTTGTATTACTCAATAATCAGGAGTTACAGTCACAACGTGCAGTGTCAAGTACCTCTTCAGGTCCCGGCCCAAGCCATACAGCAAAACACCTTGCATAAAGCAACATCTGGAAAGCAACTCACATAAAATTGCTGCTGGTTCCTCTAAAAAAATTCTGGTAGCAATAATGCTATACCAAAGTTTGAACAAACTTGACTACCACACCCAGTCAACTACTACCTCAGTGATCAACATATACGCAAGAAATGTATATGTAGATGCGCAGATGAATTGGTGCTCTCAATTCTTAGGAAAATGGATGAGCATGAGGCTACAGTGTAATAGTGATTACACATGTTGGATATAGTTGACATGGCATGGCCTCATCAGTCATCAAAGCCCAAAAGTATTTTAAGAATACAATTTGCAGACAAGAGTCCTTCCATACATGGCAAGAATAAGATGAAATTCGTGACAACAACTTAACTAAAATAGAACCTAGAGTGTTAACAAACTAAAGCATCAAATGATAGAGAAGGTAGCACAACAGCTTAGCTAATGATGTAGTATCCCTTAATTTAATTGGCAAAAACACTAAAGCACCTAGAGTGTGTGTGCAAGGAGCCAAGATTACTTAGTAGTGTATGTCCTAATGAGTGTCCAACTGTCCATGATGGCAATGAGGCTGGGAATTGTGCCTTTCTTCTTGGTAAGGACAGGGGAGATAATCTTATAAAATCCATCCTTAAGGCCTAATTAAGCAAACACCAAATGGTGTGGTGCCATGCTAATTATGGCAGCTTGTAAAGGGAGATAAGAGTGTCCATTAGTTTAATTTCTATGTTGTCACCAAGATCAGTAATGATCGTCCCTCGCTCATCACGTTGTTGACGATGGAGATTCGAGAATGCTGAGATTATGAAATGGGGCACTGCGAGCTTACTTTTATTTGGTTTGGCTGGTTTGATTTAGTGAGTTTTCTTTTCAGTACACTAGCTAGCCCCATACTAAATATTTTTCTAAGCTAACCCGCATGGTAGGTCAGATTCAGTGACGGTTTTTAGCTCCAGCTAAATGTTCATGCAATGGTGCATAAGTTAAACGTTTGTGCCGCAATATTTTGATGAGCTTTTTTTTAGAAGAAAAGGACCCCTGCCCGGGTTCCATTTCATAGAAATGAAACCAAACATTTTTAGAGATTCATGAAATAATGAATTAAGGAAAAAGAATATGAGTCTACGTTGTGTGGACTGTGGAACATATGTTAATGGTGTCACCAGATCAATCAATGGTGTGTGCCTGTGTGGAGCATATGTTACTACTTCCAATTGTTAGCAAGGTCCAAGATGGCGCTCAACTCCTTTCTATGCATCACGGTCGAGGAAAGAGACGTGACTCTGCATTGTCCGTGAGGTGGCGGAAGGGACCCGGTCCCGGCGCGTTGTGAGTCATCAGCCATATCCCCAAGCCCCGCACCATCCCAGGTGTCCATGCAGCCGGCCCGGGAGCGCACCAGCCATGCATCCCCACCAGGATGCCGTCGTGCTCTGCCGTCCTGATCACCGCCGCGCGTGCGGCCACGATCCTCCTCCGCTCCGTCGCGCCAACGCATGCATCCTTCGCGCGTGCGCTTAACCTAAGTTTGCATGGTTCTTGCCCGTTTCGCGGTACGCCGGCAACGATGATCATGGCTGCAGTGGATGATGGGCAGTACGTCTGCCGTCTGCCAGTGGCATTACATTAGCAGCCGAAAGCACGTACGCGCTGGTAATCTTTGCCGTACGAGCGCAGCCCCTGCGTGCGTCGTTATGGCTTCCGCTATCTATCCCTGCCCTGAGCGATCCTGCCCAGACCATATCTGCCGGCCGGCTCAACGGTATCGTGAATGCGTGATGAATGCAGAGCTAGTCGGCAGCTGAGCAAAGCAGAGAGCGCCTGGGCTGTTATAATCGCCACGCAAAGCACACGCGATCCATCTCTCCATGGTCCTAACGCCAGTGTACCGCATGGACTGGTACGTCCTCGAAGTTACTCCGTGCTGGCATATTGGCTACGGAGGACGTACGCTGTTTATTTGTATATATATCATTTTAAGGCATGTAATCAAGTTGCCGACCACTAATTTGTCTTGTACTCCCTTTGTTCCTAAATGTAAGGTGTTTTGGCAGTACGCGTCATATTCCAGATTTTGATATGATTTAGTTTAATTTGAGTACGGGTAGAAAATGCAAGAAAAGTTTTGATTTAGTTGAGATTTTAATAATATTTGATTTGGTTTGGGTATTTGTAGGGAAAGAAAACAAAAGTTTTGATGTAGTTATAATTTTGGGGAAATTAATTTGACTGAATTAATATATATTTTTGGAAAGTATCGATTTGGTTTAGGTCATTCTAAGTTACTCTATTTATTTTGGTTTTAATTTTGTGCGGCATTGTTTGAGAGTACAAAAAATCAACAAAAACCGAGAAGCAGAGGTCTCGGCGTGCCGAAGCCCTTTCGAAACTGTATAGGAGCACTTGAAACTAAGGCCCAGTTCTTTTGCCAGAATCTGGGGATTCTCCCAGAATCCGACCCCTACCCAGCTTCTCCCAGAATCTTTGAGCCCCATTTATTAATCCTATCTGTGTAGGGGTCGGATTCTAGAAGAATCCCCAGATTCTGGCAAAAGAACTGGGCCTAAATTGGAATGCGTTGAGAAGGGCTCCTACTTTCCTTTCAATGGTCAAACCAGTAAATAATTCTTGAATCAAATTGTGTCGAGGCAGGGTAGAATATCACATCTTTAGAAAAAGTGTGAAATCACTAGTTGAGGAGTACGCGTTGCAAAGATCACTCCAACCTCCCCAGATTGCGACAAGTGACGCGCTGCATGTGCGTCACTTGTCGCAACCTGGGAGTTTTCCTTTTGAAAAAACTAACGCCCACACGTGTGCATCTTGCACATTGCCCACACGCCTCCATCACCACTCATTTTGCCACGTATGAACAGATGACATCAGCAGGAATCTTTTTGGTTTTGGCTTAAAAATGTTTTATCTCCTAATTAAAAAATCGAATTAAAAATCCATTTTAACCATTAAATCCATCTCAACGATCTTCAAAACTAGACTCCATGTTGATATGTTTTGACGAAAAAAAATTTGCCCAAAATTTGACATGATGTTTACACTGTAGTTGTCATAGTGCTTAAAATAAAGTTGTCATGTGGCAATTTTAGTTTGTAGAGCATGGAAATTTTAGTTTTTGGATGATGGCAATTCCAGTACTTTGACCATGAAAATTATTTTTTATATTAACCATGGCAATTTTAAGTGCATGTATCATGGCAATTTTAGTTTATGGTTCATGGCAAGTCTAGTTTCTTAATTCCCCGTTTTATAATATGTCAAAATTTACTTTTAAATGTAGAAGAAAATAGCTGAAATATATCATGGCAATTTCAGTGTAAACATCATGGTAATTCATATGCAATAAATATGGCAACTTTTAACCCCAAAAATAAATTCGTCAAAATATATTGATATGAGATCTAGTTTTGAAAATCTCGTCACGAGGGATTTAATGGTAAAAACGGATCTTCAATCGGATTTATCATTTACGAGATAAAACATTTTAAAAAGTGAAAATCCAAAAAGATTTCCAAATGCATGAATGCGGTGACGTGGCGCAGTATGTGTGTTATAGGGCGTGTGGACGGTTTTGACTCCCACCACACGTGTGGGCGTTATCGTTGTCTTTTCCTTTTTCCGTAGATCCGTTTATTCAAAATGTTTTATCACTTAAACCGGGCGTCGAAATCTCGAACCGCTTTCACCGTTGGATTCCTCGCGTCAAAATCTTCAAAATTAGATCCCATGTTGATAGGTTTTGCCGAAAAAAAATTCATGAAAAAATGGGACAAAAACCCAGACCGGGAGCATGGGTTTTTTCCCTTTCCGATAGAGGCATGCCCGTGCCTTTGACGAAATCACAACCGTGCCTCTCGCGAAAGCAAAACCGTGACTCTCGCGGAAGGAAAAAAAAAAGAAAACCCTTTTTTTCGTTTCCGAGGAGGCACCGCCGTGACTCTCGCGAAAGCACAACCGTGCCTCTCGCAGAAGCAAAACCGTGACTCTCGCGAAAGAAAGAAAAACAGAAAACACATTTTTTTTCATTTCCGACAGGCGCGGCCGTGACTCTCGCGAAAGCACAACCGTGCGTCTCGCAAAAGCACAACCGTGCCGCGGAAGCAAAACCATGGCTCTCGCGAAAGGAAAAAACATAAAATAACATAAAATATTTTTTTTCGTTTTCGAGAGGCACGGCTGTGACTCTCGCGAAAACAAAACCGTGCCTCTTACGGAAGCAAAACCATGACTCTCACGAAAGAGAAAAAAAAAAACGTGTTTTTTGTTCGCAAAAAAATTGAATTTTTTTAATCAAAAACTAAGAAACACCGGTGGAAAACCAAAATGTCAAAAAAACCCGCTAAAAAGCCGAAAACGTGTGCGAAAAAATAAAAACAAATTAAAATTCGGATGGAGCGTCCAGAGCGCGACACGTGGTGAGTGGCTGAGGGCGCGCCAAGTGAGGCTGATCATTGCGAGGCTCCCGAATGAGTGCTCGTTAACTGCTTGCTCTCGCCTTTCAGTGCATGCCACGATCATCCATAGGGCTTGCCCTCTTTTCACGTTCCCAGAGCATGCCCATTGGAGCATGGGTGTGGGCATGCAAACTTTAGGTCAAGTTCTGCATCATATTTGATTGCCCATAAAACTCCAGCTTGCCACCTTCTCCACTGTGTAAATTGCACTAACACGAGTCTGCACGAGTTTGCTTTCCACCTTCAAATCTGTAAACTTGTTTAAAAATTCTTGAAATTTAACAAAAGTTATTAAAAAAAATCAAATTCATTCACTTTTCTGAATCTTGAATTATTTTAAAATTAATGAACCATTTTTAAATTTATAAAGTTTTCTGAAAATCAAAAACAATTTTCAAAGTTATGATTAGTTTTTAAAATATGCGAGCATTTTCCAAATTCGTGAAGAATTTTCAAGTTGTGGTCATTTTAGAAATTTGCAAACTATTTCAACCTCATAAACAGTTTGTGAAGTTGGTGTACAGTTTCGAACTCGTGAGAATTTTCTGAAATTCATGATCTTTTTTGGAATTCGTGAATATTTTTGGGATTTCTAGAAAGGTTTTTGAATTCCTGGGTATTTTTTTTGAATCAATGAACAATTTTTAAATTAGTGAACATTTTTGAATTCATGAGGTTTTTTGAATTGCTAACATTCCTTGCAATTTGGGGAAAATATTTTAAATTCATGAATATTTTTTGAATACAATTAATTTTTTGAATCGCAGAATGTTTTCTGAAATTTCGAACATTTTTAGAATCCATGAACATATTTCCTAATTTGGCCCAGTTTTAAAATCTGTGACCATTCTTAGAAATCCAGAAACAATATTTTTTTCAAATTCACTTTGAAACTACAAAAAAATATTAGTTTTGTGAACAGTTTTCATATTAAAAAAACAAAAAAATTAAGAGAAATTGAAGTTCATTTTTAAATCTTGTACATTTTCTAAAGAAAATAAGATAATTAATAAAAAAAGCAGGCATGGGCCCACCTCACAAATGAAACAGCCGAAAAGTGCGGGAGGGGCAAGCGGGGTGTGCCCGTTTGCGCATCACCCTGCGCATGTGCGCTAAATAGGAGGTCCACTATTTGGAGGCGAGTGTATACCTCGCTTATAGCAAGTTTGACGCTCGTCTCACCTCAAGCACTGGCGACCTGGGCCCAGTGCGTGACTACATTCGCGCATCTAGGGAGCTAGCACAGGGGGCTCCTAGTCAACGCCTTTGGCGCCAACTAGGGGTTCCAGCGCCCGCACAACTGCGCTTTTGGGCTTGGCCCAAACATGGGGGCGTGTTTCGCTGGCTGCCTGGCTGGTCACACGTTCGCCTGCTTCGTTAATAGTTCGCCTGGTGCTGGCTAGTCGCGGTTGACCGGTCAAATGTTGACTTACGAAAAAACTCGAAAAAACCATGAATTACAAAGATGCATCAAATTTTCAGAAAAAGTTTGCAAAACTCAAAGAAGTTCATCGAATTTGAGAAAAATTTCATCGAAATTGGAAAAAGTTCAACGAATTTGAAAAAAAAATTCATCAAATTTGAGAAAAAGTTCACTGAGTCTGAAAACATGTTCATTGGTTTGAAAAAAGTTCATCGCATTTGAAAAAAGGTTCATCGAGTCTGAAAGAAAGTTCATCAATTTTGAAAAAAGTTCATCGCATTTGAAAAAAGTTCGTAAACTTGAAAAAAGTTCAAAAGAAAAGAAAGAAAGCCCGAATAAAAAAACACGCATTTAATGAGGATAAAAAAGAAAAGGAAACCCCGAATAAAACCGCCCCAGATATGACCAGTGAACTAGGAAAAAACCGCCTCTGGAAGCTTTTAGGAGCTTCCCATCCCGCGACTTAAGAAACAAATAAATGGGAAAACAACTTCTCAATCACTGGTTGTTCGATGGCGTGGTGGTTACTGGTGTTTGCTCTGGAGGAATAGATCGCGGGACCTCCTATATAACGCACTCTGCGGAAAAGTGTCGTCGCTTCGCACAGGCGGCCTCCGAGAGGGCCAGCCCAGTATCGCAAGCGGACTTGTACTATTACTCCAAAAAAAATCAACTTTTCAGGGAATCGAACCAAGGATCTCGCGCTACAGACTAGGATCTGCGACCAGCTGATTTAGCGAGCGAACATTTCTAGTTAGATAGTAGCGTCAATCTTTAACACCCACCCATAGGGAAGATCCGAATTATTTTTGGAATTTAGAATGCATTTTTTTTAGAAAAACGGTGTGTTTTCTGAAATGCAAATACCTTCCAAATTTCATAATGGTATTTTATAAACTAAAAGTTTTAGAAAATAATGAACATTTTTCGAAATCAGGGGAAAAATTAAACAGGAACGTTTTTTGAAATTCCAAAACAAAACTGGGCAAATGCGAACATTTTAAACTCCCGACTAAAATTTGCAAACATGAACATTTTTTTGAAATTTCTGAACAACTTTTGACACGGGAACAATTTTTAAAACTTCGAAAAATGAAAACATGAACATTTTCTGAAATAGGAACATTTTTTTAAACATTGTGAAATTTTGGAGCAGAAACAATCACGACTTTTTTGAATATACAATGTGTATGAAAGGTATACAATAAAAAATTATTTTAGAAAATGTTCAATATGTATAGAAAAATGTTCTCAATGTATACGACAAATGTACAATGTGTATGAAAAAAAGTTGATATTACAACCTATATAGTAAAAAAAATGCTGTATTTAAGAATTGTTAAACATGTATACAATGTTCTTGATGTATACAAATAAATGTACAATGTACATTAAATAAAATTAGACATCTAAACAATATATTTAATAAATTTTAATTATTTATTTAGAAATGGTTAAGCATGTATATAAAATGTTCGTGGTGTATACAAAAATGTATATTTTGTGTGAAAAAATTATTCATTGCCTAAAATGTTGACCATGTATTCGAAACAATGTGCAAAACTTGTATTTATAAGAAGAAAAAATGTACATCATGTAATTTCAAACAGTTCAAGGTTTATCATCAAAATGTTTTGCGTGTATACTAAAAATGTACATTCTGTGCTGAAAAAATTGGACATTTGTTGCACAATAATGTAACCGGTGAAAACCCACACAGAAACAAAGAGAACCACTGTAAAAGAATGAAGACAGTAAAAACTAAGAAAGAAAGAAAGGAAACCAGAAAAGAAATAAAAAATCCAATGAAAGAAAAAACGTAATGAAAACCGAGAAAAAACAAAGAAACTTAAGAAATCGTAGAAAAAAGAAAGATAAAAAACAATGAAAACTAATAAAGAAACAAGGAAAACGGTTAAAAAAAGCATAATAATAATGATGACAGAGATATAGTCGCGGCACCTATTTGGCGTCAAAAGGAAATCCTTCTTCAAGAGTCTCAACTATTAAAGGGAGTTGGTTTCATCGTCTCTCCTCCTCCCACGATTTTTCCTCCTTGTGACCCCCTCGCTTCTTGGTTTCTGTTTATTTTTTGTACTCTCAATCAATGCCACACAAAATTAAAACCGACATAAATAGAGTAACTTGGAATAATCTAAACCAAATCGACACTTTTCTAGAATTTTATCAACTCCCCCCCCCCCCCCCCCCCCCCCCCCCAATCAATATTTCTCAAAAGAATCAAATATTAGCAAGAGCTCAAGTAAATAAAAACTTTGCTTGCATTTCTATCCATACTCAAATCTGATTAAACCTTATCAAAGTCTAGAACATGATGCTGTAAGGCATTTGTCGGATATACACTACAACAAAATATGCATGTAAAGACATCAGATTTGTAAGCTAGAGACGTGTTATTTCATCTCAAATGGAATGTAGAGCCACTTTCATAAAGCGTCCTTGGAGCGTCTCCTCACGGACCGTGTCAAGTGACATTGAGACGTTTGCAAAACGTGTCTACAGGAAATGAGACGTTTTATAGGGACGTTCAATTCGTGTCTATGCTAGTAGAGACGTCCTGTTAGACACACCCTACACCACGTCTCTACTGATATCGAGACGTTCTGTAGGGATGTTATAAACGTCTCTAGATGCACAAAATGTCATTTTTGTACTCCCCTTTGCATTTCAAATTTTGTTGAAAATGTAATGCGAGTTTTATTCATGCACACACATGGTCGCATGAAGGCAATGCTAGAATCTACATCCTCCATTTCATAGTAAGCACGATGTTCTGACAATCAACATTCAACAGCACTAGAAAAACATATCACATAGTTGACAGCAGCAAACCAATACTTCTTTTTATATCTTGTGGAGTTAACATATCAGAACTGAACTACACATCCGTGGATAAAAAGTTGCATACATATTAAGAAAAATATCCTATTGGCTATGTAGCTGGAGTCCTTCCATAAGATGCAGGCAGTAACTGATGTATTTGTGCATCCAACGTATGCTCATTTCTCCTCCGCGTCCTCAATTATTCTGCTAAGTTGGTTGAAAAACAAATAGCTTCCCATAGCTCTTTTGACCTATGAAGCACAACGTTAGTTGAAGGATACCAAAGTTGAAGCAACTAGTAGACATCTACTATAATTTTAGTTAAAGACCTCTTATGACCATTGAAATATTTTTTCTTCTACTACTCTCCTTTTTTTTCCTAATACTCATTAGGATGTTGTCACATGTAAGCTCTCTTGAATCATTAAGGGTAGTTAGATTTCAACAAGTATATAATTGATTGAAAGGATGTCAAATGAACATACTGATTCAAGTTACGGTGCTATGAACTTTTTACTTCCAAATATGTGATTCGTTGCCCATGTTTCGGCAAAAAACAATTCATTAGTTGTCCCATGTCAGAATATGCAATTTGTCCAAACCTTGATTTCTTTGCTGGCCAGCTGAGACGATGAATAAGAATTGCAGCGGACCTTTCACTGGGAACACCAATTTTCATTGGTCTCCGCAATTATATTTACGTGCCTAATTTTGACAAGATTTAAACTCAAAATTCCCATAAAATCAGTCACACCTTTCCATCTTGCCCTGCATACTGTGTAATTAATAGAAGTAAAACAATTCATACGTAAGGTCAGTCTCTAAACATCAGAATACAGTCCAACACGGTTATGGCTATGGCAGTAGAAGCAAATGAAACATGAGCAAATGCGCAATAGATCTGATGCTTGTGTTTATTCAGAATAATAATTAGAATAAATGTACAATTTCTAACAAGCACCACAGGAATTTATTGCAATTTACTCATTAAAAACATATTGTATTGCAAGTAGTGAATGAATCAACGAGAAATGACACTGGGGATAATCTATTCGGAAATATTCAGAAATCTATGGAAAGCTATTTGGTCATCTCCGATTCCTAATAAAAAGGAGAACAACTGTAGACAACCTTGCCACGAAATGAAACAAATTCGAAAGTAAGAAGAAAAAAAATCATATCGTGATTTATATTGTGGAAATACTCATGAATGTCTATGAGACAATAAATATGCAACTCATTTGAAATAAAACTCAACACCAATAGATATACAATTTCATTCGATTTTGGCAGACAACTCAAAGAAGTAAATATATCATAGTTTAATTGTTGGCAATTTTCTGATGTTCTAGAGTATGCAAGCAACGAGGATAGTTAGAAGTTAGGACATTTCTTGGTAGATTGTATGCATATTGGCAACATAGTGATCTTCCGAACAGATGTCAGCCTAGTTGGGACTCATTGCATATTCACTGGGAACACCATTTTCATGTGTGAGAAAATGGACTCTTATTTATTCTGGTGGACCAAACATATACATGTAATTAGGAACGGCAGAGTGGTAACTAACACCTATAGACCAGCTACATCCACAGCTACCGTAGATATAATATCACAGTTAATGTGGCAGTTATATATATCAAAGAAAGAGGAAACTGCATACCGGCTTGAGCCATGTTCTTATGATCATGCAACACGCAAATTCTTGCCAAGCATCTGTGAAAATAGGATCTGGGTGACAGAAATCACAAGATATGTAGACATCTACAATATGACTGAGAAAAGACTGAAAGCTGAGAATATACTGCAAACAGTAGTGAAACAAATTGGCACTCATTCCTCGACAATGAGGACATCGACCACCTTAAGAGACATACTAAAAGAAACAAAACTATCATCATGAACCATGTACAATGTAGAATATATTAAATGCCACACTTACCACTAGAACATTCCATCGTTAATATGGTACCATCCATGTTTTTGCTAGCTGAAACAAGGACCAAACTGAAAAGTGATAAACAAGTACATATCAAGCACCTTTTATGATGATGTGTTCAGCACACTCAATTTTATAATCAGGAAATAATAGGGGATAATCCTCTTGCAATTTACTAAAAATGGAACGTGAATGTGTACATCAACATTATCATGGTTGCCACAGCATGCCTGTGATGCCTCAAGAATGTACCTAAGCAATGTCTAGGTTAACTTACCAGGCTAACCTGCATCACCGCCATGGCCAGCTGACTTGTGTAAAATCATAATGTTTCAATGCTGTATCAGATGGTAGGCAAACGAGAATTATCTTAGTAGGCATATGTGATCAAACTAAGTGTGAAACTACATATAGTTTGAATCTTTTTCAATAGATAACTTGGCTTGGTCTAATACTCTGATCTTACTTAGGCCTTATTAAGATGCAAAATCTTCCCAGAATGGTACAGTTGTGAAACATACTCAGCATCTACAGAGCTAAAGTAAACAAAATCCATGAAAACAATATGTATAGTTCATTATTGGTGCACCAAGAACTACGGCTTCTCTGCCACACAAAGTCATGTCAAGCCAGAACTCATAAAGTGCAGACCACGTAGTCATGTCAGTTTTCTTCGTAAGTAGTAGGGCAAACCAAGTGATACTAGATTGTGAAAGCTAAAGTTATGCATCATTAAAAATGAACGATATGAATCATGTTGTGATTGCAAATTAAAGTGGAATTCTCTTGAAACAAGTACCCGAGCTTACAATCTTGTTGTGACGCTGGTTCAGTCCGACAAACTTTGAGGTTTTTTTTTGCAAAATATACAGCGCGACAAGCTTTTTGGGAAGGAGGGAGTACATTTTTTTGGGGTTCTTACAACAAGTAAACGCAATCTACTAATGGCAAGTCATTTTATCATACTAGCAGAATGGTATCCGAGGGAGCACCTGCTTGAAGTGTCCCGAACACCAGATTAATATATTAGCTCCTTTACTCCCAAGAGAATGATCTGGCGAAATTCGTTAGTTACAGTGAGATGAAGAACAAAAAATTTGTACACAAGTTGCAGGGCGCACCACCAACGGGATTGCTCCATTAGATCTGATGCATGAGTTCTCTGATTGATGGTGCTTGGTCCTAATTGTGAGATTTTGTTGACCACTAATCTGGATATAAAAGGCGTGAGATGCATAATTGAAGGATGTACCTTGTTGATTTAATGGCATAAACTGTGGACGAGATGGGATTGGAGGGAGCGTGGAGGAGTTATGGCTGGAAGTTGACGCCGGCGTGGACCTGGCTTGGCAACGGTGAGGACGACGTATGGAGAGGGCGGAGCGGTGATGGGGAGGACAACGGACGCCGGCCGGGATCTGACTGGTGAGGTCGCCGATGGAGGAGAGAAGAAGCAGCCGGCGGAGGGCAGCGCTCGGAGCGAGGCTGCTGCCGCATAGGATGTGGGAGTGGCCGCGCGACGCATGGGATAGGCTTGGCGCCGCCGCCACAGATTGGATATTGGTGGGAGGTTGAAGAAAGGGATTGGAAGGCGGAAAAGATGGGGGCGTGGGAAAAGACCCTGGATTATATGTCAGCGAGAAAAAATGGACGCAGGTATTCCTAAAAACAAAACAAGCGGTAAAGCCAAACGAATTTGGTACCGCCAAAATTTTAGTCGAAAGATAAACCCACGTATGAAACGTCTCAAAAATCATCTCTAACTTATTAAAAAATAGATACGTATTTAAAAAATACCCAGTTCTTATAATAACTTTGCAGCGCCTTGTAAACGTCTTAGAAAGCGACTTTAGCTTCCTAGTGTCCATGAGTGTAGAGGCAAATTAGAAAATGTCGCAGAAAAAGCGACCTTACGCGACTATTTTGTTGTAGTGATAACGCATGGATAATTATCTACTACTTGAAACAAAGGGAAAACGTTGAAAAGCAAAGAAAACTAAAAAAACCGTGAAGAACAAGAAAAACTTGAAGAAGAAAAAACAGAAGAAAACCAGACCGAACCTTCATTGACCACCCCCACCTACGAAGCTCCTAGGCCCGGGGAGTGGCAGGGACGAAAAGAACCAGGCCGCCCCAGTTAAAGCGTGATGCAGCAATTCCTTCTGACGAGTTTATGATATAGCTCACTATCTAGTAGATATAGTCGCTGCGCCTATTTGACGCCAGATAGGAAATCCGTCTTCAATAATATTTCCATTCTCATCTCGTAGGACCATGTCGATCCCACTCATATGCTCTTGCCATATTTATCACTTGGCTCAAATGATTGAGAATTGCTACTTTTGTTTATATGTGTTAAAACATAGCAAAACCCTCTTATGCAAAACTTTAATATGTCTTATTTCTTTATGATAAAATCACTATGGAGACATTAATTAAGGGGGGCTTACTCAAAATTATATAAACAACTTTCTCTCATGTCTTCATTGATTTATATTTTGAAACAATCCGAGAGGCAGTAATAAAATGGTTATTATCATATTTCCCGTTCATGATAAATGTTTGTTATTCATGCTAGAATTGTATTGACCGAAAACATAAATACATGTGTGGATACATAAACAAGTACCGTGTCCCAAGTGAGCCTCTACTAGACTAGCTCGTTGATCAAAGATGGTTAAGGTTTCCTAACCATAAACATGAGTTGTCATTTGATAATGGGATCACATCATTAGGATAATGATGTGATGGACAAGACCCAACCGTAAGCTTAGCATTTGATCGTATCACTTGAGTTTAATGCTACAGCTTTCTTCATGTCAAGTATCTATTCTTAAGACCATGAGATCATTGAACTCCCAGATACCGAAGGAATACCTTCAAACGTCACTTTGTAACTGGGTGAACATAAAGATGCTTTATAGGTATATCCGAAGGTGTCTATTGAGTTGGCATGGATCGAGACTAGGATTTGTCACTCCGTGCGACGGAGAGATATCTCTGGGCCCTCTCGGTAATACAACATCTTAAAGAGCTTTCAAGCAATGCGACTAATGAGTTAGTCACGAGATCTTGTATTACGGAACGAGTAGAGAGACTCCCCAGTACGAGATTGAACTAGGTATGGAGATAGGATGATCGAATCTCGGGCAAGTAACATATCGCTGGACAAAGAGAATTGCATACGGGATTAGCCGAATCCTTGACAGCGTGGTTCAACCGATAAAAGATTGTCGTGGAATATGTAGGAGTTAATATGGACATCCAGGTCCCACTATTGGTTATTGACCGGAGATGTGTATCTGTCATGACTACATGATTCCTGAACCCGCAGGGTCGCACGCTTAACGTTCGTTGATGCTAGAGTAGTATTGGGATATTTGATGATTGGTAACCGAATGTTGTTCGGAGTCTCGATGAGACCCTGGACGTCACAGGAGTCTCAAAATGGTCGAGAGGTAAATATTTATATATGGGAAGTCATATTTTGGGTTCCGGAAAAAGGTGCACTTTTTCGGTCTTATAACGAGAAGCTTCTGATACGTCTCTAACGTAGCTATAATTTTTGATTGTTCCATGCTATTATATTATCCATCTTGGATGTTTTACATGCTATTTTATATTATTTTTGGGACTAACCTATTAACCTAGAGCCCTGTGCCAGTTTCTGTTTTTTCCTTGTTTTTGAGTTTTACAGAAAAGGAATATCAAACGGAGTCCAAACGAGCTGAAATTTTATGGTCATGTTTTATGGACGAGAAGAAGACCCCGAAGCACAAAGAGTCCCGAGTCAACGACAAGGGTGGAGGGCGCGTCCCCCTGCCTTGTCGCTGATTCGTTGACCCCCCTGACATGAAACCGATGCCAAAAATTCCTATAAATCTAGAAACCCGTAGAAAGAAACCTAGATGGGAAGTTCCGCCACCGCAAGCCTCTATAGCCATGAAAAACCAATCGGGATCCCATTCCGGGACCTTGCCGGAGGGGGAAACCATCACCGATGGCCATCTTCATCATCCCGGCGGTCTCCATGACGAGGAGGGAGTAGTTCACCCTCAGGGGTGAGGGTATGTACCAGTAGCTATGTGTTTGATCTCTCTCTCTCTCTCTCTCTCTCTCTCGTGTTCTTGATTTGGCATGATTTTGATGTACCACGAGCTTTGCTAGTATAGTTGGATTAGTTGGTGTTTCTCCCTCTCTACCTTGTGATGAATTGAGTCTTTTCCTTTGAGGTTTTCTTATGTCGGATTGAATCTTTGGATGTGAGAGCACTTGATGTATGTCTTGCGATGGGATATCCGTGGTGACAATGGGATGTTGTGTAGATCCACTTGATGTATGTTTTGGTTATCAACTTTCGGATTGGTGTGGTGACATTGGGGTAATCTATGCATAGGGGTTGATGCACATTTTCACATTCCTTTCTCTGGTAGAAATCTCGGGATGCTCTTGAAGTTCTTTGTGTTGGATTGAATATTATGAATCTAAAGTTGTTTGTTGAATATCGTATAATTGACCCACGGATACTTGTGGTGACATTGGAGTATCTAGGTGACATTAGGGTTTGATTGATGTGTGTCATGTGGTGTTATTTTACTATAAACTCTAGGGTTGTTTGTGACACTTATAGGAATATCTCAATGGATTGATCGGAAATAATAACTTTGAGGTGGTTTCGTACCCTACAAGCAATTTCATCTTATGTTCTCCGCGATAGGAACTTTGGAGTGATTCTTCGTTGCACATTGAGGGATTGTTATATGATCTAATCATGTTATCATTGTTGAGAGAACTTGCACTAGTGAAAGTATGAACTCTAGGCCTTGTTTCGAAGAATTGCAATACCGTTTTTGCTCACTTTTGTTACTAGTTACCTTGCTGTTTTTATATTTTCAGATTACAAAAACCCATATCCACCATCAGTATTACGCTTGTATCACCATCTCTTCACCGAACTAGTGCACCTATACAATTTACCATTGTATTGGGTGTGTTCGGCACACAAGAGACTCTTTGTTATTTGGTTGCAGGGTTGTTTGAGAGAGACCATCTTCATCCTACGCATCCCATGGATTGATAAACCTTATGCCATCCACTTGAGGGAAATTTTCTACTGTCCTACAAAACTCTGCGCTTGGAGGCCCAAACGAGTCTACAAGAAGAAGGTTGCGTAGTAGACATCATCTCCCAGAAGGTTCTAGAGGATCCCAGAGGGGTACGGAAGCCCACAAGTGGGTCCACCACATCCCAAGGGTTGGCGTGGCCTGAGGGGAGGCGCCCTGGCCTTATTGGGCTAGGTGCACCAAGTCCTCAAAAGCCCATGTTGCTAGAAGGGAAAAAGGGAGTCCTAGTAGGAATAGGATTGGACTTGGAGTCCAAGTCCTCTCCCCCTTGGCGCCAACTCCTATTAGGAGTAGGGCTAGACTCCCAGCCATCCCACGCACATAAATGTAGGGGAGGGGTGCAGCAAGGCACCCAATACATTGGCCTTGGCTGCTGCCCCGTCTCTCCCCCCGACATAGTTCTCGTCCATGGTTTTTCGCTCAGCGAAGCCCTGCCGGTATTCCGACTCCACCACCACCATCACCACCACACCCTTGTGTTGGTTGTGATGCCATCTACTTATCCGCCTTCTATTGCTGGATCAAGGAGGAGGCGTCGTCATCGAGCCGCATGTGTGCTAAACTCGAAGGTGTCATTTGTTCGGCACTGGATCGGTTAGATCATGATCGGATCACGAAGAGTACGACTAAATCAACCGCGTTATATACGGCTCCACTTTCGGTCTACGAGGGTACGTATACACACTCACCCCTCTCGTTGTTGCGCTTCTCTTAGGTAGATCTTGCGTATTCGTAGGGATTTTTTTGATTTTCATCTTCGTTCCCCAATAGTGGCATCAGAGCTAGGTCTATGCGTAGATGTATATGCATGAGTAGAACACAAAGAGTTGTGGGCGTTGATGCTCAAATTGATTAACTCTCTTGTCTTATTTGGATTCGAGAGTATTGTGGTGTGAAGCAACCCGGACCAACCTTACTTGTCCACACACAAGATACCGATTCCACCGACAGACATGTAACTTGTTTTGCATAAGGTAGCTAGCCGGTGTCTATGTCTCCTACTTTAGTTGAATCTAATTTGACAAAGGCGGTCCTTGTAGAAGGTTAAAAGGCAACTTGATTATCATCGTTGTGGCTTTACACAGGTAAGAACGGTTCTTCCTAGTTTCCCATAGCAGCCACGTAAAATTTGCAACAACAAAGTAGAGGATGTCTAACTTGTTTTTGTATGGCATGTTGTGATGTGGTATTGCCAAAACGTGATATGATATATGTTGATGTATGAGATGACCATGTTTTGTACTAGGTTCACGACTTGCATGTTGATGAGTACGGCGACCGGCAGGAGCCATAGTGTTGTCTTTAATTTATTATTCGTCATGTAATTGCTTTACTTTATCACTATGCGTTAGCAATAGATGTAGAAGCAATCATTGGCAAGAGACCACGTGACAACACGATGATGGAGATCATGATGATGGAGATCATGGTGTTGGTGATGATGGAGATCATGCCAGTGCTTTGGAGATGGAGATCAAAGGCACGAGATGATAATGGCCATATCATGTCACATATTGGTTGCACGTGATGTTTATATTTTTATGCATCTTATTTTTCTTAGGACGACGATAGCATTATAAGATGATCCCTTCACTTAATTTCAAGAAATTGTGTTCTCCCTAAGTATGCACCATTGCAAAAGTTCATCGTTTTGAAGCACCTCGTGATGATCGGGTGTGATAGACTCTACGTTCGCATACAATGGGTGTAAGCCAGTTTTACACATGCAAAATACTAGGGTTAAACTTGAAGATCCTAGCATGTACATACATGGCCTCAGAACATAGGAGACCGAAAGGTCGAACATGTGTCATATAGCATATATGATCAACATGGAGATGTTCACCATCGATGATTACCCCATCTCACATAATGATCGGACATGGGTTAGTTGATTTGGATCATGTATAACTTAGACAACTTGAGGGATGTTGATTTAAGTGGGAGTTCATTAGTAATTTGATTAACTGAACTAATTCTCATGAACATAGTCTAAATTGTCTTTGCAAATTATGTTGTAGATCAATAGCTCATGCTGTAGCTCCCTATTTTTAATACGTTCCTAGAGAAAGACTAAGTTGAAAGATATTGCACTACAAAAAAATACACTTCCGTGATAATACGTGTTTGTCACAGTAGGTCGCGTTTTTTCCATGCATGTACATCCATGACGATTTTATGACAGAATCAAGATAGTCATACCTGTGCTTTCGTAGAAATGTTCCATGACATAACCAAAATTATCATCACGAAAGTGTCCACTTCCATGACGATAAATCGCGCGTCACAGAGTGCTTTCGTCAAGGGTGACCGACACGTGGCATCCACTGTAACGGAACGCCGTTAAGCTATCGGGTCGGGTTTTGGATCCGATAACCCGTTAACAGCCCCGACCAATGGGGATTTTCCACGTGTAAAATCATTATTGGCTGGAGGAAACACGTGTCGGCTCATCGTTGGGACAGATGTCATCCACTCATTGGACAGAAGGCGCCTATGATACGTCGACACGTGGCACAGCCCAATAGAGGCCCATTCCTGTGAAAAGGCCGACCCATTTGACTTGGTCAAAAGGTGGCGGGCCGGCCCATGGAAAGCCTGTTAACGGCCTGTTCGCATATAGTCCATTTACAGCCCACTAACCCAAGGCCCGTTACGCCCTATCCGAATTAGGCCCAGTAGCGTCATCTGGGCCATCCAATATGATTCCAGCCTGTTTTCACTTTTGGCCCATGTATGGCCCATGACATCTTTCATCCCATATGAGGCCCTTTGTAACTCTTGGCCCATTAACGGCCCGTGGTGAAACTGGCCCGTAATGAACAGTTTATCACTTTACACCCATTAACGGCCCGTGGTGAAACTGGCCCGTAATGAACAGTGTATCACTTTATACCCATTAATGGCCCGTTATTCCGTTGGGCCGTTTCCAGCCCATGTTATCTTTCAGCCTTCTCAGAGACCATTAATTCTTGGGCTCATTTCCAGCATTCGTTTACTTACGGCCTGTTACTGTCATTTTCTGCTTGTGGGCCAAATTCAGCCCGTGGTTACATTCAGCCCGTTTGTGGTCCGTCAATACGTTGGGCCCTTTTCACAGCGTCGTAAAATACGACCTATTAACGATGGCCCGTTATGGTCGGCTCATGAATGGACGATCCCAGCTCTAGCCCGTTTACGGCCATAATGCGGTCTGTTTGGCCCATGTTTGGCCAATCGATCACACGGACCGTATAAGGCCCATCGATGATATGGCCCGTAGAAGGCCCATTGTTTCTATGACCCGTAGAAGGCCCATTGTTTCTACGACCCATAGAAGGCCCATTGTTTCTATGGCCCGTAGAAGGCCCACTATTTCTATAGCCCGTAGGAGGCCCAGTGTCACTATAGTAAATATTAGCCCACGGTTATTGTGGCCTAGTTTTAAAAAATAGATTATTGCAGCCACTAGCAAACCGCGGAAAAAGAACTGCAATGACTACAAGCAAACAAATAAACAAGACAACAGGGAAATAAATAAGCAAGCAACTTACGCTAGGCTATCATGGCTATCACACATATTACATCCACTGGGCATCAAAGTTCGCCACCAGTGCAAATAAATGCGCCGACAAAAGAATATACAAAACTGAGAGAACTTCAGAAGGCACTAGGCCTGGCCAGGTCGGGCCCCCCAAATAGCGGAATAAGCTGAGTAGACCTGAGTTGTGTCAATGATAGGTGCATCACCCTTAGCTGTATGGCATGATGGTGCGCAAGGCAGTCCTCTAACATCTTCATTGCATCTTTGACTTCAAGTCGGAGCTGTGCTGAAGCAAGCCTTTCCGCTTTAAATTGAGACTGAAGAAGTCAAACTGATTGAGGCAGCGACTGCATAGAGGTTGTCTCACACCTGCTAGTGAGTAGCTTCAACTCACTGTCTTCATCAAAACAGGACCTTGGGGTCATCTCACTGTCCTCAAGATGCTTTGGCTCACTATCTTCCCTAAAGTTCTGCCTGACATAAGAGATACGACTCTGAAAGAGAAACAAGGAGACACGTAACAGGTTTCACAATTATATAAGCAAATAAATGGATCTATTCTGCATAAGGAACATGTTTTTACAACTACAATTTGAAACTGGTAGTTGTTGCAAACATCCAATCATATGTAAACAACAAAGCAAACAACAGTGGAGGAAATGATGCCTATCCAAATCTATACTAGAACAACGTTTGAAGGCTTGAGAAGGATGAACTTACATTACATGTTTACACGGGCTGGACAAAGCCCTTCTCCATGTTGATGGAAGGATAATTCAATAAATTCCCCAAAGAAAATTCTTTATAAGCGTTGCCATTATTCTACATTTTGCAAAGGGTAAATATAGATCAAATAATATTGGAAGAAATAGAGGATAATGAAGCTCAGGTGCAGACTGATGATACATAATCAAATAGCAATTAATTAAGTACATCGTTACAAGGAAAAAGGGAGAGAGGTACTGACAAGAGCAATGCAGAGCCCATTATTGTTTTAAGATCGTATGATCCTTTGAGCAAGGAGATTCATCTGAAATTAGTTTTCATACAAGAGAGAAGGTAAGGCACAAGAAGAAATTTAGGAGTTCAAATTTTGAATTGATATCATAGAC
Organism: Triticum timopheevii; assembly: GCA_963921465.1. Lineage (NCBI taxonomy): Eukaryota > Viridiplantae > Streptophyta > Magnoliopsida > Poales > Poaceae > Triticum > Triticum timopheevii. Next base: position 169,319,486 of record OY997274.1, on the reverse strand, counting down.
AGTACCTGACGCTGGGCTGCCAGCAGTTCTAATATGGGTTTGGCCACTAGAGTAGGGGTAAAATGTGGTACAGTTGGGTTTGTGTTTTCTGTGGCTGCTGATCTATCTGATTTAACAGGTATCACTACCTTTTCCAAATACCTAGTTTGTACTCCTTGAGGATCTGCACTCACCCTCTTCCTTTTGGACATCTATTACGAAAGAACAACATTTGACTGGAAAAGCATAGTGTGACGGCACATGGAATAGGTACAAAAAATGGATAGGTATGGCATATACTCATATATGATGCTTAAACTAAGTAGATGGTGTAACAAAGTAGAATTAATGCAAGAGGTCAGATGCAAAATATGTGCGACCAATACAACTTTGCAAAGTTAGAGCAAGCACCTTGATGGGTGAATAAGATAGGCCATCCTCCACCATGCCAAGTTTGTTAGCCAGTGGATTGTTCCGCCATATTACTCTCGTGCGCCCATTCTCATATTCATTTTGATAATGTTCAATATCTGACATGCATGAAAACATAAAAACAAGTGAGATTTTCTTTGTAATGCAGAAGTGATTCTAATCCAATACTGCCTCCCTGTAAACCCCTTTGTGATATCTCTGCAATTCTTTTAAGAGATGCCATGCATGCTGTAATTTGGTGTGTGCATTAATATAATGTGGCCTAGTACTCAAAATATGAGAGCTCCAGAAGTGATGACACTTCACAGATGACAGCTTCAACATATAGTAAAGAAGAACAAGTCGACCTGACCTGACAGATTCCAAATATACCAAGGGAGAACAACTCGACCTGACCAGTCGACCGCAAGAGAAGAGGATCATCTTAAAGAAGAGCAGAAGAGCAAGCAGATTGAAGATACTACAAGTCTTTCAATACAATGTCGGTTGGCCACCCATGATGAACTCGAGCGCACAGACAAATACTATTCTTTCCGGTCTCTCCATATGTGGCTCACATGCATTTCGAAACTAAAGTAGGAACATTTAGCTAACCAATTAAACATCTCTCAGTTTTACTTATATCAGCAATAATATCAGATATGAATTTGTACAAATAATCTTGTTTAGCTCGATGGGTGGAGTAGTGCTATTATGACACGAACCACGTAGGCTGATTGTGGTCATCATAAATGGGGAAACCATAAGCATGATGAGTACAGTGTTAACCGTGGCAGTGGGATGGCAGATCTGAAGCTGCAAACCGCGCAAAGGGCAGTTAGCAACCGATGTTTGCTTTGAAATAACAACTAAGATTTGGTATGGACAAGAAAGTACGGTCAACAAGTGACAAAGAAATGCAATTATGCTGTCTCTTTATATGTCGCAACATGCATTTGGAAACTCAAGTGGGACCTTTAGCTAACCAATTAAATGTGTCAGTTAACTAATATCAGTATCATATCACAATCATATTTGAACAACTAAGCTTTCGAATTCTGAGTGTTGTGTTGTTTAGCTTGAAGGGTGGAGTAATGCTAGTACGACAGAAAGCACCTACGCAGATCATAGTAGAGTAGAAAAAAGGGGAAAACCCTAAGCATCAAGAGAAAAATCAGGAAAGTGGAACTAGCTGGACCAGTGGGTGGCGCACATGCTTTTCGAAATGAATAGAGGAACATTAGGTGACCAATTAAACATTCTATGTTTTAGTGATATGAGCATCATATCAGATTCGTATTTCAACACGTAAGCTTTGGGTTGAGGTCTTGAGGAGCAGTGCTAGCACGACACGAAGCACCTACGATGATGGTAATGAATATAAATGGGGGAAACCATAAGCTTTACGAGTATAGTGCCCGTGCCATGGCGGATCTGAAGGTGCAAACCGGACAAAGCTACTTCACAACCAATGTTTGCTTTCAACTAGCCACTACGATTTGGTACAGACAAGAAAAGTATAGTAAACAAATTACGATTTATTTTCCGGGTGAGATCAATAACTCAAGCACATATGGAAGAGTACCACCTCTCTTGCGACGCCGTGTAGGCCTATGCTGATACGTTGAGGGTGCTGCGGGTGCGATGGCTGTCGGCGGCGGGGAAGAAGACTTTAGACGACAGACTACCGGGTCGGGGGATAAATCCTGTTGTCGTGGACGAGGCAGTCGTAGGAGCGGCAATGGCAAGGTGGACGACGACACCGATGAAGCGAGAGGAGGCGATGAAAGAATCCTGGTCCAGTGCCGTGGATGAGAGACGTCCATCTCTTGCAGTGGATGACGGGGTAGGGGTAGCGGCTCCGGCAAGGTGGAGGATGGGGTGGCAGACGGAGGAGGCTGGCCGCAGTGTGGAGGTTGTCGTGCCGCCGACGGTGTATGAATGGGGAAATGGAGGGGAGGAGGGGGGTCTGAAACTTTGGGACGCGCTTGTCTGAAATGTGGAAGGTTACGAACTTATGCCCCATTTAAAATTTCGGACATTGCGTCAGTTGGGGATAGGACAGTAATCTTGCATCTCCCAAATATTTGCCGGTTACTATTTCGGGCGAGGAGGGGGTGTTTTGCCGCCCACGGTTGGTGCCCACGGTGTATGAATGGGGCTGACAGGTAGGGATGTTGTGTCACGTCTGAGGGAAGTTACACATCTGCCCCTATTTAAAATATTAGCCTACATCGATTTCAGACGAGGAGAGTTTATTTTGCCGCCCACCGTGTATGAATGGGGAAATGGAGGAAGAGACACATGTCTTTCGGACGAGCTTGAATCAAATTTATTTTGCCTCCCACGTTTGGCGCCCACCGTGTTTGAATGGGCTCAGAGGTCGTCGTGTCACGTCTGATTGAAGTTACTAGTCTACCCCTATCGACAACAGTGTAAATCCGGTCGCTAAGGATGTCAAGTGTCAGGGGTAGACAATAATTTCCATCTCGCAAACACTTGCTTTGGGAAGCCCACAAATTATAGCGGGTGTTTAGCCGCTTCATTCAAAACTTGGGAGAATTAGCATTCACGTTTGCCCTGGGCCCTGGCAAACTAAATTCAAATCCAATTTGTATTCGATACAAATATCCACAGATAATTCTATGTTTTGTTATTTATTTCTTCGAAACCACAACAAAGATTTATTCCACCTTTATATATGATTATGATTTAGAAATGCCGTGATCTTCGAATTCAGTAGGTAGGACACACTCTGAGTCAAACAGTTATTTCATCCAATACAATATGCTCACACGAAAAATAGTTCACCTTATGTCAATCATACAAGTACCGAGGATTACCTCGCCTAAAAAATTCGGATCATTACAACACATGGACAACATAGGGGGTCTTGCAACATAATCCATTCAGAGACATGACACAACATGCAAGTACAATAATCTAATGTCAATTTCAACTGGTATCTAAAGAAGAACCGGGATTACCCTGGGCTTCAGATAGCAGAAACAGCAGGACCTCCTCCATCTTCAAATGCAACATTCTTACTTCCTCCAATTCTTGGGTTGCTTGCATAATGCGTGCCGCTAATTCTGTAATTTCCAGCCTCAAGATAAAGATTACCTCATCCATGCCAGCCACACCATCTCTTTCTGCCTCTAGTAGAGCCTCAAGCACTATAATATTTGTGCTCAAACTGCTCTCCGATAGTGTTGCCTCTGAACTGCTACCATCTGGTAACATGGATGGCACACTGCTTCCACAAATAGATTCTGGGGTTGTACATTGTTTCCTAGTGTGAACGGCATCCTAAAAGGTTTCCGCTGGACATAAGTAAGAGATAGTTATCGTATGATCTAGGCAATAAGCTTACATGGTAAATAGACGAATTATTGCCGAGCATGGCAAGCTATATTTATATGGTTCGAAGCAGCATCAGCCAAAAAGAAATTAAAATGGTAAGATGAAACTAGGGATGTAAGTGGCAAATAAACGACATCCGCCAGTCCCATCTAGTTAGTTTTTGCTAGCTACCTAGTTCATTTTCCTCAAAAAACAAAAACTCTTTTGAACTATCATACCACTAGTGGACTTTAATCGGGATTAAACGGGACCCACTTGACATCCCTAGTTGAAAGGGAGTGTACCACAGCTATATTTAAGTTGCCAAGGCATCTAAGCAGTTGAAATAATCTGAGAAAGCACTTAACAGTGTGGCCTCATATAAACTACGAAGACAGCCTTGTGATGAAGTTGAGAGGAAAAGTTAAGGACTCAAATGAAATAGGCATGCATTTCTTACGATAGTACAGTAGGCACTGCTGACATATTGGCCAACTCAGGTGTAGAGTAACAACAAACAAGCATTCGAATCAAGCAATACAACAAAGCAGACAACTAAACTATTTGTAATTTGGTAGGATTACAGGTTGAGGGCACAAGCCAAGAAAGCAGCCCACTCGCATTACATTCCACATGTACTAAAACACACTGGCTTACCATATGTTGCTGTGAAGCCTCGCTGCTGTTGCAATGTTCTTTGAAGATATCGTCAGCATCCCGTGGTTGTAAATCTAGTTGTTGTAGTTTATTCTGCACCCTCTATTTAGGTAAAATTAATTTTAGTCACATGCACCGGTCCAAATTGATCATCAATGGTTCATCTAAACTAATGAAAGAAGGGTGTGTGCATACACGACAATATATCTGCTTCCCTCTATTTTTATGCTTATTCAAGGTGCTAGTCCCAAAAGAACAAATATTTTGCTTGATGGGGTTGGCAGCTCCATAATTAATAGAAGCATCAAATTAGTCATGCAACATGGGAAGATCAAGAACACACAAACAAGTAATGAACATAGGCTCGGAGCAGTGATGTAATAGCTAGCATCAGAAAATGTAGGGTAAAACAAACAAAAAGCAGTAGAACCACATGCTAGTTTGTTGATGTGTAATTAAGCATAGAGAATATTAGCAGTCTGATGGAACCAACAGGTGGCATCAGAACAACACCATTATGATAAATATAGCATTCAAGAAGTAAAATAGTAGGCAGTGATATCTAGGAAGTACAGTAATACTCCCTCCGTTCAAAAATAGATGACTCAACTTTGTACTAACTTCAGTACAAAGTTAGTACAAAGTTGGGTCATCTATTTTGGAACGGAGGGAGTACTTAGGACAAAACTAAAGCATATTAACTATATGTGCACTGGTATGTAATTTAGCACATGTAACATGTTCACTGCCAGAAGTATGGCCCTACAGGTGCAAGCAGAATAACGTGTCTCATGAAAAACTGAATGATGCCCTGAAGAAATTCAAAGGTGCGGTGCTTATGCTAGGAAAGTGAACGTAGGCGCCGACCGTTGGATAATAGTACCTGATTCTCGGTGGCGTATGGGTATCATTGTCATACTTGATAGCTAAGGATCGTCGATGGTGCTCGTGTTGCGGTTGAGTTTGGGCTGGCTGTCGCCGTCGCTGAAGCGACTCCGGTGCTATGGTTGCGGCGCCTGTCGACATACAAGAAAGCTCATCTGTGGTAAGTGAACAGTTGCATGATAAAGAGAAAAACCGAAGGAGTACAAATAGAAATAACCTGATGAGGCTGCGGCTTCGATAAAGCAGGGCCGGTGGAGTTGAATATGGCGTCCATGGAGTGGGTCCGGTGCAGTGGACGAAGGCTTCGGCGGGCGCGTTGTACATTGCTTTCGGTGAGGCGGATCTTTTGCGGTGGACGAGGGCTTGTATGAAGGGCCAGCGAAGGAGAGGACAAGGGAGTCAGTGAAGGGCCTACACTGTGATGGACGAGGGCACCGGTTAAGAAGATCCAGTGCGGTGGACTATGATGGCAGTCAAGGAGATCTGGAGCGGTGGACAAGCCAGTCGCTGAAGCGGCTCCGTTGAAGTGGTGAGTTGGCAGTTGGGGGGTTCCAAGGTGCGGAAGGTAGATCCGGCGGGGTGCGAGGTCCACTGCTGCGGCGGAGGACTAGATTCGGCGGCTTGCCGTGGTTGGGGGGTCGGGGAGGGGAAGGGGGGGGGGGGGCTCTTGGGAAGAATGTTGGGGCAAAGAGGGGAAACAATGGATTTACCAAAGCAGCCCATTCTGTTCATGTGGCAGGGGTAAAACAGGAATATCGCATGGCTAAACTTTCGGGCGCGTGATATTTCGATGTGAGCGTGAAGTTTGAAAGATTTTGGCGCCTAAAATTATAAGTGTTCTGCTCTTGTACGGCCGACTATGATATCATGGCCGACAATTTGTTTGTTTTGCACACAAAAAAAAGTGCAAGTTTTGAAAATCGATGTCACCAACTCAAAACTTAGATTATCCGTTCAATTCAAATATGGATCATTGAGCTACTACAAGCAAATACCATCATACGGTCCAATTCAAATGAAATTCCAAATGTGTTTATCCTAAATATGATTGACAAAAGCAAAAATGTGTATGTGTATGAATAAAGTGGATGATTATAAAGTTTGAACATGCCCGTATGTGTATATCTCTAGGTTTGATATATGAATTTGAAATCACGAAATCCCGGCTTAAAAAATGTACCTTCGTTTAAATGAATTACAAAAGCTAATGATGGAGTCGAATTCCAAAATTCCAATCTTAGGTTTGTAATTCTGGTACACCAAGGTATATCACGCATGTTCAAAAGTATCGTTATCTCATAGTCCAAACTATGAAACAAATTGATCAACCATGAGTGCACAATATCTCAGTTACGCTAAAGTTCCTCAAATATATACACCTCACTCTTTATCTGAAGCCAACCCCCCCCCCCCCCTCGTCCCCCCACACACACATAGAGAAGTCGTTCTCTCCCCCAAACACCAACACACGAGCACATTAACACCCATCTCTCTTCTAAAGTCCGGACCCCAATATAGGTCTATATCACTTTGTCTCTCGGGCATGCACACACCTCTTCCCTCACTCTCTAGGTCTCCCGCTATCTCTCTTTCCCAAGCACACGCACTATGTAGAGTGTATATTTCCCATACACACAAAAGGTCTCCCCCAAACATCTACCTCCCTAGTTATGTGGTTCTCGCGCACTCACCTCACACACCACCCCCACTGCAAACAAGCACACTTTGTCTCCTTGTGCACCACTCTCCTCTTTCTATCTCTCCCACATGCGGACCCGCCCCGGCTCCTTCCCTGTATACATATATGTCATGACTCTTTCCATAGCTCCCTAATGTATCATCATTCTCGATTTCGCACACTGTTCTCTACACCATCTATTCTAGATCTCTCATGAAGTCCCTATCACACACACGATGACTCGCTTCCCTTGCGTCTCCGTACATAGGCCAATTTCGAACAACGTCATCATTTTCTCCCTATCTATACGCCATTTATGGACACAAACGACCCCTCTCGCCCCCTCTCTTCCTCTATCGCTTTCTCTCCATCGCTAGCTCTCTCTCTCGCACACGCTCTCACACCCCTCTCCCACACACACACTCGATGTCTCTTCCAAATAGTTTGCCCCCCCCCCCCCGCCCGCACCCATGCTATCCCGCTACTACACATGTCACACCATTCCCCCTTCCCTTATACTAGGTTTACATCATTAGTGGTCTCTCTACTCAACATACACACACTCCCTCTCACACACAAACGCGTGCACAAACACACACAGACACACACAAACACCCATTTATCTGGATCCTCATCCCTCCCCATGTCCGCATGTGTATGTCACACACTCACTCTCTAATTATGTATATGTGTCTCCATGTTACACAACACAAAGCCCCATGTACATGTCTCTCTCTATCCTCCACACACATAGACACAAAGAATCTGTTATCATTGCCTCAGTCTCTAACATATCACACACGCACACTATCTCTCTCTCTTGCAAACACGCTCAACAAGGGTTTCCCCGTGAATAACTTACCGTCTATTCATCAACAGTCGTGGCAGTACGGCGAACACGAGACATGAAAAAGAATAAATCTACACGTGCTTAGACCATGTAGTATGACTACTAGGACTAGAGCAAGCTAAAAATCGTGCCGCCGTCACTCCCTCCTTATCGGCGACGGGAAAATCTTTGTTTTACATAGTCGAGAAGTCATTGTGCTAAGGCCCCACATGCCGAGGCGTTGAATAGAATGTAGATGCTAGTTTACGGAAGCAAGTATCGATAATACGTTTGTATCTCCATACTTATATTTCTTCTATAAAAAACCGAGTTGGTGATGATGGTACGTGTGCCATCTTGCAATATAGACCGTCCGATCTATATCTGACGGACGGAAATTAAACTAAAAGATACCCATACTCCTCTCCACATTTGCATACAAGGCTCCTCGTTCATCCTTATCTCCGACAAATCTCATTGTTGAGCTATTAAGAAAGGAAGCCTCTGGAACAAACTGGCCTGGTGGCCGCTGCCGGTGTCGTCAATCCCCATGCCTCCGCTCAGTCCGACCACAAATCACCACCACACCCCACTCCTCTTCACCTTATCTCATATTTCTCGAGATACCATTAGTTTTTACACATGGGATTACTCGCGCAAGGGTCAATCACAACAAGTGTTTTATAAGAAAATGCATCTTGATGTTCCGTGCAATGCACGGATCTTGCTAGTACTCCTACAGAAGACTAAGTTGGTGATGATGGTGTGTCTGCCATCCGTCGTTTCTAACCATTAGATCTACATCTAACGACTGTGAGGTGAGTTTGTTGCCTTTTCTCACCAACATCCCACTTGTCTACCAATTTGCAGAAAAACCCATAATTAGTATCTTAAAACCAACCACATCCTTCCCTGACCTCACCAAAACAGCCCAAGGAATATATTCTAATTGAAACATAATATATCTCTAGTGACATATGTATATCAAATTAGAGTGTTTTGTATCAAGTTTGTGAAATGTATTATTCTAATTATGATTCATTGCAACACACATGAACATTGCTAGTATTTCCAACCATGCATTTATTTTCCTTGTATTCCATAGTTTTGAGTTTTCCATCAAGATATTAGTCACTCATAGTTGATATTTACTTTCAATCATGTACACATATGCACTATGTAACTAGCCTTGCTTATTGGCTTCCAAAGCTTAACTTTCACTCCTACTTACAATATGTAGAGTATTTAACAAACAACTACCACTTTCATCCAGCCCTAGGAAGAATCTATTGTACAAAAAATAGCAAAAACATACCCAAAATTTCTTAATCCACGCCAAAAACTACTACCTAGTACTCCTACCGATTAGGTTCGTTTAAACCCATTTATGACAGGGTTGGCCCACACGTCCGTGCTGACGAGGCAGCTGAAACCAACACATTTTGTTTGACTTTTGACACGAGGGACCCACATCTGACCTTCTATCCTGTTATTCCCCCTCAAATCATTATTTTTCCTGAACATTACTTCAAACAGTACTGATGCATGTTCGTCGGTGGCGCCAGTGATGAGTGAGTTGGCCGCCGCTCCGCCGGACGGGCCGGACGCCGCGCTGGCCTCCGCATGGGTTGGCAGGCTAGCCCGAGCGTGACTCACGAGCGAGCAAGCCGCCCCGCTGGCCTTCGCTCAAGCCAGATGGCTGGCCTTAGCGCGGCGCACACGAGCAAGACGCCGCGTCGCTGTGCCAATCTAGCTAGCAAACCTTGCAGACAAGCAGCTGGACGGAGCTGGCATCCGGGCTGCCGCAACATGGGCTACGCACCGCCGGCGGTTTTGACCTCGCCTTCTGCCGGCGGCGGTAGCTGCATCCCATGGCCGAGGATGACTAGGTGGATGGGCCGGAGGTAGGAGGTCACTCGGGGATTTTTGTGCAGATGGACATGTAGGTCCCACAAGTCATGACGCCCGGTCGAATAGAAGGCGTTGACTTAATGGGCGACATGGGCCCTGTCAGAGGTTAGAGTTAGATTCTAACCCTGAACTAATTCTAACCAAAGTGTGTTTGGATGGCAGGGTTAGATTGACAACAAATGTATCCAAACAGGGCCATGGGTTGAAACATGCCTATAACGACACTTTGTAGAGTAGTCATTTCTTGGTAGGGCTGGTTGGTAAGAGCATGTACAATGGTTGATAAGGTAGTCTTATCTTAAGTCTGCCACATATGCAAGTGGTAGTAGTTTCTTGGCATTTTAGTGGTTTCTTGCATTATCAGGGGTTTCTTGTAAGGAACAATGTACGTACTACTAGCGACAAAAGGCGATTCTAGGTTGCATTGTACTCCAACGAGTACTACTAGTGGTCGCGGGAGTGTATACCTCGTTTTGTGGGTTCGATCCCGGCCGAACGCATGGCGGCCTTTTTTTTAAATAGTAACTTCATTGCGAGCCAATATTTTACACGAGTAGTTTGAGTTTTGAAGTCAAACGGACGTGCGGCACCACAATCTGGGTGCACTGGATAGCTGAAAGTGCAACTATCCCTAGGTGGTTTTGGTAATTCCTAACAACATATAGCTCATTGAGCTAACATTATTCCAAGATAAATATTTTAGGAAAAGCTCAATGAATGGCATGGCATGGATGAGAAAAGTGGATCCCTCAAAATGCTAAGGACAAAAGGATTGGCTCAAGCTCAAAGCTCAAGACTCTACATTTTATATTTTAGTGATCCAAGATCACATTCAGTCTATAGGAAAAGCCAATACTATCAAGGAGGGATGAGGTGTTTCTTAATGAGATTCTTGCTTCATAGTGCTTAGTGATATGCTTCAAAACCCTCAACTACTTTCCCACATCCACATATGACCTAGGCCAAAAGTCAAACTCGGCCTTACCGATTCTTTCTATCCGGCGCCACCGAGTTCAGATGTCATAGCCACTGCCACAAACCCTAGGCAAATCGGTCTCACCAATAGGGATCTTGGTCTCACTTAGATGGGATTGTAATCTCTCTGTTTCCCTTCTTAACGTTTCGATACCACCGAGATGAGCGATCGGTCCCACCGAGATTGCAATGTAAACTCTCTGTTTCCCTTTCGTAACATTACGGTCCCACCGAAATGAGCGAACCGGTCCCACCGAGTTTACCTGACCAACTCTCTGGTTAGCTTATTACCAAAATCGATCCCACCGAGTTTGTGTACTCGGTCTCACCGAGATTATGTTATGCCCTAACCCTAACCATATTGGTCCTACCGAGTTGCATGTCGGTCCCACCAAAAATCCTAACGGTCACTAGATTTGCAGAATCGGTCCGACCGAGTTTCTCAATTCGGTCCCACCGAGTTTGGCAAGTTATGTGTAACGGTTAGTTTTTGTGTGGAGGCTATATATACCCCTCCACCCACTCTTCATTCATGGAGAGAGCCATCAGAACGAACCTACACTTCCAGCATACATTTTCTGAGAGAGAACCACCTACTCATGTGTTGAGGCCAAGATATTCCATTCCTACCATATGAATCTTGATCTCTAGCCTTCCCCAAGTTGCTTTCCACTCAAATCTTCTTTCCACCAAATCAAAATCCTATGAGAGAGAGTTGAGTGTTGGGGAGACTATCATTTGAAGCACAAGAGCAAGGAGTTCATCATCAACACACCATTTGTTACTTCTTGGAGAGTGGTGTCTCCTAGATTGGCTAGGTGTCACTTGGGAGCCTCCGACAAGATTGTGGTGTTGAACCAAGGAGTTTGTAAGGGCAAGGAGATCGCCTACTTCGTGAAGATCTACCGCTAGTGAGGCAAGTCCTTCGTGGGAAACGGCCATGGTGGGATAGACAAGGTTGCTTCTTCGTGGACCCTTCGTGGGTGGAGCCCTCCGTGGACTTGCACAACCGTTACCCTTCATGGGTTGAAGTCTCCATCAACGTGGATATACGATAGCACCACCTATCGGAACCACGACAAAAACATCCGTGTCTCCAATTGTGTTTGAATTCTCCAAACCCTTCCCTTTACATTATTGCAAGTTGCATGCTTTACTTTCTGCTGCTCATATACTCTTTGCATGCTTGCTTGAATTGTGTTAAGATTGCTTGACTTGTGCTAAGTTAGCTAAAATCTGCCAAAGAGTAAAATTGGGAAAAGGATAAGTTTTTATTTGGTCAAGTAGTCTAATCACCCCCCCTCTAGACATACTTTCGATCCTACAATAGCCTAGCCACGTGAACGGGTTTTCCTTCGCAGCATCTCGTGGCTCGCGTGCTCGCCCTAGCCGCACCTCGCTTGCAGCTTCCTCATCAGCTAGTAGCATATTTAAATTTAAACTAGCGCCTCCCAATTAAGCCCGAGGAGCCGGAAAAGCCTGGCGGGGCATTGGGAACTGTGCAATATGGCTCTGTACGTAAAGTGCTCTACTACTACTCTGTAGCTTGTGGTGTTGCACGCATGGACTTCACTCCATTATTGGCTCTACTATAAAATAAATTCCTCTTGACATTTTTTTTGAAACGGAGGCAAAAGCTTTGCTTCATCTCATTCATAAAGAAGGAACTACTAACAAAGTTCGACGAGATCCATTACACCTCCACAAATGGAAGCAAAAAGTCTAGTCTCGCTGTATCAAATAACTCAAATGTTCTTCCCCCGCATTAACCGTCGCTGATAAACAGGCTGCTAGTGTGTGCATGAGAGGAGCGGCTGAGTAGGCCAACTACGTGAGAGGAGCGGCTGAATAGAGCACCGAGAGTACCAACTAGGCCACTACGCAAGTGTACTTTCCCTGCATTGATATTACAGCAATGGTTCTAGAGAACAGTAGTACCCTCCACTTCCAACTGTAGCTCCTTGGCCCTGAGATTCAAGAGTTCAAAACTGGTGCACTGTACTAGACTAGACTAGAAGTACAGTACATCGCACTACTAGTTGAGAAAAAGTAGTACTAGTACTAGACTAGACTAGAAGTACGTACTCCTCCGTCACATAATGTAAGATGTTTTTTGACACTAGTTGGCATGTACAAAAAATAGCAAAAACAGACCCAAAATTTCTTAATCCACGCCAAAAACTACTACCTATTGCCAAAAATTTCTTACTAGTGCTATTATTTACAGTATAATGCAATCCCATAACGTTCCATAATGCTAGTACTAGTATTAAATAGTAGCCCCACCCCTTCGCTAACGAACGATCTACACTTGGAAGGGACGAGGCTCTGCGGTTACTACGCTCTTATCTCCTCCTCGCCAGTTCCCCCCCCCCCCTCTGAAGAGAAGGCAGTTCGTTGCTGCTCCCATGGATACGCCAGGCGGTTCTCCTCCTTGTCGGGGCTGGGAGACCTTGGACGATGATCCTCTGGGAGAAATCGCACGCCACTCCGACGTCCTCACCGCCGCAAGACTCGGTGCTTCCTGCACCAACTTTTTCAAGACGGTGCTTAAACAGGCTTGGGAAAAGGCCATGCTTGTTGCTCTTCCATGCGTCCTCGAGGAGAAGGTTCTTCTACGGGACAATCCTTCAAGCAGTCCACCGCTCCCTGGCCATGGTTGCATATTGACTCCGCTAGAGTTGCCGATGTTGAGAGGTAGTCGGATTTTGTCCGATGAGCAGGTCAGTAATGGAGTTTGATCATGTAGCACTTAGTTATTCCATTTCCACCCCGTAATTTCTCCGCTGCCCACCGTATTATATATAGGTCTGGGTCAGTGCCAACGAAGATTGGCTTGCATACCTCCGGCCGGATACCACCATCATTTTGCACAACATCCACAGCAGTGCGGCCGTTCCGGTAGACCCCTTCTCCACCATTGGAATCGGCCTTCCAGACTGGCTGGGCTTGAGTACGTATGATGATGCCTACATGAGATTGAAGAAGATAGCAATTGCGGACGCGCCGACAAAGCAACGCAGCTACGACGATTACTATCTCATCGCGGTGTTCTACATAAGGATTGCCATCAATGCAAGAGGCAGTAACGGCAGAGGCTGGCGCATGTTGGCGGCGGCAGATTTCACTACAAAAAAATACACTTCTGTGATGATACATGTTTGTCACAGTAGGTCGCGTTTTTTGTCATGCATGTATATCCATGACGATTTTATGACAGAATCAAGATAGTCATACATGTGCTATCATAGAAGTGTTCCATGACATTACCAAAATTACCATCACGGAAGTGTCCACTTCCATGACGATAAATCGCGCGTCACAGAAGTGCTTTCATCAAGGGTGACCGACATGTGGCATCCACCGTAACGGAACACCGTTAAGCTATCGGGTCGGGTTTTGGATCCGATAACCCATTAACAGCCCCGACCAATGGGGATTTTCCACGTGTAAAATCATCATTGGCTGGAGGAAACACTTGTCGGCTCATCATTGGGACAGATGTCATCCGCTCATTGGACCGAAGGCGCCTATGATACAGTGACACGTGGCACGGCCCAACAGAGGCCCATTCCTGTGAAAAGGCCGGCCCGTTTGACTTGGTCAAAAGTTTGTGGGCCGGCCCACGGAAAGCCTGTTAACGGTCTGTTCGCATATAGCCCATTTACAGCCCGCTAACCCAAGGCCCGTTATGCCCTATCCGAATTAGGCCCAGTAGCGTCATCGGGGCCACCCAATACGATTCCAGCCCGTTTTCACTTCTGGCCCATGTATGGCCCATGACGTCTTTCGGCCCATATGAGGCCCTATGTAACTCTTGGCCTATTAACGGCCCGTGGTGAAACTGGCCCGTAATGAACAGTGTATCACTTTACACCCATTAACGGCCCGTGGTGAAACTGGCCTGGAATGAACAGTGTATCACTTTATACCCATTAACGGCCCGTTATTCTGTTGGGCCGTTTCCAGCCCATGTTATCTTTCGGCCTTCTCAGAGCCCATTTATTCTTGGGCTCATTTCCAGCATTCGTTTACTTATGGCCTGTTACTGTCATTTTCTGCTTGTGGGCCAAATTCAGCCCATGGTTATAGTCGGCCCGTTTGTGGTCCGTTAATACGTAAGGCCGTTTTCATAGCGTCATCAAATACGGCCTATTAACGATGGCCCGTTATGGTCGGCCCATGAACAGACGATTCCAACTCTAGCCTGTTTACGGCCATAATGAGGCCTGTTATTGGCCAATGTTTGGCCAATCGATCATACGGCCCATATAAGGCCCATTGATGATACGGCCCATAGAAGGCCCATTGTTTCTACGGCCCGTAGAAGGCCCATTGTTTCTACGGCCCATAGAAGGCCTACTGTTTCTACGGCCCGTAGAAGGCGCACTGTTTCTACGGCCCGTAGGAGGCGCAGTGTCGCTACAGTAAATATTAGTCCATGGTTATTGCGGCCTAGTTTTAAAAAATAGGTTATTGCAGCCACTAGCAAACCGCGGAAAAAGAACTGCAATGACTACAAGCAAACAAATAAACAAGACAATAAGGAAATAAATAAGCAAGCAACTTACGCTAGGCTATCACGGCTATCACATATATTACATCCACTCGGCATCAAAGTTCGCCACCAGTGCAAATAAACACGTCGACAAAAGAATATACAAAACTAAGAGCACTTCAGAAGGCACTAGTCCTGGCGAGGTCAGGCCCCCAAACAGCTGAAGAAGCTAAGTAGACCTTAGTTGTGTCATTGATAGATGCATCAACACTAGATTTAAGGCATGATGGTGCGTACGGCAGTCCTCTGACATCTTCATTGCATCTTTGACTTCAAGTCGGAGCTGAACTGAAGCATGCCTTTCCGCTTTAAGTTGAGACTGAAGAAGTCGAACTGATTGAGGCAGCGACTGCACAGAGGTTGTCTCACACCTGCTGGTGAGTAGCTTCAACTCACTATCTTCATCAAGACAGGACCTTGGGGTCATCTCGCTGTCATGGTTTGGCTCACTATCTTCCCTAAAGTTCTGCCCGACGTAAGAGATACGACTCTGAAAGAGAAACAAGGAGACACGTAAAAGGTTTCACAATTATATAAGCAAATAAATGGATCTGTTCTGCATAAGGAACATGTTTTTACAACTACAATTTGAAACTGGTAGTTGTTGCAAACATCCAATCAGATGTAAACAGCAAAGCAAACAGAAGTGGAGGAAATGATGCCTATCCAAATCTATACTAGAACAAAGTTTGAAGGCTTGAGAAGGATGAACTTACATTACATGTTAACACGGGCTGGACAAATCCCTTCTCCATGTTGATGGAAGGATAATTCAACAAATTCCCCAAAGAAAATTCTTTATAAGCGTTGCCATTATTCTAGATTTTGCAAAGACTAAATATATATCAAATAATATTGGAAGAAATAGAGGATAATGAAGCTGAGGTGCAGATTGATGATACATAATCAAATAGCAATTTATTAAGTACAACATTACAAGCAAAAGGGAGAGAGGTACTGACAAGAGCAATGCAGAGCCCATTATTGTTTTGAGATCGTATGATCCTTTGAGCAAGGAGATTCATCTGAAATTAGTTTTCATACAAGAGAGAAGGTAAGGCACAAGAAGAAAGTTAGGAGTTCAAATTTTGAATTGATACCATAGACAGTACCTGACGCTGGGCTCCCAGCAGTTCTTATACGGGTTTGGTCACTGGAGTAGGGGTAAAATGTGGTACAGTTGGGCCTGTGTTTTCTGTGGCTACTGATCTATCTGATCTAACAGGTATCACTACCTTTTCCAAATACCTAGTTTGTACTCCTTGAGGATCTGCACTCACCCTCTTCCTTTTGGACATCTATTACGAAAAAACAACATTTGACTGGAAAAACATAGTGTGATGACACATGGAATAGGTACAGAAAATGGATAGGTATGGCATATACTCATATATGATGCTTAAACTAAGCAGATGGTGTAACAAAGTAGAAGTAATGCAAGAGGTCAGATGCAAAATATGTGCGACCAATACAACTTTGCAAAGTTAGAGCAAGCACCTTGATGGGTAAATAAGATAGGCCATCCTCCACCATGCCAAGTTTGTTAGCCAGTGGATCGTTCCGCAACATTCCTCTCGTGCGCCCATTCTCATATTCATTTTGATAATGTTCAATATCTTACATGCATGAAAACATAAAAACAAGTGAGATTTTCTTTGTAATGCAGAAGTGATTCTAATCCAATACTGCCTCCCTGTAAACCCCTTTGTGCTATCTCTGCAATTCTTTTAAAAGATGCCATGCATGCTGTAATTTGATGTGTGCATTAATATAATGTGGCCTACTACTCAAAATATGAGAGCTCCAGAAGTGATGACACTTCGCAGATGATAGCTTCAACATATAGTAAAGAAGAACAAGTCGACCTGACCTGACAAATTCAAAATATACTAAGGGAGAACAACTCGACCTGACCAGTCAACCGCAAGAGAAGAGTATCATCTTAAAGAAGATTGAAGATATTACAAGTCTTTCAATACAATGTCGGTTGGCCAGCCATGATGAACCAGAGCGCACAGAGAAATACTATTCTTTCCGGTCTCTCCATATGTGGCTCACATGCATTTCAAAACTAAAGTAGGAACATTTAGCTAACCAATTAAACATCTCTCAGTTTTACTAATATCAGCAATAATGTTAGATATGAATTTGTACAACTAAGCTTTTTAGCACGATGGGTGGAGCAGTGCTATTACGACACGAACCACGTAGGCTGATTGTGGTCATCATAAAATGGGGAAAACATAAGCATGGTGAGTATAGTGTTGACCGTGGCAGTGGGATTGCAGATCTGAAGCTTCAAACCGTGCAAAGGGTAGTTAGCAACCGATGTTTGATTTGAAATAACAACTAAGATTTGGTATGGACAAGAAAGTACGGTCAAGAAGTGACAAAGAAATGCAATTATGCTGTCTCTCTATATGTCGCAACATGCATTTGGAAACTCAAGTGGGACCTTTAGCTAACCAATTAAATGTGTCAGTTAACTAATATCAGTATCATATCACAATCATATTTGAACAACTAAGCTTTCGAATTCTGAGTGTTGTGTTGTTTAGCTTGAAGGGTGGAGTAATGCTAGTACGACAGAAAGCACCTACGCAGATCATAGTAGAGTAGATAAAAGGGGAAAACCCTAAGCATCAAGAGAAAAATAATGAAAGTGGAACTAGCTGGACCAGTGGGTGGTGCACATGCTTTTTGAAACGAATATAGGAACATTAGGTGACCAATTAAACGTTCTTTGTTTTCGTGATATGAGCATCATATCAGATTCGTATTTCAACACGTAAGCTTTGGGTTGAGGTCTTGAGGAGCAGTGCTAGCACGACACGAAGCACCTATGATGATGGTAGTGAATATAAAGGGGGGAAACCATAAGCTTTACGAGTATAGTGCCCGTGCCATGGCGGATCTGAAGGTGCAAACCGAACAAAGCTACTTCGCAACCAATGTTTGCTTTCAACTAGCCACTACGATTTGGTACGGACAAGAAAAGTATAGTAAACAAATTACGATCTATTTTCCGGATGAGATCAATAACTTAAGCACATATGGAAGAGTACCACCTCTCTTGCGACGCGTGTAGGCCTATGCTGATACGTTGAGGGTGCTGCGGGTGGGATGGCTGTCGGCGGCGAGGAAGAAGACTTTAGACGGCAGACGGCCGGGTCGAGGGATATATCCTATTGCCGTGGACGAGGCGGTCTTAGGAGTGGCAACGACAAGGTGGACGACAGCACCGATGAAGCGAGAGGAGGCGATGAAAGGATCCTGGTCCAGCGTCGTCGATGAGAGACGTCCATCTCTTGCAGTGGACGATGGGGTAGGTGTAGCGGCTCCGGCAAGGTGGAGGATGGGTGGCGGACGGTGGAGGCTGGCCGCAGTGGGGAGGTTGCCGTGCCGCCGCTGGTGTATGAATGGGGAAATGAAGGGGAGGGGGGGATCTCAAACTTTGGGACGCGCTTCTCTGAAATGGGGGAAAGTTATGAACTTATCCCCCATTTAAAATTTCAGACATCGCGTCGGTTGGGGATTGGACGGTAATCTCGCATCTCCCAAATATTTCCCGGTAACTATTTCGGGCGAGGAGAGGGTGTTTTGCCGCCCACGGTTGGCGCCCACGGTGTATGAACGGGGCTGACAGGTAGGGCGGTTGTGTCACGTCTGATGGAAGTTACACATATGCCCCTATTTAAAATATTAGCCTACATCGATTTCGGACGAGGAGAGTTTGTTTTGCCGCCCACTATGTATGAATGGGGAAATGGAGGAAGAGACACATGTCTTTCGGACGAGCTTGAATCAAATGTGTTTTGCCGCCCACTTTTGGCGCCCACCATGTTTGAATGGGCTCAGAGGCCGTCGTGTCACGTCCGATTGAAGTTACTAGTCTACCCCTATCGACAACAGTGTAAATTTGGTCGATAAGGATGTCAAGTGTCAGGGGTAGACAGTAATTTCCATCTCGCATTCATGTTTGCCCTGGGACCTGGCAAACTAAATTCAAATCCAATTTGTATTCGATTACGAATATCCACAAATAATTATACGTTTTTTTATTTATTTCTTCAAAACCACAACAAAGATTTATTCCACCTTTATATATGATTATGATTTAGAAATGCCGTGATCTTTGAATTTAGTAGGTTGGATACACTGAGTCAAACAGTTATTTCATCCAATACAATATGCTCACACGAAAAACAGTTCACCTTATGTCAATCATACAAGTACTGAGGATTACCTCGCCTAAAAAATTCGGATCATTACAACACATGGACAACTTAGGGGGTCTTGCAACATAATCCATTCAGAGACATGACACAACATGCAAGTACAATAATCCAATGACAATTTCAACTGGTATCTAAAGAAGAACCGGGATTACCTTGGGCTTCAGATAGCAGAAACAGCAGGACCTCCTCCGTCTTCAAATGCAACATTCTTACTTCCTCCAATTCTTGGGTTGCTTGCATAATGCGTGCTGCTAATTCCGTAATTTCCAGCCTCAAGATAAAGATTACCTCATTCATGGCAGCCACACCATCTCTTTCTACCTCTAGTAGAGCCTCAAGCACTATAATATCTGTGCTCAGACAGCTCTCCGGCGGTGTTGCCTCTGAAGTGCTACCATCTGGTAACATGGATGGCGCACTGCTTCCACAAATAGATTCTGGGGTTGTACATTGTGTCCTAGTGTGAACGGCATCCTTAAAGGTTTCCGCTGGACATAAGTAAGAGATAGTTATCGTATGATCCTAGCAGTAAGCTTACATGGTAAATGACAGACGAATTATTGCCGAGCATGGCAAACTATATTTAAATGGTTCGAAGCAGCATCAGCCGAAAAGAAATTAAAATGGTAAGATGAAACTAGGGATGGAAGTGGCAATTAAACGACATCCGCCAGTCCCATCTAGTTAGTTTTTGCTACCTCTCTAGTTCATTTTCCTCAAAAAACAAAAACTCTTTTGAACTATCAGACCACTAGTGGACTTTAATTGGGATTAAACGGGACCCAGTTGACATCCCTAGTTGAAAGGGAGTGTACCACCGCTATATTTAAGTTGCCAAGGCATCTAAGCAGTTGAAATAATCTGAGAAAGCACTTAACAGTGTGGCCTCATATAAACTACAAAGACAATCTTGTGATGAAGTTGAGAGGAATAGTTAAGGACTCAAATGAAATAGGCATGCATTTCTTTATGATAGTACAACAGTCACTGCTAACATATTGGCAAACTCAGGTATAGCGTAACAACAAACAAGCATTCGAATCAAGCAATACACAAAAGCAGACAACTGAACTATTTGTAATTCGGTAGGATTGCACGTTGAGGGCACAAGCCAAGAAAGCAGCCCACTTGCATTACACTTGACATGTACTAGAACACACTGGCTTACCATATGTTGCTGTGAAGCCTAGCTGTTGTTGCAATGTTCTTTGAAGATATCATCAGCATCCCGTGGTTGCAAATCTAGTTGTTGTAGTTTATTCGGCACCATCTATTTAGGTAAAATTAATTTTAATCGCATGCACTGGTCCGAATTGATCATCAATGGTTCATCTAAACTAATGAAAGAAGGGTGTGTGCATACACGACAATATATCCGCTTCCCTCTATTTTTATGCTTGTTCGAGGTGCCAGCCCCAACAGAACAAATATTTTGCTTGATGGGGTTGGAAGCTCCATAATTAATAGAAGCATCAAATTAGTCATGCAACTTGGGAAGATCAAGAACACACAAACAAGTAATGATCAGAGGCTCGGAGCAGTGATGTAATAGCTAGCATCAGAAAATGTAGGGTAAAACAGACAAAAAGCAGCGAAACCACATGCTAGTTTTCTGATGTGTAATTAAGCATAGAGAACATTAAGCAGTCTGATGGAACCAACAGGTGGCATCAGAACAAAACTAAAGCATATTAACTATATGTGCACTGGTATGTAATTTAGCACATGTAACATGTTCACTGCCAGAAGTATGGCCCTACAGGTGCAAGCAGAATAACGCGTCTCATCAAAAACTGAATGATGCCTTGAAGAAATTCAAAGGTGCGGTGCTTATGCTAGGAAAGTGAACATAGGCGTCGGCCATTGGATAATAGTACCTATTTCTCGGTGGCGTATGGGTATCGTTGTCATACTTGATAGCTAAGGATCGTCGATGGTGCTCGTGTTGTGGTTGACTTTGGGCCGGCTGTCACTGTCGCTGAAGCGGCTCCGGTGCTACCGGTTACGGCGCCTGTCGACATACAAGAAAGCTCATCTGTGGTACGTGAACTTTTGCATGATAAAGAGAAAAACTGAAGGAGTACAAATCGAAATAACCTGATGAGGCTGCAGCGTTGGTAAAGCAGGGCCAATGGAGTTGAATATGGCGTCTGTGGAGCGGGTCCGGTGCAGTGGACGAAGGCTTTGGCGGGCGCGTTGTATGGTGCTTTCAGTGAGGCGGATCTGTTGCGGCGGACGAGGGCATGTATGAAGGGCCAGCGAAGGGGCGGACGAGGGAGTCAATGAAGGGCCTACACTGTGGTGGATGAGGGCGCCGGTTAAGCAGATCCAGTGCGGTGGACCATGATGGCGGTCAAGGAGATCTGGAGCGGTGGACAAGCCAGTCACTGAAGCGGCTCCGGTGAAGTGGTGAGTTGACAGTTGGGGGTTCCAAGGTGCGGAAGGTAGATTCGGCAGGGTGTGAGGTCCACTGCCGCAGCGGAGGACTAGATTCGGCGGCTTGCCGTGGTTGGGGGGGGGGGTGTCGGGGAGGGGAAGGGGAGGGGTGTCGGTCTCAAAACCGGCGGATCTCGGGTAGGGGTTCCCGATCTGTGCGTCAAGGCTGATGGTAACAGGAAGCAAGGGACACAGATGTTTACCCAGGTTCGGGCCATCTCGATGGAGGTAAAACCCTACTTCCTGCTTGATTAATATCGATGATATGGGTAGTACAAGAGTAGATCTACCACGAGATCGTAGAGGCTAAACCCTAAGAGCTAGCCTATGATGGTATGATTATAATTGTGATCGGCCTTCTAAGGACCAACCTCTCTGGTTTATATAGACACTGGAGAGGGCTAGGGTTTACATGGAGTCGGTTACAAGGAAGGGAATATAATATCCGGATCGCCAAGCTTGCCTTCCATGCAAAGGAGAGTCCCATCCAGACACGGGCCGAAGTCTTGAGTCTTGTATCTTCAAGATTCAATAGTCCGGACGTTCTACACAGTCCGGCTGTCCGCATACCCCCTAATCCAGGACTCCCTCAGTAGCCCCTGAACCAGGCTTCAATGATGATGAGTCCGGCGTGCAGTATTGTCTTCGGCATTGCAAGGCGGGTTCCTCCTCCGAATACTCCAAAGTAATCATCGAACACTTAGACTGTGTCTAGATCTATGAGATGATCTTCATATGCCACCGTAGAGAGAATGATATTTCACAGATGCAATCTGCTGACAATTTTTTTGATGACGTGACATGTTATTGCAGTCAGATCATTATTCGATCTGTTTTCCCACAACCAGCTACAACACATATTGCGAGGCGGTTTCTTTGACACATCTTGTCAAAGAAGAGATCATGTCCCCTTATCACGGGATTCTCATCAATACGGGTATGGGTAACCTATCCGCGCCGCTAATCGCGGCGAGTGGGAGGCAGAGATGGGTTCCACTAGGCAAGTGGGGAGACGCAAAAAGAACTTACCGCCTCTATAAAGAGGTTAGGTTTCTTTCTCTTTTACCCACGCCTTCCCCTCCCGCTAGCTCATTCCCCTCTGTTCGAGCCCTAACGCCCAAGCACTCTTCTCCTCCATCGAAGAGAGGTTTTCCTAAGATGTCTGGATCCGGAGCAGGAGGCAGATGGATGGCCTCAACTGTCCAGGAGAAGGACATTAAGAAGCTCCGGGGAGCCGGGTATGTGGCCCAGAAGATCGGCCACCGTCTTCCACCGGTGGGACAGGTCGTCCCTACTCCGGAATCTCATGAGAGGGTCGTGTTCCTTCCCCATTTTGTCCGTGGGCTCAGGTTTCCCCTTCACCCGTTCATTCGGGGAGTCATGTATTACTACGGGATCAATTTTCATGATCTTTCCCCCAACTCCTTCCTCAATATCTCGACGTTTGTCGTCGTGTGCGAGGCTTTTCTCCGGATCCCACCTCACTTCGGCCTATGGCTGAAGATCTTTAATGTGAAGCC
This sequence comes from Triticum timopheevii, assembly GCA_963921465.1. Classification (NCBI taxonomy): domain Eukaryota; kingdom Viridiplantae; phylum Streptophyta; class Magnoliopsida; order Poales; family Poaceae; genus Triticum; species Triticum timopheevii. Next base: position 169,296,067 of record OY997274.1, on the reverse strand, counting down.
CAAGGTGGTGAGTGGCGAACACGCCGAGTGTGGCGGCGCCATGGTAAGCAAGATGCCCAAGGCTGTTTGGCTGAAAGGTGCTTTCAACGACTCCGTCAAGGAGTGGCAGCAGCAGTGGTTCTATATCACCGAACCACGCGGCAAGAAGTGGGCGGCAGCTCCGGAGTTCTGATCCGGAGCTCCGCTGCGGCTCATGTCCTGGCCCGAGAAGGGCCCAAACTGGTGCTCGTCCGATGAGCTGTTACTGCTCCAGACGCGCATTCAGAGTGTGGTCGATTGGGACGTCAAACTTGTCGACATAGTCCAGGTGATGCTAGTTTGCCTGGTTCTCCCTTGTCAGCGCCGAGCTTGTACCCCGTGGGAGTTTGATCTGGCCGAGCACCAAACCCTCGGGAGCTTTATGATTCCTCCCACAAGGATATCTGGAAGGTGCTCTTTAAGAACGACAAATCGTGGCTGGGCCCCGCCGAGGACCGTGGGTATCAATCATCCCATTCTCCAAGCTCGGTAAGTCACAGCCACACTCTTTCTATTCATGCTTTAGTTGGCATGTCATGCGGGAGACACCTTAATCGTGTTTCATTGTAACCTCAGGGATGGGTAAAGAAGGTGGAGCAGCTACATTGTCCAGCTCCCCTGCCGGAGGAACCGGCTGGACCTCTTCTGACGAAGATGCTGGTCCCTGCGCCTTACAAGGCGCCAAAGAAAGAGGCCTCCAAGAAGGTCAAGAAGACCCGGGGTGGCCTTCGCCGTTGCGAGGCTTCGGATGCCAAATCCAAAGACTCCAGCGACGATCCTTCGTCCGAGGACGAAGAGGAGGAAGCAGAGGAGGATGAGCCTCACTCTGATGTTGGGAGGAAGAGGACGGCCTCCACATCTCTGGAGGCCGGATCGCCCATGAGGGGGGAAAATTCCCTCCCAGGGGCATCCCCCACAGCTTCCGATAGCAGCCCGGAGTGGGATCCCAGGGTCTAGCCCCTGGAGAAGTTGTAAGTATCCGAACGCGCGTATGCGTCCGGGATCGTTTTTGGGTATAGTGGTTTTGACTATTGCCTACATATTGCACAGTCCGGCAAGGTCCTGCACCGGCCAATCCTCGTCGGAGGATTCACTGGGCTCGGACGCTTTGGTGAGTGAGACGCCTCCGCAGGCCCCTTCCCCCAAGTCCGGGCGCGACACTGAGGTGTCATCTTGACAAGACCCAGACCAGGGAGGACATATCCTTGGTGCCGAACACGCGGGGATGGATACGGCCCCCGGGACCTCTAGGGTTCCGGGATCAAGCGAGCAGCCACCCTCGATGGTGGGGGGCCTGCCCACCCCGCCGGCATCCTCTGCTCGAGCAGAGCTGCCTGGCGGTCTATCGACAACATTGAAGAACGCGTCTATTGTCGATGAGCATCGGGCCCTTATGGGCGTGGTGGTTGAGAAAATTCAGTCCGCCGAGAGCGGGCTAAATGAGTCCTGCCTTGGCCTTATAAAGGATTTTGAGGTATGTTTCTTAAGAAACCCTTGAGGAATTGTCATAATATGAGTAGTAGCCCCTGATGCACTATCCGATGGAGGAGATAGAGCCGGGCAGGGGATCAAATCCCCTGCTCTCGCAGGAGCCTATGTGAATGATGTATACCCTTTTGATTGAAAACATGCATCCGCAGAGAGGACGGCCGCTTATAATGTGGAAATGTCCGAACTGAAGCAGAGCCTTACACGGGCCGAGGAGGAACTCGGTCGTGTGAGGAAGCAACTGGAAGACAAGCAAGGTATGTTGAAAACATTTGTCTTGGAGTTGGCACGAACGAATAGTTATGCATAATGAAAAATATTAGTATTGTGTGCTCTAGGAGCGGGTGCCAAATACGAGGCACTAAAGAAAGCTTTGGCTGATGCCAACAAGAAGGCTGAGGCCGAACAGGCGCTTCGTGAAAAACACGAGGCCAGGGTTATCACAGCTGAGCGAGAGCTCCAGGAAGCTGTGAAGAAAAGCGAGGGCTTGGAGCAGAGTCTAGAAGGGAAAGAATCCGAACTCGCCCAAGCTCTCGAGGCTGTGGAAGGTGCTCGGGAAGAAGCCCGAGGTGCTGCGCGGGACATTCCGGAGGCCCGGAAAGTGGCGGCTGGTAAGGCCTTCTGTGTTCTTAGCTCTTTATATGTTAGAATGTGAAGAATACTAAGCGGCAAGCTGAATTCTTATTTTTCCAGGGGCTTTTGCAGATCTTCCTCGCAGCATATCAGATGCCGCCCAATTCTACCGCACCGAGGCGAATAAGACTGCGGAGAGGGATTTCTGGTTGTAGTATCTGGCACCGAACTATCCGGTGCCATTTATTGATCAGTTGAAACAGCTGGTCGAACTGCACCAGGCGGCCGAACTAGCCATGAAGGACTTGGTTGTCCGGCTGTGGCCTGCGGAGCCGATTCCAAGCAGCTACTTCGAACTCGTCAAGCGGATTGTGGGCGCCTGTCCTCGGCTTGATGCTATCAAGCGATCAGTATGTATAGAAGGCGCACGCATGGCGTTTGCCCGTGCAAAATTCCATTGAGGGAGGCTTGACGCGGAGAAGCTGATGACCGAGGGGCTGCCAGAGGGTAAGGAGCACCGCAAGCCCGAGCTATATTATGAAGGTGTAATGAAAGGGGCCTACCTTGCGGCGTACAAGTGTGCTAAAGATATTATATTCCCCTAAGGGCATTTGTGATGCTTGTTGTAATATGGGATAATGGCATGTTTATTTTATATTGCCTATTTTGTTTGAACATACGTTCTTCCTGTGCGGCTGTTTATTGTATGAAAATCCTGGGAGTTGGCTAGTCGTCGGCTTCTGCCCCCTCGTAAAAAGGATACGGGGGTGTTCGGGATATATCTGAACGCTCTTGATCCCATAGTTGGGTCCTTTTAAGGAGGTGTATCTTTCCGCGAACCAGGCAATCGGACTATAAGGCTTTATTACTCTCACTTAGCCATAGGAATTTGAGTATGGTCGGCGAAGCCCCTAGTGTTCGGAAGACCGAACTAGGGGCTCTATTGGCACCTGATCAGAAGACTGATCTGTCGCACTCAGCATTTATAATGGCGTTGTGTGGAATAAATCTTTAAGGATTTTGTAACCTCTCGAACAGCGGACCGGCTCTCGCTTCATCATGACGGTCGGTTTTCGGCTTTCTCTACTGAGGTGGTCGTCCGGCTGAACCGAGACACAATCGCAGTAGTTCTCACAGCGCTACCTTAGCCGATAGAACGGAACGTAGGGTACCAAAACATGGGAGCCGGGCAAACCCAACCAATGACCCAAGACATGATTCGGAGTAGATGCATATAGTGCTATAAGTTCGGGGTGCCGAGCAACGGAAAAGGTTGTCGGACTTTATTACCGTACTGTGAAGCCCCTGGTGTGACCAGGCGAACACGGAGCGTGGCTGTTGTTTTCGGCAAAGAGGCGCCAGTGATAAACGACGGCCGGTAATTGTTATTTAAATCTATGCATTGTAGTAGGATGATATGTCTATGCATATGAGTATGATGTATGGAAAGAGGTGTTATTTGGCGGAACCTGTTGTGGCCGGACTGGAGGGGGTTGTGAGTGGATCGAGAATGAATCCGAACTGCCTTCTACCTGCTTGTTCCTTCCTTTGTGTGTCTGCGCTAATTCCATGCCGCCAATCCTATTATGCGTCAATCGTTAGTTTGTAAAATGCTTGAAGGCAGATGGGTGTCCTTTTTTTGTTGGTCCCACGGTCCCTAATCGGGCCCCGGTGTGCCCAGCCGTTATACTGTGAGGTAGTGCGGACTCCACAATGGGTGTCCGGATAGTTGGCCTGAGTAATTTACCACGTGGAATCTAGTCGACGTGGTTTATCCCGTTAGCATACGGTAAGCTTCCGCATGGTGGGAGGGTGCCGAAGATTTATTCTTTGGCGTAGCATCTTGTTGGGTTATTCGAAGACAACTGCTAGAGTGGTGGGCCAATAAAGCTTGGCCTTTGCGCTCTACATCTTTTAGGAGATGTTATTCGTGGCTTCATACCCTTGTGGGCTTTGCGTGTTATGGAGCCCCCGGACTACTAGGTCTAGAGGTACTGCAATTGACTTGCTGTTGTTTATGTGATCCTGGGCGATCGGCCGTACTGTTATGCTCTGGGGCGTGGGGTTCTTGACGAGGCGCCTTCCCTTATGCTTCCGGCGCGCGGCCAGCCGCTTTGTTTTGAGGATCCTGCATTCTCTATTGGTATGCTTTGCCGTCCTTCTGGGGTACCGTGAATTTCACACGGCTGATCCAGTGTGTGGCTTTGGTCGAGTAAGCTTGGGTTGTTCTTTATCCGTTTACCGGACTGAGAGTTGCCGGACTTGGCATCAGCTTCCTTGTCTTGACGTTTATGACCTTTGTGTTGAAGCCTGAGGGTGCCTCTTTGTGTATGCTTCTTGCCGTCTTGGACCGTAGTGGTGTGTGGTCGTCTGTGTGTGTGCCTGTGGTTTTCCTGCTCAAGTTGAGGTAGCCGGTTGTGCCGTGTATGCCCTTTGATGGGGCTGTCGGGTTCATATTTTTCGGTGGCCAGTATCTTGGTCCACCTATCCACTAGCATGTCTTGGTAAGCTTTAAGCTGCTCTTGCTTCCTTTGCAGGCTCCTTGCCGTGGCCATGAGCCGTCGCTTGAAGCGAACTTGTTCCACTGGGTCTTCAGGTACGCCGAATTCATCATTGCCGAGGCTTACCTCGTCGTCGGAGGGGGGGGGGTGTATAATTGTCCCTCTCCGAGTATCCCATCATGATCGGTCTGGCCTGCTTGAGGGTAGGCTGACTAGGGCTGTACTCCTCTTTGGTACCATCCGAACTGCTTTCATCTCCAGGGCCGGTGTTGATGTGGCGGGGCTTGGAGTGGCGCTGATAATGCACACACTTTGATTTTTTTCCTGAGGGGTTGTCCTCCGTTGCCTCACCGCTACTGGTTTCCTTTGGAGTGTCCACCATATATATATTTTATGAGGAAGTGGCCGCCCACCGCCCTGCAAGCGGTGGTCCCTGTAGTTCTCCTGCATCGTCGTCCATACCGTCGATGCCTTCGGAGTCAAAGTCAAGCACGTCGGTTAAATCATCGATCGTGGCAATGAAGTGGGTGGTGGGTGGGCAACAAATTTCTTTGTTGCCTGCTTCCCACCCGAGCCAGACATAGTTCGACCCAGAATTCTCTGTCAAAGAGAGAATTTTAAATGAGTTCAGTATGTCGCCAAAGGGCGAGTGCTGAGAGATGTCTGCTACAGTGAACTCCATTACCGGAGCCCAACCAGGCTTGGCAGACCCGGGGATGCGCGGACTGGAACCTACAACCGGATATGAATCCGGGGGTCCAGAGTTACAGGCTCCCTCAGAAGTGAGGCCTATGTTCGGCTCCATTGCCGATGAGAGTACGGCCTGCGGGGCGGGGTCCAGCCCTCCGTCCTCAGGCAGCGCAACCTACCCCGGATTTAGATGCGAGGCTTCTGGCGGGGTGATATCCCGAGCATCGTCTGACGGCAGGTCTAAGCCGTGCTCATCGTGACTATTCGGTGCTCCTGGTGCTGGCCCGAATCCGTCGAAGATCAAGTCCCCGCGGATATCCGCCGTTTAGTTCAAGTTCCCGAACCTGACCTGGTGGCTGGGGGCATAGCTATCGATCTGCTCCAGGTGGCCAAGCGAATTGGCCTGCAGTGCAAAGCCGCCGAACATGAAGATTTGTCTGGGGAGAAAAGTCTCGCCCTGGACAACGTCGTTGATGATGATCGAAGGAGCCATCGAGCCTGATAGCAACGACACAGAGGGATTCTCAATGAAAGCACCAATGTCGTTGTCAAAACCAGCGGATCTTGGGTAGGGGGTCCCGATCTGTGCGTCAAGGCTGAAGGTAACAGGAAGCAAGGGACACATATGTTTACCCAGGTTCGGGCCCTCTCGATGGAGGTAAAACCCTACTTCCTTCTTGATTAATATTGATGATATGGGTAGTACAAGAGTAGATCTACCACGAGATCGTAGAGGGTAAACCCTAAGAGCTAGCCTATGATGGTATGATTGTAATTGTGATCGGCATTCTAAGGACCAACCTCTCCGGTTTATATTGACACCGGAGAGGGCTAGGGTTTACATGGAGTCGGTTACAAGGAAGGGAATATAATATCCGGATTGCCAAGCTTGCCTTCCACGCAAAGGAGAGTCCCATCCGGACACGGGCCGAAGTCTTGAGTCTTGTATCTTCACGCTTCAATAGTCCGGCGTTCTACACAGTCCGGCTGTCCAGATACCCCCTAATCCAGGACTCCCTCAAGGGGCTCTGGGGAAGAATGTTGGGGGCAAAGAGGGGAAAACAATGGAGTTACCAAAGCAGCCCTTTTTCGTTCATGTGGCAGGGGTAAAACAGGAATATCGCAGGGCTAAACTTTCGGGCGCGTGATATTTCGGTGTGAGCGGGAAGTTTGAAAGCTTTTGGCGCCTAAAATTATAAGTATTCTGCTCTCGTACGGCCGACTATGATATCATGGCCGACAATTTGTTTGTTTTGCATGCTAAAAAAAGTGCAAGTTTTGAAAATCAATATCTCCAACTCGAAACTTAGATTGTCCATTCAATTCAAATATGGATCATTGAGCTACTACAAGCAAATACCATCATACGGTCCAATTCAAATGAAATTCCAAATGTGTTTATCCTAAATATGATGAAAAAAAGCAAAAATGTGTATGTGTATGAATAAAGTGCATGATTATAAAGTTTGAACATGCCCGTATGTGTATATCTCTAGGTTTGATATATGAATTTGAAATCACGAAATCCCGGCTTAAAAAATGTACTTCCGTTTAAATGAATTACAAAAGCTAATGATGGAGTCGAATGCTAAAATTCCAATCTTAGGTTTGTAATTCTGGTACATCAAGGTATATCACGCATGTTCAAAAGTATCGTTATCTCATAGTACAAACTATGAAACAAATTGATCAACCATGAGTGCACAATATCTCAATTACGCTAAAGTCCCTCAAATATAGACACCTCACTCCTTATCTGAAGTCAACCCCCCCCCCCACCACACACACACACACACACATAGAGAAGTCATTCTCTCCCCCAAACACCAACACACTAGCACATTAACACCCCTCTATCTTGTAAAGTCCGGACCCCAACATAGGTCTCTATCACTTTGCCTCTCGGGCATGCACACATCTCTTCTCTCACTCTCTACGTCTCCCGCTATCTCTCTTACCCAAGCACACGCACTATGTAAAGTGTATATTTCCCATACACACAAAATGTCGCCCCCAAACGTCTATCTCCCTAGTTATGTGGTTCTCGCGCACTCACCTCACACACCACCCCCACTGCAAACAAGCACACTTTGTCTCCCTGTGCACCAGTCTCCTCTTTCTATCTCTCCCACATGCGGACCCGCCCCAACTCCTGCCCTGCATACATATATGTCGTGACTCTTTACATAGCTCCCTAATGTATAATCGTTCTCGATTTCGCACATTGTTCTCTACACCATCTATTCTAGATCTCTCATGAAGTCCCTATCACACACACGATGACTCGCTTCCCTTGCGTCTCCGTTCATAGGCCAATTTCGGACAACATCAACATTGTCTGCCTATCTATACGCCATTTATGGACACAAACGACCCCTCTCGCCCCCTCTCTTCCTCTCTATCTCCCCGTCGCTAGATCTCTCTTTCTCTCTCTCTCACACCCCTGTACCACACACACACTCGATGTCTCTTCCAAATAGTCTGCTCCCCCCGCCCGCACCTGGGCTATCTCGCTACTACACATGTCACACCATTCCCCCTTCCCTTATACTAGGTTTACGACATCAGTGGTCTCTCTACTCCACATACACTCTCTCCCTCTCACACACAAACGCGTGCACAAACACACACAGACATGCACAAACACCCATTTATCTGGATCCTCATCTCTCCCCATGTTCGCATGTGTATCTCACACACTCACTCTCTAATTATGTATATGTGTCTCCACGTTACACAACATAAAGCCCCATGTACATGTCTCTCTCTATCCTCCACACACATAGACACAAAGAATCTTTTATCATTGCCTCAGTCTCTAACATATCACACATGCACTCTCTCTCTGTCTCTCTCTCTCTGTATCTCTCTCTCTCTCTGGTTTCCTTGTGAATAACTTACTGTCTATTCATCAACAGTCGTGGTAGTACGGCGAACACGAGACATGAAAAAGAATAAATCTACACGTGCTTAGACCACCTAGTATGACTACTAGGACTAGAGCAAGCCAAAAAGCGCGCCGCCGTCACCCCCTCCTTGTCGGCGACGGGAAAATCTTTGTTTTACACAGTCAAGAAGTCATTGTGCTAAGGCCCCACATGCCGAGGCGTTGAATAGAATGTAGATGCTAGTTTACAGAAGCAAGTATCGATAATACGTTTGTATCTCCATACTTATATTTCTTCTCTTATAAAAAACTGAGTTGATGATGATGGTACGTGTGCCATCTTGCAATATAGACCGTCCGATCCATGTCTGACGGATGGAAATTAAACTAAAAGATACCCGCACCCCTCTCCACATTTGCAGGCAAGGCCTTCCCTTGTTCATCCTTATCTCCAACAAACCTCATTGTTTATCAATTAAGAAAGGAAGCCTCTGGAACAAACTGGCCTGGTGGCCGCTGCTGGCATCGTCAATCCCCATGCCTCCACTCAGTCCGACCACCAACCACCACCACACCCCACTCCTCTTCACCTCATCTCATATTTCTCGAGATATCATTAGTTTTTACACATGGGATTACTCCCACAAGGGTCAATCACAACAAGTGTTTCATAAAAAATGCATCTTGATGTTCCGTGCAATGCACGGATCTTGCTAGTACTCCTGCACAAGACTAAGTTGGTGATGCTTGTGTGTCTGCCACCTGTCGTTTCTGACCATTAAATCTACATCGAACGATTGTGAGGTAAGTTGTTGCGTTTTCTCACCAACATCCCACTTGTCTATCAATTTGCAGAAAAACCCATAATTAGTATCTTAAAACCAACCACATCCCTCCCTGACCTCACCAAAACAGCCCAAGGAATATATTCTAATTGAAACATAATATATCTCTAGTGACATATGTATATCAAAATTAGAGTGTTTTGTACCAAGTTTGTGAATAAGTATTATTCTAATTATGATGCGTTGCAACAGACATGAACATTGCTAGTATTTCCAACCATGCATTTTTTCCTAGTATTCCATAGTTTTGAGTTTTCCATCAAGATATTAGTCACTATGGTTGATATTTACTTTCAATCATGTACACGTATGCAATATGTAACTAGCCTTTCTTATTGGCTTCCAAAGCTTAACTTTCACTCCTACTTACAATATGTAGAGTATTTAACAAAAAACTACCACTTTCAACCAGCCCTAGGAAGAATCTATTGTACAAAAAATAGCAAAAACATACCCAAAATTTCTTAATCCACGCCAAAAACTACTACCTAGTACTCCTACCGATTAGGTTCATTTAAACCCATTTATGACAGGGTTGGCCCACACGTCCGTGCTGACGAGGCAGCTTAAACCAACACATTTTGTTTGACCGTTGACATGAGGGACCCACGTCTGACCTTCTATCCTGTTATTCCCCCTCAAATCATTATTTTTCCTGAACATTACTTCAAACAATACTGATGCGTGTTGGCAGGCTGGCCCGAGTGTGACTCACGAGCGAGCAAGCCACCGTGCTGGCCTTCGCTTGAGCCATATGGTTGGCCTTAGCGCGGCACGCGCGAGCAAGCCACCGCACTACAGTGCCAATCTAGCTAGCAAACCTTGCAGACAAGCAGCTGGACAGAGCTATCTTGGCTAGCTAGCGGCCGCGAGCGCGGGACGGAGCTGGCATCCGGGCTGCCACAACATGGGCTCCGCACGGCTGGCGGTTTTGATCTCGCCTTCTGCCGGCGGCGGTAGCTGCGTCCCATGGCCGAGGATGACTAGGTGGACGGGCCGGAGGTAGGAGGTCACTCGAGGATTTTTGTTGGTAAGAGCATGTACAATGGTTGATAAGGTAGTCTTATCTTAAGTCTGCCACATATGCAAGTGGTAGTAGTTTCTTGGCATTTTTGTGGTTTCTTGCATTATTAGGGGTTTCTTGTAAGGAACAATGTACGTACTAGTAGCGACAAAAGGCGATTCTAGGTTGCGTTGTACTCCAACGAGTACTACTCGTTTTGTGGGTTCGATCCTGGCTGAACACATGGCGGCCTTTTAAAAAAAATAGTAATACAACACTTTGCTGCGAGCCAATATTTTACACGGGTAGTTTGAGTATTGAAGTCAAACGGACGTGCGGTCCCACAATCTGGGTGCACTGGACAGCCTAGCCATGTGAACGGGTTTTCCTTCCCAGCATCCTGTGGCTCGCGTGCTCGCCCTAGCCGCACCTCGCTTGCAGCTTCCTCATCAGCTAGTAGCATATTTAAACTAGCGCCTCCCAATTAAGCCCGAGGAGCCGGAAAAGCCTGGCGGGGCATTGGGAACTATGCAATATGGCTCTATACGTAAAGTGCTCTACTACTACTCTGTAGCTTGTGGCGTTGCACGCATGGACTTCACTCCATTATCGGCTCTACTATAAAAGAAATTCCTCTCGACGTGTTTTTTTAAAATAGAGGCAAAAGCTTTGCTTCATCTCACTCATAAAGAAGGAACTACTAACAAAGTTCAACGAGATCCATTACACCTCCACAAATGGAAGTGAAAAGCCTAGTCTCGCTATATTAAATAACTCAAATGTTCTGCCCCCACATTAACCGTCGCTGATAAACAGGCTGCTAGTGTGTGCGTGAGAGGAGCGGCTGAGTAGGCCGGCTACATGAGAGGAGCGGCTGAATAGAGCACCGAGAGTACCCACTAGGCCACTACGCAGGTGTACTTCTGCTGCATTGATAGTACAACGATGGTTCTAGAGAACAGTAGTACCCTCCACTTCCAACTGTAGCTCCTTGGCCCTGAGATTCAAGAGTTCAAAACTGGTGCACTATACTAGACTAGACTAGAAGTACAGTACATCGCACTACTAGTTGAGAAAAGTAGTACTAGTACTACTATAGTACGAGTACGTACTCCTCCGTCACATAATGTAAGATATTTTTTGAAACTAGTTGGCGTGTACAAAAAATGGCAAAAACATACCCAAATTTTTTTAATCCACGCCAAAAACTACTACCTAGTGCCAAAATTTTCTTACTAGTGCTATTATTTACAGTAGAATGCAATCCCATAACGTTCCATAATGCTAGTACTAGTATTAAATAATAGCCTCACCCCTTCGCTGAGGAACGATCTATAGTTGGAAGGGACGAGGCCCTGCGGTTACTACGCTCTTATCTCCTCCTCGCTAGTTCCCCTCCCCCCCCCCCCGAAGAGAAGGCAGTTCGTCGCTGCTCCCATGGATTCGCCAGCCGGTTCTCCTCCTCGTCGGGGCTGGGAGACCTTGGACGACGATCCTCTGGGAGAAATCGCACGCCGCTCTGACGTCCTCACCGCCGCAAGACTCGGTGCTTCCTGCACCAACTTTTTCAAGATGCTGCTTAAACAGGCTTGGGAAAATGCCACGCTTGTTGGTCTTCGATGCATCCTCGAGGAGAAGGTTCTTCTATGGGACAATCCTTCGAACAGTCCACCGCTCCCTGGCCATGGTTGCACGTTGACTCCGCTAGATTTGCTGACGTTGAGAGGTAGTCGGATTTTGTCCGATGAGCAGGTCAGTAATGGAGTTTGATCATGTAGTACTTAGTTATTCCATTTCCATCCCGTAATTTCTCCGCTGCCCACCGTCTTATATATAGGTCTAGGTCGGTGTCAACAAAGATTGGCTTGCATACCTCCGGTCGGATACCACCATCATTTTGCACAACATCCACAGCAGTGCAGCCGTTCCGGTAGACCCCTTCTCCACCATTGGGATCGGCCTTCCGGACTGGCTGGGCTTGAATACGTATGATGATGCCTACATGAGATTGAAGAAGATAGCAATTGCGGACCCGCTGACAAAGCGACGTGGCTACGACGATTACTCTCTCATCGCGGTGTTCGACATAAGGATTGCCATCAATGCAAGACGCAGTAACGGCAGAGGCTGACCCATGTTGGCGGCGGCAGATTTGTACCCCTACACGTTCGAAGACGCCGTGCGCCATCTAGGCCGCATCTTCGCGGTGACAAGCTAGGGGACTTGTTTCATCTGGTTGCCATCCTACAATACAGGAGATTACAAACGGAATGCACAAACCATCATTTGCATCCCTAACAGTACTCCATTATTTTGCAGGGACCAGTCATCCCCGATCAAAATAAGATCGCCGATCCTGGATGTGCATTTGCATCCGCGATTCGGTCTAACCTGGAACCTTGTAGCTGACTTTGTCATATTGGGATCAACTATCTTTGCAGTCGTTACCCATGGTACCACTGATGTGCAACATGGTCACACAATCTACCATGATTGGACCGTCACCATCTACCCAGGTATTCCATTTTTTAACCCTCTCTCCTTCTCTTTCATTGTTGTACTAGTAGTATACTTAGTAGTACTAGTAGGAGTACTTTTTACCTTGGAGGACACGTATAGCTAGCTAGGCCCTTGAAGACTTGAACCCACTAGCTGCCACCATTTTTGTTTTTCCATGTCTTACTATCTCTGTCACATCCCTAGCTTCTGGTATTGCACTAGGCTAGCTTCATGTGTGCATCATATTTAAATTTTGCTTAATTTTGAAATGGGGATGTTCAAACCCTAGCACCACTTGAATCAACTAGGTTCAACTAAAATTTGCATTCAATGAAACCAAAATGATCCTTATTGATATTTGGTATTTTTGGCAAGGGCTTTGTTCCAAACCAAAAATAATGAACATTTTTAAGGAATTATTTTGGGCATTGAATTTAAATCAATATTGTATTTGGATTTGGTTTTATATTCTTAATATGTGGAATATAATTTCAGATAACTCTGAAATAATTTATGTGCCTTTGGATAGTCCCATTGTGCAATATAAAATATTCAGAGGAATGTTATCACTGTTTTCAATTTGTTTGGAGTTCAAAACAGTGGCAAAATGAATTAATAAAGGAAAACAGAACAGAAATAAAATAGAGCAGGGAAACCTACCTGGCCCAAACCTACCTGGCAGCCACTTACCTGGCCCAGCCCACCAGAGCCGCCACCGTCTCCCACCTCGCGCCAGAAGGACGCGAGGCGTGTGGCCACCGCGCGCCGGCACGCGCCCGAGACACCTCCTGCTTCCGCCGCTTCTGGAACCAGCCCCGAGCGCCACGCGGTCTCCTGCTTCCCTTGCACCTCTCCCCACTCTCCCCGTGCTCTATCCCCTCCCCTGTCTCTCCCCCTCGCGCGCAGTCCGAGCGCTGCCGCCGCCGCCGACGAGCACCACCGCAGCCAATGCCTCTCCCTCGTCCTCCCGAGCAGCACAGAAGCTCTGCCACTTCGTCCTCGACCCCCTCACCGAGCCGCATCCCGCCAGAAGCCCCCAAACGTCCTCATCGGGCTCGTCTTCAACCTCCCGACGGCGAGATCGACTTCGCCGCCCCGCCAACTCCAATCCTTCACCGAGCCTGTTTCGACGCCCTCTGCACTCGACGTGAGCTCCTGCTCCTTCTCCCCCTCCCCATTTGCTCTGCTGCACGTCGTAGCTGCCACACCACGCTCGCCCGCACGCGCCGCCGCCTGAGTTCCTCACCGCCGTGGCCACAGTCACCGTTGCCCCCAACCGAGCACACCCACGTGCTCACCGCACCACGTAGAGGCCATAGGTGCTACGCATGCATCGCCACACCCACTGTAGCTCCGATCCCAAGCTCGCCCGAGCTCCGGCCGCCACAGCCGAGCTCGCCGGCGACGTTTCCGGCCACCCCAGCCGCAGCCGCAACCACCGTTGGACGCGCCGCGTTGCGGCCGTTACAACGAGACCAGCCGTGCGTCCTCCCGACGCCGGAGTTGGCCGGACGGCGAGCGCCGTCGTGCTCCGATCATCGCCGGCGTCACCTACTGACGTGGCGCCGGTTTAATTAGTGTTAATAACCCCGCTAAACACCCCCAGGGCCACTGCCATGTGGGCCCTAGTGCATGTTTAGGTTAGATTAATTTTATGTTTAGATTAGTGATAACCCTGTGGCCCACGTGACGGCGTTGAGTTTGACCTAGTCAGCGTTGACTGGACCCACATGTCTGTGGGACTAACCAGCCTGGGCCGCTGACGTATGGGTCCCACGCATCAGGTTTGACCTGGACCGGGTCTGTTGACCTGCTGAGGTCAGCATGACGCAATGCTGACGCAGTAAATGATTTTCTGGATTTAAAATAAATCAGAAAATCCAGAAAATGTCCTAAACTTCTAAAAATCATAGAAATTCAACCGTAACTCCAAATGAAATAATTTATATATGAAAAATGATCAGAAAAATCCAATCTATCCATCTGTACCATTCTCATGCATGTTAGAACAACTTATAACTGCTGTTTAGGCCAAATCATATAATGAAATTTAAACCTTCACATATGGGGTTTGAATTTGAATCCTGGATTCAAGCCAACTCCATTTAACTTGCTGCTACTTGCATTAGCTCAAACCACAGCATCTTGCCATGTCATGATCATGCATCATATTGTGCATTGTATTGATTGTGTTCTTCCTTGTTTGCTGATGTTTGTCCCCTCTCGATAGACGTGATACCGACGATGAGATCGATGACACCAATGAAGAACTATACTATCTTCAGAAGTGCCAGGCAAGCAAAACCCCCTTGTTCATTTCGATACAATCCCACTCTCTCGCTCCTGCTCTATTTTACTGCATTAGGACAACAACAATACAACTGTTACTTGCTGTGGTAGTTGAACCCCTATATCCTCTGCATGACCTGTCAATGCCACAGTAAATAGATGAAACCCACTAGCATGAGTAGGAGTTGTTTGAGCCCTGATCTGCCTACTCATTCATGCTTGTTTGTCATGCCTGCTATTGCTTAGAGTTGAGTCAGGTCTGATTCATCGGGGATGAATTGGAGGTGTGTGAACATGTCCTACTGTTGAGACCTAAGTGTGTGAACACGATTTGGTAAAGGTAGCGGTGAGAGGCCATGTAGGAGTACATGGTGGGTTGTCTCATTGCAGCCGTCCTCAGGAACTAAGTTCTGTGTTTGTGATCCATGAACAGTTACTACCACACATTGGGCTCCGGGCGCTCCAAGCTCTCTCGACTTATTAATCAACCTGATCTCTGTCCAGGAGTTGCAACTAGTTTCTGGTGTTTGTAGGTAGTGTTAGTAGTCTACCAAGTGGCACCCGGTACAAGTGGGCTTGGGACAGACTAGGAACAGTGGCTTGGTGTACCAAGTGGCACCCGGATGGTGGGCTTGGGAACCCTGCTCACATCGTTTGGGGCCGTGAGCGACACCCCGGCCGGATCTCCTTGCGGATGGAACCCGAACAGGCGATAAACCTGGATGAGAGACTTGTGTGGTTAGTCAGGTCGTGGCCGACTCCCTCGCCAGGCTTCCGCTTGAAGGTTGCCAAGATACACGAGGTGTACATGGCGGTAAGTGGCGAGAGCGTGTGTGAAGAAGTACACCCCTGCAGGGTTAATATGATCTATTCGAATAGCCGTGTCCGCGGAAAAGGACTTCTGGGTTGCCTGTACAGTTCATAGACAAGTGAAAGTGGATACTCTAAAATACGCAAGATAAGCGTGAGTGCTATGGATGGCGTTCTCGTAGGGAGACGGAAGCGGATCCATAGTGGCGTATTGATATGGTGAATATGTGGACAAGTGTGCGCCACCTCAAAGAGTTACTTGCTGTCATAGTTCAGGATAGCCACCGAGTCAAAGCTGGCTTGCTGCAGTTAAACTCCACCACCCCCTTTGTTGATAATGATGCATATGTAGTTAGATCTGATGTAAGTCTTGCTGGGTACATTTGTACTCATGTTTGCCTATTTTATGTTTTTGCAGAGAGACTTCAGTCTCGCTAGTAGTTCCGCTTGGACTTCGACGTTTAGCTAGTTACCTCAGCTATTATCTTGTGCCTCGGCAGGATCTGGTAGATAGTCAGGCTTCTCAGCCTTTTTCATTTGTAGTTGTCTGTACTCAGACATGTTAAGCTTCCACATGTGCTTTGACTTGTATGCTCTGAATGTTGGGTCATGAGACCCATGTTTGTGATATCTCGCTCCTCGGAGCCTATTGCATAAAATACTTGAGTTGTAGAGTCATGTTGTGATGCCATGTTGTATTTGCACATATCGAGCATATTGTGTGTATGTTATTGAAATGCTTGGTATGTGTGGGATCTGACTATCTAGTTGTTTATCCTTAGTAGCTTCTCTTACCGGGAAATGTCTCCTAGTGCTTCCACTGAGCCATGGTAGCTTGCTACTTCTCCGGAACACTTAGGCTGGCCGGCATGTGTCCTTCTTCGTTCCTGTGTCTGTCCCTTCGGGGAAATGTCACGCGATGAATACCGGAGTCCTGTTAGCCCGCTACAGCCCGGTTCACCGGAGTCCTGCTAGCCCGGTGCTACAGCCTGGATTCACTCGCTGATGACCGACATGTTCGATGCTGGGTCATGGATGCCTGTCCCTGTAAGTTTGTGCCGCTTTGGGTTTACGACTAGCCATGTCAGCCCGGGCTCCTTATCATATGGATGCTAGAGACACTATCATATACGTGTGCCAAAAGGCGCAAACGGTCCCGGGCAAAGGTAAGGCGACACCCGTGGGGATACTGTGCGTGAGGCCGCAAAGTGATATGAGGTGTTACATGCTAGATCGATGTGGCATTGAGTCGGGTTCCTGACAGTTTTGGTATCAGAGCTTGACTGCCTGTAGGATTACCAAGCCAAACTGGTCGAAGTTGAGTCTAGAAATTCTTTAGTTATATAAGGGAATTGGTTGTGGGATGGAACGTAAGGCTCTTTTTCCTCCTTATACCTTATGCCCTTCTGATCTGAGTCATCTTATTTTTCCTACGGGGTTAAGGAACTAGGCTTTCTCTTCTTTCTATCAGGATCACGTGTTACTAATCCGTAGACCTATAGGATTGATGGATTTAAGTCTCTGTTCGGTTCCTACTACTTCTGTATGTTGACAGTTGGTCTAGAAACCTTGATATGATGTTGTTGAGTGGTCATGCCACTAATTTGCAGGATGTCTCAAATCTTTTTGAGCATTTACAGCCGTTATGCTGTCTGAGTCGTCCTACGTTTCTAAACTGTCTGATGCATTTGCAAATCCCTTCCTCCTGTTCCCGATGTCCATTTGGGCTAGGTTAATCACACTAATCGGTGAGTTGAGGTACTATGTTGCCTCGGCGTATATGTTGAAGCCATTATTATGACCCTAGGTGTCTTAGGGAGTCACCTAGTAATCTAGCAATGCTTGTATTCCCAGTGTGATGATTCTGGCCATCATTCTCGAAGCATCCCGTGATGCCACTTAGTTAGTAGGCATTCTATTCCTGGGTTCTTGACCCAAGATTCACTCTACTTATCTCGTGTTGATAGTGTTGCTCGTACCTTTAGGTTATTAGTGAGCTTTGCGTTAGTCCTCGAGGTCCATGTTATTTCCTTCCTCCAAATACTATGAACCGTTTATGGCAGAAGTTCTTTGAACCAAAGATCACAACCAGAGTGCTCTTGAAGAGTTCTCGATGCTATGCCATGACTCTGCCAGTTCTACCTTCTCTGCATGTCTGGAAGAAACCTATTGAACTTGGTTCAACATACTAATCTATGCATCAACAACTCAGAAAGTTATATGCTCCTTTGAGTTGTCTCTCTTTAGTTGTATTCTGAATCTCGTCTATCAATTGATAGTCAAGAGTATGCGTGCATTCGTTCATCGATACCAATTACTCTTGTGGTCCGTCAAGCCATTCTATTCTGGAATGACTAGGAGAAACAAACTCCAGTACCTCATCCATATCTAGGATTGGGTCAAAGTAGTTGTACTCCGCAGATCAAACTGCAATTCCAGATTTTGTTCTGTTCTACCTTTGAGTATTACCATCTTTACATCAAGAATGTCATGGGAACTGCGCACCATCCTATGAACTCTTGATACAGTGATACTTCTTGCCATCATTGTTCATTCCTCGGTTCCGTGTTCTTGTAACCCGAATGCCGACAAGTGAATCGTGATGTGTGAAATCAATACTCCTAGCAACTCCGTTGCTTGGTAGTTAATGGACAATATTCTCATTTCTAGCGTGTTGGTTATTGAATCATCATCCTAAGAATTATCGT
Source organism: Triticum timopheevii (assembly GCA_963921465.1). NCBI lineage: Eukaryota > Viridiplantae > Streptophyta > Magnoliopsida > Poales > Poaceae > Triticum > Triticum timopheevii. Next base: position 169,277,756 of record OY997274.1, on the reverse strand, counting down.
GCGACCTAGTCCATTTTCCCTGGTGCACTCCTCGATTAATGAGATAGGATTGTGTCAATCCATCACTCTCGTGATCACATCGTCTTGCCCTGAAAAGCAAGATTGTTCTAGAGCTTAGTGACATATCGGTGGTTCGTGATTGTCCGTATATCTTCTCAGAAGTATTACCAGGTTATTCCCTGACCGTTATGTTGAGTTCGTGATCAAGTTAGTTCCTTGTAACCACCCCTTCTCCAAGTGTCTGTGTTGGATACCCCTAAGCTAGTTGGTTAAGCTAAACAACAATTTGGAGAGTTGGAAGATAGAAGCTTGTCCGATCTAGTTCATTATAAGGGATATCTTGTATGTATGTTGAAGAAAGATGATATCTTCATTGATTGATCCTCGTGGTCAATTGTTGGATCTATTGTCTTACCCAAACCTTTGATTTGAGTATGGGCTATCGTCAAATCAAAGCAGAACCAACGATGTTCATAACGTTGTCTTACTCGCGGTTGATCCTCGAGCATACACCATTATATCTTTTGGGTCTGACCAATGCTATCACCTTGTTCACATAGTTAGTAGGCATTCTATTCCTGGGTTCTTGACCCAAGATTCACTCTACTTATCTCGTGTTGATAGTGTTGCTCGTACCTTTAGGTTATTAGTGAGCTTTGCGTTAGTCCTCGAGGTCCATGTTATTTCCTTCCTCCAAATACTATGAACCGTTTATGGCAGAAGTTCTTTGAACCAAAGATCACAACCAGAGTGCTCTTGAAGAGTTCTCGATGCTATGCCATGACTCTGCCAGTTCTACCTTCTCTGCATGTCTGGAAGAAACCTATTGAACTTGGTTCAACATACTAATCTATGCATCAACAACTCAGAAAGTTATATGCTCCTTTGAGTTGTCTCTCTTTAGTTGTATTCTGACCCTCGTCTATCAATTGATAGTCAAGAGTATGCGTGCATTCGTTCATCGATACCAATTACTCTTGTGGTCTGTCAAGCCATTCTATTCTGGAATGACTAGGAGAAACAAACTCCAGTACCTCATCCATATCTAGGATTGGGTCAAAGTAGTTGTACTCCGCAGATCAAACTGCAATTCCAGATTTTGTTCTGTTCTACCTTTGAGTATTACCATCTTTACATCAAGAATGTCATGGGAACTGCGCACCATCCTATGAACTCTTGATATAGTGATACTTCTTGCCATCATTGTTCATTCCTCGGTTCCGTGTTCTTGTAACCCGAATGCCGACAAGTGAATCGTGATGTGTGAAATCAATACTCCTAGCAACTCTGTTGCTTGGTAGTTAATGGACAATATTCTCATTTCTAGCGTGTTGGTTATTGAATCATCATCCTAAGAATTATCGTGCGACCTAGTCCATTTTCCCTGGTGCACTCCTTGATTAATGAGATAGGATTGTGTCAATCCATCACTCTCGTGATCACATCGTCTTGCCCTGAAAAGCAAGATTGTTCTAGAGCTTAGTGACATATCGGTGGTTCGTGATTGTCCGTATATCTTCTCAGAAGTATTACCAGGTTATTCCCTGACCGTTATGTTGAGTTCGTGATCAAGTTAGTTCCTTGTAACCACCCCTTCTCCAAGTGTCTGTGTTGGATACCCCTAAGCTAGTTGGTTAAGCTAAACAACAATTTGGAGAGTTGGAAGATAGAAGCTTGTCCGATCTAGTTCATTATAAGGGATATCTTGTATGTATGTTGAAGAAAGATGATATCTTCATTGATTGATCCTCGTGGTCAATTGTTGGATCTATTGTCTTACCCAAACCTTTGATTTGAGTATGGGCTATCGTCAAATCAAAGCAGAACCAACGATGTTCATAACGTTGTCTTACTCGCGGTTGATCCTCGAGCATACACCATTATATCTTTTGGGTCTGACCAATGCTATCACCTTGTTCAGATAGTTGTGGAATTCTATCTTCATGGAAGTACCGATGATTCGTTGTTGAGCCCATTGACAATATTTTTCTTGTCCATGATTCATGTCGAACATCTAAGTAGTGTTGGAAACTTTTATAAGCATTATCTTCATGTTCCGTTCATGAAGCATATGTTCGGATGAAAGAAGTGACCTCCTCTAATTCATGTGCATTTGATGCAAGTTGCCGCCATGAATTTGAGAAGGCTTGTTTTACCTCCTCTGGAATCATCCCAAGTCAGTCATGCATGTGCGAAGTATTCTATGGTCTGATAGACTGATCATCTTCATTCCATACGTATCCCTAGCACACCAAGCCACTGATTGATTTGTTAAAGGATAAGAAGTTCATCGATAAGTGCACAAGGACTTTGATATCCTCGATGATGGTTCCCAACCAGAACTCGGTAGTGTTTTATTATAAGACTACCATGTGGTCATGCTTGTCTGGGACAGTGTGTTCACATGTTTGTAGCAGAACCAGCTCATGTTTTGGAGCTTACTACCATAGTCCATTTCCCGAGAATCTCGCAACGTCATCTCGTCGATTTGTGTTGCAAAATTTAATTTTTCATTCTAGACTCGATGAGTCTGGAATATCCTGACACCAACCAGATCTGAATCTCAGACAGATATGATGGTTGGAACATCTCCCAAGAACTATAATATTGGTCTCTCGATAACCGGTAAAGTGGATGTCGTGGCCAACACACCCAGCCGGAAGACCTATTATTGTAGTATTTTGATTGAGGAAGTTGGCCACCTCCCTATAAGGATTTCATAGGATTTATTCCCTAGTTGTCCCTTACGGATTTACGTGTCCCCGAAGTCCGACCTTTTACTTGATGTTCTAGGTATTAAACCATCTTAATAAATTGGTTGCCCTAGCACATCAAGGAGAACATTAGAAGCGGAGTGCTAAATGTCTCTCGGTCGATCATCCAGATTTTGTTTCCTTGGCCTTGCTAAGGTGAAATATGAGAAAGTGTTATCTTTCTTTGCATCTGCATCCTCCACCATTGTTCATCATGGTAGTATGATGTGTTGCCAGGATCCTCGGCACAGATGTTGGTAAGACCCTAATGAATATGGAAATGCTCTAGTTCTTGAGAGCATGCTCACACACTAGGTTATATCCTCGGTATTTATTGGAATGTGCCTTCCGTTTGCCGAGTTGTCTTATAACTCTAGTTTCCTTTCCAAACTGAGTATGCCATTCCTTCGAATTCCTTCAAACGATCAATTGTGATTTTCCCTAGGCTGGTATAGAGAATTTCAATGATCTTTGTATCAAAAGTAATTCTTTTTGCCACTTAAGGTATTAATTCTATGATTCACCTCCTCCAACATGCCCCGTTATAGAATCATGGCAAGTCAACTCCTCTCTACATTGACAACCATTCACCACCTTCTTAAGTGTGGAATTGTTGTCTACCTAGTGAACCTTCGTCATCTGTTCCACTCCATTCCTCTAGATGTGTGCTTCGAGTCTCAGCTCGAGAGATGTGTCAATGTCTCATCCCATGAGTTGATCCTGAGTTGTTCGGTCTTCGAGAAGATCGATTCTTCTAGAGTTTTCCTTTCCTCTTCTTGTCATGTTAGTTCGAGTTCTCAAAGGAAGACATCGGGTCAAAGATGGTGATCGATTCAAACGTTCTGATGAAGTGCCACTTGGATTATGAAGATTATGTTAGTTTGCATTCCCCCTTCATCCTACCCTACGCTTGAATCTCGGGACGAGATTCTTGCTTAGTGGGGGCGAGTTGTCACATCCCTAGCTTCTGGTATTGCACTAGGCTAGCTTCATGTGTGCATCATATTTAAATTTTGCTTAATTTTGAAATGGGGATGTTCAAACCCTAGCACCACTTGAATCAACTAGGTTCAACTAAAATTTGCATTCAATGAAACCAAAATGATCCTTATTGATATTTGGTATTTTTGGCAAGGGCTTTGTTCCAAACCAAAAGTAATGAACATTTTTAAGGAATTATTTTGGGAATTGAATTTAAATCAATATTGTATTTGGATTTGGTTTTATATTCTTAATATGTGGAATATAATTTCAGATAACTCTGAAATAATTTATGTGCCTTTGGATAGTCCCATTGTGCAATATAAAATATTCAGAGGAATGTTGTCACTGTTTTCAATTTGTTTGGAGTTCAAAACAGTGGCAAAATGAATTAATAAAGGAAAACAGAACATAAATAAAATAGAGCAGGGAAACCTACCTGGCCCAAACCTACCTGGCGGCCACTTACCTGGCCCAGCCCACCAGAGCCGCCACCGTCTCCCACCTCGCGCCAGAAGGACGCGAGGCGTGTGGCCACCGCACGCCGGCATGCGCCCGAGCCACCTCCTGCTTCCGCCGCTTCTGGAACCAGCCCTGAGCGCCACGCGGTCTCCTGCTTCCCTTGCACCTCTCCCCACTCTCCCCGTGCTCCATCCCCTCCCCTGTCTCTCCCCCTCGCGCGCAGTCCGAGCGCTGCCGCCGCCGCCGACGAGCACCACCGCACCCAACGCCTCTCCCTCGTCCTCCCGAGCAGCCTAGAAGCTCTGCCACTTCGTCCTCGACCCCCTCACCGAGCCACGTCCCGCCAGAAGCCCCCGAACGTCCTCACCGGGCTCGTCTTCAACCTCCCGACGGCGAGATCGACTTCGCCGCCCCGCCAACTCCAATCCTTCACCGAGCCCGTTTCGACGCCCTCTGCACTCGACGTGAGCTCCTGCTCCTTCTCCCCCTCCGCATTTGCTCTGCTCCACGCTGTAGCCGCCACACCGCGCTCGCCCGCATGCGCCGCCGCCTGAGCTCCTCGCCGCCGTGGCCACAGTCACCGTAGCCCCCAACCGAGCACACCCATGTGCTCACCGCACCGCGTAGAGGCCGTAGGTGCTACGCACGCATCGCCACGCCCACTGCAGCTCCGATCCCAAGCTCGCCTGAGCTCCGGCCGCTGCAGCCGAGCTCGCCGACGACGTTTCCGGCCACCCCAGCCGCAGCCGCAACCACCGTTGGACGCGCCGCGTCGCGGCCGTTCCAACGAGACCAGCCGCGCGTCCTCCCGACGCCGGAGTTGGCCGGACGGCGAGTGCCGTCGTGCTCCGGTCATCGCCTGCGTCACCTGCTGACGTGGCGCCGGTTTAATTAGTGTTAATAACCCCGCTAAACACCCCCAGGGCCACTGCCATGTGGGCCCTAGTGCATGTTTAGGTTAGATTAATTTTATGTTTAGATTAGTGATAACCCTGTGGCCCACGTGATGGCGTTGACTTTGACCTAGTCAGCGTTGACTGGACCCACATGTCCGTGGGACTAACCAGCCTGGGCCACTGACGTATGGGTCCCACGCATCAGGTTTGACCTGGGCCGGGTCTGTTGACCTGCTGAGGTTAGCGTGACGCAATGCTGACGCAGTAAATGATTTTCTGGATTTAAAATAAATCAGAAAATCCAGAAAATGTCCTAAACTTCTAAAAATCATAGAAATTCAACCGTAACTCCAAATGAAATAATTTATATATGAAAAATGATCAGAAAAATCCAATCTATCCATATGTACCATTCTCATGCATGTTAGAACAACTTATGACTTCTGTTTAGGCCAAGTCATATAATGACATTTAAAACTTCACATATGGGGTTTGAATTTGAATCCTGGATTCAAGCCAACTCCATTTAACTTGATGCTACCTGCATTAGCTCAAACCACTGCATCTTGCCATGTCATGATCGTGCATCCTATTGTGCATTGCATTGATTGTGTTCTTCCTTGTTTGCCGGTGTTTGTCCCCTCTCGATAGACATGATACCGACGATAATATCGATGACACCAATGAAGAACTATACTATCTTCAGAAGTGCCAGGCAAGCAAAACCCCCTTGTTCATTCCGATACAATCCCACTCTCTCGCTCCTGCTCTATTTTACTGCATTAGGACAACAACAATACAACTGTTACTTGCTGCGGTAGTTGAACCCTTTTATCCTCTGCATGACCTGTCATTGCCACAGTAAATAGATGAAACCCACTAGCATGAGTAGGAGTTGTTTGAGCCCTGATGTGCCTACTCATTCATGCTTGTTTGTCATGCCTGCTATTGCTTAGAGTTGAGTCAGGTCTGATTCATCGGGGATGAATTGGAGGTGTGTGAACATGTCCTACTGTTGAGACCTAAGTGTGTGAACACGATTTGGTAAAGGTAGCGGTGAGAGGCCATGTAGGAGTACATGGTGGGTTGTCTCATTGTAGCCGTCCTCAGGAACTGAGTTCTGTGTTTATGATCCATGAACAGTTACTACCACACATTGGGCTCCGGGCGCTCCAAGCTCTCTCGACTTATTAATCAACCTGATATCTGTCAAGGAGTTGCAACTAGTTTCTGGTGTTTGTAGGTAGTGTTAGTAGTCTACCAAGTGGCACACGGTACAGGCGGGCTTGGGACAGACTAGGCACAGTGGCCTGGTGTACCAAGTGGCACACGGATGGTGGGCTTGGGAACCCTGCTCACATCGTTTGGGGCCGTGAGCGACACCCCGGCCGGATCTCCTTGCGGATGGAACCCGAATAGGCGATAAACCTGGACGAGAAACTTGTGTGGTTAGTCAGGTCGTGGCCGACTCCCTCGCCAGGCTTCCGCTTGAAGGTTGCCGAGATACACGAGGTGTACATGGCGGTAAGTGGCGAGAGCGTGTGTGAAGAAGTACACCCCTGCAGGGTTAATATGATCTATTCGAATAGCCGTGTCCGCAGAAAAGGACTTCTGGGTTGCCTGTACAGTTCATAGTCAAGTGAAAGTGGATACTCTAAAATACGCAAGATAAGCGTGAGTGCTATGGATGGCATTATCGTAGGGAGACGGAAGCGGATCCATAGTGGCGTATTGATATGGTGAATATGTGGACTCGTATGCGCCACCTCAAGGAGTTACTTGCAGTCGTAGTTCAGGATAGCCACCGAGTCAAAGCTGGCTTGCTGCAGTTAAACTCCACCACCCCCTTTGTTGATAATGATGCATATGTAGTTAGATCTGATGTAAGTCTTGCTGGGTACATTTGTACTCACGTTTGCCTATTTTATGTTTTTGCAGAGAGATTTCAGTCTCGCTAGTAGTTCTACTTGGACTTCGACGTTTAGCTTGTTACCTCAGCTACGATCTTGTGCCTCGGCAGGATCTGGTAGATAGTCAGGCTTCTCAGCCTTTTTCATTTGTAGTTGTCTGTACTCAGACATGTTAAGCTTCCGCATGTGCTTTGACTTGTATGCTCTGAATGTTGGGTCATGAGACCCATGTTTGTTATATCTCGCTCCTCGGAGCCTATTGAATAAAATACTTGAGTTGTAGAGTCATGTTGTGATGCCATGTTGTATTTGCACATATCGAGCATATTGTGTGTATGTTATTGAAATGCTTGGTATGTGTGGGATCTGACTATCTAGTTGTTTATCCTTAGTAGCTTCTCTTACCGGGAAATGTCTCCTAGTGCTTCCACTGAGGCATGGTAGCTTGCTACTGCTCCGGAACACTTAGGCTGGCCGGCATGTGTCCTTCTTCGTTCCTGTGTCTGTCCCTTCGGGGAAATGTCACGCGATGAATACCGGAGTCCTGTTAGCCCGCTACAGCCCGGTTCACCGGAGTCCTGCTAGCCCAGTGCTACAGCCTGGATTCACTCGCTGATGACCGACATGTTCGATGCTGGGTCATGGATGCCTGTCCCTGTAAGTTTGTGCCGCTTTGGGTTTACGACTAGCCATGTCAGCCCGGGCTCCTTATCATATGGATGCTAACGACACTATCATATACGTGTGCCAAAAGGCGCAAACGGTCCCGGGCAAAGGTAAGGCGACACCCGTGGGGATACCGTGCGTGAGGCTGCAAAGTGATATGAGGTGTTACATGCTAGATCGATGTGGCATTGAGTCAGGGTCCTGACAATCTCATCCATGTAGCCAAGAGTGGCTATATATAATAAGCCGGTTATTTTACTTCCTCTATACCGGAGTAGTACTATTTGCTGCACAGTATTACTGACCGCCATATTTGAGCACAACATTATTATGCATGGACCTTGACTATGTACGTCACCATGTGTCCAGATCTGGGATGCCGCTTGTACCAGATGAACGACGCCGAGTTCTACCCCCGTGATGCTACGTGGGTGTCGAGGAACAATCTTGGAGAGTACTCGCTTTTCATCGGGGACAGCTACCCCATTGTGAAGCGGATGCCACCTTCCGTGCACGACACGAAAGGCCTTCCGTTCATGAAGCATGGTTGTGTCTTTAGTGCGCACCGCCGGATGAATGACATGCTGGGACACGCTATCCCTGATTTATGCCGCTTCAGCTTGGATGAGTCTCCATCGTGTGGAAGCGGACTAGAAAGCTGCGACAATGATTCCCGTTGCCCACCGCTATGGATTGTGCCGTCCATGAAGAACACCTGGGACTGGAACCTGGAGGAGGACATGCATGTAGCCCATCTATAACGTGTAAGTGGAGTACGGTAATTGTGAACGGTAGCGCTATGAATATATGTAGACTAGTCGCACACAAGTTTATCACATGAATTAGAGATGAACTTGTGTGGCATACTGGCATTTGTCCTTTAGAATTTATTACTAGTAAATGTGTTATGTGTACGTGTGTGACGCCCCTGATTCAATCGTATACTAATCATGCACGCAAACGTGTACGATCAAGATCAGGGACTCACGGGAAGATATCACAACACAACTCTAAAACATAAATAAGTCATACAAGCATCATAATACAAGCCAGGGGCCTCGAGGGCTCGAATACAAGTGCTCGATCATAGACGAGTCAGCGGAAGCAACAATATCTGAGTACAGACATAAGTTTAAACAAGTTTCCATAAGATGGCTAGCACAAACTGGGATACAGATCGAAAGAGGCGCAGGCCTCCTGCCTGGGATCCTCCTAAACTACTCCTGGTCGTCGTCAGCAGCCTGCACGTAGTAGTAGGCACCTCCAGTGTAGTAGTCGTCATCGACGGTGGCGTCTGGCTCCTGGACTCCAGCATCTGGTTGCAACAACCAGAAATAAAGGAATGGGGGAAAAGGGGGGAGAAAGCAACCGTGAGTACTCATCCAAAGTACTCGCAAGCAAGGAGCTACACTACATATGCATGGGCATATGTGTAAAGGGCCATATCAGTGGACTGAACTGCAGAATGCCAGAATAAGAGGGGGATAGCTAATCCTGTCGAAGACTACGCTTCTGGCAACCTCCGTCTTGTAGCATGTAGAAGAGAGTAGATTGAAGTCCTCCAAGTAGCATCTCCAAGTAGCATCTCCAGTAGCATCGCATAGCATAATCCTACTCGGCAATCCTCTCCTTGTCGCCCTATTAGAGAGCGATCACCGGGTTGTATCTGGCACTTGGAAGGGTGTGTTTTATTAAGTATCCGGTTCTAGTTGTCATAAGGTCAAGGTACAACTCCGGGTCGTCCTTTTACCGAGGGACACGGCTATTCGAATAGAAAAACTTCCATGCAGGGGTGCACCACATAACCCAACACGCTCGATCCCATTTGGCCGGACACACTTTCCTGGGTCATGCCCGGCCTCGGAAGATCAACACGTCGCAGCCCCACCTAGGCACAACAGAGAGGTCAACACGCCGGTCTAAATCCTATGCGCGCAGGAGTCCGGGCCCATCGCCCATTGCACATCTGCATGTTGCGAGGGCGGCCGGAAGCAGACCTAGCCTCCCTTATACAAGAGTAGGCGTTCCAGTCCAATCCGGCGCGCGCCGCTCTGTCGCTGACGTCAAGAAGGCTTCGGCTGATACCACGACGCCGGGATACCCATAACTACTCCCGCGTAGATGGTTAGTGCGTATAGACCAAATGGCCAGACTCTGATCAAATACCAAGATCTCGTTAAGCGTGTTATTATGAAGCAACCGCAGACGCCGACCAGGGCCAGGCCCACCTCTCGCCTAGGTGGTCTCAACCTGCCTTGTCGCTCCGCCACAAAGATCCACACAGAGGGCCATCGGGACAAAGGTCCTTTCAGCCCCCAATCCGTGAATCACTCGCGGGTACTCTTTGAGCGGACCCGACTTTAGTCACCATCTGTAGTATGTATGTATGTATAGTATATACCCATGATCACCTCCCAAGTGATCACGGCCCAATAGTATAGCAAGGCAGACTGACAAGAATGTAGGGCCAATGATGATAAACTAGCATCCTATACTAAGCATTTAGGATTGCGGGTAAGGTATCAATGACTGTAGCAACAATGACAGGCTATGCAACAGAATAGGAGTAACCGAACAGTAACATGCTACACTACTCTAATGCAAGCAGTATAGAGAAGAATAGGCGATATCTGGTGATCAAGGGGGGGGGGGGGGGGACTTGCCTGGTTGCTCTGGCAAGAGAGAGGGGTCGTCAACTCCGTAGTCGAACTGGGCAGCAGCAACGTCGGTCTCGTAGTCTATCGGAGAGAAGAGGGGGAAGAAACAATGAATACCATGCAAACAGATGCATATCGATGCATGACAAGACAAGTAACAATGCTAGGTGTGCCCAATCGCGGTAGTAGGTGATACCGACGAAGGGGGAAAACATCCGGGAAAGTATTCCCGGTGTTCCGCATTTTCGGACCGGTGAAACGGAGGGGGAAAGTTGCGTGTTCGGTATGCTAGGGGTTTGTGGCGGACGAACGGGCTGCGTAACCGGATTCGTCTCGTCGTTCTGAGCAACTTTCATGTAGAAAGTATTTTCATCCGAGTTACGGATTAAAAGATATGATTTTCTAAAGATTTAAATCATTTTCTGATTTTAATTAGTTATTTAATTCCAACATTATCCAAAACAGTGAATGATGACGTCAGCATGACATCAGAGTGATGTCAGCAGGTCAACTGGTCAGTTGACCAGTCAAACCCGACAGGTGGGTCCAGTGGGACCCACATGTCATTGTCAGGGACATTAACAGAATTCTAAAACTAACTAAATGGGTAATTTAGCAGGTGGGGCCCAGTAGTCAGTGAGAGATTAAGGTTTTAATTAGCTAAACTAATTAATTAACTAATTATTATTTTTATTTATTTCGTTTATTGAGGTGGGGCCTATAGGTCAGTGAGACAGGGGCGGCCTAGTCAGTAGTTGACCCAAGTCAACTAGTCAAAGGGGGCCCTGGGCCCACCAGTCAGTGGCCCAGGTGGTGGGACCCGCGGTGCCAGGTCAGCAGGGTCGGCTCTCGCCGCCGGCGACCAAAAGCATGGCGCCGACCCGCCGGAGTTCGCCGGAATTTGTGCGCAGGGCACGAATCCGCGCGTGCTTGGGCCCGTTCGAACAAGCGCGAAGACGCGCATCTAGTGGTGCTGGTGGTTCGTCCCGAGGCCGCCGGAGCTGTCGCCGGCGAGCAGAGAGGCGGACGTCGGGGCTCGGATGAGTGGCGGGTTTCATCTGCAGGCCACCAAAAAGGGCGGGACCGGTCGCATTCGAACGGCAAGAAGACGGCGGAGCGAATGGTGGTGGCTGCGGAGGCGGTGGTGGCCGGAGTCAAGCGCCACGGGCTCGACGGTGGCGAGGTGGTTCGGGCGTGAGGCGAAGACGACGAGGCAGAGCACTCCGGGGCTAACGGGGAGGCTAGGGCGGAGCTGCGCGACGCGCTGAGCACGAAGGGCTCGGCCCCGTGACCATTTGCTCACCGGAAATGCGTCGGCGACGAGATCCGTGGCGGGGCGCTCAGGTGCTACGGCGGCAGCTAGCTAGGGCGCGAGCTAGGGGGGTAGAGGGCAGAGGGGGGGAGGCAGCTCACCTAGCGGCACGCACGATGGCCGGTGAATGGGTTAGTAGCTGCAGGGGCGTCGCCGAAGATGAAGAAGAACGACGTCGAAGCTTGTCGGGACAGAGGAGGAAGACGGCGGCGACGGGGGCGTTGCGGTGGCTCCGGTCTCCAACGGGCTGCACCAGTCGAAGCGGCGGACGACGGCGGCCCTTGGAGACACCGTGGGGCGGTGAGGTGGGCTCGATGGCCGTGGTTAGGCCGGAGCCATGGCGGCGGTGGCGCTCGGATGCGGAGGGGAAGGAGAGGGCGAGGTGGATCTGGAGGGGGGGGGGAAGAGAGGCGCAGGAGCCAAGGCGAGGTGGGGGCGAGTGGGAGGCGGGACCGAGGAGGCGCGGAGGCGTGGCGGCCTTATCCCCTCGTCGTCGCCGGCGAGAGGGTGTGGCGGGGACGCGCCCTGTTCCGACCCGGGTCGGGGGAACAGGGGAAAGGAGGCGGCAGGAAGCTGGGCCGGCTAGGCCGGCCAGGCTGGCTGCAGGCCAGGGGGGCATGGGCGGTGGCCGTGTGGTTGGTTTGGGCTGCCTAGTCTAGGGGGCTTCCCCCCCTTTTTTGTTTTTTTGTAATTTCTTTCTTTTATTTATTTTCCCTTTCTGTTTTATTTAGTTTTAGGGCATTTAGGCATTTTATAAAAAGGTGTTTGCTTCACCATAATTACCAGTGCAATATTTGGCACCCCCTGAACATTTTTGCTTTGACTTTTTTGAAAACTTAGGGTGTTTGTCACTAATTCATATTTTGAATTTGCAATGATTTTGAACTACCACTTGATTAGCAACAGTAACATAGATGACATGGCATCATCAGAAGAGTTTTACTGTAGCCTAATTATCCGGGCGTTACAATGTGCAACTTGTGTGGTTGTTTCACGGGCTCCAACACGCTCTTTGAGAAAAAAAAGGTGGCACAGCTTTGGATATACGTGATGTGGCGGCATCATACAGTAGCATCGTTCGCTATAGTTGTAGTACACTCCTACTAGGACGACAACTCCTATAAAACCTTGCGCTTGGCTCTTTGCCTCTTCGGGAGGTTCAACAGTTCATACGCGTGTGAACCTTGAATTTGGCTCTTCGCCTCTTTGGAAGGTCCAACAATGATGATACTACAGTACAATATGCTTCTGGCAATCTGACACCGATTGAACTGCTGCACGTCCACCGCGAGGGCGAGGGCGAGGGAAAGCGAGAGGGAGAGAGAGAGGGCACTGTAGTCAAAACCCTCTCCTCGTCCTACGAACCACCGCGCGCGTGGGCGAGGGAGAGGCGTAGTAAGCAAGCTTCTCCTCGTTCGGCGAGTTGACGGGACACATCAAAGCAGTACTAGTACTAGTAGTAGTCCATACCGCGTCCTTTCCGATTAATATGGCTTAATTTGAAATGAGAAAAATACACTGGCGGTCAACGTATGTAACAATACGCTCTTTATGGTCACTATATATAGTTTTGTGGTGATTATACGATCACTAGCTCATCATAGAGCACCGTATTGCACCCTACTGACCTCGACATGGCACTTTGTTGACTGGTTAAATTTTCACCTTGTTTTTGGGTCCCACCTGTCAGTTGGCAAAGCAAAGAAATTAGTTAAACAAAACTTTACGCAGGCGCGACAAGAGTCCAACCCTTGCGCGCAAACTGCCCTGGCTGTGTATGTGAGTGCATGCACGTGTCCTCCCTCGGTGTTCCAACAAAGAGTGTACATCGGCTATAAAACAAAGAGTGTAGTACATGATGTACATCTACACTTCCAATGCATTTAGCCTTTAATCTAGGTTGATATTGATTGACTAATGCACCAACTTGTGCTGTAGGTATATGCTACATGTCTATCCTTAATTATAGCATGCAACGGCCTTCATTTAATCTTCTTATCTCAATGGTCGCATGCACACATAAGTCTGCTACTTTTGGGCGTTAATTATGCCCTAGTCAATGTGTAAATCTCTAAATGTACAGTCATTCACAGACGTAGGGAGTAGGTTGAGCACTTGAGTGTGAGCGTGTGTGTTGCATCGTGTGCTGTGTGCCGCATGGGTGCGTGAGTGTTGTGTGCGTCCATGTGTATGTGTGAGTGTTGCATGTTGCATGCATGCATGCATGCATGGGGCTTACTCCCTCCCATTGACATGTTCATATTTCAAGCTTCCTCTGTTCCCTCCATATAGTGATACTCCCTCTGTTCCCAAATTGTACGGAGTAAAATCCTCCCTCTGTTCCCAAATACAGAGTATTTTTCTTTCTACAGATTTCAACAAGTGACTAGGTACGGAGCAAAATGAGTGAAGTGAGCGTAGAGGCATAGGGATACTGTAGAAAGGAAGTCCTCACGATCCATTATTCCCCATCTCGGTCAGAGTGAACTATTCAACTAGTCTTAGCAGTGAAGTGACAATACACGCTGTAGCAGATGGGACACGTAATTAATAAGCTGAACCAGCGTGTTGTTGTTACTAAATCAGCCTTACCCAGTACTGCCATCATGTTTGCCAGTAGAGCACTCTTCCGCAAATATGCCTACGCACCTCTGTCCTCCATTAACTGACATATGGGCCCTCTTGTGGTAGGCCCACATGTCATCGGTGTAACTATTTACACTCCGAAGGACGGTATATCCTGGTAGTAGTACTAGTAGAATTGAGATTTAATGCACTTTCTTCCCCGTCTTCCACTCTTTTTCCTCCTCTCTTCTTCTTCCTCCTCTCTTCCCCATCGTCGGCCGCACACCATTTACCCCCGCTCACTGCTCGCCCGCCCGCGCCATCTTCCTTGGTAGCTTGCGCGTACCATATCCCCCCGCTCACTGCTCGGCCACACGAGGAGAAGCTTCTTCGCTCGCCCACCCGAATCCACTTCCCCGCTGGCTCGCAGGCACCGAAAACCCCAATGCCAGAACTGACTGACACGCAGAGCCGCGATTGGAATTCCCTCCCCGATGTTCTCTTGCAATAGATCTGTAGTCATATGGACCTACTCAGCACCGTTCGTCTGGCCGCATGCTCGGTGTCTATGTACCGTCTACTCGTCTGCAACCGGCCGGCTATTTTCAAGACACCCTGCTTGCTGATGCCCGATCCTCGCAGGTGGCCCAGATATCGACTTGATGATCCTATGGAGGTTCTCGTGGTGCCCCTCAACATGCTACTACTACCCGTCCACCTGTCCTTCATGCGCGGCACTACTGGGCGGGCATGAAGGCCAACTGGATCGTCCTCATCCACCACACCGGTAGTCCGTGGTGTCTCGTGGATATCTACACCCAACGAAGGATCACCCTTCCATTGTTGGATACTGCCGCCATCGATGGATGGTGGTTTATCGCTCGTTCAGCTGACGGCGGTCATTTGATGCTCATTCGCACGTACCAAATTGACCAAACCATTACATCAAACCACATGCAGTACAATGCGTGGGGCGTTCGTGACATTGATGGCTATGGCTGCTTCGTGTTCGAGAAAGATCCCAGCTCCGTTGGGCTAGGTGTATTCAACTGGAGGCGGGTTTACAACCTCGGCAACCACTCCTTGTTCCTCGGGCTGAATTATTCGATCATCCAACCAATCATCGACCATATCACCGGCGATCACTACTGTGCTATGCAAGTTCCATTCGCGAGGGGGCGCTATGTTTACACATCATACCATGGGTTTCATGAATCACCATATCCAGAGATTCGTCGACACAGCTTGTTGCCAGATAATCTTGAGTGCGTGAAAGGCATCAAGCTTCCATGCGATGGATGGCTTTTGCAAACCCGACATGCGGCGATGTGGTTCATGCCAACAGCAAATATGCACAACTTGATTCGTGCTGATATCTAGATTGAGCCATGTATTCTGCTGCTGTAGCACGGCCCTCTTTTGTTGGATATTATGTACTGTTGTTAGTTTGAAGCACTCCTCTGGTTTGAAGGATAGATACCTTCCTGGGATCAAGTGCATCCTAACTCACCTGCATAGGATGTACTGATAATGATGATGGAGATGCTGTGCAGAAGCCATATATATATATATACATATATATTAGTTAGGCTTCAAGTGCGTACTTGTTAGTTAAACCTATGTATAAATTGTGACACTAAATATGACTAGTAAGTAGTACAATAGCAGTACTAGTATACGTCGGTCAAATTATTCATCAAGTCCACACATTGAATTGACGTGACACCATGCTACGCGTGAGGTGACACAAGAATCCCGGTGGCGTGTTTGGGTATTCTGGACTTGAGATTTGGAGTACCACTTATCTGTCGAAATCTTTCATCATTCACTTAAAACAGTCGATTAATCATACATTGAGTACCATATAACTGGAATTACCGATGCAAGTCGAAGAAGGATTGGCCGGTGCTGCCGGCTGGCATCAAGTTCGATCCCACGGATCAGGAGCTGGTCGAGCACCTTGAGGCCAAAGTGAGTGTTGACAGCGAGAGATTTCAGTCTCTCATCAATTTGTTCATACCAACCATCGACAGCGAGCACGGCATATGCTACACCCAACCTGAGAAACTTCCAAGTAAGACACCGATCGGCCATCTACTTGCACAAACATATTCCTTTGTTTATAGCTCTATTTTTCTTTTTAGATGCAGACCTGGTGAAGCAATTACAATTTGACAGTTAATAAAAAGTGAAACAAGTGACTGCAACATGCCAAAGATGTTATGAAAATGCCAACTAGGTACACTAAAACCTGTATTCCACAATACTGCATGTATCACACTGAGTGGCCTAAGGAAGCATTTCTTCCAGCGCAATTCCAGGGCGTTCAAAGGGGCACGTGGATGCGTCGCAAGATACAGTTGGAGTGCGGCATGCACGCGATGTGGCACAAGAACGGCAATACCTTGCCGGTGATGGTTAACGGCTAGCAGACGAGCAGCAAAAAAGGTTCTGGTGCTGCACACCAATAAGAACTTCGACCAGCAGAGGACCAACTGGGTGATGCACCAGTACCACCTCGGGGACCTGGAGCAAGAGAAGGAGCGGGAGCTGGTCCTCTGCAAGATTTTCTACCAGACGAACACTAGGGCCAGGAGTAAAAAGATTATAAGTTAGTTTGGTATTTGTCGTGGTGGGCGCACGACAGATGCCAAGGGATGGCTAAAGAGAGGAGGAGGCTCGAGGGCGCTGGTGGGCTTCGGAGGCGAGGTTGATATGCGCGGGCGCGGGACGCCGGACATATCCAGGTTCGGGGCTCTCCGGAGAGATAACTCCCCTAGTCCTGCCGAGTTTAGTTGGATGGTTGATAGTACAATGTCGCTCCTGGAGCTGTTTGGAGGAGGAAGGAGGCTGGCCAAGGCTCCAGCTGCTCCTTCTCCTTGGTGTTGCTATGTAGTGGCTAGTCCTATCTTGCTTGCTCTATCTCGTGTGGCTTTACATGCCTTGTGTGTCGTATGCCTCTGTCGAATATCTTCTTCTCCCCCTCTTTGTAGGCGTGGACTCCTGGGGGTTTTATAGACCAACCCACCCAGGGTTACAATAGTAATGCCGAGTCGGTGGGTCCGTATTGTCGGCGTCCAGGGTACCGGGCTGGGTCCCGCTTGGGGGCTTGTGGTTTGCCGGGTTCTCCTAGGTGCGGGCCCCGCGTGCCTAGGGGGACTGTGCGCCGTCTTGTTGATCGTCATGGCGTGGCCGAGTCGAGCCGCGCACAGTGTTCTCCGTCAGGCCGCCGCTTGGTGTCATCAGCGATGAGGGCGGGAACACTGTTGCCGTGCCAGCCCTAGTTAGCGGGTAGGTAAGGGGCACTGTTGCCACGCTCTGGCTGACCACAGGTGTCGGTGTCAAAACTGGGGGATCTTGGGTAGGGGGTCCCAAACTGTGCGTCTAGGCGGATGGTAACAGGAGACAAGGGACACGATGTTTTTACCCAGGTTCGGGCCCTCTCGATGGAGGTAAAACCCTACTCCTGCTTGATTAATATTGATGATATGGGTAGTACAAGAGTAGATCTACCACGAGATCAAAGAGGCTAAACCCTAGAAGCTAGCCTATGGTATGATTGTTGTTTGTCCTACGGACTAAAACCCTCCGGTTTATATAGACACCGGAGAGGGCTAGGGTTACACAGAGTCGGTTACAATGGTAGGAGATCTACATATCCATATCGCCAAGCTTGCCTTCCACGCCAAGGAAAGTCCCATCCGGACATGGGACGAAGTCTTCAATCTTGTATCTTCATGGTCTAGGAGTCCGACCAACGGTGATAGTCCGGCCATCCGGACACCCCCTAATCCAGGACTCCCTCAGTAGCCCCTGAACCAGGCTTCAATGACGACGAGTCCGGCACGCATATTGTCTTCGGCATTGCAAGGCTGGTTCCTCCTCCGAATTCTTCATAGAAGATTTTGAACACAAGGATAGTGTCCGGCTCTACAAAACAAGTTCCACATACCACCGTAGAGAGAATAATCTTTACACAGATCTGTTGACGTATTCCGCGGTGTGACATCACACCACGGCCAGGCCTTTATTCGAATCGTTTTTTACTGCCCCACCTCAGCGCGTTTAGCGAGGCGGTTTCCTTGGCACGTCCTATCAAAGCGGAGATCGTGCCCCCTTATTCCGGGATCCTCATCAATACGGGCGTGGGTAACCCAACCGTGCCCGTTGGCATACCCCCTCTATCGAAGGCGAGTCCCAAACGGCCACGGGGAGGGCTCTTGGTATTCAACCTCTTTATAACGAGACCAAGGCCTGCTCCTTTCTTTCAATCTCAATCGAATCCGCCCCTCACCTCGAGTTCCAACACCCAAAGCTCCAGATTTAGGCGCTTCAGACCTTCGATGATGTCCGGCTATGACCTGCAAGGCTGGTGGATGCCTTCTTCCGTAACGGAAGAAGGCGTGCTAAAGCTGAGAGATGCCAGGTATCTAACCGGCGAAATTTCGCATAGGCTGCCTGCCCAAGGGTAGGTTATTCCTACTCCCGAGCTTGGTGGGAGCGTGGTGTTCGTGTCTCACTTCCTTCGGGGTTTAGGGTTCCCAATGGACCCCTTCATGAGGGGGCTCATGTTCTATTATGGGTTGGAATTCCACGACTTGGATCCGGAGTCCATCCTCCACATCCCATCGTTTATTGTCGTATGCGAAGCCTTCCTCCGCATTACCCCTCACTTCGGATTGTGGCTCAAGACCTTCAAAGTGGAGCCGAAGATGATCAAGGGGCATCAGATAGAGTGCGGAGGGGCTGTTATAAGCAAAAATGCTGACGCTCCATGGCCCGAGGGCTCTTTTCAAGAGGTGCTCGGTTTATGGCAACAGGAGTGGTTTTACATCACCGCTCCCAGGGGCACCAAATGGGCGGCGCCACCTGCCTTCCGCCCGGGTCCTCCATAGCAGCTGGCGTCATGGGTCAACAAAGGGCTCGACTGGGGGCCGCCCAAGGACGTACCTCTGCTGCAGGGCCGTATTCGAGACCTCCAAGAGAGAGAGAGATCTATCTGGTCGTAGTGGCGTAGGTCATGCTGATTCGGCGCCTTCTGCCCTGCAATCGTCGCCCCCTCCGCCTGTGGGAATTTAATCCGGAGGGACCACGAGCTCTCCAACACTTCATGGGCGCGACGCCCGTGGAGATGTATAAACTGTTCTTCGGATCACAAGAGATGTGTCCGGACTTGACCGAGGACGCAGGTCTGAGCTGCAATCGCCCGGATACTCAAGTAACTAGTCCTGTGCCCGGACACGCTATCTGTACATTTATCATAAACTTGCCCTTTGAAGAGCTGTCCCTTGAACAGGAGTGGATAGCGAAAGCAAAACTAATAAGGTGTCCGACCCCCCTCCCTGAGACCACGCCGGATCCTGTGTTAACCAAGATGCTGGAGGCCGCGCCTTTGGAAGAGGGTAAAGGGGGGAACAGGGAAGCTACTGCCTCAGCGAAGGAGGCTTTCAAGAAAGGGGGGATCGAGAATCCCTCCCTCCAGGGGGAGAAGAGGACCGCTTTTGAAGATCCGGAGGCCAAGGCCTCAAAGCGGGGGAAGAAATCTTCACCAGAGGGTCCTGCGCCAGGAGAAGCCCCACCGCACTATTTCCCCAAGGGAATCAGCCCTCCAGCGAGCCGTAAGTAGAAAGGGGAGTTTTGTAATAAGGGACATACCTGTTTTTATTTCTGAAGATAACCGAAGTTTTACCTTGTAGTTCGGATCTTAGCCCTTCTCAGCAGAGCTCATCTTCGGGGGATCTTCGTCCGGAGATGATGGAGAGCGAAACGCCTCCATCTGCCGCACCATCATGCGGGGCGGACGACCCTGAGGTGTCGTCGCGGAGGGTTTCCCCGAGTCCGGCGGGGCCGGGAGGTCCGGCACCAACTGGTGTACGGTCAGAGGAGCTGAGGGATCTGCTCAGGCGAGCGTCTATCTCAGAAGATCACCGTGCGTTAATGGGTACGGTGATTGAAAGGATTTCATCCGCTGAGAGCGGATTGCATGACGCCGTCAGAAGTTTACTGACGGGGTTTGAGGTACGCGAAAATGATATACCTTCTGACAGTTTTGCATATAGAATGCGCCCTGTATAGATAGTAGCCCCTGAGACTCAGTACATTGTCAAAAGTGACAGCACGCCGAGGATCATAATCTCAGTTGTAAGATATCGCCTGTCCTATATAGGTGGTGGAGCGTCCGGTGGCCAGTCGGACTGATCAATTTGCCGAACTGAAGCGGCAACTTGACATGGCGGATGTGGACATTGCGCTTGTCAATAAGCGGCTTGACGAGTCACAAGGTATGCAACCTCTTCGCGGACACCTGGTAAGGAAGCTTGACGCCCATGCCTTACAACATGTATGCTTTATGCAGATGGTGTCGTTGCTATGGAGAACCTTCGAGCGGAGCTAGCCCGAGTCAAGGAGCAAGCCAGAAAAAGTGATGCGGCTACCTTGAGGGCGGCCGAAGAGCTAAAAGCCGAACAGGCTGCTCACTACCAAAGCAGGGAGGAAATGGCCGAGATGGCCGAGAAGTTGAAGAATGCTACCGACCGCTGCGAGTTTCTTGAAAAAGAACGCCGAGTGGAGCAAGAGGACCTGAAGAGGGCTACCGCCGAAGCCAAGGATGCCCGCTCCGCGATGAGAGCTATAAATTAAGGTGGAGCTACGTCAAGCCAGGGATATCGCGGCTGGAAAGCCCTTTCTGCTACGGAGGAAGTTCACAGATCCGAAGTATGCTCAGTTGGACCGGCTTTGGGGTGCAGAGGATGCTTATCTGGACTTAGCGGCAAGTGCCGTGGACGCGGTAGAGTACTTCCGAGGTCAAAAGGATCACAGAAGGGAAGAGCTGTTTTGGTCGCAGTTCCGTAATCCAGAGCGTCCACTTCCATTAACTGATCGGTTAGCCGAATGGGCGGAGCTGAATAGGTTGTCCGGACTTGCCATGAAGGATGTCGTGACTCATTTGTGGCCGAAAAGTCCCGAGCCGAAGAGTTATTTTGGCTTGGTGCAGCAGTTCCTTGGTGCGGTGCCGCATATCGATGCAATGAAGCGGTCGGCATGCATAGAGGGTGCATGGATGGCTCTTGCCCGTGTCAAAACATACTGGGCAGAGATGAAGGCCACCGACGTTGCATCCCCGGATTCGGACGGAAGCCGAGTGCCAGTCGAGCGTTATTTTGAGGAAGTCCTGCAGGGCGCTCGTTTAATAGAGACGCAGTGCTCGAAGGATATTATGTTCTAATGACATGTATGATTTCTGAAACAATGTTTCAATAGAATTCAAGAGCTTTTTATACTTGTGCGTTCAAGTAGTAAAATACCTCCTGTGCAGCCGTTGATGTATATGTGTATATAACCTGAAAGATGGCAGTCTTCGGCTTCAGCCCCCACGCACATAGTGCGGGGGTGTTTGCAAAAAGGCGCATTTTAACAGTTAATCCAACGTCTTGGTCCTGTAAAGGAGGTGATAGCGTAGCAAACTAGGCAACCGGACTATAATGCTTTATCACTTTCACTTAGCCATAGGAGTTCGATGGTTGGGCTACTATATAGCCCCTGGGGGCACCGCGCTCTCCCGAATTCGGGGCGCATATGTGCCTGACCGGAAAGCGGTCCTTCGTTAATGCAGAGGAATTCTAAACATTCTAGTGTGTCATCGAGTGGTTGACCAGTCTCTCGCTATATCATGACCGTCAGTTTTCGGCTTTCTCTACTGAGGTGCTCACCTGGCCGAACCGGGGCACAATCGCAGTAGTTCTCCTGGTGCCGCGTTAGCCGATAGAACGGAACGTAAGGTAGCAAAACACAGGAGCCGAGCAAACCCAACATTTGACCAAAGACATGATTCGGAGCTGATGCATATAAGGCCTAACTCGAGACGCCGAACACTCCCTAAGGTATTCGGTCTTTATGAAAGCGGGCCAAACAACGCCCTTGGTAACAAGCCCCTGGTGTCCAGGTACGTGCAAAATTCTAACTCGGCCGATGCCAAAACGCCAGCCTCCTCCTCGGTTATAACAAGAAACCGGGGGATGTGTAACAACAAGAGACAGTAAAAAAGGTTTACGCAGGGTCTTAATCTGAAAAGAATCCTTGCAACGGGTCCCTGCTGCACATCTGTGCCTGTGTCTCCGTTATGCCATATGCTGGACTGGTATAGCACGGCGTTCATCTGTAAAAGAGAGGAACTTAGTTGGAAAAAAAAGATCGTGTGAAAAATGTATTTTAAAATAAACAGAGTATGATTAAAAAAATGAATAAAATTGAGCTTTATTGTCTCTTGTTGTACATGCATGAAGCCCCTTGTAAGGGGTACGCGGCTAGTAAGCCCCTTGTTTATTTATACCGGACTCGCCTAACCGTGTCCGGGTCCTGAATGGCCTGTTTAGGTGCTTTGATCAGCAAAGCCGGATTAGTGTGTGGCTGTCAAGGCAGTCTCACGTTCTTCCGTATTCGAGGAACACTCGAAGTTTCCCTTTAATGAGATGATGCCGCATGGACCGGAAATTTTAAGTGTGAGAGATGCGTAATGCGGTATTGCGTTAAAGCGGGCGAAAGCTTCGCGTCCCAATAGTGTTTGATAGCTACTTTTAAATGGGGCGATGTGGAAGACTAACTTTTGATGATGGAAGTTGTCAGATGAGCCGAACACAACTTCTAGTGGTAGATAGCCCGTACAATGGGCATATGGGCCTGGCATCACTCCTTTAAAGGAAGTGTTGCGATGGTGAATTTTGGTTGGGTCTATCCCCATTCTGCGGATTGTGTCCTGATATAGCAGGTTTAGATCACTGCGGTGTCCATTAGGACTTGTGTAAATTGTAGTACGTCGATTATAGGATCTAATATCAAAGCAGTCCATCATGCGTTCCGGATACTTCCGGAGTAATCCTGATGGTCGAAGGTGATTGGTTTTGACATTCAGTGTCGGGACTCCGCTGGGGTGGACCGTGCGGCGGGTATTACAGTCGGCGCCGCTCTGTTTTTTCCCTTTTATCACTTGAAGTGAGTTTACTGTTTTGACCTCTTGTGGGAAATTCTTTTGTTTTCTGGTGCTCTGCTTGTGGGGTTCGTTGTCGTCCTCACTTGGTGTGTCGAGCCCCTTGTGTTCGGCGTTAAGTCGGTTGGACTGCTTGAAGACCCAACAATCTCTGTGGGTATGGTTTGCAGGCTTCCCGGGAGTACTGTGGATTTGGCATATCTTGTCCAAGATTTTGTTTAGGTTGGATAGCTCATCGTTGTTGTCCTTAAGAGGCAGTTTTCTGTTGTTCTGCCGAGAGCTTTTGAATCCGGTGTTGACTGCCGTGCTCTTCGGACTGTTTCCCTTGGTCCAGCGCTGGTCCTTGCTGCGTCGTGGTTTCCCATTTCCATCCCTGACTTCGAACATGCTTGGGTCGCTGAACCTGTACCTTGCCATCCAGCTATCCTCTCCCGCGAAAAAGTGGGTCATGAGGCTTGTTTATGCGGCCATTGTTCTTGGCTTTTCGTGGCCGAGGTGTCTGGCGAGCCATTCGTCTCGGACGTTATGTTTGAAAGCTGCTAAGGCTTCGGCGTCCGGACAGTCGACTATTTGGTTTTTTTGGTGAGAAACCTATTCCAAAATTTTTGGGCCGACTCTCCGGGCTGTTGGGTTATGTGACTTAAATCATCTGCGTCCGGAGGTCGGACATAGGTCCCTTGAAAATTGGCCCGAAAAGCATCCTCGAGCTCTTCCCAACTTCTAATAGTGTTTTCGAGGAGGCTTTTAAGCCAATGCCGGGCTAGCCCTTTGAGCTTGAGGGATAAATATTTTATGGCGTGGAGGTCATCTCCTCTGGCCATGTGTATGTGGAGGATGTAATCCTCAATCCAGACTCCAGGGTCTGTCGTTCCGTCGTATGCCTCTATGTTTACGGGCTTGAATCCTGCTGGAAATTCATGATCTAGCACCTCATCGGTGAAACATAGGGGGTGTACGGCACCCCTATATTTGGGTGT
Organism: Triticum timopheevii; assembly: GCA_963921465.1. Classification (NCBI taxonomy): domain Eukaryota; kingdom Viridiplantae; phylum Streptophyta; class Magnoliopsida; order Poales; family Poaceae; genus Triticum; species Triticum timopheevii. The sequence continues at coordinate 169,253,594 of OY997274.1, read as the reverse complement.
GTCGTGATGTTCGGATACTTGACGTGCTGTGTTGCTCGCTAGAGCTTGTTTTCTTGGCCCATAGATAGACCTAACTGGGCCATCCTTTTGGGGCGGATCCTTATGCGGATCGCGTGCCGGCTTGTGTGCGGCTCCACTTGCCGCTTTATGCTTGTCATGTGGTAGTCTATCCGACCGGGCGGCCTCTTTGTTCCTTGATTGTGGGGGCTCTATGGCCTCCTCGTCGAATTCGGGCAGTAGTTTGCGTTTCGGGTAGCTCTTTGTTTGGCGACTGTCGCCGTATTTGTCTGCGGTGTTGAATACTTTGCTCCATCTGATTCTGAGTGCATCTTCCGCTGTTTTGAGCTTCTGCTTCTGCTTTTTCAGGCTACGCGTAGTTGTGACGAGCCTTTTGTGGAGGTTCTTCTGCTCCAACAACTTGTCCGGTGTGAGATCGTCCGGACTGTCATCTTCGCCGGGGCGGGTTGTTTATCCAAGTTGTCCTGTTTGGACGGTTGTTCGATGGCATGTTCGTTGTGCACTGGTGCGACCTGCTCTATGGCTAGGTCTGTATGGCCGCCGTCTTTGTCGAGGCGGGACTTTGTGCGGCGCTTTCGTCGCCGTCTTGATTGCTTTTCGAGGGATTTATCCTTCGTAGCGTCCCATTGTTCCTCGTCCTCACTTCCTTTAGGTGTATCCACCATGTATACATCGTGAGATGGGGTGGCTGTCCAACACCCTGTAGGTGCTGGTTCTTGGTTGTCTCCTGCATCGTCGTCCATACCGTCGATGTCGTCGGAGTCGAAGTCGAGCATGTCGGTTAAATCATCGACAGTGGCTACAAAGTGAGTGGTGGGTGGGCATTGAATTTCTTCGTTGTCCGTGTCCCAACCTTCCTGACCATAGTCCGGCCAGGGCTCTCCTGATAAAGAGAGAGACTTTAGTGAGTTCAGGATGTCGCCGAAGGGCGAGTGCTGAAAGATGTCCGCGGCGGTGAACTCCATAACAGGCGCACAACCGGATTCGAGTGGAAGGGGCGCGGGAGGTCCGGAGTCCGGAGAGGAGTCTGGCACCTTGGAGTCACGAGCTTTGCAAAGGATAGGGATGGTGTTCGGCTCGATCACCATAGAGATCGTAGCCCTCGAGGCGGTGCCTAGCCAATCATCCTCGGTCGGCGAGGTCGGCTCCGAGCTACAGGTCGGAGCGGACACTGGTGCGGCCTCCAGGGCATTGTTCGGCGGCAGAGCTAGATCATGCCCATCGAGACAGTGCGGTGCGCTTGGCTGTGGCTCGAATCCGTCGAAGATCAAGTCTCCGCGGATGTCAGCCGTGTAGTTCAAACTCCCAAATCTGACCTGATGGCCACGGGCGTAACTTTCAATCTGCTCCAGATGGCCAAGTGAATTGGCCCACAGTGCAAAGCTGCCGAATACGAAGATCTGTCCGGGGAGAAAAGTCTCACCCTGGACCGCGTCGTTGTTGATGATCGAAGGAGCCATCGGGCCTAAAGGTGACGACACAGAGGAACTCTCAATGAAAGCACCAATGTCGGTGTCAAAACCGGCGGATCTCGGGTAGGGGGTCCCGAACTGTTTGTCTAGGCGGATGGTAACAAGAGACAAGGGACACGATGTTTTTACCCAGGTTCGGGCCCTCTCGGTGGAGGTAAAACCCTACTCCTGCTTGATTAATATTGATGATATGGGTAGTACAAGAGTAGATCTACCAAGAGATCAAAGAGGCTAAACCCTAGAAGCTAGCCTATGGTATGATTGTTGTTCGTCCTACGGACTAAAACCCTCCGGTTTATATAGACACCGGAGAGGGCTAGGGTTACATAGAGTCGGTTACAATGGTAGGAGATCTACATATCCGTATCGCCAAGCTTGCCTTTCACGCCAAGGAAAGTCCCATCCGGACACGGGACGAAGTCTTCAATCTTGTATCTTCATGGTCTAGGAGTCCGGCCAACGGTGATAGTCCGGCCATCCGGACACCCCCTAATCCAGGACTCCCTCAATGGGCATGGGCGAGGGCACTGTAGTCTTGGTCATAAGTGATTGAGGTCTCGTCCCATCGTATGGCCTGGATGGGACGGGAGCTGACCCATGGCTGGGTTACCGTGGACGCCACGGGTGGGTTGGCTTGCTGGGGAAGCCAAGGTTGCGCCGGGTTGAGTTGCCTTGCACCAGCCGCTGCGGCCGGGTCGATTTACCTTGCCGAGTCGAGGGTCTTGGCCGGGTTGCGCGCCTTGCCGGGTTGAGTGACCTGGCCTGGCGCATGCCGGTTTGTGGGGCGATGCGGGCCCCACTATTTTTGAAATAGATCCGGGTTCCGTTGCCAGCCTGGGGTTCATCCCCCCAACAGTATTGGTAGTTGTACTACCTTGTCGTCCGCAAGTTGGTATTGTTGTTAACGATCTTTTGGTATGAACTTGCATTTGCTTCCAACCATCATGCCGAGGGTCGACATGGATATAAAGCTGAATCATTTGTTTCGAAACGAATTTTCAGGCACCTGATTTTTATTTGATGGGTAGCATAAGCACACGCCGTTTGAATTCCTAGTTCTCCAATTTTTTTGAGACAAGTGCATGCACTTATTATCATGATAAAAAACAATATCCGTGCTGCATCCTAGTTATCAGTCTGTACTTGCAGAATTCTCTCGTTTATTGAGCACATATATTGTTTTTTCAGGTCGAGCAAGTTTCAACTGGGCTGTAGACTGCCCAGGGTTGGTTTTGTTTTTAACAGGCCCAACCCATGACGACAACGGGGCACAAAGATCCGGCAGGTATCTACTGGCCTTTGGCCCGCCAGCGTTAGTTATATTTTGTCTTACAACATCCACAGACAGTTTTTTACTGAATCAAATACACAGCCCAATTCTATTTTCCTCTTGAAATGCATGTCCTACATCCGTTTTCTAATCTCTACCTATAGTTTTACTAGTTCATATACACGTATCATTATCTTGAAAACACATAAAATTCCCTTTTCATATTTACATCCTTATTTTTGTTGTTTTTTCCCACTTAGCGCTGATTTTTTTACCACTGGTTTTCCCTTAAACCAACTCAATTGTCCCACGTCTTATTTGCTTACAAAAACAAAACGATTTTTTTTGGCAAATCAATAAGTTATTAAAAAAATGTTTATCATTTCAGGATTACAACAGTTCGGACTCCACCGAAATATGCAAAATAAGGTTGAACTTTTTGACCGTGGTCCTGGGCAAAAAATGGGCTATAATAAATTACTTAAGGATTAGCAAATGGGCTGCAAATAATAAAAAATAGAAAATGGGATTTATGTTGTCTGCCACAGATTTGGAGGCTGACTTGTGGGCCTACTAAGTTCATGCGTACACAAGGTTTCTCAAAAAAGAAACTTAGTCAACAATTGACTCTACCAGCGTCAGACCGTTAGATGTCAATCTAACGGCAATCGTGCTTCTCCAGTCTCTGATCTTCCTGCCCCAGCCGCCCAAACCAGGGCCGTCGGAACCGCCTACTCCCGCCTCCCATGGCCGGCAGTGCTGCCGGGCAGGCCTCACGGCCCCATCATACTCGCATCCCTGGCTTGTCTATCCCTCTACTCACCCACACCTCCTGTTATTTTCCGGCGACGGCAGCCGAACCAGCGGATACTTGATCTTCGATGGATTCGAGCCACAGCCGAGCACGCCACACTATCACGATGGGCATGATTTAGCTCTGCTGCCGGATAGTGTCCTGGAGGCCGCACATGAGTCCGCTCCGATCCCCAATTCGGAGCTGACTGTGCAGATCGAGGATGGGTGGCTTGACACCGCCTCGGGGGCTGCAACCTCGACGGCGATGGAGCCGAATACTGACCTTGTCCCTTGAAGCTCGTGACTCCGAGGTGCCGGACTCCTTGCCAGACTCCGAACCTCCCGCGCCCCCTCCAATCGGATCCGATTGGGCGCCGACCATGGAGTTCACCGCTGCGGACATCTTTCAACACTCACCTTTCAGCGACATCCTGAATTCGCTAAAATACCTCTCGTTATCAGGAGAGCCCTGGTCGGACTGCGGTCAGGACGGTTGGGATGCAGACAACGAAGAAATTCAAACCCCACCCACCACCCACTTAGTAGCCACTGTCGACGATCTAACCGACATGCTAGACTTCAACTCCGAAGACATCGATGGTATGGACGACGATGCCGGAGCTTACTGGGCACTGGAAAGCCACCTCATCATATGACATATACATGGTGGATATCCCAAAGGATGGGAATGGCGAAGGAACGGCGGAGGAAGACCCCTCCAAGAAACAGCCCAAGCGCCGGCGTCAGCGGCGCCGCTCTAAATCCCGCCACAGCAAGAATGGAGATTCCGGCACCGGAGATAATAACACCCCAGAGAGTGCCGAAGACAACCCCCTCCAGCAAGATTCAGCACAGGAGGACGGAGAAGCCAGTCCTCATGAGAGAGCGCCAGACGAAGAAGTAGAGGATGATAATTACATGCCTCCCTCCGGAGACGAGGCAAGCCTCGATGACGACGAATTTGTCGTGCCTGAGGATCCCGTCGAACAAGAGCGTTTTAAACGCAGGCTTATGGCCACGGCGAACAGCCTCAAGAAAAAGCAGCAACAGCTTAGAGCTGATCAATATCTGCTAGCCGACAGATGGACTGAAGTCCTTGTGGCCGAAGATCATGAACTCGAACGCCCCTCCAAAAGCTACCCCAAACGCAAGCTGCTCCCCCGATTAGAGGAGGAGGCATATAAACCTGCATCACCACAGCACAATATGGCTGACCGACCACCTCGTGGCCACGACAGAGAGGCCTCTAGGCCCTCCACTAGAACCGTACCCCGGCACCGCTCGAAAAGTACGAAGCCACGGGGGAATGCGCCGGACTTGCGAGACATATTGGAGGATAAGGCAAGACAATCAAGATCGATCTACGGATCGCATGGGTGCCCCATGATGCGCGACGACGACCGTCGCGCCGGATACAGCAACTCCGTCCGGGCCGAACACAGTAGACAAAGCTCGCTTGAGCTACGTCATGATATAGCCCAATATAGAGGCGCCGCACACCCACTATGCTTCACAGATGAAGTAATGGATCATCAAATCCCCGAAGGGTTTAAACCCATGAATATTGAATCCTATGATGGCACAACAGACCCCGCGGTTTGGATCGAAGACTATCTCCTTCATATCCACATGGCCCGCGGTGATGATCTTCACGCCATCAAATACCTCCCACTCAAGCTTAAAGGACCAGCTCGGCATTGCCTTAACAGCTTGCCAGCAGAATCAATTGGGTGTTGGGAGGACCTGGAAGCCTCATTCCTTGATAACTTCCAGGGCACGTATGTGCGACCACCAAACGCCGATGACCTAAGCCACATAATTCAGCAGCCAGACGAATCGGCCAGACAATTCTGGACACGGTTCTTAACAAACAAAAATCAAATCGTCGACTGTCCGGATGCAGAGGCCCTCGCAGCCTTCAAACATAACATCCGCGACGAGTGGCTTTCCCGGCACCTAGGAAAGGAAAATCCGAAATCCATGGCAGCCCTCACATCACTCATGACCCGCTTCTGCGCGGGAGAGGACAGCTGGCTAGCCCGCAGTAACAACCTCAGCAAAAATTCCGGCAGTCCGGATACCAAGGACCACAATGGCAGGTCGCGTCGCAACAAGAACAAACGCCGTGTTAACGGTGATAACACTGAGGATACGGCAGTCAATGCCGGATTCAGAGGCTCCAAACCCGGTCAACGGAAAAAGCCATTTAAAAGAACTACTCCGGGTCCGTCCAATTTGGACCGAATACGCGACCGCTCGTGCCAGATACACGGCACCCCCGAAAAGCCAGCTAATCACACCAACAGGGACTTTGGGTATTCAAGCAGGCAGGCAAGCTAATTGCCGAAAACAATGACAAGGGGCTGCATAGCGATGACTAGGAAAAGACCCGACCGCCGAACAATAGAGGGCAGAAGGGTTTCCCCCCACAAGTGCGGACGGTAAACATGATATACGCAACCCACATACCCAAGAGGGAGCGGAAGCGTGCACTCAGGGACGTATACGCGATGGAGCCAGTCGCCCCGAAGTTCAACCCATGGTCCTCCTGCCCGATCACTTTGATCGAAGGGACCACCCCACCAGTATCCGCCACGGCGGATTCGCCGCGTTGGTTTTAGACCCAATCGTCGATGGATTTCACCTCACCAGAGTCCTGATGGACGGCGGTAGCAGCCTGAACCTGCTTTATCAGGATACAGTGCGCAAGATGGGCATAGACCCCTCAAGGATTAAACCCACAAAGACGACCTTCAAAGGCGACATACCAGGTGTAGAGGCCAATTGTACAGGCTCAGTCACACTTGAAGTGGTCTTCGGATCCCCGGATAACTTCCGAAGCGAGGAGTTAATCTTCGACATAGTTCCATTCCGCAGCGGCTATCATGCTCTGCTCAGACGGACCGCGTTTGCAAAATTCAACACGGTGCCACACTATGCATACCTCAAGCTCAAGATGCCAGGCCCTCGAGGAGTCATCATGGTCAACGGAAACACTGAACGCTCCCTCCAAACGGAGGAACACACAGCGGCTCTCGCGGCAGAAGTACAGAGCAGCCTCTTAAGGCAATTCTCGAGTCCAGCCGTTAAGCAACCGGACACGGCTAAACGCGCCCGGAGTAACCTACAACAAGACCACCTAGCACGTTCCGAGCACGCGTAGCAATGCGGCCCCAACCCCAGCCCTTGCAAAATTGCAAGACTGGTCCTTCGCGTACATCATTACGCTGTGGAGATACCATGGGCATAGGGGGAGGGGCACGACCATGACATGCCCAGAATGCGGCTTAACCACACCAGGGGCTCCCAAGTGTGTCATTATTTTTCCTTTTTCTTTTTTTTACCCACAGGACTCCGTTCACCAGAGGCCCTGTCCGGCAGTAGACCTGCCGAACTCACGATGCAACAGCCAGGGAAGGAGAAAGGCTACGACGAGTATCCAGGTGGTCTCCATTACGAGCATTAAATCTGTTTTATACACCATTCCGCAGCCTACCTGAGGGAGTCCTGGACTGGGGGGTGTCCGGACAGCCGGACTATCATTATCCACCGGACTCCAAGACTACGAAGATACAAGATTGAAGACTCCGTCCCGTGTCCGGATGGGACTTTCCTTGGCGTGGAAGGCAAGCTTGGCGATACGGATATGTAGATCTCCTACCATTGTAACCGACTCTGTGTAACCCTAGCCCTCTCCGGTGTCTATATAAACCGGAGGGCTTTAGTCCGTAGGACGACATACATTACAACAATCATACCATAGGCTAGCTTCTAGGGTTTAGCCTCCTTGATCTCATGGTAGATCCACTCTTGTACTACCCATATCATCAATATTAATCAAGCAGGACGTAGGGTTTTACCTCCATCGAGAGGGCCCGAACCTGGGTAAAACATCGTGTCCCTCGTCTCCTGTTACCATCCGCCTAGACGCACAGTTCGGGACCCCCTACCCGAGATCCGCCGGTTTTGACACCGACATTGGTGCTTTCATTGAGAGTTCCTCTGTGTCGTCACCGATAGGCTTGATGGCATCTTCGACCAACAACGCTGTCCAGGGTGAGACTTTTCTCCCCGGGCAGATCTTCATATTCGGCGGCTTCGCACAGCGGGCTAATTCACTTGGCCATCTGGAGCAGATCGAAAGCTACGCCCCTGGCCGTCAGGTCAGATCCGGAAGCTTAAACTTCACGGCCGATGTCCGCGGAGACTTGATCTTCGACGGACTCGAGCCACAGCCAAGCGTGCCGCACTGTGACGACGGGCATGATCTAGCTCTGCCACCGAACAGTGCCTTGCTGGCCGCACACGGATCCGCTTCGGCCATTAGTCCGGAGCCGATCACCCAGATCGAGGGCCGGTGGATAGACGCTGCCCTGGGGGCTTCAACATCCACGGTGATGGAGCCGAACGCTAATCTTGTCCCCTGCAAAACTCATGATTCCGAGGCGCCGGACTCCTTGCCGGACTCTGAACCTCCTGCGCCCCTACCAATCGATTCGGATTGGGCACCGGTTATGGAATTCACCGCCGCGGACATCTTCCAATACTCGCCCTTTGGCGATATCCTGAATTCACTAAAGCATCTCTCGTTATCAGGAGAGTCCTGGCCGGACTATGGCCAGGATGGTTGGGGTACGGACGACGAAGAAATTCAGAGCCCACCCACCACCCACTTTGTAGCCACTGTCGATGATCTAACCGACATGCTAGACTACGACTCCGACGACATCGACGCTATGGACGACGATGCCAGAGACGAACAAGAACCAGCTCCTACAGGGCACTGGAAGACCACCTCGTCATACGACATATACATGGTGGACACCCCAAAAGACGGGGACGGCGAAGAAGCAGCGGAGGCAGACTCTTTGAAGAAGCAGCCCAAATGCCGGCGTCAGCGGCGCCGCTCTAAATCCCGCCACAACAAGAATGGAGATTCCGGCACAGGAGATAATAATACTCCAGAGAGTGCCGAAGACAATTCCCTCCAGCAAGACTCAGCGCAGGAGGATGCAGAGGCAAGCCCTCACGAGAGGGCCGCAGACGAAGAGGTTGAGGATCATAACTATATGCCTCCCTCCGAAGACAAAGTAAGCCTCAACGATGATGAATTCGTCGTACCTGAGGATCCCGTCGAACAAGAGCACTTCAAGCGCAGGCTTATCGCCCCAGCAAACAGCCTAAAGAAAAAGCAGCAACAGCTTCAAGCTGATCAGGACCTGCTGGCCGATCGATGGACCGAGATCCTCGCGGCCGAAGCGTATAAACTCGAACGCCCCTCCAAAAGTTACCCAAGACGCAAGCTCCTCCCCCGATTAGAGGAGGAAGCATACATACCTCCATCACCAGCGCACGATATGGCTGACCGACCACCCCATGGTCGTGATAGAGAGGCATCCAGGCCCCCAGCCAAGACCGTACCCCGGCATCGCTCCAAAAGTACGAAGCCAAGAGGGAACGCGCCGGACTTGCGAGACATATTGGAGGACAAAGCAAGGCAATCCAGATCCATCTACGGATCACGTGGGCGCCCCACGACCCATGACGAATACCGTCGCGCCGGATACAATAACCCCGGCCGGGCCGAACACAGCAGACAGCGCTCTCTCGAGCTGCGTCGCAATATTGCTCAATACAGAGGCGCCGCACACCCGCTATGCTTCACTGACGAAGTAATGGATCATCAAATCCCCGAAGGGTTTAAATCCGTAAACAATGAATCCTACGATGGCACAACAGACCCCGCGGTTTGGATAGAAGATTATCTTTTCCACATCCATATGGCCCGCGGCGATGATCTCCATGCCATCAAGTATCTCCCACTCAATCTTAAAGGACCAGCTCGGCATTGGCTTAACAGCTTGCCCGCAGAGTCAATTGGGTGTTGGGAAGACCTGGAGGCCGCGTTCCTTTATAACTTCCAAGGCACGTATGTGCGACCACCAGACGCCGATGACCTAAGACACATCATTCAGCAGCCAGACGAATCGGCCAGACAATTCTGGACACGGTTCTTGAGAAGAAAAATCAAATCGTCGATTGTCCGGATGCAGAGGCCCTTGCAGCCATCAAACATAACATCCGGGACGAATGGCTAGCCCGACACCTGGGGCAGGAAAAGCCGAAATCCATGGCAGCCCTCACATCATTAATGACCCGCTTTTGCGTGGGAGAGGACAGCTGGCTAGCTCGCAGAAACAATCTCCATAAAAATTCTGGCAGTCCGGATACTAAGGACAACAACGGCAGGTCACGTCGAAACAAAAACAAACACCGCATTAACGGCGACGATAAGGAGGATACGGTAGTCAACGCCGGATTCGGAGGCTCTAAACCCGGTCAGCGGAAGAAGCCATTCAAAAGAACCACTCCGGGTCCGTCCAATCTGGACCGAATACTCGACCGCTTATGCCAGATACATGGCACCTCTGAAAAGCCAGCTAACCACACTAATAGAGATTGTTGGGTGTTCAAGCAGGCCGGCAAGTTAATTGCCGAAAACAATGACAAGGGGCTAAACAGTGACGACGAGGAAGAGACCCGACCGCCGAACAATAGAGGATAGAAGGGTTTTCCCCCACAAGTGCGGACGGTGAATATGATATATGCGACCCATATACCCAAGAGGGAGAGGAAACGCGCACTAAGGGACGTCTATGCGATGGAGCCAGTCGCCCCGAAGTTCAATCCATGGTCCTCTTGTCCGATCACTTTCGATCGAAGAGACCATCCGACCAGCATACGCCATGGCGGATTCGCCGCATTGGTTTTAGACCCAATAGTCGATGGATTTCACCTCACGAGAGTCCTTATGGACGGCGGCAGTAGCCTGAACCTGCTTTATCAGGATACAGTTTGCAAAATGGGCATAGACCCCTCAAGGATTAAACCTACAAAGACAACCTTTAAAGGTGTCATACCAGGAGTGGAAGCCAACTGTATAGGCTCCGTCACACTGGAAGTGGTCTTCGGATCCCCGGATAATTTCCGGAGCGAAGAGTTAATCTTTGACATAGTCCCGTTTCGCAGCGGCTATCACGCTCTGCTCGGACGAACCGCATTTGCAAAATTCAATGCGGTGCCGCATTATGCATACCTAAAGCTCAAGATGCCAGGCCCTCGCGGAGTTATCACGGTCAATGGGTGTCGGTCGCGAGGAATGAGCACCTATGGGGCAAGGCCCCTTCTTGGTTTGGCAGGGGGGCGGAGGGCGCACGAAGAGCAGATCGAGGCGAGGCGCGCGGGTGATTTTACCCAGCTTCGAATCTCTCCGGAGAGATAAAACTCCTACTGCTGCTTTGTGTTTCCATTCTATTCTTGCTTGAGAGTGTGGGTGCCCTCTCGTCTCGAATGAGTCCAGCCGAACCGAACCCCTTCTATGTGCGCATGGGCCTCCTTTTTATAGGCTAAAGGGGTCACCGACAGGTGGCAGCGTAGAAAGAGGGGTAAAAGAGTAAAAACGCAGGTTGGTACAACCGCTACCAACAGTGCCCCCTACCTAACTCTGACGACAGTGGACAAGGGCATTTAATGCCCGTCTGGTCGCTCAAACAGTGCAAGAGAAGCGACCGCTAGGGGCGCCACCGTTTGCCACGATGGTCATCTTGCCAGCGCCTGCTTGCCACCTCGCACCCCTAGCTGCACGGCCTCCTGCCACGTGTGCTTGGGAGGGTCCCAGAGCGACACGTTGGCAGGTGTGCTGGACCGCGGCCGCGAAGTGGGGGTTTCCCGCGGCAAGCTCCTTGCCGTGGTCGTCGTCTTGTCGTGTTCGGGAGCTTGTCGCTCACTGGGCCTTGCCGGGGCGCGCGGTGCGTCGTGGCAAGTTTTCTTGGAATGCCTTGAGTGGCCTTCCCGGCAAGCTTCTCCTGCCGGGGTCTTGTCTTCTTCCCGGCCAGCTTCTCTTGCCGGGGCCTTGGTTGGCCTTCCCGGCAAGCTCCTCTTGCCGGGGCCTTTGTTTGAGTACTTTGTTCTTGAATGGTCTTCAATATGAGCGGCGGAGGATCTTGGCGGACGCCCGGCAAGCCTTGCCGTGGGGCGCTGCGACTGCCCGTGCACAAGTTCGGGATACTAAGGTACCCCTACTTTAGTACACCGACAGGAGCCCCCGGGCCTGGGCCATACACGGTGCCGAGCGCTGTTGGTCCAGGCCCAAAACAGTGCACGGGCACGCGCGGCCTAGGTCGCACTGCATATCTCTCCGCATCCACCGCGCACGCCCAGAACGGCACGCGTCAAACGCGGCGTCGTGGGTGACGTGGGCGGCGTGCGCGGGGCTAAGCCCCGTGAGCATGCGTCAAGCCATGATGAAGGGGACGGTCCACGCCCTCCCACCTAAACGGAGGTAGGCGTGGGGGCGTGGTGCATTTACTGGACGGGGCCGGTGCACGGTTTTCGAGGCGTCCACTCCCACGATCACGGGGTGGGGCGAGGCCGCCTCATCCGTCACCTCGGCTCTGCATCCTCGCCACGCGGCTCCCATGCGCTTGGGGTCGCGGACGGTTGAGTGGGAATCTGGGCCGTCGCGAGCAGAGGTAGCGGGTCGGTCCCGATTCCCTGCTCTTCCCGTGCCTTGATTCGCTGAGCGGGGCGGCCGAGCCCCCACCTTGCTCCTTTATAAAGAGAAGGAGGGGGGCACAGAAGCCCGCACTCTCTCATCTCCTCCTTTCTTTAGCTTCTGCTCCCCTCTCTCCCATTCGCCATGGAGAAAGGGAACCCTGGCCCTTCATCGGTGGCGGCGAGGGTCGCCGCCAGACAGCGCACCTCTCCCTCCCTCGCGCCCGTGGTGGCAGAGCCGGCCATAAGGGGAAGAGGGAGGGCGCGAGGTCGCGGACGAGGTCGAGGACGAGGTCAAGGCGCTCGGGGAAGAGGCGGACGGGGCGGCGCGCCAGCTTCGCCTCTGCCAGCGGTCCCTCCCCCCACGGTGGTCCACATAGGGGACGACCCTTGCGAGTTCTTCATCAGGCTGCGCCAGGCGCCTCGTCGTCGCCTCCGGCTTCCCGCTCCGTTCGCGAACGCGATGGAGTCGAACCTGCCCGAGACACTGAGACTGCAGATGAAGGGTTGTGGGATCAGCGGCACGCGAGTCCGCGTTGTATTCCCAGCCCCTAATGTAATTTATCTTGATCGAGGGTGGAAGACGTTCGCCCGTATCCACAGCCTAATGGAGGGGTTCACCCTCCATTTTAAGTTGATGGAGGGCGATCTCCTCTCCGTCAAGGTCTTCGGGTGCTTCGATACTCGGGCGAAGTGCTGCGTGGACAGCTCCTCCGATAGCGAAGGCTCCTCCTCGAGCAAGAGTGACGAGGAGGGGAGCGACAACGACAATGAGGGTAGCGGGCGGCGGGACGGCGGGTACGACTAGGTGTCGGGCGCCGCTTTGTGCGGCATCGGCGACCCCATCATCTGTGTCGTCGGCTCCTTGAACTCCCCGGGGTCGTCTCCTTGGGCGGCTAGCGTAGGGAGGCTGCAGAAGGGGAAGAGGGCTGGCGACAAGGCCGTCAAGTCGGAGTACGAGGTCGTGGTGCCCTCGACAGCGTGCTGACGTCCTGCCGCCCCGTCTTCGAGCCCCGCTTCCGGCGCCGCCATCACCGTCCAGCCTTCGGACAGCCCCCGGGATGTTCTCTTGGTGTCTTCTGGCACCTGTAGCTCGCCTAGGCGCCTCTTCTGCCCTTTTCGCCTCCTTGACCTACCTCCTGAAGAGAGGGACAGGAAAGGGATTACGGGCATCTTATCTTTCAAATTTGTAAGCCTCCGGGCCTTAGCCGCATCTAAAACTTGTAATCCTCTCTTTCATGTTTTTCATCCTCCATGGGCTATACCCGAGAGGGATGTTTTTTTAATGAAAGAGGGAATGCTTGTTATGTTATATCCTTTACTCAATTCCACCCCTTGTATGTTTTTACCCTACGCTTTCTTTTAGGGAACTTGCCGGTGAGAACACACTTGCCGCGAGCGCTGAGTGCGGAACATCAGCAGCCTGCCGGCGGTGTTGCTTCCGGCAAGAAATCTTGTCGGGGCTAGTTGTAGCACACTTTCATTGTCGAGCGGACTCAAAACAAATTAAGGGCGCAACTTAGACACTGGGAACACACTCGCCGCGAGCGCTGAGTGCGGAACATCAGCAGCCTGCCGACGGTGTTGCTTCCGGCAAGAAATCTGGTCGGGGCTAGTCGTAGCACACTTTCATTTGTTGAGCGGACTTGAAACTAATTAAGGGCGCAACTTAGCCACTGGGAACACACTTGCCGCGAGCGCTGAGTGCGGAACATCAGCAGCCTGCCGGCGGTGTTGCTTTCGGCAAGAAATCTTGTCGGGGCTAGTCGCAGCACACTTCCATTTGTTGAGCGGACTCGAAACAAATTAAGGGCGCAACTTAGCCACGAGTCGATTCCTCCGCGCACAGGTTTTCCATACAAGGCACGGTCGTTCAAGGAGAATAACATAAAAAATTTAAAACTGACTGTGTTCAGACTTTGAGAACTTAGCTTTTCTATCGTCTGTGTCCCGGCAAGGCCATACTTCTTTGAACGACGCCCGGGACGCCCGGTCCACACCTTTATCCTCTCCTTCCCCCCGTGAACTTGTGGGTGAAGGAACCTTCTTTTTGAGAAAGAAGACAGAAGAGAAAATAAAGATATGGAGCCTTATGGCTCGTCATTGCCTACCGGGGGCAAGTGCTGCACAAAATGTCAGATAATACATGCATAAACGAAAAAGCATGGAATTTGACAACATGTGCTGAGCACATAAACTTCATGCACGGGGTCTGCGCCCTGCTCTGTACAAAGGGTTACATGCAACAGCGGCAAGGCTTGTACAGAAAGGTGGTTGCCGGAACAGGTTCCGGCAACCACGCCTTATGTGTAAAACTTACGAAGATGCTCTATGTTCCAGGAGTTGCTCACCGGAAAGCCATCTTCGGTCTCAAGGCGGACAGCGCCAGGCCTAGTGACTCGTTTCACCCGATAAGGGCCTTCCCACTTCGACGTCAACTTGTTGAAATTCTTGGCGGATTGAACGCACCGAAGAACAAGGTCGCCTTCCTCGAAGCTTCTGGCATTAACTTTGCGGCTGTGGTAGCGGCACAAAGCTTGCTGGTAGCGAGAAGCTCGCACAGCAGCCTGAAGACGATCTTCCTCGAGGAGCAGCGCGTCGTCTTGCCGCAGCTGCTCTTGCTCAAGCTCATCATAAGCGAGCACTCGAGGCGATCCGTATACGAGTTCCGTGGGGAGAACTGCTTCCGCTCCGTATACTAGAGCAAAAGGTGTCTGGCCAGTGGCTCGACTTGGCGTCGTTCTGATCGACCAAAGAACCACGGGCAGCTCCTCGATCCAATTTCTTCCGCACTTGTGCAGCCTGTCGAAAGTTCTGGTCTTGAGCCCGCGCAGCACTTTAGCGTTTGCCCTCTCCGCTTGACCGTTGCTTCTCGGGTGAGCAACAGAAGCGAAGCAGATCTTGGCGCCAAGATCTTGGACGTACTGCAGGAAGGTGCGGCTCATGAACTGTGTGCCATTGTTGGTGATGATCCTGTTAGGGATTCTGAAATAGCAAACAATCGACCTGAAGAACTTGACTGCTGATTGTGCTGTCACCTTCCTCACTGCTTCCACTTCAGGCCACTTTGTGAATTTGTCGATTGCAACGTACAAGTACTCAAAGCCCCCGACAGCTCAAGGAAAAGGGCCGAGGATGTCGAGCCCCCAGACCGAAAATGGCCAGGATAAAGGGATTGTTTGGAGAGCTTGAGCTGGTTGATGTATCTGTTTGGAGTGGAACTAGCACGCTTCACACTTGGTTACTTGTGCAGTTGCATCCTGGAGGGCTGTCAGCCAGAAGAAACCTTGCCGGAAAGCCTTGCCGGCAAGGGCTCTTGCGCCAATGTGGTGACCACATATGCCTCCGTGTATCTCCGCCAACAGCTCCTGTCCATCTTCCCGGGAAATGCACTTCAATTTCACTCCGTTGAATCTTCTTCTGTACAGTATGTCACCGACAAAATGGTACATAATTGATTGCCGGGCTACTCTCTCCGCTTCTTCTTGCTCTTCTCCTGTCTGAAGGAAATGGACGATCTACTGTGCCCATGCCGGAGCTTGTGGCTCGACGACAAGAACTAAAGGCGCAAATGCAGCTGCGGGAACATCTGCTTCTACGGCGAGAATCTGTGATTCAGCCGGAGCATGATGCTCCCCGGCAAGCGTGTCGGGACACAGCTTGTCGGGAGCGTCTGCTTCAACGAAACAAACCCTAGGGCTTGTCGGAGCAGACTGCCCCTCAGCATTCTTTGTGTTGATCTTGGGGATCTTCTTGACGGCGGCTTGGGGGAGCTCTGCCGGAAGGTAGTCACCAGTAATCAACTTCCTCTTCTTGCTCTGTCCAGTTGATGGTGTTACAGATGGTTGAGTTAGCTTGAGCACAAAAATTCCTGGTTCCACAGGTAACTTGAGTGCGGCGCATTTTGACAGGCCGTCTGCAATGTCATTTTGAGCTCTTGGAACATGTCCCATTTGCAGGCCGTCAAGATGCTCTTCCAACTTCCTCACTTCATCGATGTAGGCTTCCATCAACGGACTCTGATAATCTTTGTTTACTTGACGGACGACAAGCTGTGAGTCACCCCTGACAATAAGCTTCTTGATCCCAAGGTCTGCTGCGATCCTGAGTCCGGCAAGCAAGCCTTCATACTCTGCAGTATTGTTTGTTGCTTGCTCCTTGGGAAAGTGCATCTGGACCACGTACTTGACGTGCTCTCCGGTGGGTGCGACAAGTAGCACGCCCGCACCGGCGCCTTGCAGCGAGAAGGCACCGTCGAAGTACATGATCCATTCTTTGCTTGCTTCCTTGACGGGGATGCTCCTCTCCGGAGTTTCTTCATCAGGTGTTGGCGTCCATTCTGCTATGAATTCTGCCAATGCTCGGCTCTGGATAGTTGAAGTACTTTCAAACTTGAGGCCAAAGCTTGACAATTCCAGTGCCCACTCGACAATCCTGCCTGTTGCTTCTGGATTCTGCAATATCCTCTTCAACGGAAAGCGAGTGACAACTGTGATTTTGTGGGCTTGAAAGTAATGGCGCAGCTTCCTCGAGGCCGTGAGAAGGCCGAAAAGCAATTTATGCACACCAGAGTACCTCGATCTGGCCCCGTGCAGAAGGGAACTGACAAAGTAAACTGGGCGATGCACCATCTTCTTCTGTTTCTCTTCTTGTGGCTGCGCAGATCTATCCTTGTCGGAACCAGAACTTGTCGGGGAAGCCCCCTGCTTGTCGCTGGACTTGCTTGCCGCGATCGCTGGCTCATCACCCGCCTCCCTCTCCGCTACTAACGCAGCACTAACCACTTGATTTGTTGCCGCCAGATATAGCAGCAACTTCTCTTGTGGCCTAGGAGCGACAAGTATTGGAGTGGAGGATAGGTATTTCTTCAAGTCCTGCAGCGCGGCCTCCGCTTCCGGAGTCCATTTCATTGGGCCTGCCTTCTTCAAAATTTTGAAGAATGGCAGGGCGCGCTCGGCAGACTTAGAGATGAACCTACTGAGAGCAGCAACGCAGCCGGCAAGCCTTCGCACATCCTTGACGCGCTTCGGTGCTTCGATCTGTTCAATGGCTTTGATCTTGTCAGGATTGGCTTCGATCCCCCGCTGGGACACAAAGAATCCGAGAAGCTTGCCGGAAGGAACTCCAAACACACACTTCTCAGGATTCAACTTGAGATTGACCGTGCGCAGATTTGCAAAAGTCTCATCTAGATCTTGGATCAAAGTTTCTTTGTCCTTGCTCTTGACCACTATGTCATCCATGTAAGCTTCTACATTTCTGTGCAGCTCTGGCTCAAAAGCATGACCGACTACTCTTGCAAATGTTGAACCAGCATTCTTTAGTCCGAAAGGCATCCGTACAAAGCAGTACGTGCCACATGGAGTAATGAATGCGGTTTTCTCTTCATCCTCTTCCGCCATGAAGATCTGATGATATCCTGAGTATGCATCAAGAAACGAAAGCAGATCACATCCTGCCGTGGAGTCGACAATCTGGTCAATGCGCGGCAAGGGAAATGGATCCTTGGGACAAGCTTTATTAACATCAGTGAAGTCAATACAAAGCCTCCACTTCCCGTTCGCTTTGCGCACGACTACTGTATTGGCTAACCATGTTGGATGGAGTACTCCTCGGACCAAGCCTGCTGCTTCCAACTTCTTGATCTCCTCTGCAATGAACTCTTGGCGTTCTACTGCTTGTTTTCTGACTCTCTGCTTGACGGGCCGCGCGTGAGGGCAGATGGCAAGGTGGTGCTCAATTACTTTCCTGGGAACACCGGGGATGTCAGATGGTTGCCATGCAAATACATCGACATTCGCCCGCAGGAAAGCAACGAGCGCGCTTTCCTATTTAGGGTCAAGCGTGGCACTAATGGTGAAGGTACCACCAGTGCCGTCCTCCTTGGCGGCCACTTTCTTGGTCTGTGGAGAAGCTGTCTTTGCCTTCTTGCACTTGCCGGTGGAGCTCGATGGTGCGTCCTCGACGGTAGCGCAGCACTCCGAAGAGGTGCACTTGCCGGAGTGGGCATCAGAGCTACTCTTGCTAGACTTGGTCTTCTTCTTCCCCCCGGGAGCTTCAGCGGCAAGTGGTTTGTGTTCTGCTGCGGCTGCTGCTTCCCGGTAGATTTTGTCGGTACAGATAAGTGCATCTTTCTTGTCGCCATGGACAGAAATGACACTTATCGGACCGGGCATCCTAAGCACATTGTAGGCGTGATGAGAGGCTGCCATGAACTTGGCAAGCGCTGGACGACCAAGTATCTCATTTTAGGGCAACGGAAAATCAGCAACATCGAATGTGAGTCTCTCTGTCCTGAAGTTCAGCTCACTGCCAAACGTTACTGGCAGTGTGATGTTCCCCTTCGGCTTGCTCCTTCCCGGGTTGATTCCTTGAAAGGTGCCGGTCTCTTCGAGCTCGCTGTCGGGGATCTGGAGCTTCTTGAGTACCGCGGAAGAGATCAAATTCAGGCCGGCCCCGTCGTCAACCAGCATCTTCGTGACCTTGAGGTTGCGGATTGTTGGCGAAACCAACATCGGCAAGCACCCGACCGCAGTTATGCGGTCAGGGTGATCCTCAACATCGAAGATGATGGGCGTGCTGGACCACATCAGGGTCTTGGGCGACTCAACGGACGGTTCTGCTGCGTTCACTTCCCGCATCCACTGTTTGAGTTGGCGGTGCGAGGTGTGCACAGAGGCACCGCCGTCAATGCACAGAACGTCTGTTGCCTTCTGAAACTCCTGCTCGTCGGCCTCATCTTCCTCCATCTCATCATCTTCGTCCTCATCTTCGTCCTTGTCGCGGCCGCGGGGAGGCATGTCTCCTTGCCGCTGCTTGGCCTTGCCGCGGCGCCCTCCCCGGGCGGGATGCTTCTTGCCGGATCCTCCGCCACCTTCCTGGGCCTTCTCCTTGTCGCGGCACTCGTATTCAGCTTTTTGCAGCTCTACGAGCTGCTCAACCTTCTTGCAGGCCTGGAGGTCATGGCCCTTGGTGCGGTGGATCTTGCAGTACTGCTTGCCGGAGCCGTCCTGCTTGTCGGCGGCCACCACAGCCTCGCCGGAGTCACCAGCTTTGGCCTTCTCGGCGCCACCTCCATTGCCGGACTGCTCGACAACTAGCACATCCTTAGCTCTTCTCTTTCTGTTGTTCCGCCTCCGGTTCTTCTTCGCCGGGGCGGCACCCTCACTGTCAGATCCTTCTGCTCCTGCGTTCTCTCCGGGGAGTTTCCTCCCCTCCTCAGCACGTGCACACTTGTCGGCCAGAGCATATAGCTCGCTGACATCTCTGATTTTGCACATTGCCATCTCCTCCCTCATCCTGCGGTTGCGCACGTTCTGATGGAACGCGCTGACAACCGCGGCAGGGTGGACGTCTGGGATGTTGCGCTGCACCTGGCTGAATCTCTGTATGTACTTGCGCAGGGGTTCTCCTTCCTTCTGGGCGAGCAGATGAAGATCGCTCTCCTGGCCATGGGGTTTGTGGCCGCCTGTGAAGGCGCCAACAAACTGATGACACAGGTCCGCCCACGAGGAGATGGAGTTGTCCGGCAAGTGCATTAGCCAAGATCTGACGTTGGGCTTGAGCACCAGCGGGAAGTAGTTGGCGAGGATCTTCTCGTCGCGCCCCCCGGCAGCCTGCACCGCGATGGTGTAGACGCTGAGGAACTCCGACGGATGTATCCTGCCATCGTACTTCTCAGGTACATCTGGCTTGAAGTTTTTGGTACTGGGCCACTGGACTTGCCGCAGCTCACGGGTGAACGCAGGGCAACCTACCGCGTACGGCAAGTCGCCTGGTTCCCCTGGCGCATGCACATCAACAGTGGGCCCAGCGCGCTGGTCTGACTGACGCCGCGCTTCTCTTCGGCGCTCGATGCGGGTATGAGCGTCTTCTTGTCGTCGTTCTTGGAGAACTTGGCGTTGATCGCGGTGAGCTCGCGGGTCCGACGATGCGGTGATGTCGGTGTCGAGGTTGGTCCGGCGAGTCGGCGATCTTGGCCTTCATGGTGGGGAGTGCACGGTGGTGGCACCCCCAGCGGTCTTATCAGCGTCGGCTTGCGCCTGGGCGTCTTTCCGGGGCTTCGATGTGCTCAGTTGCCGGGGCTTGTCGCCGTTGGCGAAGCCGATAAGGCTCTGAATGGTGGCCCTCCAGTCGTCGATCTTGTCTGGCGTTGGAGGGTAATCTAGAAGTAGCTGGGCTCAGGCCAGCGCTTCCTCTGGAGTCTTGGGTGGCGGTGGCGAGCGACGCGAGGTACGGGATATGCTCAGGCTTCTAACATTGTTAGAAGGAGCAACATCTCGTCCAGGCGATCGTCCCGCGCTCGTGCCAGCATGCTAACGCGCATGTCGGCCTTGAGCATCCCGCGACCCACTAGCTTGGCCTTGTTCTAGCGCGAGTACGGTGCCAAGAGCACCGTGGCGTTATCGATCCTACACCTCTTGGGAGGGGTGCGGTGGATGTACAGACGCTGAAGCTTGCGGGGCCTTGTCCTTGGACCGAGTGACGATGTGAGTCCCTCCGCTGGCGCCCGCTCCTCTGCCGGCGTCCACCCCACCGCCCGTTTGCTCCGGTGGCGGTAGGATAGACGTGGACGGAGCGGCCACCTCCGAAGCCTTCTTCTTCGGTGGCCTGTCGATGAAGATGTTGATGTAGCGCGCGCAAACGCCGGATCAGGTTCGCACAACCTCGATGCACCCCCTACCTGGCGCGCCAGAGATGTCGGTCGCGGGGAACGAGCACCTATGGGGTAGGGCCCCTTCTTGGTTCGGCAGGGGGGGGCAGAGGGCGCACGAAGAGCAGATCGAGGCGAGGCGCGCGGGGGATTTTACCCAGCTTCGGAGCTCTCCGGAGAGATAAAACTCCTACTGCTGCTTTGTGTTTCTATTCTGTTCTTGCTTGAGAGTGTGGGTGCCCTCTCGTCTCGAATGAGTCCAGCCGAACCGAACCCCTTCTACGTGCGCATGGGCCTCCTTTTTATAGGCTAAAGGGGTCACCGACAGGTGGCAGCGTAGAAAGAGGGGTAAAAGAGTAAAAACGCAGGTTGGTACAACCGCTACCAACAGTGCCCCCTACCTAACTCTGACGATAGGGGACAAGGGCATTTAATGCCCGTCTGGTCGCTCAAACAGTGCAAGAGAAGCGACTGCTAGGGGCGCCACCATTTGCCACGATGGTCATCTTGCCAGCGCCTGCTTGCCACCTAGCACCCCTAGCTGCACGGCCTCCTGCCACGTGTGCTTGGGAGGGTCCCAGAGCGACACGTTGGCAGGTGTGCTGGAGCGCGGGCGCGAAGTGGGGGTTTCCCGCAGCAAGCTCCTTGCCGCGGTCGTCGTCTTGTCGTGTTCAGGAGCTTGTCGCTCACCGGGCCTTGCCGGGGCGCGCGGTGCGTCGCGGCAAGTTTTCTTGGAATGCCTTGAGTGGCCTTCCCGGCAAGCTTCTCTTGCCGAGGTCTTGTCTTCTTCCTGGCCAGCTTCTCTTGCCGGGGCCTTGGTTGGCCTTCCCGGCAAGCTCCTCTTGCCGGGGCCTTTGTTTGAGTACTTTGTTCTTGAATGGTCTTCAATATGAGCGGCGGAGGATCTTGGCGGACGCCCGGCAAGCCTTGCCGCGGGGCGCTGCGACTGCCCATGCACAAGTTTGGGATACTAAGGTACCCCTACTTTAGTACACCGACAATGGGAATACGGAACGCTCCCTCCGCACGGAGGAACATACAGCGGCTCTCGCGGCAGAAGTACAGAGTAGCCTTTTAAGGCAATTTTCGAGTCCGGCCGTTAAAAGGCCGGATACAGCAAAACATGCCCGGAGCAATGCCAACCAAGACCACCTGGCACGATCAGAGCACGCGTAGCAATGCGGCCCCAACCCTCGCCCGCACATGATCGCAAGAATAACACTCCGCGTATATCATTACGCTTTGGAGATACCATGGGCACAGGGGAGGGGGCACGATCGCAACGGACCCAGAGTGCGGTTCGACCACACCGGGGGCTCGCAAGTGTGCCCCCCTTTTTTTACATTTTTTATTTTTTCTTCTTTTATGTACACAGGACTCTGTTAACCAGAAGCCCTGTCCGGCGGCGAACCTGCCGAACTCATCATGCAACAGTCAGGGACTAAAGAAGGCTGCGACGAACACTCAGGTGGTCTCAATTACGAGCATTAAATTCGATTATATATACCAAGTCCGCAGCTCACCCCTGGAGGGGGACATGTTTACTTAGTCCAAATCCCTTGCCTACCGCACTATTTGTATCAGTCCGCTCTACTAGCAGACTTTCTTTCATTAATAATGCAACACCTCTTTGATTGCAATTGCATTACCTTTTATATATATGCTCATTATATGACATCTTGCGCCCGTATATTTTGGTACGGCCTAATATGCCAGGGGCTTGTGTTCCCCACTCTATGGTGTGATAAGTCCGAACACTTTCACAAGTGCGGCACCCCGAACTTATAGCATTATATGAATCGGCTCCGAATCATGTCTTGGGTCAATAGTTGGGTTTGCCCGGCTCCCACGTTTTGGTGCCTTACGTTCCGTTCTGTCGGCTAAGGTGGCACTAGGAGAACCACTGCGATTGCGCCCCGGTTGAGCCGGGCGAGCGCCTCAGTGGAGAAAGCTAAAACTGACTGGCATGATAAGGCGAGAGACTGGTCGCTGTTCGAGAGGTTTTTTCGGGTCCTTAAAGACTCACGCCGCTTCGAGCGAAGTTTCGAACAATGTCCGACGAAGGCGTGGATAGCGCCCCGGATTCGGTCTTCCGAATACCAGGGGCTTCGCCGAAATTTAAAATTATAGAATTCTATGGCTAAGTGAGAGTGTTCAAGCATTATAAGTCCGGTTGCCTTGTTCGTTGTGTTGAGTGCCTCCCTCGATGGACCCAACAATGGGAACAAGAGTGCTCAAGTTTATCCCGAACACCCCAGCACTCGTGGCTTGGGGGCTGAAGCCAATGACTTGCCATCTCTCAGATTTTATAAACGGCCGCACAGAAGGTAATATTTTAAATTAAAAAAGCGTTGCTCAAAGCGCACATGAACAAAGTTTCAGCGCACAAGATAATACATAGCAATTCACTCAAAGATTACATCTCTGGGGCACTCATCCGCAATATCGCGGGCTCCCTTCAGGACAGATTTATAATACATTTCGGGCGTGCGATACTCCTTGCCCGGCGGCGGTGGCTCCGTGAGAAGCTTCTCCGCATCCAACTTGCCCCATTGCACCTTTGTGCGGGCGAGGGCCCGGCGAGCACCTTCAATACAGGCCGAGCGCTTGATGACATCCACCCAGGGGCATGCATCCACCAGCCGCCGCACGAGGCCAAAGTAGCTCCCAGGCATGGCCTGTCCAGGCCACAGCCGGACTATAAGGCCCTTCATGGCCTCTTCAGCTACCTTGTGGAGTTCGACCAGCTGCTTCAGCTGGTCGATTGGGGGCACCGGGTGTCCGGCCTCAGCATACTGAGACCAGAAGATTTTTTCCGTCGAGCTCCCCTCCTCGCCACGATAGAATGCGGCGGCATCGGAAGCACTACGCGGCAGATCTGCGAACGCCCCTGGAGAGCTCCGAATGCGGGTAAGTAAACATGCTTGCTTTGCATGAAAAATGCCTTACCCGCCGCTATCTTCTTTACATCTTCAACCTCCTGAAGGGCCTTATGGTCTTCGGCCTTGGCGGACTTGGCACTTTCGAGAGCCGAGGCAAGCTCGGACTCTCGACTCTTGGAGTCACGCTCCAAACTCTCATGTTTCTCCATGAGAGCCTGGAGCTCTTGCCGTACTTCCGCCACCCGTGCCTCCTGCTTTTCTCTCTCTGACCATTCCGCGGCCGCACTGTGCTCGGCCACGGACACAACCTCCTTCAGGGCTGCCACCTCGTTAGTGGCCCCTGCAATACACACATTATCCTTGTTAATTTTATTGCAACCAAAATCCTTTTCTGTAAGGTAACCATTCAAAGCGGTGTAACTCACCTTCTTTGTCCTCGAGCTGCTTCTTGGCATGGCCGAGCTCTTGCTCGGACTGCTCGAGATCCTTTCTCAACACATCGACCTCCGCCGTTAGTGCGGCAGAGGTCAGCAGCGCAGCCTGCAAACCCATATTGACATATGTTAAGCAACCCTGCGCATATCTTGTTAGATCCTCAGTCCGGCTTTTCTTTCTGAACACCGAACTGAGCATCAGGGGCTACTGTCTATGCGGTATTACATTACATAATTTTAACTTCTTACCTCAAAGCCTGTTAGAAGGCTGCTGCAGGCTTCGGTCAGCCCGCTTTTGGCGAGCTGAACCCTTTGAATCACCGCACTCATGATAGTGCGGTGTTCTTCCTCGATGGAAGCGCCTTTAAACGCCTCCAACAAGTTATCCGGCGCCTCCAGTTGGACGGAGGCCGCCGGTGTCACGGTCTTGCCCCTCCTTCGAAGGGACCGCTTGCCGGACTCTGGAACCACTACGGGTTCCAATGTAGAGTCCGGCGCAAAGTCCGGGAGGCTGCCTGACGGTGCCTCTGGAGCCTCCTCCTGATGGGTCCCTCTCTGGGATCCCACCTCGGCGTCTTCGTCGGCGCGTGGGGTAGAGGCAGTCGGAAGTGAATTCACATCCAACGAGGCCAAGGACCCGCTTGATGAAGCGGGGAGATCATCATCCGCCGGACTACGGACAGAATGCGGCGTTAGAAGGACACTACGTGACATAAAAGATATTGCATATAAAGGATCCGGATACTTACGATCTTGCCGGACGCCTGGCCCTTGGAGGCCACTCATCCTCGCCAACACTGGTGTTGGCGAAACTGTCCGGGGGGATAGTTCTCCCCCTCTTGGACCCTTCGGCCTCCCCTATTGGGGAAGCCTTTCTCTTCTTCTCTCCCCCCTTCGGGAGAGAGTACTCCTCCTCGTCTTCGGGGGAGGAGTCCGCGTCGTCGTCAGACACCTGATTGCGGGAACTCTTTCGAGTCCCCGTGGCCACCTTCTTGGCCTTCTTCTCCGGCACCACGCGCGGTGCCGTAACCAACAGCCCTGCTAAACGGGCGTCCACTGGGTCTTCTGGCATGGGAGCCGGGCTGATAAGCTGCCTGGCCTTCTCCATCCATTCCTGTCAAAGGAAAGGAAGGGATGAAACCCTCTTATAATCAATTCGATTATTACAAAGTGTCCCGTAATGGGGTTGAATCACTTACCTCGTCAGTTGGATACTGCGAGCTGAATCCGCGATCTTCCGTCGCGGATGCGGGGGCTTCGGCGCCCTTAAACAGCACCCTCCAGGCGCCTTCGTATGTCGTATCGAAGAGCCTGCTCAGCGCCTGGTGCTGTTCCGGATTGAACTCCCATAGATTGAATGCCCGTTCTTGGCATGGGAGAATCCGGCGGATGAGCATGACTTGGACCACGTCGACGAGCCTGAGCTTATTGCTCACCAGCTTCTGGATGCAGGTTCGGAGTCCAATCACCTCCTTCGAATCGCCCCACAGCAAGCCCTTCTCTTTCCAGGAGGTGAGCTGCGTGGGGACGCCAGATCTAAACTCGGGGGCCGCCGCCCATGTGGGCTTGCGCGGCTCGGTGATGTAGAACCACCCCGATTGCCACCCCTTGACAGAGTCCACGAAGGCCCCTTCGAGCCAAAGGACGTTGGGTAATTTACCCAACATGGCGCCTCCGCATTCCGCTTCGTACCCAGCACAACTTTCGGCTTGACGTTGAAGGTCTTGAGCCACAGGCCAAAGTGGGGCCGGATGCAGAGGAAGGCCTCCCACACGACAATGGAAGTCGAGATGTTGAGGATGAAGTTCGGCGCCAGATCGTGGAAATCCAGGCCGTAATAGAACATGAGCCCCCGGACGAATGGATGGAGCGGAAGGCCCAATCCGCGGAGGAAGTGGGGAAGAAAGACGACCCTCTCATGAGGCCCGGGGGTAGGGACGAGCTGCCCCTCGTCGGGCAGCCGATGCGCGATATCGCCGAAGAGATATCCGGCGCTGCGCAGTCTGGTGATGTGCTCCTCCTTAACGGTGGAGGCCAACCATTTGCCTCCTGCTCCGGACATATTCGGAGAAGGTCGAGGCGAGATGCGCGAGCTTGGGCGTTGGAGCTTGAGTACGCGGAGATGTATAAGCAAAGGAGGAAGAAGGCGTAGGTGAGAAGGTAAATCCTTATCCCTTATATATAGGCGGACGAAACTGTGCGTCCCCCGGCCTGGTAAAACTCGCTTATCTCCCAAGCGCCACCATCAATGGTGCGGTTGGCTTACCCACGTCCGTATTGATGAGAATCCCGAAATAAGGGGAACACGATCTCTGCTTCGACAAGATGTGCCAAGGAAACCGCTTCGCTAAACGTGTTGAGGAGGTATAGTAAAAAATAATTCAAACAAAGGCTCGGTAGCGGTGTGATGTCACGCCGCATAATACGTCAGTAGATTGGACTGGTGTACATTTTATTCTCTCTACGGTGGAATGTGGAATTTATTTTGCAGAGCCGGACACTATCCTGGTGTTCATGATCTTCTCTGGATTATTCAAGGGAGGAACCCGCCTTGCAATGCCGAACATTATGCGCGCCGGACTTATTGTCATTGAAGCCTGGTTTAGGGGCTACTGAGGGAGTCCTGGACTGGGGGGTGTCCGGACAGCCGGACTATCATTATCCGCCGGACTCCAAGACTACGAAGATACAAGATTGAAGACTCCGTCCCGTGTCTGGATGGGACTTCCCTTGGCGTGGAAGGCAAGCTTGGCGATATGGATATGTAGATCTCCTACCATTGTAACCGACTCTGTGTAACCCTAGCCCTCTCCGGTATCTATATAAACCGGAGGGCTTTAGTCCGTAGGACGACATACATTACAACAATCATACCATAGGCTAGCTTCTAGGGTTTAGCCTCCTTGATCTCGTGGTAGATCCACTCTTGTACTACCCATATCATCAATATTAATCAAGCAGGACGTAGGGTTTTACCTCCATCGAGAGGGCCCGAACCTGGGTAAAACATCGTGTCCCTCGTCTCCTGTTACCATCCGCCTAGACGCACAGTTTGGGACCCCCTACCCGAGATCCGCCGGTTTTGACACCGACACTACCCCTGGAGGGGGACATGTTTAATAGTCCCATCCCTTGCTTACCGCACTATTTGTATCGTTCTGCATTCATGGCAGTATTTCTTGAATAAACAATGCATCACTTTTTGCTTATAATTGCATTTCTTTCTTATACATATGTTCATTTATGACATGTTGCATCCGTACACTTTGGTACGGCTAAATACACCAGGGGCTTAAGTTCCCCACATTATGGTGTGATAAGTCCGAACACTTTCACAAGTGCGGCACCGCGAACTTATAGCATTATATGCATCGGCTCTGAATCATGTCTTGGGTCAATAGTTGGGTTTTCCCGGCTCCCATGTTTTGGTACCTTACGTTTCGTTGCATCGGCTAAGGTAGCACTCGGAGAACCACTACGATTGCGCCCCAGTTGAGTTGGGTGAGCGCCTCAGTGGAGAAAGCTAAAATTGACCGTCATGATAAGGCGAGAGCTGATCGCTGTTCGAGAGGTTTTTTCGGGTCCCTAAAGACTTATGCCGCTTAGAGCGAGGAACCGGCTTTGTCTGGCCCAGGCGTGGATAGCGCCCCGAACTCGGTCTTCCGAACACTAGGGGCTTCACTGAAATTTAAAATTATAGAATTCTATGGCTAAGTGAGAGTGTTCAAGCATTATAAGTCCGGTTGCCTCATTCGTTGTGTTGAGCGCCTCCCTAGATGGACCCAAAAATGGGAACAAGAGCGCTCAAGTTTATCCCAAACACCCCAGCACTCGTGGCATGGGGGCTGAAGCCGACGACTTGCCATCTCTCAGATTTGATAAACGGCCGCACAGAAGGTAATATTTTAAATTAACAAGCGTTCCTTAGCGCATATGAACAAAGTTTTCAGCGCACATGATAACAAAATGCGAGCCTACTCAAATATTACATCTTTGGAGCACTCACCCGCAATCATGCGGGCACCCTTCAGGACACTCTTATAATACATCTCGGGCGTGCGATACTCATTGCCCGTCGGTGGCGCGTCCGTCACAAGCTTCTCAGCGTCCATCCTGCCCCAGTGCACCTTTGCACGGGCAAGGGCCCGACAGGCACCTTCAATGCAGTCGGAGTGCTTGACGACTTCAACCCAGGGACACGCATCCACCAGCCGCCGCACCAGGCCGAAGTAGCTCCCAGGCATGGCCTCTTTGGGCCACAGCCGAACTATGAGGCCGTTCATGGCCTGTTCGGCCACCTTGTGGAGGTCGACCAGCTGCTTCAGCTGGTCGCTAAGGGGCACCGGATGTCCGGCCTCAGCATACTGAGACCAGAAGACCTTCTCCGTCGAGCTCCCCTCCTCGGCCCGGTAGAAAGCGGCAGCATTGAACACGCTGCGAGGCAAATCTGCGAACGCTCCTGGAGAGCTCCGAATTCGGGTAAGTAATAGGTAATTCACATTCACATGCTTGCTTTGTATGAAAAATGCCTTACCCGCCGCTATTTTCTTCAACGCCTCGATTTCCTGGAGGGCCTTGTGGGCTTCGGCCTTAGCGGCTTTGGCACTCTCAAGAGCCGACGCAAGCTCGGACTCTCGAGTCTTCGAGTCACGTCCAAACTCTCGTGCTTTTCCACGAGAGCCTGGAGCTCTTGCTATACCTCTGCCACCCGCGCCTCCTGCTTCTCTCGCTCGGCTCGTTGCGCGGCCGCATTGCGTTCATCCGCGGACACCGCCTCCTTTAGGGTTGCCACCTCGTTCATAGCCCCTGAAGTACCCACGTTATCCTTATTATTTCTCTTGCAACCAAATCCTTTTCTGTAAGTTACAACTTTAATACGGTGTTACTCACCTTCCTTGTCCTCGAGCTGCTTCTTGGCACGGCCGAGCTCGCTCTCGGACCGCCCGAGGCTTTGTTTCAAGGTATTGACCTCCGCGGTCAGTGCGGCAGAGGTCAGCAGCGCAGCCTGCAATCCCATATTGACATATTTTTTAAGACTCCTGTGTATATCTTTTTAGATCCTCAGTCTGGCTTTTCTTTCCGAACACTGAACCGAGCATCAGGGGCTACTGTCTATGCAGTACTATTTTACATATATTTAAATTCTTACCTGAAAGCCTGTTAGAAGGCTGCTACAGGCTTCAGTCAGCCCGCTCTTGGCGAGCCGAACCTTCTGAATCACCGCACTCATGACAGTGCGGTGTTCTTCTTTGATGGAAGCGCCGTTGAGCGCCTCCAGCAAGTTATCCGGCGCCTCCGGTTGGACGGAGGCCGCCGGTGTCACAGTCTTGCCCTTCTTACGAAGGGGCCGCTTGCCGGACTCCGGAACCACTGCAGGTTCCGGTGCGGAGTCCGGTGCAAAGTCCGTGAGGTTTCCCTGCGGCACCTCTGGGGCCTCCTCCTCCTGGCGGGTCCCTTCCTGGGATCCCACCTCGACGTCGTCAGCGTCATGGGGGTGGAGGCGGTCGGAAGAGAATCCATGTCCGACGTGCCCAAGGACCCGCTCGACGAAGCGGGAAGATCGTCCTTGGGCGGACTACAGGTTGTATGCGGCATTAGAAAGACACCATGTGACAAAAAGAAAAATTATAAAATCATCTAGGGGTCCGGATACTTATGACCTCGCCAGGGGCTTGGCCCTTGAGGGCCACTCCTCGTCGCCGTCGCCGACGTTGGCAGAACAGTCCGAGGGAAGGGTCCTTCCCTTCTTGGACCCTTCGGCCTCCCTGGTTGGGGAGGCCTTCCTTTTCTTCTCTCCCCCCGCTGGGGGAGAGGCCTCTTTCTTCTCCTCCTCGTCCTCGTGGGAGGAGTCCGCCTCGGAGTCATCGGACGATGAGTCCAATACCACTTGATGCCGGGAACTCCTTCGAGTTCCTATGGCCTTCTTCTTGGCTTTCTTCTGTGGTACTACGTAAAGTGTCGGGACCAGCAGCCCTGTCAAATGGGCGTCCCCTGGGTGTTCTGGAAGGGGAGCCGGACAGTTAACCTGTCCGGACGTCTTCTGCCAAGCCTGTTAAAGGTATTGGGAGTTTAGATCCCGCATAGAGTCAAACTATGAAAAGAAAGTGTCCCATGAAGGATGACATAGCTTACCTCGCCAGCCGGACGCTGCGTGCTGAATCCGCGATCTTCGGTAGCGGATGCGGGAGCTTAGGAGCCCTTGAACAGCACCCTCCAGGCAGCTTCGTACGTAGTGTCAAAGAGCCCGCTTAAGGTCCGGTGCTGTGCTGGATCAAACTCCCACAAATTGAAGTCCCGTTGCTGGCAGGGGAGAATCCGGCGGACGAGCATGACCTGGATCATGTTGACAAGCTTGAGCTTCTTGTTCACCAGGGTCTGGAGACAGGACTGGAGTCCGGTCAGCTCTTCCAAACTACCCCATAGCAAGCCCTTCTCTTTCCAGGAGGTGAGCTGCGTGGGGATGCCAGATCTGAATTCGGGGGCCGCTGCCCATTTAGGGTCACGCGCTCGGTGATGTAGAACCACCCCGATTGCCACCCTTTGATGGATTCCACGAAGGCACCCTCGAGCCAAGTCACGTTGGGCATTTTGCCCACCATGGCGCCTCCGCACTCCGCTTGGCTGCCCTTCACAACCTTCGGCTTGACATTGAAGGTCTTTAGCCACAAGCTGAATTGGGGCTGGATGCGGAGGAAGGCCTCGCACACGACGATAAACGCCGAGATATTGAGGATGAAATTCGGGGCCAGATCGTGGAAATCCAGGCCGTAGTAGAACATGAGCCCCCGGACAAAGGGATGGAGTGGGAAGCCTAGTCCACGGAAGAAATGGGGAAGGAATACCACCCTCTCATGGGGCCTGGGGGTGGGGATGAGCTGCCCCTCGTCGAGGAGCCGATGCGTGATGTCGCTGGACAGATATCCGGCGCTGCACAACTTCTCTATGTGCCCCTCCGTAACGGAGGAGGCCATCCACTTGCCTCCCGCTCCGGACATGGCTGGAGAAGGTCGAGGTGAGATATGCGGACTTGGGCGCTGGAGCTCGAGTGCGTGGAGATGGATAAGCAAAGGAGGAAGAAGGCGTAGGTAAAAAAGGTGGATCCTTATCCCCTTATATATGGGCGGATGAAACTATGTGTCCCTACTGGCCTGGTAAAACTCGCTTATCTCCCAAGTGCCGCAATCAATGGCTCGGTTGGGTTACCCACGTCCGTATTGATGGGAATTCCGGAATAAGGGGAACACGATCTCTGCTTCGACAAGACGTGCCAAGGAGACCGCTTCGCTAAACACGCTGAGGTGGTATAATAAAAACGATTCGAGTAAAGGCTTGGTTGTGGTGTGACGTCACGCCACAAAATACGTCAGCAAATTGAACTTGTGTAAATATTATTCTCTCTACGGTGGTACGTGGAATTTATTTTACAGAGCCGGACACTATCCTGGTGTTCACAATCTTCTATGAATTATTCGGAGGAGGAACCCACCTTGCAATGCCAAAGTCAATATGCGCGCCGGACTCGTCGTCATTGAAGCCTGGTTCAGGGGCTACTAAGGGAGTCCTGGACTAGGGGGTGTCCGGATAGCCAAACTATCATCATCGGTCGGACTCCAAGACTATGAAGATACAAGATTGAAGACTTCGTCCCGTGTCCGGATGGGACTTTCCTTGGCGTGGAAGGCAAGCTTGGCAATACGGATATGTAGATCTCCTACCATTGTAACCGACTCTGTGTAACCCTAGCCCTCTCCGGTGTCTATATAAACCGGAGGGTTTTAGTCCGTAGGACACAACAATAAGAACAATCATACCATAGGGTAGGTTCTAGGGTTTAGCCTCCTTGATCTCGTGGTAGATCCACTCTTGTACTACCCATATCATCAATATCAATCAAGCAAGAGTAGGGTTTTACCTCCATCGATAGGGCCTAAACCTGGGTAAAAACATCATGTTCCTTGTCTCCTATTACCATCCGCCTAGACGCACAGTTCTGGACCCCCTACCCGAGATCCGCCGATTTTGACACCGACAGTCCTGTTCAACCACCCCTCCACGGGCACCCCTCCACCGTCTAATGTTCATCCAGCCCTCCACACCACGGGGACCTGTTCATCCAGAGGCAAACGCCACTGAGGGAGTCCTGGATTAGGGGGTGTCCGGATGGCCGGACTATCACCGTTGGCCGGACTCCTAGACTATGAAGATACAAGATTGAAGACTTCGTCCCGTGTCCGGATGGGACTTTCCTTGGCGTGGAAGGCAAGCTTGGCAATACGGATATGTAGATCTCCTACCATTGTAACAGACTCTGTGTAACCCTAGCCCTCTCCGGTGTCTATATAAACCGGAGGGTTTTAGTCCATAGGACGAACAACAATCATACCATAGGCTAGCTTCTAGGGTTTAGCCTCTTTGATATCGTGGTAGATCTACTCTTGTACTACCCATATCATCAATATTAATCAAGTAGGAGTAGGGTTTTACCTCCACCGAGAGGGCCCGAGCCTAGGTGAAAACATCGTGTCCCTTGTCTCCTGTTACCATCCGCCTAGATGCACAGTTCGGGACCCCCTACCCGAGATCCACCGGTTTTGACACCGACATTGGTGCTTTCATTGAGAGTTCCTCTGTGTCATCACCTTTAGGCCCGATGGCTTCTTCGATCATCAACAATGACGCGGTCCAGGGTGAGACTTTTCTCCCTGGACAGATCTTCGTGTTCGGCGGCTTTACACTGCGGGCCAATTCACTTGGCCATCTGGAGCAGATTGAAAGCTACGCCCCTGGCCATCTGGTCAGATTTGGGAGTTTGAACTACACGGCTGACATCCGCGGAGACTTGATCTTCGACGAATTCGAGCCACAGCTAAGCGCGCCGCACTATCACGATGGGCATGATCTAGCTCTGCCGCCGGACAGTACCCTGGAGGCTGCACCAGCGTCCGCTCCGACCCCTCTCGGAGCCGACTTCGCCGGTCGAGGATGAGTGGCTGGACACCGCCTCGAGGGCTACGATCTCTACGGCGATTGAGCCGAACACCATCCCTATCCTTCGCAAAGCCCGTGACTCCGAGGTGCCGGACTCCTCTCCGGACTCCGAACCTCCCGCGCCCCTGCCAATCGAATCCGGTTGTGCGCCTGTTATGGAGTTCACCGCCGTGGACATCTTTCAGCACTCGCCCTTCGGCGACATCCTGAACTCACTAAAGTCTCTCTCTTTATCAGGAGAGCCCTGGCCATACTATGGTCAGGAAGGTTGGGACACGGACGACGAAGAAATTCAATGCCCACCCACCACCCACTTTGTAGCCACTGTCGATGATTTAACCGACATGCTCGACTTTGACTCCGACGACATCGACGGTATGGACGACGATGCAGGAGACAACCAAGAACCAGCCCTACAGGGTGTTGGACAGCCACCCCATCTCACGATGTATACATGGTGGATACACCTAAAGGAAGTGAAGACGAGGAACAACGGGACGCTACGAAGGATAAATCCCTCGAAAAGCAGTCAAGACGGTGACGAAAGCGCCGCACAAAGTCCCGCCTCGACAAAGACGGCGGCCATACAGACCCAGCCATAGAGCAGGTCGCACCAGTGCACAATGAACATGCAATCGAACAACTGTCCGAAAAGGACAACTTGGATAAACAACCCGCCCCCGGCGAAGATGACAGTCCGGACGGTCTCACACCGGACAAGTTGTTGGAGCAGAAGAACCTCCACAAAAGGCTCATCACAACCGCGTGTAGCCTGAAAAAGCAGAAGCAGAAGCTCAAAACAGCGGAAGATGCACTCAGAATCGGATGGAGCAAAGTATTCAACACCACAGATAGATACGGCGACAGTCGCCAAACAAAGAGCTACCCGAAACGCAAACTACTGCCCGAATTCGACGAGGAGGCCGTAGAGCCCCCAAAATCAAGGAACAAAGAGGCCGCTAGGTCGGATAGACGACGACATGACAAGATAGAGCGGCAAGTGGCGCCGCACACAAGCCGGCACGTGATCTGCATAAGGATTCGACCCAAAAGGATGGCCCAGTTAGGTCTATCTATGGGCCAAGAAAAGAAGCTCTAGCGAGCAATGCAGCACGTCAAGTATCCGAACATCACGGCACACCCAAATATAGTGGCGCCGTGCACCCCCTATGTTTCACCGATGAGGTGCTGGATCATGAATTTCCAGCGGGATTCAAGCCCGTAAACATAGAGGCATACGACGGAACGACAGACCCTGGAGTCTGGATTGAGGATTACATCCTCCACATACACATGGCCAGAGGAGATGACCTCCACGCCATAAAATATTTACCCCTCAAGCTCGAAGGGCCAGCCCGGCATTGGCTTAAAAGCCTCCCCGAAAACACTATTGGAAGTTGGGAAGAGCTCGAGGATGCTTTTCAGGCCAATTTTCAAGGGACCTATGTCCGACTTCCGGACGCAGACGATTTAAGTCACATAACCCAACAGCCCGGAGAGTCAGCCCGAAAATTCTGGAATAGGTTTCTCACCAAAAAGAACCAAATAGTCGACTGTCCGGACGCCGAAGCCTTAGCTGCTTTCAAACATAACGTCCGAGATGAATGGCTCGCCAGACACCTCAGCCAGGAAAAGCCAAGAACAATGGCCGCATTACCAAGCCTCATGACCCACTTTTTCACGGGAGAGGATAGCTGGCTGGCAAGGTGCAGTACCAGCGACCCAAGTACGTCCGAAGTCAGGGATGGAAATGGGAAACCATGACGCAGCAAGGACCAGCGCCGGACCAAGGGAAACAGTCCGAAGAGCACGGCAGTCAATGCCGGATTCAAAAGCTCTCGGCAGAACAACAAAAAACTGCCTCTTAAGGATAACAGCGACGAGCTATCCAACCTAAACAAAATCTTGGACAAGATATGCCAAATCCACAGTACTCCCGGGAAGCCTGCAAACCATACCCACAGAGATTGTTGGGTCTTCAAGCAATCCGACCGACTTAACGCCGAACATAAAGGGCTCGACACACCAAGTGAGGACGACAACGAACCCCACAAGCAGAGCATCGGAAAACAAAAGAATGTCCCACAAGAGGTCAAAACAGTAAACTCACTTCAAGTGACAAAAGGGAAAAACAGAGCGGCGCCGACTGAAATACGTGCCGCACGGTCCACCCCAGCGGAGTCCCGGGACTGGATGTCAAAACCAATCACCTTCGACCATCAGGATTACTCCGGAAGTATCCAGAACGCAGGATGGACTGCTTTGATATTAGATCCTATAATCGACGGACTACAATTTACACAAGTCCTAATGGACGGCGGCAGTGATCTAAACTTGCTATATCCGAACAGAATCCGCAGAATGGGGATAGACCCAACCAAAATTCGCCATAGCAACACTTCCTTTAAAGGAGTGATGCCAGGCCCATATGCCCATTGTACGGGCTCGCTACCACTAGAAGTTGTGTTCGGCTCATCCGACAACTTCCGTCGCGAAAAGTTAGTCTTCCACATCGCCCCATTTAAAAGTAGCTATCAAGCACTATTGGGACACGAATCTTTCACCCGCTTTAACGCAATACCGCATTACGCATCTCTCACACTTAAAATGCCCGGTCCACGCGGCATCATCTTATTAAAGGGAAACTTCGAGTGTTCCTCGAATACGGAAGAACGTGAGACTGCCTTGACAGCCACACACTAATCCGGCTTTGCTGATCAAGGCACCTAAACAGGTCATTCAGACCCTGGACACGGTTAGGCGAGTCCGGTATAAATAAACAAGGGGCTTACTAGCCGCGTACCCCCTTACAAGGGGCTCCACGCATGTACAACAAGAAACAATGAAGCTGAATTTTATTCATTTTTTGAATCATACTCTATTTATTTTAAAATACATTTTTCGCATGATCTTTTTTTCCCAAATAATTTCCTCTCTTTTACAGATGAACGCCGTGCTATACCTGTCTAGGATACGGCACAACGAAGACACAGACGCAGACGTGCAACAGGGACCCGTTGCAAGGATTCTTTTCAGATTAAGACCCTGCGTAAACCTTTTTTTACTGTCTCTTGTTGTTACACATCCCCCGGTTTCTTGTTATAACCGAGGAGGAGGCTGGCGTTTTGGCATCGGCCGTGTCAGAATTTCGCACGTACCTGGACACCAGGGGCTTGTTACCAAGGGCGTTGTTTGGCCCGCTTTCATAAAGACCGAATACCTGAGGGAGTGTTCGGCGTCTTGAGTTCGGCCTTATATGCATCCGCTCCGAATCATGTCTTTGGACAAATGTACGGTTTGCCCGGCTCCTGTGTTTTGCTGCCTTACATTCCGTTCTATCGGCTAACGCGGCACCAGGAGAACTACTGCGATTGTGCCCTGTCGGTGTCAAAACCGGCGGATCTCGGGTAGGGGGTCCCGAACTGTGCGTCTAGGCGGATGGTAACAGGAGACAAGGAACACGATGTTTTTACCCAGGTTCGGGCCCTCTTGATGGAGGTAAAACCCTACTCCTGCTTGATTGATATTGATGATATGGGTAGTACAAGAGTGGATCTACCACGAGATCAAGGAGGCTAAACCCTAGAAGCTACCCTATGGTATGATGGTTGTTATTGTTGTGTCCTATGGACTAAAACCCTCCGGTTTATATAGACACCAGAGAGGGCTAGGGTTACATAGTGTCGGTTACAATGGTAGGATATCTACATATCCGTATTGCCAAGCTTGCCTTCCACGCCAAGGAAAGTCCCATCTGGACACGGGACGAAGTCTTCAATCTTGTATCTTCATAGTCTTGGAGTCTGGCCGATGATGATAGTTTGGCTATCCGGACACCCCCTAGTCCAGGACTCCCTCAGTAGCCCCTGAACCAGGCTTCAATGACGACGAGTCCGGCGCACATATTGTCTTCGGCATTGCAAGGCGGGTTCCTCCTCCGAATAATTCATAAAAGATTGTTAACACCAGGATAGTGTCCGGCTCTGTAAAATAAATTCCACGTACCATCGTAGAGAGAATAATATTTACACAAGTTCAATCTGCTGACGTATTTCGTGGCATGACCTCACACCACAACCAAGCCTTTATTCGAATCGTTTTTATTATACCACCTCAGCGCGTTTAGCGAAGCGGTCTCCTTGGCACGTCTTGTCGAAGCAGAGATCGTGTTCCCCTTATTCCGGGATTCCCATCAATACGGACGTGGGTAACCCAACCGCGCCATAGATTGCGGCGCTTGGGAGATAAGCGAGTTTTACCAGGCCAGTAGGGACACATAGTTTCATCCGCCCATATATAAGTGGATAAGGATCCACCTTTTTTACCTACGCCTTCTTCCTCCTTTGCTTATCCATCTCCGCGCACTCGAACTCCAGCGCCCAAGTCTGCATATCTCACCTCGACCTTCTCCAGCCATGTCCGGAGCGGGAGGCAAGTGGATGGCCTCCTCCGTTACGGAGGGGCAGATAGAGAAGCTGCGCAGCGCCGGATATATGTCCAGCGACATCGCGCATCGGCTCCCCGACGAGGGGCAGCTCATCCCCACCCCCAGGCCCCATGAGAGGGTGCTATTCCTTCCCCATTTCCTCCGCGAACTGGGCTTCCCACTCCACCCCTTTGTCCGGGGGCTCATGTTCTACTACGGCCTGGATTTCCACGATCTGGCCCCGAATTTCATCCTCAATATCTCGGCGTTTATCGTCGTGTGCGAGGCCTTCCTCTGCATCCAGCCCCACTTCGGCTTGTGGCTAAAGACCTTCAATGTCAAGCCGAAGGTTGTGAAGGGCAGCCAAGCGGAGTGCGGAGGCGCCATGGTGGGCAAAATGCCCAACGTGACTTGGCTCGAGGGTGCCTTCATGGAATCCATCAAAGGGTGGCAATCGGGGTGGTTCTACATCACCGAGCCGCGTGACCCTAAATGGGCAGCGGCCCCCGAATGCAGATCTGGCATTCCCATGCAGCTCACCTCCTGGAAAGAGAAGGGCTTGCTATGGGGTAGTTCGGAAGAGCTGACCGGACTCCAGTCCTGTCTCCAGACCCTGGTGAATAAGAAGCTCAAGCTTGTCAACGTGATCCAGGTCATGCTCGTCTGTCGGATTCTCTCCTGCCAGCAACGGGACTTCAATTTGTGAGAGTTTCATCCGGCACAGCACCGGACCTTAAGCGGGCTCTTCGGCACTACGTACGAAGCTGCCTAGATGGTGCTGTTCAAGGGCGCCGAAGATCCCGCATCCGCTACCGAAGATCGCGGATTCAGCACGCAGCGTCCGGCCGGTGAGGTAAGCTATGTCATCCTTTATGGGACACTTGCTTTTCATAGTTTGACTCTATGCGGGATCTAAACTCCCAATACCTTTAACAGGCCTGGAAGAAGATGTCCGGACAGGTTAACCGTCCGGCTCCCCTTCTAGAAGACCCAGCGGACGCCCGTTTCACAGGGCTGCTGGTCCCGACACTTTACGTAGTACCGGAGAAGAAGGCCACGGGAACCCGAAGGAGTTCCCGGCGTCAGGTGGTATCTGACTCATCATCCGATGACTCCGAGGCGGACTCCTCCCACGAGGACGAGGAGGACAAGAAAGAGGCCTCCCCGCCAGCGGGGGGAGAGAAGAAAAGGAAGGCCTCCCCAACCAGGGAGGCCGAAGGGTCCAAGAAGGGAAGGACCCTTCCCCCGGACTGTTCCTCCAACGTCGGCGACGACGACGAGGAGTGGCCCTCAAGGGCCAAGCCCCTGGCGAGGTCGTAAGTATCCAGACTCCTGTAGTCCGCCCAAGGACGATCTTCCCACTTCGTCGAGCGGGTCCTTGGGCACATCGGACATGGATTCTCTTCCGGCCGCCTCCACCCCCCGTGACACTGACAACGTCGAGGTGGGATCCCAGGAGGGGACCCGCTAGGAGGAGGAGGCCCCGAAGGTGCCGTAGGGCAACCTCCCGGACTTTGCACCGGACTCCGCACCGTCCGGCAAGCGGCCCCTTCGTAAGAAGGGCAAGACTGTGACACCGGCGGCCTGGAGGAGGAGGCCCCGAAGGTTAACCGTCCAACCGGAGGCGCCGGATAACTTGCTGGAGGCGCTCAACGGCGCTTCCATCGAAGAAGAACACCGCACTGTCATGAGTGCGGTGATTCAGAAGGTTCAACTCGCCAAGAGCGGGCTGACCGAAGCCTGCAGCAGCCTTCTAACAGGCTTTGAGGTAAGAATTTAAATATATGTAAAATAGTACCGCATAGACAGTAGCCCCTGATGCTCGGTTCGGTGTTCGGAAAGAAAAGCCGGACTGGGGATCTAAAAAGATATATGCAGGAGTCTTAAAAAATATGTCAATATGGGATTGCAGGCTGCACTGCTGGCCTCTGCCGCACTGACTGCGGAGGTCAATACCTTGAAACAAAGCCTCGGGCGGTCTGAGAGTGAGCTCGGCCATGCCAAGAAGCAGCTCGAGGACAAGGAAGGTGAGTAACACCGTATTAAAGTTGTACCTTACAGAAAAGGATTTGGTTGCAAGAGAAATAACAAGGATAATGTGGGTACTTCAGGGGCTACGAACGAGGTGGCAACCTTAAAGGAGGCGGTGTCTGCGGCCGAACGCAATGCGGCCGCGGAACGAGCCGAGCGAGATAAGCAGGAGGCGTGGGTGGCGGAGGTACAGCAAGAGCTCCAGGCTCTCGTGGAAAAGCACGAGAGTTTGGAGCGTGACTCGAAGACTCGAGAGTCCGAGCTTGCGTCGGCTCTTGAGAGTGCCAAAGCCGCTAAGGCCGAAGCCCACAAGGCCCTCTAGGAAGTCGAGGCGTTGAATAAAATAGCGGCGGGTAAGGCATTTTTCATGCAAACCAAGCATGTGAATGTGAATTACCTATTACTTACCCGAATTCAGAGCTCTCCAGGAGCGTTTGCAGATCTGCCTTGCAGCGTGTCCGATGCTGCCGCTTTCTACCGGGCCGAGGAGGGGAGCTCGACAGAGAAGGTCTTCTGGTCTAAGTATGCTAAGGCCGGACATCCGGTGCCCCTTACCGACCAGCTGAAGCTGCTGGTCGAGCTCCACAAGGTGGCCGAACAGGCCATGAAGGTCCTCATAGTTTGACTGTGGCCCAAGGAGGCCATGCCTGGGAGCTACTTCGGCCTGGTGCGGCGGCTGGTGGATGCGTGTCCCTGGGTTGAAGTCGTCAAGCACTCCTCCTGCATTGAAGGTGCCCGTCGGGCCCTTGCCCGTGCAAAGGTCCACTGGGGCAGGATGGACGCTGAGAAGCTTGTGACGAACGCGCCACCGACGGGCAAGGAGTATCGCACGCCCGAGATGTATTATAAGAGCGTCCTGAAGGGTGCCCGCATGATTGCGGGTGAGTGCTCCAAAGATGTAATATTTGAGTAGACTCACATTTTGTTATCCTGTGCGCTGAAAACTTTATTCATATGCGCTAAGCAACGCTTGTTAATTTAAAATATTACCTTCTGTGCGGCCGTTTATCAAATCTGAGAGATGGCAAGTCGTCGGCTTCAGCCCCCATGCCACGAGTGCTGGGGTGTTCGGGATAAACTTGAGCGCTCTTGTTCCCATTTTTGGGTCCATCTAGGGAGGCGCTCAACACAACGAACGAGGAAACCGGACTTATAATGCTTGAACACTCTCACTTAGCCATAGAATTCTATAATTTTAAATTTCGGCAAAGCCCCTAGTGTTCGGAAGACCGAGTTCAGGGCGCTATCCACGCCTGGGCCGGACAAATCCGGTTCCTCGCTCTAAGCGGCACAAGTCTTTAGGGACCCGAAAAAACCTCTCGAACAGCGACCAGCTCTCGCCTTATCATGACGGTCAGTTTTAGCTTTCTCCACTGAGGCGCTCGCCCAGCTCAACTGGGGCGCAATCGCAGTGGTTCTCCCAGTGCTACCTTAGCCGATGCAACGGAACGTAAGGTACCAAAACATGGGAGCCGGGCAAACCCAACTATTGACCTAAGACATGATTAGGAGCCGATGCATATAATGCTATAAGTTCGGGGTGCCGCACTTGTGAAAGTGTTCGGACTTATCACACCATAATGTGGGGAACTTAAGCCCCTGTGTATTTAGCCGTACCAAAGTGTACGGATGCAACATGGCATAAATGAACATATGTATAAGAAAGAAATGCAATTATAAGCAAAAAGCGATGCATTGTTTATTCAAGAAATACTGCCATGAATTGAGAACGATACAGATAGTGCGGTATGCATGGGATGGGTCTATTAAACATGTCCCCCTCCAGGGGTAGGCTGCGGAATGGTGTATAAAACAGATTTAATGCTCGTAATGGAGACCACCTGGATACTCGTCGTAGTCTTTCTCCTTCCCTGGCTATTGCATCGTGAGTTCGGCAGGTCTACTGCCGGACAGGGCCTCTGGTGAACGGAGTCCTGTTGGTAAGAAAAAAGAAAAAGGAAAAAGAATGACACACCTGGGAGCCCCTGGTGTGGTTAAGCCGCATTCTGGGCCTGTCGTGGTCGTGCCCCTCCCCCTATGCCCATGGTATCTCCAGAGCATAATGATGTACGTGAAGGACCAGTCTTGCAATTTTGCAAGGGCTGGAGTTGGGGCCGCATTGCTACGTGTGCTCGGAACGTGCCAGGTGGTCTTGTTGTAGGTTACTCCGGGCGCATTTAGCTGTGTCCGGTCGCTTAACGGCCGGACTCGAGAATTGCCTTAAGAGGCTGCTCTGTACTTCTGCCGCGAGAGCCGCTGTGTGTTCCTCCGTTTGGAGGGAGCATTCAGTGTTTCCATTGAACGTGATGACTCCTCGAGGGCCTGGCATCTTGAGCTAGAGGTATGCGTAGTGTGGCACCGCGTTGAATTTTGCAAACGCGGTCCGTATGAGCAGAGCATGATAGCCGCTGCGAAACGGAACTATGTCGAAGATTAAATCCTCGCTTCGGAAGTTATCCGGGGATCCGAAGACCACTTCAAGTGTGACTGAGCCTGTACAATTGGCCTCTACACCTGGTATGACACCTTTGAAGGTCGTCTTTGTGGGTTTAATCCTTGAGGGGTCTATGCCCATCTTGCGCATTGTATCCTGATAAAGCAGGTTCAGGCTGCTGCCGCCGTCCATCAGGACTCTGGTGAGGTGAAATCCATCGACGATTGGGTCTAAAACCAATGCGGTGAATCCGCCGTGGCGGATACTGGTGGGGTGGTCCCTTCGATCAAAAGTGATCGGGCAGGAGGACCTTGGGTTGAACTTCGGGGCGACTGGCTCCATCGCGTATACGTCCCTGAGTGCACGCTTCTGCTCCCTCTTGGGTATGTGGGTTGCGTATATCATGTTTACCGTCCGCACTTGTGGGGGGAAACCCTTCTTTCCTCTATTGTTCGGCGGTCGGGTCTCTTTCTCGTCATTGCTATGCAGCCCCTTGTCATTGTTTTCGGCAATTAGCCTGCCTGCCTGCTTGAATACCCAACAGTCCCTGTTGGTGTGATTAGCTGGCTTTTCGGGGGTGCCGTGTATCTGGCACGAGCGGTCGAGTATTCGGTCCAAATTGGACGGACCCGGAGTAGTTCTTTTGAATGGCTTTTTCCGCTGACCGGATTTGGAGCCTCTGAATCCGGCATTGACTGCCGTATCCTCAGTGTTATCGCCATTAACACGGCGTTTGTTCTTGTTGCGACGCGACCTGCCATTGT
This sequence comes from Triticum timopheevii, assembly GCA_963921465.1. Lineage (NCBI taxonomy): Eukaryota > Viridiplantae > Streptophyta > Magnoliopsida > Poales > Poaceae > Triticum > Triticum timopheevii. The sequence goes on along the minus strand of OY997274.1, from coordinate 169,210,874 downwards.
GGTCCTTGGTATCCGGACTGCCAGCATTTTTGCTGAGGTTGTTACTGCGGGCTAGCCAGCTGTCCTCTCCTGCGCAGAAGCGGGTCATGAGTGATGTGAGGGCTGCCATGGATTTTGGCTTTTCCTGTCCTAGGTGCCGGGCAAGCCACTCGTCGCGGATGTTATGTTTGAAGGCTGCGAGGGCCTCTGCATCGGGACAGTCGACGATTTGATTTTTCTTTGTTAAGAACCGTGTCTAGAATTGTCTGGCCAATTCGTCTGGCTGCTGAATTATGTGGCTTAGGTCATCAGCGTCTGGTGGTCGCACATAGTGCCTTGGAAGTTATCAAGGAATGCGGCTTCCAGGTCCTCCCAACACCCAATTGATTATGCTGGCAAGCTGTTAAGCCAATGCCGAGCTGGTCCTTTAAGCTTGAGTGGGAGGTATTTGATGGTGTGAAGATCATCGCCGTGGGCCATGTGGATATGAAGGAGATAGTCTTCAATCCAAACCGCGGGGTCTGTTGTGCCATCGTAGGATTGAATATTCACGGGTTTAAACCCTTTGGGGATTTGATGATCCATTACTTCATCTGTGAAGCATAGTGGGTGTGCGGCGCTTCTATATCAGGCTATATCACGACGTAGCTCAAGCGAGCTTTGTCTACTGTGTTCGGCCCGGACGGAGTTGTTGTATCCGGCATGCCGGTCATCGTCGCGCATCGTGGGGCGCACACGCAATCCGTAGATAGATCTTTATTGTCTTGCCTTATCCTCCAATATGTCTCGCAAGTCTGGCGCATTCCCCCGTGGCTTCGTACTTATTGAGCGGTGCCGGGGTACGGTTCTAGTGGAGGGCCTAGAGGCCTCTCTGTCACGGCCACGAGGTGGTCGGTCAGCCGTATTGTGCACTGGTGATGCAGGTTTATATGCCTCCTCCTCTAATCGGGGGAGCAGCTTGCGTTTGGGGTAGCTTTTGGAGGGGCGTTCGAGTTCATGCTCTTCGGCCGCAAGGACTTCAGTCCATCTGTCGGCTAGCAGATCTTGATCAGCTCTAAGCTGTTGCTGCTTTTTCTTGAGGCTGTCCGCCGTGGCCATAAGCCTGCATTTAAAACGCTCTTGTTCGACGGGATCCTCAGGCACAACGAATTTGTCGTCGTCGAGGCTTGCCTCGTCTCCAGAGGGAGGCATGTAATTATCATCCTCTACCTCTTAGTCTGCTGCTCTCTCATGAGGGCTGGCTTCTCCGTCCTCCTGTGCTGAATCTTGCTGGAGGGGTTTGTCTTCGGCACTCTCTGGGGTGTTATTATCTCCGGTTCCGGAATCTCCATTCTTGCTGTGGCGGGATTTAGAGCGGCGCCGCTGACGCCGGCGCTTGGGCTGTTACTTAGAGGGGTCTTCCTCCGCCGTTCCTTCGCCATTCCTATCCTTTGGGATATCCACCATGTATATGTCATATGACGAGGTGGCTTTCCAGTGCCCAGTAGGCGCTGGTTCTTGGTCGTCTCCGGCATCGTCGTACATACCGTCGATGTCTTCGGAGTCAAAGTCTAGCATGTCGGTTAGATCGTCAACAGTGGCTACTAAGTGGGTGGTGGGTGGGGTTTGAATTTCTTCGTCGTCCACATCCCAACCGTCCTGACCGCGGTCCGTCCAGGGCTCTCCTGATAACGAGAAGTATTTTAGCGAATTCAGGATGTCGCTGAAAGGTGAGTGTTGAAAGATGTCCGCAGTGGTGAACTCCATGATCGGCGCCCAATCGGATTCGATTGGAGGGGGAGCGGGAGGTTCGGAGTCCGGCGAGGAGTCCGGCACCTCGGAGTCACGAGCTTCACAAGGGATAAGGTCAGTATTCGGCTCCATCGCCGTAGAGGTTGCAGGCCCCGAGGCAGTGTCTAGCCACCCATCGTCGATCTGCGCAGTCGGCTACGAATTGGGGATCGGAGCGGACTCATGTGTGGCCTCCAGGACACTATCCGGCAGCAGAGCTAAATCATGCCCATCGTGATAGTGCGGCGCGCTCGGCTGTGGCTCGAATCCATCGAAGATCAAGTCTCCGCAGATGTCAGCCGTGAAGTTTCGACTTCCAAATCTGACCTGACGGACAGGGGCGTAGCTTTCGATCTGCTCTAGATGGCCAAGCGAATTAGCCCGCAGTGCAAAGCCGCCGAATACGAAGATCTGTCCGGGGAGAAAAGTCTCACCCTGGACTGCGTCGTTGTTGTTGATGATCGAAGGAGCCATCGAGCCTATTGGTGACGACATAGAGGAACTCTCAATGAAAGCACCAATGTCGGTGTCATAACCGGCGGATCTCGGGTAGGGGGTCCCGAACTGTGCGTCTAGGCGGATGGTAACAGGAGACAAGGAACATGATGTTTTTACCCAGGTTCGGGCCCTCTCGATGGAGGTAAAACCCTACTCCTACTTGATTGATATTGATGATATGGGTAGTACAAGAGTGGATCTACCACGAGATCAAGGAGGCTAAACCCTAGAAGCTAGCCTATGGTATGATGGTTGTTATTGTTGTGTCCTACGGACTAAAACCCTCCAGTTTATATTGACACCGAAGAGGGCTAGGGTTACACAGAGTTGGTTACAATGGTAGGAGATCTACATATCCGTATTGCCAAGCTTGCCTTCCACGCCAAGGAAAGTCCCATCCGGACACGGGACGAAGTCTTCAATCTTGTATCTTCATAGTCTTGGAGTCCGGCCAATGATGATAGTTCGGCTATCCGGACACCCCCTAGTCCAGGACTCCCTCATGCCCCGGTTCGGCCAGGTGAGCACCTCAGTAGAGAAAGCCGAAAACTGACTGTCATGATATAGCGAGAGAATGGTCAACCACTCGATGACCCACCGGAATGTTTAGAATTCCTCTGCATTAACGAAGGACCGCTTCCCGGTCAGGCACATACGCGCCCCGAATTCGGGAGAGCACGGTGCCCCCAAGGGCTATATAGTAGCCCCACCATCAAACTCCTATGGCTAAGTGAAAGTGATAAAGCATTATAGTCCGGTTGCCTAGTTTGCTACACTATCACCTCCTTTACAGGACCAAGACGTTGGATTAAGTGTGAAAATGCGCCTTTTTGCAAACACCCCCGCACTATGTGCGTGGGGGCTGAAGCCGAAGACTGCCATCTTTCAGGTTATATACACATATACATCAACGGCCGCATAGGAGGTATTTTACTACTTGAACGCACAAGTATAAAAAGCTCTTACATTCTATTGAAACATTGTTTCACAAACCATACATGTCATTAGAAGATAATATCCTTCGAGCACCGCATCTCAATTAAACGAGCGCCCTGCAGGACTTCCTCAAAATAACGCTTGACTGGCACTCGGCTTCCGTCTGAATCCGGGGATGCAACGTCGGTAGCCTTCATCTCTGCCCAGTATGTTTTGACACGGGAAAGAGCCATCCGCGCACCCTCTATGCATGCCGACCGCTTCATTGCATCGATATGCGGCACCGCACCAAGGAACTGTTGCACCAAGCCAAAATAACTCTTCGGCTCGGGCCTTTTCGGCCACAAATGAGTCACGACATCCTTCAGGGCAAGTCCGGACAACCTATTAAGCTCAGCCCATTCGGCTAACTGATCGGTTAATGGAAGTGGACGCTCTGGATTACGGAACTACGACCAAAACAGCTCTTCCTTCCGTGATCCTTTTGACCTCGGAAGTACTCGACCGCGTCCGCGGCTTGCCGCTAAGTCCACATAAACATCCTCTGCACCCCACAGCCGGTCCAACTGAGCATACTTCAGATCCATGAACTTCCTCCGCGGCAGAAAGGGCTTTCCAGCCGCGATATCCCTGGCTTGACGTAGCTCCTCCTTTATAGCTCTCATCGCAGAGAGGGAATCCTTGGCTTCGGCGATGGCCTTCTTCAGGTCCTCTTGCTCCACTCGGCGTTCTTTTTCAAGAAACTCGCAGCAGTCGGTAGCATTCTTCAACTTCCCGGCCATCTCGGCCATTTCCTCCCTGCTTCGACAGTGAGCAGCATGTTCGGCTTTTAGCTCTTCGGCCGCCCTCAAGGCAGCCGCATCACCTTTTCTGGCTTGCTCCTTGACTCAGGCTAGCTCCGCCCGGAGGTTCTCCATAGCAACGACACCATCTGCATAAAGCATACATGTTGTAAGGCATGGGCGTCAAGCTCCCTTACCAGGTGTCCGCGGAGAGGTTGCATACCTTGTGACTCGTCAAGCCGCTTATTGACAAGCGCGATGTCCGCATCCGCCACGTCAAGTTGCCGCTTCAGTTCGGCAAATTGATCAGTCCGGCTGGCCACCGGACACTCTGCCACCTATATAGGACAGGCGACATCTTACAACTGAGATTATGATCCTCGGCGCGTTGTCACTTTCGACAACGTACCGAGTCTCAGGGGCTACTATCTATACAGGGCGCATTCTTTATGCAAAACTGTCAGAAGGTATATCATTTTCGCGTACCTCAAACCCCGTCAGTAAACTTCTGACGGCGTCATGCAATCTGCTCTCAGTGGATGAAATCCTTTCAATCACCGTACCCATTAACGCACGGTGATCTTCTGAGATAGACACTCGCCCGAGCAGATCCCTCAGCTCCTCCGACCGTACACCAGTTGGTGCCGGACCTCCCGGCCCCACCGGACTCGGGGAAACCCTCCGCGACGACACCTCAGGGTCGTCCGCCCCGCATGACGGTGCGGCAGATGGAGGCGTTTTGCTCTCCATCATCTCCGGACGAAGATCCCCCGAAGATGAGCTCTGCTGAGAAGGGCTGAGATCCAAACTACAAGGTAAAACTTTGGTTATATCCAGAAATAAAAACAGGTATGTCCCTTATTACAAAACTCCCCTTTCTACTTACGGCTCGATGGAGGGCTGATTCCCTTGGGGAAATAGTGCGGCCGGGGCTTCTCCTGGCGCAGGACCCTCCGGTGAAGATTTCTTCCCCCGCTTTGAGGCCTTGGCCTCCGGATCTTCAGAAGCGGTCCTCTTCTCCCCCTGGAGGGAGGGATTCTCGATCCCCCCTTTCTTGAAAGCCTCCTTCGCGGAGGCAGTAGCTTCCCTGTTCCCCCCTTTGCCCTCTTCCAATGGCGCAGCCTCCAGCATCTTGGTTAACACAGGATCCGGCGTGGTCTCTGGGAGGGGGGCTGGACACCTTATTAGTTTTGCTTTCGCTATCCACTCCTGTTCAAGGGACAGCTCTTTAAAGGGCAAGTTTATGATAAATGTACGGATAGCGTGTTCGGGCACAGGACTACTTACTTGAGTATCCGGGTGATTGCAGCTCAGACCTGCGTCCTCGGTCAAGTCCGGACACATCTCTTGTGATCTGAAGAACAGTTTATACATCTCCACGGGCGTCGCGCCTATGAAGTGTTGGAGAGCTCGTGGTCCCTCTGGATTAAATTCCCGCAGGTGGAGGGGGCGACGTTTGCAGGGCAGAAGGCGCCGAATCAGCATGACCTGCGCCACTACAACCAGATTGATCTCTCTCTCTTGGAGGTCTCGAATATGGCCCTGCAGCAGAGGTACGTCCTTGGACGGCCCCCAGTCGAGCCCTTTGTTGACCCATGACGCCAGCCGCTGTGGAGGACCCGGGCAGAAGGCAGGTGGCGCCACCCATTTGGTGGCCTTGGGAGCGGTGATGTAAAACCACTCCTGTTTCCATAAACCGAGCACCTCTTGAAAAGAGCCCTCGGGCCATGGAGCGTCAGCATTTTTGCTTATAACAGCCCCTCCGCACTCTGTCTGCTGCCCCTTGATCATCTTCGGCTCCACTTTGAAGGTCTTGAGCCACAATCCGAAGTGAGGGGTAATGCGGAGGAAGGCTTTGCATACGATAATAAACGATGAGATGTGGAGGATGGACTCCGGATCCAAGTCGTGGAATTCCAGCCCATAATAGAACATGAGCCCCCTCATGAAGGGGTCCGTCGGGAAGCCTAAACCACGAAGGAAGTGAGACACGAACACCACGCTCTCACCAGGCTCGGGAGTAGGAATAACCTGCCCTTGGGCAGGCAGCATATGCGAAATTTCGCCGGTTAGATACCTGGCGTCTCTCAGCTTTAGCACGTCTTCTTCCGTGATGGAAGAAGGCATCCACCGGCCTTGCAGGTCAGAGCCGGACATCATTGAAGGTCCGAAGCGCCTGAATCTGGAGCTTTGGGTGTTGGAACTCGAGGCGAGGGGCGGATTCGATTGAGATTGAAAGAAAGGAGAAGGCCTTGGTCTCGTTATAAAGAGGTTGAATACCAAGAGCCCTCCCTGTGGCCGTTTGGGACTCGCCTTCGATAGAGGGGGCGTGCCAACGGGCACGGTTGGGTTACCCACACCCGTATTGATGAGGATCCCGGAATAAGGGGGCACGATCTCCGTTTTGATAAGACGTGCCAAGGAAACTGCCTCGCTAAACGCGCTGAGGTGGGACAGTAAAAAACGATTCGAATAAAGGCCTGGCCATGGTGTCATGTCACGCCGCAGAATACGTCAGCAGATCTGTGTAAAGATTATTCTCTCTACGGTGGTATTGTAGGGGAACGTAGCAGAAATTCAAAATTTTCCTACGTATCACCAAGATCTATCTATGGAGAAACCAGCAATGAGGGGAAAGAGAGTGCATCTACATACCCTTGTAGATCGCTAAGCGGAAGCGTTCAAGTGAACGGGGTTGATGGAGTCGTACTCGTCGTGATTCAAATCACCGATGATCAAGTGCCGAACGGACGGCACCTCCGCGTTCAACACACGTACAGCCCGGTGACGTCTACCACGCCTTGATCCAGCAAGGAGAGAGGGAGAGGTTGAGGAAGACTCCATCCAGCAGCAGCACAACGGCGTGGTGGTGATGGAGGAGCGTGGCTATCCAGCAGGGCTTCGCCAAGCACCACGGGAGAGGAGGAGAAGAAGCCGGGCTGCACCAAGAGGGAGAAGGGAGAGATTCTCGTGTCCTCTGGGCAGCCCAATGCCTCAATATATATAGGGGGAGAGGGGGCTGCGCCCCCTTCTAGGGTTTCCCACCCCCAAGGGGTGCGGCCAGCCCTAGATGGCAAAGGGGGTGGCGGCAAAGAGGGGGAGGAGAGGGAGGCGCAGGGAGCATGGGCCTTAGGGCCCATCTGCCCCAGGGTTTGCCCCCTCCCACTCTCCCCTGCGCCTTGGGCCCCTTGTGGGGGGCGCACCAGCCCACCTGGGGCTGGTTCCCTCCCACACATGGACCATGCATCCCTCCGGGGTTGGTGGCCCCACTTGGTGGACCCCCGGGACCCTCCCGGTGGTCCCGGTACGTTACCGATAAACCCCGAAACCTTTCCGGTGACCAAAACAGGACTTCCCATATATAAATCTTTACCTCCGGACCATTCCGGAACTCCTCGTGACGTCCGGGATCTCATCCGGGACTCCGAACAACATTCAGTAACCACATACAAACTTCCTTTATAACCCTAGCGTCATCAAACCTTAAGTGTGTAGACCCTACGGGTTCGGGAGACATGCAGACATGACCGAGACGTTCTCCGGTCAATAACCAACAGCGGGATCTGGATACCAATATTGGCTCCCACATGTTCCACGATGATCTCATCGGATGAACCACGATATCAAGGACTTAATCAATCCCGTATGCAATTCCCTTTGTCTAGCGGTACGATACTTACCCGAGATTCGATCGTCGGTATCCTGATACCTTGTTCAATCTCGTTACAGGCAAGTCTCTTTACTCATTCCGTAACACATCATCCCCGTGATCAACTCCTTGATCACATTGTGCACATTATGATGATGTCCTACCGAGTGGGCCCAGAGATACCTCTCCGTTTACACGGAGTGACAAATCCCAGTCTCGATTCGTGCCAACCCAACAGACACTTTCGGAGATACCTGTAATGCACCTTTATAGCCACCCAGTTAAGTTGTGACGTTTGGTACACCCAAAGCATTCCTACGGTATCCGGGAGTTGCACAATCTCATGGTCTAAGGAAAAGATACTTGATATTAGAAAAGCTTTAGCATACGAACTACACGATCTTTGTGCTAGGCTTAGGATTGGGTCTTGTCCATCACATCATTCTCCTAATGATGTGAACCCGTTATCAACGACATCCAATGTCCATAGCCAGGAAACCATGACTATCTGTTGATCACAACGAGCTAGTCAACTAGAGGCTCACTAGGGACATGGTGTTGTCTATGTATCCACACATGTATCTGAGTTTCCTATCAATACAATTCTAGCATGGACAATAAACGATTATTATGAACAAGGAAATATAATAATAACTAATTTGTTATTGCCTCTAGGGCATATTTCCAACAGTCTCCCACTTGCACTAGAGTCAATAATCTAGTTCACATCGATATGTGATTAACACTCAGGGTCACATCCCCATGTGACTAACACCCAAAGAGTTTACTAGAGTCAATAATCTAGTTCACATTTACCATGTGATTAACACTCGATGAGTTCTGGGTTTGATCATGTTATGCTTGTGAGAGAGGTTATAGTCAATGGGTCTGAACCTTTCAGATCCGTGTGTGCTTTACTAATCTCTATGTCATCTCCTAGATGCAGCTACCACGCTCTATTTGGAGCTATTCCAAATAACTGTTCTACTTGGAGCTATTCTAAATTGTTGCTCCATTATACGTATCCGGTATCTCTACTCAGAGCTATCCGGATAGGTGTTAAGCTTGAATCGACGTAACCCTTTACGACGAACTCTTTTACCACCTCCATAATCGAGAAAATTCCTTAGTCCACTAGTTACTATGGATAACTTTGACCGCTGTCCTGTGATCCATTCTTGGATCACTCTTGTACCCCTTGACTGACTCATGGCAAGGCACACTTCAGGTGCAGTACACAGCATAGCATACTATAGAGCCTACGTCTTAAGCATAGGGGACGACCTTCGTCCTTTCTCTCTATTCTGCCGTGGTCGAGCTTTAACTTCGTACCTTACAACTCAGGCAAGAACTCCTTCTTTGACTGATCCATCTTGAACACCTTCAAGATCATGTCAAGGTATATGCTCATTTGAAAGTACCATTAAGCGTTTTTGAGCTATCCTTATAGATCTTGATGCTCAATGTTCAAGTAGCTTAATCCAGGTTTTCTATTTGGAAAACACCTTTCAAATAACCCTATATGCTTTCTAGAAATTCTACATCATTTCTGATCAGCAATATGTCAACAACATATACTCATCAGAAATTCTATAGTGCTCCCACTCACTTCTTTGGAAATACAAGTTTTTCATAAACTTTGTATAAACCTAAAATCTTTGATCATCTTTTCAAAGTGCACATTCCAACTCCGAGATGCTTACTCCAGTCCATGGAAAGATCGCTGGAGCTAGCATACCTTTTAGCATCCTTAGGATCGACAAAAACTTTCTTGATTGTATCACATACAACCTTTCCTCACGAAAACTGGTAAGGAAACTCGTCTTGACATCCATTTGCCAGATTTCATAAATGCAGCTAATGCTAACATGATTCTGACGGACTTAAGCATCGCTACGGATGAGAAAATCTCATCGTAGTCAACTGCTTGAACTTGTGAAAAACTCTTCGCCACAAGTCGAGCTTCATAGACGGTGACATTACCGTCCACGTCCGATCTTAAAGATCCATTTATCTCAATGGCTTGCCGATCATCGGGTAAGTCCACCAAAGTCCATGCTTTGTTCTGATACATGGATCCTATCTCGGATTTCATGGCTTCTAACCATTTGTCGGAATTTGGGCCCACCATCGCTTCTCCATAGATCGTAGGTTCATTGTTGTCCAGCAACATGACCTTCAAGACAGGATTACTGTACCACTCTGAAGCAGTACGCATCCTTGTCACCCTACGAGGTACGGTAGTGACTTGATCCGAAGTTTCATGATCACTATCATAAGCTTCTACTTCAATTGGTGTAGGTGCCACAGGAACAACTTCCTGTGCCCTGCTACACACTAGTTGTAGTAATAGTTTAATAACCATATCAAGTCTCCACCATCCTCCCACTCAAATTTTCGAGAGAAACCTTTCCTCGAGAAAGGACCCGATTCAAGAAACAATCCATATTGCTTTCGGATCTGAATTAGGAGGTATACCCAACTGTTTTGGGTGTCCTATGAAGATGCATTTTATCCGGTTTGGGTTCCAGCTTATCAATTCTGAAACTTTTTTTTCACATAAGCGTTGTAGCCCCAAACTTTTAAGGAACGACAACTTAGGTTTCTCCAAACCATAGTTCACACGGTGTCATCTCAACGGAGTTACGTGGTGCCCTATTTAAAGTGAATGTGGTTGTCTCTAATGCCTAACCCATAAACTATCGTGGTAATTCAATAAGAAACATCATGGTATGCATCATATCCAATAGGGTGCAGTTATGATGCTCGGACACACCATCACACTATGGTGTTCCAGGCTGTATCAGTTGTGAAACAATTTTCACAATGTCTTAATTCTGTGCCAAACTCGTAATTCAGATATTCATCTCTATGATCATATCATAGATCTTTTATCCTCTTGTCACGATGATCTTTCAACTTCACCCTGAAATTACTTGAACCTTTCAATAATTCAGACTCGTGATTTATCAAGTAAATGTACTCAACATCTACTCAAATCATCTGTGAAGCAAGAACATAACGATATCCACTACACGCCTCAGCACTCATTGGACTGCACACATCAAAATGTATTTCTTCAAAATGTATTTCTTCCAACAAGTTGCTTTCTAGTTCCATTTTACTGAAACCGAGGATTTCAGTCATCTTGCCCATGTGGTATGATTTGCATGTCTCAAGTGATTCAAGATCAAGTGAGTTCAAACGGTCCATTTGCATGGAGTTTCTTCATGCATATACACCAATAGACATGGTTCGCATGTCTCAAACTTTTCAAAAATGAGTGAGTCCAAAGATCCATCAACATGGAGCTTCTTCATGTGTTTTATACCGATATGACTTACGTGGTAGTGCCACAAGTAAGTGGTACTATCATTACTATCTTATATCTTTTGGCATGAAAATGTGTATCACTACGATCGAGATTCAATAAACCATTCATTTAGGTGCAAGACCATTGAAGGTATTATTCAAATAAACAGAGTAACCATTATTATCCTTAAATGAATAACCGTATTGCGATAGACATAATCCAATCATGTCTATGCTCAACGCAAACACCAAATAACAATTATTTAGGTTTAACACCAATCTCGTTGGTAGAGGGAGCGTGCGATGCTTGATCACATCAAGCTTGGAAAAACTTCCAACACATATCGTCAGCTCACCTTTAGCTAGTCTCCGTTTATTCCGTAGCTTTTATTTCGAGTTACTAACACTTAGTAACCGAACCGGTATCTAATACCCTGGTGCTACTAGGAATACTAGTAAAGTACACATTAACATAATGTATATGCAATATACTTCTATCGACCTTGCCAGCCTTCTCATCTACCAAGTATCTAGGGTAATTCTGCTCCAGTGGCTGTTCCCCTTATTACGGAAGCACTTAGTCTCGGGTTTGGGTTCAACCTTGGGTTTCTTCATTAGAGCAGCAGCTGATTTGCCGTTTCATGAAGTATCCCTTCTTGCCCTTGCCCTTCTTGAAACTAGTGGTTTCATCAACAATTGATGCTCCTTCTTGATTTCTACTTTCGCGGTGTCAATCATCACGAATACCTCAAGGATCATCATATCTATCCCTGATATGTTATAGTTCATCACGAAGCTCTAGCAGCTTGGTGGCAATGACTTTGGAGAAACATCACTATCTCATCTGGAAGATCAACTCCCACTCGATTCAAATGATTGTTGTACTCAGACAATCTGAGCACAGGCTCAACAATTGAGCTTTTCTCCCTTAGTTTGTAGGTTAAGAAAATCATCGGAGGTCTTATACCTCTTGACGTGGGCACGAGCCAGAAATCCCAATTTCAGCCCTCAAAACATCTCATATGTTTCGCGATGTTTCAAAAACGTCTTTGGTGCCTCAATTCCAAACCGTTTAACTGAACTATCACGTAGTTATCAAAATGTGTATGTCAGATGTTCGCAACATCCACATACAACGTTCGAGGTTCAGCACACTGAGCGGTGCATTAAGGACATAAGCCTTCTATGAAGCAATGAGGACAATCCTCAGTTTACGGACCTAGTCCGCATAATTTCTACTATCAACTTTCAACTAATTTTTCTCTAGGAACATATCTAAACAGTAGAACTATAGCGTGAGCTACGACATAATTTTCAAAATCCTTTTGACTATGTTCAGGATAATTAAGTTCATCTTATGAACTCCCACTCAGATAAACATCCCTCTAGTCATCTAAGTGATTACATGATCTGAGTTAACTAGGCCGTGTCCGATCATCACGTGAGACGGACTAGCCAACGTCGGTGAACATCTTCATGTTGATATTATCTTCTATATGACTCATGCTCGACCTTTCGGTCTCCGTGTTCCGAGGCCATGTCTGTACATGCTAGGCTCGTCAAGTTAACCCTAAGTGTATTGCATGTGTAAAACTGTCTTACACCCGTTGTATGTGAACGTAAGGATCTATCACACCCGATCATCACGTGGTGCTTCGAAACGACGAACTGTAGCAACGGTGCACAGTTAGGGGAGAACACTTCTTGAAATTTTAATGAGGGATCATCTTATTTACTACCGTCATTCTAAGAAAATAAGGTGTATAAACATGATAAACATCACATGCAATCAAATAATAGTGACATGATATGGCCAATATCATATAGCTCCTTTGATCTCCATCTTGGGGCTCCATGATCATCATTGTCACCGGCATGACACCATGATCTCCATCATCATGATCTCCATCATCGTGTCTTCATGAAGTTTTCTCGCCAACTATTACTTCTACTTCTATGGCTACCGTTAGCAATAAAGTAAAGTAATTACATGACGTTTAAGTTGACACGCAGGTCATAAATAAATAAAGACAACTCCTATGGCTCCTGCCGGTTGTCATACTCATCGACATGCAAGTCGTGATTCCTATTACAAGAACATGATCAATCTCATACATCACATATCACTCATCACATTCTTGTTGGCCATATCACATCACATAGCATACCCTGCAAAAACAAGTTAGACGTCCTCTAATTGTTGTTTGCATGTTTTACGTGGCTGCTATGGGTTTCTAGCAAGAACGTTTCTTACCTACGCAAAATCACAACGTGATATGCCAATTGCTATTTACCCTTCATAAGGACCCTTTTCATCGAATCCGTTCCGACTAAAGTGGGAGAGACTGGCACCCGCTAGCCACCTTATGCAACTAGTGCATGTTTGTCGGTGGAACCGGTCTCACGTAAGCGCACGTGTAAGGTTGGTCCGGGCCGCTTCATCCCACGATGCCGCCGAATCAAGATAAGACTAGTAACGGCAAGCATATTGAACAAAATCAACGCCCACAACTACTTTGTGTTCTACTCGTGCAAAGAATCTACGCAATAGACCTAGCTCATGATGCCACTGTTGGGGAACGTAGCAGAAATTCAAAATTTTCCTACGTATCACCAAGATCTATCTATGGAGAAACCAGCAACGAGGGGAAAGAGAGTGCATCTACATACCCTTGTAGATCGCTAAGCGGAAGCGTTCAAGTGAATGGGGTTGATGGAGTCGTACTCGTCGTGATTCAAATCACCGATGATCAAGTGCCGAACGGACGGCACCTCTGCATTCAACACACGTACAGCCCGGTGACGTCTCCCACGCCTTGATCCAGCAAGGAGAGAGGGAGAGGTTGAGGAAGACTCCATTCAGCAGCAGCACAACGGCGTGGTGGTGATGGAGGAGCGTGGCTATCCAGCAGGGCTTCGCCAAGCACCACGGGAGAGGAGGAGGAGAAGCAGGGCTGCACCAAGAGGGAGAAGGGAGAGATTCTCGTGTCCTCTGGGCAGCCCAATGCCTCAATATATATAGGGGGAGAGGGGGCTGCGCCCCCTTCTAGGGTTTCCCACCCCCAAGGGGTGCGGCCAGCCCTAGATGGCAAAGGGGGTGGCGGCCAAGAGGGGGAGGAGAGGGAGGCGCAGGGAGCATGGGCCTTAGGGCCCATCTGCCCTAGGTTTTGCCCCCTCCCACTCTCCCCTGCGCCTTGGGCCCCTTGTGGGGGGCGCACCAGCACACCTGGGGCTGGTTCCCTCCCACACATGGCCCATGCAGCCCTCCGGGGTTGGTGGCCCCACTTAGTGGACCCCCGGGACCCTCCCGGTGGTCCCGGTACGTTACCGATAAACCCCGAAACCTTTCCGGTGACCAAAACAGGACTTCCCATATATAGATCTTTACCTCCGGACCATTCCGGAACTCCTCGTGACGTCCGGGATCTCATCCGGGACTCTGAACAACATTCGGTAACCACATACAAACTTCCTTTATAACCCTAGCGTCATCAAACCTTAAGTGTGTAGACCCTACGGGTTCGGGAGACATGCAGACATGACCGAGACGTTCTCCGGTAAATAACCAACAGCAGGATCTGGATACCCATATTGGCTCCCACATGTTCCACGATGATCTCATCGGATGAACCACGATGTCAAGGACTTAATCAATCCCGTATGCAATTCCCTTTGTCTAGCGGTACGATACTTGCCCGAGATTCGATCGTCGGTATCCCGATACCTTGTTCAATCTCGTTACAGGAAAGTCTCTTTACTCGTTCCGTAACACATCATCCCGTGATCAACTCCTTGATCACATTGTGCACATTATGATGATGTCCTACCGAGTGGGCCCAGAGATACCTCTCCGTTTACACGGAGTGACAAATCCCAGTCTCAATTCGTGCCAACCCAACAGACACTTTCGGAGATACCTGTAATGAACCTTTATAGCCACCCAGTTATGTTGTGACGTTTGGTACTCCCAAAGCATTCCTACGGTATCCGGGAGTTGCACAATCTCATGGTCTAAGGAAAAGATACTTGACATTAGAAAAGCTTTAGCATACGAACTACACGATCTTTGTGCTAGGCTTAGGATTGGGTCTTGTCCATCACATCATTCTCCTAATGATGTGATCCCGTTATCAACGACATCCAATGTCCATAGCCAGGAAACCATGACTATCTGTTGATCACAACGAGCTAGTCAACTAGAGGCTCACTAGGGACATGGTGTTGTCTATGTATCCACACATGTATCTGAGTTTCCTATCAATACAATTCTAGCATGGACAATAAACGATTATCATGAACAAGGAAATATAATAATAACTAATTTGTTATTGCCTCTAGGGCATATTTCCAACAGGTATGTGGAACTTGTTTTTCAGCGCCGGACACTATCCTTGTGTTCAAAATCTTCTATGAAGAATTCGGAGGAGGAACCCACCTTGCAATGCCGAAGACAATATGCGTGCCGGACTCATCGTCATTGAAGCCTGGTTCAGGGGCTACTGAGGGAGTCCTGGATTAGGGGGTGTCCGGATGGCCGGACTATCACCGTTGGCCGGACTCCTAGACTATGAAGATGCAAGATTGAAGACTTCGTCCCGTGTCCGGATGGGACTTTCCTTGGCGCGGAAGGAAAGCTTGGCGATACGGATATGTAGATCTACTACCATTGTAACCGACTCTGTGTAACCCTAGCCCTCTCCGGTGTCTATATAAAACGAAGGGTTTTAGTCCGTAGGACGAACAACAATCATACCATAGGCTAGGTTCAAGGGTTTAGCCTCTTTGATCTCGTGGTAGATCTACTCTTGTACTACCCATATCATCAATATTAATCAAGCAGGAGTAGGGTTTTACCTCCACCGAGAGGGCCCGAACCTGGGTAAAAACATCGTGTCCCTTGTCTCCGATTACCATCTGCCTAGACGCACAGTTCGGGACCCCCTACCCGATATCCGCCGGTTTTGACACCGACAGCCACCGCTCACTGTTCATCCACCCCCCCCCCCTCCGCAACACTCACTGTTCATCCAATCGATCGGCTTCAGTTAGCAGCAGTAGCGAAGGAGTTGCTCGATCGGGTTCAGTTAACAGCCATCGATCGATCGCTCGGGGTCAGTAACGCGTAGCCTGCAGTGCAATCGTGCTCGGGTTCAGTTAGAGCCCAACACCTTGCTCGGGTTCAGTTAGAGCCAACGCCTCGCACACACGCACGTACCTTACGAGAGAAACGCGCATCACTCGGCCCCCGTGTAGGATCGAAAGTATGTCTAGAGGGGGGTGATTAGACTACTTGACCAAATAAAAACTTATCATTTTCCCAATTTTAGTCTTTGGCAGATTTTAGCTATCTTAGCACAAGTCAAGCTATCTTAACACAATTCAAGCAAGCATGCAAAGAGTATACGAGTAGCGGAAAGTAAAGCATGAAACTTGCAAGAATGTAAAGGGAAGGGTTTGGAGAATTCAAACGCAATTGGAGACACAGATGTTTTTGTCGTGGTTCCGATAGGTGGTGCTATCATACATCCACGTTGATGGAGACTTCAACCCACAAAGGGTAACGGTTGCGCGAGTCCACGGAGGGCTCCGCCCACGAAGGGTCCACGAACAAGCAACCTTGTCTATCCCACCATGGCTGTCGCCCACGAAGGACTTGCCTCACTAGTGGTAGATCTTCACGAAGTAGGCGATCTCCTTGCCCTAACAAACTCCTTTGTTCAACTCCACAATCTTGTCGGAGGCTCCCAAGTGACACCTAGCCAATCTAGGAGACACCACTCTCCAAGAAGTAACAAATGGTGTGTTGATGATGAACTCCTAGCTCTTGTGCTTCAAATGATAGTCTCCCCAACACTCAACTCTCTCTCACAGGATTTGGATTTGGTGAAAAGAAAATTTGAGTGGAAAGCAACTTGGGGAAGGCTAGGGATCAAGATTCATATGGTAGGAATGGAATATCTTGGCCTCAACACATGAGTAGGTGGTTCTCTCTCAGAAACAGCAAGTTGGAAGTGTAGGTTTGTTCTGATGGCTCCACGAATGAAGAGGAGGTGGAGGGGTATATATAGCCTCCACACAAAATCTAACCGTTACACACAACTTGCCAAACTCGGTGGGACCGAATTGGTAAACTCGGTCAGACCGATTCAGCAAATCTAGTGACCGTTAGGATTTTCAGTGGGACTGACATGCAACTCGGTAGGACCGATATGGTTAGGGTTAGGGCATAACGTAATCTCGGTGAGACCGATTACACAAACTCGGTGGGACCGATTTTGGTAATAAGCTAACCAGAGAGTTGGTCAGGTAAACTCGGTGGGACCAGTTTGCTCATTTTGGTGGGACCAAAATGTTACAAAAAGGAAACAAGGAGTTTACATTGCAATCTCGGTGGGACCGATCGCTCATCTCGGTGGTACCGAAACGTTACTAAGGGAAACAGAGAGATTACAATCCCATCTCGGTGAGACCGAGATCCCTATTGGTGAGACCGATTTGCCTAGGGTTAGTGGCAGTGGCTATGACATCTGAACTCGGTGGCGCCGGATAGAAATAATCGGTAGGGCCAAGTTTGACTTTTGGTTTAGGTCATGTGTGGATGTGAGAAAGTAGTTGAGGGCTTTGGAGCATATCAGTAAGAACTATGCAGCAAGAAACTCATTAAGCAACACCTCGTCCCTCCTTGATAGTATTGGCTTTTCCTATAAACTCAATGTGATCTTGGATCACTAAAATGTAGAATGTAGAGTCTTGAGCTTTTGAGCTTGAGCCAATCCTTTTGTCCTTAGCATTTTGAGGGGTCCACTTTTCTCATCCATGTCATGCCATTCATTGAGCTTTTCCTAAAATATTCATCTTGGAATAATGTTAGCTCAATGAGCTATATGTTGTTAGGAATTACAAACACCACCTAGGGATAGTTGCACTTTCAATCTCCCCCTTTTTGGTAATTGATGATAGCATATAGATCAAAGCTTCGATGAATGATAATAAGAGTGAAAAACATTGTCGCTTTGAGAAGTATGTGATAAGCTAGAGCTCACCCTAAATTTGTGCATAGTTTAAGATTTGCTTTGGACTGCAAATGGACAAAGAGTTAGGCTCATGGGTTACTCTTCCATGTCACATACATCTTGGTGGAGCGCTCAAAACGATAATGATTGAATACATGCACTCATCACCAAGCAAAGTGAATGGTTATATATATAGAGATAAAAAGTATAATGTCATCCAACAAGCATAATGTAGCATATGATCAAACACATGATCATCCAAGTATCACACAGACATAAAGTATCTCAAACAAGCAAGTAAAGTTCAACCACCAAAGCAAGAGAGAATAAAAAGCAACACTCTCTCTCGAAGCCTATGATCTATACATTTTTCTCCCCCTTTGGCAACAAGTTACCAAAAAGTTTATAGAAAATGCATAGCACTAAATCGTCTCTCAGGCTTGATCTTCAGGTGGTGGTGTAGAGATGGCTCCTTGGACGAAGACTTCAGTAGATGTGGATGGAGCCGGAGGAGTAGGTGCTGGAGCTGGTTGCACTGGAGCTGTAGCTGGTGCGGATGAAGTGGCTCTGGTGTCTGTCACTGGCACTGCAGCTGATCTCTGAGCTCTAGGCACTCTGGCAAATGCATCAGTGGTTGTCTTTCCCTTCCTCTCCTGCATATCATCCTGAAGCTGCTCAACAACAGACTGGATCTCAGTTACCTTCACATCCAAGTCATAGAACTTCTGCTCCATGATCCTCTCTAGGCTCTCCTTGTTTTGAGTCAAGGTGGCCAGCCCCTTAACAATCCTCAGAGTGGATGCAATCAAGTAGCCAAGTTGATCTTGTTTGCTCTTCAAAAAGTACTGAGATGCGTCTTCCATTGTTGGCATCTTGGTAGCCTTCTCTGTCCTTGCCTTCTCCTTCTTTGCTTGAGCATGCATAGAAGATGGTTCATCTTCATCCATAACCACTTGGTTGTCCTCAAAGTCTGGATAGATAGGCATGTGACCCTTGTCCAACAAGTATGTGCTAGTGCCCATCTTGGAGTTAATCAGCTCCTGGATCTGTCGGGCATACCCACAACTTCTCTTTTGTTGAGCTGCTGTCCTCTTGACAGTTTCAACTATAAGGCTCATGACCTTGAATTTCTGTGGCACATCAAATAAGTGTAGCAGATTTATTGCATGGCCTCTGATCATGTTGTGATCACCCGACTTGGGCAAGAGAGTGTGCCTGAGGATCCAGTTGATGGTTGGCAGTCCTGACAGAAGGTAATGTACTGATCCAAACTTATGAGTTTCAACAGCAGCATCTGGGATCTCCTTGTACATATGTGCCATAGAGTTGTGATCCATCTTCTTCTTGGCATAGACATCCAAGTCATCCTCTTTCTCCTTAGGTGCACTGATCAGATTAGCCCATTCTTCAATAGATGATTGGTACCTAGTACCTTCAGACATCCATACTATCCTGCCATCTGGATAGAAGTGTGCTGTGGAGTAGAATTGCATTATGAGTTCATATTCCACTTTGTGAGCTTCTGCCCAACAAAGTCTGCCACTCCACAAGCACTAAGACTGTCATACAAACCAGGATAGTGTTCTTCATTCTCCTTCATGTAGGTCCAGTCAACCCACCTCATGTCACACACTATTGGCTTCTTGTCCGGCAACACTGTCTCATAGAAATCCTGTTGTTCCTTTGTATGGAACCTGTAGTCAACAGCAGTCCTCCTCCTGACAGCATAAGGATCAGACAACCTCCACTGTCTGAGGCCTGCATCCTTTCTCAGCTTCATGTTCTTAGCCATAGGATGAGCATCCTTATGATCTGGAATTTTTGGCTTCAACTTTCTCAAGACATGCTCTTCATCATCTTCCTCTTCAGCAATAGTTTCAGGCACTGGGGCCTTGTTCTTCTCAGCAGCAGATATGTTCCTGGTATTCCTCTTAGGTGTAGTCTTGGGCTTGGAGGTAGCTTTGGGTGCTTCTTTGGGCTTTGATGAAGCAGCCCCTGACCTGATAGCATCACCCATAAGCTTCTGAGCCTTGGGTGCTGGTGCAGCAACCTCTTCTTCTTCTTCCTATTCAAAGTCTCTCCTCATAGAGGGATTGCCAAGAACTTTGGCAGTTGTGGTTCTGACTCTCTTTTTCTTTTTGTCTTGGCCAACAGCTTCATCTTCTGACTCAATAGTAAACTTCATGGTCTCTTCAGTGGCAACCTTCCTAGGTTTGGAAGTGGGAACCCTTCTTGCAGGTGCCTTCTTCTGCACTCCTGGCTTAGTGGTTGCAGCTGATCCATACTCCTTTTTGGGCACCTTCTTCTTGGAAGTGGCCTCATCCTCAACTACCACATAGTCTTCATCCTTAGATTCTGAGGTTTTCTTCTTTCTGGCCCTGGTGGCAGCTTTGGGTAAGTTGCTTGGGGTGCTCCTGCTACCCTCATCAGAGCTGCTAGAGGGACTAGTGCCCTCACTCATTTGAACCTGCTCCTCTAACTTGTTCTGGCTGTCACTTTGATCACACATATTGTAAACACTGACTACAGACCCTGTGAATAGATATAGATGAGATAGAGTGGATGAGCATCACAAAATACAAAGGTTTTTGCAAAAGAATGAGTCAAAAACTTAGTTTTAGTTTTCAACAGAAAGCATTTCGGATCTACCGATTTGTAAACTCGGTGATACCAAAGCAACTTTTGGAACCTAAACTAGTGAACTCGGTCAGACCGAGTCACAGTTTGGTGGCACCGAGACTGCTAGGGTTTCACAAAGTCCTGAATTCGGTAACACCGATTTGCAATTCTTGGTCAGACCGAGAATTACATGTGCAATGGCCTTAGCCGAATCGGTGGAACCGAGTTCTACAACTCGGTGGGTCCAAGATGGGTTTGGCGGAAACCTAACCCTAAATTTTCAATTCATCTCTAATCTACGGAGTGTTTTGACTAGATAGGACAGTTTCAATCGTGGCAAGATTCATGGCGAACACAATGTGCTAGGAATCAGACGGGGATAGTACAGTGATCGAGTCCATACCCTAGTTCGGCGATGAACTCGCTACGGCGGCAACGGCGAGGATGATTTCCATTGACGGCGGCGGAGACCAGCGACTGGAGGCGGCTGGCAATGAGGAGGACGATCCGGAGACCCTGGAGGCAGAGCGAGCTATGCGCGGGCGAAAGAGTTCGGAGAAAGTTTCCAACTTTTATGTCCGTGGGTATATATAGCCCGACCCTGTCGGTGTGACCGAGTAGAACAACTCAGTGGCACCGAGATTCATAACTGCTGATAGTTATAGCAACCTGGTGTGACCGAAAAGTTCAAATCGGTTGCACCGAGATTGAAAACCTAGATCGACTTAGTGATCTCGGTATGACCGAAATGGATGAATCGGTCAGACCGAAACACACAAAGAAGTTTTGGAAGTTTAAGTCTATGACGAATCGGGGACTCCGAGTGCTCCTCACACAGAGTGGTTCGAAGCTGACTTGATCAAATTTTGTGATGTAGCATGAATAGAGTTTTAGACAAGAAAAGCATAGATAGCTAGAGAAGGTTTTAGGCATTCTTGTCCATCCACTTGGCAAAAGAAAAAGAAACCAATCAATCAAAGCAACAACTGGATGTCCTCGAATGAGTAAAATATGCAACCAACATGCTCACACAATAAAATGGCAAATAAAAATATGTGGCAAAGCATGCACAACCAATTCTAGCATCTATCAAGCAATTGGCAATGACTAGGTCATCTATATATGAGTATATTGACTTGGTGTCAAATGAGAACATTTGATCATAGGTCATACTCATCGTTTAAGCTCAAGTGGGGTTACCACTTTTACATAATGCATTATTGTGTTCACACCATTAGAGTTGCTTTGACTCAATTCTTAGAGTAAAGCTTCCCCTAGATGTGAGATCCCCCCTTGGAGGGATGAACTAACCTTGGGTTTTGTCGATGATGACTTCATGTAGGTGTTGAAGATGTGGATGCTCAATGTTGATGTAGATCATTTGGAGCAATCGTTTGGAGTGAGTTGCACTTTCAATGCCTACACGGGTTAGTCCCACAAGGAACAAACAAGGATATCCATAGACATAGAGTGATGCACACATAAGATGATGTCTATGAAAGCATTAGGTTACCTTGTCCCTTGTCTTACCAACAAGAGGGTTTGTGACTCCTTGAACTAGTGCAAGATGTGGAAGTTGATTACACTTGTTGTTGCCAAACTGATATGAGTGAAATATGTCGGCGGAGTCACCCTCAAGAACTCTCTAGTTCTTCTTCTTCGGGATACACATCATCATGATGGGAATCCTTGGTGTTGTAGTCATACTTGATGATGTAGAGCTTGACATAGTCTTGGGAACCCACTTGACCGAGCCCTTTGGAGCTTCTTCAAATGCAACAATATCCTCTTGAAGTTTATCCTTGCCTTTTTGCTTGTGATCTTGTGGTGGAAGATCATATTGAGCTTGTGTTCCCTTGAAGGAAGTAGGATCATACTTCTCTTGTTGAGGAACAAACTTCGTCTTGGGGTATTGATCTTCTTCCCACTCAACTCCATTGGCATTGAACTTCCATTCAAAACCAACACCTTGGTTCTTCCGGTGCCTTCCTTGCTTGCGTACAATTTCCTCGAATTGCTCACTCCCGGCAAGGTTCTTGTAAACACCTTTCTCTATAATTCCCT
Organism: Triticum timopheevii; assembly: GCA_963921465.1. Classification (NCBI taxonomy): domain Eukaryota; kingdom Viridiplantae; phylum Streptophyta; class Magnoliopsida; order Poales; family Poaceae; genus Triticum; species Triticum timopheevii. The sequence continues at coordinate 169,188,252 of OY997274.1, read as the reverse complement.
TCAATAAGCTATTTTCTTGCTCAAGTGTAACTTGGCTAAGAGAATCATTAGTGGAATCAAGAGAACTACTAGAAGCAACAATATTGGATTTAGCATGATTATTGTTACTACTAGAGGAAGTATCCTTCTTGTTCTTGTTAATAGACTTGACTTGAGGCATGTAAGTAGATAAGAGTAAACGCTTGGCAATGTAAGAAGAACTTTTCTTACGAATATCATCATTGATTGCCTTTAAGAACTCATGCTCTTGCTCAAGGTTGAGCTTTTCAAAGCGTAACTTCTCAATACCCCTTAAAAGTTCTCGATGATCTTCTAAGATAGTTTCATGAGCTAACTTAAGAGTGTTTAGTTCTTTAGTTAGAAGCTCAATCTTATCCTTATCATTGTCATTCGTTTTATCTTGATTAGCATGATTAATTGACGTTTCATCATAGTATTCATCACTAGAGTTGTCAACAAGTAAATCATCATCACCTAACAAGTCATCTTCATCACTATTGAAATCAACATACTCGGGGTGTGTTACCTTTGGGCCTTTAGCCATGAAGCATCTTCCAAGTCCTTCATTTGGTGAATCAAATATGTCGTAGGAGTTGGTTGACACAAGTGCTAGACCGGCAACACCTTCATCTTGAGTATATTCGGAGTCGGAGTGATAGCTTCTCTCGGAGTGATTGTCGGAGTTGGAGCCGGATACCCATTCACCAACATGAGCTTGATGTCTTCGTTTTGTGTAGCTCCTTGATGACTTGTCCTTCCTTTCCGAATCCTTGCTTCTCCAGGATGTTCTTTGTTCATAACGATCACATCTACTCCTCCTCTCTCTTGGTGGTGATTCTTCTCTTCTACTTCTCCACTTGGGTGATTCTTCTCTTCTTTTGTAGGGTGTCGTACACTCATTGGAATAGTGTCCTGGTCTTCCACAATTGTAGCAATTACGCTCTCGATTAGAAGACCTTTTGTCATTGTAGGACCTTGACTTGGAGATTCTCTCTTTGCTTCTACTCTTGTAGAACTTGTTGAAGTTCTTCACCATTAAGCTCAATTCTTGATTGAAGGTTTTTTTCTCACTTGATGATGTGGGGGCTTCACATGAGGCTTTGTAAGCACCACTTGACTTGTTGTGAAGTTCCTCCTTATCCTTGAGTGACATCTCATGAGCAACAATTCTTCCAATGACTTTTGTTGGCTTGAGATCTTTGTAGTTGGGCATCATTTGGATCAATGTGCACATGGTATCATATTTTCCGTCCAAAGCTCTTAGGATCTTCTTGATGATGAATTTGTCGGTCATCTCTTCACTTCCTAAGCCGACAATCTCATTTCTGATAAGAGCAAGCCTAGAGTACATTTCAGCGACACCTTCACCATCCTTCATTTTGAACTTGTCAAGTTGACTTTGAAGCACATCCAACTTGGATTCCTTGACGGAGTCGGTACCTTCATGCATATCAATCAAAGTATCCCAAATTTCCTTTGCATTCTCAAGACGGCTGATTTTGTTGAATTCTTCGGGGCACAATCGGTTGAAGAGGATATCACAAGCTTGAGCGTTCTATTGCAGCATCCTCAACTCTTTCGCTCTAGCTTCACGGTTCAGTTCTCTCCCATCAAAGAATTCACCTTGCAATCCAATACACACAATAGCCCAAACGGCGGGGTTATATCCAAGAATATGCATTTTCATATTATGCTTCCAACTAGCAAAATTAGTACCATCAAAGTAAGGACCTCTACGGTGATAATTTCCCTCGCTTGACGCCATACTCTCCTAGGTTGTGAAACCAAGGCTATGACCACCAAAAGCTATGGAAATCAAAGCAAATGGAGACCAAAGCTCTGATACCACTTGTAGGATCGAGAGTATGTCTAGAGGGGGGTGACTAGACTACTTGGCCAAATAAAAACTTATCCTTTTCCCAATTTTAGTCTTTGGTAGATTTTAGCTATCTTAGCACAAGTCAAGCAATCTTAACACAATTCAAGCAAGCATGCAAAGAGTATATGAGCAGCGGAAAGTAAAGCATGCAACTTGCAAGAATGTAAAGGGAAGGGTTTGGAGATATCAAACGCAATTGGAGACACAGATGTTTTTGTCGTGGTTCTGATAGGTGGAGCTATCGTACATCCATGTTGATGGAGACTTCAACCAACGAAGGGTAACGATTGAGCGAGTCCACAGAGGGCTCCACCCACGAAGGGTCCACGAAGAAGCAACCTTGTCTATCCCACCATGGCCGTCGCCCACGAAGGACTTTCCTCACTAGTGGTAGATCTTCACGAAGTAGGCGATCTCCTTGCCCTTACAAACTCCTTGGTTCAACTCCACAATCTTGTCGGAGGCTCCCAAGTGACACCTAGCCAATCTAGGAGACACCACTCTCCAAGAAGTAACAAATGGTGTGTTGATGATGAACTCCTAGCTCTTGTGCTTCAAATGATAGTCTCCCCAACACTCAACTCTCTCTCACAGGATTTGGATTTGGTGGAAAGAAAATTTGAGTGGAAAGCAACTTGGGGAAGGCTAGAGATCAAGATTCATATGGTAGGAATGGAATATCTTGGCCTCAACACATGAGTAAGTGGTTCTCTCTTAGAAACAGCAAGTTGGAAGTCTAGGTTTGTTCTAATGGCTCTCTCCACGAATGAAGAGGGGGTGGAGGGGTATATATAGCCTCCACACAAAATCTAACCGTTACACACTACTTGCCAAACTCAGTGGGACCGAATTGGTAAACTCGGTCAGACCGATTCATCAAATCTAGTGACCATTAGGATTTTCGGTGGGACAGACATACAACTCGGTAGGACCGATATGGTTAGGGTTAGGGTATAACATAATCTCGGTGAGACCGATTACACAAACTCAGTGGGACCGATTTTGGTAATAAGCTAACCAGAGAGTTGGTCTGGTAAACTCGGTGGGACCGGTTCGCTCATTTCGGTGGGACCGAAATGTTACGAAAAGGAAACAAGGAGTTTACATTGCAATCTCGATGGGACCGATCGCTCATCTCGGTGGCACCAAAACATTACGAAGGGAAACCGAGAGATTACAATCCCATCTCGGTGAGACCGAGATCCCTATCGGTGAGACCAATTTGCCTAGGGTTTGTGGAAATGGCTATGACATCTGAACTCGGTGGCACCGGATAGAAAGAATCGGTAGGGCCAAGTTTGACTTTTGGTTTAGGTCATGTGTGGATGTGAGAAAGTAGTTGAGGGCTTTGGAGCATATCACTAAGCACTATGGAGCAAGAAACCTAGGGATAGTTGCACTTTCACCTGATCCCTCCTTGATAGTATTGGCTTTTCCTATAGACTCAATGTGATCTTGGATCACTAAAATATAAAATGTAGAGTCTTGAGCTTTTGAGCTTGAGCCAATCCTTTTGTCCTTAGCATTTTGAGGGGTCCACTTTTCTCATCCATGCCATGCCATTCATTGAGCTTTTCCTAACATATTCATCTTGGAATAATGTTAGCTCAATGAGCTATATATTGTTAGGAATTACCAAAACCACCTAGGGATAGTTGCACTTTAACCCCGACCTCCCACCGTAACCGGTAACTCCCCGAAATTTTCCTCGCCCTCGCTTCTACCACAGTTTTTTCCGTCATGGACGGCCCAAAGAATGTCATGCAGCTGCGTCTCCGGCCCGCCTAGGACGAAAAGCCCATTTTCTGTCATGATTTTTTGTCATAGAAGTAGGAGCCCACCACATCTATGATGATACCGGGTTTTGTCACAATTATCGTCAAGAAGTGTCATATGTATGACAGAAAAAAAATTCGTTCGGCCCAAAATGTGACGGATGTGTCTTTTTTTTTGTAGTGTTTGTACCCCTACACGTTCGAAGACGTCGTGCGCCATCTAGGCCGCATCTTCACGGTGACAAGCCAGGGGACTTGTTTCATCTGGTTGCCATCCTATGGTACAGGAGATTACAAACGGAATGCACAAACCATCATTTGCATCCCTAACGGTAATCCATTATTTTACAATGACCAGTCATCCCCCGATCAAAATAAGATCGCCGATCCTGGATGTGCATTTGCATCCGCGATTCGGTCTAACCTGGAACCTTGTAGCTGACTTCCGCATATTGGGATCCACTATCTTAGCAGTCGTTACCCATGGTACCACTGATGTGCAACATGGTCACACAATCTACCACGATCGGACCGTCACCATCTACCTAGGTATTCCATTTTTTAACCCTCTTGCCTTCTCTTTCATTGTTGTACTAGTAGTATACTTAGTAGTACTAGTAGGAGTACTTTTTACCTTGGAGGACGCATATAGCTAGCTAGGCCCTTGAAGACTTGAACCCACTAGCTGCCACCATTTTTGTTTTTCCATGTCTTACTATCTCATCCATGTAGCCAAGAGTGGCTATATATAATAAGCCGGTTATTTTACTTCCTCTATATCCAAGTAGTACTATTTGCTGCACAGTATTACTGACCGCCATATTTGAGCACAACATTATTATGCATGGACCTTGACTATGTACGTCACCATGTGTCCCGATCTGAGATGCCGCGTGTACCAAATGAACGGCGCTGAGTTCGACCCCCGTGATGCTACGTGGGTGCCGAGGAACACTCTTGGAGAGTACTCGCTTTTCATCGGGGACAGCTACCCCATTGTGAAGCGAATGCCACCTTCCGTGCATGATACGGAAGGCCTGCCGTTCATGAAGCATGGTTGTGTCTTTAGTGCGCACCGCCGGATGAACGACATGCTAGGATACGCTATCCCTGATTTATGCCGCTTCAGCTTGGATGAGTCTCCATCATGTGGAACCAGACTAGAAAGCTGCGACAATGATTCCCGTTGCCCACTGCTATGAATCGTGCCATCCATGAAGAACACCTGGGACTGGAACTTGGAGGAGGACATGTAGCCCATCTATAACGTGTAAGTGGAGTACGGTAATTGTGAACGGTAGCGCTGTGAATATATATAGACTAGTCGTGCACAAATTTATCACATGATTTGGAGATGAACTTGTGTGGCATACTGGCATTTGTCCTTTAGAATTTATTACTAGTAAATGTGTTATCTGTACGTGCAACTTGTGTGGTTGTTACATGGGCTCCAACACGCTCTTTGAGAAAAAAGGTGGCACAACTTTGGATATAGGTGATGTGGCGGCATCATACAGTAAAATCGTTCACTATAGTTGTAGTACACTCCTACTAGGACGACAACTCCTATAAAACCTTGCTCTTTGCTCTTTGCCTCTTAGGGAGGTTCAACAGTTCGTACTGGTGTGAACCTTGCACTTGGCTCTTCGCCACTTCGGAAGGTCCAACAATGATGATACTATAGTGCAGTATGCTTCTGGCAACCTGACACCGATTGAACTGCACATCCAACGTGAGGGCGAGGGCGAGGGAGAGGGAAAGGGAGAGGGAGAGGGTGTTGTAGTCAAAACCCTCTCCTCGTCCTGCGAACCACCGCGCGCATGGGCGAGGGAGAGGCATAGTAAGCAAGCTTCTCCTCGTTCGGCGAGTTGATGGAACACATCAAAGCAGTACTAGTCCATACTGCGTCCTTTCCGATTAATATGGCTTAATTTGAAATGAGAAAAATACACTGGCGGTCAACGTATGTAACAATATGCTCTTTACGGTCACTATATATAGTTTTGCGTTGATTATACGATCACTAGCTCATCGTAGAGCACCTTATTGTACCCTACTGACCAGCCACATAGTCGACGTGGCATTTTGTTGACTAGTTAAATTGTCACCTGGTTTCTGGGTCCCACCTATCAGTTGGCAGAGCAAAGAAATCAGTTAAACAAAAATTTATGCAGGCGTGACAGGAGTCTAACCCTTGCACGCGAACCACCCTGGCTGTGTATGTGAGTGCATGCACGTGTAGTCCCTCGGTCTTCTAACAAAGAGTGTACAATGGCTATAAAACAAAGAGTGTAGTACATGATGTACATCTACACTTCCAATGCATTTAGCCTTTAATCTAAATCGATATTGATTGACTAATGCACCAACTTGTGCTGTAGGTATAGGCTACATGTCTATCGTTAATTACAGCATGCAACGGCCTTCATTTAATCTTCTTCTCTCGATGGTCGCATGCACACATAAGTCTGCTACTTTTGGGCATTAATTATGCCCTGGTCAATGTGTAAATCTCTAAATGTTCAGTCTTTCACAGACGTAGGGAGTAGGTTGAGCACTTGAGCGTGAGCGTGTGTGTTGCGTCGTGTGCTGTGTGCCGCATGGGTGCGTGAGTGTTGCGTGCGTCCATATGTACGTGTGAGTGTTGCATGTTGCATGCATGCATGCATGCATGCATGGGTCTTACTCACTCCCATTGACATGTTCATATTTCAAGCTTCCTCTGTTCCCTCCATATGGTGATACTCCCTCTGTTCCCAAATACAAAGTAAAAGCCTCCCTCTGTTCCCAAATATGGAGTATTTGTCTTTCTGCTGATTTCAACAAGTGACTAGGTACGGAGCAAAATGAGTGAAGTGAGCGTAGAGGCAAAGGGATACTGTAGAAAGGAAGTCTTCGCGATCCATTATTGCCCATCTCGGTCAGAGAGAACTATTCAACTAGTCTTCACAGTGAAGTGACAATACACACTGCAGCAGATGGGACACGTAATTAATAAGCTGAACCAGCGTGTTGGTGTTACTAAATCAGCCTTACCCAGTACTGCCATCATGTTTGCCAGTAGAGCACGCTTCCCAAATACACCTACGCACCTCTGTCCTCCATTAACTGACATATGGGCCCTCTTGTGGTAGACCCACATGTCATCGGTGTAACTATTTACACTCCGAAGGACGGTATATCCTGGTAGTAGTACTAGTAGAATTGAGATTTAATGCACTTTCTTCCCCGTCTTCCACTCTTCTTCCTCCTCTCTTCTTCTCCCTCCTGTCTTCCCCATCGTCGGCCGCACACCATTTACCCCTGCTCACTGCTCACCCGCCCGCTCCATCTTCCTTGGTAGCTCGCGCGTACCATATCCCCCCACTCACTGCTCGGCCACATGAGGAGAGACTTCTTCGCTCGCCCTCCCGAATACACTTCCCCGCTGGCTCGCAGGCACCAAAAACCCCAATGACCGAACCGACTGACACGCAAAGCCGTGATTGGAATTCCCTCCCCGATGTTCTCTTGGAGCAGATCTGTAATCGTATGGACCTACTCAGCACCGTCCGTCTGGACGCATGCTCGGTGTCTTTCTACCGTCTACTCGTCTGCAACCGGCCGACTCTTTTGAAGACACCCTGCTTGCTGATGCTCGATCCTCGCAGGTGGCCCAGACACCGACTTGATGATACTATGGAGGTTGCCGTGGTGCCCCTCGACATGCTACCACTACTCGTCCACCTGTCCTTCATGCGCGGCCACTACTGGGCAGGCATGAAGGCCAACTGGATCATCTTCAGCCACCAATCCGGTAGTCCGTGGCATCTCGTGGATATCTACACCCAGCGAGAGATCACCCTTCCATCGTTGGATACCACCGCCATCGAGCCTCGCTGTCAGGACCCCGACTCAATGCCACATCGATCTAGCATGTAACACCTCATATCACTTTGCGGCCTCACGCACGGTATCCCCACGGGTGTCGCCTTACCTTTGCCCGGGACCGTTTGCGCCTTTTGGCACACGTATATGATAGTGCCGCTAGCATCCATATGATAAGGAGCCCGGGCTGACATGGCTAGTCGTAAACCCAAAGTGGCACAAACTTACAGGGACAGGCATCCATGACCCAGCATCGAACGTGTCAGTCATCAGCGAGTGAATCCAGGCTGTAGCACTGGGCTAGCAGGACTCCGATGAACTGGGCTGTAGCGGGCTAACAGGACTCCGGTATTCATCGCGTGACATTTCCCCGAAGGGACAGACACAGGAACGAAGAAGGACACATGCCGGCCAACCTAAGTGTTCCGGAGCAGTAGCAAGCTACCATGGCTCAGTGGAAGCACTAGGAGACATTTCCTGGTAAGAGAGGCTACTAAGGATAAACAACTAGATAGTCAGATCCCACACATACCAAGCATTTCAATAACATACACACAAGATGCTCGATATGTGCAAATACAACATGGCATCACAACATGACTCTACAACTCAAGTATTTTATTCAATAGGCTCCAAGGAGCAAGATATTACAAACATGGGTGTCATGACCCAACATTCAGAGCATACAAGTCAAAGCACAAGCGGAAGCTTAACATGTCTGGGTACAGATATCTATAAATGAAAAAGGCTGAAAAGTCTGACTATCTACAAGATCCTGCCGAGGGCACAAGATCATAGCTGAGGTAACAAGCTAAACGTCGAAGTCCACGTGGAACTACTAGTGAGACTGAAGTCTCTCTGCAAAAACATAAAATAGGCAAACGTGAGTACAAATGTACCCAGCAAGACTTACATCAGAACTAACTAGATATGCATCATTATCAACAAAGGGGATGGTGGGGTTTAACTGCAGCAAGCCAGCTTTGACTCGGTGGCTATCCTGAACTACGACTGCAAGTAACTCTTTTGAGGTGGCACACATGAGTCCACATATTCACCCTATCAATACACCACTATGGATCCACTCCCGTCTCCCTACGAGAACGCCATCCATAGCAGTCACGCTTATCTTGCGCATTTTAGATTATCCAGTTTCACTTGTCTATGAACTGTACAGGCAACCCAGAAGTCCTTTACCGCGGACACGGCTATTCGAATAGATGATGTTAACCCTGCAGGGGTGTACTTCTTCACACACGCTCTCGCCACTTACCGCCATGTACACCTCGTGTATCTCGGCAACCTTCAAGCGGAAGCCTGGCGAGGGAGTCGGTCACGACCTGACTAACCACACAAGTCTCTAGTCCAGGTTTATCGCCTATTCGGGTTCCATCCGCAAGGAGATCTGGCCGGGGTGTCGCTCATGGCCCCAAACAATGTGAGCAGGGTTCCCAAGCCCACCATCCGGGTGCCACTTGGTACACCGTGCCACTGTGCCTAGTCTGTCCCAAGCCCACCTGTACCGGGTGCCACTTGGTAGACTACTAACACTACCTACAAACACCAGAAACTAGTTGCAACTCCTGGACAGAGATCAAGTTGATTAATAAGTCGAGAGAGCTTGGAGTGCCCGGAGCCCAATGTGTGGTAGTAACTGTTCATGGATCACAAACACAGAACTCAGTTCATAAGGACGGCTTCAATGAGACAACCCACCATGTACTCCTACATGGCCTCTCACCGCTACCTTTACCAAATCGTGTTCACACACTTAGCTCCCACACAGTAGGACATGTTTACACACCTCCAATTCATCCCCGATGAATCAGAACTGACACAACTCTAAGCAATAGCAGGCATGACAAACAAGCATGAACGAATAGGCACATCAGGGCTGAAACAACTCCTACTCATGCTAGTGGGTTTCATCTATTTACTGTGGCAATGGCATGTCATGCAGAGGACAAAGGGGTTCAACTACTGCAGCAAGTAACAGTTGTATCGTTGTTGTCCTAATGCAGTAAAATAGAGCAGGAGCGAGGGAGTGGGATTGTATCGGAATGAACAAGGGGGTTTTGCTTGCCTGGAACTTCTGAAGATAGTATAGTTCTTCATTGGTGTCATTGATCACATCGTCGAAACGCATCTATCGAGAGGGGACAAACACCGGCAAACAAGGAAGAACACAATCAATGCAATGCACAATATGATGCATCATCATGACATGGCAATATGCTGTTGATTGGGCTAATGCAACTAGCAACAAATTAAATGAAGTTGGTTTGAATAGAAGATTCAAATTCAAACTCCATATGTGATTATTCAAATGCCATTTAATTGATTTGTGCTAAACAGCAGCTATAAGTTGTTCTAATATGCATTAAAATTGTACAGATGGATATATTGGATTTTTCTGATCATTTTTCATATATAATTTATCTCATTTGGAGTTACGGTTGAATTTCTATGATTTTTACAAGTTTTAAACATTTTCTGGAATTTCCTGAATTAACAAAAACACCAGAAAAGCTTTATGACGTCAGCACTACGTCATGCTGACCTCACCAGGTCAACACGGTCAGCCACGGTCAAACCTGACGCGTGGGTCCCGCATGTCAGTGGCACAGTGTTAACAGTGGGTTATTTTAACTAACTAATTGTTTTGCCCACTAATTAAACAAGCAGGGGCCACTGATTAGTGGCTCAGGCGACGGCTCGTCGCTGGCGACCACTGGTCGCGGCGGAGTACGTGTTTGAGGCCTCGGGAGCGGTGGCTAAGGGCACCAGGAGGTAGCCCAAGCACTCGCGCATCCAGGGAAGCAGGTGGCTGGGTGCGGGGGCGTCGGAGCTCGTCAGAAACGAGTTCGTGGCGGCGGTGGTTCTCGGCCAGGATGGGAACGGCGGCTTCGGCAGCCAAACGAGAACGGAAGCTAGGGGAGAGGCAGAGGAGCTCACAGAGAGGTCGGCGGAGGTCTCAGCAGGCTCGGGGACGGCTCGAGCGAAGCAAACTAACGACGGCGATCTCGGCGCCCGAGGAAGGAGACGATGATGGCGACGAGGATGCGGGGCCTCCGGGCTCGTGATCTTTGGCGGCGAGACGTGCCTCAGCACGGCGTAGCTCTGGGGCCGGCCGGTGGCGCTTGGTGACGACGGCGGCCACGTGAGTGAAGCACGGCGGTGATGGCTGGCTCTCGGGTGGCTGCGGAAACGCGAGGGGAAGGAGGGAGAATGACCAGAGAGAGGGGAGAGGTGCAGGGGGGTCACGGAACGTCTCCAGGTGCGGAGAAGGGAGAGGGATGAGCCTCCAGCGCGAAGCAGGAGGTGGCGACCTGCCAGCGCGCGCTTGCGTGATTTTGCCTCTGCCTACTGGCAGAGGTTGAAGACAACCGCTCTGCCCCGGTGGGCTGGACTAGTGCAGCTGGGCCGGCTATAGGTAAGGATAGGTATGTGGCCCAGGTACTCTCTCTCTCTCTCTCTGATTTTCTAATTTTGCAATTTGTTTTGATTTGATTTTATACCAAATAATTTTTATAAATTCTAAAAATTATATGTGGCTTGGTAAAATATATTCAAGGCCACTCACAATTTTTTTAGAATTATTGAAGTTATATTTAACATATATCAAATATAAATCCAATGCAAATAATTATTGGATTAACTCAAATGCCCAAAATAAATATTTTTGAGACTCCAAAAATATTAGTTTGAATTTCACCTCATGCCAATATTTTCACAGAATAACAGGAACATTTTCTTGGACTCATTTGATGCGATTTAAATGTTGGTTAGTTTTAGGGGTTTTCTGAGGCTTTGAAAATTCCTCAATTCAAATTTCATTTGAATTTAAACATGATGCACACATGGAAGCTGGCATAGGTCAGACCAGAATTTGGGATGTGGCAACTCACCCCCACTAAACAAGAATCTCGACTCGAGATTCAAGACGCGAGGTAAGAAGACAGAGGGACACGAGCTAGTAACATTATTTCCAAGATCCAACTGTCCTTCTCGAAGATGTTGATTCATTGATTCAAATGGATCTTGACGTCTTTGCTTGCGAGGTCTTCATCCAACACGATGACGATAGAAGGAGACTCTATAGAAAACGATCTCCTCGAAGATCGAGCAACTCAGGATCAACTCATGGGATGAGACATAGCGACATCTCTCAAGGTGAGACACGAGGCATACATCCAGAGGGATGGAGTGAAATAGATGACAAAGGTTCACTAGGTAGACAACAATTCCACACTTAAGAGGGTGGTGAACAGTTGTCAACGTAGTAAGGATTTGAGTTGCCATGATACCATAACGAGATACCTTAGAGGAGGGCTACTCGTAGAAATATCCCCTTAAGTGGCAAAAAGAATTACCTTTGATTCAGAGATCATTGAAACTCTTTATACCAACCTAAGGCAATTCCCGAGCGACCATTTGGAGTGGTTCGGTAGAATGGCATACCCGGATTAGAATGGATGATGTGGATTACCTTGTTGAAAACAACACAAGGGATGATTTTCGTAACTAGGGAGAAGCTCAACAGTAGAGAGTGAGTCCACTATTTGAAAGTTATAGCATAACCGAGGAAACTGAGAGCACTCCCAGTTAGTGCCGATGATAACACCTAGCGCTTGTGTGTGCTCTCAAGAACTTGAGCATTTCCATATTCATCAAGGTTTTACCAATGTCCGTGTCAAGGATCCTGGCAACACCACATACTACCATGATGAATAATGGTGGAGGATGCAGATGCAAAGGAAGATAACACCTTCTCAGATTTCGCCTTAGCGAGGCCAAGGAAACAAAATCTGGATGATCGACCGAGAGACATTTAGCACTCCGCTTCTAATGTTCTCCTTGATGTGCTAGTGTACCCCATTCATTGAAATGGTTTGGTAACTAGACCATAAAGTAAAAGGTCGGACTTCGGGAGCACAAAAATCCATAAGGAACAACTAGGGAGTAAATCCTACGAAATCCTTATGGGGAGGTGGCCAACTTCCTCAAACAAGATACTACAATAATAGGTCTTACGGTTGGGTGTGTTGGCCATGACATCCACTTTACCGGTTACGGTGAGACCAATATTATAGTTCTTGGCAAACGTTCCAACCATCATATCAGCCTGAGATTCAGATCTACTTGGTGTCAGAATATTCCAGACTCATCAACTCTAGAAAGAAAAGGATAGTTTGCAACACAAATCGACGAGACGACGTTGCGAGATTCTCGGGAAATGGACTATGGTAGTAAGCTCAAAAACATGAGTTGGTTCTGCTACAAACATGTGAACACGTTGTCCCAGACAAGCATGACCACGTAGTAGTCTTATAATAAAACACTACAGAGTTCATGTGGGGAACCATCATTGCGGATAACGAAGTCCTTGATTAAGCCCGGGTTAGCTCTTAAAAGGAACTCCTTCTCCTGGAACAAATCAGTCAGTGGCTTGGTGTTCTAGGAACACATGTAGGATGAAGGTTGCAAGTCTCCAAACCACAGAATACTTCGCACGTATGCATGACTTATTTGGAATGATTCCAAATGAAGCAACACTGACTTTCTCGAACGCACGGCGGCAACTTGCACAAATTGCACATGAATTAGAGGAAGTCACTTCTTTCATCTGAACATATGCTTCATGATCTAGCATGAAGAAATGCTTTCAGAAGTTTCCAACACTAGCTTAATGTTCAACAAAATTATGGAGAAGACAAGGATGTTGTCGATGGGCTCAACAACAATTCATCTAGATTCCCATGGAGATGGAATTCCATAACTATGTGAACAAGGTGATAGTATTGGTCAGACCCAAAAGACATAATGGTGTATGCTCGAGGAATCAACCACGAGTAAGACAACATTACGAACATCGTTGATTCTAATTTGATTTGAGGATAGCCCATACTCAAATCAAAGTTTTGGCAAGACAATAGCTCCAACAACTGGTCTCGAGGATCAATCAATGAAGATATCATCTTTCTTCAACACACACACACACCAGGTCAACACGGTCAGCCACGGTCAAACCTGACGTGTGGGTCCCGCATGTCAGTGGCACTGTGTTAACGGTGGGTTATTTTAACTAGCTAATTGTTTTGCCCACTAATTAAACAAGCAGGGGCCACCAATTAGTTGCTCAGGCGACAGCTCGTCGCCGGCGACCACTGGTCGCAGCGGAGTCCGTGTTTGAGGCCTCGGGAGCGGTGGCTAAGGGCACCAGGAGGTAGCCCGAGCACGCGCGCATCCAGGGAAGCAGGTGGCTGGGTGCGGGGGCGTCGGAGCTCGTCAGAAACGAGTCCGTGGCGGCGGTGGTTCTCGACCAGGATGGGAACGGCGGCTTCGGCAGCCAAACGAGAACGGAAGCTAGGGGGAGAGGCAGAGGAGCTCACAGAGAGGTCGGCGGAGGTCTCAGCAGTCTCGGGGACGGCTCGAGCGAAGCAAACCGACGACGGCGATCTCGGCGCCTGAGGAAGGAGACGATGATGGCGACGAGGATGCGGGGCCTCCGGGCTCGTGATCTTCGGCGGCGAGACGTGTCTCAGCACGGCGTAGCTCTGGGGCCGGCCGGTGGCGCTTGGTGACGATGGCGGCCACGTGAGCGAAGCACGGCGGCGATGGCTGGCTCTCGGGTGGCTGCGGAAACGCGAGGGGAAGGAGGGAGAATGACCAGAGAGAGGGGAGAGGTGCAGGGGGGTTACGGAACGTCTCCAGGTGCGGAGAAGGGAGAGGGCTGAGCCTCCAGCGTGAAGCAGGAGGCGGCGACCTCCCAGCGCGCGCGTGCGTGATTTTGCCTCTGCCTACTAGCAGAGGTTGAAGACAGCCGCTCTGCCCCGGTGGGCTGGACTGGTGCAGCTGGGCCGGCTATAGGTAAGGATAGGTATGTGGCCCAGGTACTCTCTCTCTCTCTCTGATTTTCTAATTTTGCAATTTGTTTTGATTTGATTTTATACAAAATCATTTTTATAAATTCTAAAAATTATATGTGGCCTGGTAAAATATATTCAAGGCCACTCACAATTGTTTTAGAATTATTGAAGTTATATTTAACATATATCAAATATAAATCCAATGCAAATAATTATTGGATTAACTCAAATGCCCAAAATAAATATTTCTGAGACTCCAAAAATATTGGTTTGAATTTCACCTCATGCCAATATTTTCACAGAATAACAGGAACATTTTCTTGGACTCATTTGATGCGATTTAAATGTTGGTTAGTTTTAGGGGTTTTCTGAGGCTTTGAAAATTCCTCAATTCAAATTTCATTTGAATTTAAACATGATGCACACATGGAAGCTAGCATAGGTCAGACCAGAATTAGGGATGTGGCACTCGCGGCCCGCCAGACACTCCTGCCTACTACGCATGAGACGCGTCCAGCTTTTGGCTCGACCTCTGTTTGCTAAAAGTTGTAATCTGTGAATTGCCCACACCATCAGAAGACTACATGGATTACAAGCTCATTGCCTTGTTCGACATGGGATTTGTCTATCTGGAATCCGGTCGCCATACATGGTTATGGCTCATCATCAATCCTGTTGAGGCAACATTTCTGTCTGATGCTATAGTGCACGATGGCATCATTTACACGGTCGACGCATAGATTGGCTGCCTATACTGGTGCAATCTATCGTCGTGTAATTGCTCTATCTCATCTCATCTTTACCTTATGAATACGACTGCTTGTTCATTGTTACAAATTTAGAATAGATAGTATGTCTATAAGCACATCATTGCTTCTCCCTCCGTCCCAAAATAAGTGTCTCAAATTTGTACTAGCTCTAGTACAAAGTTTTACTAAGCTTAAGATAGTTATTTTAGGATGGAGGGAGTATATGTTCCTCTCATTTCCTAGATTTTTATGACCACACATGTTATTGTTAGAGCTGATATGAGAACAATTGGCATCTAATGATTGTTAGAATACATATTATGAGAATAACATCATGATTGCTATATGTTACTCTCGTTTCCAAGATTTTTATAACAACGCATGTTATTGCTTAGAGTTGATATGAGAACAGTAGTTGTAAGTGCTATGGTAGAATATGAGTAGGCTCTGTCATAGCTGTTTTCCTCTCATTGTTACATGATGTTTGAACCATGACATATTGCTAGAATATGAAAGCCATTGGCTTATTTTTTTAACTTGGGGTATGATTATGACCACGACATTGCAATTCTCTGTCTATGATATGTGTCACTATTATAATAATCTTAATTCCACACATACTCTGAACATGATTGTCTATTTTTGTCCTTTTGGTCTCCAATTTGAATTGTTGCAGCAGACGCAAATGCGCTGGCCTTCATGATTCCAGGACCTGGAATCATACCAGCCGATGGGTGGTGGTTTATCGCTTGTTCAGCCGACGACGGTCGTTTGATGCTCATTCGCACATACCAAAATGACCAAACCATTACATCAAACCACATGCAGTACAATGCGTGGGGCGTTCGTGACATTGGTGGCTATCGCTGCTTCGTGTTCGAGAAAGATCCCAACTCCGTTGGCCCAGGCGTATTCAACTAGAGGCAGGTTTACAGCCTCGGCAACCACTCCTTGTTCCTCGGGCTCAATTATCCGACCATCCAACCAATCATCGATCATATCACCGGTGATGATTACCATGCCATGCAACTTCCATTTGCCAGGGAGGACTGTGTTTACACATCATACCATGGGTTTCATGAATCACCATATCCAGAGATTCGTCGACACAGCTTGTTGCCAGATAATCTTCAGTGTGTGAAAGGCATCAAGCTTCCATGCGATGGATGGCTTTTGCAAACCTGACATGCGGCGATGTGGTTCATGCCAACAGAAAATATGCACAACTTGATTTGTGTTGATATCTAGACTGAACCATGTATTCTACTGCTGTAGCACGACCCTCTTTTGTTAGATATTATGTACTATTGTTAGTTTAAAGCACTCCTCGGGTTTGAAGGATAGATACCTTCCTGGGATCAAGTGCATCCTAACTCACCTGCATAGGATGTACTGATAATGATGATGGAGATGTTGATAATGATGATGGAGATGCTGTACCGATCGGCCGTCTACTTGCACAAACATATTCCTTTGTTTATAGCTCTATTTTTCTTTTTAGACGCAGACATGGTGAAGCAATTACAATTTGATAGTTAACAAAAAGTGAAACAAGTGACTGCAACATGCCAAAGATGTTATGAAAATGCCAACTACGTGCACTAAAACCTGTATTCGACAATACTGCAGGTATCACACTGAGTGGCCTAAGGAAGCATTTCTTCCAGCGCAATTCCAGGGCGTTCAAAAGGGGCACGTGGATGCGTTGCAAGATACAGTCGGAGTGCGGCATGCACGCGATGTGGCACAAGACCGGCAATACCTTGCCGGTGATGGTCAACAGCCGTCAGACGGGCAGCAAAAAGGTTTTGGTGCTGCACACCAACAAGAACTTCAACCAGCAGAGGACCAACTGGGTGATGCACCAGTACCACCTCGGGGACCTGGAGCAAGAGAAGGAGCGGGAGCTGGTCCTCTACAAGAATTTGTACCAGAAAACACTAGGGCCAGGAGTGAAAAGATTATAAGTTAGTTTCGTATTGGTAGTTGTACTACCTTGTCATCTGCAAGTTGGTATTGTTGTTAACGATCTTTTGGTATGAACTTGCATTTGCTTCCAACCATCATGCCGACGGTCGACGTGGATATAAAGCTGAATCATTTGTTTCAAAACGAATTTTCAGGCACCTGAGTTTTATTTGATGGGTAGTGTAAGCACCTGCCGTTCGAATTCCCAGTTCTCCAATTTTTTTGAAACAAGTGCATGCACTAACTATCACGATGAGAAAAAAATATCCCTGCTGCATCCCAGTTATCAGTCTGTACTTGCAGAATTCTCTCGTTTATTGAGCACGTATATTGTTTTTTCAGGTCAAGCAAGTTTCAACTAGGTTGTAGACTGCCCAGGCTTGGTTTTGTCTTTAACAGGCCCAGCCCATGACGACAACGGGGCACAAAGATCCAGCAGGTATCCTGGCCTCTGGCCCGCCAGTGTTAGTTATATTTTGTCTTACAACATCCACAGGCAATTTTTTTTACTGTATCAAACACACAGCCCAGTTCTATTTTCCTCTTGAAACGCATGTCCTACATCCGTTTTCTAATATCTACCTATAGTTTTACTAGTTCATATACACGTTTCATTATATTGAAAACACATAAAATTCCCTTTTCATATTTACATCCTTATTTTTGTTGTTTTTTCCCACCCAGCGCTGATTTTTTTACCACTGGTTTTCCCTTAAACCAACTCAATGGTCCCACGTCTTATTTGCTTACAAACACAAAACGATTTTTTGGCAAATCAATAAGTTCTTAAATTTTTTTTATCATTTCGGGATTACAACAGTTCGGACTCCACCAAAATATGCAAAATAAGGTTGAAATTTTTGACTGTGGTCCTGGGCAGAAAATGGGCTGTAATAAATTACTTAAGAATTAGCAAATGGGCTGCAAATTATAAAAAAATAGCAAATGGGCTTTATGTTCTCTGCCACAGATTTGGAGGCTGACTTGTGGGCCTACTAAGTTCATGCGTACACAAGGTTTCTCAAAAAAGAAACTTAGTCAACAATCGACTCTACCAGCGTCAGACCGTTAGATGTCAATCTAACGGCAATCATGCTTCTTCAGTCTCTGATCTTCCTGCCCCAGCCGCCCAAACCAGCGCCGTCCGAACCGCCTGCTCCCGCCTCTCATGGCCGGCTGTGCTGTCGGGCAGGCCTCACGGCCCCATCATACTCGCATCCCTGGCCTGTCTATCCCTCTACTCACCCACACCTCCTGTTATTTTCCGGTGACGGCAGCCGAACCAGTCAACCCTCGTACTCGCCACCGCATGGCCAGCCACTGTCATGTCTTCACCGCCTCCGTGTCGTTCCCTTCGCAGGCCTCGTCGTCATCCACCGCCCTGGTGCTCTCGGTGCGGTGTGGTCAACTTGGTCAACGTACAACATCCATCGGAAGTGGACTGTACGTGGAGAGGCTGACAGCTGGGTCCACGGCCGCACAGAAGGAAATGCCTCCTTATTACGCGCAAAATAACACTACAAAAAAATACACTTCCGTGATGATACGTGTTTGTCACAGTAGGTCGGGTTTTTTGTCATGCATGTACATCCATGACAAATTTATGACAAAATCAAGATAGTCATAACTGTGCTGTCGTAGAAGTGTTCCATGACATTACCAAAATTATCATCACGGAAGTGTCCACTTCCATGATGATATATCACGCGCCACAAAAGTGCTTTCGTCATGGGTGACCGACACGTGGCATCCACCATAACGGAACGCCGTTAAGCTATCGGGTCGGGTTTTGGATCCGATAACCCATTAACAGCCCCGACCAATGGGGATTTTCCACGTGTAAATTCATCATTGGCTGGAGGAAACACGTGTCGGCTCACCGTTGGGACAGATGTCATCTGCTCATTGGACCGAAGGCGCCTATGATATGGCAACACATGGCACGGCCTACCAGAGGCCCATTCCTGTGAAAAGGGCGGCCCGTTTGACTTGGTCAAAAGGTGGCGGGCCGGCCCACTGAAAGCCTGTTAACGGCCTGTTCGCATATAGCCCATTTACAGCCCGCTAACCCAGGGCGCGTTACACTCTATCCGAATTAGGCCCAGTAGCGTCATCTAGGCTGTCCAATATGATTCCAGCCCGTTTTCACTTACGGCCCATGTGTGGCCCATGACTTCTTTCGGCCCATATGAGGCCCTTTGTAACTCTTGGCCCATTAACAGCCCGTGGTGAAACTGGCCCATAATGAACAATGTATCACTTTATACCCATGAACAGCCTGTCATTCTATAGGGCCGTTTCCAGCCCAAGTTATCTTTCAGCCTTCTCAGGGCCCATTGATTATTGGGCTCATTTGCAGCATTCGGTTACATACGGCCCGTTACTATCATTTTTTTTCTTGTGGGCCAAATTCAGCCCGTCGTTACAGTCGGCCCGTTTGCGGACCGTTAATACGTTGGGCCGTTTTCATGTCAAAAAAAACCCGTTGGGCTGTTTCATAGAGTTATCAAATACGGTCTATTAACGGCCCGTTATGGTCCATGAATTGTACGGCCCATGATTTGCGAAATGATGATACGCCCCGTAGAAGGCCCATGGATCTACGACCCGTATGAGGCCCATGGATCTACGGACCGTAGAAGGCCCATGGGTCATACGGCCGGTAGAATTCCCATGGACCCTACGGCCCATATAAGGCCCATGGATCCTACGGCCCGGATAGAAGGCCGATGGATCCTACGGCCTGGATAGAAGGCCGATGGATCCTACGGCCCGGATAGAAGGCCGATGGATCCTACGGCTGGAAGAAGGCCCATGGATCATACGGCTGCAGGAGGCCCATGGTTACAACAGTCCGTGTGTTGCCATGATTATTTTGGCCTAGTTACCAAAAATAGGCTATTGCGGCCACTAGAAAAACAGAGGAAAAGAACTGCAGTGACTACAAGGAAACAACTAAAAAAGACAATAAGGAAATAAATAAGCAAGCAATTAACGCTAGCCTATTACCTCTATTACACATATTACATCCACTGGGCTTCAAAGTTCACCACCAGTGCAAATATTGGGAACAAAGCAGCATATTACATACACTGACCGTCAAATTTGGCCACTAGTGCAAATAAACACGGCAGCAAAACAAGAGCATAACTGAAACAACTTTAGAAGAGCTCAAGAAACGTTATCCTGGGTATCCACCATGCTGGCAATAAGCTTAGCAAGCTGATTAGCTTTGTCCTGTTTGGCGCTAAAATTGTCCAACGCTTGCTGTTGCACCAGAAAGTATGCATCTGAATGCTCCAGGGACTTCCGCAGTCCTTCCGCTTCTTGTCGCAGCACAACTGATCGATGTCTTTCAGCTTGTAGTTGAGACTCAAGAAACCGAACTGATTCAGACAGTGAGTTTGAATAGCTTGTGCAAGCGGTAGTGGCCAGTAACTCGAACACTAAACCAAGACAGGACTTTGGGGTTGTCTCGCTGTCTTCAAGATAGTCTTCCTTAGCTGTTTTATCAGCTTTGTTGGAGACCAACAAGGATGTGTCACTATCCTGAACCTTATCTGCATTACTTCATTTACCATTGCTTAATAAGGCACTCTTCCCCAATATTCTGTCAGCATTCTAAAAGAAGAAACAAGCAGACACATAACAAGTTTAGCATGTACTAGTATATGAAACTCATTTCGGTGAACCAGTTCATTAGTAAGGTGGACAGGATTAAACTACCAAGTCTTCTATTGCCAAGTACTAGTACATAATAAAAGCATCAAACAAACATATATCTATGTCCTATGGTCACTGCATTGTCTTGCCAAATCAAAATAGAGACACGGTTCAAATCATATCAGTTCAAGACAAAGCAGCAGTGAAAGAATACAAAGCGTGGGAAACTACATGGCACAACTAGATTTCAGATGGGTACCACGGGTCTACATGTACAACAACACTATTGGCTCTGTTGTGATGCTAGTAATGTGCATGATATGAAAGTCAACTATATACACAATTAAAATTGAAATCAAAAGAGCTATTGATAAGAGCAAACCTGTTAAAGAAACATGCGTGAACATACCTGCTGTGCCATTGGAGTTTCGATTGGATCCTTCAATTTAAAAATAAGTTTTTATCAGTAAATACAGTGATACAAGAGCAAAGCAATCATAGTTAAAAAAGGTGCGGCTAAGCGAGCGCTTAAGCGCGCCTAGGCTATAGGCCTTGGCAAAACGCGTTGCGCATAACTACGCTTAATCTGTGCATAACTGTGCATAAGCATGCGCTTTGGTCAGTAAAGCGCAAGGCAGTGGCAAAACGCACATATAATGCCTAGCGCTTTTTTGAACTAAGATAGCAGTGGAATCTTAAATTGGAACAGTTGTTCTTCAGGTTTAGGAACTTGTTCTACATGAACAGAGTACAATAAGACTCAAGAATATAATACTTAAAAATAGAAAATGAGCTCATAGACCTTACCACATTCTTGGTTCTGGACCAGTACAGAACAAGGTGTTCCCAGTCATCGTCCAGTAAATGTGTCTCAGGAGAACATAAGGTCATTTAATGAGTTTCTTTGCCGGTGAAGTACGTTTTCTTCAGGTAATTCCGATACTGCCACCAAGCATTCTTGAAGATAGCATAGGTATTAGCACGGGTTACCTCATCCTGAGTTTCCAAATCGGTCCTTCTCTATAGAGAAAAATGGGAAGATTTGCTGTATTATAACCATCATGGAGGTAGGATGTATGGGACGAAGCAAAGTAATTGCCATGAATAACATTACTTACACATAACTCCTGGATAAACACCTGCAACTGGCATTTTCATTCATCTTCAGTATAATATTTCCAAGATGGGAAGATATGCACATACGATTTAACAACATCAAATGCGATAGATGCTAAACTACGACTAGCTGGTTGTGCTTCGTCCACAGGAATAGGCGTACTAACTGGTGGAGTTGGGGTTCGCCGTGATAGTACTGGCCCTTTGGGCACTGGAGCTGCCTTACTAACTGCTCTTGTTTGGGAGCTCTTTGGTGGAGATGGTGTTGTGTCAACAGGAACTGGGTTACTATCGGCTGGTGTTGGGGTTAGATTGGGTGAAGCTGGTTCTCTGTCCATCGCAGTAGGGGTACAATCTGCGAGAGTTTGGGTTATGTGTGGTAGGGCTGGTTCTTGTGCATGTACAACCGGGGTGTTATCTCCACCAAGAGGTAGCACTGTTTTATTTGAAGACTGTGTTTTTATTCCGCTAGATACTGGCATCACCCTCTCCATTTCAAATGGCTGATAAACAGGAAACATAGTTGAATGTACAGACATTGTATAAGAGACAGATGCAATAGATAGTGTGGAAAAAAGAGGGCATGAAATAGTTGACATGTATATTGTTTAACTAAAACGGATAGCATGACATAATTTCACATACATGATGTCTATCTAAACTGGATAGCATAGCATAACATAATTCAAAGATATGATGAATAACTAAACATGATCGCATGACATAATTCACCAACATCTTATCTAAGTCATGGTTGCATCATTTAATTCACATACGTGATTTATATGCTAAACAGAGGGCATTCGATATGATGTATGAACTACGAACATGGTGTTGAATATTGTGTATATGATGTCTAAACTATGCAATGCAAGACACCGTATGCATGATATGAGCAGTATAACCGTGCCAAGTTAGAGCATACACCTCAGTGGGGGAATAGGACTGGTCATCTGTCTCTGAATCCATCTCCGAGGAGCTATCGGGACCCAACAAGGGATCTTCTTCGACAGGTAGCACTGTCTGCTCTGAAGGCCTTGTTTTCACTCCAGATTTTTCCATCTCCCACCCAAATGGCCGATTCACAAGAAGAGTAGTTTAATGTACAAATGTTGTCGACAAATGGAAATGTAATGAAGAAAAGGATGGGCAAGATATCATTCAAATATATGATGCCTGGTTAAACAGGATGGCATTGCACATTTCACATATATTATGGCTGGCTAAAACACATGAGACTGCATAGTTCCATATATGATATAGAAACTAAACATGTGGCATTACAGAACATGTCTAAACTAAGCAGATGACATATATGATGTCAAAAGTAGGCACTGCAAGGCAACATATGCATGATATGACTAACATCATCATGCCAAGGTAGAGCAAACACCTTGGGGGTTAAATAGGAGTGGTCAGCGGCATCTGAATCCGCCTCAGAACAGATATCTTCGTCTGGATTACAATCTGGAGACGGGTGGGGAGGGTTTGCCATTGAACCCACCATGGAGCGATGTCTGCATGACATTGTATTGCCACGCAAAACTCTTCTCTTTTTCTCTACATGTTCAGCATGACTGTGTACAATATCTGACATGCATACGAAAAAATATGGTGAGATTATGTAAGGAGAGCATGTAGAAATTTAGAGTGAAGGTAACAACCAGTGGATGGATCCAAAAATAATGATAGCAGGCTGATGATTGCTTTAAATTAATAAAAAGACAGATGATGATTGCTTTACTATTTGTTTCCCACCCAAGATGAACAACATAGGCATACCCTAGGTGAACCAGATATTAGACAGACATACTATTCATTGCTGCCTCGATATGTGCCCCACAACTAATTTAGAACTCAAGTTCGAATATTAATTTCGACCTGACTTGGGAGTCCAAGAGCTGAACAGGACGATAAAGTAGCAGGTAAGTTTAAGCAATGCATAACATAAGCAGAAACAAAAGAGTGCGACCTCTCTTGTGGACCCGTGTACTCCTCAGGTTCATCTGCTGAGTCGATGATGGTCATGCCATTGGGGTGGGTGCTGATGGCAGGGAAGGAGATCTGAGGCGGCGAAAGACGGTCAGGAGTCGTGATGTATAGTTTGGTGGATGCTTCTGTCAATGGAGCAGCTCAGGTGAGGTGGACGACGTCGCGGCAGGAGTAGGACAAACCACACAAAGTTCCCTTCGACACGTACCTGTAACTGAAGTAATTCTGTAAGGGCTCATTTGGCTTGCATGATTCTTAAAACGGCAGGGATAGGAAAAACACCGGAATAGGATAGGAAAATGCACATGGTAAACAGAGCATTTGTAAACATAGGATTTTTGTCAACTTGGATGTTTGGTTTACAGGAATTGGAAGAGCAGAGGAATGCAAAGAAACATGGCAAAAATAAAGAGAAACCATATGAAAGCGTGTACAGTTAGAATGTTATTCTGGCACTAATGCACTGGCCTTGTTTTCATGCATAGGATTTTGAAAAGTAGGTCCAGGTGGATGTTTTGCTTCATTCCTTTCAACAAAATGCATGAATAATTGAATAGTAGAGTGCCACTAGAAAATTCCCTATTGCTATGTTTTTCCGTTGAACCAAAATAGCCCTAATGGATCAACGTGAATGTATAGTAATAAGTGATGCAACAAGTGTACAACCTCTTTGCCGTAGCCGTGTCGACCTCAGCATCATTGGGTTGGTCGCTGAAGTAGTTGAGGCAGAGGTGGCTGTCGGAGGTGTGGAGGAAGATCTGAGGAATCTGTAGATGGCATCCAGGGCACTGCTCTGTTGTGATGGATCGTTCTGTCACTGGAGCAGCTCCGGTGAGCCGTAAGACGTCAAAGCTTAAGCAGCACAAGACAGACAACGTCAATCTCAAGTGGGATTCTAATAGCATCTCCAATAGATGATGTAAAATGGATGTAAAATTAACATCACCAAAAACCACCTGACTACAACAGATGAGGTAAAAACTGTTGACTCTGAACTTAACTGTCGAAACTGAAATTTACTATGGAATTTGAATGCTACTGTCGAAACTGAATGCAATGGTAGCAGAGAGGCACTTGACATGTAGTTTAGGGAGGGCCTACGGTTCATCTTCAACCTGAACCCCCCCTGAGCCGCCTGCCACCACCGGCCGAACCGCCGGCCCCAGCTCTGCCTCGCCGCCCCGAAACAACTCGCCGCCGCCGCCCCGGCCAGCCCTCTAGGCCCCCCGCCCCCCACCCTGAACCCTAAGATAGATAGTGGGGTACCTCTCCGGTGAGCCCCCGTCCCCGCTGCGGGTGGTTCTTCCTTCACTCCGGTGAGCCCCCCCCCCCAACCCCTGAAAATCAACTGACCCAAAAATCGATTCAGTCGACTGAAGTGTGGCTTAATCAGAGCAGAGCAGCAGCACAAGTGAGGGGGAGAGCAGTAGCAGCAGCTGGGCGAGCGAGCGATCGAGCGAGAGCTGGAGCAGCAGCAGCAGCGCGAGCGAGCGAGCGAGAGCCGGAGCAGAAGCTGCAGATCCGGCTGGTATGGACGCCGCCGCCGAAGGGGCCTCGCACTCGGGGAGAGCCGCCATGGAGATGTCGCTCGCGGAGCCGGCTTCAAGGTAGCCGCTCCATGGGGGTGCGGGATGGAGCACCGTCAGCGCCGGGAGGTCGAGTTAAGGAGAAGGTGCGATGCGATGAGTGTACAACCTCTTTGGTGGTGCCGAGTAGGCCTCGGCTTCGTCCGAGGAGTCGGTGAGGATGCTGCGGTTCCGGTGGAGCAGGTTAAGGCGGCGCTGTGGGGATGGAGCAGCCGCGATAGACGAGGCCATCGTTGGAGCAGCTCCTTGGAGGTGGAGGACGGGGCGGCTGAACCGGCGGGACGACGAGATGGACGACGGATCCTCATCCGGGGAGGTGGACGAGGGATGTGGAGCTATTGCGATGGATGACGTCATCGGGGAAGAGGCTCCGGCTGGGCAGCGGTGCCGTGGCGGACGGAGGAGGGTGGGGTTTCGCGGCTGGATCGGAGAGGTTATGGTGGCCTGGGATTTTGAATGGCGAAAAGGGGGCGATGGGAGGGGGTGAAGCATGACTTAGGGACGCGCTTGTCCAAAATGTAGGGTGTGTTACAAAAGTACCCCCCACCGATTTGAACTAGCGGCCCTTTCGGCTCAGGGTTAGAAGGGGGATTTCGCGTGTCAGGATTTGGCAGCTGGAGGGAGTTTTCGCGCGCGTTGTAATTTCGGGATAGCAAGGCGCGGGTTGTGAAGGCGCCAGTTTTGGGAGCACGATATCTGAATTTTCGGGATATAACAAGACGCAGGTTGAATTTTAGGGACAAGCCTAACATGTAGTAATATTGTACTTGTACGTACCAAATCAATTCGCACTTCCCTCAACCAAAAAGAAAACAAAAAAAAACTATTCACACCACACAAAGAGAGAGTCTTGCCCCGTTTTACTATACAAATGCTATTCAAAGCTACTCCCTCCTTCCATCTATATAGGGCCTAATGCATTTTTCGATGCTAACTTTGACAAAATATTAGAGCAATGATATATGACATGCAACTTACAGAAAGCATACCGTTAACTTCGTTTGTGAAAGGTTCTTTCAATGATATAATTTTTACATTGTGCATGTCATGTACTATTAATCTTATCAATAGTCAAAGGCGGTCTTAAAAATCTCATTACGCCCTATATAGATGGAAGGAGGGATTATGAATCCATGTTATGTCTGATTAAATTTTTTTGCTTGCTGTATAATGCATGTAACCTACTCATACCAACATTTTAGTGCATTCCAAATGTCTATACTACCGCTGCAATTCGAACTAAATTTGAATTCGTTTCTCTATTTCAATAAGAATCTACAATCATGATTGTTGCCAACTTCAACCATCATTCGTGTATTACCTTAATAGCACACCACATGATTACTATAGATATAGATATGAACTATGTGTACTACATGAACTCGAATTCTATTTTTTGAATACACTTGATGTTGATTCCAAATAATAGTACATTTGATGTACTAACTATATATTCATAATCTAAACCATGTTCCATACGTACACCGTGTTTATCACACAAAGTATAGTGCCCCGCCCCCTACATTATGACAAGTATTTAGACCTGAGTTGCAAAAGCCACACATTATCCCAAATTATAATCAATGTTCTACATTCTGATATCTTCTTCAAGTATCCGTGTCCACTTTTTTATAATGAATTATGATCTTTGTTCGTCTTTTACACCTTCACGATCCTCTTCTATTTGTAGCTAGCTAGCGCTAACTTTCTATCGTGCATGCACACGCCTGCCCCCCTCACACACCCTTAGCGTCCCCTCCATCGCGCACGTTCATTATTTCTCTTTAGGTCGTCCACCAGCGGTGTGTGTAGGCCCCCGGCTCCTTCTTTCTGGCACACACCGGTCGA
Organism: Triticum timopheevii; assembly: GCA_963921465.1. NCBI lineage: Eukaryota > Viridiplantae > Streptophyta > Magnoliopsida > Poales > Poaceae > Triticum > Triticum timopheevii. Next base: position 169,160,940 of record OY997274.1, on the reverse strand, counting down.
TATACCTCTCTAGCCAAGTGTGCCTACAACAAACACATATATACTTTCCCTCTTCTCTTCTCACCGTCCATGCCCCCATATGTCCAATACGATTCCACGCAGGTGCACACTCCCGCCCCTCTTTTCATAATCACATGCTCGCACACTCCTCCCCCTCGACATGGTAGGCCTCTCGCACCACCTCCTAGCCACACCCTCTCCCCCTGTCTGCCTCTCCGGACCTTATTTGCTTCTAACACATGCAGGCGTGTATATGAACTGATCTCCCTACATATAGCCAGGTCGACTATAATTCGTTTTCACCAATCACCGATACACTTACCTCGCTAGTTATGCCTCTCCTTTTCTCGGACACACGACGGTTGATCTTCCTATGTAGTTACGCATGCTTACCACAACCATATCTTCTCCCCTCATCATCCTTGAATACCTCCCGACCCGTCTCTCACACGCACGTACATAGACAGACAGACATCCCCCGCCCTCTCTTATTGATATTGCACTCATACCCTCCATTTGTCTAGCAGGCCTCTCCCACAATTTGCGAGATGCCACTCCACCACCAACCCTCCGACGCTCTACCTTTGTCTTTTTCCCAACCTTATTCCTCTGCTACACATATCCATGGATGTCGATTGATCTCCCTTAATACATAGCTAGGTCTCTCTCCTTCCCCACACATATACTAGTCGACCGGTCTCTACCCCCCCCCCCCCCAAACACACCGATAGTCAAACGTTGTAGGTAGGTATCCATGCCACGGAGAAGAACTGCACCTCTGCCCCCTCAAATTCTAGTAGGCCAGCCGCCCTGTATCTTTGACGTGGGCAAACACAAATTCGATGGCACTCTTTATCGATCGCGCAGCCACACACTTCATCCCTGTTTTCAATTCTATCGATATCTCACGTCCATGACTCCATTTCACACACATTGCATATGTTACATTTTTCTGATTGAGATATCATCAACACATTGCCTCTGTTTCGCACAAACCATCTCTCTCAGACCCACCCACGTACGTACCTGCACCTAAAGAAGAAGTGCATGCAGGACGCACGTACTCACGTCTCGTTCCCGGCCACACCCGCGCGTGTACACGGTGGAGTTTGTTTCTGTATGAAAAGGCAACCCACGTGATAATTTGACGTGTATAGCGGTTGTTTACTCGAAGGAGGGTCGGGTACCATTCCTAGAATATAAAACGATTGCCGTGGGGAAAATGGAAAAATGGGTTTGTCTCTCGTGAGTCTCATCACACCATCTCACATGATGGGCGCCAACTGTCGTGGATTTGTCACGGCAGATGTCCTAGTGAAGGGACTTAGTCGTGGAGCCATCGCTACGAGTTTACTTGAAGGGGTTAAAGCGGACACAAAGACACGAGGGTTTTATACTAGTTCGGCCCCTTCGATGAAGGTAAAAGCCTACGTCTAGTTGTGATGGAATTGATGTAGTCTCGATGGCTAGGGAGCGAACAAGCTTCGCCTAGGCTCGAGTTGTGGTTGTCTCCCTTGAACCGCCGCCGGGTCGTCCCCTTATATACACGGGTGACGCCCGTCGGTCCATAGAGTCCCAACCGGTTCATACTCGTATTCCGGTTGGTATTTCTCTATTCCTAACTTACAATACAAGTTATACATCAGGCCGGTTTACGGCTACATGTTCTAAACCGACTACAGGCCTTGGGCCTTCATCTGCTTATACCACTAATGAAGTTAACCCGGCCCAAGTAGGCCGGTTTACGCCTAGTGGTAATATCCCCAACATTAGGCCCCAGATTGATTTGAACTGTTTCATGTCAATCCTTCACAAAATCTTGTGTCTTGGACATCTTCTGGTAATTGGTAAACCGCCATGTCGTCATCATTTTTGGTTGCTGTAAATCGGCATGACGTCATCATTTTTGGTTGCTGTAAACTGGCATGACGACATCATGAAATTTATAACGCCCTCTTTTAATAATAGCTGCTAGATCCGCGCGCTTGACCTAGCTCGGTTGCCTTATAAATAAGACCGCAGGGTCATTTCTTTTCTTTACCCTTCGTCCCTTCTTCTTCTTCTTCCTCACGTCGCCAGCTTTGGAGTTCCGCCACCGCCGTCGACCTCTGCCTCGTCTCGGGCCGCTGCATCAACCTGAACGTACCAGAGTATTGCGGCATCTCTCCGCACCTTCTCCGTTCCCGGTAAGCTTTCTCCTCTTCTTGACCTAGATCTGTTCTTAGGGTTCCATGTTCATGCTGTGTTCATCGCGCGCTCATATTTGTTCTCTGACCTTGAATGAATCCGTGAACTCCTGCTGTGTTTAGTAGTGATCTCTAAGCATCCGCTTGTAATTTGTCATCTAAGCCCATAGATCTCCCGCACATATCCGCTCAATAGTTCACTTCTGTTTCTGCCTTACTCTTCAAAATATTTTCTATTTTTGTGAGCTCGCTGTAGATCCGCGGTTGTAATAAGATCTTGTGAAACTTGTTTCTGCATACCTAGTTATCCATAGCTTCAATTGCTTCCGATGCTTAGGTCAGGCGGTTTAACTTACCATAGAAAAAATTGCTAAACCGGTATATATCATTAGTCCCCTGGTTGAACCGCCAGAATCCATATGACGCCGCATTGTAGAAGACCGGTTTATAGGTACTGCCCCCGGTTTATCGTAGTTTAGATCAACACCTTCTTTTATCCAGCATGTTCTTGAACCGGATCACCTATTTCTTGTAGATCTCGCCATGGCCAAACAAGTGTATGAGTGCAATTGGGTTCCCTCTCGTGTCATAGAATCACAGTTGGACGATCTAGTCCTGATCGGCGCTTTGGACAGTAAAGATACGATCCACTGGAGGGTTCCTGGAGATGAATGTCCTCCCACACCTCAGGAAGGAGAGGTCGTGGTCTTCGCAGATCACTTGGCCCGGGGCTTCAAACCGCCCGGTTCTAAATTTTATCGGGATGTGTTAGCCAACTTTCAGCTCCGCCCACAGGATATTGGCCCAAATTCCGTCACCAATCTATGTCACTTTCAAGTACTTTCTAAGGTATACCTTCAAGAGGAGCCTTCAGTCGAGTTGTTTAGAGATCTCTTCCATTTAAACCGTCGTACTAAATTTACCGATGGTCCCAATACTGAATTGGGCGGTATGGCCATTCAGAAGAGGAAGGAGATCACCTATCCCCACGTCAAACTCCATACTCACCCCAAGGAGTGGAATGCAACTTGGTTTTACTGCAAGGATACCTCCCCTGACAATGAAAATCCCTTGCCTGGCTTCCGTCCGGAACGGCTCAGCAACACTCACCCTTTTCCACAAAGGCTAAGCGCCAAGGAGAGAATTAAATATGCTCCTCAACTGTCCAAGCTCCGAGCCTTTATGGCCAATGGTTTAACAGGAATAAACCTTGCACGCTGTTGGATATCATGGAGCATACTGCCTCTGACCCGGCGCCCCGGTTTGATGTGCAAGTACACTGGTAGCGTCGATGACCCACTCCGACATATTAAAATCTAAGTCTCCGACGACGAAGTCACAGATTCTGTAAAGAAGATGTTGAATGAACCGGAGCACCTCTGTGCTCAAACCGGTCTGCTTCCTTACTGCACCACCAACAAACCGCCAGCGGTAAGATTTTAATTGCTCTATTGTTGAACCTGTTACTGCTTTATCTGTCTGACCTTTAATTACTGCTGATCCAGAGTGATAATCCGTTTTGGAGCAAGAAGCTTCCACAAGATAAAACGGAGAAGGCAGGGCGGCCAACCCGGCCCAAGACCAAGGTTATCAAGAAACCAGCTCGTAAGAGAAAAACCACCGCTTCATCTGACCCAGCTATTGATGATGATGTGGGTAATCCGGATCTTGAGGTAGAACTTGATTCACTTGGCTTACTTTTTACACGCCTTATTGATGATGATGCTTGTCAGGATGACGCCGAAGCCAGCAATGCGGGATTCGTTGAGGTAACTATTCTCTCTTCCGATTCAGAAATCTTGCCTTTGCCAAAATTTCGCCAGGCAAACCGGAAAGTTAAATTTTCTTATCCTCTTGCCTATTTGGATCCCAAATTTCTTATGAAGACCCAGCAACATGAAGCTCGCCGCACAACCCGGCACAGCGGCCAGGTAGTTACCTCTGCCGGTTTACCGAACAGTCCGGTTCGAAAACGCCGCTCCGAGGTCTCCGACCTTTTTATTGATTTAAATCCTAAAGCGGGTTTCTTCCGTCAACCTCTTAATCCATCCGACTCCGATTATCAGGTCACTTCTCATTCATCGTCTGGTGAATCGTCGGCCACTCAGCTACCACCATTGAAAATAGTTGCTGGGTAAGCTAAACTGAACATATGCTTCCAGTATACTGTGTAATGGCTTATGCTTTTCCTTGACTCTTTGTTTTTCTTTCAGGGCCAAACGGAAACCAAGCAAGAAGGCCCGCCTGGACAAAGCGGCTGAAGAAGATGTAGCCCCAGAGCATGACCAAGCGCCGGATCTTGAAATGTTTACTCCTGAGGATATTCCCAATGATCCTCCTTTGCAAGGCGATGTTATTCCCGAAGAAGGGCCTATTAACACTTCAGTCTCTGCTGACCCGCCTGCCAGCTCCGTCCGGATTGAGAAATCCAACACTCCTGCTGACAGACCGACCGCACTAACACAAACCGGCGAATCCAAAGATGATGATGTTGTGATTACCGGTGTAGGCCGCTTTGAACCCGGGAATCCTGTCACCTTAACCAAGCATACCGTAAAAGAAGATTTTTCCTCTCTGAACAAAGGGAAATGGGATATTGAACTGGAAACATATGTTGCTTTGAGTGCCCAAGACCTTCATTCCCGCTATTTAAACCGGCTTTACACTAGCCGTGACTGTGAAGCTGGCCTGGTCAAGATGATGATGGATAAATTTGAGGTAATTTACTTCTTTTCTTGCTGCCATTGTATCCATCCTTCTAGCCCCCAAGGGCCGGTTTGTAACCTTGGTCAAACCGGGACTTGATCCTGAACATTTTTGAAATCCATCGGTATAACCCTCAAGGGCCGGTTTAACTTAGCATAAATAAACCGGGGCTCCAATAGAAAACTGTCCTTAGAACATAATTTGATCAAATAGCCATTAGCCCCCAAGTGCCAAGTTGAATACTTGTATTGAGCTTGGGACTTTGCAATCTAGTAATATATAAAAATTGAAGGTGCATTAGCCCCCAAGTATCAGGCATATAACTTTGTTATGTGGTTGATACTTCAATTTCTTGGATCGCTTGTGTAAAGCTTAAACGCTGTCTGTATGCAGGCTGAGGTGAAAATCAAGGAGGACCGGATTGCCGATTTGCAGGAGGCCTTGGAAACCCAGCAGGCTGAAACAGATAAGGCAAAGGAAGAATTAACCAGCGCCTTGAGCACTGCTGAACAGCTGAAAGAAGGCTTCAAGAAAGAGTGGGCTGACTGGGCCACTGAGAAGGCCGCTTTAACCAAAAGAGCGGAAAATGCTGAAGCTGCCCTTAAACCGGTGGTGGATGAACTGACGGCCATAAAGCGGCAAATACACTCCATGACTGCTGCGATCTTTGGTAAACTCCTTTTAACTTCTGTGATAATTGGAACCTGCTGTAGCGTAAATCCGGTTTGAGACCATTCCTATCTTGTTGTAGGCACACGCATTGGGCACTTAGGAAATGATGTGCGGAAGAAACTGAAGGCTGCCTACACCTTGGTGGAACAATTGTATACCGGAGCCCAGCGGATCATCACCACAGCTTCTCATAACAACCCGGCACCCTCTTTAATCCAGGACACTCTTACCAAGTTGTCAATGCTTCCAGCCCGGATTGAGGAGCTGAAAAAATCCGCTGCCCGAACCGGAGCCATTAATGCCTTGATCCGGGCAAAGGCATGGGTGCCAGATTTTGATCCTGTGGAAGCAGCTCAAGGCTATCCCAGCCTGAAAGAAGATGGCTCTGAATTCAACGAAGAGGATTTAAGGGCAATAAAGCGTGCAGTGCGCCCTCTGGCTTGTCAGCTAGCTGAAGAGGCAGATTTGACGCATTATCAAGCACAATATAACGATCAAAACAAGCGAGTGCCTGCCCCAACTGTTGAAGCGGAGAATCTGATCCCTCCAATCCGTAAGCGCACTTATGCTCCTGATATTGAACCTTCTTCCCTGATCCATGAAGAGGCTGTTTTCCAAGCTTTAATGGAATCGACTGGACCACTGTTGATTTCTAGCCAATGGGTAGAGACGAGGAAGCTGAAGCGGCGGAGGATGAGGAACAGGCTTGAACCGGAAGCCGGTTTGGACAGCTGTCGTTGGCATCTTCCCAAAAGAACAATGATCTTGTTTGGGCACCGTGCTGCCTTGTAATAGGATAGTTAATACTTCTTCCTTGAATATGCCTTCGTGCATAAGTACTGAAGCTTTTGTTTGAAAAACTTCAATTCACATTTCCTGCAATCAGAAAAATTTGAACTTCGGTGGCGGTTATACCGCCAGCCGGTTTTTGATCTTGATATGTGTATCAGTAATATAACAAATAGGTGATACAGAAATACCTGCCATGTTTGGGCATGAAGCTGGCTTAGCCAAGCTTGAAGCGGCGGTTTTATAAACCATTACCATCAAAAGGGGGGAGAAAACAGCTCCCGTATAAACCGTACGGAATCAATACGAGCCCCCTTGTTACTCCATGATGTTAACAGGAAAAGGTAAACCGGGCATACTCCTCCGGATTAAAGGGGAATCAAATCCATCGGCTGAACCGGAAAAAGGTGTTTGTTGACATAAAAGAAATCCAACAAAAACAAAGAACAAACAAACCATGAAAATAACATGGAAACAAAGGCAACGATAAAAGCCGTTTGCAAAAATATGCTATACTAAGCTGATCAGATGGTGTTACCATGGTCGGACAAGACCAAGCCCCCAATAGGAGTGACAATGATTCAAGTCAGCCAGGTCCCCAAATGATTCGTGGCATATATGCCAGATCAAGAGGCGTGGCAATGGTTCAGGTTCGACCATGCCCCCAAGTGATTTTGTGGCCTTAGGCCGACCAAGAGGCGTGACTGGTTCAGACTTGACCATGTCCCCAAATGATCTGGTGGCTGTCGCCTATCAAAGGGCGTCGCGTTGGTTCGGACACGACCAAGTCCCCCAGTGATATATAAAAAGCAAATGTCAAGGGGTAAACCGGAGGCCGCTTTAAAAACAGAGCCACTCCATGTAACCACGCATGATAAGAAAGACAGAGACCCCGCTTTAGCTGAGGCTCCGGTTTTATATATCAAAGATAATATATACATTGTCATGATATGTACATAGATAGAGCCGATGGCTCAAGTATAGTAAGGCCGAAGATGAGCTATGTTCCACGGCCTATTGGTCTCCTCCTCTGATGTACGTGAGTCTTGATGCTCTAGAATATCAATCAGATAGTACGACCCGTTGTGCAGATTCTTGCTGACCACGAAAGGTCCCTCCCAAGGTGGAGATAACTTGTGCATATCTGTCTGGTCTTGGATGAGTCGAAGCACCAAATCTCCTTCTTGAAAAGTTCTGGTTCTAACCCGGCGACTGTGATAGCGACGAACACCTTGTTGGTAAATCGCCGAACGGGCAGCCGCTATATCACGCTCCTCGTCCAATAGGTCCAAAGCGTCTTGCCGTGCTATCTCATTGCCCGCTTCAACATAAGCTGCCACACGAGGCGAATCGTGCCGGATATCACTAGGGAGAACTGCCTCCGCTCCATAGACCATAAAAAATGGTGTGTATCCTGTGGACCGGTTTGGCGTAGTATTGATACTCCATAGCACAGATGGTAGCTCTTCAACCCAACATCCTGGTGTTCTTTGCAATGGGACCATAAGTCGGGGTTTGATGCCTCGCAAGATCTCTTGATTAGCTCGTTCTGCCTGTCCATTGGACTGGGGATGTGCTACTGATGATACGTCAAGTCGGATGTGCTCACGTTCACAGAACTCCTTCATAGCGCCCTTGGATAAATTGGTACCGTTGTCAGTAATGATACTGTGTGGAAAGCCAAACCGGAAAATCACCTTTTTGATGAACTGCACCGCTGTTGCTGCATCACACTTGCTGACAGGCTCCGCTTCAACCCACTTGGTAAATTTGTCAACTGCCACCAAAAGGTGGGTTTTCTTATCCTTGGATCTTTTAAAAGGTCCGACCATATCCAGCCCCCAAGTTGCAAACGGCCACGTTATTGGAATCATCCTCAATTCTTGAGCCGGCACATGCGCACGCCTTGAAAATTTCTGACATCCATCGCACCGTTTAACCAAGTCCTCCGCATCAGCATGTGCTGTCAACCAGTAAAACCCGTGACGAAACGCCTTTGCCACCAGAGACTTTGAACCGGCGTGGTGTCCACAATCCCCTTCATGGATTTCTCTTAAGATTTCACAGCCTTCCTCAGGAGAAACACAACGTTGAAACGCCCCTGATACACTACAATGATGCAATTCACCATTGAGAATCGTCATGGACTTGGATCGCCGGACTATCTGCCTTGCTAGAATTTAATCCTCTGGCAACTCCCCTCGGGTCATGTATGCAAGATAAGGAACCGTCCAATCCGGAATAGCATGTAATGCTGCCACCAATTGAGCCTCCGGGTCAGGAATAGCCAAATCCGCTTCACCTGGGAGCTGGACTGACGGATTGTGCAACACGTCCAAAAAGACATTAGGCGGGACCGGTTTGTGCTGAGAACCCAACCGGCTTAAAGCGTCCGCCGCTTCATTCTTCTGACGGTCCACATGATCCACTTGATAACCCTTGAAGCAACCCGCAATATTATCCACTTCCCGACGATACGCAGCCATGAGCGGGTCCTTAGAATCCCAAGTGCCAGACACCTGTTGAGCCACAAGGTCCGAGTCACCGAAACACTTAACCCGGCTTAAGTTCATCTCTTTAGCCATCCGGAGACCATGGAGCAAGGCTTCGTACTCAGCTACATTATTAGTACAAGGGAACATTAAGCGGAGAACATAACAGAACTTATCACCTCGTGGGGAAGTTAATACGACTCCAACCCCCGAGCCTTCCAATTGCCTGGATCCATCAAAATGAATAGTCCAATATGTGTGATCCGGCTTCTCCTCTGGCGCTTGTAACTCCGTCCAGTCATTGATGAAATCAACAAGTGCTTGAGACTTCACCGCCGTCCGAGGTACATACTTCAGTCCGTGTGGCCCAAGCTCTATAGCCCACTTGGCAATCCGGCCAGTCGCCTCCCGGTTCTGTATGATATCACCCAAGGGAGCTGAACTGACCACTGTGATGGGGTGCCCTTGAAAATACTGCTTCAACTTCCGGCTGGCCATGAAGACACCATAGACCAGCTTCTGCCAATGCGGATATCTTTGCTTGGATTCAATAAGCACCTCGCTGATATAATAAACCGGCCGCAATGTCCTGTTGAGGAGGTTCCATCAGGCGGGGCTGGACCATCGCTCCTGGCCCTGGTGCCTCAATCCGGTTTGCCTCCAGGTACTGCGGCGGATTACTGGGTCCGGCTCCTGGAGTGTGAAAGAGATTTCGAGGGTCAAACCCTAACGGCAGGCGCGATCTGTGCTTCCGCTTCAAGACCTCCTGTGATGCATTCTGGTCAAGTATGAGCTTATAGGCCTGGGCGTCCAAAGCGGCCCGCTCTGCAGCCATCCTGTCCTTCTCTGCTGCCAGATCCGCTTTGGCTTGCATGATCTGCTCTTTCACCTTTGCAATTTCTGTATCATGAGCCTCCTGATCCGCCGGATTGGCTTCTGCCATAAGCGCGGCTAGTGCATCAAATAGATCGGATAGGACTTGAACCGGCGGGCGCACAAGGCCCCCTGCCCCTGCTGCCGCTGCTGATCCGGAGAACATTACTGCGGCGGTCGAAGAATGATTTGCAGCCTGGGTGCCGGCCATGAATATTCCAACCCGGTTGATCTGGCCCGGGGGGTCCGGAATACTGTCGCCATCGGAACAGCCCCTAACCTGGTCGTCTTGCAACTGGTATAGCGATTCGGTCTCTCCGGTTGAGGACTCGTCGCCGGAATAGACGACGGTCTCGCTACCATGTTTTGACTCGTCCTCACGCTCTCCTCCGTGGATGACTCCAACGAAGGCACGCTTCATGGCCAGTTTAGCCTGGGTAGATCTCGCACACTGAGCCGTCTCGACGAGGTTGGTGCAGATGTCCGGCACAGGCCCAGGCTCACCGATCTTGCCAATGAAAACGTGTATGCCACCAAAGGGGACCCGGTACCCGTAGTCGATCGAATCGGCCTCGGGACCCCATCCTGCGTCGTCGATGTAGATCCTGCCGCGACGACTCTTGGTCATCCGGCCCACAACATAGCCTTCGAGTCCCTTGAGCTTGCCCTCCAAGATCATCAAACCATCGTGCGATAGCCCCACGGTGGGCGCCAACTGTCGTGGATTTGTCACGGCAGATGTCCTAGTGAAGGGACTTAGTCGTGGAGCCATCGCTACGAGTTTACTTGAAGGGGTTAAAGCGGACACAAAGACACGAGGGTTTTATACTAGTTTGGCCCCTTCGATGAAGGTAAAAGCCTATGTCTAGTTGTGATGGAATTGATGTAGTCTCGATGGCTAGGGAGCGAACAAGCTTCGCCTAGGCTCGAGTTGTGGTTGTCTCCCTTGAACCGCCGCCGGGTCGTCTCCTTATATACACGGGTGACGCCCGTCGGTCCATAGAGTCCCAACCGGTTCATACTCGTATTCCGGTTGGTATCTCTCTATTCCTAACTTACAATACAAGTTATACATCAGGCCGGTTTACGGCTACATGTTCTAAACCGACTAAAGGCCTTGGGCCATCATCTGCTTATACCACTAATGAAGTTAACCCGGCCCAAGTAGGCCGGTTTACGCCTAGTGGTAATATCCCCAACAGCCGCCGTGGCCTCTCTCTCTCTGCGTTGGTCAGTGATCCGGCCGCATCCCGTCCGCCGGCGAAAAGGGAGGATGTGCATCGTCTCTCTGTTCGACGGCGTTGAGGCAGCTCATCCCGATCTGCGGTACCCGCCGTTCTCTCTGACCAAGCTCCGGCGCGGTAGGGTTTTCACCACTTGCTCGCTGCCGTAGTATGGGCAGATCCCGGCCGCCGGCGCCCTCCTAGTAACATCCTGACGACCCTCAGGTACAGCTTCCTCCGGCCTTGCTCCACTGCCCATCTTCCCACGTTGCTGCATGTGGATCTTCTTTAGTTGTTTGCTTAAATCGTATCTCGGCCGGCGTACTTTCCATCTTGCAATCTCGTCCTCAAACCATTTTTGATAAACCACCATGTGCTATCTTTCCCTTTTTACATGGAACATGCTTCTTTTTTGTCGGCGTATGTGTCTTCAACTCATGTTATTGGGCAGTAATTGTTTCCTTTCGACCTCCTTTTGCAAACAGGGCTATCCATTTTCACCTCGTTGCTATTGCGACCTTTTGGTGAACTGCACAAATCACTTTTCTGAAGATTGTTTTTTGCAGTTCCGCCAAAATGTCACACGGGCAACGTTTTTACATTTCTGTGCGACTACGGAAAGGGAGATTGGTTTTGCGATCCTCCTCATCCAACTCCGTGCCTAATCTTCTCCAACAAGAATTTAGTCCTAAAGAGAGATCGTAGAGGTGACCGGCTTCTATTTATGTGTGTTATGTTTCATCATCTAGTTCCACTATTATTGTAATCACACTGACTGGATATCTTTGCAAACAGGGATGGTACGCCCGATTTTAGTGGAGCTGCAGAAAATGATCGGATTGTGGTGTCCTTCATACACCTCTTTTTTGGCTACAGAGCTGGGTGAAACTAGCTACCAAGCAATGAACACTGTGCCAAGGAAATGGAGCCATGGCTATGAACAGCATCGATCAATTATATTTTTTTCTTTATTTGTACACCTTCTCACAACTTTGTCTTCAGTTGTGATGTGAATATTGGTGCTGATCTGCGAACCATTGAGATGCATTAGCCATGGTAGTTTCATTTGTATTTGATAGAATGTTGTAACGAGATAATATCGAGGCAAGACACATGAATCCTAAGTTGAAACCTTTTTTTCCTGCGGGAACCAGAGTTGAAACCTTCATAGCATCACAGTACAATTTCATCAAAATTATGCGTACATATAAACAAATCCTGAAGGATTGATAGCAATGCTAGAAAGATTCACCCCGGTCGTTGCGCCACAGTAGTAATGACTAGTGAGCAGTCAAATCACAGAGCCCCACCTTCGCCACAGCAAGTTGCTCGGACGAAGCAACCATCATTTCTCTGTTCCTTGAATCCGCTGGTACTCCCATATTCCCACCGTAATAAGTTGCTCGGGCGAATCAACCATCACTATATCCGCTCACGTGTGATGACCACAGGAGCTATCCATTCAGATTGCATGTTAAAAAAATTAAAGGTCAATAACTAATGCGGCAAACTTTCAAAAAAAAAAAACTAATGCGGCACCTCGGGCCAACGCGGCCAGATCGCATTTTGCATGAGAAATTACACACCATGTTTCTTTGACATGTAGTCCCGTTCCAACATATCAGTGAGACGACGGCGAGTAGTAGGAGTATTTCTGAACCGACGTTAGGCCGGGGCACCCCTTTGTGAACCATGGCAAACTGGTAACCGTCCACCGACTCTTCGCCTTTCCCTCTCGATTTGGAACTGCTGTCGCACGCTCTTCCTCTCCCTCCTCCATTTTCCTTCAGCCCTTCACCCTTTCTTCTGCCATTGTTCGATCTTCTTCTCCATGGAGGGAACAGGACGGAAACGACCCCGTTATTCTTGCCCCGATATGAAAGATGACGTGGTGAAGGAACTCATTGATCAGTGCGACGTCATCACCTCGGCTAGCATGGCAGGTTCGTTCAAGCCCATTCTTGACTCAACTAATAACATCATTACAAGGAACCCAAGAGTCAAGGAGCGGTTTGATCTCTCCTATCTTCTTTGCAGTGACCCTGATGACTGGCGCCGTCACGACGGAGGCCTCGCCCTGTGCAAGTTGATGCCGCATGATAATGATACGTATGATGTTAAGATGCCATCGCTTGAGGGCAAGTCTTGGGCAGGCGCAAATGAAGATTGGGTTGTTTACATTGGGTCCAACTGCGAGTGGGAACTTGTGAATGTGTACACTCGTGACCGGGTTCCACTTCCAAAAATCTCAGCAGATTGCTCAGAGGTTGAGCACACCGGTATTGTACGCACGTTCAAATACAATCATGGTGACTGTCTTCTACGGAAGATAGCAATTTCTCGAGTTCCCACCCGCTCTTGGAATTACAACAACTATGAAGTTGTTGCTATCTTCGACAGGCTTGTTGCCGTCGTTGCTGGTTTGACTCGATGGACATTGCTCAAAAATCAGTTTCTGTACACACATGAGTACTGTGATGCAATTCAATATGAGGGCCTTGTGTTTGCTGCCACCACTCGTGGCACTGTTTTTGCATGGAATCATTATGATTTCGGTACATTTGTCTTCCACCGTAATATTTCATCCACATGCATGCGGGTTCGAAAGTTTCCCTTTACTAATTAACCTTCTTGTGTTTCCAAGGTCCTGTGAACATTCCACCACCTATACTTAAAAAATTTTATAACCAAGGGGGAGATGACAATGGTGATCATCACGAGCATGAGGACGAGCAGCGCCCATATACTCGTTGCCACCTGGCAACTAATTCCGATGGATCACCTCTTCTCGTGTGTATACAGCCCACTGATGATGTTACTTCTAAGGAAGCAGGTGTAGTCTCCCATGGTCGCACTCTCCGGACCTATTCCAACACCCGTTGCATGGTATTCGGGATGGATACTAGTGTGCTAGCGCCAACACCTTCTCCCTGGTACAGAATTGATAGTCTTGGAGAAAACTCGCTCTTCCTTGGATAAAACTATCCGATGATGGTGAAAGGCGATCCAACTGCTGTTGACACAACGTTACTAGCACCATTTATGAGAAGCAACTGTGTCTATACCTCGGACATTAGCGTGTTTCCCTACCCCGGTACTGATATAGTAGGCTGCTTTAGCCTGGATGATCAGTCCTGCGTTGGTCTCGAGATCGACAATAGATGCCCCATCCCGGAGAATCACTTGTGGTTCAAAGCAAGCATTTCCAATGCTGAGGAATGGTTGAGATGAAGTTCATTTCATTGCTTGTTATTTGTTGTGTGGTGAAAACTTTAGTATTTATAACGTATCCTCGTTGTCGATGTGGGTTGATGACCTGTTGTATGTAATAAAATGATATGCCTGTGATAAACTTACTAAATTTATGAATGTCTTTCGAGTTGCTTCTGTGAGTGAGTGGTGCGACGAGACAAAAAAATATTTTCCGAATACATAATTGTACGTGCATTGCAACAGGTTATCGGATGAGGCCAATCAACAATAGTAGTACACTATTTGTACTAGCTTCACATGCTTCGCGCGTCGTGCGGGTGTTTTTACTGTAGCCATATTGTACGTAACTAGCACCTCGAATCCTCGATACTAGTACTATATAGTAAGTAGTAGGAGTAGTAGGGTGGCATGGGCCAGAACAAGCATTCACGTCCAGGAGTACGGCACACGCCACCAACACGACTTCCATCTGACACCATATTTGTTGGAGTCCATGCTAGAGCAATATCTTCAACCTCATCGTTTCTCTAACTCAGCCATCGCGTAGCGGGGGAGGTGGGGGTTTGCCAATAGTCGGTTTCCTCAACTGCGATCCCACTTGTAAGGCCAACTCCAATGCTCTATCAATATATGGATGTACTCTTCTTCCCAATACAAAAACATGCATCCATTCTACTCCCTCCGTTGCACAATACATGCCTTCTACTACCTCTGTCCTGGTTTATAGGTCCCCTTTGTAGTTTGTGTCAAATTTTGACTAAAGATTTAACTAACAAAATGTTAATGCATGTCAAGAAAAATTATCTCATTGGATTCGTATTTGAACATAGTTTTCAAAAATATAATGTTTGGTGACATGCGTAGACATTTTGTTAGTTTAATCTATGGTCAAAATTTGGCATGAAATATAATGGGGACCAATAAACCCGGACGGAGGTAGTATTTGTCAAAATATATATGTATCTAGACATGTTTTAGTATATAGGCACATCCATTTTTGGACAAATGGAAGTTAAGTATTTTGGAACGGAGGGAGTACACAATAAAAATTTTAAGTTAGCACAACTAGTCTAATCCGAGAGCACAACCAAAGATTTGGTCGGGTTCTTCCTCCTTTTGCCGACACGTGGGACATCAAGCATCCAGGTCGTGTCATGAAAGAAACTAGAATGGTACTACCTCCGTCCTAGTTTACAGGTTCCCTTTGTTGTTTGTGTCAAATTTTGACTAAGGATTTAACTAATAAAATGTTAATGCATGTCAAAAAAATTATCTCATTGGATTCGTATTTGAACATAGTTTTCAAAAATATAATGTTTGGTAACATGCGTAAACATTTTGATAGTTCAATCTATGGTCAAAATTTGACATGAAATACAACGAGGACCAATAAACCCAGACAGAGGTAGTAGTTGATAAGTTGAAGCCACGAGATGTGCATCTTGGGTTAAACTATAAATATAATCTTACTACTCTTGAGTAACTCCAAAAGCGGCCACCGAAGATCTTTATTGGATTTGTTTTTCATCGCCAGCACGTCGAGGTGAAAGATGTGCAGGTTCAGTGGGTCCTCTTGCGTTTTCACTGACATGTGGGGCCGCATGTGAGCAAACAGACGATGGGCTCCGCGTGTCCGCTGGCTGGCTGATAAGAGAGATAGAGGAGGGCTGAGCACGGTCTACAGGAAATTTGTTCTAAGTAACCAGCACCTTGATATTCCCATGTGGTTGTTTCTACAATAAAAAAAAGGAGGTACCCCTACTTATGTTACTCCCACTACGCCTAGCCTAAGGTTAGTCGGTGACCTTCGCTTGGCTCTTCGCCTCTGTTGACACCAAATTTTGGCACGGTCAAGAACTTATTTAAGATGGACTCAAATGGAGAAGTGATCTTCATGAAAGAGTTCAGCATTGTTGATATGAACATCTTTGAAGTTTGGGTCATCGCCGTTCGATTTCATCTCGAAGGCCGAAACTACGCTCAAAGTACTAAGATCTTATATTCAGAGTACAGTTTGGCTGATTGAGCCCCCAAGACCACCTCAAATGGAAAAAATTATCTACACGGTTTGTCTTCGTCTCGTCGAAACGATCGATTTTCATATAAAACTCGTTCCAATCCGATTTCGTATGCAAAAGTTAGAGCCATCGGAATACAGCCCTGTCAGAGGCAAAAACTGGCGCGCCCCACCAGACACCCTGTCTGACGGGTAGCGCGAGGGATAGCCTGGTTTGCGCAACCGATTTGACCCTCAAGATAACCTCTGATCAAAAAACGTTCAACATAAAAGCTGTTCGTCTCGTCGAGACAGCCAAGACTGCTTTTGGGATCGTTTCCATCCGTGATCGGTTACCACCACAAAAAAGACCGGCAAGGTGCAGCCAGTTTAAACCGAACAGTTTTGGAAAGTTTGGACAAAACCAATCCGAATTTGACTAGGGTTTTGGATGTGAATCCAAGCCTTTTTCTTGCACGGGAAGTCCAGCCGCCTCTTATATACCTGAGGGGTGACGGCCGATTGAACAACACAGAATCGATCAATCAATCTACTACTTTTTCGTGTTCATCTACTTTTATCTCTCCCCTTGTATCTTTCTTCTCGTTCTTCGTCGTTCTTCAAGATTGGAGGCTGCGAACCCACGAGGCTCTAGGGGCGGTAAGACCGACCTCGAGCAGCCAATCGTCGCCGCGAGCCCTGACGGGGTCCCTCCCGGGCGAGCGGGGCGTCTGGTCCCAAAAGCGCCGGCTTACTGTCTTGCGTATCGCTCCAAAAGTCGGCCTCCCGCGGTGTGAGTTGCGGAGCATCTCCCTCGGCGCCGCGGGTACACATCGACGTGTTCGTGTGACGCATTCCAGCGTCAACACACTTTTTGGTGACTCCGCTAGGGATGAAGCTTTGAACGGTCTCCAGCCCGTTCTTTCTACAAAGAGATCGTCATCAAGTTGCTGCAATCTACAAAGGTAATATGAATACCCAATTCCCCTTTGTAGATGCAAATAATCCATATGTTGTTGCTGGATCACCTATTGAGCATAATGTATCGGCTAGCCCTAGTTTTATCAATCATGCATCTAATTATGTGCAAGGGTCGATGCAAAACAATCTTCATGTTTCAAATTCTTATAAATTTAGCAACATGCAACATATGTATCCCAACTCCCATGCATCAGCAACCCCACAAATTCATATGCCGATGAGCAACATGATGAGTTCGATTAATCAATTTGAAACACCCCAAGTTAGAATTTCCAATGCCATACAAGAAAGTGTTTCAGCCTTTTATTCATCGGCAGCTAATGTGCAATATAGTAATCCAACCATGCTGATGAATGAGAGAATTGGCCATGCTACTAATGGCTATTTGGCTAGTTACTCTCAACCGTCATATGCTACACCTCATGTTAGTAATTCTTCGGCACCATACAAACTGTAGATGCTCATAATTCGGCTTCACACCTTCCTGGTTATAGCCGAATGAATGTAAATTTTATAGGAGCGGTTGTGCCCAACATTGTAGAAGATGAGGTAGTGGTGGCTGCATTGAAGAGTTTAGCCCAAAATAAGAGAATTAGTGCTCTTTGCCTTGAACAACATGAAAAGGGGCTATTTCCTGATTATGCCGCAATAAAAGCTAGAGTTTTGCAAGAAGATGAATCTTTGCCAATTGATAAAATTGGTGAGCAAAAGTATGGTCTTACAACACTGCATATGCCTTCACCTAGTACTACATCATATTATACACCCCCTACACAATTGCAAAATTTCGGCAATCCCCGCGTGTCATTGCCGAAAGAATCTAAAAGCATTGGGGGGCAATCATATCCGGAGTGGGCTGAAATTGAGAAAAAGCTTAAAGCTAATTTTGCTGCTCGCCGTCAAAAACAAATAGAAAAAGAATTGGCTCAGATAAAAGAAGCATTGCCAATTGGTACTATCAATGAAAAGAAGGATGGTTCGGAACATGAAAGTGCTTCGGTTGAAAAAGCCGAATCAAGTAGTTTATATTCTCAATCCATCAAATCCAACAAGGAAAGCATTACTGAGAAAGGGCATGGCAAGCATAGGAAAACAACGGTGCTTGATTTTTCTGAAGTTAATGTAACCTACTTTCTGCCCTATGAGTTCCGTGCCGTAGAAATTGACAAGCTTCAAGGACAAGAACAAGTAGCCGAACAAAGTTCGGCCGACAAAAATCTTCAAAGCAATGTTGCACGGATTCAAGAAAAAGATGATGACAAGGTGTTGGGGAGCCATCCAAAGACGGAGCAAGATGTTCTTCAAATGGCACCACTATCATGCTCTCCCAACATATTTGAAGAGGCATGCATAGCGAGTAATTTACCTATTTTCAGACTTGGTCGCAACTTCATTATTGATGCATCTATAAGAAATATTCTCATAAGTAATTTTGAAAGACCAATGAGGAAGGGTAATTTACTTGTTAGCAGTAAAATTGTTATGGAACATATCGGTCAACCCATTGCACCATTTATAAAGATCGATAATGACTTATTGTTACAGCCAAAGCTTTTCCCGTTGCTTTCTCTAAAGTTCATATCTAGTTGGGTAGCTTTGCTTATTTCTTACTTGGCTTATACTTGGTCTCAACTGAGACATGTATGTTCTAAATATCTTCGTTTCAGAAATTTAAAGCCAAGGTTAAATTCTATTGAGAAAACCGATGCTAATATAATATCATATCCAAAGACATCGGAGATAGAGTGGAAAACACAATGCATAGCTGAATGGGGAGATTCCAAATCTGAACCATTCGTTTTCTTATCTCCAAAGCCCTTCAAACAGCAGGATCGGCTAGGAAACAAGAAGTATACTTTCAATTCAGGCATGTGTGATAAATTATTTGATTTGTTGCTGAAAAATAATTACATTACAATTCTTGATCACCATGTTAAGCCATCAATCCAAGGACGAATGATTGTAAGTTGCATGATTCGTCCAAGCATAATTTTGAGGATTGCAACATGTTTTGTCAAATAGTTAAATCGGCCATTGAAAAAGGACGATTGAAGTTTGTTGAAACACCAAGAGATGACCAGTCTATTCTGATTGGTCCCGATGGAAAAAGGTTTTTGCATCGGCTGCTTCAAGCCGATCCATTTAAAGAGAATGTAAAAACTGCAGGTGATGGGATCAAGGTTTCAAGTAAAGAAGTTGTTGAAGAGCATAATGAACATAATCTTGAGGGCGAAAATTCCATCGAAGCTACAATGGAGATGCCAAGGACTGGGGGGCAGCAAGCAAATCCAATGATCGATGAAAGCAAACCAAAAGAAAACAAAGGCCGAAATAAGCGCAAGTGTAAGAGATCAAAAATCACCTTTGCTGAACTATTGGATAAATATCAAAATATGAGTGAAGAGAAGAATGCTTATTGGCCAAATCATGCAAAGAAACCAAGATCACCCCAAGGCGCAAATATGAGGATTGGTATTGGCAAAGTGATAATTTTAATGCAACATATTCATATCCTTATTTTGGGCTGCCAATGCCAATGCTGTGGATGCCTCCCTATGCTCATATAGATACATATTCATCGTGGGACAGGAATGGTACAAGGGCACATTCTCCATCTTATTTTAGACCATCTCACCAATACTATGCAGCTCCAAGAAGATCAACATTTGAACAATCACGTATCAAAGACCGTTTCAATCATAAGGAATCGGTCCAGAGCTCAAGGAAGAAGAAAGAGATGGTAAAGCAAGTTTACCGTGTGAAAAGAGATGGTCGTAAGTGTGCTACTTCAGATTTGATCTCAAAAAACAAAGAGCCAATTAAAGTGTTGACATTGGCTACAAAAGGCAAAGAAGTGAAGCAATCAATTGATAAAAATCAGAGTGCCAAATCTGAAGAAAATAAGTTAAGGGTGCACAAGGCCCAGAAAGAGTTGCCATTGGTTGAAACAAAATCACAGTTGAGGTGCTCACTCGGCTTATCATGTTGGCAAAAGAAGGAATTACAAAATCTTAGTGCACAAGAGCTTAGAAAGAGGAACATGGCATGGGTTCCTAAGAGGATCAATCAAAACAAAAACGATGTGCATGCTTCAATTGCAACAAGTACAATAAAAATGAAGAAGGAGAATGATGGAAGCAACAAACAATTAAGCCGAAGGTGTGCATCACAACATTGAAATCTTCGGTTAGCACATCATCCATTTTCTTCAACAATGCCATTGATGCCTTTGCCATGGAATTCATCCATAGGTATGATCAGTTACCCTCCATGGACTTATTTTGATCCATGGATGCAACATAATTTTCTATATGATGACAGAGTATTACCACATCACTATACATTTGGTTAGTTACAGTTTTGTTGCTAAGACAAAGGAGCCGAATATTTATTGCTATTTTATTTGTTTATTTCGGCTATACATGTTTTAATGGATGAATTCTACATGAACCTCATGGTAATGGCCGATACTTAACTATCGTCCTAAGAAACTATCTGATCATGGCCGGTGTGGAATTCTAACACCGTCCTTAGTTCAATTAGAACCGAGACAAGGTACATGTTAAGTGATATTAGCTTTGTCTCTCTAGTACTATGGAGATTATATTTTGATGGTTCAATTTGTAGCAATGGCCAAAGTGTTGGTGTTGTTTATTTATCTCCATATGGAGCTAGTTTGTGAAGCCTCATGCCGCTTAAGATATTTTTGCACAATGATCAAAGCCGAATATGCATTGTTATTCGGATTGGAGCTTTGCCTTGCTATAGGTGCTATACATATTGAGGCTTCCGGTGATTCGTTATTAGTAGTGCGACAAATGTCCAAGGGTTATCAATGTTTTGACGAATCACTTATAGTTTATCTTTTGATATGACTAGATGCAAGATTTACCTTGGATTGCTTTAAAGTTGTTCATATATCTAGACATGACAATTTGAAAGAGTTGGCACAACAAGCATATGGCTACTATGTTAACTATGGTGTATTGTATTTCTATCAATAGCCGATGCTAGGTTTTGTCAACATAGGTAAGGCCGAACCGAAGCCCACTGCTTCGGCCACTAATGAAACTTTTATACATGCGAAGTAAGGATTGGAGGAAGTTCATTATTGATTATCTGCAAGGTCCTAGCGAAAGGGTGAACAATATGGTTCGGAGGATGGTTTTGATCTTTGGAACCTTATCACTGGATTGTTATTGAAGTTGGGAAAGTTTCACCCAAACTTGCATCGAAATATTCACACAAGCAATGGCCGATATAAACTTATCATCCTAAGAATATGCAAAATGGCTGATGAAGTGTTGACATTGTCCTTAGAGCAAGCTATGTGCAAGTTACTTTTCGGCACACAAGCTTTGCCGAAAAACAGGGGGGCATGTGTTGACACCAGATTTTGGCACGATCAAGAACTTATTTAAGATGGACTCAAATGGAGAAGTGATCTTCATGAAAGAGTTCCACATTGTTGATATGAACATCTTTGAAGTTTGGGTCATCGCCGTTCGATTTCATCTCGAAGGCCAAAACTATGCTCAAAGTACTAAGATCTTATATTCAGAGTACAGTTTGGCTGATTGAGCCCCCAAGACCACCTCAAATGGAAAAATTATCTACACAGATTGTCTTCGTCTCGTCGAATCGGTCGATTATGATATAAAAATCATTCCAATCCGTGTTCGTATGCAAAAGTTAGAGCCATCGGAATACAGCCCTGTCAGAGGCAAAAACTGGCGCGCCCCACCAAACACCCTGTCTAATGGGTAGCGCGAGGGATAGCCTGTTTTGTGCGACCGATTTGACCCTCAAGATAACCTCTGATCAAAAAACGTTCAACATAAAAGCTAATCGTATCGTTGAAACAGTCAAGATTTCTTTTGGGATCGTTTCTATCCGAGATCGTTTACCACCACAAAAAAGACCCGCAAGGTGCAGCCAGTTTAAACCGAACAGTTTTGGAAAGTTCGGACAAAACCAATCTGAATTTGACTAGGGTTTTGGACGTGAATCCAAGCCTTTTCCTTGCACGGGATGTCCAGCCGCCTCTTATATACCTAAGGGGTGACGGCTGATTGAACAACACACAATCGATCAATCAATCTACTACTTTTCCGTGTTCATCTACTTTTATCTCTCCCCTTGTATCTTTTTCTCGTTCTTCGTCGTTCTTCAAGATTGGAGGCTGCGAATCCACGAGGCTCTAGGGGCGGTAAGACCGACCTCGAGCAGCCAATCGTCATTACGAGCCCTGACAGGGTCCCTCCCGGGAGAGCGGTGCGTCTGGTCCCAAAAGCGCCGGCTTGCTGTCTTGCATATCGCGCTGGAAGTCGGCCTCCCGCGGTGTGAGTTGCGGGGCATCTCCCTCGATGCCGCGGGTACACATCTACGTGTTCGTGTGACGCGTTCCAGCGTCAACAGCCTCTTCCGGAAGTCGATGGTTCTACAGTAGTGCTTTTGGCAATCTGACACCAAATAAACTGTTGCACGTCCACCGCTTGTAAGCAAAAGTTTCTCCTCGTGTTGCGAGCCACCGCGCACGCGTTGGCGAGGGAGAAGGCGTAAACAAGCTTCTTGTCATTCTGCGAGTTGACGGGACACATCAAAGTTATTTACTAGTAGTACGTACTCTCTCCAAAAAAGGGCTGACCATGTCATTACTACCATCCCGTGCTCCGTCGTTGAGTACGTGCACTATTCACGTGCCATCGAGGAGAAAAAATATTGCGTAGGTGCCATCGAAGTGCACGACTCACTTACGAAAAAGGGTTTCCCCCCGCTTCCCCCCCCCCCCCCCGCACGACTCACTTATGCACTGCTTATCTGATTATCTCCATTTTCTTGCATGACACGTGCACCTTGATGCTAAATGTCTCGCGTGTTGGGAAAAGGATGAACAAAGCTCACGTAAAAGAAAAGAGCTGAAGAGCATAGATTCCCGACCACCGAGGAGGAGCAAGGAACCTTGCGTGTTTTCCCCTATTTTTTGTCGCCTGCCCACCTATAAATAACTAAAAGAACATGGACTTTTTGCTAACCACTAGAAATGGTACATCCGGATGCTAAGTTGAAGATGTTTTATACTCCCTCCGTTCCTAAATATAAGCCTTTTTAGATATTTCAATAAGGGACTACATACGAAACAAAATGAGTGAATCTACACTCTAAAATATGTCTGCATACATCCGTATGTTGTAGTCTATTTGAAATGGCTAGACGGACTAATATTTAGGAATGGAGGGAGTAGTTTATATTGAATTATTGATAACCATGCAACAAGCCACGCATGTACACAAGCCAACGCGCTAACTCCATCCGATCCAACTCATGCACATACGCGCACAGCATGGAGCAGACAACGCATGTACACAAGACGTGCATGCACACACGCTCGGCCGCAGAATGCACATGAATAACACATGCATGCGCACACACACTCGGCTGCATGGAGGCGTGCGCCATCCGCGGCGACGTCCGTTTCAACGTGCTACGGCGAAGCTCGCACGCAACAGCGCATACGCATCTCTTGCAGCACCTCTTTGCCGTCGTTGCTCAACTACTAGTCGGAGACGAAGATGACCACAACCTCGGCCTTAGAGCTAGCACCGATGGAAAAACACGCACGCTGCACGCACACGAGGACATACGGAGTGCCCACGACGTGGTGGTGGTGCATCCCCAGTCGCCTCTACTCCTTCTGTGCACGTTGTCTATCAAGACGGCTGCATGTTAATGATGATGTGGGTGACATCTTCTAGGACTCAGATGATGACGAGGAAAATTATGAGACACAAGGTGACGTACATCGTCAAGGTCCACGGTCAAGGGGGTGCTAGTAAGTGCTTAGATGTGCTTAGAGCAAGTACAATAGAGCTGAGTCAGTGGGCTATAAGGAATAAACTATAGTATATTTCTGCTTAGTTGGAGGAAACACTACTAGGAAAAGGCATGCTAGTGGCGCACCAGTTTTGCCTTCTAATGGCGCACTACTAGTGCACCACTAGCATCACACCATTAGAATTAAATTCTAATGGCGCACCACTGGTGCGCCATTAGTATCTGGTGTTCTAATGGCGCACCATGTAGTGCGCCATTAGTATTGCCCACAGTGCGCCATTAGAATTCCTCCCAGGGGGCCATATGTACCCCTGTGCTTTGGCATACTAATGGCACACTAGTGGGTGATGCGCCATTAGTGTGATTATCTCAGTGCGCCATTAGTGTCTTGTGTGGTGCGCCACTAGTATGAATATTAGGGATTTTTTTCTTTTCTGATATTTTCACAGGTTTGAAAATATATTATTCGACAAAATTTAGATAACACCACACAGCAACAGCAGATTCATCAAATACAATAGAAAATTAGTCTCCGAATACAAATCATCATATTAGTCTCTGAATTCAAAAGACCGAACAAAGATAGAACATTACAAGTCTCGAGACCGCGAGTAGCGAGTTTGTCTTCACATTACAAGTCGATATCGATCATCTAAACTACCATCACATAGAAGAGAGCTGCGGTCATCACGATGAGCATCATCGCGATGAATCTGGTCTTCATCCGGTTCCTCCAACACTCCCTCCTCTCTCCCGCTAGATAGCGGGCATATCTAGATTCCGCCTCCGCCCTAGTGGTGTACCCTTTGTAACTGTTACCGCTGAAACGGTGAACCTGTCTCCGACACTCCTCCCATTTGTCGTAGACTCCGAGAACCTTACCCTTGTACACGACATACGACGACATCTCTATGCACAAGCCAAACAACAGAAAATACATAAGGAATATATAAGTATGCGACAAAAGGGTCGGAAGAGAAAAGCAAGACATTAATAGCACGATTCATGGTCCTACTAATAAATTGCATCGATTACATCTAAGTTGAACGACTGTCCAAACCAAAGAGACATACAAGTTCATTAAAGTTTAATTACAACATGAGCCAATCAATGTTTCAGAACTACACATAGCGTCACTACTTTCGACTCGACTCATGGGGGACCGGAGCATGGATGAAGCCGCCATCTATCGTGATGGTCATGAAATCGCGAGCGTTGTCAGCCTGCATTTGTAGCGTTGTGTCTATCTCACGGTTGGACGGTTGATATCTGAGGTAGAACTGCCCCGAGGTACGAAGGACATCTTGATGGATAATTTCCACAAACTCCGACTGGATGCGAAAGAATTCTTGTCTGATGTCCGCGTCCTGGATTGCCGACAAGCTCGCGGCCCAATCTTTGAGATTATCTGGTAGCAGAAGGTGATGATGGTCCCGTACGATCGCCCGCATGTGATGGAGGGCATAGTAGGCATCCTTCTGACCGCCAGGCGGCTGCTTGACGCAGGAGAACTTTGTATTATGGGCAAACACGTGCGCGCCGTACCGCCTACGAACTGGCTTGGCGAAGGTGCCTCCAGATTTGGCGTAGCCAGGGAGAACATCATCAAGAACTTTCTTGATATTTGTGTAGTCTATCTTGGAGTCATGGTCCGGGTCGAAATACGTGGCCATGGAATATTTTGGGCTTAAGAGGATGAGTTTGCAATGTGTGTCACTGCACAGAACACGGAATGTTAGAAAAAAAAAGAACGATCAAAATCTAAGAAATCATATGTTATGGGGCGGTTAGGGGATGACTTGGGAAAGTAAGGCACGAGGAAGTTATCCTTATCTGGGTTTGCCAGAATGACGCCTTCGAGGTAAGAACTCGCGACATGCCGGTCCCTAGCGCTGCACAAGGTCTTGGCACACATGTAGAAGGGGTCGACTATCACAATGTCCGGGGTCTTGTCTATAGTGATCCGCATCTCCATACTCAGCGAAAACAGCCGAACGAAGGTGTAGTGCAGCGGATGAAGGTTAAACATAGCAAAGATGTCATCAAACCGCAGGACGATCATACCCCCGATGGGGCCATCCACAAAGCCCTTGCCTCCTGGCACCTTGTCCACGAAAACCGGGTATGCCACATCATTCTCTCTGAGACGCCGCTTCTCCAAAGAAAGAACACTGTCATGCAGACTTTGCATAGCACCGGTTGCAGCATTGAGCATATTTGTCGGTAGCATCGCCCTACTCGCCACATGCACCCTCCTCGAGATATCCTTAGGTGAAGGTGGCCCGTCCTGAGCATGGATCGTACTCGGTGCCGGCTGGCTCGCACCCTTGTTACTCTTTCTTTTCCGTCCCTTCTTCTTCTATTGTAATGGGACCGAGTTCTGCTCACAGACCGCCTTCTTGAGTGTGTTGGGGCTGATAATATTTGGCTCCGCAGCTATCCGAGGCTCGGTGAAGTCGGCAGCTGGAGGCGTCTCCTGAGAACTGAACGCCAGAGGACGCCTGTTGTAATTTGGTTACTCCGCCGTACCAGCTAGACCACGGTCGTCTTTTGTAGGGTTGGGTTCTTGAGAAAGAGGCCCGCAGAATTCGTCATCGTACCCATGTTCGGAAAGTACTTATCGACGTTGCTAAATGTACGGCCGTCGTCGTTGTCGTCGTCGTTCAGATCCTGTGCCATATGCATGTTCGGATCTTGTGCCATAGGGATGTCCGGAATGTCCGGTAGCGTTGCGGCGGTCTTGCCATGGCTTGGCGCCGGCATGACTGGCGGTGTTGTCTTTGGGGTGGTGTCCCCCGCCCCCAAATGAATCTGGCTCTTCGTCCAAAGCAGGGGCCAGCTTATGCAGGCGCTGAGGGTCATTAGATCATCTTCGTCGGCCCCGGCGGGTCAAGTCGGAGGTAACAACTTGTCGCTGCCTGGCAGCACCTGAACCAGTTGAACCCTATACATGGTGGGTGGCATCGGTTTACCGTGGAACACGGGGTTGCCTGGTTGAACGATTTTGCCCTTGGCGACATTGACCAACTCATCGTTCACGAAGTGCAGGAGAGTGCACGAAACGTCGGCGGCGCCCTGCGAAAACATGTAGGGCGTCAAGGATGCCCAGTCAAAGGCAAAAGGAGATGAAGTCCTCGGCCGAGAGGCTTAATTAGTTACCGTGATGATGGCGTCGAGCTCGGCTAATGTCGAGGCACCGCCAACGGCGGGCGTGCAACTGACGGAGGGGACGCTTGCTGCTGAGGTGCCGGCCGGCGTACACCCAGGTGCATTAAGCTCCAATGCCGGCTGTGCCGGCGTCGGAGACACCAATACCGCCGCCGCCGGAGACACCAATGGCGCCACCGGAGACACCAATGGCACCGCCTGCGTCTTGTGTGAGTTTCTGGCCGTGAAGCTAGGAATCAGGGGCGGCCCCTGTTGGCCACCCGCAATCCACATCGTCAGCCCATGAATCAAGGTAGGCATAATGCCGGTGAGCGTCGATCCTAGTTGTTGTTGCACTTGCTCTTGGATAATCTCCGGAATCCATGCCAGTTGTGCCTTGAGTTCTTGAACCTCGCGCGACTGGCTTTCCGAGCTGGTCTTTTTCTCCTTTCGCCCAGCAGCGGTATGGTATGACGACCATTTTGTGGACAAGCCTTTGCCGGCCACACGACCAGCTGACGACGGCTTACTGAGCTTATACTTGTTTTTCATTATGTTCAACGCCCTATTTAGAGTGCTATCCCAAGCATGGGTGCTCTGAGACGACCCTGCGCTACTGCTTTCAGTCTCCTTTGCTAGAACAAGCTCAAGCGCCCTGGTCTTCGGATATGTGGTAAGCTCCTTTGTTATCGGGTCCTCCTTGTACCGGGCCCTGACATAGTTCCTGGTCTACTTGTCACTGATGTATTTCTCAAAGCGGGGCGTTAGGCCTTGCTCGGCACGCTCCGCCTCCTCCTTGTCCCATATAGGCTCCGCTACTCTGTAACCGCCGGGACCGAGTTTGTGTTCCCCTAAGTTCAACTCCCGCATTTCTTTCCCCCACTGACTTGATTCGGAGGTTGCACTGCTATCGCACTTGATCTTGAACTCCTTGTAGTCATCTTCGCTGATCGAAGGATTTTTCGCCTTGATCTTCTCATAACTATCACCTTTCTCAATCATTCGCTTCACCGCGCTTCTCCAAGTAGACAGGGCCGTGCTCATCCTCGTGAGGGCGGCACTGTTCACTTTTATTCCCTGAGAGGCGTGTGTTTTCAAATTCAGCGGGGAACTTGTATCGTTTGTGCAGCTTCGTGAAGAGGAGGTTGCGCAAATTCCCTCGGTCCTTATGCCTAAGGTTCTCGGTGTTGATCGAGACGGTGCTCCGGAGAATGCACCCGAGCTGAACCGAGTACCCCTTGACTATATTTTTGGGCTCCATTGGATTCCCATCGGAGTCCACTTGAGTAAATTCCTCCTTGACAGTGCGGAGCGCGTTCGGTGCCGGTCCTTCCGTTGCGTCTTCGGTTGGCTGCCATCTATGCGTGCGCCGCCATCATCAGTGGTGGCATCCTCGGCGGCACCATCAGTAGTGTCATCCCCGACGCCACTAGGGGTTGTGTAGTTAGGATCGGTGTCTTCCGCAGCGTCCTCATAGCGGTGAGGTTCTTCCTCCAACTCCTGGTACAGCTCCCAGAATTGCTTGCCGCACGAACCGTCGGTCTCATCGTTACGGGCCATGTTTCGCTCTAAATAGGAAAAAGTTTGGTCAAAAAGTTGGTTATTGTCAAGGAACAAGATCATGGTCTCATCATTTAGGGTTTGTCGACACCGAGGAATCCTAAAAGCTAAGCTTTTATCATTCAGGGTTTGTCAACGCCGAGGCACCCTAAAAGCCTAAGCGTACATCATTTAGGTTCTCATCGACACCGAGGCACCCTATAGAAGCCAAGGTTTTATCATTTAGGGTTTGTCGACGCCGAGGCACCCTAAATGCTAAGTTAAGTTTTCATCATTTAGGGTTTATCGATGCCGACGCACCCTAGGTTGGGCCTAATCACTTGGCACTAATCACTTGGCTCTATTTCCACCTATGTTGGGTTTATCATCTAGGGTTTATCGATGCTAAGGAGAATTCTAAGTTGGGACTAATCACTTGGCTCTATTGCCACCCATGGTTTAATGCAGCAAGAATAAAGGGGCAGTTGATCCTACTGAACTAAGTACTAAGATACCCCGGCCCATGCATTAGTAGCAAGTAGCCCATATGTCCGATTTTTAGCAAAGTCATGCTAAAATTCACGGAAAATTTCAGCATGACCTTTTCTGAAAATAGGACATATGGAGTACCCGAATTTGCCGGAAAGGAAGTTAATCGACATTCCGGCAAACTCAAGGGCCTCTCGGGGTACCTGCAAAATCATTATCCCCGCATAATGAAGTCGCCAATGGGTCATTTCAGAAGATCACAGGTAGCATCATCACAAGTACAACATCATCACAAGTACAGTAGCAGCAGCAGTGAATACAGGCATACTAGCAGCAAAACTGACTTGCTGTTAATGAACAGTGGCTAAACATATATAAAACTCCATTGCAAATGTGCCATGTCAATAAAACAACTCATGGAAGTAAACTACTATATATTTTTATGACAAAATACATCATTATCAGGGCACATTATGGTCATTTTCTTACATGATGCTAACTGCACCTAACTGAATTTTTTGACAGTAGCTCAAGTTTTTGACAGTAGCTCCTCACCATCTGTCGCCTGCAACACTTTTTATGCTAGCAGCTCAAGTTTGTGCCATTGGAGCAAATAAGCAGGAACCAACATATGTAAGGTTTCAACAAGACTCATCATCAGTATATATAAGCTCTATATTATATGATGTACTGAAGAACTTGAGCAAAAAAAGATAAATATGAACATATTTCTCACCTTGGATGCGTTGCTGCTGCTGCACTGTCTAAACTTCACTTCCTTTACCTCCTTGGAAACCTAAAAAATGCAGATGTTAGAAAGGTTCTAATTTGTATACGATGATTCTAAGAAAAGAGAAAATGAGTATCAAGAACAGATTCACATGTCTGGCTATTAGCCATTACAAACTTAAATTTATCTATTTCTCTATCTTTTAAACTATCAAAAATGAATAATAGTATCATTCAGGGGTTTCTATCAGCAGCAACAGATTTTTCTCATGCATTAAATTGGGCAGGAATTTCTGAAGCTGGATAACACTAGGTTCCAGACAGCAAACAAGACTCTGACATCTAAATTCCAAAGGGGGAAAGCGAAAGAGTGAGACTGAAATGATGTTTCAATTGTGGTTAGATTTTGGAAGGGGGCAGCATTCACAAGTCAAGGCATGTGCAACATATCTCATCATTCTGTCTTAACTAGTACAGTATCTGCCGTGATGGTCATGGCACTTGAATCCCCAGGTCATCACACTCACTAAAACAGCCGTATCCATTGATCAAGTAAAAAACTGTA
This sequence comes from Triticum timopheevii, assembly GCA_963921465.1. Classification (NCBI taxonomy): domain Eukaryota; kingdom Viridiplantae; phylum Streptophyta; class Magnoliopsida; order Poales; family Poaceae; genus Triticum; species Triticum timopheevii. The sequence goes on along the minus strand of OY997274.1, from coordinate 169,130,506 downwards.
CAATACGGTTTTAGTATAAGCAGACAATAGTTAGATGAATGGAAAACATTGCTTGTCTAAGTAACAACAAACAGAGGAAAGCACCGAATAACACAAGCAAATGTTTCTGTACTACTATTTATACATTTCTCATGCTGACAAGCCTGCATTTTATTTAACAGTTAGAGTCATTGTGGCCTCTGTACTGTATCACACCATCATGAGATGAGAGAGACTAACCTCTGTGCGGTCAACAAACTGAAACCAACCAAACTGCAATACTACACATACATGCAAGGACCATGGGAATGCATACAGCTTTACCAAAACACACACACACACACACACACACACACACACACACACACACACACACACACACACACACACACACACACACACACATATATATATATATATATATATATATATTAAGGTGACTGGCTAAACACCTCCTGGTCAACAGAAAGACATGTTGTACCACTACAAGAGTAGCACCTCCCTCTTTCTTTCTTTCCTTCATTCTTGTTAAATTAATTTTACTCCAGCATCTACTAACATCCTCCAACATTACTACTACTACATCCCTCTCAAAATACATCCCTCCTCCAACTTTACTACTACTACTATTACATCATCAAATGGATGGATGCATGGATTGGACTGACTTGATCCATTCCCACCCACCTCTGTCCAGTCTTTGATCCATTCAATCCATTCCAACCCAACTAATACCCTACTACACACACACACACACACACACACACACACACACACTGACAGAGACAGAGATATATAACACATGGATATTGCTGACTAGACTGGACTCTTTTCACATGGACAGACAGCTTCAAACTTCAAAACCAGCATCAAGCGAATATTCAAACACAAGCAACTATTTTCTTCTCTTCTCTAGCATAATGTCAGGTCAGCTAAAGGGAATCATTATATAAATATATTCTTGTTAGATCATCATGTAACTAGTAAACACACACACAAACTTGCTTCCATACAAACAAACCCCTTTACTAACTACACAGACACACACATGTATGAATGAATCCCAGCCAAATAATGTTTGGGGGTATGGCATCACAGAGCAGCAGCAATGGCATACAGAGCATGATGAAAAATGAAATACTAGCACGACGTCCAATAAATTCGAGAGGGATTTGACCTAGTTTGACCTAAATTCGAGAGGGATTTGACCTAAACCTAGCAAAAGAGAGAAGAAGAGGGCATGGCCGGGAGGGAGGAGAGGAGGAAGAGAGGATAAGAGAGGCAGAGGGAGGAGGGTTACCTTACCACGATGAGGTGGTGGCTGGAGCGGAGACAACGGAGGGCGGTGACGACGAGCTTGGGGAGGATAGACGGCGGGGAGGTCGCGAGCCTCCTCTCCTGGTGGACGTGGGGCCTCCTCTCCTGGTGGGCGGGCGGCTCCGAGGCTCCAAGTCTCCGGCGGCTCCGAGGCTCCAAATCTTCGGCGCTCGCGGGGGAGGTGGGGCTCGGGGGTGAGGTGGCGCTCGAGGGGGAGGAAGGGGAGAGGGAGGCTGCGGGGGCGCGTGGGACGAGGGAGGGGCGAAGTGTATGGATGGGGGAAGCTTTCTAATGGCGCACCCCGCAGCGGTGCGCCATTATAATGTTTTTTAGATAGTAATGGCGCACCCCCATCAGTTGCGCCATTAGAATGTTTTTTTATATATAGCAATGGCGCACCAGCCATAGGTGTGCCATAAGTAATTTTTATTTTTATTTTTTGTTGCATCTAATAATTTTTAAGAAAATGAATATGATCAATATGAAACAGTAATAATTTTTTATAAAAACAGTAATAATTTTTTAAAAAACATCATCAAATTTGTTATTTGAAAATATTTGTGAATATGAAAAAATATCATCAAATTTATTATTTGAAAATATCATCAAATTTTTTATTTGAAAATATATTCAAATTTGTTTTTTTTTCAATTTTAGTTGCATTCATTTGTGACGGTGGAGCGGGCCGGGGAGGGTGCGGTGGGTCGGCGGCGGCGGGAGCCGGGAGCAGGGGAGGGTGTGCGGGGGGCAGGTTGGTGGCGGCGGCCGGTGGAGCGGGGGAGGGTGCGGGGCCGGGGGGTCGGCGGTGGCCGGTGGAGAGGGTGCGGGGGGGGGGGGTGCTCGGCGGCGAGGGGGGACCGGATCTGGCGAGGTGGGATAGCAATCGAGATGGAGGGGGATCAAGATCGAGTGTCCATGAAATTTAAAAAATATTCATGAGTTCAAAATTAAAGTGCCCATGAAATATAATCGAGAAATATGAAGGCTACAATATAAATACAATCGATCTTAGCTAGCTAGCTATCTGTTCACAATCTTCTTGCCCTTCTTTTTCACAAATGGAGTTCTTCTGTGGAACGGACGTCCTTTAGGTAGGGTGGTCCTGCTTCTTCTTGTGGTGTATGCTACTACTTCATCGTCGTCGTCATGTTTGATCTTCGGGTCGCCGTACTTGTCGAAGTCTTGCTCATTGGCTACTCCATCCATTCCGATGATCTTCCTTTTGCCTCTCCTCACGACAACACGACTGGGCTTTGACAGGTCGGTAATGAAGAAGCATTGGTCCACTTGGGAAGCCAGTACCCATGGCTCATTTTTCGCGGTGACGTTTGCGCCCGCGGTCTTGGATTTGGCTTCGGGTATAACCATGGTGGTGAAATACCGGTCTTCTTTTAGGACGCTCTTGGCCCATCTGACACAGAACATCGGGACCTTCTCTCCAGCGTAGCTCAGCTCCCAGATCTCCTTGATCCTTCCGTAGTATCTGTCCTTGTCGTTACCGGTGTAGGATTCCATCGTTACCCCGGAGTTCTGATAACCATCGCTCTTCATGTCCTTGTCCTCGGTGTAGAATGTGTAGCCGTTGATATCGTACGCCTCATAGGTCATCAGGTTGTGTTCGACGCCCTGTGACAAGGCAAATATGAGTTGTTCCTCCGCGGAAGAATCCTCATGTAAACGGTACGACAGAAGCTTCTGCTTGAACAAACGCGTGAAACATGAGTTGTGCTCTTTGATTATATCTCCGTCCATCCTCTGTTGGCCTCGGTCATTGTACGTCTTATCAATAAAGGTTTTGTGCTCTACCACCCAAGGATCGACCACGTCTATGTGTTGGAGCGCGACTAGATTTGCTCTTTCAAAGTCGGCGAGTCGACCCTCGAAGTTGACATGCATTTCGCGGTGACCCTCACGGTGAACCCATCCAGCGAGCCTGCCGAGGTGCCTGTTGACGGGCAGACCAACGGGGTCCTCGATGCCTAGATAATTCGTGCAGTAGGAGATGCACTCTTCGGTCAGAAAGCCCCTGGGTATGCTTCCCTCTAGACGTGACATGTTGCGAGCGTATCCTTTGATGACACCATTCATCCTTTCGAACGGCATCGTGCTGTGCAGGAACGTCGGCCCAAGTTGGATGATATCCTCCACGATACGGACCAGCAGATGCACCATAACGTCGAAGAAAGCGGACGGGAAGTACATCTCAAGCTCGCATAGTATCACCACGATCTCTTCGTGTAGCCTTCTCAGTTGCCTCATGCCAACCGACTTCCGAGAGATGACGTCGAAAAAGTTGCATAGGCCAAATAGCATTTCACGGACGTGCGCGTTCATGATCCCACGGATTGCAACTGGAAGTATCTGCATCATCAGCATGTGAGAGTCGTGAGACTTCATCCCGCTGAACTTCTGCTTCGCTGGGTCTAGGTATCTACTTATCTTCCCCGCGTAACCGTAAGGAAGTTTTACTCCTAAAGGCAGGTGAAAAACTACTCGATCTCCTCCTGACTTAGAGTGAAGCACGCAGGAGGGAGTCATTTCCGGTCTTCTTGGCCTTTTTGCCTTTGCGACGACTTTCCGTGTCCTACTTCGCCTCATCATCATCATCATCATGATCATTAGCATGAAGCTCCTCCCTGATGCCCATTGATTTCAAGTCTGCCCTTGCTTTCGGCCCATCCTTGGTCTTCTCTGGCATGTTGAGTAGGGTACCAAGCAGACTCTCGCACACGTTCTTCGTGATATGCATGACATCAAGGCTATGAGGCACACGGTGAATCTTCCAGTACGGCAAGTCCCAGAAAACAAACCTCGTTTTCCATACCTTGAGCAGTGGCTCTGGCGCCTTTCGCTTATTTCCCGGCTCTGGCGCCTTTCTCGGCAGTGGGCAATCTTCCCAATTTTTCAACAGCTGGTCTATTTCCTCACCGCTCCTCGTACGCGGGCATCTTCGAGGTTCGGTTTCACCATCGAACAGATCCTTGCATTTCCTCCACGGGTCATCCTCACGAAGCCACCTTCGATGTCCCATGAACACGGTTTTCAAAGACCCGGGATCTCTATCTAGCTGGCGATACATTGTGTCATCCATGCACCTGACGCATCCAGAAAATCCGTGGACCACCTGCCCCGCGAGATATCCGTAACTGAGATAGTCGTGCACCGTCGTGAGCAGTGTGGCTCTCATAGGGAAATATTCTTTCTTTGTGGCATCCCACGTATTGGTTGGCATTTTCCACAGCGTGTCTCGCTCCTCTTTCAGCAGCCCCAGATACAGATTGATGTCGTTCCCTGGTTGTTTTGGCCCTTCAATTAGCATAATCATGTGTATGTACTTCCTCTTCATGCACAACCAGGGGGGAAGGTTGTGCATCCACACAAACACAGGCCAGGTGCTATGTGTGCTTCTGTGGCTGCCAAATGGATTGACTCCATCGGTGCTCACCCCCAGCACGATGTTCCTTGGATCCTTCCCAAATTCTGGGTGTCCGAAGTTCAACTCTTGCCACTAGCTCGCATTCTTTGGGTGACTCAGCATCTTGTCTTTTTTATTTATCTCCGGATCATTTGCGTCATCTTCTCGCTTCTTCTCCTCCCTATCCGCGTGCCAACGCAGGAGCTTTGCTACCTTAGGGTCCACGAAATACCGCTGCAGACGAGGAGTGATCGGAAAGTACCACACCACTTTTCGAGGTGCTTTCTTCCTCTTCTTGTATCGAGTGACGCCGCACACCGGATATATGGTAGACTACGCGTGCTCGTCCCGATAAATGATGCAATTGTTCATGCACACATGGTATTTCACGTGCGGTAAATCCAGAGGACACACGATTTTCTTCGCCTCCTCAAAACTGGTCGGGCACTTGTTCCCCTTGGGAAGACGTTCGTGCCAGAATGACATGTTCTTGTTGAAGCATGCGTCGGTCATTTTGTGTTTTACCTTCATCTCCAGAGCCATGAGCGTTACTTTCAGGCGGGTATCCTCGGGCTTGCATCCTTCATACAATGGAGTAACCACGCCTATCTCCAGTTGATCCAGCTTGGCTTTCTCTCGGGCGGAAGCTCTTGCATTATCCGTCTGCTTGAGAAGCAGCTCTTGAAAAGGAGGGTCTTGCACCCAGCCCATCGATGGTCCATTATCGTCTGCTCCGCCGGCATCTTCATCTTCATGATCATGCCCTTCGTCTGCTCTGGCATCTTCCTCATCATCATGTCCGGCATCTTCTACATGATGACTGTGTACAGCATCACCGTCGTGATCATGTCCTGGAGATTCTTCGTCTTCTCGCCCGCCCGAGCCGTGGTGGTTGTCTTGCTGCCCTTCCTGATTTCTTGCCCGGCCCCCATGGACGACTTCATAGTCATCTTCATCACCTTGCCACTGATAGCCATCCATGAAACCACGCAAGAGGAGGTGGTCCCGCACCTGCCCAGAATCCGGGTCCGCAATAAGGATCTTCAGCTTGTATCTTCGACACGGACATCTTATCTCCGTCTCGTTCTTTTGAAGCATCTCGGCCTTCGCGGAGCTCCAAAACCTATTCATGATGCCTTCGGTCATCGTGCGGACCATGGTTGCATGCGGGGTAGAGCAAAACGATATTTTAGAACCAAGAAAAATTTTGGCATGACTTTCCCTAAAAATAGGACCAAAAAGAATGCATAGTGCCAAAATTCTCGCTGAAACGGAAATGAATCAACATTCCGGCAAAATATTGGCAACTATCGCATTTCAAATACCGGTACTTGCAAACACAAACATATATGCAACACCACAAACATATGCAACACCACGAACATACATAGATCTAGCCAGGCCACAAAAAGTGCATGTGCACATTGTTGGAGAGGGAGAACAACATAAAAATAGCTTCCCCCCTTACTTACCTATCAAAAAAGGTAATTTAACCACTTAATTTGGATGAATCTATGGTGCAAATGAGGTGAGGAGGAGGAGCAGCCGAGACAAGCTTGGAGGAGGAGGTGGAGAGAATGAAGTGGGGAATGTGAGTGGGTAGGTGGGCTGTGCAAAATATCTTGTTGGTCCCAGGTTACTAATGGCACACCATATACAAATGCGCCATTAGTAACCCTGGTTACTAATGGCTTACCTGCTGCTGGTGCGCATTAGAAGTTTTGCAAAAAAATAAAAAAAAGTATATATTCTAATGGCGCACTGTGGCACAGTGCGCCATTACTAGTTTAAACTAGTAATGGCGCACTATGCCTCGGTGCGCCATTAGTAGTTTTGCAAAAAAAGAATAAAAAACAACAATAGTGGCGCATTGTGTGGACGGTGCGCCATTACTAGTTAGCACTAGTAATGGCGCACCGAGACATGATGCGCCATTAGTATGTTTGGAAAAATAAAAAAAATTGTTACTAGTGGCGCACCATGTGCCTGGTGCGCCATTAGTGTCTTCCAGACAAATGGCGCACCAAAATATGGTGCGCCATTAGTATATACTAATGGCGCACCACGTGACAGGTGCGCCATTAGTGTCCATCTCATCTATAGCCCTTTTCCTAGTAGTGAAAGAGAAGAGGAGAGAAGGTAAGCGGACTCTTCATGAAAAGCCAGCTCTAGCACGTGCTCCTAGGCACTTTGTGAGAATGAAAGGTGGGCCACAGAACAAAAAAGTAGTAGTACACTCTTTTGATCTACTATTGTACATGTAGACTACAAGATGGGCTGTAGATGACATGGCACTGGCTTATAGCCAGCAGCTGGCTATACTATTAATGCTCTTTAGATGAGGTGCTAAGTGCATTAAATGGCTTAGTAACTCAAGTCTTCAATGCATAGGTGCTTAGTTTATTGGTGCCACATCATATTTTATGCCTACGTGGCAGGCTTAGCAGCTATACATGGTGGAGCACTGGGAGAGGCCAAGGCTGGTCATAGTGGGGAGTAACTTGTACTGTAAAAAATTACTATGTTACTCTGAACATCTCTATAAACCGGAAAGGAGGGAGTAGTAACATAGACTAGTGTCATATGCAGAGTATGGGAGCACATTATATTTCCCCGTTCGGACCGATCCCAAGTTGGCTTCTCACCTTCTTGGCCTAACAAAAACCCCTCCCCCTCCCGTGCGCGCTTCCCGCCCGGCGCCAGCTGAGTCCACCGCTCCACATTGATGGCAAGTCAGGGCGACGCGACCTCTCACTGCTTCCGCCGTTGAAGCGGCGCGCCAACCGAGGGCACCGCCCGCTGCACGCCCGGCATTTCAGACTACACAGTGGATAGTAACTTTTAGAGCAAGTACTACAATTACATGAAATAAGCAGGCTATAAGGATTTAAATATAGTATTTGTGCTTAGTTGAAGGAGAGAGAAGAGGAGAGAGAAGAGAAGCAGATTGTAAATGTGTAGCCGGTTGTACTCCAACATACTTTGTGAGACAAAAGGTGGGGCCATTATTAATGATATTGTATTTATACTAAAGGGACCAACGGATGCCTTAATTACTCCTTTTTTTAGACAAACCTTGGTGGGGCTATTACTGACTTTATTTTGAGCTATTATTGACTTGGACATGGGGTTTGGGGGCCAAAGGCCTACTATTATACTCGCACGACCGACCAGACAAGCTCTACCCTAGCCGCCGCTGTATCATATGGTTTCGCACCGTTCCAGATCTTAGCGCCGCCACGCAATTCTTCTGCAGCCCTCCTTCCGGCATGCACCGCGAGAAGGGACAGCAGTCCTTCGAACCCCGCCTTTCGTGATCCTGTACGGGAGAGGGGCGATCAGGTTTTTGGGGAGCACACTACTGTGACTGTTGCCAGCGACAACTTCCTCAACGACAGCCTTCTTCCCTGACCTCGGTAACCTCTTCATCAACGACATGCGTGACAACATCAACCACATCGGTTCTGCTCCCGCTGTACAGTATGTGATTCTGTCCTCCTGGTTTAGTCTGCATCATTACTTTGATGTTTGGAATTGTCGTCGTGATGTATTTACTGCTGATTTGGATTAAATCTCATGCTAAATTGCTCATGTATTCAACAATCCAATCCAAAAACCTGATCACAGGCAATTTACTCCGAGTGGTTTTGCTGTGCTTTTGAAGCTGCCTACTTTTAAGGGGGTGCAATATAAAAGGTGGCACACAAGAGCAGTATATTGGTTTTAGATCATGTACTGCTATGACGCCACTAAGGGTAAGCCTAAGGGCGATCTTAATCCTACACAGTAGGAAGCTTTTCAGAACATGGATACCCTCTTCAAAGCCGCCCTGCTGAGTGTTCTTGACGATTCCATTGTGGATTCATATATGTCGTTTGACAGCGGCAAAGACATGTGGGCTGCGCTCGAGGCCACATTTGGGCCCTCGGACGCTGGCAACGAGTTGTACGTCCTGGAGCAATTCTGTAACTACAAGATGACTGATGAGCGCTCTGTTGTTCAGCAGACTCATGAGATACAGTCACTCTCTATGGAACTTGAGTACTTTAAGTGTGTGTTGCCGGACAAATTTGTTGCTGGGACCATCATTGCGAAGCTTCCACCTTCGTGGAACGATTTTGCTACTTCTCTGAAAAACAAGAGATATGAGTTTTCTGTTTTGGATCTCATTAGCACTCTTAATTTTGAGGAGAATGCGAGAGCAAAAGACACACGTGCTCGGGTCGCTGAGGGAGCTTCTAGTGCCCACATGGTACACGAGAAGAACTTCCAGCCCAACCAGCCCCAAAACAACAAGAACAAATCTCAAGGGAAAGGCAAGTTTGATGCAAACAACAAGCCGTCACATTCTACCAAATTCAAGAATAATTCTCATAACGGGAAGGGATACAAACCTCAATTTTGGTAGCATCGCACAAAATTTATATGGCTGCATCTACCTGTTGTCAGCTAACCTCATGGTGCTCCAGGTATTCCTACATTCGTAACTAGGTACAATGACCACCGCAAGATGAAATTAGCTTATTCGTACGTTGACTTGCTGAATGCAGTGCGGAACGACCCTGTCATGTGTGGAGGAGCAAACAAGCAGTGCAGCTGAAGGTGGAAATCAACCAAGGACTTATGAAATTATATGTAATCTTCCTCAAGCAGGTCAGTATCCCCTTCGTCCAGATGATCGTGTTTTGTCATGCCGAGCTATTGATATGTGCTACTGTTTTGCAACACCGTTTAAGTATAGGTACTGTTTTCCTATCTTTTGAGATTCAGGACAATGAATATGATATCAGGGGAACCATGTTGAGTCATCTCTATTGCCTCATGTGTTTGCTGCAAATGTGTCAGCATCAATTGCAAGATGAGGCAGCTAGCTAGCTATGGAGTTGACAACATGCTCAAAGTGCTCGCAACATTGAGTAGAAACAAGCATGCCCAGGAAATTGATGCGTGTGCAGGGAGGCCCTTTGCTCAGAGAAGCATCGACCGATTTTCTTTATTTCCACACCGTCTCACAACTTTGTATATTGGTTATAGTACGGTGAATCATTGAGATGCATAGACATGCTGAACTTTTGTTCTTCTGAATGTTAGTTTAATGTGAGTGTCTGCATCTAGTACCGCATCCTCTAATTTGGTGGATGCACACAGAGAAAATAAATCTCCTTAATTTACTCCATAACCACCCTATTAAATAGGCCTAGTAACAAACCAGGCTCATGCAGTGGCCGGCGGGCACATGCATCCTACATGCATGGCTAGTCAGCCAAGCCCATGCGCCAGCTCCAATGCAGCAACGCAAAAGAAGAGAGCGGTTCTTTGGAAAAAGCGAGTAGTTAGTGCACCGGGCCTTATAAACACGAATAGCTCGCTCTCCCGCTTCCGTTTCCCCACCCAATTCCCCCCGCTCCCCAATCTTCCTCACTCGTCCAGAAAACCCCGCTCACCTTCTTCCTCACTCGTACAAAAAACGCCTGCTCCTCTTCTTCCACTCCTACAGAAATCCCCAGCCCTCCTTCTTCCCCACTCGCACCGCCACTAGGCTTGTCTCTGGCTACTCTGCTCAAACCCGTGAGCTCGGTGCGACGCCCACAAGGAAAATGGGGTCGGCTGGTCCCAGCGCCAAGAAGATGAGGCTCCCGCCAGTGGTGATGCCGGTTGTAGATCCCGCACCCGGTAGCGTGGGGAGAAGCGGCGAGCCCCCCCCCCCCCCACCCGGATCTGAGGAACCGGTAGAATCTCAAGTGGACCGCATCAGCGATCTCCCGAGCGTCATCGTTGAGGAGATCATCTCGCTTCTCCCCACCAAGGATTGCTGCCGTAGACAAGTCCTCTCAACTCGGTGGCACCCTCTATGGCGCACCGCGCCCCTCAATCTTGACTGTCGTCAGATATCTGTCCTTCCTGAATCTGATCTCATCAAAGCCATCATCTCTTCTCACCAGCAGGGCCCCGTTCAATGCCTCTGCATCCCGACAAGCTACCTACTGTCCATACCCGGCAAGGTGGACACTTGGCTGACAACCCCTGAATTCGGAAAACTCCAGCGGTTTGAGTTCTACAATTACCACGAAAGTTTCATACCACGAACATACCAAAAATTCATGCCCACACCACCATTGTCCATGTCGCGGTTTTCCTCCTCTCTCCACACTGCCACCTTTGCCCGGTGCCATCTACCTGACGATCTGGTACAAATGCTTCGACTCCCACTGCTAAAAAAATTTTTGCTTGTGGTGGTTTATCTGTTGGAGGCCTCACTGCACAGCATCATCCGCTCCAGTTGCCCTGCCCTGGAGCGCTTGCTGATTGTCTCCAAATAAAGTCGCCTCACCTTAAAAGCATTGGAATCTGTTTTAAAGGACAACAGCTCATCATCGAAGATGCCCCTTCACTTGAAAGGTTGCTCCTTCATAGTTGTTATACACCTTCAGAAATAACTGTTGTCTCTGCGCCCAAACTGGAGACCTTGGGTGTAATTCATGACCCGTTTAATAATCACAAGGAGTTGGTGTTTTGCTCCTCACTTTTTCAGGTACCGTATATTATCATCTACACATTTGTCATCATATGCTGCATTTTTCATTTGTGCGCATAAGTTTTATATCATCTTGGAGTACACTTTGGGTACTAATATTATGTTATATGCTCAATGAAGAGTTCATCCATTGATAGCCTATCAATGCTGCTGGATTCTGTCAAGATCATATATATTGATCTGTACATAATAATCGGCTTGCTGTGATGCTTTCGATCTCTGGAGAATTTATACATAGAGGTGATGATTTCATGCACATTGAAAGCCCGTATATATTGTACTAGATTTAACTATTCAGCTGTCGTTCTTTCGACATACTCTTTTTTCAGACCTTAACTGTTTTCAATCTTCATGTCTACTTAGGCAGAACCACATGGAGAAAAACATATAACCAATCGTTGGCATAATAAGCACAAGGATTTTCTCAGTTCTCATGACATTCGTTTGAGGACAATAACGATGGGACAATATGCATCCAACCAGGCAAACAGAAGCTTTGTCACATTCTTCCTGTTGAACGCGAGGTTACTATTGTCCATGAGGCTTAATTTTTACAGCAAGAGATTTCTCACGGACGAACATGTTGAACAGCAAAAAAAGAAGTTTCAGGTGGACAAATGGGCTTCTAAACATGCTTGGCTTATATTTACAATAAGTTGTAGACATCCTGAAATAATTTTTTTTGCACATGATGTTGATTTTATGGATCAGACCGATCCATTTGTTTGTGACTGCAAAAAAGAGTGGTTGGGTTAGATGTTACTGTCTTGTTCAATCTGGGTTTTGTCTAAAAATTTGATGAACAATTAATCCTTCGGCTTTTTGTACCATTTGTATGCTTCACTTGCATGTTGTTGCCCTCGTACTCCCCTCCACCATATTGTTGCCGCATCTTCCATGGCTGCTGTTTGTTCCCGTCCGAGGCCTTGCCATCGTTCTCCGCCTTGGTTAGCTTGCTGTGCCCGCCGCCGTCTGGCGTTGTCAACATGGTCAACAACCAAGAGGAATCAGGAGATGACTGTACGTGGAGAGGCTGACATTAGGGACCCACCAGGGTCATTGCATTTCGCAAGCAGGTGCCTCGTTAATACAAGCCAAAAAAATACTTCCTCCTAATTGTTTGACAACTAGGTTCCACGCCATTGTCAATGTAGTCAATAAACGAGAATATTACACAACGAGCGGATAACACCAGGGACCCAGCAGCTCGCCCAGTTGTTTTTCAGTTTTAGAGACGGAGCTCAACTGCGCGCTGTGCGGGGGCTGTGGCCCGTCTAGCCCACTCTTACGCTTTTATTAAGCACACGACGAGCCCAGTTGATATATTTTTCTTTCTGAAATTGGCTAGCCCAGTTCTTTTTTTTTGGAGAATGCCAAAACCGAGGCCTACTTGCTTTTCTCAGCCCTACTGGGCTGCAAATCTTTCAAGATGAGGAGGGATGTAAGTAGTAAGAAATGGGCTTCCACAGAAAACGGGCTATAAGTTGTAAGAAATGGGCTGTAAATTTTTAAACCAAAGACAACCGGCAATTGCATTAAAATATCATTTTTTCAGGATTTCTCTACTCTCTACTCTTATAAAAACCAAAGCCAACCGGCAATTACATTAAAATATTATCTTTTCTCCCACAAGATAAACTACTCATACAAATGCATCTTCATGCTCCGTGCAACGAACGGGCATCTTGCTAGTTAAGATTCTAAATTTCATTCATTTTTTTTGCGGAGAATTGTTTTTTGAATTTTATTTTGATATAATTTTTTGAAAAATATTTTTAACGTGACTCGAAATTTTGTGATTAAAAGAGTTCGGACCCCACCGAAATATGCAAAATTTCGTTGAATTTTTTAGCAGTGCCCAGAATATATGGTCTGTAATGCTAATAAAAAGAATATGGGCTTCAAATATCCTTAAGATTTTGCAAATGGGCTGTAAATTATTGAAAATAATTGCTAATGGGTTGTATGCTGTTTTCCACAGATTTGGAGGCTGACTTCTGGGCCTACTAGGTTGACGATCACGCTGTCCTAAATTTTTCTTTGACGTGTACGCAAGGCTTTGTCAACTTAGTCAACACACAGCAGTGACTGTTGGATGTCCATCCAACGGCCGCCGTGCTTCTTCAATCTCTGATCTTCCTGCTCCAGCCGCCCAAACCAGCACCGGCGGGACTGCCTGCTCCCTCCTCCCGTGGCTGGCTGTGCTGCCACCAGGCCATCCCTCTAACCACCCACACATCCTGTTATTTTTCGGCAATGTTAGGCTCACCCTGCAGCCGACCAATCAGCGCTCGTTCTCCCCTTAGCGTGGGCATCCGCTGCGGTGGCTTCGCCGGCTCCGGGTGGTTCTCTTCCTGGGCCTCGCTCTCGTCCACCCGTTTGTGCTCTCGGCGCGGCGAGGTCAACATGGTCAACAAACAACAGCCATTGGAAGAGGCTGACAATAGGGGCCCACACAGGAAAATGCCTCCTTATTACGTGCAAAATAATGATTCCTCCACCTGATAGCTGGGACCCACCGAAAGGGTCTCTGTATTTCACGAAAAAACGTTCCCCCCGCTGTCAGCTCGGACCCACCGGAAATGCCTCCTTATTATGCACAAAAAAAATGAATACTCTCCCTGCTAGCTAGGACTCACCTTGGTGGGAGGCTGATTTGTGGGCCTACTAAGTTTACGGGGACGGAGGGCTTTGTCAACTTAGTCAATATGAACGACTCTAGCTCCAGTGACCGTATGATGTCCATCCAACGGCCGCAGTGCCTCTTCAACCTCTGGTCTTCGTGCTCCAGCCACCCAAAGCAGCGCCAGTCGTGTCGCGTGCTCCTGCCTCCCGTGGCTGGCTGTGATGCTGCGGAGGCCTCACCGCCCCCTACTACTCCCACCGCTAGCCAGGCCATCCCTCTACTCACCCACAGCCCCTGTTATTCTGCGGCGACGGCAGCCTCACCCTCATACTCCACTTCGCATGGGCATCCACTGCTGCATCTTCCCCGGCTCTGCGTCGTGCCCTTCCTAGGCCTCGCCGTCGTCCACCGCCGTGGTGCTCTCGATGCGGCGTGGTCAATGTGGTCAATGACCGACTTCCATCGGAAGAGTACTGTGCTTGGAGAGGCTGATAGCTGTGTCCACAATGGCCGCAAGGAAGTGCCTCCTTATTACGTGCAAAATAATTATTCCTCCACCTGACAGCAGGGACCCACCGGACGGGCCACCAGTATTTCACGAAAAAAATGTTTCCCCTAACTGCTGGGACCCACCAGCTACATCTTCGCACGCAAGGAAGTGCGTCCGGGCAAACCAAAACCCAAAATTATTCGCCCCCTCACTACTAGGACCCACCAGCTACATCTTCGCAGGCAAGGAAGTGCCTGACAGTCGGGACCCACCTGGTCGAAGTGTACGTAGCGTTGTCACTCTGGTCGCGAAAGTGTACGTACATACTGGTCGATGTACAGGCACGCATGTGTCGTAGTAGAGGCGCGCACGTAGCATGTACACGTACGTACAGCGGCAAAAGTGCAAGAAAGAAAATACGGCCACGTACGTACATACGGGCAGGGTCTCGAACGCCTACTCGCGCATACGTACATGGCTGGGTCGGAACGGAGAAACAGCGTCCTCGTTGTGTTAACGGGGAGCCAACCGGCTGGGTCAAAACGGAATGCGTGGTCGTGTTCATCGGGAGGGCTTGGATGGAACAGGCGATGGAAACGAGGCCTGGCGTACCGCACAACGGAGGAAACAGACCTCCTACATTCGGAACGGGGTCCTGTTGATCGGGAGGGGTGTGGCATACCGCAAAACGAGACTCCACGAGATACTATTCATCTCCACCGTCAACCTCCTCCAGCCTCCACGGGCTACCGTCGACCTCCTCCAGCCTCCACGGGCTCCTGTTCATCCAGCCTCCACCGCGCACTACTCCACCAGCTACTGTTCAACCACCCCTCCACGGGCACCCCTCCACCGTCTACTATTCATCTAGCCCTCCACACCACGGGGTCCTGTTCAACCACCCCTCCACGGCCACCCCTCCACCGTCTACTATTCATCCAGCCCTCCACACCACGAGGTCCTGTTCATCCAGAGGCAACACCACCGCTCACTGTTCATCCAACCCCCCCGCCCCCCCCCCCCCCCGCAACGCTCATTGTTCATCCAATCGATCGGCTTGAATCGCTCCATCGGGTTCAGTTAACAGCCATCGATCGATCGCTTGGGTTCAGTAACGCGTAGCCTGCAGTGCAATCTCTCGGGTTCAGTTAGATCCCAATGCCTCGCTCGGGTTCAGTTAGAGCCAACGCCTCGCACACACGCGCGTACGTGTACGAGAGAAACACGCATCGCTCGGCCCCCGACCTCCCACCGTAACCGGCAACTCCCCGAAATTTTCATCCCCCTCGCTTCTACTATAGTTTTTTCCGTCATGGACGGCCCAAAGAATGTCATGCAGCTGTGTCTCCGGCCCGCCCAGGATGAAAAGCCCATTTTCTGTCATGATTTTTTGTCATAGAAGTACGAGCCCACCACATCTATGATGATACCGGGTTTTGTCACAATTATCGTCATAGAAGTGTCATATGTATGACAGAAAAAAAATTGTTCGGCCCAAAATGTCACGGATGTGTCTTTTTTTGTAGTGTAATGATTTCTCCACCTGACATCTGGGACCCGCCAGAAGGGCCTCCATATTTTGCAAAAAAAAAAAGTTTCCTCCGTTGACAGGTCGGACCCACCAACTATATCTTCGCACGAAAGGAAGTGCCTTCTTATTGCGCACAAAAAAATGAATACCCCCTGCCAACTGGGACCCAGCATAGTGGGAGGCTGACTTGTGGGCCTACTAAGTTGAAGGGGACGGAGGGCTTTGTCAACTTAGTCAATGCATGAACGATTCTGGCTCTAGTGACCGTACGATGTCCATCCAACAGTCGTAGTGCTTCTTCAACCTCTAGTCTTCTTGCTCCAGCCGCCCAAAGCAGCGCTGGTCATGCCGCATGCTCCTGCCTCCCGTGGCCGGTTGTGCTGCCGCGGAGGCCTCACTGCCCCCATACTACTACCACCACTGGCCAGGCCATCCCTCCACTCACCCACTCCCCCTATTATTCTGCGGCGACGGTAGTCTCACATCGCAGCCAAACCAGTGAACCCTCGTACTCCTCTCCGCGTGGGCATCCACTGCCGCATCTTCCTGACTCCGCGTCGTCCCCTTCCTAGGCCACACCGCCGGCCGCGCCGTGGTGCTCTCGGCACGGCGTGGTCAATGTGGTCAATGACCGACTTCCATAGAAGAGTACTGTACGTGGAGAGGCTATCAGGTGGGTCCATGGCAGCCACAAGGAAGTGCCTCCTTATTACACGCAAAATAATGATTCCTCCACCTGAAAGCAGGGACCCACCGAACGGGCCACCGTATTTCATGAAAAAAATCGTTTCCCCCCTGACTGCTGGGACCCATCGGACGGGCCACCGTATTTCGCGAAAAAATGTTCCACCCGCTGTCAGCTCGGACCCACCGGAAGTGCCTCCTTATTACGCACAAAAAATGAATACTCCCCCTGCTAGTTGGGACCCACCTTGGTGGGAGGCTGACTTGTGGGCCTACTAAGTTGACGGGGACGGAGGGCTTTGTCAACTTAGTCAATATGAACGATTCTAGCTCCAGTGACCGTACGATGTCCATCCAACGGTCGTAGTGCTTCTTCAACCTCTGGTCTTCTTGCTCCAGCCGCCCAAAGCAGCGCTGGTCGTGCCGCATGCTCCTGCCTCCCGTGGCCGGCTGTGATGCCGCAGAGGCCGCACCGACCCCTACTACTCCCACTGCTGGCCAGGCCATCCCTCTACTCACCCACACCCCCTGTTATTCTGCGGCGACGGCAGCCTCACACCGCAGCCGAACGAGTGAACCCTCATACTCCTCTACGCGTGGTCATCCAGTGCCACGTCTTCCCCAGCTCCGTGTCGTCCCCTTCCTAGGCCTCGCCGTCGTCCATTGCCCTGGTGCTCTCGGCGCGGCGTGGTCAACGTGGTCAAGGAACGGCTTCCATCGAACGTGGACTGTACATGGAGAGGCTGATAGCTGGGTCCACGGCCGCAATAAGGAAGTGCATCCTTATTACGCGCAAAATAATTATTCCTCCACCTGACAGCGGGGACCCACCGGACGGGCCACCATATTTCACGAAAAAAAGTTTCCCCCTGATTGCTGGGACCCACCAGCTACATCTTCCTACGCAAGGAAGTGCGTCCGGGCAAAAAAAACGATTCTCCCCTCTGACTGCTGGGACCCACCATCTGCATCTTCGCACGCAAGGAAGTGCCTGATAGTCGGGACCCACCTGGTCGAAGCGTACATAGCATTGTCATTCTGGTCGCGAACCTGTACATACATATATACTGGTCGATGTAGAGGCGTGCACGTGTCGTACTGGAGGCACGCACGTAGCATGTACACATACGTACAGAGGCCAGGGTGCAAGAAAGAAAATACGGCCACGTACGTACATACATGCGGGGTCTCGAATGCCTACTCGCGCATACGTTCGGCTAGGGCTCGTGTACATGGCTGGGTCGGAACGGAGAAATAGCGTCGTTGTCGTGTTCATGGGGAGCCAAGCGGCTGGGTCGGAAAGGAATGCGTCAACGTGTCCATCGGGAGGGCTTGGACAGAGCAGGTGATGTAAACGAGGCCTGGCGTACCGCAGAACGGAGGAAACGACCTTGTGTTCGACCGGCCACGGTCGAAACGGGATCCTGTTCATCGGGAGGGGTCTGGCGTACCGCAAAACAGTGGAAACGGACCTCCTATGGTCGAAACGGGGGTCCTGTTGATTGGGAGGGGTGTGGCGTACCGCAAAACGGACGAAATGGACTTGTGTTGGAGTGCTACGGTCGAAATGGGGGTCCTGTTCATCGGGAGGGGTGTGGCGTACTGCAAAACGGGACTCCACGGGATACAATTCATCTCCGCCGTCGACCTCCTCTAGCCTCCACGGGCTACCGTCGACCTCCTCCAGCCTCCACGGGCTCCTGTTCATCCAGCCTCCACCGCGCGCTACTCCACCGGCTACTGTTCAACCACCCCTCTCCACGGGCTCCTGTTCAACCACCCCTCCACGGGCACCCCTCCACCGTCTACTGTTCATCCACCCTCCACGGGGTCGTCCTGTTCATCCAACCCTCCACGGGGTCCTGTTCATCCAGCCCCAACCGGCTCGATCGATCGGGGTCCTGTTCATCCACCCCCACAGCTCACTGTTCATCCAACCCCCCCCCCTGCAACGCTCACTGTTCATCCAGAGGCAGCATCAATCGACTTCAGTTAGCAGCAGTAGCGAAGGAATCGCTCGATCAGGTTCAGTTAATAGCCATCGATCGATCGCTCGGGTTCAGTAATGCGTAGCCTACAGTGCAATCGCTCGGGTTCAGTTAGAGCCCAACTCCTTGCTCGGGTTCAATTAGAGCCAACGCCTCGCACACATGCGCGTACGTGTACGAGAGAAATGCGCATCGCTCGGCCCCCGACCTCCCACCATAACCGGGAACTCGCCAAAATTTTCCTCGCCCTCGCTTCTACCACGGTTTTTTCCGTCACGGACGGCCTAAAGAATTTCATGCAGCTGCGTCTCCGGCCCGCCCAGGACGAAAAACCCATTTTTTGTCATAATTTTTTGTCATAGAAGTAGGAGCCCACCACATCTATGATGATACCGGGTTTTGTCACAATTATCACCACAGAAGTGTCATATGTATGACAGAATTTTTTTTCGTTCGGCCCAAAATGTAATGGATGTGTCTTTTTTTGTAGTGTTGTAAGCAATTATGCGGACTAGGTCCATAGTCCGAGGATTGTCCTCACTGATGAATAGAAGGATTATTCTCTTGATGCATCGCTCGGTGTGCCAATCCCTCTAGTACCGGTTGTGGATGTTGTGAATGTTTGGCAGCAACGTTATCATGACTACTCGATAATTCAGTACACCATGCTTTGCGACTTAGAAATCAGGGGGCCAAAGATGTTTTGAACGCTACAGAGCACATGATATGTTCCAAGAGCTGAAATTGGTATTTCATGCTCATGCCCGTGTTGAGAGGTATAAAACCTCTAACAAGTTCTTTGCCTGCAAGATGGAGGAGAATAACTCAGTTAGTGAGCATGTTCTCAGAGTGCTTGGGTGCTACAATCGCTTGAATCAAGTGGGAGTTAATCTTCCAGATAAAACAATGGTTGACAAAGTTTTCCAGTCATTGCCACCAAGTCATAAGGGTTTTGTGATGAACTATAATATGCAAGGGATGGAGAAAACGATCCCCGAGCTATTCATGATGCTTAAGGCCGCAGACGTAGAAATCAAGAAAGAACATCAAGTGTTGATAGTTAATAAGTGATGGAAATATGCCCTAGAGGCAATAATAAAATGGTTATCATTATATTTCCTTAATCATTATAAGGGTTTATTATTCATGCTAGAATTGTATTGACCGAAAACTTAAATACATGTGTGGATACATAAACAAATACCATGGCCCTAGTGAGCCTCTACTACTAGCTCGTTGATCAAAGATGGTTAAGATTTCCTAACCATATACATGAGTTGTCATTTTATAACGAGATCACATCATTAGGGGAATGATGTGATGGACAAGACCAAACCGTTAGCATAGCATATGATCGTTCAGTTTATTGCTACTGCTTTCTTAATGTCAAATACATGTTCCTTCGACCATGAGATCATGCAACTCCCAGATACCGGAGGAATACCTTGTGTGCTATCAAATGTCACAACATAACTAGGTGATCATAAAGATGCTTTATGGGAATCTCCGAAGGTGTCTGTTGAGTTGGCATGGATCGAGATTAGGATTTGTCACTCTATGTATCTTAGAGGTATCTCTGGGCCCTCTCAGTAATACACATCACGAGAATCTTGCAAGAAAAGTGACTAAGGAGTTAGTTGCAACATGATGTATTACAAAACGAGTAAAGATACTTGCCGGCAATGAGACTGAACTAGGTATAGAGATACCGACGATCGAATCACGGGCAAGTAACATACCGACAAACAAAGGGAATTATGTATGTTGTCATAAAGGTTCAACCGATAAAATATGTTCGTGGAATATGTAGGAATCAAAATGGGCATCTAGGTCCCGCTATTGGTTATTGGTCAGAGAGGTGTCTCAGTCATGACTACATAATTCCCGAACTCGTAGGGTCGCACGCTTAATGTTCGTTGAAGCTAGAGTAGTATTGGGATATTTGATGAGTGGTAACCAAATGTTGTTCGGAGTCCCAGATGAGATCCTAGACATCACGAGAAGTCTCGTAATGGTCGAGAGGTAAATATTTATAGATGGGAAGTCATATTTTGGGTTCCGGAAAAAAGTGCAGTTTTTCTGGTATTGTACCGGGAAGCTTCTAGAAGGTTCCGGAGGATTTCAGAGAGGTCCAGAAGTCCACAAGTGGGTTCACCATGACCCAAGTGATAGCATGGTCTGCGGGGAAGCGCCCTGGCCTTATTGGACTAGGGGCACCAAGTCCTCAAAAGCCCATGTGGCTAGGGAAGGCAAAAAGGAAGGAGTCATAGGTCCTCTCACACGCTCAAAAGCTTCACATTTGTCTAAATTTTGTGGGCATTTCGATTTTGTGTATATCACAGAGCCCATAAAAGTTGATGAGGCATTTTTGGAGTGTGAGAGGATTCAAGCTATGCAAGAGGAATTGCATCAATTCGAGCTCAACAATGTGTGGGAGCTTGTCAATCAACCAGATCCTCGGAGGCACAATATCACCAGTACCAAGTGGATCTATTGCAACAAGCAAGACAAAAACGGCCAAGTGGTGAGGAATAAGCCTCGTCTCCTAGCTCAGAGCTACACACAGGTTGAAGGATTGACTTTGATGAAACTTTTGCACCTGTTGCTAGACTTGAAGATATTCACATATTGCTTGCTTATGCTAACCATCATAATATCATCTTATATCAAATGGATGTGAAAAGTGCATTCCTCAATAGCGATCTTGAGGAAGAAGTATATGTTGCTTAACCACCAGGTTTTGAAGATCCTAAGCATCCTAAAAAAGTCTTCAGACTCAATAAGGCTCTCTATGGCCTCAAGCAGGACCCTCGGGCGTGGTGTCATACACTGAAGGAATTCATCATGAAGAAAGGCTTCAAACCCGTTTCACTTGACCCAACTCTTTTCACAAAAAACTTATGATGATGAATTATTCATGTGTGAAATTTATGTAGATGATATTATCTTTGGTTGTACTTACAAACATTACAGTGACGAATCTGCCTACATGATGAGTGAAGAATATCAAGTGTCTATGATGGGAGAATGGAAATTCTTCTTAGGTCTTCAAATTCGTCAACATAGCAATGGCATCTTCATATCTCAAGAGAAATAACTCAAAGATGTACTGAGGAAATTCGGCATGCAAGATTGCGAACACGTCAAAATCCCTATGCCATCAAATGGCCATCTATGCATCGATGAAAATGGTAAAGACTTTGATCAAAAGGTAAACCACCCCATGATTGGCTCTTTATTGTACCCATGTGCATCTAGGCCATATATTATTGTTAGTGTTTGCATCCGTGCCCGATTTCAAGCAACACCAAAGGAATCACACCACAAGGCTATCAGATGTATTCTTCGATATCTAGCTCACAATCCAACACTAGGACTATAGTATCCCAATGGCTCGGCTTTTGATCTCATTGGATATTCGGACTCCGACTATGCCGGTGATCGGGTGGATCGTAAGTCAACATCAGGCACATGCCATTTCCTCGGACGATCCTTAGTATGTTGGTCCTCGAAGAAGCAAAACTGCGTATCACTCTCTACTGCTGAAGCTGAGTACATGGCTGCTGGTTCTTGTTGTGCTCAATTGCTGTGGATGAAGCAAACCCTCAAGGATTATGGCATCAGTGTGAAGAACGTGTTGGGGAACATTTCATGGAAAACAAAAAAATTTCTACGCACATGCAATGATCTATCCATGGAGATGCATAGCAACGAGGGGGTGAGTGTGTCTACTTACCCTCGTAGACCGTAAGCGGAAGTGTTTCACAATGCAGTTGATGTAGTCGAACTTCTTCGGGCTTCAACCGATCAAGTACCAAACACATGACACCTCCGCATTCTACAAACGTTCAGCTTGGTGACGTCCCATGCCTTCTTGATCTAGCAAGACATCGAGGTAGTAGATGAGTTCCGTTAGCATGACGGTATGGTGACGGTGATGGTGAAGTGATCTCCGCAGGGCTTTGCCTAAGCACTACGAAAATATGACCAGGGGTGTAAACGGTGGAGGGGGGGCGCTGCACACGGCTAACAATTGATCTGCGGTGTTCTAGCCACCCCCACCCACATATATATAGGTGGGAGGGGGAGGGGACAGGCCATGGCACGCCTTAGGGCTGGCCACCGGTCCCCTAGTGGCCTGCATTGCCCTACACCCCCCTTCCATGTTTCCCCAAGGGGGGAGGAAAGAGGGGGAGAGGGGAGGAAGTGGGAATCCTAATCCACACTTTCCTTTCCCTTCTCCCCTTTCCTTCTCCTCCTTAGGCCGGCCCAATGGGGGGCGCACCAGCCCCTTGTGGCTGGTGTGTTTCCCCTCTTGGCCCATAAGGGCCATATCTTTTGCTGGGGGTGCCCGGAATCCCTTCCGGTGACCCGATAAGTACCCGGTAACCCCCGAAACACTTCCGGTGTCTGAATACCATCATCCTATATATGAATCTTTACCTCTCAACCATTTAGAGACTCCTATTCATGTCCGTGATCTCATCCGGGTCTCCAAACAACAATCGGTCCCCAAATCACATGACTCATATAATACTATATCATCATCGAACGTTACGCGTGCGGACCCTACGGGTTCGAGAACCATGTAGACATGACCAAGACACCTCTCTGGTCAATAACCAATAGTGGAACCTGGATACCCATATTGGCTCCTACATATGCTACAAAGATCTTTATCGGTCGAACCGTTATGAGAACATACATAATTCCCTTTGTCCATCTATTTTACTTGCCCGAGATTCTATCATCGGTATCTTCATACCTAGTTCAATCTTGTTACCGGAAAGTCTCTTTACTCGTTCTGTAATACATCACCTTGTGACTAACTCTTTAGTCGTTTGCTTGCAAGCTTATGACGTGTATTACCATGAGGGCCCAGAGATACCTCTCTGATACTCGGAGTGACAAATCCTAATCTCGATCTATGCCAACTCAACAAACACCTTTGGAGATACCTGTAGAGCATCTTTATAATCACCCAGTTATGTTGTGACGTTTGATAGCACACAAGGCATTCCTCCGGTATTCGGGAGTTGCATAATCTCATAGTCGAAGCAATATGTATTTGACATGAAGAAAGCAATAGCAATAAAACTGAACGATCATTATGCTAAGCTAACGGATGGGTATTGTCCATCACATAATTCTCCTAATGATGTGATCCCGTTATCAAATGACAACTCATGTCCATGGTTAGGAAACCTTAACCATCTTTGCTCAACGAGCTAGTCTAGTAGAGGCTTACTAGGGACACCGTGTTTGTTTATGTATTCACACATGTATTTAAGTTTTCGATCAATACAATTCTAGCATGAATAATAAACCTTTATCATGAACAAGAAGATATAAAATAACAACTTTATTATTGCCTCTAGGGCATATTTCCTTCAATCTCCCACTTGCACTAGAGTCAATAATCTAGTTCACATCGCCATGTGATTTAACACCAATAGTTCACATTGTCATGTGATTAATACCCATAGTTCACATCGCCATGTGAGCAACATCCAAAGGGTTTACTGGAGTCAACAATCTAGTTCACATTGCCATGTGATTAACACCCAAAGAGTACTAAGGTGTGATCATGTTTTGCTTGTGAGAGAAGTTTAGTCAACGGGTCTGTCACATTCAGATCTCTATGTATATTTGAAAATTTCTATGTCTACAACGCTCTGCATGGTGCTACTCTAGCTAATTTCTCCCACTATCAATATGTATCCAGATTGAGACTCTAAGTCATCTCAATTGGTGTCAAAGCTTGCATCGACATAACCCTTTATGACGAACTCTTTATCACCTCCATAACCAAGAAATATTTTCTTAGTCGTCTTAAATAACTAAGGATAAATTTTGACCGCTGTCCAGTGTTCTACTGTTGGATCACTATTGTACCCCCTTGCCAAACTCATGGACAGGTACGCAATAGGTCTAGTACGCAGCATGGCATACTTTATAGAATCTATGGTTGAGGCATAGGGAATGACTTTCATTCTTTCTCTATCTTCTGCCATGGTCGGGTTTTGAGTCTTACTCAACTTCATACCTTGCAATGCAGGCAAGAACCCTTTCTTGGACTGATCCATTTTGAACTTCTTCAAAACTTTGTCAAGGTATGTGCTTTGTGAAAATCCTATTAAGCGTCTTGATCTATCTCTATAGATCTTGATGCCCAATACATAAGTACCTTTACCGAGGTCTTTTGTTGATAAATTCTTATTCAAGTATCCTTTTATGCTATCCAGAAATTCTATATCATTTCCAATCAACAATATGTCATCTGATAACCCACAAGTATAGGGGATCGCAACAGTTTTCGGGGGTAGAGTATTCAAACCAAATTTATTGATTTGACACAAGGGGAGCCAAAGAATATTCTCAAGTATTAGCAGTTGAGTTTTCAATTCAATCACACCTGGATAACTTAGTATCTGTAGCAAAGTATTTAGTAGCAAAGTAGTATGGAAGTAACGGTAACAGTGGCAAAAGTAACAGTAGCAGTTTTGTAGTAATGGTAACAATGGCAACGGTAAAGTAAATAAGCAAAGCACAATATGTGAAAATCTCGTAGGCAATGGATCAGTGATGGATAATTATGTCAGATGTGATTCCTCATGCAATATTTATAACATAGGGTGACACAGAACTAGCTCCAGTTCATCAATGTAATGTAGGCATGTATTCCGAATATAGTCATATGTGCTTATGGAAAAGAACTTACATGACATCTTTTGTCCTACCCTCCCGGGGCAGCGAGGTCCTAATGGAAACTAAGGGATATTAAGGACTCCTTTTAATAGAGTACTAGACCAAAGCATTAACACTTAGTGAATACATCTACTCCTCAAACTACGGTCATCACTGAGAAGTATCCCGATTATTGTCACTTCGGGGTTGTCGGATCATAACACATAATAGGTGACTATAGAATTGCAAGATAGGATCAAGAACTCACATATATTCATGAAAACGTAATAGGTTCAGATCTGAAATCATGGCACTCAGGCCCTAGTGACAAGCATTAAGAATGGCAAAGTCATAGCAACATCAATTTCAGAACATAGTGGATACTAGGGATCAAACACTAACAAAACTAACTTGATTACATGGTAAATCTCATCCAACCCATCACCGTCCAGCAAGCCTGCGATGGAATTACTCACGCACGGCAGTGAGCATCATGAAATTGGTGATGGAGGATGGTTGATGATGACGACAACGACGAATCCCCCTCTCCGGAGCCTCGAACGGACTCCAGATCAGCCCTCCCGAGAGAGTTTAGGGCTTGGCGGTGGCTCCATATCGTAAAACGCGATGAATCTTTCTCTTTGATTTTTTTTCCGCGAAAGCAAATATATGGAGTTGGAGTTGATGTGGGTGGAGGTCCAGGGGGCCCACGAGACAGGGGGGCGTGCCCCCACCCTCGTGGACAGGTTGTGGGCCCCCTGGTGCTGATTCTTTCGCCAGTATTTTTATTAATTCTGAAAAGTTGCTCCGTGGATTTTCAGGTCATTCTGAGAACTTCTATTTCTGCACAAAAATAACACCATGGCAGTTCTGCTGAAAACAATGTCAGTCCGGGTTAGTTCCATTCAAATCATGCAAGTTAGAGTCCAAAACAAGGGCAAAAGTGTTTGGAAAACTAGATACGACGAAGAGGTATCACCATCCACATATAATATGAGAAATGCTACAAAGCACCACTCACTTTCTTGTAGATACAGGCTTCACCATAAGTCTATATAAAACCATATGTTTGATCAGCTCATTAAAGCTTATATTCCAACTAATCAGTGTCAGTCTTCTTCTTGAAGATCCATTTATTCTCAATGGCTTGCCGATCATCGGGCAAGTCCACCAAAGTCCACACTTTGTTCTCATAGATGGATCCTATCTCAGATTTAATGGCCTCAAGCCATCTGTCGGAATATGGGCTCATCATAGCTTCTTGATAGTTCGTCGGCTCGCCTTGGTCTAGTAACATGACTTCTAGGATAGGATTACCGTACCACTATCATGCGGAACATGCTCTGGTTGAGTTACGAGGTTTAGTGGCAACTTGATCTGAAGTTTCATGATCATTATCATTATCTTCCTCTCTAATTGGTGTAGGCATCACGGGAACGGTTTTCTATGATGTGCTACATTCCAATTTGAGAGAAGGTACAATTACCTCATCAAGTTCTACTTTCCTCCCACTCACTTCTTTCGAGAGAAACTCCTTCTCTAGAAAGGACCCATTCTTAGCAACAATAATTTTTGCCTTCGGATCTATGGTAGAAGGTATACCAATAGTTTCTTTCGGGTATCTATGAAGATGCACTTCACCACTTTGGGTTCGAGCTTATCAAGCTGAAGCGTTTTGACATAAACGTCGCATTCCTGAACTTTTAAGAAATGACAGCTTAGGTTTCTTGCAAAACCATAGTTCATACGGTGTCATCTCAATGGATTTAGATGGTGCCCTATTAACGTGAATGTTGCTATCTTAATGCATAACGCCAAAATGATAGTTGTAAATCGATGTCATCTCAAGAGGGAAATATGATAATAACCAATTTACTATTACCTCTAGGGCATATTTCCAATAGTCTCTCACTTGCACTAGAGTCAATAATCTAGTTCACATCGCCACGTGATTAACACCCAATGAGTTTTGGGGTTTGATCATGTTTTGTTTGTGAGAGAGGTTTTAGTCTACGGGCCTGCAACATTCATATCTACATGTACTTCACAAATCTTTATGCCATATTGTAGATTCTGCTACCACGCTCCACTTGGAGCTATTCCAAATGGCTGCTCCATTATATGTATCCGGTTTGCTGCTCAGAGTCATTCGAATTGGTGTTAAAGCTTGCATCGACGTAACCCTTTACGCCGAACTCTTTATCACCTCCATAACCGAGAAAACATTTCCTTATTTATCTAACCATAATTTTGATCGTTCTCCAGTGATCCACTCCTAGATCACTCTTGTACCCCTTGCCAGACACATGGCAAGGCACACATCAGGTGTTGTACATCGCATGGCATATCGTATAGAGCCTATGGCTAAGGCATAGGGGACAACCTTTGTCCTTTCTCTTTCTTCTACCGTGGTTGAGCTTTGTGTCTTACTCAACTTCACACCTTACAACTCAGGCAAGAACTCCTTCTTTCACTGATCCATTTTGAACTCCTTCAAAATCATGTCAAGGTACATGCTTTATGAAAGTCTTATCAGGCGTCTTGATCTATCTCTATAGATCTTGTTGCCCAATATGTAAGCAGCTTTACCTAGGTCTTCCTTTGAATAACTCCTTTCAGACAACCTTTTATGCTTTCCAGAAATTTTACATCATTTTTGATCAACAATATGTCATCCACATACACTTATCAGAAATGTTGTAGTGGTCCAACTCACTTTATTGTAAGTACAAGTTTCTTGCAAACTTTGTATAAACACAAAAGCTTTTATCACCTCATCAAAGCATATGTTCCAACTCTAAGATGCTTGCTTCAGTCCATAGAAGGATCGCTGGAGCTTGCATACCTTTTAGCATCCTTAGGATCGACAAAACCTTCTGGTTGTATCACATACAACCGTTCCTCATGGAAACCGTCAAGGAAACTTTGTTTTGACATCCATCTGCCAGATTTCTTAAATGAAAATGCAGCAACTGCTAACATAATTCCAACAGACTTTAGCATCGCTATGAGTGAGCAAGTCTCATCATAGTCAACTCCTTGAACTTGTCAGAAACTTCTTTGTGACATGTCGAGCTTCATAAATGGTGACATTACCATCAATGTTTGTCTTCTTCTTAAAGATCCATTTATTCTCAATGGCTTGTTGATCATCGGGCAAGTACACCAAAGTCCTTAATTTGTTCTCATACATGGATCCTATCTTGGATTTCATGGCTCCTATCCATTTGTTGGAATCCGGGCCCACCATCGCTTCTCCATAGCT
The DNA here is from genome assembly GCA_963921465.1 of Triticum timopheevii. Taxonomy (NCBI): domain Eukaryota; kingdom Viridiplantae; phylum Streptophyta; class Magnoliopsida; order Poales; family Poaceae; genus Triticum; species Triticum timopheevii. The sequence continues at coordinate 169,101,989 of OY997274.1, read as the reverse complement.
CATAGGTTCACCATTGTCCAACAATATAACCTCTAAGACAGGGTTAGCGTAACACTCAGAAGTTGTACGTACCCTTGTTGACCTATGAGGTTGGACAGTAACTTGATCTAAAGCTTCATGATCATCATCATTAGCTTCCTCTTCAACTGACATAGGTGCCATAGAAACATCTTTCTATGCTGCGCTACTCTCTGGTTGAAGTAAAGGTTCAACAACCTCATCAAGTTCTATCTTCCTCCCACTCAATTCTTTCGAGAGGAACTCTTTCTCGAGAAAGGACCCATTCTTAGCGACAAACACTTTACCCTCGGATCTGAGATAGAAGGTATACCCAACTGTCTCTTTTGGGTATCCTATGAATACGCATTTGTCTGCTTTGGGTTCGATCTTTTCCGGCTGAAGCCTTTTGACATAAGCATCGCAGCCCCAAACCTTAAGAAATGACAACTTAGGTTTCTTGCCAAACCACGGTTCATACGGTGTCGTATCCACTGACTTATGTGGTGCCCTATTTAAAGTTAATGTAGTTGTCTCTAATGCATAACCCCAAAACGATAGTGTTAGATCGGCAAGAGACATCATAGAACGCACCATATCCAATAAGGTACGACTTCAATGTTTGGACACAGGACACACCATTACACTGTGGTGTTCCAGGTGGCGTCATGTGGCACCCCAACTCAGAGCAACCAGTTTACCTTGCATTGCCAACCCAGAGATCATGTCTTCTGGTAATACACAACATCATGGTACAGAAAATAACCGCTTTATTGAGACTAGCGTAAGCATTGTGCAATATTACATCAAGTAGCAAGGCCAAGCGGCACACTCAGTGCGGCTGAACAATATGTACATTATTTAGTGAACATAAAGGGGCCTCGATCACAATAACTACACGACAGCGGAACGACGACGAAGCGGGACTCCATAGCACAGGCACACCAATGTGGACACGGTCTAGACATGACAGTACTCCGATCTAGTTAGTCCTTCCTGAAATCTGGCATAACACGTCAGGTCAGTACATTGAATGTATTTGCAAGCTCACAACAAGCATAAACATAATGACAAACAATATCATGACATTTTATCAAGTTAAATGCAATCAACAACTTGCTTCTCATGCCATGCATCCAATCTTGTGCACCGAGTCCCTCGGACTCTCTTACCAACGAGTTGCCTTGCAACCAAACGGTGATCATTACGCATCACAAACAGAACCATACTCGGTTCAACGTGTTACCTTGTAACCACACGATGATCATTCACGGATCACAAACGAAACCACAACGGTCAGTCTCACTGACATCTTCATGATTCAACCATTGCAATGCAAATAACTTAGGGTGCAGGATTACTTGATAAGAGTTGATCCATGGTGTGACATACTTACAAACTGGGCCCTTATCCGCGGGCGCGGCTATCGGATATTGATTTAATACACTCTGTAGAGGTAGCACTTTACCCACACCACGGAACCCATGGCCTCGCACTCCTATTCGGGTGGACCAATGGCATTCCGACAGAACTCCCCCATTTCCATGACACTCATTCGGCCACTCCGACAAACTCCCCACTGGGCTAAGTCATGGGTGGCCCCGTGCCTACCAAAGGCAAAACGGCCACCGTCGTGGCAAATAAACGGTCCCAAACGGGGACAAGGTACCATAACAACAACGGGCACACAAGGTTATGTCCTCTTACCGGGCCAGGGTAATGCACGACCATAACCTTCCCTTGTTGGAGGCACTGACAAGAGGCATGACAACGGACCAACTAACGGCCTTCCCATACGAAGGCAAATGTGGTTGCACTCGTCAGCTTGATTCTGTGGCACCAAGACCCGGTCGACTTTATGTTCAAGTTCAATTACCATCAGGTTTAACTTAAAATAAAAAATGCTCGAGTCACCATATGCCATGCTTATGCAACCGTATGACATGCATCTCATAGCACTTGAATATATCAGATCAACCTCATCAAAGTTCTACTTGCACAAATCATCCTTCATCTTTACTGGTTCTATATTACTGATCATTTATACTCATCATTTTTAGTTGTCTTTTATCATACAAAACTCATCATGCATATATGAAAAATTATACTGTATGCTCATCAAACCATGGTCATAACAAGATCACATAGTCCAACTACTCATGCTATATCTCACTAGTTCAAGCACTCATTTATGTTAACTAAGCATCTTGGTCACGACAAACAACTAACACAAGCATTATTATCCTTTTACTAACTATATGCAAGAAATATCATATATTCAAGTTGAAAATCATGGATATTGCAAACATACCATGAAAATGTTTGTGTGGCTTGCCTTAGTGCAGAGGAGCTTCACACTCCTCCTGGATGCCTTCAGGACAAGCTTCTCCTTCTGAAAAATAATTCAAATGACAAAAATAAAATATCAAAAACACTTCTAAAAATTACCAGAAATTCTAGACAGCAGGGAGAAATCTCTTCTTGGGTGTGCTGCTAGGATTTTCTAGTAAGAACACAATGCAAAAAGAATCAACTCATTTGGACTTGTGGTTTTAGAGTTACAGCTAGTCAAAGTTCTGGTCAAAGTTTGATTTAAATTTGAATTAAAAGAAAAACCAGGGGGGTGACATTGAAGGCGTAAACTCCCGGGGCGCCACCACTGATACCGCTTTGGGCGCAGTTGAGTGGCTGACAATGGGCCCCCGCTGTCAGTTTTGAGGGGAGAGGGAGAGAAACAGGGGAGGGCGGCGAGTCGCTGGAGCTTTCTCTGGCAAGGAGGGCTCAGCTGCCGATTTGAGTGGGGGGATGGGTAGCTGAGGTTCTTGCGCACCTGCACATACCTGAAACATGGCTAGGGGTGGCTGGACAGGGTCCGGACAAAGCTCTCCAGCGGCGGCAGCGGGTTGATCTCGTCGGAGTTTGCGATTTCGGCGAGGCAGGGCCGGTCCAGCGACTAAAACACACCAATGTGCACCAGTGGTTCACCGGAGACACACCGGAGGAGTCAGTTGACCTCGAGCGGCTCTCGAGGTGGAGGGGCAGAGGAAGGGGATCTCGGCGAGCTCGGCAACGGGGACGGCAGCCAGAGGCCTGCCCGGCCGGGCTGCGGCTACCTACAGTGTCGTGGTGGTTGGGTGAGAGTAGAGGTGAGGAGAAATAAGATTGGGAGGGCTCTATTTATAGGAGAGGCCGAGGCAGAGATTGAGTGCTCGGCGAAGTTCTCTGGAGGGGCGCCCGGCGACGAATGATGTCAGTGAGAGGGGAAGAAGACGTCGTCGCTCATGCGGGAACTGTGGGCGAGCAGCGACGAGCACAGGAGCCAGATACGCGACGAGCATAGGGGCACGAGTGCACTGTTGGCTTGGCCGCGCCATGCCCATGCTCACCATGGCGAGCTCTAGCGTCGGCGAGTGCTAGGTCAGATTTAAGGGGGTGGAGACGAGGATGGGGGCGCGGTTTGGCAAGGTGTGGCAGCCTGGGCAGCGAGCACACGCGCAACAGAGACGCGGGCCCGTCGCAGAGCACGTCAGCAGCATGCCAACCCCTCTGGATGAACGCGGTCACCGCGTGAAATCTTGCCTCAGGCTGAGCTAAGCGCAAACTCCAGATCTGGTGTGTAGTCCTTAGTGGTTTTGGTTGTTCTGTGTGTTTGGATGGGTCACAGGTGACCTGTGCGAGTGGGCGTCTTCCTGGCAAGTTTCTGGACAGAAACTTGTGAGGTTAACTGAGATTAAGAGCTATGATTTGGGGTTTAGCATTCACTTAGGAAGGTAATGAAGCTCAGAAAAGATCAGCCCCAAAGGATCAAGGAAAAATATACTTGCTGTCTAATGTGATCATTCTGTCCAGAACAGAAATGATTTTCTGTAGCAAAAATATTCCAAAAGGTTATGCAATAGTTTTGCTCAGGGAGGCGCCCTAGGGTTCAATGAATATTTCTGAATTTTCTCAGAATTTTAGGAGCAATAAAAATAGGGGTTGCTTTGGCGCATACTTCTCTGAAGTGATTTTTAGGGAAGAAAATGAATATTTTTCTTTTATGAAAAATATTCCTTGGGTTATTTTTGGAGTTTTTCAGAGAGGGAAAGATGAGCTAGGGATGGATGGGTCACTTGGGAGAAAGTCAAGGGTAGGACCAAGTGCTCAAGTCCATTTGAATTGATTCAAAACTCCAAATCCAAAGCAAATGCAAAAGAAAGTCCGGAAAAAGGAAGAAGGCAAATCTAGGCTGTCACAAACCTCCCCCACTTAGGATGAATCTCGTCCTCGAGATTCGGTTGCTTGGGAAAACAATTCTGGATAGGCTGTTGAGGGAGTCCTGGACTAGGGGGTGTCCGGATAGCCGAGCTATCATCATCGGCCGGACTCCAAGACTATGAAGATACAAGATTGAAGACTTCGTCCCGTGCCCGGATGGGACTTTCCTTGGCGTGGAAGGCAAGCTTGGCAATACGGATATGTAGATCTCCTACCATTGTAACCGACTCTGTGTAACCCTAGCCCTCTCCGGTGTCTATATAAACCGGAGGGTTTTAGTCCGCAGGACACAACAATAACAACCATCATACCATAGGCTAGCTTCTAGGGTTTAGCCTCCTTGATCTCATGGTAGATCCACTCTTGTACTACCCATATCATCAATATCAATCAAGCAGGAGTAGGGTTTTACCTCCATCGAGAGGGCCCGAACCTGGGTAAAAACATCGTGTTCCTTGTCTCCTGTTACCATCCGCCTAGACGCACAGTTCGGGACCCTCTACCCGAGGTCCGCCGGTTTTGACACCGACATTGGTGCTTTCATTGAGAGTTCCTCTGTGTCGTCACCAATAGGCTCGATGGCTCCTTCGATCATCAACAACAACGACGCAGTCCAGGGTGAGACTTTTCTCCCCAGACAGATCTTCGTATTCGGCGGTGTTGCACTGCGGGCCAATTCGCTTGGCCATCTGGAGCAGATCGAAAGCTACGCCCCTGGCCGTCAGGTCAGATTTGGAAGTCTAAACTTCATGGTTGACATCCGCGGAGACTTGATCTTCGATGGATTCGAGCCACAGCTGAGCGCGCCGCACTGTCACGATGGGCATGATTTAGCTCTGCTGCCGGATAGTGTCCTGGAGGCCGCACATGAGTCCGCTCCGATCCCCAATTCGGATCCGACTGCACAGATCGAGGATGGGTGGCTAGACACCGCCTCGGGGACTACAACCTCTACGACGATGGAGCCGAATACTGACCTTGTCCCTTGTGAAGCTCGTGACTCCGAGGTGCTGGACTCCTTGCCGGACTTACAAACCTCCCGCGTCCCCTCCAATCGAATCCGATTGGGCGCCGATCATAGAGTTCACCGCTGCGGACATCTTTCAACACTCACCTTTCAGCGACATCCTGAATTCGCTAAAATACCTCTCATTATCAGGAGAGCCCTAGCCGGACTGCGGTCAGGACGGTTGGGATGCGGACGACGAAGAAATTCAAACCCCACCCACCACCCACTTAGTAGCCACTGTCGACGATCTAACCGACATGCTAGACTTCGACTCCGAAGACATCGACGGTATGGACGACGATGCCAGAGACGACCAAGAACCAGCGCCTACTGGGCACTGGAAAGCCACCTCATCATATGACATATACATGGTGGATATCCCAAAGGATGGGAATGGCGAAGGAACGGCGGAGGAAGACCCCTCCAAGAAACAGCCCAAGCGCCGGCGTCAGCGGCGCCGCTCTAAACCCCGCCACAGCAAGAATGGAGATTCCGGCACCGGAGATAATAGCACCCCAGAGAGTGCCGAAGACAACCCCCTCCAGCAAGATTCAGCACAGGAGGACGGAGAAGCCAGCCCTCATGAGAGAGCGGCAGACGAAGAGGTAGAGGATGATAATTACATTCCTCCCTCCAGAGACGAGGCAAGCCTCGACGAAGACGAATTCGTCGTGCCTAAGGATCCCGTCGAACAAGAGCGTTCTAAACGCAGGCTTATGGCCACGGCGAACAGCCTCAAGAAAAAGCGGCAACAGCTTAGAGCTGATCAAGATCTGCTAGCCGACAGATGGACTGAAGTCCTTGCGGCCGAAGAGCATGAACTCGAACGCCCCTCCAAAAGCTACCCCAAATGCAAGCTGCTCCCCCGATTAGAGGAGGAGGCATATAAACCTGCATCACCAGCGCACAATACGGCTGACCGACCACCTCGTGGCCGCGACAGAGAGGCCTCTAGGCCCTCCACTAGAACCGTACCCCGGCACCGCTCGAAAAGTACGAAGCCACGGGGGAATGCGCCAGACTTGCGAGACATATTGGAGGATAAGGCAAGACAATCAAGATCGATCTACGGATCACGTGGGCGCCCCACGATGCACGACGACGACCGTCGCGCCGGATACAACAACTCCATCCGGGCCGAACACAGTAGACAATGCTCGCTTGAGCTACATCGTGATATAGCCGAATATAGAGGCGACACACACCCACTATGCTTCACAGATGAAGTAATGGATCATCAAATCCCCGAAGGGTTTAAACCCGTGAATATTGAATCCTACGATGGCACAACAGACCACGCGGTTTGGATCGAAGACTATCTCCTTCATATCCACATGGCCCGCGGCGATGATCTTCACGCCATCAAATACCTCCCACTCAAGCTTAAAGGACCAGCTCGGCATTGGCTTAACAGCTTGCCAGCAGAATCAATTCGGTGTTGGGAGGACCTGGAAGCCGCATTCCTTGATAAATTCCAGGGCACGTATGTGCGACCACCAGACGCCGATGACCTAAGCCACATAATTCAGCAGCCAGACGAATCGGCCAGACAATTCTGGACACGGTTCTTAACAAAGAAAAATCAAATCGTCGACTGTCCGGATGCAGAGGCCCTCGCAGCCTTCAAACATAACATCCGCGACGAGTGGCTTGCTCGGCACCTAAGACAGGAAAAGCCGAAATCCATGGCAGCCCTCACATCACTCATGACCCGCTTCTGCCCGGGAGAGGACAGCTGGCTAGCCCGCAGTAACAACCTCAGCAAAAATCCTGGCAGTCCGGATACCAAGGACCACAATGGCAGGTCATGTCGCAACAAGAACAAACGCCGCGTTTACGGCGATAACACTGAGGATACGACAGTCAACGCCGGATTCAGAGGCTCCAAACCCGGTCAGCGGAAAAAGCCATTCAAAAGAACTACTCCGGGTCCGTCCAATTTGGACCGAATACTCGACCGCTCGTGCCAGATACACGGCACCCTCGAAAAGCCAGCTAATCACACCAATAGGGACTGTTGGGTATTCAGGCAGGCAGGCAAGCTAATTGCCGAAAACAATGACAAGGGGCTGCATAGCGATGACGAGGAAGAGACACGACCGCCGAACAATAGAGGACAGAAGGGTTTCCCCCCACAAGTGCGGACGGTAAACATGATATACGCAACCCACATACCCAAGAGGGAGCGGAATCGTGCACTCAGGGACGTATACGCGATGGAGCTAGTCGCCCCGAAGTTCAACCCATGGTCCTCCTGCCCGATCACTTTTGATCGAAGGGACCACCCCACCAGTATCCGCCACGGCGGATTCGCCGCATTGGTTTTAGACCCAATCGTCGATGGATTTCACCTCACCAGAGTCCTGATGGACGGCGGTAGCAGCCTGAACCTGCTTTATCAGGATACAGTGCACAAGATGGGCATAGACCCCTCAAGGATTAAACCCACAAAGACGACCTTCAAAGACGTCATACCAGGTGTAGAGGCCAATTGTACAGGCTCAGTCACACTTGAAGTGGTCTTTGGATCCCCAGATAACTTCCGAAGCGAGGAGTTAATCTTCGACATAGTTCCGTTCCGCAGCAGCTATCATGCTTTGCTCGGACGGACCGCGTTTGCAAAATTCAACGCGGTGCCGCACTACGCATACCTCAAGCTCAAGATGCCAGGCCCTCGAGGAGTCATCACGGTCAACGGAAACACTGAATGCTCCCTCTGAACGGAGGAACACACAGCGGCTCTCGTGGCAGAAGTACAGAGCAGCCTCTTAAGGCAATTCTCGAGTCCGGCCGTTAAGCGTCCGGACACGGCTAAACGCGCCTGGAGTAACCTACAACAAGACCACTTGGCACGTTCCGAGCATGCGTAGCAATGCGGCCCCAACCCCAGCCCTTGCAAAATTGCAAGACTGGTCCTTCACGTACATCATTACGCTTTGGAGATACCATGGGCATAGGGGGAGGGGCATGACCATGACAGGCCCGGAATGCGGCTTAACCACACTAGGGGCTCCCAAGTGTGTCATTCTTTTTCCTTTTTCTTTTTTCTTACCCACAGGACTTCGTTCACCAGAGGCCCTGTCCGGCAGTAGACCTACCGAACTCACGATGCAACAGCCAGAGAAGGAGAAAGGCTACGACGAGTATCCAGGTGGTCTCCATTACGAGCATTAAATCTGTTTTATACACCATTCCACAGCCTACCCCTGGAGGGGGACATGTTTAATAGTCCCATCCCTTGCTTACCGCACTATTTGTATCGTTCTGCATTCATGGCAGTATTTCTTGGATAAACAATGCATCGCTTTTTTGCTTATAATTGCATTTCTTTCTTATACATATGTTCATTTATGACATGTTGCATCCGTACACTTTGGTACGGCTAAATACACCAGGGGCTTAAGTTCCCCACATTATGGTGTGATAAGTCCAAACACTTTCACAAGTGCGGCACCCCGAACATATAGCATTATATGCATCGGCTCCGAATCATCTCTTGGGTCAATAGTTGGGTTTGCCCGGCTCTCATGTTTTGGTACCTTACGTTCCGTTGCATCGGCTAAGGTAGCACTAGGAGAACCAATGTGATTGCGCCCCAGTTGAGCTGGGTGAGCGCCTCAGTGGAGAAAGCTAAAACTTACCGTCATGATAAGGCGAGAGCTGGTCGCTGTTCGAGAGGTTTTTTCGAGTCCCTAAAGACTTATGCCGCTTAGAGCGAGGAACCGGATTTGTCCGGCCCAGGCGTGGATAGCGCCCTGAACTCGGTCTTCTGAACACTAGGGGCTTTGCCGAAATTTAAAATTATAGAATTCTATGGCTAAGTGAGAGTGTTCAAGCATTATAAGTCCGGTTGCCTTGTTCATTGTGTTGAGCGCCTCCCTAGATGGACCCAAAATGGGAACAAGAGCGCTCAAGTTTATCCCGAACACCCCAGCACTCGTGGCATGGGGGCTGAAGCCGACGACTTGCCATCTCTCAGATTTGATAAACGGCCGCACAGAAGGTAATATTTTAAATTAACAAGCGTTGCTTAGCGCATATGAACAAAGTTTTCAGCGCACAGGATAACAAAATGCGAGTCTACTCAAATATTACATCTTTGGAGCACTCACCCGCAATCATGCGGGCACCCTTCAGGACACTCTTATAATACATCTCGGGCGTGCGATACTCCTTGCCTGTCGGTGGCGCATCCGTCGCAAGCTTCTCAGCGTCCATCCTGCCCCAGTGCACCTTTGCACGGGCAAGGGCCCGACGGGCACCTTCAATGCAGGCGGAGTGCTTGACGACTTCAACCCAGGGACACGCACCCACCAGCCGCCGCACCAGGCCGAAGTAGCTCCCAGGCATGGCCTCCTTGGGCCACAGCCGAACTATGAGGCCCTTCATGGCCTGTTCGGCCACCTTGTGGAGCTCGACCAGCTGCTTCAGCTGGTCGCTAAGGGGCACCGGATGTCCGGCCTCAGCATACTGAGACCAGAAGACCTTCTCCGTCGAGCTCCCCTCCTCGGCCCGGTAGAAAGTGGCAGCATCGGACACGCTGCGAGGCAGATCTGCGAACGCTCCTGGAGAGCTCCGAATTCGGGTAAGTAATAGGTAATTCACATTCACATGCTTGCTTTGCATGAAAAATGCCTTACGCGCCACTATTTTCTTCAACACCTCGATTTCCTAGAGGGCCTTGTGGGCTTCGGCCTTAGCGGCTTTGGCACTTTCAAGAGCCGACGCAAGCTCGGACTCTCGAGTCTTCGAGTCACGCTCCAAACTCTCGTGCTTTTCCACGAGAGCCTGGATCTCTTGCTGTACCTCCGCCACCCGCGCCTCCTGCTTCTCTCGCTCGGCTCGTTCCGTGGCCGCATTGCGTTCGGCCGCGGACACCGCCTCCTTCAGGGTTGCCACCTCGTTCGTAGCCCCTGAAGTACCCACGTTATCCTTGTTGTTTCTCTTGCAACCAAATCCTTTTCTGTAAGGTACAACTTTAATACGGTGTTACTCACCTTCCTTGTCCTCGAGCTGCTTCTTGGCACGGCTGAGCTCGCTCTCGGACTGCCCGAGGCTTTGTTTCAAGGTATTGACCTCTGCAGTCAGTGCGGCAGAGGTCAGCAGCGCAACCTGCAATCCCATATTGACATATTTTTTAAGACTCCTGCGTATATCTTTTTAGATCCTCAGTCCAGCTTTTCTTTTCGAACACCGAACCGAGCATCAGGGACTACTGTCTATGTGGTACTATTTTACATATATTTAAATTCTTACCACAAAGCCTGTTAGAAGGCTGCTGTAGGCTTCGGTCAGCCCGCTCTTGGCGAGATGAACCTTCTGAATCACCGCACTCATGACAGTGCGGTGTTCTTCTTTGATGGAAGCGCTGTTGAGCACCTCCAGCAAGTTATCCTGCTCCTCCGGTTGGACGGAGGCCGCCGGTGTCACAGTCTTGTCCTTCTTACGAAGGGGTTGCTTGCCGAACTCCGGAACCACTGCAGGTTCCGGTGCGGAGTCCGGTGCAAAGTCCGGGAGGTTGCCCTGCGGCACCTCCGGGGCCTCCTCCTCCTGGCGGGTCCCTTCCTGGTATCCACCTTGACGTCACCAGCGTCACGGGGGGTGGAGGCGGTCGGAAGAGAATCCATGTCCGGCGTGCCCAAGGACCCGCTTGACGAAGCAGGAAGATCCTCCTTGGGCGGACTACAGGTTGTATGCGGCATTAGAAAGAAACCATGTGACAAAAAGAAAAATTATAAAATCATCTAGGAGTCCGGATACTTACGACCTCGCCAAGGGCTTGGCCCTTGAGGGCCACTCCTCGTCGCCGTCGCCGACTTTGGCGGAACAGTCCAGGGGAAGGGTCCTTCCCTTCTTGGACCCTTCAGCCTCCGTGGTTGGGGAGGCCTTCCTTTTCTTCTCTCCCCCCGCTGGGGGAGAGGCCTCTTTCTTCTCCTCCTCGTCCTCGTGGGAGGAGTCCACCTCAGAGTCATCGGACGATGAGTCCGATACCACCTGACGCCGGGAACTCCTTCGGGTTCCCGTGGCCTTCTTCTTGGCCTTCTTCTCCGGTACTACGTAAAGTGCCGGGACCAGCAGCCCTGTCAAACGGGCGTCCGCTGGGTCTTCTGGAAGGGGAGCCGGACAGTTAACCTGTCTGGACGTCTTCTGCCAGGCCTGTTAAAGGTATTGGGAGTTTAGATCCCGCATAGAGTCAAACTATGAAAAGCAAGTGTCCCATAAAGGATGGCATAGCTTACCTCGCCAGCCGGACGCTGCGTGCTGAATCCGCGATCTTCGGTAGCGGATGCGGGAGCTTCGGCGCCCTTGAACAGCACCCTCCAGGTAGCTTCGTACGTAGTGTCGAAGAGCCCTCTTAAGGTCCGGTGCTGTGCCGGATCAAACTCCCACAAATTGAAGTCCCGTTGCTGGCAGGGGAGAATCCGGCGGACGAGCATGACCTGGATCACGTTGACAAGCTTGAGCTTCTTGTTCACTAGGGTCTGGAGACAGGACTGGAGTCCGGCCAGCTCTTCCGAACTACCCCATAGCAAGCCCTTCTCTTTCCAGGAGGTGAGCTGCATGGGGATGCCAGATCTGAATTCGGGGGCCGCTGCCCATTTAGGGTTACGCGGCTCGGTGATGTAGAACCACCCCGATTGCCACCCTTTGATGGATTCCACGAAGGCACCCTTGAGCCAAGTGACGTTGGGCATTTTGCCCACCATGGCGCCTCCGCACTCCGCTTGGCTGCCCTTCACAACCTTCGGCTTGACATTGAAGGTCTTTAGCCACAAGCCGAATTGGGGCTGGATGTAGAGGAAGGCCTTGCACACGACGATAAACGCCGAGATATTGAGGATGAAATTCGGGGCCAGATCATGGAAATCCAGGCCGTAGTAGAACATGAGCCCCCGGACAAAGGGGTGGAGTGGGAAGCCCAGTCCGCGGAGGAAATGGGGAAGGAATACCACCCTCTCATGGGGCCTGGGGGTGGGATGAGCTGCCCCTCGTTGGGGAGCCGATGCGCGCGCTGGACAGATATCCGGCGCTGCGCAGCTTCTATATGTGCCCCTCCGTAACGGAGGAGGCCATCCACTTGCCTCCCGCTCCGGACATGGCTGGAGAAGGTCGAGGTGAGATATGCGGACTTGGGCGCTGGAGCTCGAGTGCGCGGAGATGGATAAGCAAAGGAGGAAGAAGGCATAGGTAAAAAAGGTGGATCCTTATCCCCTTATATATGGGCGGATGAAACTATGCGTCCCTACTGGCCTGGTAAAACTCGCTTATCTCCCAAGCACCGCAATCAATGGTGCGGTTGGGTTACCCACGTCCGTATTGATGGGAATCCCTGAATAATGGGAACACGATCTCTGCTTCGACAAGACGTGCCAAGGAAACTGCTTCGCTAAACGCGCTGAGGTGGTATGATAAAAACAATTCGAGTAAAGGCTTGGTTGTGGTGTGACGTCACGCCACAAAATACGTCAGCAGATTGAACTTGTGTAAATATTATTCTCTCTATGGTGGTACGTGGAATTTATTTTACAGAGCCAGACACTATCCTGGTGTTCACAATCTTCTATGAATTATTCGGAGGAGGAACCCGCCTTGCAATGCCGAAGACAATATGCACGTCGGACTCGTCGTTATTGAAGCCTGGTTCAGGGGCTACTGAGGGAGTCCTAGACTAGGGGGTGTCCGGATAGCCAAACTATCATCATCGGCCGGACTCCAAGACAATGAAGATACAATATTGAAGACTTCGTCCCGTGTCCGGATGGGACTTTCCTTGGCGTGGAAGGCAAGCTTGGCAATACGGATATGTAGATCTCCTACCATTGTAACCGACTCTGTGTAACCCTAGCCCTCTCCGGTGTCTATATAAACCGGAGGGTTTTAGTCCGTAGGACACAACAATAACAACCATCATACCATAGGCTAGCTTCTAGGGTTTAGCCTCCTTGATCTCGTGGTAGATCTACTCTTGTACTACCCATATCATCAATATCAATCAAGCAGGAGTAGGGTTTTACCTCCGTCGAGAGGGCCTGAACCTGGGTAAAAACATCGTGTTCCTTGTCTCCTGTTACCATCCGCCTAGACGCACAGTTCGGGACCCCCTACCCGAGATCCGCCGGTTTTGTCACCGACAGCTGTCCATACAAATTCCTCTCTTTCCCAGGTTGCTTCTTCCTCAGTGTGATGCTCCCACTGAACTCTATAAAACTTGATTGCCTTACTGCATGTGACCCTCTCTGCCTCATCCAAGATTCTGAACGGTCTCTCCTCATAGGTCAAATCCTTGGCAAGCTCAATTTCTGACATATCAGTCCGCTTCTCAGTTGGTGAAATACACCTTCTCAGCTGTGAGACGTGGAACACATTGTGTACTTCCGACAACTCTGGGGGCATTTCCAACTGATAAGCAACTATGCCAACTCGGGTCATGACTGGGAACAGACCAATATCTCTTGGTGCTAATTTGCCTCGGGTCTGAAATTGCTTGATTCCCTTCATGGGTGTGACTCGGAGATAAACATGTTCTCCAGGCTCAGAACTGACTTGACGGTGTTTGGCATCATAATAACTCTTCTGTCGTGACTTAGCCAACTGTAGTCTATCTCGGATTTCCTTGACTTGTTTCTCTGCCTCCAAGATTAAATCAGCTCCGAAGAAACGCCTATCTCCAGTTTGAGACCAGTTTAATGGAGTGCGGCACTTACGGCCCTACAAAGCTTCAAATGGTGACATCTTCAGACTGGTTTGGAAATTGTTATTGTATGAGAATTCTGCATATGACAGACAATCTTCCCACTTGGGTCCATGGGCTAAATCACATGCCCGAAGCATGTATTCAAGGATTTGATTTACCTGTTCAGTCTGACCTTCTATCTGTGGGTGATAAGTTGTGCTGTATTTGAGGGCGGTCCCCAAAGCTTGATGGAGTCAGGACGAGAATGCAGATGTAAAGAGTGAACCTCGATCTGAAGTGATTGTTTTTGGCACTCCATGCAAACTGATAATCCAGGACACATATAATTGTGCAAGTTGATCAACGCGATATGTGGTGTGGATGGGAATAAAGTGAGCCACTTTAGTCAGTGTGTCCACTGTGACCCATACTGCATCATTGCCTTGGTGAGTCCTGGGTAGGCCGGTGATAAAGTCCATGCAGACATCATCCCATTTCCATTGCAAGACGGGTAGAGGTTGGAGATGTCTGATGGGTTTCTGGTGTTTCGCCTTTACTTTGTTGCATATGTCACAACAAATGAAAAAATAGGCGATGTCCTTTTTCTTTCCAGCCCACCAGAATATCTGTCGAAGGCCTTCGTACATTTTAGTACCGCTGGGGTGTACCAAGTATGAGAACTCATGTGCTTCTGCCAAAATCTTATTTCTCAAGTCTGCTTGCTCGGGTACGCATATCCGTCCTTGAAACCTGAGTCTACCCTGTGCATCCTCAGAGAAATCCTGAATCTTGCCTTTTCGCAGACGTCTGAGATGTCCTTGTAGAATATCATCGTTGGCCTGGGCCATGTGAATCTCATCCTAGAGAGTAGGAGTTACTGCCAAAATATTAGCAAGGCCGGCGTTTACAATTACCAAGTTAAGCTGAGCAATCTCTTGTTGGAGTTTAGGGGGCAAGCACTCCATCATGGAATTTAAACTGGCAGGCTTGCGACTGAGGGCATCAGCTACGTTAGCTTTCCCGGGATGGTAATTTATTCCCAGACCATAGTCCTTGACCAACTCAAGCCATCTTCGCTATCGAAGGTTTAAGTCTGGCTGAGTGAATATATATTTCAGACTCTTGTGGTCGGTGAATATTTGCCATATTTTCCCAATAAGTAGTGTCTCCAAATTTTTAGAGAGTGCACAACCACGGCCAATTCCAAATCATGTGTAGGGTAATTTCCTTCATGGGGTCATAGCTGACGAGATGCATAAGCTACCACCTTGCCATCTTGCATGAGTACGCACCCAATACCTTTTCTGGATGCGTCACAATACACATCAAAGTTGCGGTAAATGTCTGGGATAGTCAGCACTGGTGCTGATGTTAATCTGGTTTTTAGCTCGTTGAAGCTCTTCTCGTAGTCCTCATTCCACTCAAACTTATCTTTCTTGAGGAGCTCTATCATTGGCTTGGCAATCTTGGAAAATCCTTCAATGAACCGGCAGTAATATCCGGCTAATCCAAGAGAACTCCAAATTTTAGATACAGTCGTGGGTTCTTCCCAATCAAGCACATCTTTTACTTAGCTGGGATCCACTACGATGCCTTCTGCCGACAGAACATGTCCCAGAAATCCGACTTGTTTGAGCCAAAACTCACACTTGCTGAAGTTTGCATATACCTGATGGTCATGGAGTCTCTGTAAGACTGCTCAGAGGTGTTCCTTGTGCTCTTCATCACTTTTTGAGTATATGAGAATGTCATCGATGAAAACCACCACAAACTTATCCAAGAATTCCATGAACACCTTATTCATCATATGCATGAAAAAGGCTGGGGCATTTGTGAGACCGAAAGACATCACTGTATATTCATAGAGACCGTAGTGGGCAGTGAACATGGTCTTAGGAATATCTTCCTTCTTGATCTTGAGCTGATGGTATCCGGTCCTTAAATCAATCTTGGAAAATACTTTTGCCCCACTAAGTTGATCGAACAAATCACCAATCCTTGGTAGCGGGTATTTGTTCTTGATGGTGACATTGTTCAATCGACGGTAGTCCACACACATTCGACTGCTGTCTTTCTTGTCCACAAAGATTGCGGGTGATCTCCATGGTGATGAGCTTGGGCGGATATATCCTTTCTGCAGCATATCATACAACTGTTTCTTTAACTTCACGAGTTCGGATGAAGGCATTCGATAATACTTTTTGTATAATGGTGCTGTCCCGGGCACAAGATCAATTGAAAACTCAAGCTCTCTGTCTGGACACATTCCGGGTAATTTCTCGGGGAATACATTGGGAAATTCACTTACCACAGGAATCAGATTCAATTCTTTGGCTACAGTTGTGAAGACCAGTTCTCTATTGTGTATACTTTTCTGGGCATAAAATTTTATGGATCACCCTTCCTGATTTGTCAAAGTGACTTCTCGGGTCGCACAATCGATGCATACTTGATATTTGGTCAACCAGTTCACTCCCAAAATAACATGCAACTTGGCAGACTCGATGACTATCAAAGCAGTTGAAAAACGGACCCCCTTGATATCAATTTCCAAATTTTGACAGACCAGATTGCTTTTGAGAACGGATCCCGGGGATTGAACCATCATTCTTTTTCCCAAAAGCGAGCAAGGAAAATTGTTTCAGGCAACAAAACTCCGATAAACAAAAGAGTGGGAAGCCCCAGAGTCAAATAAAATTATTGTGGGTATGTCATTAACACGAAACATACCAATGAAGACTTCGGGGTTTTCCTGGGCTTCGTCTGTGGAGAGGTGATGAACTTGTCCTTGGACGATCTTTTGGGTAGGATATGGCCCCATGTGGTTGACTTGCAATCGGAATGGGGCATTTGACTTCTTGGGACACTATCTGGCATAATTTCTGGTCATCCACAATTAAAGCAGGAGTTTTTGTGCTGACAATCTTCGTGCACTGGACTGGTCACGACATTTTTGACTTGGGTAGTGGTTTTGTTCACGTTCTGCTGCCAATATGGTTTGTACTCCACTTGAGTTTGCCGCCAGGTACGGGCCTTCTACACGGGCTGTCCGTCCTTCTTAGTCTCGAATTTACGCTTGTGGTCGTTATTCGCGGGTCGGTTGTCATGCACAGGCTTGTACTCCCTTTCTGCGATGAGGGCCTTGTTTACCAGAGACTGGAAATCTGGAAAATTGAGCCTGCAGAGAGCACTCCTAAGGTGTTGATTTAATTCTCCAAGGAACCTGTCGATCTTCCTTTCTTCCGTGATCACATCATAGAGAGAATAACGGGCCAGATGGTGAATTTGTGCAAATATTCACTTACTGACAGACTTCCTTGAGTGAGACCCAGGAATTCGCGTTGCTTGACCATCATGATACCAGCTGGAATATGGTACTTGAGAAATTGGTCCTTGAAATTAGTCCACGTGATTTCTTCACCCGCAGGCCACAAAGCTTTAGCATTATACCACCACATAAACGTTTCTTGGTCAGCTTCATCAGTACGAGCAATTTCAAGCTTCTCTCAATAGTTCATAACCAATCATCTGCTTCCAAAGGGTTAACCACTTGACTGAAACTGGGAAGCTTAGTCCTTTGAAAATCTGACAACTTGGAGTGATGGCCATTTTGATTCCCATTCTGCACTACAAGAAATATGTCAACTTGTGACCTTCTCTCAATGACCCCGGAAGAATTGGTCATAAATCTATGACCATTTGAGACCAATTGGTCAAAAATTGTTCGGGGGCCTCCAAACCTGAACTATAACGACCATTTTGGTCAGAAAGGTCGGAATTTCCTTACACGAAATGCTCATAAAGCAGATAGCACTGGTCCGCTGCCTTATTTCTAGCTGATCACGACCAATATAGATGGTCATAACCTTGTAAATTATGGTGGGTTGCTATGACTAGGCGCCACCTCATCAGTTTTGCCGATGTGTCATCTCCATGTGTCAATCTTTACCCTAGGTTGTGAAGCAACCTATATTTTTGTCATTCCCAAAATTCCCAAAAAAATATCATAAATTCTTTTGGTCATATCTTCGTCAAATATGTAAAAAACCTTCCTTGCCTAGTTAAAAAATAATTCAACAATATTCATTTTCCTATTTTGTTCAGAACAGCACTTTGTAAAGGAAGTGCTATTTATATATTCTTGATTGCCCTCAAAAATTTTGGGCACTATTTCCTATCCAAATCATTGCATCATGACAAAATTCAGCTCCATTTGCCCAGTAAATCTTCCTCGGCAAATTTCCAAAGTTTTTGTCCACCTAGGACCTTTGTGAAAGAAGTACTAGCTATGCATATACTAATGAGTTGAATTTTTGCCACATATTCTATATGCATATGTAACTTACCTACACTAAACTTGATCTCAGTTCATTTAGCCAATTTCTCTCACTAATTTTCCGAAGTTTCTGTCCAGAGAAGAACATTGTGAAGGAAGTGCTATTTATATATTCTTGATTGCCCTCAAAATTTTTGGGCACTATTTCCTATCCAAATCATTGCCTCATGACAAAATTCAACTCCATTTGCCCAGTAAATCTTCCTCGGCAAATTTCCAAAGTTTTTGTCCACCTAGAACCTTTGTGAAAGAAGTACTAGATATGCATATCCTAATGAGTTGAATTTTTGCCACATATTCTATATGCCAATGTAACTTACCTACACCAAATTTGAGATCATTTCATTTATCCAATTTCTCTTGCTAATTCTGCCAAGTTTCTGTCCAGAGAAGAGCATTGTGAAGGAAGTACCACTTTCGCATGTCCAAATTGTATCAATTTTCTATATTGCTTTCCTATGCCCAAATAACCATCCTCCACCAAATTTAAGCTCAATCCATTCATTATTTTGAGCCCAGTTTCAACGTTCATATTTTTGTCAAGTGTGGTACTTTGCAAAGCAAGTACCACCTAGGCTACTCCTTTTGAACTGAAAATTTGTGAAGACAGTCTTCTTAGTAGGTGATCGTCCTCAGTCAAAACTCACGCCCATTGGCCATGTGCATTTCCCATACCTCTAATCAAATACTTGGCTGCTAATTCCTAGGGTGTAAAAAAGCTGACATGATTTAGCATCTTATTTTTAATCGATCACGACCAATTTGAATGGTCATAACATCATCGAAGAGATACTGCGGTCTGATTGGTCCAAAAACATATCACGCGGATCATGCATTAAGCACCGTCAGATGCTCCAGATCCGACGGTAGCCCTCGTTGCTCTCACCCCCCTCCCGAATCACCCCGTGCCCCTCTCATCCCTCTCACCCTCGTCCACCCACAAAACCCTAGCTCATCTCTCGTACGCCGCCGCTGCTCCCTTCTACCCGCCATCGCCGATCCCTTCTCCCCATCGCCGCTGCTCCCTTTTCCCCACCGTCGGTCTTTCACCCACGCGTTCCCCAGAACAGACTCCACCCACCTCGCGCTCCCCAGAGCTGTCTCGAGCCGCCTCCTTGCGCTCCCCAGATCCGTCTCGATCCGCCTCTGCCTCGACACCAGCCGCCTCCACCCACCTCCTGTCTCCTCCCTCTCACTCCTCTGCCCGCCCGCACACGCCCGACCGTCCTCTCCCCCGCGACGAGCACCGCGCCAAGGAGCAAGGAGGGCAGCCAGGCGGCCGGAATGCCCATGCAGAAACGCTCGCACCCGTCGCTCGACGCGGACGATGACCACGTCCAGGAGGAGGCTACCGCTGTCGCTGGGGCCGCCGACTCCGAGATGGAGGGCGGTGGCGCAGGCGTCCAGAGGGCGGCCAACGCAGGCTCTGTTGAGCTAGCCAAGAATGGTGCCGGTGAGAGCACTACTTCCAGCGACGTACGCCGCTGACTCATCTCCCACCATGCTATGTCCGTCAGTTTAGGTTGCTTCGATTTGATGCATATGATTTAGGATCTATTCATCTCCTCTTCCTTCATCATGAGTTGATCCGGTTTCTGGCCTTGTTTCTCGTGGTTTTGTAGCGTGGATCCATTCACCAAGAAGAAGTGGTATGAAAAATTAATCCAATACTGAAGAAGTGGCCTTACTGTTATGTTTATCTGTCCTATGAATTTGAATGGTTGGTACTCCATTCTACTACTGCTCTATTCCGTGATCTCCCACTAATTAATCTTCTTCGTGATTGTGGAGCCCGGTCGTTTGGCGCAATCCTATGTGTGTCTAGAAACCTAATGCTGATCTTTATAAGATCTTCAGCTGATGTTGATCTCTTCTCTGTAGCTGCATACCTAGCTAGCTCGATCTGCATTTAGATGTTTTCATGCATTGCATGAGCTTTGTTCTTAATGGTTATGCATGTTTAGCTAGTTCTCGCAGCGAGGCATATTTGCGATGCCAGTATAGCTCGACGTCCATGGCAGGAGCTCGGTGCTTGCTCAACGTCCATGGTGTCCACGCGTACGCATGCACGGTTTACCAACTGCTGCTCTCAAGCGCAGCTGTATTTCTACTATGCTTCCCCTCCATTTTAAACTAGTCTCGCCTCATTGCTCGCTGACGGTGCATGCTAGCTGCATGCATGTACATGCATCTTCTGAAATAGAGTGATTGGTTTGAATTCAAGTGCAGAATATAGGCAAATGGGTGCTAGCTGTACATATTTATTGCCTCCGTTCAGTGTCGATTTCTTCAGTGTAATATTGCCTGCATGCTTTTAATTTTGCTCAGTTTTTATTGCTTCAAATCGCTTCCTCCATGACACCCCAATCCGGGCGGCGGCAGTAGCGATGGCGTCGATAATCGAGTGTGCCTAACTCTGCATCTATAACTAGCCCATCTTCTTTGGACGGTTAGCTGCTTCATCCCCACATTGAAATCTTGACCCCTTTCTTGTTGATGGACTCGTTGAATGATTCGTATGTGCGTGGATGCAGGGTGCAGGTGCTCTACTACGCGCTACTCCTGACGGGTCACCTGGACAGATGTTCTGCTTGTTTTCGAGCTACTACCACTTTTTTAGCTACTGCCACTTGTTTCTATCGGTAATCTAAGCACTTGTTAGTTTAGTCAGGTAGGGGATTAGAGTGAAATGATCCTATAGGAGGTCCTGGATGATGATGTGTAAACAATTATTTTCTCTAGCATTAGTATGTCAAATTTGTCTAGGTTAGTAGATGAGGATTCTGCTAGCTGACATACTAATGTTGGTCAATGATTGATGCTTCATAGCGGACAACTACTGGTTTTAATATGCAAACAACAACAGTGCCAGAGATGTTATGTAATAATTAATGTGTACTTGTTGAATGTTCTTGCTTATATTAGTGTCTCTTATTTCTTTTCTAATTAATGTCTCTCATTTTTGTTCTAGTTAATGTGTAACTAAGAATGAACATACTTCTCTCTTTTTAGACTGCTAGATTGCACAAGTTGAATGATCTGCTCTAGTTTAAACAAGTTGGGATCCATCAATATAATAGGACTTTGTTTGCATTTCACCTAGCTTGTAACCAATATCCTTATTGCTAATTTACCTCAAGTTTATCTAACATGGTTAAAATGAGCGCTGTAAAGTTTCATGTCTAAGCTCAATTTTTATCCTAAGTCCTTAAGTAATTATTTTTGTTACATCATAGTTTGCTGAGAATATTAACTTGAACATTGTATGTATGCCCTGATGCAGGTACACACACACACACACGGTTCAGCAAATACCAAGCTGCAGTGAAACAACCTGGAGCTAGAGAACACCAAGGATAAGATCAAGGAAGTTCTTGCCTTGTTGGAAACATTGTGAGGTTCGTGCATCATTAGGATTGCTTGAGTGATCTCAGTATTGTCATTGTGATGTTCCTAACCTCCCTCTTTTCGCTATCCAGATCATGACCAAGCATGACAAGAAGGGAGGCTCATCAACCACCTCCCAGCACACATATCATGACCGATGATGAGACACTACAGGTGCGCTTCTTGTTTGTACATTCCTTGCTTGGTTGGTGTCATGGAGATATGCACATGCCATGTGTTGTACGACCTCTCTGTTCTTGTTTCTTGTCATCTATACTTATCTGTTGGCTTGTCCTTGATGTAATACCCACATGGACTATCATATTGGTGGTTGGCTAACGGATTGCATTGCAAATATACTGTTCTTGATCGTCTAATGCTTTTGGTTGCCGATAATAGGACCTATAGTTAGTAAACCTGCAATTAGCAAGTTATGTTTATGGTCTATCATGCTGAAATACAAAAAATGTTTTGTGTCACATGCTTAACAGACTTTGAACTATATACCTGGTTCGGCTGTAGAGAAAAATGCACCTAGTTGTTTAAGACACTGAACTATTCAGCCTACCAACTCAAACTACCATCAGTATCCAACAAACGGCTATGGAAATAATTTTTGCCACCAATCCTTTGTTTTAAACAAGTACTAATATTTTGGCAGGACAAAAAAGTTGCAAATTCTGATGATGGTTTATGTTCCTTCTTTTAGGTTACGAGAGATGATGCTGGAGAGATGCCCTTACCAAATTGGAAGGGATGCAACCAAATCTAATCGACAGCATAGCAGTTATCTCCAAATATCTAAGCTAGTGATCATATTTTCAATGATTTTTTTTCTGTTTGGCCTTCCTGTAGGTCTACACATAAGTGGAAGTTGTACTGTATATTAGCTGTGATGTTGTTTTTTATTGCCAAGGTTATTTGAACGTGGCCATCGTTTGTTATGGATGACAATCTTTTAGTTGCTGCTTCTTATGTCTATAATGTGATGAAGATGTAATGGAAAGAAATGTTGTATGATGGAACAAACGTTGCTTTGTCAGCAAACTTGAAAAAAATTCAATTGTTTCTCTGTCGTCTAGTCCTTTTGCATTAGTAGGCTGAAAATATTGATGGGCTGGAAGAGGTCTTGGCCCAAACAATGTTGGATAATTTAATTCCTGGGTTGCAAAAAGGCCTTGCCCCAAATGGTATTAGGTTGACGAAATGACTGGAAAAAAGGCCGAGCCCGGATAGAAAAGGCCCAGCCATATAGCAGAAAAATCAGTCCAAAAAAACATAAAAGGACGAATTACTGGCTCAGTCCATCTAAAACACCAAATTGGACCGGCTGAATCTTATCAACGACCTTTTCAATTGGTCGCAATTTTGCCACGTCAGATTGCCACGTCGGATTCGACGTGGCCTGGGAAGACAGCCAGTGACCAAAACAAAAGGACATAGAATCCATGACTTTTGTTTTGGTCGTTGCCTTCCACGACATTCTCACAGAGAAGGTCGTTAAGTTTAGTTTATGACCGCCAGCTTCTGACCATCTGTTTTCGGTCACAAAAAGGTCCCAAATGAAAAACAATGACCTTTCAACGACCAATAGTGATGGTCGCAACTTGACGCATTTCTTGTAGTGATGCCCAACCTTAGCTTGCACACTTTTTAATAACTCAATCAGATCATTGTTCCTTCTTTCTTCAAACATGCACATAATTTGTTCAGTGGAGGGTGGATTTGGTGGTGGAGGCGGTGGTTGCGGATACGGCTCAGGGGAGTGTCCTGCCTGTCTTGCTGAGCGACGAACAGGGACATCCTCACAAGCATGCGTGCTGCTGCCTCCCCGCATCATTCTACTGTTTATTTTTCCCAATACAAGCAACCGCGATGAGAAACATCCAAACATGGAAGAAAAGCCCAAACCCGAAAGAGCAAAATGAAAGGTATACATGCAACTACTGGCATACATGCAACGATACATCATGGCTCATACAACTACATCCATACATTACATGATCACTGCGGATACTAGGTGCTCTAGGACTGTGCCGGTGTTGTTGGATCCTCTCCTGAGTCAGACCCAGATCATGAACTAGCGACGTTAATTGAGACCTCCGGGTTAAAAGTAACACGACGACGCTGCCTCGAGGGATCTCCCTTAAAGGTAGGTGCGGGATGAGAAGGGATCATGGGAGCTGTGGGGGTAGCAAGAAGAGATGCCCACTCAGCAGGAGCACCGTGTGGGTTCACAGTCGAGGTGCCCGACCTACTCGGGGGAGTAACCGGGGAAATAGGTGAGCTACAAGTGGGCACAATATAAGGGGTAAATTCCATAGAAGGTGGAGTAGGGTAGGATCTAGCGGTGGCTAAAGCAGAACGAGCACGAGTCAGCTCTCGAGTTAGCTCATGAATCAGAAGATAACTAGCAGTGATATATCAAGAAAGGTGGCTAGTGTCACTATCAGACGCCAGATCGATGACAGGAAAATGAACACGACCATCATCGTGTAGAGATGGGTAGTAGCGAAAACTTGGGTGATTCTGCATCCAAACCTCGGTATAGCGTAACTCAACATGAATCTCAAACGCAGCAAACTGAACGGCCTGAGTGGTGGTGGATGCATAACCGCTCCGAGAGGTACGAGTGTAAGATCCTGTTGACGAACTGGTGCGAAGAGGAACCATGGCTTGATACTCATACATGGAGTCGGCTAGACGCTCCCGGTACACCCGATATGCTGGGTTGTTACCGTGAGGGTACAGTCGACGCCATACGTTACGAAGGAGATGTGGTGAAGTGTACGACATCAGCTCCAACTGGCATGGATACGGCACCAGAGCCATCTACACTCACAACCATTAACCGGTTAGAAATAACAATAAATCTAATGCATGTAATGTAGCATCCAGATGCAAACACTAGCGGCACTCAATTAGAAAGCTAGCTAGCGTTTACTTAACATGTTGGGGTATAGCATGTCCTACAGTCAGCGTGGCTCTGATACAAAGCGTTGTGGCACCCCGGCTCAGAGCAACTGATTTACCTTGCATTGCCAACCCAGATATCATGTCTTCTGGCAATACACAACATCTTGGTACAGAAAATAACCGCTTTATTGAGACTAGAGGAAGAATTGTGTGACATTACATCAAGTAGCGAGGCCAAGCGGCACACTCGGTGCGGCTGAACAATGTGTACATTATTTAGTGAACATAAAGGGGCCTCGATCACAACAACTATGCGGCAACGGAACGACGACAAAGAGGAACTCCATAGCACAGGGACACCAATGTGGACATGATCTAGACACGGCAGTACTCCGATCCATTTAGTCTTTCCTGAAATCTAGCATAACACGCCAGGTCAGTACATTGAATGTACTTGCAAGCTCACAACAAGCATTAACATAATGACAAACAATATCATGACATTTTATCAAGTTAAATGCAAACAACAACATGCTTCTCATGCCATGCATCCAATCTTCTGCGCGGAGTCCCTCGGACTGTCTTACCAACGGGTTGCCTCGCAACCAAACGGTGATCATTATGGGTCACAAACGGAACCATACTCGGTTCAACGGGTTACCTTGTAACCAAACGGTGATCATTCACGGATCGCAAACGAAACCACAACGGTCACTCTCACTAACATCCTCATGATTCAACTAGTGCAATGCAAATAACTTAGTGTGAAGGATTACTTTATAAGAGTTGATCCATGGTGTGACTTACTTACGAACTGGGCACTTATCCACAGGCGCGGCTATCGGTAGATTTAATACACTTTGTAGAGGTAGCGCACGTTACCCACACCACAGAACCCATGGCCTCGCACTCCCATTCAGGTGGACCAACGACATTTTGATAGAACTCCCCCATTGCCATGACACTCTTTCGGCCACTCCGACCAACTCCCCAGTGGGCTAAGTCATGGGTGGCCTCGTGCCTACCAAAGGAAAAATGGAGACCGTCGTGGCAAATAAATAGTTCCAAATGGGGACAAGGTACCATAACAAAAACGGGCACACAAGGATATGTCTGCTTACTGGGCCAGGGTAACACACGACCATAACCTTCCCTTGTTGGAGGCACCGACAAGAGGCATGACAACGGACCAACTAATGGCCTTCCCATACCAAGGCAAATGTGGTTGCACTCGTCAGCCTGATTCAGTGGCACCATGACCCGATCAAGTTTATGTTCAAGTTCAATTATCATCAGGTTTAACTTGAAATAAAAAATGCCCGAGTCACCATATGCCATGCTTATGCAACCCTATGACATGCATCTCATAGACTTGAATATATCAGATCGACCTCATCAAAGTTCTACTTGCACAAATCATCCTTCATCTTTACTGGTTTTATATTACTGATCATTTATACGCATCATTTTTAGTCATAACAAGATCACATAGTCCAACTACTCATGCTATATCTCACAATTTAGAGTACTCATTTCTGTTAACTAAGCATCTTGATCATGACAAACAACTAACACAAGCATTATTATCCATTTACTAACTATATGCAAGAAATGTCATATATTCAAGTTGAAAATCGCGGATATTGCAAAGACACCATGAAAATCTTTGTGTGGCTTGCCTTAGTGCACAGGAGCTTCACACTCCTCCTGGATGCCTTCAAGACAAGCTTCTCCTTCTGAAAAATAATTCAAATGACAAAAAGAAAATATCAAAAACACTTATGAAAATTACCAGAAATTCTAGACAGCGGGGAAAAATCTCATCTTGGGTGTGCTGCTAGGATTTTCAAGTAAGAACACAACGCAAAAAGAATCAACTCATTTGGACCTGTGGTTTAAGAGTTACAGCTAGTCGAAATTCTGGTCAAAGTTTGATTTAAATTTGAATTAAAAGAAAAACCAGGGGGGTGACGTCGAAGGCGTAAACTCACAGGGCTCCACCACTTATACCGCTTCGGGCGCAGCTGAGTGGATAACAGTGGGCCCATGCCGTCAGTTTTGAGGGGAGAGGGAGAGAAACAGGGGAGGGCGGCGAGTCGTCGGAGCTTTCTCCGGCAACGACGGCTCAGCTGCCGATTTGAGAGGGGTGAGTAGCTGAGGTTCTTGCACACCTGCACGTACCCGAAACGTGGCTAGGGGTGGCCGGACGGGGTCGTGGCGAAGCTCTCCAGCGGCGGCTCTCAGTGTCAAAACCGGTGGATCTCGGGTAGGGAGTCCCGAACTGTGCATCTAAGGCCGATAGTAACAGGAGGTGGGGGACAAAATGTTTACACAGGTTTGGGCCCTCTCTATGGAGGTAATACCCTACTTCCTGCTTGATTGATCTTGACGAATATGAATATTACAAGAGTTGATCTACCACAAGATTGTAATGGCTAAACCCTAGAAATCTAGCCTATGAGGTTATGATTGTTGTGCCTTAACCCTAAAAGTCTGAACCCTCTAGTTTATATAGACACCGGGGGGACTAGGGTTGTACAGAGTCGGTTACAGAGAAAGGAATCTATATATCCGAATTGCCAAGCTTGCCTTCCACGCCAAGGAGAGCCCCATCCGGACATGGGACCGAGTCCTCTATCTTGTATCTTCATAGTCCAACAGTCCGGCCAAAGTATATAGTCCGGTTGTCCGAGGACCCCTTAGTCCAGGACTCCCTCAGTAGCCCCAGAACCAGGCTTCAATGACAATGAGTTCGGCGCACAGATTGTCTTCGGCATTGCAAGGCAGGTTCCCTCTCCGAATACTCCAACATAGCCTTCCGAACATAGAAAACATATCCGGCACTGCAAAACAAGTACCACACACAACCGTACAAAGTATAATATTTCACGAGTCCAATCCGCTGACAACTTTTTGTACCGTGACATCACGCCATTGCCCGGTCATTATTCGAACCGTTTTTTAGCCTGCCGCTCCATATTTCAAGGTGCAGTTTCATTGGCACGTCTTGTCGAAGCAGAGATTGTGTCCCCTTATCACGGGATTCTCATCAATACGGGCATGGGTAACCCAACCGTGTCATCTGCACGGCGCTTGGGGAATAGGCGGATTTTAAGGCGAGCAGGGAGGAGCATGACTTTTACTACCTTTATAAAGGGCTAAGTATTCATCCTTGTTCAGCCACTCCTTCTCCTTCCTCTGCCCATCCATTTTCGAGCTCCAGCGCCCAAGCTCTCGCCTTCTCCGCCCAAAAAAGCACTCCAATCATGTCCGGATTCGGAGCTGGAGGCAAGTGGATGGCCTCCTGCGTCAAGAAGAAGGACATCAAGGAGCTCCGGGAGGCCGGGTACCTGGCCAAGGAAATCGTTCACCGACTTCCGGCCAAGGGACAGATCATCCCTACCCCAGAGCACCATGAGAGGGTTGTGTTTCTCACACACTTCCTCCGCGGGATGGGATTCCCTCTTCACCCGTTTGTCCGTGGACTAATGTTTTACTATGGGCTGGACTTCCATGATTTGGCCCCCAACTCTATCCTCAACATCTTGGCATTTATTGTCATGTGCGAGGCCTTCCTCCGCATCCCACCTCACTTCGGCCTATGGCTGAAGACTTTTGATGTGAAGTCCAAGGTGGTGAGTGGCCAAGAAGCTGAGTGCGGAGGCGCCATGGTGGTCAAGATGCCCAATGTCACCTGTCCCAAAGGCTCCTTTGTGGAGACTGTCAAAGGGTGGTAGTCGGGGTGGTTCTACATCACCAAGCCGCGCGACTCCAACTGGGCAGCGGCCCCCGCGTTCCGATCTGGCGTTCCAATGCGGCTCACCTCCTGGCAAGAGAAGGGCTTGACCTGGGGTTTTCTGGACGAGCCGACAGCACTCCAGACGCGCGTCCAGAGTATGATAATCAAGAAAGTCAAGCTCATCAACATAGTCCAGGTTATGCTCATCCGCCGGATTCTTCCATGCCAATGCCGGACTTGCTATCTGTGGGAGTATGACCCGGCCAAGCACCAGACCCTATTAGAGCTCTTTGGCACGACACACGAAGATATATGGCAGGTGCTCTTCAAGGCCAACGAGATGCCGCCGGCCATGGACGAGGATCATGAGCATGACCTAACTCACCCTGCAAATTTGGTAAGTCCTTTCATGTTTTCAAGGTGTACCCTTTACTCGCATATTTGAGGAAGGCATCTAAATCTCCCTATCGATTATTTCAGGATTGGACAAAGATAGCGGAGCAGATCGACAGTCCGGCTCCGCTGCCCGAAGGCCCAGAGACTCCGCTCCTGACGAAGATGCTATTTCCGGCGCCCTACGAGGTGCCGGAGAAGAAGGCCCAAAAGAAGGCCAAGGGGACCAGAGGTGGTCTCTGCCGCAAGGGTACTTCGGACGCGACATCCGAAGACGCCGAGGCTCACTCCTCCGTCGCCGAAGACGACGAGGAGGAGGAGGAAGAAGAAGAAATCCATCCCCCTGTTGGGAAAAGAAAGAAGAGGACAGCCTCCACACACAGGGAGGCCGAGGAGTCCAAGAATGGGAAAACTTCCCTTCTGGACAACTCCGCGGCGGCCACCAACACCGGCGGGGAGTGGGAGCCCAAGGTCAAGCCCCTAGACAAATCGTAAGTACACACAGTAATGTATCTGGCCTTTTTACTTATTATTTTTAATGTGCTGGATCGTGCACTTGCAGTCCGGCTCGTTCCAGTCCCGAGCGGTCCTTATCCTCAGAGGATTCGCTGGATCCGGCTGCGGTGGACAGCGGGACCCTTCCATCGGCCACTTCTCCCCGGGACCTGGATGGCACTGAGGCATCGTCCTGAAGGATCCCTTGCCCGAGAGAGAATCTGGAGGCTGGTAGGAGGGCGCCGGAGGGTGAAGCCTCGGGGGACGGACACATGGGGGAGCAAACCCCCATGGATACTGATGATGGGGGCCGTGTTCAATTCGGCCCTCATCCGAATATAAGTCCGGAGACCCCTATGATTCTGGAATCAGGTGAGCAGCCCCCTTCGAAGGGAAGGTGCGCGCCTATATCGCCGATGACCTCTGTCCAACCAGAGGCACAAGACTGGTTGCTGGAAGCGCTGAAAGGCACTTCCATTGTTGATGAACAACTTACCCTAATGGGTACGGTGATTGGGAAGGTCCAGTCCGCGAAAAGCGGGTTGACCGAAGCCTGCACTAGCCTTCTAACAGGCTTTTAGGTAAGTAATGTAATCGTAAACATATTATTACGGTATAGACAGTAGCCCCTGATGCTCTGTTTGGTGTTCGGAATGAAAAGCCAAACAGAGGATCAAAATAAGTTTCGCAGGAGTCTAACATAATATGTCTATGTGAATAAGCACGCGTCACTGCTGGCTGTTGCCGCTCATACTGCGGAGGTCTCCGGACTGAAGAAGTACCTAGAGCGGGCTGAGGAAGAGCTCGGCCTCGTGAAGCAGCAGCTGGAGGACAGCCAAGGTATGCAGTAACCTGTGCGTATATTTAGGAAGGATATATGGTTCGTGCTGACTAAAGTGTCATGAAATTTATTAGGGGCCATGACCGAAGTAGCGGCCCTCAAGAATGCGTTGGCCGAGGCTGAGGACAAAGCAGCCAAGGAATGCGTCGCGCGCGAGAAGCAGGAGGCCCGGGTCAGCGAGGTCCAGCAAGAGCTCTAGGACGCCGTCAAGAAGTACGAGTCCTTGGAGCGTGAATCTAAGGACCGAGAGTCCAAACTTTCCAAGGCCCACCAGAGCGCACAAGATGCCCGAGCCGAAGCCCAGAGCGCCCTCCAGGAAATCCAGGCGGCCAAGAAGATCGCGGCTGGTAAGGCTTTTATAATGCAGAGCAAGTATGTGAAGGAAAGATTCCTCTTACTGACCCGAATTTGGAGTTCTCCAGGGGCATTTCCGGATCTGCCGTGCAGCATATCAGATGCTACCGAGTTCTGTCGAGCCGAAGAAGAGAGCTCTGCGGAGAGCTTCTCTTGTCTCAATACCTAGGACCAGAACATCTAGTGCCCTTTAGCGACCAGTTGAAACAGCTGGTCGAGCTGCATAAGGTGGCCGTACTAGCCATGAAGGACTTAATAGTCCGGCTATGGTCTGTCGAGCCCATGCCCAGCAGCTACTTTGGACTCATGAAGCAGCTTGTCAGTGCTAGCCCATGACTTGAAGCCATCAAGCGCTCGGTCTGTATCGAAGGCGCGCGGATGGCCTTTGCCCGCGCTAAGATGCATTGGGCGAAGATGGACGCTAGGAAGCTGATGACCGAGGGGCCGCCTGAGGGCAAGGAGCACCGCCGACCCGAACTATATTTTCACAGTGTCCTGGAGGGATCCCGCCTTGTGGCGGAGCAATGTGCCAAGGATATCATATTCCCATGAAAACATTCATGTTATCCTGTCCTGTAATATGAAAGAAGATCGTTATGTAATATAATGCTTATTATTTTAAAATTTTACCTCTTGTGCGGCCGTTTATGAAATCTGAGAGTTGGCCAGTCGTCGGCTTCTGCCCCAACGTAGATAGTATGGGGGTGTTCGGGACAAATCTAAACACTCTTTACTCCACATTTTGGTCCTTAAAGGAGGTAGTTTAGCGCAACGAACAAGGCAATCAGACTATACGGCTTTATCACCCTCACTTAGCCATAGGAGTTTGACAATGAAAGTTTTGGCGCAGCCCCTGGTGTTCGGAAGGCCGAACTTGGGGTGCTATACCACTACTAGGGAAACTAGTTCAACTAAACTAGTTCACTAGTTTATTAATTTACTTACTAAAAATACATTAGTTCTATTAATTCAACTAGTTCAACTAGTTTATTAATTTACTTACTAAACTAGTTCAACTAAAACTAAACTAGTTCAACTACTAAAAATCATTATCTATGAACCCTAAATTAACATCTACTACTACTAAAAAACATCTAGTGCTAACTAAGCAGAGAGAAAGGGGGTGGGGGAGGGGTGGGGGGATTACAGAGAGGGGAGAGACGGTGGTGGGGAGGTGCTTGGCGACAGAGAGGTAGGGGCGGCGAGGGCGGGCTCGGGATCGGGAGGTGGCGGTGCTGGGCGGGCTCGGGCAGCGGCGGTGAGGTCGACGGCAACAGCGGTGAGGTCGAGGGCGGCGACGGTGAGGTCGAGAGCGGCGGCGGGCAGCGGTGCTGAGGTTGAGGGCGGGCGGCGGCGGTGAGGGCAGGCTCGGGTGGCGGTGACAGAGGAGTAGGGGAAAGGGGGGAATGGAGGACTTAGCAAAATTTTGAGCCAGCGGGTGGTTAATTCAGAAGTAGCAGTAGCGCGTTCCAGAAAGCACGCTACTGCTAGGTTAGCTAAAGCGCGTTCTGGTATACACTCTACTGCTACTCCTTTCTCTTTTTTCCCTTTTTCATTTATTTTTCTTCACATTTTTTTTCCTTTCACCTTATTCTATTTCTTTCATTTTCAATTACCTTTCACTAGTGCAGAACCGGGCAATAGCACCGGTTCGTAAGGCCCTATAGTGCCGGTTCCATAACCGGCACTAAATTGTGGTCACTAAAGCCCCCCCCCCCTTTAGTAGCGGTTCAGCACGAACCGGTGCTAAAGGGCAACCATGTGGCACGAGCCAGCTCCGGGGGCCTGGAGCCCTTTAGTACCGGTTGGTAAGACCAACCGGTACTATAAGGTTTGGGGGGTTTTTAGTTTTATGATTTCTTTTTCATTTAATTTTGTGTTTCCATTTTAATTCTTTTTCGTTTGCTGGTATTTTACGATACTACACATTGTACACGTTATGCATATATATATATATATAAATAGAATTTCTAGTAGAACCAATCATGCATATATATATCATCAGTGTCTCACAAACCACCATATTAATTAATTCACACATACACAGATGTATAGCTATATACAATTTCTCCTACATATGCATGTTGCCTTCGGAGCTAGTGGCATTAGCCTAATTGGTGCCTTCGAAGCACGATGACAATTGGAAGTGGTTTTCATGGGGGCGGTAGCGGGTAATAGAATTCTCCCTTCGGATTTATGACATGGTCGAGCAAAAATCCCGCTATTTCCTCTTGAAGTGCTTCTAGGCGCTCCGTTTCTAGGAGCTTCTCCCCCACCTCTTTGAACTGTTAAGAAGGAGATCAATATGCATGTGTATTAGTTGTGTGACTAGATATCGATAATGGTGTAAAAATTGTGAATAGTGTTCTGACAAGCATACCCATTCCTGTCTTTGAGATCTGCTCCTTTCGGACGCCATCATGCGAATGTTCTCGCAAACGCAGAATGCACACAGATCAGTCCCCTGCGCCTGCTTTAGGGCCTTTACGAGAATGGAATTTGATTAGATAATAATTAATCAAGCATGATAATTAAAGAGATGGCAGCTAGCTAGCTAGCCAGTACTACTTAATTACTTACCTTGGGTCGAAACCATTTAAGCTCTTTTTTCCATTCGCCGGGCGTGACGCTGATGAACCTTGCCCAAGCCTTGCCCGCCGACAAAGAAAATGAATAAAGGGGTTATTAAATAGTTCATATCATGAAATGACGAACTAAATATAGGCCGAGATATACAGTTAATAATGACTGAAATTACCTGTTGACTATCCCAAACAAGATGTTATAGTCAGTTTTTTCTGAGAGTAGTGAGTCCAGTACTTCAACTGTTCCGGCGTCAACTTTAATGATACACAAGACCCAATGAAATCTGCATGCACACACGTTTGCATGTCTTAATTAAGCGGGCATATGTAAGCAAAAACATGTAGCTAGCTAGTAGGCAAAAACAGAGAATTTGTAGTACAAGACAGTGTGACTCACTGGAAGTTGTAAGGAAGTAGTATATCTTCATTGTATTTGAGGCGCTTCAAGAACTCTAGCATGTTGTCCTCTACGTTCTTTTGCTGACGTTGATTTATCTTCCATGTGTATTCATTAACGGTGTTTGGGTCAATGAACCCAATGCCAAAGCGTCCACCTTTTCTCATTTCATACATCTTCATCCTGCATAATACCACAGAAAAGAATATAGTGAGGATAATTACAGGTAATGATTGATCAAAAGGATCACTACAGCTAGCTTGAGACTTAAATTACAGAAAGAAATCACTTACAGACAATAGCAACTGACGATAGATTTGTCGAGTGCGTCTTGATTGTATAACTGAAACAGTTCTAAATACTCAACGGACACAACTTTCTCATGGAAGTAATGCTCCTCCTTGACATTCACCATGAGGGACAATCGATCTGAAATCTTGGTAATATTCATGTACCATTGATGCAATTCATACATTCTCGTTGGGAGGTTCTTGACCTTGTCTGGCTCGACCAAAGGTTGGCCCCGGACATATTTCTGTTTTATTTCATCCTCTCTAAGCAAATGCATGGGCTCGATCTCGAGGAGTTGTCCAACAGTGATGTTGAGAACTTCAGCCTGCATTATATGCTCCTCCGTTATTACCACATTGCCCACCTCGGGAACGTGCACTGTTTTCCCACAATAATATTTGGCGCGCGTACTGTCACGTGTTGTTGGCACAACAAGTGAGGGGATCGATTGCGCCGCCTGTTCTCCCAGCTGGGGAATGGTTTTCCCGCATTTTTTGGCAGCTGCTTCTTGTTTGCTCGATCCCGATGTAGACGTGCTTGCCTCCCTTTGTAGACGTGCTCGATTTAACTTCTTGATGTGGCGCTCATAGTCTGTGTCAACAGGCTTGGGAGCTGGTGGTTGAGCCATACGAATGAAGTGGTCAATTGTTTCCTCAGGCACTTTCTCCCTTGGCGGCGGTGGCGGTTTCGGTGCAAAATGGGCTTCCACCTCGGCCTTCAATATGGCTGTGATTTCCTCCTCGGACCTGTCATAAGACCTCTGCGGAAGAGGTGTGAGGCTTGGACCATATTTATATCGCTTGCCTCCGCCTGTACTTCCTGTACTACCTCGACTCGTACCACTACGCACCATAGCTGCGGGGTGTCTCTTCTGCGATTGCTGAGGCAGCGGAGACAGCTGACGGGGCTGAGTTGGACGAGGAGGAGTGGCCTGAGGTTGTGCCGGACTTGGAGAAGGAGTGGATGTTTGACGCTGTGGCGGACTTGGAGGAGGAGGAGTGGCCTGACACTTTGCCGGACTTGGAGGAGGAGGAGTGGCCTGACACTTTGCCGGACTTGGTGGACTTGCAGTAGCGGGAGTCTGCTGACTCGGTGGCGGATTTCGACGAGGAGTCAGCTGACGCGGTGTCGGTGGCCTTCGAAAGATGATGCAATCCTTTTTCCATAGGATGATACAATGTTTGGCCTCTCCGAGAAAACGCTCGTCGTCACCTCCAGCAATGTCAAGCTGTAGTTCCGAATATGGTGGGTCCACCACCTCATCAACCAAGACACGAGCATAGCCCACTGGAATCGGGTTGCAATGGAAGGTTGCCTCGGGGGGATTTGTAAAAGCAAAGCCGTCCGCCACCTTCATGGATATGTTCTTCATTTTGACGTGTAGCTCACAGTTAGTGTTCTCCGTGATGTCATCCACGGGGTATCTACCCAGCATTGCGTCGTCCGGGACGGAACCCACGCTGCTTCTCGGCATGGATGGGCCGGTGCTATCCAATGCTGGATCATCCGCTAGCTGCTGCAGCTGCTGAGACCCCCTTTGCTGGGTAAGTGAGTCAATCTGCTCCTGCTGCCGCTGGAATTTGACTGCCAATTCCGCTTGACTTGCTTCTAGGCCTTGAAGGCGTTCATAGTCCCGCTTCCTCTGCTCCTCCTCCATCTTCCTCTTCTTCTCCTCCGCAATATTCTTTCTCGCACGGGTTCTGTAGTCGGTGTTCCATTCTAAAAACCCCTCATACCACGGAATAGCGCCCTTGCCTCATGTTCTTCCCGGGTGTTTAGGATTTCCCAGGGAACGCGTAAGCTCGTCATTCTCTCTGTTGGGCTGGAACACCCCCGATCGTGCCTCTTCTATTGCAACAAGTATCGCATCCTCGGCTCCCTTCAGACTTGCCCTCGTCGAAACATTGCCTGTCTCCGGGTCCAACTCCCCCCATGCGCATAGAACCAAGTCCTGACCCTGGGGGGCCAGCTCTTAGTAACCGGAGTGACACCTGCATCCTCCATCTCTTTCTCAGACTTATCCCACTTAGGCATTGCCATAGCATAGCCACCTGGCCCCAGCTTATGGAACTTATCCTTTTTTTCGGCATTCTTCTTGTTTATTCTCGACCGTTCCTTAGCTCATTCCGAATCCTTGAATTTCACGAAATCGTCCCAATGAGCACGTTGGTTCTCTAGTGTTCCCTTGAATACTGGAGTCTTCCTTCCTCCCTTGACGTACTTGTTCCATTCACGATTCTTGTGGTTCTTGAATGCAATCGCCATCTTCCTAAGAGCAGCCTCCTTGACTTTCTGCACATCTGCTTCTGTGAAATGATCTGGTAGGGTGAAATGTTCCATGAGAGTATCCCAAAGCAGATCTTTTTGATTCTTGTCGACAAAAGTAACATCTGGAGGTAGCTTTGCTGGCTCTCTCCATTATTGAAGTTTGATCGGGAGTTGGTCCTTCACAAGAACTCCGCACTGACGAACGAACTTGTCCGCAATCTTCTTAGACGCTAATGGTTCGCCAGTAGGGCTGCATGCCTCGATATTGTACTTTACGCCCTGCTTCAACTTTTTGTTCGGGCCTCGTTTCGTCATTTTGCCTGAAGATTTGCTCGATCCGGATGGCTGAAAGAACAAAGTTCGATTCGTTAATATATCTTCAAGTCATTTAAAACATGTGATGATCACCAGATACCTGCTTATATAAATATATATACCTCGTCGGTCTTTGTTGTTTCAGGATCAATATGTTCTTCGTCATCGTCATAATCGTAGTTCATGACTTCATCAATTCGGTCATCGCGATCGAATATCATATCACCCTCTCCGGTGTTGTTTAGAAATTCGGAGCCGTCATAATCTTCTTCATTCTGATCATCATCTGGCCCGCGTATCATATCGAACATGGTCTGTTCTCCCTCTCTGTCGGTATTATCTGCCATAGCTTTTATCTCTACCTAATAATAAAGCACTGTGGGTTTCTGGTCGTACGTCGTCGCTGGCAATTTGCAAAAAAGTCCCTCGGTTTATAAGAATTCAACCCGCAGTCCTCATAATAAGTTACAAACACAAACTGGTACTCCGTACATGCGAGAGAAAAGAAAAAAAGAAACAACCACGGCCCGTCCTCCTCAGCCATGTCTGCCTCCCGATCCCACCTCTAGCCTGCCGCCCGTCCCGCCCCACCATGCGCCGCAGGCCGCCGCCGTGCGTTGCCACCGCCTACCCCACCGGCGGGCCCACCCCTATCTATGGATCGAGGTGGGTCAACGAGCGTGTGGGACGACGGCAGGCGGCTCTCCCGCTTGATCCGATCGAGTGAGGTCTGCACAGGGCGGTGGCAGATGAGCTGGATGCTCGGAACGACAGCGGCGTCCGGATCCAGGCGAGCGGCAGATGGACCTTGCAAGGCGTTGGGGTTCTCCTGGGTGGCGCCATGGTTGCGCCGCCGTTCTCCTGAAAGAAAACGAGGAAGCATGAGGGGGGAGAGAAAGTGGGGAAACCAAGAAAAGGGAGAGAAACAAGGGGTGGCACGGCATGGCGAGCATGGTGGCGAGAACCCAAGCGTCTCCCTCCAGCGCGCCCCTCCATGGCTCCCGCACTTCCCTGTGAGGATTAGAACTCAAAAATAGTCCCACCTCGCTCCTGTGCATCCAATCCAATCAATTTATATATGCGAGCGACTTTGCCGCATCAGAAATCAACCAGTGAAGGAGGAACAGAACGAAGGAACTTATAATCCTTTAAAGAGGGAAAAGAGGGGTGAATACACGCAATCCATAGGATCGAAGGAAGAACTCTGAATCAGATAAGCGCGCAATCGGCAGCTCATAAATCGGATCAGGCAGGTCTGTCTGTTGAATCAACAACATCTGTAAAAAAGCAGATGGGGAGGATCAAAACAACCCGCATCAAAATAGGAACGGAGCGAATCCGGGCATGGTCACCACCGCGAGCTAGGCCCCAAGCCCCAGTGCTTCGCTCGACGGTCCCGCCCAGCTGCGGCGTCCTCTCCTGGCACCGAGCATCATCAGGGCGGGACGGAGGAGGAGTGGGGGGGGGGGGCTATGGCAGGAGCGGAGCACCACAAGGGTGTGTGTGGCTGCAGCACATCGCGCGTGGGAGAGGGGTTAGGGGCGGAGAAGACGAGCCAGTTCTCCTCTGGTGATGAGAACTCCACGCAGGATAACTCTCTGGGTGGGGATTCTTTTGGTGCTGCTTTTTTTAATGGCTCCACTGACCAGAAGCTGCTGGATATTGCCAGGTGTGTGTGCTACCGATTGCAAAAAATAAAATCCTGAATGAACACCTTTTTTTGCGAGGGCTGAATGAGCACCTATTACAATTGTACTTGCTGTTGTCCGTTATCATTCTCATTGTTTAATGCTCATGCCTATTGTTAGAGCCTCCGGTATCACAGCCGAGATAGCGACGGGTTCTCCACCCATACGGGGATGGAGCGACAGAAGTATGGAAATAGGATAAGGTAGCGGCGAGACGAGCCGTTTAAATAGGTGTCAAGTGGAAGTGCAGTGATGTATGCAGCTGAGGCATCCTAACGAACGAACGATTTGAACCTTGTTCCTACACGGCCTGATCAAATCGATCAGGCACTTGCCATCTATCTTCATTGTTCAACTCTTTGATGAAAAGATGAAAAAACCAAAAAAAAGCTCTGCCCTTCCATCTCTTGGATAGATAGAGAGGGAGGGCAGAGGCCTTTGGTGTCCCTTTCAGTCAAGA
Organism: Triticum timopheevii; assembly: GCA_963921465.1. Classification (NCBI taxonomy): domain Eukaryota; kingdom Viridiplantae; phylum Streptophyta; class Magnoliopsida; order Poales; family Poaceae; genus Triticum; species Triticum timopheevii. The sequence continues at coordinate 169,063,587 of OY997274.1, read as the reverse complement.
ATTGGGGCTTCACAATTACTAGCCAATATTTATCTCATGCCTTTCCTCGTTCATGGTTCGATATTCTGGTGTCCTAGGCGTAGAGGAACCACACCAATCCATCCCGAATTTGGTGGTTAAACTCTACTGCGGTGACGATACTGTAGGGGAGGTCCTGCGGCAAAATAGCTCGATGCCAGAATGATAAAAAGCTTAACACCTCTTATTTGACTTTTTCACTATTTTGAAATAAGAAAAAGATCCAAATCTAAAATGCAAAGGTCGTCTTATTCAAAACCTCAATCATCACATCCCCTCTCTCCCACTTCACACCTCGGAATGCACTGTTCTTATAGAGAGAAAGGCGCTTTCCCATCTTCTTAACCTGAAATGAAGGGGTACCCCCGGGAAGAGATCCAGTGGAGACAGCTGGGCCTGTAGCTCAGAGGATTAGAGCACGTGGCTACGAACCACGGTGTCGGGGGTTCGAATCCCTCCTCGCCCACAGCCTTCCAAAGGGGGAAGGGCCTTTACTTTCCCCCTGAGGGTAGGAAAATCATGATCGGGATAGCGGACGTAAAGCTATTGAACTTAGGTATGCTCTTTCCTTTTGTCGAAGTGGAATCGTAGAACAGAATGTGATACGATGAGATAGAATGCAATAGAAATAGAAACAAGGATAGCGAACGGGTTACCTACTCCTAAGGGTCAAAGCAAGCCCTTTAATTCAATTCTTTATTCTTACATTAAAATTCTTACATTAAAGAATGAATAAAATCTCCCCAAGTAGGATTCGAACCTACGACCAGTCAGTTAACAGCCGACCGCTCTACCACTGAGCTACTGAGGAACAAGGGGGGATTCGACCTCCTAGAGTTCAACTCCCGCTCTCAACCCATGAACAATATGAGTCCGAAGCTTCTTTCGTAACTCCCATAATTTCTTCGTAGTGGCTCCGTTCCATGCCTCATTTCATAGGGAAGCCCAAAGTGGCTCTATTTCATTCTATTTCACTTCCTAGCACTTCCTATCATTTAATATCCATCCCTTTGGTCTTATTGACATAAGAGATGTCATTTATAGTCTATCTCTTTCTATATATGGAAAGTCAAGAAATTCTCATCGAAACATCGAGAAATTGTGCATATAGAAAACTCTAAAGAAAGAAAAAAAGGAGACCCATGCCATGATTTTCAAATCTCTTCTATTTAGTAGTCTAAGTTTCTCGATGAGGATAATTAATTCGGTCGTTGTGGTCGGACTCTATTATGGATTTCTGACTACATTCTCCATAGGTCCCTCTTATATCTTCTTTCTCCAATCTTGGATTAGGGAAGAAGGAGATATTCGCGACTACTGGCGATTTCATTATGGGGCAGCTCATGATCTTCATATCGATCTATTATCCACCTCTGTATCTATTCTTTCTTAGCTAAACAGGTGGAAGATCTATCCAATTTGGTTATATTATATCGTGGACTCGCAAAACGGATCTGAATTTGACTGAAATGCACGATCTTCACAGGTATCACTTTTCACGATACCTAAAAGGTGGAATAGCGATTTTCGAACCATTTCCTATAAGAGAATGGTTTCCATTACTTTGAGAAATGGATTCTTATATCAAACTATAGCTATTGCATTAAAGAAGAAAAGAAACTAATAGAAGTCGAAGACGCGGAATGATAGTGAATAGAGAGAAAGATTCTTCTGATTTTCTTGTTTCTATCTACTAGACGCCGTAGAGAATTGAGAATTTTCATGTCTTTCAATTCTCGTACTCGTAATTGGAAAGTTCTGGAAGGAGACCCATCATTTTGCAATGAAAACAACATATAAAACTCTGGACAATTTCGAAATCAGGCCAATCGTCTTAATACATATGCAAAAAAATTCATTATTGGCCCACCATTGATTAGAAGATTTAGCTTGTATGAATCGCTATTGGTTTGATACGAATAATGACAATCGTTTCAGTATGTTAAGGATACAGATGTATCCACAATTCATTTAGAGTTACTTAATAGTCTATTTCTTATACCATATCTCTATCCCGTGAAATTCTCGAGCCAAAAGATGGATGCATATGCTGTGTTTCATTTTGCTAAATGATATCAATTAAATGGTGTATCAATTCCATAAATTGCATATAGCAATAAATAAATCAGCAAAATTCTTTCTAATATTTTAGATAGAAGAAATGTTTCTTCTATCTAAAATATTAGAAAGAATGTACCCTTCTATCCAAATCCAATTTGCATCGATAAAATAAATCCAAATTCCAGTAGTAGATGAATAATTGCAAATTTGTGTGTGTACGAGATTAGAATAACTTCAAAATAACTGACATAATTTTGTATTTTTCCTGATCAGAAAAATACATGAAAAGAAAGGAGGTAGAAATTTTTTTGGATTTATGGTTAAAGAAGAAAAAGAAGAAAACAGGGGTTCTGTTGAATTTCAAGTATTCAGTTTCACCAATAAGATACGGAGACTTGCTTCACATTTGGAATTACACAAAAAAGATTTTTCATCGGAAAGAGGTCTACGAAGACTTTTGGGAAAACGTCGACGTTTGCTGGCTTATTTGGCAAAGAAAAATAGAGTACGTTATAAGAAATTAATCGGTCAGTTGAATATTCGGGAGCAGTAATTTAATCGTTCAAATTTTTTTCTTGTTTTATTATTTTTTTAGTAGTCTTATAGTAGTCTTAGATTTTTCATTTTGATGAGCCTCGCTTTGAGGAATTCATGGAATAATCCATTTTCATGGAATAATGAATTAAGGAAGAAAGGATATGAGTCTACCGCTTACAAGAAAAGATCTCATGATAGTCAATATGGGCCCTCAACACCCATCAATGCATGGTGTTCTTCGACTGATCGTTACTCTCGATGGTGAGGATGTTATTGATTGTGAACCCATATTAGGCTATTTACACAGAGGAATGGAAAAAATCGCGGAAAACCGAACTATTATACAATACTTACCTTATGTAACAAGGTGGGATTATTTAGCTACTATGTTTACAGAAGCAATAACAATAAATGCACCAGAATTCTTGGAGAATATTCAAATACCACAAAGAGCCAGCTATATTAGGGTAATTATGTTAGAATTAAGCCGGATAGCTTCTCACTTGCTATGGCTTGGACCTTTTATGGCGGATCTCGGCGCACAGACTCCTTTTTTCTATATTTTTAGAGAGAGAGAATTAATATATGATCTATTTGAAGCTGCTACAGGTATGCGAATGATGCACAATTACTTTCGCATCGGAGGAGTAGCCGCCGATCTACCTTATGGATGGATCGAGAAATGTTTAGATTTCTGTGATTATTTTTTACGCGGAGTTGTTGAATATCAACAACTTATTACACAGAATCCAATTTTTTTAGAGCGAGTTGAAGGAGTAGGTTTTATTAGCGGAGAAGAAGCAGTAAATTGGATCTTATCGGGACCGATGTTACAAGCTTCTGGAATACAATGGGATCTTCGTAAAGTAGATCCTTATGAGTCTTACAACCAATTTGATTGGAAAGTCCAATGGCAAAAAGAAGGGGATTTGTTAGCTCGCTATTTAGTACGAGTTGGTGAAATGAGGGAATCCATCAAAATAATTCAACAAGCTGTAGAAAAAATTCCTGGAGGACCTTATGAGAATTTAGAAGTCCGACGCTTTAAGAAAGAAAAGAATTCTGAATGGAATGATTTTGAGTATAAATTTCTTGGTAAAAAACCTTCGCCCAATTTTGAATTGTCAAGACAAGAGCTTTATGTAAGAGTAGAAGCCCCAAAAGGTGAATTAGGGATTTATCTAGTAGGAGATGATAGCCTTTTCCCCTGGAGATGGAAAATCCGTCCACCCGGGTTTATTAATTTGCAAATTCTTCCTCAGCTAGTTAAAAAAATGAAATTGGCTGATATCATGACGATATTAGGTAGTATAGATATCATTATGGGGGAAGTTGATCGTTGAAATGATAATAGATAGGGTAGAGGTAGAAACTATCAATTCTTTTTGGAAATTGGAATTATTAAAAGAAGTCTATGGACTGATATCGATTCTACCCATTTTGACTCTCCTTTTGGGAATAACAATAGAGGTACTCGTAATTGTGTGGTTAGAAAGAGAAATATCTGCGTCGATACAACAACGTATTGGTCCTGAATATGCTGGCCCCCTGGGCCTGCTTCAAGCTATAGCAGATGGGACTAAGCTACTTTTTAAAGAAGATATTCTGCCATCCTGAGGAGATATTTCTTTATTTAGCATTGGACCCTCTATAGCAGTCATATCAGTTTTATTAAGTTTTTTAGTTATCCCTTTGGGATATCATTTTGTTTTAGCCGATCTTAGTATTGGTGTTTTTTTATGGATTGCCATTTCAAGTATAGCTCCTATTGGTCTTCTTATGGCAGGGTATAGCTCAAATAATAAATATTCTTTTTCAGGCGGTCTACGAGCTGCTGCTCAATCCATTAGTTATGAAATACCATTAACTTTTTGTGTGCTAGCAATATCTCTACGTGTGATTCGTTAAAATGGATCTTTTTCCTATAAAATCCATTAACTATTTATATTCCTTTTCTTATTTAGTATTTGGGTTGGTAAGTTAAACTAGATAGCTATATGAGTGAAACAAAACAGCTTATAAATTTGTAGTAAAAAGAAAAAATCTCATTTCCTACGTACAAGAAAAAAGTGGAAGTAAACATAAGCAGTGTAAACTCTTTATCCCAAGGTTGATATTTTTTAATTAGTCATCATATCTTGAAGCGGCCGAGAATAAAGGATTCACGATATGGAATTCCATTACTAGAATATTCCTAGTTATTATATTACTATAACTTAATAATCCATAAGAAGAATCCACCAAAAGTTAGTGAAGGGTTAGGAACACTAAAGTACATAAAGGATTAGTAATGGAAAATCTAAAACGTTAGAGATTTTTGCCCATAAAAGGAATCATAATAAGGACTTGCAATTTGTAGAAATTATCAAGTAGTACTTTCTTCGGATTCCGATCCAGAGTATGTTCCCATTCACTTGTTAAGGAAATGGCTATCAAGAACAAATTAACCCTTTATCCATTTTTTCTTTTTAAATATCCCTCCCTGGGGAAAGAAGAATAGTAAAAAAGATATGGAGTGCACTAGAAAAAAATTTCATTATTTCCTTCCTCTATCCATTATCCATATTCATGCAGAATTGCTCATGAACTAATACCCAACTCTTTCCATTTATTAATTGAATTCCTATAACAAGTAACAAGTGTTTTATTCCAAGATTAAGTTATTACTGAACAAAGAAAAAATTTCATTATATTATAAAGGATGAGATCAATTCGGAAGCGCTTTTTCTTATTCTAGCAGACGGAATTCCTTTGGTCTAATTTAGGACTTTCAAATCTATTTTATTTTATCTAATTCTATCTATGCCCCAGGGGCTAGGAACAAAACAGTCCTTTCCTTTTTCTGATCATAGAGAAGCCGTATGAAGCTAAGGTTTCATGTACGGTTTTGAAATAGCGGTGGGAACTGTGATGTTATCATCGACTATGATTATCTAACAGTTCAAGTACAGTTGATATAGTTGAAGCACAGTCAAAATACGGTTTTTTTGGATGGAATATTTGGCGTCAGCCTATAGGTTTTCTGGTTTTTTTAATTTCTTCTTTGGCAGAATGTGAAAGATTACCCTTTGATTTACCAGAAGCGGAGGAAGAATTAGTAGCAGGTTACCAAACTGAATATTCCGGTATCAAATATGGTTTATTTTATCTTGTTTCTTACCTAAATTTATTAGTTTCTTCTTTATTTGTAACAGTTCTCTACTTGGGCGGGTGGAATTTATCTATTCCCTATATATCCTTTTTTGATTTTTTCCAAATGAATAAAGCAGTTGGAATTTTGGAAATGACAATGGGTATATTTATTACATTAACTAAAGCTTATTTATTTCTCTTCATTTCTATCACAATAAGATGGACTTTACCGAGGATGAGAATGGATCAGTTATTAAATCTTGGATGGAAATTTCTTTTACCTATTTCCCTGGGCAATCTCTTATTAACAACCTCTTCTCAACTTGTTTCACTATAAATAAGATAATACAATAATAGTAAGAATATTTTCAACACAAAAGCTCTCTCAAACAAGAGAAAGAAACATATCTTTTTCATAGATATTTAGAATGAATATGTTCCCTATGGTAACTGGGTTCATGAGTTATGGTCAACAAACAATACGTGCTACAAGGTACATAGGTCAAAGTTTCATAACTACCTTATCCCACACAAATCGTTTACCTATAACGATTCACTACCCTTATGAAAAATCAATTACACCAGAGCGTTTCCGAGGGCGAATCCACTTTGAATTTGATAAATGTATTGCTTGTGAAGTATGTGTTCGCGTATGTCCGATAGATCTACCCGTTGTGGATTGGAGATTTGAAAAGGATATTAAAAGAAAACAATTGCTTAATTATAGTATTGATTTCGGAGTTTGTATATTTTGTGGCAATTGTGTTGAGTACTGTCCAGCAAGCTGTTTATCAATGACGGAAGAATATGAACTTTCTACCTATGATCGTCATGAATTGAATTACAATCAAATTGCTTTAAGTCGGTTACCAATCTCCATAATGGGAGATTACACAATTCAAACAATTAGGAATTCGTCTGAAAGTAAAATAAACAAAGAAAAATCTTTGAATTCAAGAAGGATTACTGATTACTAAATTTTGATTTTGTCTTTTTGTTATAAAAATCTAATAATTCTTTATTAAACTATAAAATTAAACTATAAAGAAAAACGAAAAACTACTGCTTATTGGAAATTCTTTCTTATTTTAAATCAGACTATATTTTCGTGATATAATATAATTTATAACTATACAGTTTATACACAAAAAAATACCCTAATCCTTTTTTCCTTCCTTGAATCCTTTAGTTTTAGTCAGTTCATGAAAATTTTTATACTATTAATTTCTTTTTATCCATAATGGATTTACCTGGACCAATACATGAGATTCTTATGCTATTTGGGGGATTTGTTCTTCTACTAGGGGGTCTAGGAGTAGTATTACTTACCAACCCCATTTATTCTGCCTTTTCGCTGGGATTAGTTCTTGTTTGTATATCCTTATTCTATTTTTTATTAAATTCCTACTTTGTAGCTGTCGCACAACTTCTTATTTATGTGGGAGCCATAAATGTCTTGATCATATTCGCTGTAATGTTCGTAAATGGCTCAGAATGGTCTAAAGATAAGAATTATTGGACTATTGGAGATGGGTTCACTTCACTCGTTTGTATAACTATTGTTTTTTCACTAATGACTACTATCCCAGATACGTCGTGGTATGGAATTCTTTGGACTACAAGATCAAACCAAATAGTAGAACAGGGTCTCATAAATAATGTTCAACAAATTGGAATTCATTTAGCAACCGATTTTTATCTTCCGTTTGAACTCATTTCCATAATTCTTCTAGTTTCTTTAATAGGTGCAATTACTATGGCTCGGCAATAAGAAAACTTAGAAAAAGTACAAATTATAAGAATTGCAAATCTAAAATAAATAACTAAAGAATCACAATTTTGATTTAGTAAAACCCATCTACTGCCAACAAATACCTCCTTTATTTTCTCTTTTGTTGTGTAATTGTTCTATTGTAATTAATTGAATCGGTTCAATTCTTGCCCTCATATTGAAATGAATCGAGATTGATAAGGAGTTAGTTAATGATGTTTGAGCATGTACTTTTTTTGAGTGTCTATTTATTTTCGATTGGTATCTATGGATTGATCACAAGCCGAAACATGGTTAGAGCTCTAATATGTCTTGAACTTATACTGAATTCAATTAATCTAAATCTCGTAACATTTTCTGATCTATTTGATAGTCGCCAATTAAAAGGAGATATTTTCGCAATTTTTGTTATAGCCCTTGCGGCTGCTGAAGCCGCTATTGGACTATCCATTCTTTCTTCCATCCATCGTAATAGGAAATCCACTCGTATCAATCAATCTAATTTATTGAATAATTAGACTTTTGAATAATTAGACATAGAATCCTCTAAACAAAGGCGCACATATTAAAATAATATAGAAATCAATACTATTTTCTTAGTATTATTTGAGAATATCCATTTTTTTAGTAGATTATTGCATAGTATTCTTTTTCACTTAAATGAATTTTTGTATTTGTAATTCATTGATATTGCAATTTGAATATTGCAATAATTTATATTGAAAAGACGATAGCCAATTTATTGGCTAATTCGAATTCGTCTGTACAATTCGTAAAATTCTTTCTTATTTCTTATTGTTGAAATCCAAAATTAAAGTCTCTTGGCTCTCTTCACGCTTTCTCACAAACAGATTAAAAAATAGATTTTTATTTTTGAAGTTTGGATAAACCATTGCTTCGTCTGGTGTCTACAATACATATAACTCATTATAGTACTAATTTCATTTTTACCAGATCGAAAAATTTTATGTTGAAAAGAAAAATTTATAGATCCAATGTCACATTCCGTAAAAATTTACGATACATGTATAGGATGCACTCAATGTGTACGAGCTTGTCCAACAGATGTATTAGAAATGATACCCTGGGATGGATGTAAAGCCAAGCAAATTGCTTCCGCGCCGAGAACCGAAGATTGTGTGGGTTGTAAGAGATGTGAATCTGCCTGCCCGACAGATTTTTTAAGTGTCCGCGTTTATTTAGGGCCTGAAACAACACGTAGCATGGCTCTATCTTATTGATACGTTACAAAAAACTTCACTCGAATCGTCTGATTCCTCTTTACCGAAGAAGCCTGTGCTCGAAATAATCGAGCACGGGCTTTTCTGGTCAAAACGTATCTTGTCTTTATCACTTTATCATGAGTTATTTTCCTTGGTTAACAATACTTGTTGTTTTGCCGATATTTGCAGGTTCATTAATTTTCTTTTTACCTCATAAGGGAAACAAAGTCGTTAGGTGGTATACTATATCTATTTGTTTATTAGAATTCCTTCTAATGACTCATGTGTTCTGTTATCATTTCCAACTGGAGGATCCCTTAATCCAATTAAAGGAGGATTATAAATGGATAGATGTCTTCGATTTCCACTGGAGATTAGGAATCGATGGACTTTCATTAGGATCTATTTTATTGACAGGATTTATCACTACTTTAGCTACTTTAGCAGCTTGGCCAATTACACGGAATTCGCGATTATTCTATTTCCTGATGCTCGCAATGTATAGTGGTCAAATAGGATTATTTTCTTCGCGAGACCTTTTACTTTTTTTTATCATGTGGGAGTTAGAATTAATTCCTGTTTACTTACTTTTATCCATGTGGGGGGGGAAGAGGCGTCTATATTCAGCTACAAAGTTTATTTTGTATACTGCAGGCGGTTCCATTTTTTTCTTAATCGGAGTTCTGGGTATGGGCTTATATGGTTCCAACGAACCAGGATTAGATTTGGAAAGATTAATTAATCAATCATACCCTGCAACCTTGGAAATACTTTTATATTTTGGCTTCCTTATTGCTTATGCTGTCAAATTGCCGATTATACCCCTACATACGTGGTTACCAGATACCCATGGGGAAGCACATTATAGTACATGTATGCTTTTAGCGGGAATATTATTAAAGATGGGAGCATATGGATTGATTCGGATCAACATGGAATTGTTACCTCATGCTCATTATCTATTTTCGCCCTGGTTAGTAATAATAGGAGCGATCCAAATAATCTATGCAGCTTCAACTTCTCTTGGTCAACGAAATTTCAAAAAAAGAATAGCTTATTCCTCTGTATCTCACATGGGTTTCATAATTATAGGAATTGGTTCCATAACCAACATTGGACTCAATGGAGCTATTTTACAAATATTATCCCATGGATTTATTGGTGCTACACTTTTTTTCTTGGCAGGAACCGCTTCTGATAGAATGCGTCTTGTTTATCTCGAAGAACTGGGGGGAATATCTATCCCAATGCCTAAATTTTTTACCATGTTTAGTAGCTTTTCAATGGCTTCTCTTGCCTTACCAGGAATGAGTGGTTTTGTCGCAGAATTAGTAGTATTTTTTGGACTAATTACTAGTCCAAAATTTCTGTTAATGCCAAAAACACTAATTACTTTTGTAATGGCAATTGGAATGATATTAACTCCTATTTATTTATTATCTATGTTACGCCAGATGTTCTATGGATACAAGCTATTTAATGTTCCAAACGCAAATTTTGTGGATTCTGGACCACGAGAACTCTTTATTTTAATCTGTATCTTTTTACCAGTAATAGGAATTGGTATTTATCCAGATTTTGTTCTCTCCCTATCCGTTGACAGGGTAGAGGCTCTCTTATCCAATTATTATCCTAAATAGGTTTATTTTTTTACTCGTCTGCTCTATTAATGCAGAAATAAGTAAAAAAGTATAATTAGATCTATCTCGAATTTTTGAGAACCCTTTGAGAAGGCGTTCAAGGGGTTCTCAAATAAAACATAAAAGTAAAAACCTTCATTTCATGAAGGTTTTATTTTATGTAATCATTTAGGTGTTAATGTAAACGAACCATAACTATGTAAGCCTATTCCTAATAGATTTATACCAAAATAACAAATCCAAATTATAAGAAATCCTATCGAAGCTATAAGTGCAGAATTCGTACCCTTCCAATTTGGATTTGTTCTACTATGTAAATAAATTGCGAATATGGTCCAAGTAATAAATGCCCAAGTTTCCTTAGGATCCCAATTCCAATAGGATCCCCAGGCCTCATTAGCCCATACTGCTCCACAAAGAATACCTACGGTTAAAAGGGTAAATCCTAGGCTAATGACACGATAACTCCAAGAATCCAAACGCTCCGTTAATTGATATTTGTAATAATTTGGAAATGAAGGGACATAGTTTCTTTTTAAAGCACTTCTTTTTGCATAAAAATATTTAATATCACTAAAGAGAAATGTTTTATTTAAAACATTTTTTTTCTTTTTAGAAAAGAAATGGAAATTATTTCGAAATCTAATGATTAGAATAGCGGCAGATAATAAGGATCCGCACAAAAGAGTTGCATAGCTTAATAACATCATACTGACATGCATCATTAACCACTGAGATTGTAGAGCAGGTACTAGTATCGTGGATTGATGCATTTCAGTTAAAAGACCCGATGTGGCAAAGCCTTGCGTTAAAATAGTACTTGGCGTAGTTATTGTGCTTAAATCATTTTTAGAGTTCTGTATTTTAGGAATGGTATGAAGAATATACAGGGCCCATGAAAGGAAGATCAATGACTCATATAAATTACTTAATGGAAAATGTCCCGAGGAAGCCCAACGAGAAACTAAGAATCCTGTTATAGAGAAAAAAGTAACTATCATTCCTTTTTCTGACGAATCACGTAATCCTCCAAGTTCACGAAGTAATAAGGTTATCAAATGAATCGTAATCACAATTGAAATCGTTGAGAAAGAGATATGAGTTAGTATATGTTCTAAAGTTGCAAATAGCATAAGGGGAAGGTCCCATTACAAAATTGTAAATTTCGAATTGATTTCTAATCTATTGTATTCTTTTTCAAGAATGCCGCCACTCGGATTCGAACCGAGATGCTTGAGCACTGCTTCCTAAGAGTAGCGTGTCTACCAATTTCACCATGGCGGCTAACTTCAAATAATAGGTAACTTAAAAGAATAATAGCTATTATCTTGGGAATCGTCGATATTGGGAAAGTCCATAAAATTTAGGAACATTAGAGTTTTCATTAAAATAGACTTCGTTTGGTAGTATCGTTTCCATTTTTTTTTACAATAAACTCTTGCTTTGCCCAATAGAAACACAAACACTGCTTGAAAGAGTTGGAACTTCTTTTTTCTAACTTGCAATTATAGAACTAATTTTTTCTAATTAATTTCTCGTTTACATTTTGAAAATTCTTTCAATACAATGAAAAAATCCAAAAAGGGTTTCTATTTAATGATGAAATTAAAATGGATAAATAGAGAAGGCTTTTTGGATTTTTTCAAAATTTCTAGAATGAAAGTCTTTATGCTCTTATTAATAAGATTTACTAACCTTATGATTTTGGAGAAGATAGGTAGAAGTTGTAAGTCCTATTGTAAGAATACTCCACTTTTCATAATTTTCATAATAAAATACGAGGATTCTATTATGAAAATTATGAAAAGTTCATTGATAGGAAAAGAATACTTAGCACACAGTATACCAAACAAAACTTTTTTTCTTGTATATATAAGAGGGGTTTTTTGTTCTAAGAATATTGTACCGAGTAATTCGACACATAAAAGTACATTCAAAGAAGAATCAAAATTATTAAATAATTGGAATTCTTTTTTGATAAGTCAATTCATATTATTCAAAAATCTTATTATTTGTTTGTTGCCCAGAAAAACCCTTTGGTTTTGGATGCTCATTACCGCTCGAAAATGATCTTGATTTTACTAAAGAATAAGATTGTACTATGGAAAAATAAGTCTTTTTCTTCCAAATATTTTTACGAATACGCTTTTTTTACATTGAAGTACGTTTTTTTGGAACTGCCATTCAAAAAGGAAATTACTTTTTTCTAGTTGTATGTGAAAGACATCTATTGCTGCAAATCAATCCTTCTTTCTTCTTTTTATTAGTATTTATACTTAGATACTGAAAGATACTTAAATTTTGAATTATTTTTTACTTTATTTTGTCTAATGCGGATAAGACAACAAGAATTTTTTAACATTTTTTCTTTATATATTTTATACTTGTTTTTTAATAATATAGAATATATAGAAGGGTTTCTCATTTAAATCTATTTATATCTATTTATATATCAAGTATACTCCATATATAGATATATGGTATGGAAGCCTATCCCCCATATAAGATAAGACGGGGGGATAAAAAGAAGGGAAAATGAAAATAGTTAATTAAGTTCAGAATGGTATTCCATAAAGGAAAGGAATTCCAATCAAAACAAAAAATACTGAGTCTCTTAAACAAGACATTCTAAAACTTAGGTAATTTATAGTCATTAGGATTTTAGTTCTATATGAAGTAAGGACTATTCGATAATTTCTTATAAACATAGGTTTTCATTGGAATTCACTCAATCAGTTAATTATGGAACAAGAGAGCTGTTTCATCTTTGTTTTAAAGAAATATAAAAATGAATTATGAATAGAAAGTAAAATGATTCAACTTTTTTTTTATAAATATCTTTATTTAGGTAATAAAATAACTTCGTTACCTAGTTATTTTATTAACTTTTTGAATTTAACCAACTAAACCCATTCTTAATTTTTAATTATTTCAATGAGATAAATTTTTGAAAAATTAAGAATTTCAGTATTTTTTCTTATTCTTTTTATTTATTCTTTCAGAAAGAGATAAGAATTGGTTTGGTGAATCGGAAACAATTTTATAGAAAAATTGAAGTAAAAATTGAAGTAAAAATTGCAATTTCTTTTCTTATGGAACATACATATCAATATGCATGGGTAATCCCTCTTCTCCCACTTCCAGTTATTATGTCAATGGGATTTGGCCTTATTCTTATTCCGACAGCAACAAAAAATCTTCGTCGCATATGGGCTTTTCCTAGTGTTTTACTCTTAAGTATAGCTATGGTATTCTCAGTTCAACTGTCTATTCAACAAATAAATGGAAGTTCGATCTATCAATATCTATGGTCTTGGACCATCAATAATGATTTTTCTTTAGAATTTGGATACTTGATTGACCCACTTACTTCTATTATGTTAATACTAATTACTACTGTAGGAATCCTGGTTCTTATTTATAGTGATGGTTATATGTCTCACGATGAAGGATATTTGAGATTTTTTGTTTATATAAGTTTTTTCAATACTTCCATGTTGGGATTGGTTACTAGCTCCAATTTGATACAAATTTATTTTTTTTGGGAACTCGTGGGAATGTGTTCTTATTTATTGATAGGCTTTTGGTTTACACGACCAATCGCAGCGAGTGCTTGTCAAAAAGCTTTTGTAACTAATCGTGTAGGGGATTTTGGTCTATTATTAGGAATTTTAGGTTTTTTTTGGATAACAGGTAGTTTAGAGTTTAGGGATTTGTTCAAAATAGCTAATAACTGGATTCCTAATAATGGAGTTAACTCTTTACTTACTACTTTGTGTGCTTTTTTATTATTCCTTGGTGCAGTTGCGAAATCCGCACAATTCCCTCTTCACGTATGGTTACCCGATGCTATGGAAGGACCCACTCCTATTTCGGCTCTTATACACGCAGCAACTATGGTTGCTGCGGGAATTTTTCTTCTAGCTCGACTTCTTCCTCTTTTCATATCTTTACCTTTGATAATGAGTTTTATTTCTTTAGTAGGTACAATAACACTATTCTTAGGAGCTACTTTAGCTCTTGCTCAGAGAGATATTAAAAGAAGCTTAGCCTATTCTACAATGTCTCAATTGGGTTATATGATGTTAGCTCTAGGTATAGGTTCTTATCAAGCTACTTTATTCCATTTGATCACTCATGCTTATTCAAAAGCTTTATTGTTCTTGGGATCCGTATCCGTTATTCATTCAATGGAACCTCTTGTTGGATATTCACCAGATAAAAGTCAAAATATGGTTCTTATGGGCGGTTTAAGAAAATACATTCCAATCACAAGAACTACTTTTTTATGGGGTACACTTTCTCTTTGTGGTATTCCACCTCTTGCTTGCTTCTGGTCCAAAGATGAAATCCTTAGTAATAGTTGGTTGTATTCGCCCTTTTTTGGAATAATAGCCTCCTTTACTGCAGGATTAACTGCCTTTTATATGTTTCGGATATATTTACTTACATTTTATGGGTATTTGCGTGTTCATTTTCAAAATTATAGTAGCACTAAAGAGAGTTCCTTGTATTCAATATCCTTATGGGGAAAAAGGATACCCAAAGGAGTGAATAGGGATTTCGTTTTATCAACAACGAAGAGTGGAGTTTCTTTTTTTTCACAAAATATACCAAAAATTCAAGGTAATACAAGAAATAGGATAGGATCCTTTACTACGTCTTTTGGGGCTAAAAACACTTTTGCCTATCCGCATGAAACGGGAAATACTATGTTATTTCCTCTTCTTATATTACTACTTTTCACTTTGTTCATTGGATTCATAGGAATCTCTTTTGATAATGGAGGAATTGGTAATGGAATAGCAGAGTTAACCATATTATCAAAGTGGTTAACTCCCTCAATAAACTTTACTCAGGAAAGTTCTAATTCTTTTGTAAATTCATATGAATTTATTACTAATGCAATTTCTTCTGTAAGTCTAGCTATCTTTGGTTTATTCATAGCATATATCTTCTATGGATCCGCTTATTCTTTTTTTCAGAATTTGGATTTAATAAACTCTTTTTACAAAGGAAATCCTAAAAAAGAATTTTTAGATCAAGTAAAAAAAAATATACAGTTGGTCATATAATCGTGGTTATATAGATATTTTCTATACTAGGGTCTTTACCCTCAGTATAAGAGGGTTAACCGAACTAACGGAGTTTTTTGATAAGGGTGTTATTGATGGAATTACCAATGGAGTGGGTCTTGCTAGTTTTTGTATAGGAGAAGAAATTAAATATGTAGGGGGAGGTCGAATCTCGTCTTATTTATTCTTTTTTTTATGTTATGTATCTGTGTTTTTATTCTTTTTTCTTTCTTAAGTTAAGGAATTTACAACAAGTCTCTTGCAAAAATAACTATCCTATCCCTTTCTACAATCTCTCTATATCCTTGTTACATAAGGTAAGTATTGTATAATAGTTCGGTTTTCCGCGATTTTTTCCATTCCTCTGTGTAAATAGCCTATATGGGTTCACAATCAATAACATCCTCACCATCGAGAGTAACGATCAGTCGAAGAACACCATGCATTGATGGGTGTTGAGGGCCCATATTGACTATCATGAGATCTTTTCTTGTAAGCGGTAGACTCATATCCTTTCTTCCTTAATTCATTATTCCATGAAAATGGATTATTCCATGAATTCCTCAAAGCGAGGCTCATCAAAATGAAAAATCTAAGACTACTATAAGACTACTAAAAAAATAATAAAACAAGAAAAAAATTTGAACGATTAAATTACTGCTCCCGAATATTCAACTGACCGATTAATTTCTTATAACGTACTCTATTTTTCTGTGCCAAATAAGCCAGCAAACGTCGACGTTTTCCCAAAAGTCTTCGTAGACCTCTTTCCGATGAAAAATCTTTTTTGTGTAATTCCAAATGTGAAGCAAGTCTCCGTATCTTATTGGTGAAACTGAATACTTGAAATTCAACAGAACCCCTGTTTTCTTCTTTTTCTTCTTTAACCATAAATCCAAAAAAATTTCTACCTCCTTTCTTTTTCATGTATTTTTCTGATCAGGAAAAATACAAAATTATGTCAGTTATTTTGAAGTTATTCTAATCTCGTACACACACAAATTTGCAATTATTCATCTACTACTGGAATTTGGATTTATTTTATCGATGCAAATTGGATTTGGATAGAAGGGTACATTCTTTCCAATATTTTAGATAGAAGAAACATTTCTTCTATCTAAAATATTAGAAAGAATTTTGCTGATTTATTTATTGCTATATGCAATTTATGGAATTGATACACCATTTAATTGATATCATTTAGCAAAATGAAACACAGCATATGCATCCATCTTTTGGCTCGAGAATTTCACGGGATAGAGATATGGTATAAGAAATAGACTATTAAGTAACTCTAAATGAATTGTGGATACATCTGTATCCTTAACATACTGAAACGATTGTCATTATTCGTATCAAACCAATAGCGATTCATACAAGCTAAATCTTCTAATCAATGGTGGGCCAATAATGAATTTTTTTGCATATGTATTAAGACGCTTGGCCTGATTTCGAAATTGTCCAGAGTTTTATATGTTGTTTTCATTGCAAAATGATGGGTCTCCTTCCAGAACTTTCCAATTACGAGTACGAGAATTGAAAGACATGAAAATTCTCAATTCTCTACGGCGTCTAGTAGATAGAAACAAGAAAATCAGAAGAATCTTTCTCTCTATTCACTATCATTCCGCGTCTTCGACTTCTATTAGTTTCTTTTCTTCTTTAATGCAATAGCTATAGTTTGATATAAGAATCCATTTCTCAAAGTAATGGAAACCATTCTCTTATAGGAAATGGTTCGAAAATCGCTATTCCACCTTTTAGGTATCGTGAAAAGTGATACCTGTGAAGATCGTGCATTTCAGTCAAATTCAGATCCGTTTTTCGAGTCCATGATATAATATAACCAAATTGGATAGATCTTCCACCTGTTTAGCTAAGAAAGAATAGATACAGAGGTGGATAATAGATCGATATGAAGATCATGAGCTGCCCCATAATGAAATCGCCAGTAGTCGCGAATATCTCCTTCTTCCCTAATCCAAGATTGGAGAAAGAAGATCTAAGAGGGACCTATGGAGAATGTAGTCAGAAATCCATAATAGAGTCCGACCACAACGACCGAATTAATTATCCTCATCGAGAAACTTAGACTACTAAATAGAAAAGATTTGAAAATCATGGCATGGGTCTCCTTTTTTTCTTTCTTTAGAGTTTTCTATATGCACAATTTCTCGATGTTTCGATGAGAATTTCTTGACTTTCCATATATAGAAAGAGATAGACTATAAATGACATCTCTTATGTCACTAAGACCAAAGGGATGGATATTAAATGATAGGAAGTGCTAGGAAGTGAAATAGAATGAAATAGAGCCACTTTGGGCTTCCCTATGAAATGAGGCATGGAA